>CM057451.1:619362500-620702500 GCA_016271365.2 Neoceratodus forsteri
CCTCCTTATCCTTCCCCCTCACAAGTTTAAACCCCACCTTTCTTGTATGTAGTCAGCCATCCCCTGTTTAAGGACTTCCTTTCCTAATGGGGTAAGATGAACCTGTCTTTGCATATAGTCCTTATCCTCCCAAACTCCATTCCAGTTCCCTAACACCCCAACCCACTCTCTTCACCCCACTTCCTGAGCCAGTCATTAACCTCTGTGGTCATTTTTTTATCCACTGAGGCCTTTGGTACTGGCAATATCTCTGAAAAGGAAATGTTGCATCCATTATCCCGACAGACTCTGGCAAGTTCTTGGAACCTTGCTTGGATTTCAAAATGCTATTCCCTCTAGATCATTAGTTCCCAAATGCACCAAGAATCGGTTTCCTCACAATCCCTAACCATTTCATACACCATAAACTTTGCTCTGTGCTGTCAGCCCAGATACTCACACAACCTTCACCTGCTATGGCATCCCCCCGCCCCTCCCACTGATACCCCAATCATCGAGTCTCCCAATAACAGAATCTTAACACCGCCATCATCCTTATGGTTACCTCCACTATGCCCTCTCAGCCCCTCTCCCCTTTATTCATGATCTCAATTCCATGGGAGTCTTCCTGCCTTATTAGAGACCACCTTGTCACCCTCCCTTTCGCCCTTGCTATTTTGTCCACTTAACTCAAACTCCCTCTGAATAGGTGTCCCCTTTAACCTCTCTTATCTGAACCATTTATCCTGGCCCTGATGGTTTCCTTCCCCACACCACCATCCTCCCCTTGTAATAGTACCCCTGCCTCAGAGGCTCTCTGTAGGTCCCTAGCAGGGCCCCATCCTTGGTACTGACCCCTGCTGAAGGGGTTCCTCTCCACCTCATTGTCTCCCAGTTTCTCTCCAATCATGCTCTCCTCCCTCATGTCTGGAATATGTTGCATCTCCCCATTTGCTTAACATATATGTTTCCCTTCTACCTCTGTGACTATTTCTATCCTTTCCATAGCTGGTCTGTGATGCCCTATGGGTATCACACTCTCCCCAGCCTCTGTATAAGTTTCCTCATTTCCACCAACCCCTTCCTCCCTCTAGGTTGCTTAGTAGCTCAAATTTATTGTGACACTCTATGTCAGCCTCATCAAATAACCAGAGTTTCCCCTGACTGTACCTCTAAACTGCCCTCTTCTTCCCTCTTGCTCTGTTCACCATAGGAGCTCCTCCCACAGTCTGCTGTTTTGAGCTTCCGCACAACAGCCCCTCCTGACTCTTCCTCCACTCTCTTTGTGTTCAGAATGTTCACCCTTGCACTCTTCCCTTAGCACCAACTTCCCTATCTAAGGGTCCTCTGTCCCTAATATCCCCTCCTGCTTGCTGTAACATAACGTCCTGTAATCTCAGGCGTTGCCCCAGCCTCCCTCAGCCCCACCTTCTGCTGCCCATATCCACACCCCTTATCCTGACACCCCCAGCTCCCCAGCTTACTCCTTATTAACCATCACTCCTGATACAAGATAGCTGTCTACAGAGTGGGCAGCCTCCCTCTCCAGGCCCAATTTAGAATATTGCCATCCCACAGCCTGTGCAGCCTACAACCTTCCAAGATGTCTGCCATGGTGGAATGTGCCACCCTGTTTATCCCTCTGTTTATAATGGCACACCCCTTTCTCAGTCCCTTTCCCCAGAATACAGTTTCTCTCTATACTGATTATAGTTATTTACAAACAATTTCAACCACACCAATAAAGTTCCCAAGTCTCACAAACACATACAGTCCAGTGTGTGTGGGGTCCCACTAACAGTGTGTGTAACAGACATCAGGTACTGTATGATGTCACAGGCCCACCAGCTCCTGTTTCTTCAAATTTCAGTCCTAAACAGAAATACGCAGCTCTTCAATCCCAACCCCCAGTGGCTTTTCAGTATTTAAGAAAGCCTGCAAAACAGGGTGGGTTGGAGGATTCTTACTCAAACACCAGGCAAACAACACATTTAAATTTCCTCAATTAACCCTTCCAAACAACTGTTCCCAAGCCTCCAATTTTACAATATCACAGCCCAAGTAACAGTTCTAATTCAAGGTAATAATTTTAACACATAGAACTAATTTCACTTACAAAACTATTCAAATATTTCAGTTAAAACAGAATATAACCCCAGACCTCTGTCCTACCAGCTCGCGGCTTAAGTTCCCAAGTGAACAATGAAGGCAAAGGTAATTCCTGTTTAAAGACAAGGTAATTGCAGCTAATGTCCCTCCCCTAACACCAGGCAAACAACACATTTAAATTTCCTCTAATTAACTCTGCTCAAACAACTGTTCCCAAGCCTCAATTTTACAATATCACAGCCCAAGTAACAGTTCTAATTCAAGGTAATAATTGTTAACATAGAACTAATTTCACTTACAAAACTATTCAATAGTTCAGTTAAAACAGAAAATAACCCCAGACCTCTGTCCTACTGGCCTGCAGCTTAAGTTCCCAAGCCTCCTCCCTCCAGGTCCAGTTGAGAATTATTGCCATCCCACAGCCTGTGCAGCCTACAACCCTTCCAAAATGCCTGCCAAGGTGGAATGTAGCCACCCTGTTTGTTCCTCTCTGTTCATAATAACGCCCTCTTTCTCAGTCCTCAGTGCCAGTTTAAGAAATATGCAAAATCAATAACTAAAACCAAGAATATTAGTAAATATAAAAGTGAGTAAAATAATATTCGTCCACTTGGGAACAGAGGTAGGAGGTTGTTCAGGAAAAAGGTTTGGTTTTATCTTCTGTTTAACTGAAATATTTGAATAGTCTTGTCTTGAATTAGTTCTGTGTGTAAAATACTACTTGAGTTAGAACTGTTACTTGGCCATGATATTGTATCTATTGGGGCTTGTGTGCTGAGTGTGAGGACACTTGTTTGGCAGTGATAATTAGAGTGAAATTTAAATGTGATGTTTTCCTGGTGGTGGTAGAGTCCTCCCACCCACCCTGTTTTGTAGGCTTTCTTAAATACTGAAAAGCCACTGGGGTTGAGATTGAAGGGCTGTGCATTTCTGTTTTTGACTCAGATTTGAAGCAACATGAACTGGTGGGCCTGTGACATCACACGTGCACCATGCAATCTGTACACACACACTGTTAGTGGGACTGGGACACATATTGACTGTATGTGTTTGTGAGACTTGGGGGAACTTTATTGGTGGGGTTGAAATTGGTTGTAAATAACTGCAGTCAGTATAGAGAGAGTATTCCGGGGAAGGGACTGCAAAAGGGGTGTGTGCCATTATGAACAGAGAACAAACAGGGTGGCCACATTCCACCATGGCAGGCATTTTGGAAGGGTTATAGCTGCAAAGGCTGTGGGATGGCAATAATCTCAACTGGACCTGGGAGGGAGGGGCTGCCCACTCTGTAGACAACAGCTATCTTGTATCAGGAGGGAAGTATATTGGTTAAGAAGCAAGCTAGGGGAGAGGGGGTGTCCAAGGATAAGGGGTGTGGATATGGGCTAAGAAGGGTGGGCTGAGGGCTGAAATGCTCAGAGATTACAGGACATTATGTTACAGCAAGCAGGAGGGGATATTAGGGACAGAGGACCCTTAGATAAGGATGTTGATACTGGGGAAAACTATGGATAAACATTTGAATATAAAGAGAGTGGAGGGGAAGTGTCAGGAATGGCTGTTGGGGAAGCCTAGAAGAGCAGAACAGAAGGAAGAGACTGTTGTGGAGAAGCCTAAAAGAGCAGACTGTGGGAAGGGGCTCCTAAGGAGAACAGGGCAAGAGAGGAGGAAAGGGGCAGTTTAGAGGGGCAGTTGGGGAAACTCAGGTTACTTAATGGAGGCTGGCATAGAGTGTTACAATAAATTTGATCACTACAAACCAAGAGGAAGGGGTTGGTGTAAATGAGAAACTGATACAGAGGCTGGGGAAGGAATGACAATATAGGCATCACATGAACGGCAATGAAAAGATAGAAATAGTCACAGAGGAGAAAGAGAAACATAAATGTTAGCAGATGGGGGATATGCAACCTATTGCAGACGTGAGGGAGGAGAGCATGACTGAGAGAAACTGGAGACAAGGAGGTGGGGAGGGGCTCCTTCAGCAGGAGCTCTGTACCAAGGATGGGGCCCCTAGGTAAAGGGACCCACAGAGGGCCTATGGAGGTAGGGTACTGTTACAAGGGGAGGATGGCGGTGGGGGAAGAGGAAACCATCAGGGCCAGGGATAAATGGTTCAGATAAGAGAGGGTTAAAGGGGACACCTATTCAGGGGTGGTCTGAGTTAATGGGCAAAATAACAAGGAGGCAGAAAGGGAGGTGACAAGGGTCTCTAATGAGGCAGGAAGACTCCATGGAATTGAGATCACGAATAAAGGGGATGGGGGTTCAGAGCTATAGTGGAGGTAACCATAAGGATGATGGCGGTGTTAAGGTTCATTGTTGGGAAACTCGATGATTAGGGGTGTCAGTGGGAGGGACAGGGGGTGGATGCCATAGCCAGGTTAAAGTAGTGAGTATCTCTGGGTTGACAGTGCGCGAGAAAAGTTCATGGTTTGCACGACTGGTTGGGGATTGTGAGAGAAACCGATTTCCTAGTGCATTTGGGAACTAACGATCTAGAGGAAATAGCGTTTTGGAAATCCAAGCAAGGTTCCAGAACTTGCACAGAGTCTGTTGGGATAATGGATGCAACATATCCTTTTGGAGATATTGCCAGTACCAAAGGCCTCAGTGGAGAGAAAAATGAATATCACAGAGGTTAATGATGGGCTCAAGAAGTGGGGTGAAGAGAGTGGGTTGGAGTGTTAGGTAACTGGAAAGGAGTTTGGGAGGATGAGGGACTGTATGCCAAGGACAGGCTTCATCTTACCCATTAGAGAAGAAGTCCTTAAACAGGGGGTGGCTGACTACATTCAAGAAAGGTGGAGTTTAAACTTGTGAGGGGAGGATAAGGAGGGGGCTGACAGAAGACCTCTCCTCCAGATGAGAGGAGACCTTCAAACCCAAGGGAGGGGAAACAGACTTCAGGAGGAGGTTTCAGGAGGAGCAGGAGGGATGGAACGCATAAGGAACCTGGGTGGGGTTCAAGAAAGGGTCGAGGGACAAAGGGTGGGGGTGGAGTTATAAATGCCAGGACTTGGGAAACAAGTTGGTAGAGTTCAGGCCATGCTGTTTGGGGGTGGATGTGGCGTGTGGTCATGGAAAGGCCAACAAAAACCATGACTGGAACCTAAGCGTCGCGGGGTTCACTATACTTAGGTAGGATAGAAAGGAAGACAGAGGGAGGGTGGCTATGTTCATTAGAGATGACATAGAAATTGCTAGGTAGAAAGAGGCAGAGGAAACGTGGAGGCCTTATGGATCACCTACGAACCCCAGCAGGAGGCAAGGTCAAGCTGGGTGTATATAGGCCCGGGATGGGTGATGTTCTGGAGGATGGTTTGCTGGACAACATCATTGCCCAGTGTGGGCCAAAGGGAAGGAGTGGTGTTGATGGGGACCTTAATATGTCATGTACAAACTGAGGAACCATGTCCTCTAAAGTGGCCAAGGAGCAGAGACTGCTGGACAGCTTCCAGGATGTGTTCTTAACACAGCATGTGATGGAGCCCACAAGGAGGGACATGTCCTGCATGTGGTTCTGGCAGATGGGGATCTGGTGAGGACCTGGTTGTAGAGGATCCCTGACTGGAGTGACACTTAATACTGTCTGGTTTCAAATAAGCATGGGGAGATCTAGGACACTGGCAGTGGACTTCAGGGGGCAGACTTTGTTGGTATGGGAAATATTCTCAGGATCACTGAAGGGATTACATCAATGACAAATGTGGAAAAGAGATGGGAGGTCATAAAATGGGACTTCATGAGGCAGTCAGGACCTGCTTCAGGTAAAACATAAGAGCAAGGTCACATAGACCATGCTGGTGGTCCAGTGAGGTTCAGGTAGCGGTCAGAGAAAAGAAGGTGGCCTACAAAAATATAAAACATCATGAGGATATGGAAAAGAAATGTATGATCTTGCATCTAGAAAAGTCACCTGTATGGTGAGGGGCAAAAGTCAGTAAGAGCAGCGGCTGGTACAGGGGTACATGGAGGAAAAGGGTTCTTCCAGTACATTGGGAGTGGAGAAAAACTAAGTGCCATCTTGGCAGATTGAGATCAGAAGGAGGGTGGCTGGAAGAGGTGAGGACCAGGCCGAGGGTATTAAATGAGTACTTCACCTCTGTGTTCACTAGGGAGGATGGGATATCTGAAAAGCAAGGCATGATGGGGATAGAAGCAGTAGTAAGTGGGATCAGGAGCAACAGAAATGGAGCAAGAGGGAGGAGAGTACCCCAGGGTGTCACATCAGGATAAGGATAAAAAGGCCAGTAAGGTGGAGGGACAGATGATGCTATCTCCACAAAAGGGTGGTTAGCCCTCCAGGCCTAAAGAAAGATAAATCTCCTGGACGGATGGCATTCATCAGAGAGTACTATGGGAACTGGCGGACATACTGGCTGCATCCTGGCAGAGCTCTTCAACAGGTCACTTGAGACAGGAGGTACCTAGGGATTAGCGAGAGGCACATGTGGTGCCAATCCATAAAGGGGGTCGAGGAAGTGCCAGGTAACTATAGACCCATCAGTTTGACCTCGGTTGTGGAAAATTAATGAGAGTATACTAAAGGAACGATTGAGGTGTACTTGGAGGAGATGGGAGGTCTGGATAGTTGACAACATGGGTTTGTGCCAGGTAGATTATGTCAAACCAATCTTGTGGAGTTCTATGAATGGGTAACATCAGAACTGGATGGGAAAGCCTGTGGATGTATTATTCTTGGACTTCAGCAAGACATTTGACTCTGTCCCCACAATGGTCTGTGAGAAACTGACGGGGTTGGGAGTAGGCCTTGATGGTCAGATGGATTCAAAACTGGCTAGCTGGACACACCCAAGAGTAGTGGTCGGTGGGGGCTCTCGAACCCTAGAGAGGTCTGTAGTAAATTGCTGCAGGGCTTGGTCCTGGGTCCGATTCTGTTTAATGCATACATATCGGACATCAGGAGAGCATAAGGTGTGAAATGAGTCTTTCTCACTGATGACTGCAAGATGGGAGCAGTAGTTGAGGGGAAGAGGGGAGGTTGGCCTGCAAGAGGACCTGGACACCCTGGAAGCTGGGTTCACACATGGAATTAAATTTCAATATCACCAAGTGCAAGGTGTTACATCTTGGGTGGAGAAACTCTAAACACAGGTACACCCTGGAGGAGGTGCTGGAGGCCTCAACAGGGGAAAAAGACCTAGGGTCATGGTGGATGCATGTATGAATAACTCTGAGCAGTGCAGGAGGTAGCTAGCAAGGCAAACAGGATGTTGGCATGCATCGTAATGGGGATCACCCTAGAGCAGGGGAAGTGATTCTGCCACTGTACAATGGACTGGTTAGACCACACACCTTGAGTACTGTGTACAGTACTGGAGACCACACTTGAAGAGCATACAGCTCCTGGAGAGGGTACAGGGAGGCAGCTAAGATGATACAAGAGTAGGGGATTTGACGTGAGGACAGACTTGAGGGCTCTGCCTGTTTTCATTGGAAGAGAGGAGATGGGGGGACATGATTGAGGGTCTTCAAGTTACCTCAAGGGAATAAATAGGGGTAAACATGGAGGATCTTTAGACTAAAGCAGGAAGGTATCACCAGAGGGCATGGTTTGAAGTTGGAAGGTGAAAGGGGTGAGGGGAAAAGGAGGGTTTTTCACTGAGAGGGTGGTGGACCATTGGAATGCACTGCCTGGTGAGCTGGTTCAGAGATCCACAGTGGAGGGCTTCAAGAGAGGTGGGACAGACACAGAAAGCGGATGTACCAGATGATGGCCTGACCAGGTGGGGATGGATGACTGGGGTTCTGGAAAACAAGGGGGAGGCCTCAGCACCCAACTAGGAATCTGAGGTTTGAGCAGACTCAATAGAACCGTAAGGCCTAATCTGCTGGCAATTAGTATGTTAGTACCATCAGTACCATCAAAGAATACATATGGGATATTCCACTATGGTCTGGACTATTCATGTAACCACTATGGAGTACATAGTCAGTAAAATCTCATGTAATATGTAATAAATATACACTCCTTCAGGGATTAATTGGTGAAGGCATAGTCATTGCTTTGTAAAGATAAAGTAATTTATTCTGGACTGGTTGGTTAAAACTGTTTTTATGGGAGTCACGTGATCTGCCTGGAGGCTTAGCAGCCGATTTTGGTCTCTCCCTCCCTGCTACAACATTTCATTCGTTAAAAGATACAATCCAGCTGCATAACTTGTCAAAATCTGATCAAAAGTTTACTGGGACTCTGCTCGAAAGTTTCCTTAGTTTTAGGAGCGAGACAGAATGGAGAGTCCAGACAAAGAGTTAGAAGAAAAGCGACTAGTAGGAACTCCTCGCCGAAGCCCAGCAAGAAGAGATAACTCCAGCTAAAATACACAGTGATCTCACTACTATTAAGGAGGCACTTTTAAATTGATCGAAGAGATGGCTGATTTTAAGCGCTTAACGCAGCTAGCCCATCGGGTGACGGACGCTGAGGCAAGGATCTCTCTATCGAGAGGAACATGGAGAAAAGCAGCCTAGGCTTAGAGGAGGCAAAGAGTCAATCACGCAAGCTGGAGGACCGCTTAGATGACCTAGAAGGAAGAAGCAGGTGCAACAATTTGGTCTCTGTTAGGCTCCCAGAGGAGAAGAGGCCCAACACTATTTCATTTTTGCAAAAGTTCTTAAATCGTCTGTCGGGCCCTCGCCTAATGGCCCAAAATTTATCATTGAGAGCCCATCGAGCCCTCAGGGCTAGGCCGTTGCCTTCTGAACCTCCGAGACCTGTGATATTTAAACTCTTGAACTACCTCGATTGTGAGTTTATATTAGAGAGCCAGGAAAATATCTGTCATTTTATGGGAAGGAAAAACTTTGTGTCGTTCCTGATTTGACTTTATAATCACGTACAGTCAGAGCTAGCTTTAGCCTATTACATCAAGCTCTGGGCTGCTGGAATCAAACATCGTCTGTTATACCGGCAAAGTTGAGATTACTCTGAAAGAAGGAACAAAGTGCTTTGAGTCAGTGGAAGAAGCTCTGAAATTGCTTAACGCTATGCTGCACAGATTTATTTCCTAAAGGGTGACTGTTCTGAGAAACATCTACAGAAGGCCTTTGAAGTACTGGGGGGCAGATTAATGCAGTGGCGGATTGCATAAGACGTTGAAACGAACTAATTATGGACAATCCAAATCTTTATCATCTCAGACTCATGGAGGCATTCGGTTTATGTTTTGATATTTAGGTTGGCTGTACAGAGGAATTAGATGCTTTTATACTCAGCCAGTATTTCTTGGGGTTAATATGGTAACACAGGGACCTGTGTGTATATTAACTAACCGTTAGAGGAGTTCCTCGATCATTATAATGTTGATGTACTTGCATTTAATGTTTACCTAGTTGTTTATGGCAAGATCAGCTTTCTGGAAAATACTCGAAGGAATTAATTACTTTTACTCCAAGCATATGTGTCTCTGGGGAACTTTCCCATATGGCTTAATTATTGATTTAATAAGTTAACTTTTTCCTCATTAGTTTACTTTTTTAGTTTGAAGGTAGGGAAGGTTATTCTCCTGCATACATAATTTTAAAACTGATCTAGACATAATAAGGAGCTTCCTATATTCAGTTATAGTTGATGGTTCCCTCGTTGGAGTTCAAAGTTAAATGCAGTGCTTGGTCTGGGCTGGGGGTAGTTTAGATGGATTACTCAATTTTAGTTTATGAACCCGACCCCTCGCGTTAATAAAGAACCTTAGTTCTTATTTGTGAGACGTTAAGGTAATATGACTTGATTTGTTTGCTTAGTGATGTTGCTTAGTGCCTAAGCACTACAAGAGGCTTCATAAGTGAAAAAAGTTCTGATTGTTACAGTTTTGATGCAAGGGGTTATGCCCTATAGGGACCTGAAGATAACCTCGGATAGAAGAGCAGGGTATGCTATCTGATTGTGGGGGTGGGGGCGGGCCGCTTCTAGAGCATACATGGACCAGAATTTCAGGTGTTGGCTTCAGGCCAGTGAGGTTGTTTTCAGTAGTTTGTTATTGGGGGTTCTGGGAGGTTTATTATGTTGGGGTTTTAGGGTTTTTTTGGAGGGCCAGGCAGCCTTCCATACGGTCATGGATTTCCATTGCCAGCTCCCAATGGTTAGCAACCTGAATATTATCTCCTGGAATATAAAAGGGGAAAGCATAACACAAAAAATATGTTATATTAAATCATTTGGCACATTATGCTCCATCGATAGTTTTCTCCAAGAAACTCATGTGCCTCTAGACCAGCTTCATCACCTGAAGAAAAAATGGGTAGGTCAGGTTTATGGCGCGGGGCTCTCTCGAATAAGGGGTGGCTATTTTAATAGCAAAGGAATTCCTTTTTCCCGCACAGACACTCTCGGATCCAATGGGAGGTATGTAATAGTCACAGGCAAGTTAGGGGAGTAGATGTGCTTTTAGGATCCATTTATGGCCTAATCAGGAATCACCCTTTTTTTTCAGAGTTGGCTGTGCTCATGAGCCCCTTAGCAGACAGACCGGTAATTCTAGGAGGATTGGAACTTGGTGCAGTCAAACTACTTGGACCGTTCTTGGTCCAGAGTTGAACGTATGTCTCCTTCTCAAAGGGCTCTAGCGGAGTTTATGTCTTCCTTGGGCCTTATCGACCCTGGAGGACGATCAACCCACTTCCAAAGAATTTACTTTTTTTCTTCCGTACATAGAAGCTATTCCGCATAGACTTTTTCAGGTTAGCCACCAAGTCTTCTCTTTTGTTTATGAAGTTACTATTCTAAGTAGAGTAATTTAGATCACTCTCCTATCTGATTATGTTGCGCCGCTTGTCAGCTCCCCTAGATCTTACTCTTCGTCATTGAACAATTGTCTACTTAAGGATTCTAAATTGGTAGAACATCTCCATTCCTTTATGTCCCATACAATTACATCTAATTGGGGTTCGGTCCGGGCGGATATTGCTTGGTCAGCTTTGAAGGTTACATGGAGGGTGAGTTGATCAGGCATGCCACAACTCATAAAAGGAAATCAAGGAGCCTCCTGTCTAAGTGTTTAGAGAGGTTAAAGCCTTGGAGATTATGGGTGATGATTTGAGATCACCGGATCAAGAGCAAGAGTTAGTCACGCTTAGGGCATGGTATTCGAGGACAGTGAGAGAAGGGGTAGAAAATCGGGCTTCAGATTGAAGGCCACATCTTTAGGACAGGGTAGCAAAGCTGGTAAAATTCTGGCATGTCAGCTAAAGCAAAGATCATCAGTTAAAAGTGTGGCTGGACTGAGGCATCCATGTACTAATGACTTAGTCTCGGACCCGAAGGGATTTAGCCATTTTTTGATTTTTACAAAAATTTATATTCTAGCGTTGTCGCCATCTGATGAGTGTGCAGGGAAAAGGAATTTCTGGCAAACCTTCCACTCCATATGCTATCTGAGGCAAGCTGTCAGAAGTTAGAGGCCCCTTTACCCAGAAGGAGATTGCTGAAGCCATCGATGATCTTAAGCTAGATAAGGCTGCGGGGCCTGATGGGTTCACTGCCCAATTCTTTAAGTTGTTTAAAGATCTCCTTGTACCACTGCTGCATCAACTTTACACCTTCTGGCATGATTGTGGGGTACAGGATCCTTCCATTTTGAAGCTAAAATTATTCTCCTACCCAAACCTGAGAGATCACCTGATTTGTTTGGCAATTATAGACCAATTTCATTACTTAATGTAGATATTAAAATTTATGCTAAGATGTTAGCTGCTCGAATGAAAACATATGGCTCACTTGGTGAGCCGGAACAGGTTGGTTTTGTGGTCTGGTCGCTCATCAGGTGATCATTTCAGGAAAATATTTTATCTAATCTCATGCCTAGGTGTCCGATTTGGAAGCATCTCTGGTTTCTCTAGACGCAGAGAAAGCCTTTGATAGGGTGGAATGGGGTTTCTGTTCCAGGCCCTATCTAAATTTGGGTTTCCTGCTAAATTTCAAGAGATATATTAAGGTCCTTTATACCTGTCCAACAGCAAGGATCCAGTGCAACAACCTGATCTCAGCGGTTTTCCCTTAGGAAGAGGTACTCGCCAAGGTTGCCCCTTTCCCGTATTTATTTAATTTATATTTAGAACCCCTAATTAGGGCTATTAATAATGACAACCAAGTGCTTGGGATTCGTGTTAGGGAATCAGAATATAAGTTATCAGCATTTGCGGATGACTTATTATTGCACGTTCGCTATAGTCGGAGTCACTTCTGTATTCCAAATTATTTCTGATTTTAGTAAATTTTCAGGATATTATTTAAATAAAAGTAAAACTATGGTTCTTCCATTATCTCCTTACCTTCAACAAAGTTGGTGTACTTCTTTAGGATTACAATGGCAACCCAAATCTCTGCTTTACTTAGGTATTCGGATCTCTAAGAATTTGGATGATTTGGTAGACTTAAATTTCAGACCACTAGTGAAATCTATTAAGGAAAGCCTAGAGAAGTGGGCGAAGCTCGTTATCCTTTATGGGAGGATTAACACAATTAAAATGATGATTTTGCAAAAATCTTTTACCCCCTCTATAATCTCAATGTATTTCTTCCCAGATCCTTCTTTAACTTGGTTACTAAGCATTGTTCCAATTTTTATGGAAGGGAAACCCCTCTGAGAGCTTACAGGAAGCTTACCTATTCAAGGAAGGTGGGAGGCCTTCAGCTTCCAGACTTTTACATATATTATTTAGCTTGCCATGCTGCTAGGGCAGTTTTATCGCTATCTGATGTAGAAGGGCCTCCACTGGTCTGGCTATGGACCGGCTGATGGCTAAGAATGTTAATGTAGATTTGGAATCTTGCTTATTTATTCCATGGTTAAAGGTTCCTGTTAAGCTGAGGATACACCTATGGGGTGGGATATAAAGGCCCTTGCCAAATATATTCGCTGTTGAGAATTCCCTATATAAAAGATATACTCCAACCTATTTTAAGGAATCCTAACTTTATGGTAGAGTCAGATGTTAAAGAAGAATATTGGTAATGGTTTTACTAACCTTAGACTAATGGATTTTGTTTAGCAAGGCTTAGTTATCTCATCCACTGCCTAGCAGAAAAATTTAACATTCAACCTAGGGATCGGTTAAGGTTGTATCAGACTCAGGATGTATTAGTTCTTTCCTTAGGAGTGGCAAGGGGACGGTAGAAGCTGGGAATTTTTGAAGAAGATGAGAGATCAGGCAATATCTGGTAATTCAGTCTCAAAATTGTATAAATTAATCCTAACAAAGAGGATTCCGGTATCTCTTCAGTTCCATTTACTGGGAGTGAACTTATCCTTGGGATGGCTGGAAGAGGCGTGGGGTAAGATATAGCTAGATTTATATGCCTATGTTAAACAAGACAGATTAAGGGGTTTACAATTCAACCTTACATAATCTCTACCTCTACGCCAGCCAAGCTTGCCCGGCTATACAAGTCTAATTCGCCAAGGTGCAAGTTCTGTGGCTGCCTTGTTGCTACTACATATCATATACTTTAGGAATGTCCTAAGGCAGTTAAACTCTGGAATCTGGTGAAAACTGGCTAGCCTTTCACTAAGATTGCTACATACTTGGCAGCTAAAACATGCTTCTTTGGGATGTTTCGTAAGTATATATGAAATCTCATAAGTACCAAATGGCCTTAGTGGCACAGGTGACAAAGTTGCTTCTTCTTGATATTGGTGTAGCCACCAACTTCCTTCATGTAAAGAATGGTGGAGCGAATTTCTTAATGCTCTAAATGCAGAGAGGTTCGCTGCAATCTTTTATAACTCAGTAGAGAAGTTTAATTATTATTGGGATAGTTTTTACAACGTTTGAAAGCTAAGTATGGCTATTAGTGTAGCTGAGAGCCCTCCCTTTACCTATTTCTGTTATTTATTTCTACTTGTCAAAGGTTACACCCTGTGGATGGGTAGGGCTTTCCTACACTCTTCAGCTATGCTTGACACTAGCTTAGTTAGCATTTTTGTTCCCTGGAGAAGGTAACTAAGAGGGATGATTTTCAGGAAGGTACTAATCTATTATGGTCAGAGTTATTAATGTGGAGGTTGTTAAACATATAGGCTATTATTTAAAGTTAATCATATCGATATTATACCTTACATATTGGAATGCTGCTCTGGTTGGGGAGGGGCAGGAGGATAGGGATTAAAGGAAGGTATTTCTTTTTTATGATAAGCTATGTGCATTTATTACTCTGAAGCTATGGTTAAAGGACCACAATCTATTTTTCCTTTAATATGTTTTTTTGTTTTAATGGATTTTGTGTAGTGTAATGTTGTGTTTTAATATAAAATAAAATAAACTTATTTGCAAAAAAAAAAAAAAACTGTTTTTATATGTTTTATTGAAATTCAGCACTGTTTGTTTGTGCCTGAGAGTGGCGACATGCAGATATCACCTGATGACCAAGTGTGAATGTGAAATCATAATGAGTGCAGCCTTCCTGCATAAAAATACTTCCTGTGCAGTGAAGTTCATCCTTATCTAATTATTTAATGCTATGCACTGCCTATTTTAGGGATGACCCAGGCAGTCAGAATGATAGAAGTGTGAAATTGCGGCAACCTGAACCAACATTTTGTAGCAGCTCATGCCAACCATGCAGCACCTCTTGAGCAACAACTCTGTGCCAGACATACTGCTGATCCCATCTTGGAGGGAATGATTTAGGCTACAAAAGGTGGATAGATTTAATAGCTGAAGCTAAACTGGTCCTAGCTTCACTTTCAGAGATGTTATCCACCTGTAAAGTTATGTATTCAGACATTGAAGAGCATATGATAAGGCTCTGCTACCAGACCTGCATACTGTCCAGAAAATACTGCTCAGACTCTCTCCCCAGGTCACCACTCTCTTCATCCTATCACCCCACTATCTCCACCCGCAACTCATAGGAAGCACCACTGGTTGTGCCCAGGTAAAAACCTCCCTTGCCCAGAGATCTTTCCACTACAGGGCCACACATGGTTTAATGCACTCCCAAACACCATCACTAGTGCACCAGATCGTCCACTTCAAAACCACTCTTTGCAACCACCTCTTCAATATCCACTCCTGTAACTGCAACTAACATTTCACTCTCCACCCTCTCTGACCCAAATTCTCTGACAAAGTCCATTATGGATTGCAACCTCAATCAATAATACCAAACCCATGAATATGACTGACTATTCTGTTTAGATGCTTTCTCAAGCTAATAATGTCTCTCTGCTGTGATGATGTAAATATCATCATCCAAATATTATAAATAATGTCTGAAAATATCTACATCCTGTACCTACTGTAAATAATGTCAGTGATAAATGTCTGTAACACATGCTTAATGTAACTGTTTTATACCCTGTCTGTATTAGCTTCTGTCCTACATGTGGCCGAGGTACCTTTGGAAATGAGCCTCTGGCTCAAAGGTTGTCAACCAATATATCAAATAAATAAATAAATAAAGTAAGAAGTTTTGGTGAGCAAATTAAGGGTAGGTTAGTATGCAGCTATAAATGATTTACACATGCACATAAAAAATATAATGCACTGTAACCTTTTTTATTTTAAAATATATCAATTTGTCAGGTTACAAGTGCTTAACATAGTGCTTTTCATCTAAAGTGCTTATTTATTTGAAAACTAGCTGACATACAGTTTGCTAATAAATTATTACATGTAAGAACAAGCAAAACAACCTACCTAATCTAAAGCGTCAGCCACCACTAACCCCTAAGCTTCACCCCACTGGCTTCCTGAGGGGTGTGGAATCAAAACCCCAACAGTCTTAAGTACCCAAAGTGCATGTGCAATATAAAAATCAATTATGCAATTAATAAAAAATAGAATTAAAGTACCCTTGTAATAAACATACAGACATGTTTTAACCCTACTCAGCATAACATCATTTTACCATTTTAATGGCTTAATGTATCTAAAGACAAGCTGTAACTTCTCACTAAATGAATGTCCTTTTCCCATTTACATTTTTAAAGGCTACATTTTACCTTATGATCATTATGCCCTGCCATTGCTATACACTTTAGGATACAATTATCTTGTCAAAGGCATAAGTTCATTTAATATATTTTCTTAATCTCCATTCAGGATTCTTTTGGGGTTCTTTCTCTTCTTATGATGTTTTAATATTTCTTGATCCATCTGAAGCATGAATGTAGGAATTTGAAGCATTCAGCAAACACAAGAAGGTTGTTTAACTAAAACAACAAAACATATAGATTACTCATCACAAAAACATTTTACTCTTTGCAATCCATACTTATTTTATACCTTTATATTACTTCTCAGCAAATTCAAAGACAAGCATTCAATAAAAATTAGAGATGCATAGTCCATAGGGAGGCGAGAACAAAGAGGAGAATGTGGGGAGGAGGGAGAGAGGGATGGGAAATGGGAGGAAAGGGGCTGGGAAAAAGGGGAGGGGAAGAGGGAGAGGAAATGGAGAAAAGAGGAAAAAGAGGAAAGGAAAAAGAAAAGGAAGAAAAGGAAAGAAGGAAGGAAAAGATGGAAAGGAAGAATAATAGAACATATGGTCTGGCATACAGATCAACACATGTATCTGCTCAACAGGGCAAGGAAAAAATTAATATAAACATCTCTGCATTTTGACATGATCTGGGTATGCACACAATTCGACCCCCTCAAATTAAGTATTTTAAAGATTGGTTGTATCTAAGACATGGTGTGCACATCCCAGATGCTGGCAATTGCCTCTTCTTGGGGACCTCCAACATAGCATCCTCTCCATTATCTGAAGAACTGTGTGTCTTGGCAAAGTGTTCAGAAAGGAAAAAAGGTTATTTTAAGAGCCAACCTGTTCTGGTCAAAAAATAGAAAAAAATTCACCGACGAAGACACATTCTATAGCAAACACAATCATGCTATAATACATTTACTAGACATATTATTAGCAACACACAGGCACATAGTTCCAATACTCACAAACATATTTTAACAGCAACTACACGGGTGCTGGGGGTTGAACTTCATCTAACAATGCCGATGCAACTACATACAACTCACTTTACACTGCTTGCATAACTTAGCAATACCAACTCCAACCACCACCTCAGATTTTTTATGTGTGTGTTTTGTTTTGTTCATTTATTTCTTGCTGAGGGGAGGGGTGCAGACAATTTCCTACTGTAAAATCCTAGAAGTCAACCACATAGTAAAATATCAGAGACCCCAATCACAAAAATACTGTGATAATCAGCACAAGTCACATACATACAGTAATTAGTAATACATCATCCAGTGGTTACTGTTTTTCTTAGCTTATTTTAGAGGATAGGAAACATACAGTGATACCATGCAAAACAGTGTTGCAGCATATCACTACTTAGTATCAGTTACTTATTGCAGCACTTTTACTGCATTCACCTACCCACTGTTACAACATACATCAAATTTTAAATCCTGCAACAAAAATAACAACATCAACTGCAGGGTTTTCTTAAACATACATACCACACTATTATGATGCATTCATAAATCAACATATGCCATTTTGATGTCTATGCTATACACACCAAGATATACATATATTTGCATACTTAAATTATTTTTCTTATGTCTGTTTCTCTTCCAGAACATGAGCAAATATTGGACCATGGAGCAGCTGCATCTGCTGGTGGGAGCGGTCAAGCAAAATAGACAACCCTCAAATTGTTGGCATGACATCTACATGCCATTGAAGGAGACCTGGAATGGGAGGCAAGGCCCCTCAGACATGAGAAGTGGTTATAGGATAAGAGGTGGAAAAACTGCAGGGGAAGTGGAAGCTGATTTGCCAAAATTTTACAAACTCAAGGATTAGGGAAGGTGCCTGAGAAGGACTGGGCCTGGTACAACCAGGCATACTAGCTTGGCTCCGGGCATAGAAACCTGTTTCTCAAGAACGAGTACTTCATAATAAGTAAAATGTCTTATTTACATGAAATAACACTATGTTTCCAATTAACCAATAACAATCTCAGAGGCAATCATTACCTAGCCATTAACAACCAACAGGGGTGGGGGAGGGAGCCCAGTGGTACAACTGTTGTAGCCTTGCTTGTAGAGGAAAAGCAGCTAACTAAAAGAAGCTACATTTTCTTATTAATTTAACACTTATATCTCAGCAGGAGTCAGTGTCTGTTGAGATTAAGCAAGACAGATACTTTATTAGAATAGAAGGGTCTTATTTAGGGTTAAAAAGAAAGGAAAGAAAAGAAAGAAAGTCAGTGTGTGTTCTGTGCTGTGAAGGGTACTGTATCAACTTACTTTGCTAAACCAGTAGGAGGAGAGAGAGCTATATTGGGGTGTGGCTTAGACACTATAAAAGCAGGTGACTCAAATTACAACTTCCTGTTGCTTGCCTTGCTTGTAGTCAGAAAGCAGCTAACTAAAAGAAGCTACATTTGTGTTTACGCATGTCTGCTGTGTTGCTGGGCAAGCTGAAACTGCTGGCATTAGACAAACTTGGATAAGATAATTTTAGCATATCATCTACTTAGTAAATATACACCTTTACTAATGGAAAAGAACTTAGTAAGTGTATGCAATGTTTGATGTATAGTGAGGAAAGTATGGGAGCGAGTATGTATGTGAATTGCCATCTGATTACTACCCTTGAAGCAGAGATAATGTTTCTGCTTAATATTAAACCAGTTTCTACTGGTATTAGGAAATGGAAAGTTACATTGATCTTATGGATGAATAACTTCATTCTAATGAACAATTTCCTTCACATTTAGGTAGCATTTCTATGCCTCCTGATGAGGGAGACAATTGTAATGACTAGTACTAGTATACCTGTTGCCTCTGACCTCTCTTAAAGGTGCACGATTATCCACCCTCTTCTCATGATAATAATGACTGGACCATTGTCACAAAGCCTCTTACAAAAAGGAGGGTGGTTAAATACACAATAGTGCCCCTATTGAAACTTGTAATAGGTTTGAGCAATTGGCTGTATCAAATAATGAAGTGCTACATGATTTATCCTGTGCATCACCTCTGTTGATAATAATGGTTCAAAACACTTTTCAATCAGGAGTTAATGCCCATGGATACTTGTCCTAGTAAGTCTCAAGCTACCAAATCAATACCTATTCGTTAATCGCTCCAAGTGTGTTAAACAATCACCTGTTTCTGATTCTTGTACCTCTACTGTCTCAAAACAAGTGTTAGTCCTGGGAGATTCAATCATTAAGCACATTGACAGGGCAGTATGCAATAGTGACAAAACAACCGCACTTGCTCTAGCTTCCTGGGGCCAGGGTATCTGACATTACCTCCATGATGCCTAACATTTTACAAAATGCGGGGAAAATCCACTGGTTATCATACATGCGGTGTTAATGATATAAACAACACCCATTTAATCAGTTACAACAGGACTATGTGGCATTATGTAACCTGTTACTTGATAAGGGATGCTGTGTATGTATATCTGAAATTCTACCTGTCCTGAGAGCAACATCTACCATGAAGCAGAAAATCAAAGCCCTAAATGAATGGCTGAGAAAGTGGTGTTTTAAGCAGGATATACCATGTATTACCCACTGGAATCATTTTCAGATCATTTTCCTTGTTTTGCTGGGATGGTTTACATCTCAGTCGTAGGAGTAGTACACATATGGGAAAAGTATCACTAAAGTCATAAATCATTGTCTAAACTAAAACAATGGGGAGAATGGGTCTATTCACAAGTCTCTGAATACTTACCAAAATATTATTACAACTAAATGTAAATTCCTAGCTTTGAATGCAAGATCTTTAAACCAACTCAAATTAGCAGAACTCAAAGCCAAATGTAAAACTTTAAATATAGTGTGGTGAGAGTAACTGAAACTTAGTGGGACACATCCTCAATTTGGTCCAGAGAAATTCCAGGTTATAAGTTATATCATAAAACAGATTAGATAAGCAAGCGATGGAGTTTGTATGTACATACAAAATGTTATTCCTTCTTTTGAAGTGTGTTCCCCTTTCCATTGAAAAGTATATGGGTTAAAATCTTATTGAAGGAGCAGTCCTATATAACTATTGGTAACATCTATCAACCTCCATCTGCAAATTCAGATTACACACCTGATATGTTTAAAGAAATTATACATTTTCAGAATCTCAAGATACTGTAATATTTGGTGACTTTAACCTCCCTCATATTAACTGGGACTCATTCTCAGGACAGTCCTATGCCAAGAAAGGACTAATAGATGTGGTAGTTAGTACTGGATTACAACAACATTTACTGAACCCACTCAAGGTCCTAATATTTTGGATCTATTATTTACTAACATAGAGCAAAAATTAGCAATTTACAAATTTGGATCTTGGACCAGTGATCATTCATCTATTCTTTTGAAATTCAACAGTTTAAAACTACACAAAGAAAGTTATACTATACAAAAATTATAACAAAGCAAATTTTCTAAAATCAATGAATACTTACAAAACATAAACTGGGAATCTAATCTTCTTAATTGTACAGTGCAACAAGCTAGGGACTTTTTAAAAACATTGTACATTATTTGAAAATACCTTTATTCCATCTAAGAGGAAATTTAATAATAAAGGAAAATTCCCCTTGGTTCAACAAGACAATTAAAAATCAGATTAAGATAAAAATTTAACTTTTTAGGAAACTTAAAATTGTTCTGTTCCATTTAAAACTACTCTATTACATACATACAGACTATCTGAAAAACTCAAAAATTCTATTAAATTGGCAAAAATAAGCAATAATTTAAACTAGCTCACACAAAAGACTGTCACAAATCTCTTTTCTCCTATATAAATAGTAAAAAGGAGTATCAAGGACCATTGGTCCCATTATAACCAATGGCTCATCTCTATTTGATATAGAAACCTCAAATCTCTTTAATAAATACTTTAGTTCTGTCTTCTCTCAAAAATCACCTATTAGTACATTTAAAGTTCACCACGTAGATTATCATAGGTTCTATCCAACTGACATTATACAGGCTATCAAAAATTAAAAAGAAATACTAGTCCAGGCCCAGAGCGGTATTCATCCATGGTTTCTGATCGAAACCTCTATAAATATCTTTATATCTTTGTCAATTATCTTCAACAAATCCTTACAAGAAAGCATTGTACCAAATGATTGGCATTCAGCAATAGTTACTCCCATATTTAAAAAGGCAACAGAGGTTCTGTGCAAAATTATCATCAATTAGCCTGATCTCAGTGGCTGGTAAATTAATGGAACGAGTAATGAAGTCTCTAATAGATCAAGATTGTAAAAATTAGGAATTTATGATTCAAATCAGCATGGGTTTACTCCCAAGTATTCTGCACACCAATCTGATATATTTTTACAATAATATAAGTACTCTACTAGATGTGGGTATCCCTACTGATGTAATTCTTTTGGACTTTAGTAGAGCTTTTGATAAAGTCTCACATGAAAAACGCATTACTAAAACGCACAATCTAGGTTTGGCACCTGATATTGTCAACTGGACTTTAAACTGGTTGACAAATCATTTTCAGAGAGTCAGAATTAATGATATCTTGTCTGATTCGGGTAGTGTGACAAGTGGTGCACCACAGGGCAGAAGCTACTCTGTGCTGACCATTCTTCAAATACTGTGACTGACCACTTGGTGTTCTTTTTGTATTGATTTCTAACTATCACTTTCAATGTTGTCTAGCTGGGTGTCACTTATGGAGACAAACACTCACTTACATTTCTTTCTTGCTGTTTGTGTTTTGTAGGTGGTTCCTCTGTGCTGCTGGAGAACATTGCATCTATTGTTGACATTGCTGTCATATTAAACTGAACTACTAAATAGTCTGACATTTTTTATTCTTTACATTTACTGCCTTTTGGTGTCAGTTTCTATTAAAAATGTGTGGTTCTCTCTTAGAATGTATGTTTCTCTCTGACAGTGAAGGCTTTGATTGGTTCCTGTTGGTTGCTAACAGTTACAGTATACGAGACCTGAAGGAATGCTACTGCTATGAGACTGCTGGTATTTTTGGGTTTACCCTACGCAGCTGGACTCCCATCTGTGGTAGGGTAACTCAGAAAATACTGGTGATTTAATGGCTGGTTCTGACATGTCCTGATTTGTTTAAGCAGTGTTTACATATTACGTACATTTGTGCCACTTTATAATTTTTGTTGGGTTCTCCTGTCTGAAACACCCCATACAACAGAGTGAAGAGGCACCAGAGGATGTGGTGGCATGGCTACTGTATCAGCAGTCAACCTCACAATGACTGCTGAAACTCTGTTCATGCAGCAGCTTGGGACATTGTTGGGAGCCCTGCGCTAACATGAAGAGCATAGGGGCGGGCTCCATATGCAACTGGAGCCAGGGTAAGAGCGAGGGGCTGCAGTGGAGGAACTGGTGAGCTGCAATATGCAGGATGACTGCAATGCAGATTTTCTGATGCTGGGACATGGAGCGGGATCCCAGATACATTAATACTGCTGCTGCTGGATTTTAGAAGGGACGTTCTGATGTGGTGACAGTTTATTTTTAAGAAACATCCAACTTTTTTTCAAGCACGAAGCCGGGATACAAGGAGGGAGGCTGCAGTGGAGGCTCTGGAGGAACTGCGGCAGGCTGGAGGCTGCAACACTAATCTGTGACAAGATTGAGAGCCAGGTAAGACCACAGCATTAGTCCTTCTGATATGTTGGGCCTTTTATGTGCAGGCAGAGCAGCGACAGCTAGGGACACCTCAGTAGTAGCTCCTGCTTATTATTCTGAATACAAGCTGCGGTGCTAGGGGATGTGTTGGTGCTTTTCGATCATAACTGTTATTTATGATTTGCTCAGCTGGTAAAGAAAATGATGTTCCCCACTGCTCCTGGTTTTTTTATTTGTTAGGCACTGTGTTGCAGTGGGACGAAGGGCTAGGGCAGGTAATGCAGGCAGCTACTGTGGGGATTAGCTGACACTGAACCAAGAGTGAAGCTGCGGTTTACTTCATTTGGGAACTTTGTGAGAGAACTTTGTATGTTTTATGAAGAGGACACTTCTGATGTGATTTTTTCTTTGGACATTGGCAGATGACTGATAAGCTTTCATGGGAGGAATGTTGATTTACCGTCTCGCTAAAGCGTGTTATGCAAATGTAATGAGGTGTGAAATTTTTCATTAACGCTTTTGGCCAATTGGGAAGCAAGAATGGTTGCTATGATAGTTCAGTGGGTGAAGGGGCACTGTGGCCTGGCTCTCATTTTTAGGTGGGCATCTATTGTCTGATAGATGCCAACCTAAAACGATGTCAGCCAATCAGGTAAGGGATTTTCTTTAACCATTTTCTAATGCAGAAACAATATCACATTGAAATCAGAACCAGCTGTCCATGTGCCACACATAGAGTTGCTCATCCTCTATTTTTCATAGTGTATAGTACTGTGTGAAATATGTGTTTGTGAGTTCAAAATGAAACTGACTCATGCAATCTTTAGAGGTTCTAGAATGCTGTTCTACCACAGTAGGGTAGAATCACATTCTATGACCTAGAACTGTGGTAGAACAACATGTTGAAAGGGATGGAATTCTATACAGAACAACACTCCACTATACACTATAACCATATTCCAGTCATGGAATTCCATGTATTACAGCATTACACTGTACACTATAATGACTTTAATCAATATCCTTAAATACATATGATGTGTATCCCTGTCCACAAGCAATGTCAGCAATAGCTGTATCATACAGTCAATGCAATCTTGTAACATGATATAATACAAACTAAAAGCGATAATAGTGTACAGTATAGTAGAGTGTTGCTCTGTATATAATTCCATCCATTTCAAAATGCTGTTGTACCACAGTTCCAAAGGTTATGGAATGTGTTTCTAACCTACTTGGCAGAACAGCATTGTAGAACCTCTAGAGACCGCTTGAGTCAGTTTCATTTTGAAAGGAAAAGAACTCATGCACATATATTTCACACAGTACTATACACTATAAAAATACAGAATGAGCAACTCTATGCACGACCAGTGTGTTTTTCCACCCTGGGGTTCTGATTCACATGGACCTTTCGAGCTTCACTCTCGAGGTCAGAGGGAATCAGAACTCTCTCTAGAACACACTGGCCGTCATAGTTGCCCATCCAGTATTCTCTATTCAGTGATGTTAGTTTTAAAACATAAAAATCTTAACTAACTACAGTGCTTTGTGAAAAAAAACTCACAGTATTAGCAAAACATCATAGTACAGAACAAAATAAAAAGTGTTCTTCATATCAATTTTATTTCACAACAGCACCTGGAGCCACAGGCTCAGTCCCTGTAGAGGAGGTGACAGCTGTGGATGATGATGATGATGATGACATCATCATCATCACAACAAAGACATAAGTACTACCAACACACCTAGACCACAATGTACACATATTAACTAGTACATTGTGTTTATACCGTGGTCTTTCTTTCTTGCAACAATAAAAAAATGTTTATAAAAGAAATCTAAAAGTCTTAAAAATCATGACTAAAATCAGAGCCATTACCTTGGTCCTACACTTATGTATATACATAATAAGTGTATATACAGAATGCATACCCATGTGGCCAAGCAAGGTGAGACGTTTCATCAGTGATTTGTAACAGTTACAGGTATCATTATTTTTTCAAACCCCCTTCTGCAGAAAGCTCTTATTAGTTTTAAGAAGTGTATACTCTCATCCTTTGGTCAGACATGTATCACATTTGTCATAGCTATAACAGCTCCATTTTATGTAGGTGATATAGCGAGCTGAATACTGATAGATCAAACAGTTTTAGACAGTAAAAAAGTCTGAAATGTAAGCCTACTGCTACAGTAATCCTATTTTGCCTGTCATGTGGGTTTTCCAACTTCTTAACACATACTGGTAATTATCTCTAGAGAAAATTGTGACAGACACTGTGTTCTGGAGATAGTGATTCAGCATGCTATGTATTTGTTCACACATTCAGAGTGTTTAAAGGGTCTATTGTAACATGGCATAAAAAACAGAAGAAAATAAAAAGCAGAATGGAGGAATCACATCATGTGGTACATCACTAACCATGGTCTAATACCAAAGTAGATCATGGTAGTAGTGGTGATGCTGAAATAATTAGACAAGGGTTGGCATGGTGCTGGCATTGTACACACTTGGTCAACAGACAGTACTGTATACAAAGTGCAACATGGAAAGCACTTACCTCCATCGAGTCTGACTTACAGCAGATCAACTGACATCACACACCTCACTCACTGGGACAGTTAGTCAATGAAACAGCAATTGTAACAGAAAGTGTGAAATAGTAAGACAGGAGGGTTGCTTAAAAAAAGTCACCAGGCGTGAGGGAAAGAAAGGAATCACGGTCAGAAGAATACCTGGGGCAACACCACGGAATCAATGGAGCACTGTAATGAGCCATAGTACGAGGATGTGGAATAGGAGAAATGGTATGATGTGGCAGAAAAGTGCCCATATGCCATAGCTGTAGTGCGCTCTGTATGGTAGCATGGAAATGTGGAGATCTACCACAGTCCAACAGGAACAAAACACAGAAGCATAGTACAAGGACCTGAAATGGAGGAAAAATAGACAGAAAATAAATTGCATACAGTCAGCATGTGTATGTGAATACTGCATATTTTGCCAGTTCATGTAAAGTAGAAAAAGCACATCATTATGTTAACAGAGGAAATCTCCAACATGCATGTGCACGTTTGCAATGGTATAGAAGCTTAGAGAGAGACAGTAGTAAGACACAGGAAAGTCATATTTTCGAGTGCAGTTTGTTATTCATAATAGTGCTGTGTAATAATAATAATACAGGCTAACCTCCTAAATAGCTAGCCACGTTACTAGTGGATTAAGCCACTTTCGAAAGGATGGGTCTACAGTGGAATTAATCCATGGTTGGCTGGTTGGGCCTTTTCGAGCCCGGCCTCAAACCCCCAACCATGGATTAATTCCACAGTAGACCATCATCTTTATCTTAATTCTTACTTATTTCCTGATGCAGCTGACTCTTGACTAACACTTGCTCCCATGGAGTGCCAAAAACAGCAAGAATGTAACATTCCAATTGTGATGATCAACAAACCAATCAGAGATCATGATTCTTTCTTGTCATTGTATAAAATATTTTTTATCGCAGAATCAGTGGGGAGCAGGACCTTGCATGTCATAAACAGGAAGACCGAGCCGGACCATATCACCGCATGTATACTGAAGCTAACCTCTGTCAATTGTATTAAAGATTTACATCTTTCTAAACTTAACATAATGTCACAGATAGTATGACCTATTTTTAGTTAGAAATTACATCATTGTATTTTTCAACAATGGTAATACCAATTTTAACTCAATTCTGTAGTCAATCACAGTATAGTCTTTCCATGTTGTTCATTTCTTCAAAATTTATACTGTCTAAATTATGACACTTTTTATAAAATGTACCACTCTACAAACAAGGGGTGGGGGGACTCATATCTTCAGACTGCTTCGGTAAACTAGAAGAACATACTAATCAGTAACTGATAACACAAACTAAGACTGTTATGAAAAAATGTTAGTGTTGTATTCCTGGTCGACACAGCTAGCATATCTCCTCAATAGCTCAGTCAGTTACTGTATTTGTTGTCTCAATTGCAGTATGCACAGTTTGGGTAGAAATATTCTTAATTACCATGAAAACTAATAACAAAGCAACAGCTGTGACACCTATAAACCAGTACAAATACACCAATACTTCTTATGTGTTTTCTTTTTCTTTTTTTCACAGAAACAGCAAGTACCCACACCCAAGCTATTTGTGAGTGACTGGACAGTCTGACTCGGGCACAGATAGAAACAAATGAAGGATTCAAACCCTGATAAAACTAGTGGGAACAAAACGACAAAATCAAGACACCATAACCACCAAACACAGATTGAACAAACTCTGGCCAGAGCCGATATGGCTGTGGAGAGCTTTGGGATGCTTTAGCCATTATTCATGATGAATTTGCACAATGCAGATCTGCTCAGAGGCAGTTTCAATGTGGCCTTCCTTTACACATTTTACAATGTGATTTCCTAGAATATGCCTGATGATTGCTACATATTTAGTCTGGATAGTTCACAGAAGAAATGATATATTATTTTCAGTGAGGCTCTACATCTACACAATTTTATGCTGCATTGTTTAAAATCAGATTGCACTAAAATAATATTTTACATCTGGGGATATATTAAGTGTCAGGTCAATGCACAAGGAGAAAGATGTGTTGCATAAAGAGAGTGTGCGGTCGGCACTGATATAACATTCAAAGAGAATGTGCCACCTGCACAGGATGTGCATACAGTGAAGCCCACCAGGATGAAGTGCAGCATCTGCAGAATTCTGCAGTAGAGTTACTGCAGCAAACAATCCAATTTCAAAGGAAGTTAACCCTTTTGTCATGCAGTAAACCTGTGACACTGCACTTCATCCTGGTGGGCTTCATCTTTCCTGTTGAAAATATGACCCTGGACAGGAGTGCAGTGCAGGCAGCTGCCAAGTCAGGTGCATCCAGGGTGACCCTGACTGAATACATTCAGGGGAATGCATGGCACATACCATGCACCACAACCCCATGGGCAATATTCAGCCCAGGAATGCAAATTAACTAAATGAGCATGCAGGGTGCAAAGGGGCCTATGCATGCTCACTACCAGCCCATTTGCATGTTGGCATGTAAATGAATGCACCAGAGCATCTCTCGCCCCCAAGCCCTGACCCTGATTGCTTCCTAATGGGACAGAGCCTGAAGTATCTGGTGGTATAGTGACACCCCTTGCCCTTCCACCATCCTCGATCTTCCGGAGTTCAGGCTCTATTGGTTCCATATTGTAGGGACCCCAATGTCATCCTAATTGTACCTGAATACACCCACAGTCCATGTCCATAGTGTAGTGCCCCACTCACCCTCAATGGTGCATAGAAAGCTCCCTCCCAGGACCAGATTAAGGCATAGGAAACATAAGCACTAGCCTAGGGCCCCCACCTGCCAGGGGCCCCAACAATTACAAAACATATTTTTCTAAATACATGTTCCTTCCTGCCTGAGCTACATATTGTTGTAATGGACTTGGCTGCTAAATAATCTGAGGAGGGCAGGAGCTGAACTGTGATGTGAATCTCAGCTCCTGATTAGAAATTAACTGCAGCTGACAGCTTCTGGAGGCTCAGCCAAGCTGTCCTTTAAGGTGTAAAAAGAACCCTTTCCTTTGCTTCATCTGCTTGAAGTGAAGCTTACCTTCCTGATTAGGTGTTAAATACAACTGATGGCTTCAGACTCCAGCCAGACTGACCATTAAGGTAAAAACATACCCTTTTCCTTTGCCCCCAAGTATTCTAAGTGAGGAGAAGTGGCTATAAAGATCCCTACTCAGTTGATGTTTCTGATAGTGAGAGTGACTTGGTGTGACTCTTAAATGGGGCCCTCTGCAGTCATTTGTCCACTACTTGCCTCATCTTGTGCATTTGAGGGGTCTTCTTATTCATTATAGAAGGATCAGAGAGTCAGCAGAGCCTGCTTATTGGAGAGCCTGTTCCAAGTTCCAGGTGATTATTAGCACATACATGTTATGTGACATGCATGGCCCTTGGTAACACAGTGTGCAGACAGGTTGTGGTTCACACATCCAAGTCATCTGAATCTACATGTTTCCAGATTCTTGGCTTGGGGCTGCAGCCACTAGGCTATAGTACCTAATTAATTTTTACACTCCTTGACTGCAAGTGGATTGTGCTATGTTGTATCCATTACACTCCAGACATTACCTCATGGGTTTCAACCCACTTGATAGGCTAATGATGCACATGTGACCCAGATCAAATTTCTCAGTCTACCTAAGTCCCAGGAGTCTCTGCTCTTCAGTTCAACCTTGGCATCTGAAGAGAAACATGCACTTCAGGAGTCCCAGTGTGATCATTTAACTGAAGGTAGGCCAAAAAGTTGGTTTCTTTTGCAACAAGGTGTGGCTTCCTTACCTTAGTTTGTTACAAGTTAATTATACTTGTTTGGAAAGCAGAATAGTTGTTTTAATTAGCTAATTGTTTCTAGCTGGAATTGCAGCAAACAGTGCTTAGATCTTTCCTGCCTAATAAATTATGCATTTCAGTAACTGCTGTTGGATAGGTTTGCCCTGGGCCTGTAAGAGACAGAGAGAAAATAATAAGATGGTTTCTTTCATTTGTCTAATCCAGATTATTGTGCTGAGATGTGTTTATGCTGGTAACATGCAGAAAGATTGAATCATTTGCATTGCTAGTCATTGTATAGCCTTCTAAATTGTGCAGGAAGCAACTATATTTAGTAAGGAACTACTAGAACACAGTTATTTCTATTGAATTCACTAAATTAGATGGAAATTACACAGCTTTCATCGAAAGAGAGGAATGAATTTATGCTGTAGTGACGTTCATTTGTGCATGCCTGAATTCATTATTTGAATATCGCACTACAGCGCCCACCCATTAACCGGTAGTCCTCCCTCCCTCCCAAGTGGGGACCCACGCTTGAAATAATGCTACAGCACACACAGCATCTTGGGCCTGTTCCTGTGGCCTCCCTCCCAAACAGAGACCACTGGTCACGATGTACCTTGTACCTCCCTATGCTACCACCACTCATGGTAGCACAGGACGGTTATTTGCCTCGATTCTTGGTCAATATCCCAGTGACTGTGAACTGGAGAGCTGTCTCTTTGAGGAATTGCAAGGGCAGTCCCTACTCAGTGACTGCATTGGGCCACTACCTCGAGAGCTACCCCCTCCTGAGAAATGCAGATAGGAGCTAGGGTTCACCTCATATCGTAACTCGGACTTCTGGTGCATGATCCAAGTAACGCTACACATGAGTAAAGGCGCCATCCCTCCTTAAACAAAGAATGTAGCAGTTTGGAAATTTTAGTTTGCGCTTGCATGGCGCATCATGATGACAACCTTAGGGCTCACAGTTACTTGGAATTGGGTACTGCTCGCCATATTAGTCACGAGGAAAGTATTACAGCATTCATCCACCATTTTAGGTAGCCATCCACCACATGGCCTGGTCCCAATTTGCTGGGGTGATTTTCTTGGATTCGCCACCATTTTGGTTGACTTATGAGCACCACCACCATTTTAGAGCACCCTCCCACCATATGGGACTGCAACATCCCACCAACAGGGCCCTGCTCTTTGATATGGCACATTAATCTGGGGATCCTCCCTTTTGGACCTCTGCATCGTGCAGCAGGCTCCGATGGCCAATCAACAACATTTTGGGTCTAGCTTGGGGCCTCATCCATGCTCACAAGCAGCAAGTTTGTTTCTTGTTCAGACAATTACATTTGCATCCTCCTCCTCCCCATCTTCTCCTTGCTGTGCCACTAGGCATCATGCCTTCGATCCTCTAAGTTGTTATATGTGGGACATCAGAATTACTTGTTTTATATATATATAAATGTACAATATTTTGTACTTCTAGTCCACTTTACAGGTAATTTTACCCCACTGGGTAATATATCTTTAACAGTGTCCTTCTTTCATCTCCTAGATGGTGAAGGCCAAGAAGTGCATCTCATGCAGTACCACTCTGATGCCCCATACCCAAGGTCCTCAATGTCTAGCCTGTCTACCAGAGGATGAACAGCCAGTGGGGGCCAAATCCCAATAATGAGTTGAATTACCAAGTGCCTGGAACTTCAAGCTGGATGAACCCAGGGCACTCCTCATCCAAACACAGCAGGCTATGGTGACAATAATGGAGAGCCAACAAAACTTTATGGTCAAGGTCATGGAGAAGCTAGAGTCACTGACCAAAATGAGGTCAGCACCTGTACCCATTCCACATTCGAATCCAGGCCCAAGCTCACTTCCTCAGCCAGATAACAATGAGGAAACCCTGACTCCCTCACCAGACAATGGGGATGGTAATGGGGCAACAGATGATGTTGAGGAGATCGAATCGGATGGGGAGGACATGGATGTTGCACCGAAATACTGCCACTAACCTCAAAACTTTGCTCCTTTGACTTAATTCTAGGCCTTATGCAGGCCATAAAATCTACAATGGGCTTTGAATTGGAAGCAACCAAGCCAGAATCCAAACTGGACCCTATGATACAGTAGAACCAGAAAAGCAGGGACACCTTTCCTAGCTACCCGTTATTGATGACATTTTCTTAAAAGAGTGGGAGGAGGCAGAGATGGGCCGCATGTCCGAGAAGAGAAACCGGGACAGAACCTACCCAGTACAGGAGGACAAAGTCAAGTTGTGGTGCACGCCCCAAGTATTGACCCACAAATTGCAGCTCTAAGTAAAAGACAGTGCTACCTTGTGGCACCATTTCCTAAGGATCCCACTGACAAAGACATTGAAGAAATGTTAAAGAAACTCTTCGGATTCTCAGGCACGACAGCGAGAGCTGTGGTCACAGAGGTGTACTCTGCCAGGGCACAGATCTGCTAGGTGGAGAAACTGCTAGAAAAGCTGACCCCAAATCCAGGGAGGCAGAACTGCTAGAATGTACCTCGACACAGCTAAGTATCTAGGGACATGGCAGTCGATACCTTAAAACTAGAAACAGGTCTGCTGCTTTGGCAAACAGAACCAGACAAGCCCTATGGCACAAACTTTGAGAGGCAGACAATGAGTCAAAGAACCTTTACAGAACCTGCCTCTGAAAGGGACAATGTATTCGGTGAGGGCCTTAAAGAATTCCTAAAGCAGAAAGAAGAAGGCAAGGATCTCACTAAAAACAAAGAGAGTTATGGAGCAGATTTAGGGAAATAACAGGTTTCAGCAGAACAGAAGGCAAAATTATTTGAACAATTCCTTTTGGGGTAGAGGCCACAACAACCACAGCATTTTCTGGGGTACCTCACAGGGTGGCTACCTAGTATTCAGGGTAGGAACTGGCACTTCACGGGAAGAGGTGGAAAGCCAAAACAGTACTGACTATTCCCTCTGACATCCCTGTTACCAACACCTCATTTCCAATCCAAATGCCACACTATCCCCTGTAGGCCAGAGATTGATGTTATTCCACCAGCAATGGCAACAGACAATGTCAGGCAGATGGATCCTGGAGATCATCTTCCAAGGTTACTCAATCGAGTTTTTAAGCAAACCTTGCAGGACAGAGTGGTGCTCTACCATTGCAAAAGAGAGCCGCCACCCACCAGGTCCAGGAGATCATCCGATACCTATTGCAGAACAACACGATTCACCCAGTCCCAGAATCAGAGACTGGCTCAGGAGTCTATTCCATCTTCTTTCTGGTCCCCAAGAAGACTGGAGACGTCAGACCAATTCTGGATCTCAAGTTTCTGAACCGTTTCATATCCACCCACGGTTCAAGATTCAGACTCTTGGTCATAGAAACATAGAAACATAGACTTTGATGGCAGATAAGGACCACTTGGCTGACCCAGTCTGCCCATTTCCCTACCTACTGGATAAGCTGCAGATTCTAGTTAACCAACAGCCTACTTCCTGCAACCCTCCACTATAATTGCCTTGTGTCTGTCCCATGCATGTTTGAATTCCCCACTGTTTTAGACCCAAAGACCTCCTCAGGAAGGCTGTTCCATGTATCCACCACTCTCTCGTGAAAAAAATATCCTCACATTACCCCTGAGCCGTCCCCTTCTATCTTTAAATTGTGCCTCCTTGTTCTTACACATCTCTTTTCTGAAAGATGCTACCCCTGGACTTTGTTGATTCCTTAAGGTACTTGAATGTTTCTATCATGTCCCCCCATCCCTCCTTTCATCAAGAGTATACATATTAAGCTCTCTCAGTCTCTCTTCATATGGTTTCTGCTTGCAGACCCTGCACCATTTTAGTTGCCCTCCTCTGGACTGCTTCCATCCTGTCTATGTCCTTGCGTAGATGAGGTCTCCAAAACGGCACACAGTACTCAGATGGGGTCTCACCAACTGTCTGTATAGAGGGATAACCACTTCTTTCTACTTGTGATGCCACTTCCTATGCATCCCAGTATCCCCTGGCTCTCCTTACTGACTTTTCACATTGCTTACCCACCTTCTGATATGACTACCCCAGGTCCCTTTCCATTTTTGTTGTTGTTAGTACCTCCTGCTATTGTGTACTCTTCTCTTGGTTTTGTTTCCCAGGTGCATTACTTTGCACCTCTTTGCATTGAATCTAAGTTGCCATATGTCTGACCATTCCTCCAACCTTGCCAAGTCCCTTCTCATCTTTTCTACCCTCTTGTGTATCAACTCTGTTACAGATCTTTGTGTCATCTGCAAAGAGGCATACCTTTCCTCCAGACCCTCTGAAATGTTGCCTATAAAGATGTTAAAGAGGACTGGACCCAATACTGAGCCCTGAGGTACTCCACTAGTAACCCCTTCTTTGGAATGTGTTCCATTCACTATTACCTTCTGTGTCCTGTTGTGCAGCCAGTTTGCTACCCATGCTACCACCCTGGGACCCACTCCCAGGCTGGCTAACTTGATTATTAATCTTTTGTGTGGGACTGTATCAAATGCCTTGCTAAAGTCTAGGCAGACCATATCCCCAGCCCTCCCTGGTCTATTACTTTGGTCACCTGGTCAAAGAAATCAATTAGATTCATCTGACATGACCTTCCTGCTGTAAATCCATGCTGCTTTGGGTCCTGTGCCTCCCTGGCCTCTAGGTACTGAACAATTCTTTCTTTCAGAAGTGATTCCATCATTTTCCTACCACTGAGGTCAAACTTACAGATCTGTAGTTTCCTGCTTCTGCCTTGCTCCCACTTTTGTGAAGGGAATCACATCTGCCGTCCTCCAGTCCTCAGGTGCCACCCCATCCTGCCATGATTTGTTTAAAAGCGTAGTCAGTGGTGTTGCTAGGTCCTCCTAAGTTCTTTTAGGTTCTGGGTGAATCCGTCAGGCCCATTGCTTTGTCCACCTTGGAGTTTTAGGAGTTCCTTCAGGACTCTTTCTTCTGTGAATGGACTGGTGTCAACCCCTACCCAGAGTACTTCTAATGTCTGGTTTGGTAATTCCTCCTCATCTTCTTTTGTGAATACTGAGCAAAAGTATTCATTCAGTATCTCTACCTTTTCACTGTCTCTCTGCCCACCTCCCTCTCCTTTATTAATCTTCACTATCCTCCCTTAACCTTTCTATGCTCCCTAATGTACCTATAAAAGGTTTTATCCCCTTCTTAACTGAGTAGGCTATTTTTCCTCAGTTTGGGCCTTTGCTAGTCTGACTGCCTTCCCCACTTCTATCTGCTTTAATTGATACAGTTCTCTGTCATGCTCCTTCTGTGATTCCTTATACTTTTGAATGCAGCCTTTTCTCCTTAACTTTCCCTGCCACCTCTTTTGAGAACCATAGTGCTTTTTACTCCGTTTGTTTTCTTTTATTTGTTTCACACAAAGGCTTGTTGCCTCTATGATGGCAGTTTTGATTTTCTCCATTGTTCTTCCACCCTCCTTTTTGGTCATTTGCTAGTGCATTTTCAGGTATTCACCCATTTTCCAAAGTCATCCCTTCTTTTTCATATTTAGTAAGCTTTATCAAGTTTACCATACAACAAACAAATCCAGAACACCATTACATAGCATGACATGTTACTCTACAGCAACAACATGGAGCCCTTATCTCTTTATTACAAATCCATAGCTTATATTTGGCTATAAAAAGAGAGGTAAATTATGCTGCTGTTAGGAACTTGATGGTAAAAAGGAACAGACAAGGAAAACAATAAACCACCCACCCCTCCCCACTCCTCCCCCACCCTTTGTTTCCTTCACCACCAGGAAAAGGAAAGAGAAGAGAAAGAAAAGGAAATCAAGGGGATAGGTGAGAACCAGTGGAACGGCCACCTACTTCCAGCTTTACTCCATTTATTGTGGGGCATGTTCAGCAATACAGGTACGGAGGATGTTGGGAAGAGCAGGGTATGTAGAGGGGCCATATCTTCTGATATTTTTTACTATTTTGGAAAAGCTTGCTATGGTGTATTCTGCTTGCAAAGCAAAACAAATTTCACAATGCCATTCTGTGTATGTGGGAGTCTGTTGGTCTAGCCAATGACGTAATATCACTTTCTTAGCACATAAAGAGATTAACATCATATGTTTCCTTTGGTTTCCAATAAGGTATTGCCCGAATCCTCTATAATGCAAATCTCTGGTTGGAAGGCATTTTGTAATCCAAATAGTGGGTTAAGTCTAGAACATATACTTTCCCAGAGAGGAGGCTTTATCACATTCCCACAAGATGTGAAACAATGTGCCCTGCTGATTCCCACATCTAGTACACAGATCCACCTGAAGCTTACCCATTTTACAAAGTTTTATAGGGTATAATATAAATCCTGTATTATCTGAAATTGAAGCAGTCTGTAACGGTCCCACCTAACATCCTTGTATAGCCTTTTCCAAATTTGTGACTGTTGACAGAGACCCTCGGAGACTGGGGGAGAATCCTGTCCCATGTATAATGGGAGTACCTTCTAGATCTGTAACCCTTTACAAGCTCTTTATAGTAAAAGGAGATTAAATGAGAATTAGGCCTTGTTTGCAACATGCTAAGAATAGGTCCAGTCAGATAATGATCCCATAAACCATTACCAAAATGCTTTATTAGGACCTGGGAGATTTGGAGATATTTAAAACAAAAGTAACAGGCAAATCATATTTAGCCATTTTCTCTGAAAAGTTAGTAATCTATGGTTCTCTGTAAGATCAATAACCTTTTCCCAGTTCCCCACCCAAAACGTATGATTGATAATCTTCCCCAATTTTAAAACTGGGGTTACCCAGGATGCACTGTGAGGTGTCTTCCTCCATGGAATCTCTCATAATATTATTTAGTTGTTTATGGATACGAAGGGTTCTTATAATGGAGTACTTTTAAGCTGTCCTGGGACCTTATTAGAAGGAAGATATGGTAATGCCCTAATATCCATTCCGGCTGAGGTACAAAGTGACTTCTCTATCTGCAACCACAATGGGACATAGGTTTCCGAGCTGGGAATTGGAACAGAAGTCAACCATTGCTGGACAACTAAACAGTTAGTAGGGAGATAATAAAGATATATATTAGGAATTTGTAAGCCCCTAATTCTTTTGGTCTTTGTAACCTGAACAGCACCCTACGAGGAGGTTTGTAAGCCCAGATGAATTTGGATATAATACCGTGAACATGATTGAACCAGGCCTTAGGTAAATATTGGTGATAATTGAAGGATATAACAACTGAGGCAAAATATTCATTTTAATAATGTTAATTCACCCCATAAGGAGATAGGAAGAACACCAGTGATTCAGGTCGATTTTATACGTGTTATTAGCTGGTCTAAATTATATTGCTTCATTCTGGAGTTAGATAGTGATAAGTATATAACCAGATATTTCATTTTATCTTTTATCCATGTGAGGCCAAGATGTTGGATATCAGCCTTTAAGGTCCAGTTATTTAGAGGCATGACCTCTGTCTTAGACAAGTTTAATTATAATTGGATAAACGTCCAAATTCCTGGATAATATCCAGTGAAGCTGGTATAGATTTGGATGGATGGGTTATATGAAGTAAGATGTCATCTGCATACACCGATATTTTGTATTGGAGATGGTTGATATGAATGCCCGTAACTAAGGTAGATGTATTCAATTTTCTAATTAGGGTTCTAAAAATAGATTAAACAGATAGGAGAAAGCGGCATCCTTGGCAGGTGCCCTGATGTAACGTAAAAGGAGAGGAGAAAACTCCATTACAAAAGATGCGGCTGATGGATAGGAATAAAGGACTTTAATCCATCATATAAACTGTGCTGGAATGAGATATTTCGGGAGCAGATTAAATAGATAATCCCATGACACTAGGTCAAAGGCTTTTTCAGCCCAGGGACATCAAGGCTGATGGTATGTCGGAGTCCCTGGAAGCAGAAATGAGATGGGAAATTTTTGTAGGTGATCTGCTCGACAGCCTGGCTACAAATCCCACTTGTTCGACTCAACAAAGTTTGCCATACTTGAGCTAATCGGCTAGCTAGGATTTTTGCTAAAATCTTCAAATCAATGTTTATAAGGAGATTGGGCGGTAACTTGACAACATTGTAGGGTCCTTATCTGGTTTTAATAGAACCACAATGGTAGCAGAGGTAAAGCTGTGGTCTGAAAGACCATTTTATAAACATAGTTATAGAATTCAAGGAGTTTAGGCCTATTAGGGCTTTAAATGATTTGTAAAATTGGATGTGTAGCCATCAGGGCCTGGTGCCTTATCTGCCGGTAGGCGCCAATGGCTTGGTAGACTTCCTTTAATGTCAGAGGGCTTGTAGACTAGAAATTTGATACTGGGACAATTTTGGAAGCTCTACATCTTGAAGGAATTGGTCCAGTGTGGTATGATTGAAGGGCATAGAAACATGAGTAAAGCGACTGATAGTAATCTTGGAAGAGGAGAAAATATCCCTGGGAGAAGTGTGGAGGGTGCCTGAGGCATCTCACATGGATAAAATAAGCCTATCCACCACCTGTGCCCTGAGCCTCATAGCGCAGCAATTTCCAGCTTTGTCTCCTTGATCAAAGTAGGTAATTTTAGAACGCAGAAGGAGGTGTTCAACTCTATTGCTGAGAAGGGTGTTATATTGAAAACGGAGGCTTTCTAATTTTCTAGGTCATCAGGTTTAGAATAGGGCATAAGGGCTTGTTCTAACCCTCTAATTTGTTGTAGTAATAGGAGGATTCATGGAAATTTTCTTTTTCTTATTGAGGCTATACGGATGACCTCTCCTCTTAATGAGCATTTCATAGCCCCCATAGTATATCCATTTTTGGCATGGAAGGGGTATTGCACGCAGAGAAATTTTCTATAAAACTACTGAGCTGCCCCTTAGGTGTTCTGATTTTAACAGTTGAGAATTAAACCTCCAAGTCTTGTCATGAGTCATCGAATTAGGTAGTACCCATTGCAGTAGAGTTGGATGGTGATCCGAAATCACTTTGCTAGGTAATCACAGGCTTGACCCCTGGTAGGTGCTCAGTCCCCAACAGAAAGTAGTCAATTCTCGATAACGTGTTATGCGGCACAGAGTGAAATGAGTAGTCTTTTGCTGAGGGATGGAGAGTCCTCCAAGGATCAGCAAGGCCTAGGGAATCCATCATTTCTCAATGCCCATTGTGCAGGAGTAAGGAGGAACATCTAGAGTTGGATCTATCCATTAGATTACTAAAACTAGGTTCCATTCCCCACCAATTAGCATGGTAAATGTAGACCAGGGGGCCAATTTAGTCATTAGGTTAGTGAAGAATTGCAGTTCATCTCCCACTGGGCCATAAACAGAGCCCAGTATCAGTTCCGTGGACCAAAATCGCTCTAAGTAGAATAAATCTGCCATGGGGTCGATAACTGAGTCTATTAGTTTAAAGGGTATCTGTCATGCTATCAACACCGCTACGCCACATTTGCACCTGTTGAACCCCACCCCTAACACTGTACCCACCCATGATCGTCTAAAATTGACAATCTGTGCTGTGGGTAGATGTGTCTCTTGAAGGAAGGCTACATCAATATTAAGCTTCAAAAGATGTAAGAGAATCTTGGCTCTTTTAGTGGGAGACTGGGCACCCTTGACATTCCATGAACAAAACTTTAGAGACACAACCATGAGCAGATAGCAGAAATCATGAGATACCACTTTAAAAACCTCCCATATCTACAGATTTCAGTAACCCTATAAACCACAGTATCTATACCGGTGGTGAATAATATTTATCCCTTTCCCATTCCCTTCTCCTAATGTAGACTCCCAATCACCGATGGCTGCATCCCCTCCCACAACCCTCCCTCTAATTAGCCTACCTACTATAATAGAAAATGCAGCAACATTTATAAGCATAAAAGAAACACAACATATTGTGAGTAAGAGAGAGAAACCATTAACCCTCTTCCCACTCCTCTTACCCATTTCCCTTTCCTCATAGTAGGGTATTCTGCATCCTTATTGCCCTGTCTAAACACCTGGTTCTTGATATATACAATCCCCAAAGCATGGTTACTGAGCCCCAAAGGCACCAGGTTATACCACCCACTATGGTATCCCCCACCCTATGCTGGAACATGGTGCACTGAATAGACTGTGAAAGTCCCCAGACCTGCCCCTGCCCCAGCCCCTCTCCAAAATCGCATAACTAACATGTATATACATTAGCTTGATTACTTAATTTAGCTAACAATGCACTGAGCTGTCGAATTCACCAGTTTGGCATGTAAAAGAAAAAAAAGGAGGAAGAGGTGAAAAAGAAAAAAGGGGGAGAGGGAAGTTATCCTTGATCAAGATCATCGATATTTAAAGTCATGAATGTAGAAGTTCGATCCTCAGCAAAATAGGACAGGGTCATATGCCTGGTAAAACATCCACTTTTCTAAATTAAGTTGCAGGAGATGGCAGTATCACACAATATCTGCGCAGGAAAGGAGGTAGCCAAGACTGTGTCAAGAGTCAATCATCCACGAAGGAGAGGAAGGAAGAGAGAGAAAAAAAAAAGGGGACCCTATCAGAACTTGTATCATCCAGTCTCAAGTCAGACCAAGAAGCTAATCGAGAAGTAACCAGGTGACTGTCCCCAAACAAGCAACAAAGTGGCTTATTAATACTAGTAGAGGTGACCATAGCTCTTTATCTTGAAGTCACAGTCTTTGTTGCCCTCTTGTGGTCAATTATCAGAGATGATCTCCTTTAAGCAACAGGAACATCTTCTCTTTAGAATGAATGGAATGGGAGCAAAAAGAAAGGAGGATATCCTCAGGACTCTCATCCAACAACCTCAGCGGCGGTAAATAGATCGGGAGCAGAGACTGTAATGCCGTGTTGGCTTGCTGTGCAGTGTCATAGGAAAACCACTTCCTCATGTTGTACTGACAGACTAGACGTTACTGCACTTTGTATTTAATCCCTGCAGCAATTAACTTTGAGACAAGAGGATGGTATTCCGATCTCCGTTGCCTTACCGCGACCGCAGGTCTTGCACAAAAGTCAGCCCTTCTAAAGTCCAGTATCCTTGTTTTGTATGGCTTATCTCCATGTTTGTGCTCACTGTGAAGCACACTGTGCAGTGGTTGCTTGTTCCCAGATGTCTACTGACTTCTAAATTTGTGATCCTCTCTCCATTTGAGAGTACCAGGTCTAGTATTGCTCCCTCCTGAGTGGGTTCCAACACTTGCTGTCTAAGGCCTGCCTCTGCAGGCATTGAGAATGACCCTGCTCTTGGATGTGGCTGCAGTACATGTTATCCAGTTAACATCTGGCATATTCAGGTCCCCATCAACAGTATCTCCCTTTTGCAGCCATTTTGAGCATGTCCTCTATCATTTTGTTGTCCATTTCCTCCCTTGAGATGGGGTCTGTATACAACCCTGTGCAGATTGTGATGCCATTCCCTGTCTCAAGGTGACCCAGAGTGCTCTGTCCTCCCCTTTACTTTTAGTTCTGTAGCTTTGATCCTTCCCTTATGTATAGAGCTACTCCACCTCCTCTTTACCTTCCCTGTCCCTTCTGTAGATTGTTTACCCTGGTATGTTGACATCTCAGTCATGGTTCTTGGTGTACCATGTTTTGTGACTGCCACAAAATCTAATTGTTCATCTTCCATCAGGGCTACTAGCTCAGGAAGCTTGTTTCCCAGACTACAGGCATTGGTACTCATTGCCCTCCATTTAATGTTGGTTTTATCCTTTTTCCCCATCCCTGCTCTTATTGTCCTTGTCTATTTTCCATTTACCCCTGTCTGACCTGTGTTGAGCTCTGTACCTCAGTGTTTACCTTACTACCTGCCATGTTTTGTGGGGAGGCTTGAAATTTCCTGCCTTTATCAGCGCCTCCCCTTGGCTAGTTTAAAAGCTTGCCAAGGAAGCATTTAAACCTATCACCTAGGAGCTTGGTTCCTTCGTGGACAGATGCAGACCATCATGCCAGTAAAGACCTTTATCTCTCCAGGTGGCCCCCAGTCCCAATGAAGCCAAAGCCCTGTGCTCTGCACCAGTTTTGCAATCATTCATTAAACTGCATGTGCAGTACCCTAGCCTCACTCCTGCCATGGACTGGTAGCACCTCTGAGAAGGTTACCGTTCTTGCTCCCATCTGAGGCCCCTCCCCAACTCCACAAATTCATTCTGCACTGCACTGATCCCATGCCTAGCTAGGTCATTTGTCCCAAGGTGGACTATGATATCTAGTTCCCTCTCCTGTGATGCTGCTTCTGCAATTCTGAGGATTCGTTTCCTGTCCCTCCAAGCCATGGCGCCAGGCAGGCACCTTACTTCCTTCTCTCTCCTTTCCCAGTTTTACCCCCAACAATTGAGTCCCTATCAAAAGCTGTTTCCTTCCCTGTGGTGTCCCTTGCCACCCTTTGTGGGTCTCCCTTGTGGACGTCCTCAGCATTCTTCTGGTCTCCACTGAGGGTGCCATCATAGAGGAACCTTGCTCTGCCAGAGTGGCATATGATTTGTGTAGAGGTATAACTAGGGGCTTTGCCTCTGGTACACCGCCAGCACCCTCCCAGAACCCACTGTGGTCCAACTGCTCTTCATACTTGGCAACTTCAAGAACATACAGGTAGGGGACTACATATGTCAGTGGACTTGACACATCCCAATTAGACCCAGCCACCAACGATTCCTCCGATTCCACATACTGGTCAGCACTACCAAAATCAGGCCCTACCATTTGGACTCACCTCTGCACCCAGGGCGTTCACAAAGGTGCCCATTGTTCTGGCAGCCTGATTACTGGAACGGGGTGGATATTATTCCTTACTTGGATGACTGGCTGATATGGGCATGCAGCAGCGTCCAATCTCAAAGGGACACAGACTCAGTCCTATTGGCCCCTATCCCAACACGGTTGGGTAGTCAACTGGAAGAAAAGCTCTTATGACCCTCACAGTGCATTGAGCATCTTGGGGCAGAGATAGACACGGCCAAGGGAATGGTGAGACCATCAAAAAATGGATAGACACAGTGATGTTGGTAGTTCTGACACTGCATTCTACAGCCGAGCTACCATAGGCCAGGGGCACAGGTCCTGGCTGCAAGGCATCCTGCCTAGACTTGGTGCCTTGGGCAAGGTGGAATATTCATCCCTACAAAGCTACATACTCCAGCAAGGCTCACCATCAGAAGACAACCTCAACAAGCTAATTTACCTGCCAAAGGGGTCAAGGATGCTTAGAGTGGGGACACACCTCCAGAACCATGAAAGGGGCTGTCCACTGAAGCTATTTTACTAGGTGATAGTGGAGACAGAAGCCAGTCTAATTGGCTGGGGAGCTTGCATGCGCAATTACAAAGCACAGGGCAAATGGATCATGGCAGAGGCACGACTGCCCATCAACATCCTGGAAATGAGGGCAGTGTTCCACGCTCTGAGAGCATTCAGGGACAGCATCACAGGTCAGTCAGTCCTAATAAAGTCAGACAACCAAGTCAAAGTTCCATATATTTCAAAACAGGGCAGAACACACAGCAAGACCATGCTCAGAGAAGCCACCAAGGTCCTAAACTGGGCCCAAGCCAACCTCACTCACTTCCACGCTGTACACCTGGTGGGAAAGCTGAATGTCAGAGCAGACTGGCTAAGCAGACAGCACGGCATCCAGAGGAGTGGCAACTCCACCCAGAATTATTCACAATGATACAAAGGAGGTGGGGTCAAGTACCAATCAATCTGATGGAATCCAAGGGAATGCCCAGGTCAAAGCTTACTTCTCTCAATACAGAGAGAGGGCCATGGGAACAGATGCCTTGTCTCAGATTTGGAACCAGGACCGCCATATATATTTCCCATTCCTCTGATTCCACAGGCGCTGGTGAAGGTCAGGATATCTCAACTACAGATCAATCTGATAGTCGCAGAGCTCCAGGCGTTCATAAGGGCTGCATGTGTAGTCCTTCCCTCACTCCCTTCGCTTACAAGCACCGGAATCAGGAACCGAATCGCTGAACTCGCGAGGTACATACCAGGACAAACTTCGCAGTCGCAGTCTCAACTTCTGTGGCTCCTTTGTCTCGCTGGCTCTTTGGCTCTTTTTAAATGGGGATTAATTTGCTCGGCCCAACAATGAAGATAGTTTATTTAAGCAATGAGGCATGACTAGGGTAAGAGAGTTGGTCTGTTAATCACCTTCTAGGGGTGTACTGTGGCACAAGGTGTAGCCGAAGTGCCACAAGCCCCCAGAGGTGATTAACCCACCATTAACATAATCCCTGGAGTGCCTTATTGCTATTATAATAAAAAAATTTTCAAACAGTGTTAAACCTTGTTTAGCATATGTCTAAGCTTCTACATGTATGCTAATAAAAGATTAACATAAGGCTGTTAGAATGTTTGCAGCCAATCAGAAAGCTCCATTTCTCAGATCCTTTTATAATTTTTGTTGTTTGTTAGCTAAATCAAATGTTGCCTGCACCTCTGCTTTTTGACTGTTTTTCTGTGAATAGCCGACCCTTTAAGACATTTTTTTTTCTTTTACTGTTTGGACCAAACTGCTGCCTTAATTTCAAATATCTATGCTCGAGGCTGTGTTTGATATTGCCTACAGTAACAGAAATATATAGAAACTGCATAGCCTTCTCACTCATTTGAAACCCTACAGTAACAGAAATTGATAGAAACTGCATAGCCTTCTCCACATTAGAAATCCTACCCCCACCCTCCAAACAGTGAAACTTTGTCCGAGCCCTATTTAAACTGCCTGTCTTTCTCTCTCCTCCAGAGCTCCAGGTGGTCCTTTGTCTCGCCTCACTCTCTTGGTGCCTTTTTAAAGGGGGATTAATTTCCTCAGCCCAAAACTGAAGATAGTTTATTTTTGTTGTTTGTAAGCTAAATCAAATGTTGCCTGCACCTCTGCTTTTTGACTGTTTTCCTGTGAAAGCCATCCCCTTTAAGACGTTTGTTTTCTTTTACTGTTTGGACCAAACTGCTGCCTTAATTTCCAAATATCTATGCTCGATGCTGTGTTTGATATTGCCTACAGTAACAGAAATTGATAGAAACTGCATAGCCTTCTCACACATTTGAAACCCTACCACCCCAAACAGTGAATTCCTTTGTTCGAGCCCTATTTAAACTGCCTGTCTTTCTCCTCTCTCCTCCAGAGCTCCAGCAGGTTCTCCAGAGCTCCAGGCAGTCCGTTGTGTCGCTGGCTCTCTTGGCGCCTTTTTTAAAGGGGGATTAATTTGCTCGGCTCAACAATGAAAATAGTTTACTTTTTGTTGTTTGTTAGCTAAATCAAATGTTGCTTGCACCTCTGCTTTTGACTGTTTTTCTGTGAATAGGCGTCCCTTTAAGACATTTTTTTCTTTTTACTGTTTGGACCAAACTGCTGCCTTAATGTCCAAATATCTATGCTCAGTGCTGTGTTTGATATTGTCTACTGTAACAGAAATTGATAGAAACTGCATAGCCTTCTCAAGTATTTGAAACCCTACCCCCACCCTCCCCAAACAGTGAAATCCTTTGTCCGAGCCCAATTTAAACTGCCTGTCTTTCTCCTGTCTCTTCCAGAGCTCCAGGCGGTCATGAGGGCTGCATGTGTACTCCTCCCCTTCGTTTACAAGCACCGGAATCAGGAACTGAATCGCTGAACTCGCAGGTACATACCAGGACAAACTTCGCAGTCGCAGTCTCAACTCCTGTGGCTCCTTTGTCTCGCTGGCTCTCTTTGCGCCTTTTTTAAATGGGGGATTAATTTGCTCGGCCCAACAAAGAAGATAGTATATTTTTTTTGTTTGTTAGCTAAATCAAATGTTCCTGCACCTCTGCTTTGTGACTGTTTTTCTGTGAATAGCCGACCCTTTAAGACGCTTTTCTTTTTACTGTTTGGACCAAACTGTTGCCTTAATTTCCAAATATCTATGCTCGATGCTGCATTTGATATTGCCTACAGTAACAGAAATTGATAGAAACTGCATAGCCTTCTCACGCATTAGAAACCCTACACTAACAGAAATTGATAGAAACTGCTTAGCCTTCTCACGCATTTGAAACTGCACTCGCCCCAAAAGTGAAACCTTTGTCCGAGCCCTATTTGAATTGCCTGTCTTTCTCCTCTCTCCTCCAGAGCTCCAGGCGGTCCTCCAGAGCTCCAGGCGGTCCTCCAAAGCTCCTAGTGGTCCTTTGTCTCGCTGGCTCTCTTGGTGCCTTTTTAAAGGGGGATTAATTTGCTCGGCCCAACAATGAAGATAGTTTATTTTTGTTGTTTGTTAGCTAAATCAAATGTTGCCTGCACCTCTGCTTTTGACTGTTTTTCTGTGAAAAGCCATCCCTTTAAGACATTTGTTTTCTTTTTACTGTTTGGACCAAACTGCTGCCTTAATTTCCAAATATCTATGCTCGATGCTGTGTTTGATATTGCCTACAGTAACAGAAATTGATAGAAACTACATAGCCTTCTCATGCATTTGAAACCCTACAGTAACAGAAATTGATAGAAACTGCATAGCCTTCATACGCATTTGAAACCCTCACCCCGCCCTCCAAACAGTGAATCCTTTGTCCGAGCCCTATTTAAAATGCCTGTCTTTCTCCTGTCTCTTCCAGAGCTCCAGGCGGTCGTGGAGGGCTGCATGTGTAGTCCTTCCCTCCTCCTTCTTTTACAAGCACCGGGAATCAGGAACCGAATCGCTGAACTTGGGAGGTACATACCAGGACAAACTTCGGCAGTCGCAGTCTCAACTCCTGTGGCTCCTTTGTCTCGCTGGCTCTCTTGGTGCCTTTTTAAAGGGGGATTAATTTGCTCGCCCAACAGTGAAGATAGTTTATTTTTGTTGTTTGTTAGCTAAATCAAATGTTGCCTGCACCTTTGCTTTTGACTGTTTTTCTGTGAAAAGCCATCCCTTTAAGACGTTTGTTTTTCTTTTACTGTTTGGACCAAACTGCTGCCTTAATTTCCAAATATCTATGCTCGATGCTGTGTTTGATATTGCCTAAAGTAACAGAAATTAATAGAAACTGCATAGCCTTCTCAACGCATTTGAAACCCTACAGTAACTGAAATTGAAAGAAACTGCATAGCCTTCTCAAGCATTTGAAACCCCTACCCCCGCCCCCAAACAGTGAAATCCTTTGTCCGAGCCCTTTTAAACTGCCTGTCTTGTCCTCTCTCCTTCAGAGCTCCACGCTGTAGTGAGGGCTGTATGTGTAGTCCCCCTCCCTCCCTCCCTTCGTTTACAAGCACTGGGAATCAGGAACCGAATTGCTGAACTGCAGGTACAGACCAGGACAACCCCTGCAGTCGCAGTCTCAACTCCTGTGGCTCCTTTGTCTCGCTGGCTCTGCCCCACCAAACACTCATGCTCAGCTCCCACTGTCCCACCACCACCCTTGATCGGCATCCAAATATATAGGCTGATTTAGATCACATGATCACAAAAACACGATTAGGCCACTTTCCCATCTGCAGCTTATTTTCTCCACCACTAGAGGTCCTATCACCACCTTTTTGCTCTTTCTCCTTTTTTTCTCCTCCCTGTCATTTTTTTTCTCTCCAGATCTGCCACTCATTTTGACTCCTGCATCTACTCTGCCATGCTCCCACTACCCTCATCGTGCTACTCCTGCATTCTTCCCAGCCACCCCACCCCCACTCATAACTTGAAAATGGGGCAAAATGCTGAAACCCCTGTCAACTTTATGGCTGGAACTCCTGCCCTGCCCCCCACCACTGCACCTTCACTACTAGCCCTTTCAATACCAGACTACAAACTATCCCAAACTCCCCTCAAAACTTATATAGTCACATCCTCACGCACCGGCTGGCTGTCATCTCCCCAGCAAGTTACCCACTGGAGACCCCTTTCTCCTGCCAACCTCCTCCACATCCACAACAAAGCAAACCCCTCCCTGTTTTCTCCTCTTATCTGGCCCCTTATACTGAAACTACCAATACCCACCATCAGCCGCAGACACAGCATAAATGCAGAAGACCTACCACTGAATAAACTGATACCGACTCAGGTCACCACTCATTCTTTTTCTTCTGCTGACAGGTAATGTTCACCCAAACCCTGGCCCCCAGCTTGCCTCATCATCCCACCAATCTCCTGGAAATGGCTTGCACATTGCCTCACTAAACATTTGCAGCCTGCAAAAATGGGATTCTTTCAGGGTTGGGTACTCCAGAACAACCCAGACATCATTGCCCTGACTGAAACCTGGCTCTCCCCTCTGTCCCTGACTCAGCAGTTAAACTGTCTGGTTACTGCCTCCATCGCTCCGACCATACAGGAAAGGCGAGGGGTGACTGCGCTACCACCTCAAGGACTCCCTCACGGGCCACCCCTCTTCCTGTGCCCATACTAACATCCAGGCTCGGCCCTCACCTTAAAAATTACCCTAGGTAGGTCTACATCCTCTCCTCCTCACCACAGCCTATGTCCCTCCCAGCGACCAGAAGCTAGCCTTTAAAGCCATCATGTCCCATCTCGCCACCCTACCCCGAAACAAGAAAAATACTAGTGGGGACTTCAACATAAATTGGGCACAAAACAGCCATGCCTTACATCAATGAGGTTGCTGCCTCGACCTCACCCAGGTCGTCCAAACACCCACCCAGCTTCATGCCCGCATGGGGACATCAACCCTACTTGACCTAGTTTTTCCCAAACTGCTCCCACAAAATAACAAGCACCCAAGTCCTCCCCGACACCCTTAGCGACCACTCACCAGTACTGTACAACTGGTCTGGTACCCACCCCAAAACCGTGCCTACAATTACTACCATAACGTAAACTTGGACCTGGCAAATTACTCTTTCAAGGCCCACCTCAGACATTGGGACTGGACACCCCTCACTAATACTCTTGACCCTGACCACACTCGAACTGTTTGTCAACATCTTTATTGCAGCCTGTGACAAGTTTGCCCCTTTGCCAAAACTATGACTAAAGGAATCATGCCCCATGGTTCTCGGACCACCTCCAAGGCCTACTGCACCAGCGTGATGCTCTATGGCACCTGGCCAAAGACACCCAATGGCATCAGTATAGGCAACACTATCAGGAGGCCCAAACAAATGCACATGGGCCATATGCACGGCAAAGGCAACCATTACAAAGCCACCTTAACCTCCGCCTGGGGAAATGGGCACAAGTTCTGGGAGAACATAAAAGAACTCTGTAGCAAAGGTCCAAATCTACCACCTGACCAAATGCTCATTGATGGTAGCCTCTCCGCTGACCCTGCCAACATAACTGCGGCCCTAAATACTGCTTTCTCTGATCTCTCCCATGTATTACCCCTAACTTCTTCGACCCCCCGAGGACCATATCATCCCCACCCCCACCTGCGGTGCCTTTCTACCTATGAGTTCTTACTCAGGAGACAGTGAAACCCTACCTTACTAAAGCTTTAAGTAAAACCACTACAGTCATGACTCCCTAGACCATAGACTTCTCTGCCTCACCCTCCAGGAAGTCCTGGCCCTCTCACCCACATTCTAAATCACTCCTCTGCCAAGGGAAATTCCCCACCACTGGAAGTCGGCCTCATATCACACCTATCCTTAAAGGTGGTGACCGAACATCCACAAATAACTACCGCCCATCTCAATCCTACCCCTGTCAAAGGCACTAGAACGCATAGTCACCCGACCAACTCACTGAACACCTGAATAAATATAACCTTCTAACCAGACAGCAACATGGCTTTTGAAGGGCCACAGCACCACTACTGCCCTTCTTGAATTTACCTCCCATGTCCACTCTGCCCTGGACCATGGCCACCTCACGGTGCCATCTTCGTGGACCTATCTAAAGCTTTTGACACAGTCAGCCATGCCCTCTTACTAAATACCCTGGCCTACACGGGTCTCTCCCATGACGATAAAATGGTTCTCCAGTTATCTCTCCGACAGAACCCAGAGAGTCAAGGTAGGCCCTGTCCTATCACCCTGCCTCCCAATCCGATCCGGTGTTCCACAGGGCTCCATACTTGGCCCCTACTTTTCAGCCTATACCTCAACTCCCTCCCATCCTCTTGCTCCAGAAATCTGCTCCTTTATGCAGATGATGCGGTCTTGTTTGCCTCCAACCTGGCTCCCTCAAACTCCACCAAACCCTCCAGCTTTCTTTCTGTGAAATTGAAGACTGGTCTCACCTCCCACCGTCTTATTATCAACTATAATAAGACTAAAGTCATAATATTCACCTATCCTCAAAACCCACACAAAACCCTGTGCCCAAATTTCCTCACTGCAAATCAGACCCCCTAGATCAAGTATACAACTTTAAATACTTAGGATCACTCTAGACCCCACCCTCAACTTTAATCAACATATCCTACACCTAACAACACTCTTAGCTCCAGGTTAGCGTACTGTACCGACACAAACACTGCCTCACCCTGAGGCACTACAACTTACTCGTGAACTCTCGATCCTCTCCCTGCTAGACTACGGCATCCTATTTTACAGTGCCGCTCTCTCCACAGCCCTGAGCAGACTCTGGCTAGTGCTCAACAGAGCCTGCTGCCTAGTCCAAGGATGTGATCATCTCACTCACTTCTGCTCCTATATAGCAGCACAAATTGGATAAACCTGGAAAACAGAATCAGGTACCACATCTGCCTTATGACCAAAAAGGTACTACTAGGCCTCACCCCACCCTCCCTACTCCAAATTATACTCCAAGCACCACTAAGCAAAACAACCTGAAGCTCAAGCAAGCGGCTACTATGGGTACCCCATGGCCAGACCTCCCAATACCAATGCGTTTCCAACTTCAGGGCCCCTTCCTGGACAAACTCCTTCCAATCCATATAACTGAGGAAAGAAGGCTGGGCCATTTAAATCAATGCTAAGGAATACCTGCAGGTTTCAAATAGATGTGACTGTCCTTGACACCGGATCTGCCTTGCCTCCTTACAAACAAGCTACCAGCAGCAAAGGTACCTCAAATGCATTTTATGAAGCATGACTATCAGCCTCTTTCTGAATCTCTCTGACACTTTTTTTTCTCCTCACTCCTGGCTGTGCTAAATTACCTAAATTTCACTGTTAGCCTACTATGAATCAACTATGGAACCTGTTTATTTTATTATTTCATGTTACTATGTAATGTGCTGTTCTTCTTTCTGTATACTAATGTCCCATCCCCTGTGCAATTTTTGTGATCGTGAACCTTTGTAAATGAGTCTCTGACTCAAAGGTCTTTCTAAATATCAAATAAATAAATAAATAGTGCCTTATTGGCCACAAGGTGTGGTTTGCCTCCGCAATATCCATGACACTGGACAGATGGGCTCTCCTATATCGGAAGGACATATTGTTCTAGGACCACTCCTCCATCCAGCCCCCCATACCCTGAAGCTGTCAGCCTGGCTCCAGAAAGGCAGAGACTAAGTGCCGGGTACCATGCGTCAGTCATTTCAACCATCCTACAATCCAGGAACCCTCCACCACTGCCACCTATAGCAGACAGTGGAACATTTTGTCAAGTGGTGCAAGGCCACACAGCTCGACCACATGCAGGTGGACATCTCTGATACTTCTGTACCTGTAGCAGGGTCTAGACACGAGGCTATCCACTTCCTCCCTACAGGTACAACTAGCAGCCATAGGAGCAGCGAGGGGAGGGTCATTCTCTCACAACCTGGTGCCCACCTGGATGCCATCAAGTTTTTAGGCAACACAGAATATTCACCCACACATACAGACTCCAGTGGCATTATGGGACTTGACCATGGTACTCAATGACCTAGGAAAGGAACATTATACCCAGGGCACCAGTCTCCACTGTACTGGTTGAGGTTAAAACCTGTTTTCTGGTCACAATATGCTCTGCCCACAGAATTAGTGAACTAGGAGCCCTGTCCTGCAAAGAGCCCTACACCATTTTCACTGCCCTGGGGTATGCATGAAAACAGTACCAGCTTTTCACCCAAAAGTTATGTCCACTTTCCATACAGATCAAACCCTAGAGTTACCAACATTCCACACACAGCGGCAACACGACGGGATGGGAATCCCTCACCCACTGGACATAGGGAGTACCGTATCACAGTACATTACATGGACACAGGCAATCTGCAGATCTGAAAGGCCCTCTATCATAGCTCAAGGCCACAAACAAGAAATGGCGGCCTCAAAGACCACCATCATAAGTTGGTTAAAGAGGACAGTACAGGAAGCATACAAGGCCAATGACATTTCACCCCAGAGGGATAAAAGCCCACTCAACAAGGGCAGTGGCCTTCTCCTGGGTGGAAAGAGCCAGTGTTTCCATGGAGGACATATGTAGAGAAGCGACATGGACTTATGTGCACATGTTCACAAGACATTACAGACTTGAGACTCTATACAAACAAAGGACTGACTTTGCCAGAAAAGTTTTATCTTCAGCATGTCTCACAAGCTACCCGCCAGATCGCCCGGTCCTGCCCTGATGTTTTTTTTTAACTGCTTATTATAAGTAACCCATGAGATAATGTCTGGAGTGTCAAGAATACAACATAACAAAATGGGTGTTTACTCACCTGGTACAGGTGATTGTGTTAGTTGTATCCATGACACTCCACAACCCACCCTTCACAGCAATCACTGCAGAGATCTCCACGTTGAATATTGGTCACGTAACAGAATTTTAAAATTGAAGTTATTAGTTATTATAGTTGGTTCTGAAATCATGACCACTGCAGTCAGTATCATTAGGTTACTGAATTAGAATTGGAGCCATAGGAAATAAACTAAAGTGATGGATATACTGATGTCCGGCCTTCCTTTGTGTTACACAATCTATATATTCTAACTTGTCGGCAAAGGTAGGAGTCAAGAAGTTTTTTTTGTCAAAAGCATTTGTATTTCAGCTGTGGAAGAATCGAACTGAAGAGCAGAGACTCCTGGGACCTAGGTAGACTGAAAAGTTTGATCTGGGTCACATGTGCATCATTAGCTTATCAGGTGGGTTGGAAACCCATGAGGTAATGTCTGGAGTGTCATGGATACAACTAACACAATCACATTTACTAGGTGAGTAAACACAAATTATCATAGGTAAATGCAATTCTCCTTTCAGGGACAATTAGTAGGTGGGTTCATGGTTGAGTTTAGCTGGGGCAATAAGAGTCATAAAAATGATCAAAGTTATGAGAAAACAAGCATTTGTCAATGCCGAATGTTGTCACGCTGGCATTGGCTTTGGTAGTGCAGTGTGGAAACAGATTTTGGGCAGGATGTGAAAATGACAGCTGTACTGTTCATAAGGTGGCGTTAAAAATTGCAGTGTTGAAAATGTGACATGTAAATATTGCAAATTTGCGACATTACAAGGTGCATGTGAAATGTGTAATGCACGCTTGTAACACAGTCATTTTATGGACTTTCGCACCAAATTTTCAACATAGGCATTTTAGCACCTCTACTCATGTACAGTGACACAGTCTTTTCCTCAAACTGTCCCAAAAAGTGATTTCGCACAACCATCAGGCTTATTCTGAACTGGACATGTGAAAACATATTTCAGACAGGATATGTAAAATGACAGCTGTACTGTTCATCAAGAGGTGTGGAAAATGTCCATGGTGAAAATCCAGAGTGAAAATATTACAATGTAAAGAACGTTACGCAGTACGTATGCAAGCCGCACAATGCACGCCGTAACACAGTCATTTTAAGGAGCATTGTCACCAAATTTTCAACATAGGCATTTCAGCACCTCTGCTCATGAACAGTGTCATTGTCATTTTGTAATCTGCCCCAAACACTGATTTCCCACAGCGACCACACTATTGTGCACCGGAAGTGTGGAAACACATTTCAGCCAGGATATGAAAAATTACAGCTGTACTGTTCACAAGGAGGTGAATAAAAATGATAATGCTGAAAATCTGGCGTGAACATTTTGCAATTCATGAAGTTACAAGTGTGCGTAGTAACTGTGCAATGCATGCTCGTAATACAGTCATTTTATGGAGATCGTCACCAAATTTTCAACATAGGCATTTTAGGACCTCTGTTCATGAACAGTGTCACTGTCATTTTCATAATCTGCCCCAAACACTGATTTCCCACAGCGCACGCTTATTGTGCAACGGAAGTGGGGAAACACATTTCGGCAAGGATGTGAAAAATAACAGCTGTACTGTTTACAAGGAGGTGTAGAAAAATGACAATGTTGAAAATCTGGTGTGAAAATATTGTGAATTAGCAAAGTGCAGTGTCTTGTGCCTTTCATAATGCACTCGTCAAGCAACCATTTATTGATTTTTCCACCAAATTTGAAACATAGGCTTTTTGAGAGCCCACCTCATAAACACTGCCACTGTCCTTCGTTAATCAGTCCCGAAGGTGATTCCACGCAGTGACTGCAAAATCACCTTCGGGACTGATTAACGTCATAACAATGACAGAATTCATGAGGAGGGGTCCCAAAACCGCATGGTTAAAATTTGGTGCAAAAGTCCAAACATGCCCAAGATATGCATCAAAGTTAAAAACTCCTATTTATTTCATTATACAGCTTACCGGCATTTTCTCAGTTTGAGGTCGGCTTTGAAGAGTGCAGATGTGTTCCCGTCCATCAAGATCATCGCACCAAGCTCGGGTAAGTATGGGGTGGGTGGGAGGCAGGGTGCACAGTGGGTGAGTGTGGGTGGTGAGGAAGGAGACTACAAGGGACTGTTTTCTGTTTACAGGTATAAAAAATCACTGACGGTTTTCTTTTTACAGGTGTTTTTTGGCAGGGATACAGTAGCCGACGGGGGATTGGCACCCTGCTGGAAAACAGGGAGTCAGGGACACTAGCTGAGGGGATTGGGCACCCCTCAGCACAGAATAAGGTGGGGGCATCATGCCAGGGGAGAGCTCCCCGTCAGCACATTAAAGTGCGAAGGGGGAATGGATGCCAATGGTGATTGGGCACCCCTGTCGGCAAGCAATGTAAGTGGGGGACCACATTGCCGAAGAGTTGAGCACCCCTCGGCAAGCAAAAAGGAGGGGACCACATTATGCCAATGGGGAGTGGGCCCCTGTCGGAACATAGATGAGGCAGTAAGCCAACCGGGATTTGGCACCTCTGAAGTCAGCAGTTTAGCGGCCACTGTGCCACCACATGTTGTGGTGAAGACATAGGAAGGTCCTCTGTGTGTGATGAGCTTTGCTCACATTGCAGTGGACCTTTCCTTAGATGTGCTTGCCACATTATGTGTGCATGGTGTGGTGCCAGCTGCTGGCTGATTGGAGAATAAGGGGCGCACCTACTGGTGCGTTCCCTGCATTCGCTCAACAGCGACTGCACCCCAAATCTCCACTGCTGCAAGATGTTGGCTGCACAAGCATGCCAACATAAAATGGGGCTGAATTTTCACTGTATTGCAATTCAGAAACAGTATGGCTAAGCCTGATCTTTACCACTACCTACAAAATCACATTTTAATGACACAAAGTAGTGAAGAGGCTGCAGTGCTATAGATAGGCTTACAATGCCATCAAGGCAGTGGTGACCATTAAATCATATGTGTTTATTTGATAAAGGAGACGTTGCTGTCTGAAATATGTCAGTTATTGTTCTGGCTGCTAGCCTTGTGGCATGGAAATAACATTGCCTTTTAGCCCCAATGGCTTACTGTTGCTTTTTTTTTGACTGAGGGTAGAGAGTGCCACATTTCTACTGTCTGTACCTCATGAGCTTATCATGAAGTACCCCAGCCCTGTGTGGATATTTTAAAGGTTGGTTTAAAATCAAACAGTATGTAACACTTGAGGAAAAGGGAGAGGAAACACAGAAACACAGAACATGTCAGCAGAAGGGGCTTTTCTGTCCATCTAGTCTGCCTGTTTATTTTTAAGCTACCCCCAATTTATTTTGTACTACCTTGTAACAGGATTCATGTGTATCTGTCTCAAGCTGCCTTGAACTTATTTATTGTTTTACACTGTATCACCTCCTTTGGGAGCCGTTCCATGGGTTCACAACTTTCTCGGTGAAGAAAAACTTCTATGCTTTCCTCTGCATTTGCCACCTCTGTCTTATTTCCTGGCCCCTTGTTCTAGTTTGACTGTGTTTCTGAAAGAGGTTGGTCATTTCCACCCTATTCGTGCCTTTGAGATATTTGAAGGGCTCGATCATGTCCCCCTGTCACTTCTCCGCCAATGTGCTCATGTTTAACTATCTCAATCTATCCTCAGAAGGCCTTGGGTACATTCTGCATACCTGCTGAGAGACTGGTGTACTGTCACTAATATAATTTTGAGACAGGGGAACAGAAAGGTATTTGTATTCTGTTGCCTGTATCTCTTTACATACAAAGTGTATTCTAACATGGGATGCAGTTTGTATTCAAATAGATTTCAAGGTGCCTTACTGTTGTGACAGGGTCCCACATTGTGTCAATGGGGCATGGTCATGGCAAAGAGGGCTCCAAATTTCTCTTGGGCCTAGGACACCAGGCTACCTTAGTCTGGCCCTGCTCTTCCGCCCCCCAGCTCATCCCCTTGTGGTGACTGGCTCTGTAATGGGATCATGCCACTCTATTGGCAGGTGGCAGAGCACTCACAGTATGATGCTGAAATGTGTTATAGGTAGGCATGAGCTGTGTGTGGGTGATAACACTCAGTGGTCATACTCCTCAGGCACTCGCATATGGCTCCATCATTCCAGTGCCATTGCACTGCTTAGTGGGGTGACAGCCGATGCTGTATCCACTCACACAGATCCCAAAGCAGGCATGTTATAGCTGATTTCCCATTCATTTGTATAACTGGAGAACTGCAGATGAACTGTCTATAGCCTGAAGCATACACTGCAAATGGCATTACAGGATACCACGCCCCATGGCACCCCATGACACCTGGGATACTTGAGAAGTCCATAGGGTGGCATGTTACACAGGGAACAAGGGAGAGTGTGGACTTGCAGTGGTGTTTGACAGCAGGAAGATACAGCATTGATAAGGCATGCATGTAAATTCCCTCTTCAATTTGCCAGGGATGTACACACAGCTGCATACACTGGTGGATCTGCCACTGGCATAGTGCGCCAATGCACAGTACAGACAGTTGGGTCATTCCAGAGTGCAGGTCCCCTGCCTGAGTTCAGTGCAGTCAGTGGCTGGCCCTGGCAGGGTGTGGAGGGCAGTGCCAGTCTTTGCAACAGGTTGGGTATGGGGAGTGAGGGTGTCTGTGTACAGGGTGGTGGAAGGGAGTCCTCTAGACCACGATTTTCTCTTTCACAATTGGGTCTGGGGAGAGGCCCTACACTATGGAGCTCTTCAGGGATGAGTTAACTAGTTTGAAGGTGGAAAGAGGGCACCTGTAGTCTACCAGGGCTGCAAGGCTGCTGTGCACCTGGGTGCACATCTGCAGCCTGCCTGTGGGTGGCTGGCTGGGTTAGGCCAGCTATTCATGGCCTAACTGTAGGCCACAGTGCTCTGGACTGTGAGGGGCACATTCCCACTGAATATGCTGCAGTGCGGCATATGCATGGGATTGCCCTCAACTTGAATGGCATACCATTTGTGTGTGCCCTGGCCAATTTGTTTGCGGCTGGTGCATCTGGCACATTTGAATATTGCACTTTGTGCATTGTTAGAGTTGTGCAGCACATTTCCTTTTCCACAGGGATGCACTGCATATCTCCTTTGAATATGGGGGCCCTCAACTAGGTAGCCTGAATACATTAGTAAAAAGAGAGTGACTCAAGTACAGTTGGGCTCTTGTTGGGAGACTTTGTTTAAACCACAACAGAGATATTTTAATTTTGTGTGTTGATATACCTTTTATTGAGTGTTATTGCATTCGAAATTCCAGGACCCCTACCTCCTGTAGCACAGGAAGCAGGAAGAGAGTGCCTGTAGTCTTTAGACCTGTTCTGAGCACTACAAAGGCATTAAAACTAATTATGTTTTAATAGAAACGATTTTAAAATTATTTCAGGGCATCTTTAGCCACCAGAGGCTCTTTGGCACATTTTAGAGTTCTTTTGTGAATGATCCCTTTGCAAGCACTTTCGCAGCTCACTCTGTCACTTCTGGTATCCCCTAGTCAAAACTCAGCCCTGAGGCGAGCAGGGCGACATCGCAGCACACGGAGACGTGAACAGAGACACGCGCATCGGCACATGTCAGCTGTGTCCACTGGGGTCACTGGGCACAGGGCCTAAAAAACTGTGTTTACACTTATAAAATGGCTGACGATCAAAGGTGTTCACAAAATGCCTTGTATGCGGTATGTATACTGATAAGGATGTATGTCTAGCTTTCACATGTAAAAGTTGTATAACAATAGATGGATTGAGGGCTCATATAGACAGACTGGAGCAACGGTTACATACTCACTTGGAAATTAGTAATCTTGAGGGTTTTATTGATTCTATGGCAGATACCTTGGTTACTGACTTACCTATATCTACTATTCCTATAGCGATAGTTTAAACACGGAAGATGAATGGTGTCAAGTTCCCAAAAAACTGGTAAAAGGGTAGGTGCAAATTGGGAGAATTTCAAACATAACAAATATCCCACTCACCAATAAATATAGGGTTTTGGAAGATATACCCAGCAGTAATATTCACCCCAATATATACTACATCTAACGTTAATAAACGGTATCTCAGAACTCAAATGAATCAAATTCCACAGACATCCTGAGGGACGTCCTGGTCATAGGTGATTCAATGCTGTGCTATACAGATAGGATCATATCAGAACCGAAACATGCACACCACTGTCAGTGCCCTGCCAGGTGCAGGAATAGGCAATATTAGGAATTTATTAACAGGACTACAAGAACACACAAAAAATCCACTTACTGTACTACATGTGGGTATAAATGATTTGAGCAAATGACCTATCACTGAAATACAGAGATTTTGAAATGGTAGGAAACTCAATAAAAAATCAAGGCAGAGACCTAATTATTTCTGGATTATTACCTGTCCCTAGTGCAAACCCTACTAAAAGACAAAATATAATATTTTTAAATGGATGGTTTAAACGGTGTCATAGAGAAGGCTTTGTGTTTCTTGAAAATTGGGAAGGTTTCTTAAACCAGGGACTATTCTATGGATGACTTACATTTGAATAAACAAGGAAAATGGATTTTTGCAGATAGGCTAAGGAAACAAATTAACATTAGTTTAAACTAGCAACTGGGGGGCATCTATCAAACCTGAGTCTAAAAGTAGTATGGTAGGTCTAAGTACACCTGATTGGAATGGTTTACTTATCAATGGAAGAAGTTTAAATAATAAGTTTGATGAACTAATACTTACCTTGGTGCAGTTAAATATTCATATATATGCAATCACTGAGACATGGTGGCAAGACACAGACACCTGGGACAAGGATATTACTGGCTACACCTTGTTCCATAAGGACAGAACCTGTGCTAAGGGTGGGGGGATAGCCTTTTATATTTCTAACAACATTACAACTGGAAATATTGAAATGAGTCACTGGCCTGATATAGAAGCTTTATGGATTAAAGTCCTCCCTAAAACTGGTGAGCATATACATCTTGGTGTTGTATATAGGTCCCCGTCTATTTCCCTAGAGACGATGTCCAATTACTGAAATTTGTAGATGAGTTTTCATCCTCAAAATGCTATTTTGATGGGGGATTTTAATTTACCAGGTATAAACTGGAACACATTATATACCAATACTATTACTGAAAATAACTATTTGGAAACTTTTTTGAGCACAATATGGAACAATTAGTTAGGAGAGCACTGGGGTACAAATATACTAGATTTAGTCTTAAATAACCTGGGTTCTAACATAATAAATTTTAAAGTTATTCCACCACTTGGGTCTAATGACCATTTAATGGTATACTTTACTTATAAAGTTAACCACAAATTTGATCCTAGTATTATTTCAATATAATTTTAACAAGGCTAATTTTGGAGATTTTGCAATGAAATGGCCCTAAGGGATTGGAAATCGAATTCAACCATAAATCACTTATTGAAATATGGCAGTCTTTAAATATTAAATTGACCATTACTACAAAAAAGTATATTCCCAAATTAGGAAAATAGACAATAACAAACCTAAAACACCGTGGATGAATGAAACTGTTAGGAAACATATAAAAATAAAAATAGGGCATTTATTAAAGCTAAATTAAGTAATTCTCAAAAGAACTGGCTTGACTATAAGCAGTACTTAAAAATATCTTAAAAAGTATTAGAAAAGCAAAGAGTGATCATGAATATAGGCTAGCTACGAATGTTAAAGACAACTATAAAGCCTTTTATACTTACATAAACAGTAAAAGGAGGCGGCCTGTTATTGGCCCATTAGAAAATCATAATGGAGAACTACAAACTGATAAAACAGATATGGCTACAGTTTGTAATAATTATTTTTCTTCAGTCTTTAATAGCAAAACTACCCCCACTGTGAGTCACAATATCTACTCCACAATCACACAATATAAGATTGAGGAAAAGGAAATGGAGAAATTACTTTTGGGACTTGACCCCAACAAATCGGCTGGACCTGATGGAATCAACCCGTATTTTGAAAGAACTGACATCCCCCATCTGGTCCACTAGCTGCCCTATTCACAAAATCTCTCATAGAAGGTGAGGTTTTGGAAGTGTGGAGACAGGCTACTGTCATCCCCATTTTTAAAAATAAATGATCCAAACATAATACTGCAAATTATAGGCCCATTAGTTTAACATCTGTCCTTAGTAAAATCATGGCAGGTATAGTAAAAATTATATAGAGACGATTATACAACCGGACACAACACAGCATGGATTTGTAAAATTCCGTCCTGTATGACAAACCTGCTTGAATTTTACGTGGAGTTAGTTTGGCTTTGATAGGGTTGAAGCTGTGGATGTAATTCTATTGGACTTTTCAAAGGCCTTAGATAATGTGCCACATGGTGAACTAATTGATACCACAATAAAAATGGGACTGGACGGGAACATTACTAGATGGATAGAGTCTTGGTTGTCTGAGAGGACACAACGAGTCTGTATTAAGGGCTACTACTCGGAATATGAACTAGTGACTAGTGGGGTCCCTCAGGGTTCTGTTTTGGGACCCTGTCTTTTTAATGTCTATATCTCCTCACTGACATCTTCTTCTAACATCTGGTTAACTAAATTTGCTGACTACACTGCATAAGCCACAAAATTAATAAACCCAAAGATGTAATTACTTTGCAATACACATTAAATGAACTAGAAAATTGGGCATTAACAAAAAATTTATGTTCAATACTGAGAAATGCGTTGTAATGCACTTTGGAAAAATAACCCATTAGCCAATTATCAAATGGGCAACAAAATTTTAAGGTTGTCGAAGATGAGTGAGACCTGGGAATTAGGGTCAAAAATGATTTAAAATTTGGCTTACATTGCCATCAAATAATTAAAAAGGCAGGGTATTCTCCACTGTATAAATAAGCATATCAAAAATACAAGTAGCAGGGTCCTACTTCCACTGTATTCCTCGCTGGTTAGGCCTCATGTTGAGTACTGTGCCCAGTTTTGGGCCCCTGGAGACAGGGGTTCCATAAATGCCCTTGAACATATTCAGAGAAGGGCAACCAAAAGAATCAATGAAGTTCAGGGTCTAGATTATGAAAATAGACTTATAAAACTTGGACTATACAGTCTTGAATATCGCAGACTGAGAGGTGACTTGTGTTTGGTGTATAGAGCCCTATACAATACTACCTTATGGGATTCTTTAGGATTGGTGTTTAGAGATGTGGTTTATGAAACTAGGGCTCACCCACTACAATTATTAGTAGAACATTGTAGAACTAAGAAGAAGTTATTGGTTCTCCATCAGAGTGTCTAAAATTTGGAATGGGCTACCACTCTCTGTGGTGACTAGTGAAAGTATGAACTTATTTAAAACTCGATTGGATACTTTTCTAAGTGATAAATCAATCAAGGGTTATGATTAAATTTAAATTTGCGAGCAATATAGACTACAGTCTTCTTGGCTCTGACCTACCTATGATACCTATGATTATAAAAATAGTAAAATCATGACCACACTGAAAACAAGATATTCCATCTAATCTGGGACAGCCTTAGTAAATACACTGCAAAATGTGTAAATTAACATCCTTGTGACAATGAGATATAGCATTTCTCCTGCCCTATCCAGGATACAAAATATGGGATAAGAAATATTCAGTGCTCCCAGATCCAAATAACCATTACTTTGTAAGAAGCCCTCATTTTCCCCACAAAGGCATAATCAAATCCTTGTATACATCCCTGTAATTTTCCCATAAGTCACTGGATCTTTATTTATGACTTTGTTCTTTATTTATTACATCAGCAGTCTTTTATTGGGAAAGGAGCTCTGATTTGCTGCTCAGTATTGATATTATATGTCACAATATGAATGATTTGGACTTATATGCTATGCATAAGGCAAAATGGGACTGTATGAAACAACAAATATCAAGCTCATTATTTCATGAACTGTACCGAAAATTAGTAATCCAAATCAGACCGTCTGTCGAAAGATACTAGTAATGTCTGTGAGCAAATGTATTGCAAATAGAGACATTTCCATATATATATATATATATATTGTATATGGCAAAAACTCTGTTTAATGCATTTTTATTTTAAACTAGTGACCCTTTGATTCCCACCTAAAATTACACTTTTGTACCTTTTGTATTGACTCTGAACAGAGCTCCATAGCATGCAAAGCATTACTATCCCTCTCCTCTCACTACAGGTAACACACCAACACCTTTATCTGAAAACTAGGAAGGTCTGTCAACAACACCCAGAGAGGAACATTCATAGACCTAGTCTGAAGGAGGAAAACTAAACTTAAAAATAAATGTGGTTCACATCATGTTGTAAGAAGAAAAGTGGAAAAACCTCTAACAGTAGATTAGATAGCTTCATCAGTATAAGTTCCCTAACTAAGCTCCCACCAGATGGCAAGAGCCTGTGCTGATAACATCCTCTTTTTGTGTTTAACACTGCAGTTTAGGTACTGCTTTATACTGCAGCATTATGCACTATGTTTCAATGCTTGATGGCCAAAGTGAAGTGTATGAAAGGTTCATTGAAGGTTCAGAGTAAGGTTCATATAAGTACAAGCCTTGTGGTCAGGAGCTAGTTGAAACTGACATCATTCTGAATTGACATTATTTTGACCTGACATTATTCTGACCTATTCTCACCTGATGTTGAGTACGTGATGGAAAGAACATACTAACTTTGCAAGCTTTTAATAAGCTATTTAAGTAGCTATTTGTCTGTTCAACAGGCTATTCATTAGCCCTATTCATTAGTTATCTGCATACCTTCCAAAGGCTATTCATTAGTTCATATGCTCTATTCATTCACTCGTTTGAATATTTGCATACCTTCTGTGGAAGCAGCCATCAGGCAGAGTGTAAAATGTATATAAACTGGCTAAATTAGATAGAGTTGAGCTGCAAATTCCAACATCCTAAGAACCTGCCATCAGCTTCCAACAGAAACGGGTAATATCTATGCTCTATTATCTTGTAAACTATTGCCAGCTATATTTTATTATAGTGCTTGTAATGCTAATGCCAATATGCTGAAATAAACCTCCTCCAGGTGAGGAAACAAGAACTCACTGTGTTGAGTAGCATTTATATTATTCTCAGTACTGGGATCCCAGAGTCATAAGTCCAAATCCTACAAAAATCTTACAGTGGCGACGGGTGGCAGGACTTCTGGCTAATCCTGAAGGTTGAGAGTAAGTTAGGCAAGTATTATAGGCTGTGTCTTTGATAAGGATTGCAGCCTAATGAGGCACAGGGAGAAGGACTGGAAACAGTCTGAGTGTTTGTGTAGTCCACAAACCAATAGTAAAAATGGCAGTGAAAGACATTCTTAGTTTAGAGCGTATTATTGAACAAAAGTTACTAAAGTTATACCTTATTCATTCCTACAGGATGACCAACAGGCGGATGCACCATGGAGGGCAGTGCTGATATCTGTATTTAGGGTGTGGTAATAAAATAATTATCTCACAAATAGGCTGTCAAATTGTGTTTGAGAGCCAGTGTTGCAATTACTAAAATACTGATGTCTTAAATAAAGAACGTGCAGACAGGCACTCACGAGATCAAGCTAGAATTACAGATCTAGGTGAGAGATTACAACAGTGTAACTTAATAATGCAGAACAAAGTAATGAAGCAACAGTATGTTGCTAACTTAAGAGAAGAAAATTAGATTTTAAAGAAACAAGTTGATGAACTCAGTCACTCTATAGAAGATGCCCAAGCCATCGTCCATTACCATCTGGACTCTATAGGAAAGATAGAGACCCATATGGCATGAAGCGTCACAGGTGTAAACAAAAACTAAACAATTAGAAAGTGAAGTACAGTGTTTGTCATCAGTCATAATGGCTATGAGTGACAAAAATGCCACTGTATTTAAAAGCCACGGACTATCACAGTTCTGACAACAACTCTGATTCTGAAGATGCCCATAGCCAACATGGTTGTTGAATAGATGACTGGGACTTAGAGAGTGAAAGTTATAGAGACCATTGTCAAAAAATCCTAGTGATTGCATACCGAAACACCCATCAGCACCTCCCTTCTCTGAAGTGCCTGTGTGCACTATTACCACTATGGTAGGGGCATGGGTGGATGCACTAACAACCACAACCAAAAATTGAAACCCTCACCAGCAAGCATTGGCAAGGGAATTAATAGACATTTACCTGGAGGACAATGGCTCTAATATTGTCCAATGAGCAAACACCTTTAAAAAGTCCACTCTGAATTAGAAGACGCAGACATCATAGATGCATGTGGACTTACAGTCTGCAATACCATCTAAAAAGGATGATGAAAAATTCAGTGATGTACTGGGAGTGATTGTTAATCTGGCCACATGAGGGACCCATGATTTTTGGCAGACTTTGTAAATGCCACCCAAAAAGATCAGGAGTGCTATAAGTCTTGGGCTTACCACTTATGGGTAAAATATGTTCAAGCCTATCCGACTGGGGATGGTACCTTGCAGGAAACCCCTTGCCCGAGAAGACAAACCCAGAAATAATGATGTCACGTTTAAACATAGGTTGATAAGCGGGACTAAGACCTGCTCTCAAAAGTATGGTAGGAGTGATAGTTAATCACAAGTCCCTGTTTAAAGATATTGAAGCAGCCGCTATTAGGGCAGATGCCATGCTTCCCCAGAAGAGAAGTAAAGAAAATAAAGGTTTCAGTGGTCAAAGACCACCCAAAGGAGGCTGTCCTATGTTAAACAAGGGAGAGAGACACAGACCAAATCATTTGTCATAATTGTGACAAGCCAGGACACAGCCAGCCTAATTGTCTTGAGTTCAGGAAAGAGTCAACTATGTAGAGTAATGCACCGCAAACTGGTAAGAGACAGGATGGACCCCTTATGCAGAAGTAGTGAGACAATTAGAAGAGCTTCACTGTAAGTATTGAGAACATCTTGGATGTGAAGCTAGATAGTAAATAGGAATTACAGGTCTCCCACTTCACTCCGTGTGAGAGGTTACGGAGAGACACATGGAATCGTCCAGTTGTTCAGGCAGCTGTGAAGGGAGACCTACAGCAAACTATGCTGGTGGATACTGGAGCATCCATGACAACTGTACATACCTCACAACCAATTTTCCATCTGCTTGCCACAAAACAATGTAGATCTATGATGGCATTTGAATGAACTGAGACTAAAGCAGTAGTTGCAAAGAAAACAAAACTGTGTTTTGATGACAATAATGAATTTGTTTGTGCCCTTTTCTTATGTGTTTGCCTGTTGGTAGAGGTATTCTAGGTTCTGAATTTCTAACAAAACACAATGTGCTGCTAGATATGACTAATAACTGTATGTGATTCAGTGATTCTAAGTCACAGGCTGGAATGATTGATGATGCATTTGTTACTGCTGCTATTAAGGGCATGAGAAACTTAGAGTTGCCCAACTCATCTGATGAGTTAGTTGCTGCTATAATTCAAAATGTATTGATGTATTTGCTACCCATAAACATGATTGTGGTAGGATGGAAAGGAAGAGCATGTCACAGGCAAAGCACACCCACATAAAAGCAGTATAAAATCCCCAAAGAATGTGAACAGGAAATTGACCAAACAATCCAGTCGCTTTTGGATCAAGGGTGTTGAGGGACGTGAGTCTACAACTAACTCCCTATTTGGCTGGTGAAAAGCTGGACTCTTCATGGAGACTAACGGTAGACTATAGGGCTTTAAATGCCGCTACCCAACTAACAGCACCGTACTCCCAGCCTCCTGAGTACGGTGGCATCCAAAACAAGTGGTTTTCCACTTTGGACATAGCTAATGAATTTTGAGTGTGCCTCTGGCAAAGATTGTCAGAATAAATTTGCTTTCACTTGGAGGGATAGACAGTACACTCAGACTGCCCTCCCACAAGGGTTTCACTGCAGCCCGACTATTTTTCACAAACGCATGGCGCCATTTTAATGCACTTTTTCAAGCCAGATTGCTTGTTGCAGTATGGGGATGATTTGTTGTTGGCAACTGAGACAAGAGAGGAGCATATATCATTGTTAGATGAGTTACTTGCTTTGTTAAAAGCAGCCAGATTAAAAGTAAATCAAAGAAATGTCAATTGGTTATGTCGGAAGCTCCTTTTTGGGTGTGGTAGTTTCTGGAGATGGCAAGTCTCAGACCCTGCCAAAGTGGCCCTCATTAAAGGAATCCAGCCTCCAATGACAATTACTGCTCTACACTCCTTCCTGGGCTTAGTTAACTATCAGAGGATTTTACTCCCACTTCTCTGAAACAGTGCTTCCTTTGTATGATTTGTTAAAGGAATTAAGGACCTGCCAAGTGACTCAATTGCGAGCGTTGGACCATGCAACATGCTGAGGCTTTCAGGGCACTACAGGCAGTGGTGGCAGAAGCCTCCCTGCTCAGCGTCCCTGACCCACAGCAGCCATTTCATGTAGAGTGGCAGCCTCCCAATGCCATTTTGGCTGTGCTGTGTCAAGAGCATCATGGCAGGCTCTTCCCCTTGCACATGCTTCATGTGTTTTGACGGAAGTGGAGAAAAAGTTTACGGCTTGTGAAAAGATCTTTTGGCCACCTTTTGGGCTGTCCAGCATTTTACCTATGTTACGGGACTACAACACTTAGTCATACACACACCTTAAATTACCACCTCAAGCCAGGGATACACATCTCCTCCCAGCACTTGTTCAAGTGGACCCTTATGCTTATGCAAAGAGGCATTAATGTCACTTGCCGACAACTTACAATTCTGCCGGCCCTTGATCTTGCAACGGAGAGCCCTCATCCATACCCTGATGGCACAGCAGCCTATGACATACACCTACCCCACCTCTAATCCAACATACTCCAATTGCAAATGCCTGTCACTGGTATACGGATGGCTCATGCTATTTTAAGGATGGTCAGCCCTATACAGATTTTGCAGTAATTACTAAAACCAACACCCACAGTCATCACTGTTTACCCCATTTGGCCCAAGTGGCTGAATTGTCCACCATTATTTGTGCAGTTTCTTTGGCAGACTCTTCCAACAAACATCTATTCTGACAGTACTTATATGTGTAATGCCTGCTCCATGCTTCCCCTTTACCATAAAAACAATTATCTTGCTACTGATGGAAAACCCTCAAGTACAAAATGTGTTGCAACTTTTACATGGTTTGTTGTCTACCACTACTGTTTTGATTGCTATTGTTAAAGTTAAGGGACATTCTAAGGGCATGATGCATGCTGATGGTAATCAAAAGCTCATGATGCAGCACAGCTGGCGGCTATCTCAGGAAACTTGTGGGTACCCCACACGCCTCTTCCCATCATAGCGGCAGCTACCCTGCCACTATAGACTTGCTATCCATTCAAAATTCTCATCCACCATTTGTGGAGATTCAAGACTTTTGCAAGGCTCTGCATCAGATCTTCCCTCCATGACTGGGCTAAGCATGTCATTTTGTCACCCAGTGAGGAGAATCAGCACCAAAGGCTTAATGTATTCTAAAGATACTTAGCAACCACCAGTAGCTGTGTGCCTCTGGCACTTTCCCAGAGATATGGCATCTCTACCACTCCCATCCAACTGCTGGCCAATTCTCTTTAGAAAACTCTTTCTAAAATCACACAACACCTGTAGTGCCCAGACCTCCGTCAGCTTTTCAAGAGGCCTATGCTTCTGCCTGCCCTGACTCAAACTAACCTTCCCCATCCACTAATTGAGCCCTTCTGCACTCAGCTGCCCCCTTCTGGTCCTTGGTGTCATATACAAGTAGACTTTATTAAAGTCTCCCTAAAACTAGAGGTAACTTTGTACATGCTTTGGTCATAGTTGACTTGTTCACTGAGTGGATAGAGGCATTCCCCACCAGAGACAGCAAGGCTTCCACTGTGGCATGCCTGCTGGCTACAGAATTATTTCCACATTGGGGCTTACCTCACATTATCTCTTCGGATCAAGGGCCAGCCTTTACTGTTTTTCAACAATTGCAACATATGTTTACATTCAACAACAGCTCCACATTCCATACCATCCTCAATCCTCTGGAGTCATGGAGAGGGCAATCATACATTAAACACTATGCTCACTAAATTCTGTTACCAACACCTACCCAGTGGGCTGCTATGTCGCCTCTTTGCCTGATGGCAATTCGCTCCCTCCATCTGCCTCAACAGGAATCTTACCTTACCAGGCTATGACTGGATGCCTGATGTGTACTCCAGCACAACTACTGCTGCCATCTCAAACTCCATGTCTCAATGCTTCCATAACTAACACATGGCTTGAGACATATCTACAATACATTTTAGAGGTTAATAAGTTTACAGCCTCTGAACTGGATAAATCTAAAAAGCAAATCAAAAGTATTTTGATAACAAGGTTAATCTATTTCAGTATGAAGTGGGGGACTCAGTTATGATAAAGAACTATGCTCCAAAGAACACACATTTGATGTAAAATGGAAAGGGCCCTTCCCATTGTGGAAAAGGCTAGTCCCTCAGTGTATCTAATCAAGATGACAGGAAAGAAAATGCTGTCATACTGAAATGGTTTCACATTAATCAGCTGAAATCAGTAAACTAAGGAACAGATATTGACCTTGATGGTTTTTATTGTTTTATTTTTAGGTGTACAGAGTAGTAAAATGATGTGGGTGTGGCTACTCCTCATGTGTCCGTATCCACTGGCCAACACATACAGATCCCAGTTAAAAACATCATGTAAGCCCCAGCAATCATTAACTTTATTGACTTCAAATGACTGGGACCCTGAGGACAATTTATATGATGGGGCTTACTGGAATGTAACATGGAAAAGGGACAATGGTACTGTTATAGCAGATGGAGGACAATGTGCATGTTTGACCAAATGTCCACAGCTGATCTCATGTACTTCAGGGTACAGTACTCTTGCCTCCGTCCTACTGTATTGAAATACAGGGCCTTGACTATTAAGAGAGCTCAGATGAATGACACTAGCACTTACACCATGCAAGTGAAATACTGTGTTAGATCCGGACCGTGCAAAGCCCAGACAGATGTAAAGACCCTGATATATGGAACATCACCGAAAGATCAGTTCATGTGCAGGTTCTACCACCCAGTGCCCTAATGTAACTCAAGGACCACCCAGTGGACTAACATCTTCCCACTAGAAAAGACTTTAATAAATAATGTACAGTATGTTCGATTACCAGTGGTACTTAACTTTACCACTTGGGACTTAAATACCATTGGACAATGCACTCACAAAATGTGTCTAAGTTTTTGCTACCATGTTAGTAGATATGGTTAGTGCTTTTCATGCCAAACAAATGAAATGGGATACAGAAGGTTCTGTGCGTAAGAAGAATGTTAGTGAAAGTAGATATCAGAGGAAAAGAGACCTGTTAGGGACATTACGGGTCTGTTTGGATAAGGTGAGTGTATGGAACTGGGCAGACTTGGATGCTCTAACAGAGCATACTGCCTGTCATAAGTAAAATACAAGAGAAGCTTACTGCCTCTTGCAGTTAATCAAGAGGGTTTTGCTCAGGAAGAATGCTTGACTGTATATGATATGTATGAAATTGCTAACCTGTTTAAGGAAGTACAAAATAAGATTAATGAAATTATTCAAGATCATAATCAGCAAATAAAAGATAAGACTATAGGGTCATCTATTGTATGTACAGCTTATGGATCATATGTACTTACAACTATCACTAAGCTTTTGAGCAGCTCGAGCTGGGAAAACTTCCAAATATGGTATCAGATGCCCAGATTAAGTTATGGTACTGTCCCATGTGTAATGGAACCAACAATAACTGCTTAGAACAGTGCACTAAGCATGAGATGCCACCCATCGTGGTGATAAGGAGGCTCGTACCACAATGCCTCATAAGCCTAGATTTAATTGCCAGCCTAGCTGCACCCTTAGCCAAACGATGGTGGTCTCCTTCACTGTAAACCTTCCACAAGTGGATGTGCAGACCCAAATATTCAAAAGAGTGGTTAAAATACATTCAGTGGGATGGTTACTCAAAAGCTATCATGCCAAGCGGGTTAACACCCTGAATTTTTGGTATGGAATAATAATGACACCTGGATGCAACCTAATCTCCAGTGCTTCCGGGGCCTTGAGAACATTTGCTATGTAACTGTGATGTATTGTCATTAGCCAGTCCTGTCTGTGGGCTAAAACCACTGGAGGGACAATTTAATGGGTTGATCCTGTGTCCAGTGCAGTTGCCCAAATGGACTACTGAGCAGATCACGGATCACTTATAACAGTACCAACCAATATTGTGTGGTCACTAATCTTCCTTTTATGACTCACCAAGGACTTCAGTGTCCAATTCCCTATCAAAAGTTTTGCTTTGTGCCCCTTGGGACACTAGGATAGAAAACCAAGTCTCGATGGCTGAGAGGGACCTGGGGTGGTGGTGGATGTCAAGATGAACAACTCTGAGACTTGTAGGAGGGCAGCAGCCAAGGCCAACAGGATGCTGGGATGCATCGCTAAGGGATCACCTCCAGAAGGATGGAGTGATACTCCCTCTGTATAACTGCTTGGTGAGGCTGCACCTTGAGTACTGCATGCAGTTTTGGAGGCCACATTTAAAGAGGGACATTAACCTCCTGGAGAGGGTCCAGAGGAGGGCAACCAAATGATTTGGGGCTTGGGGGACAGGACCTATGAGGAGAGGCTCGAAGAGCTAAATATGTACACATTGGAAGAGAGAAGGACCGGGGACATGATAGAGGTCTTCAGGTACATGAAGAGGTTAATTAGGGAGGAACAGTCAGGGTGCTTCAAAGGAAGGAGGAAGGGGCCACTAGAGGTCATGGGTGGAAGCTGGAGGGGAAGATTCAGGGAGAGGAGGAGGTGCTACTTCACTGAGAGGGTGGTGGAGCCATGGAATGCACTGCCTAGGGGCTGGTGGAGGCAGAGACAGTGGAGGGGTTCAAGAGGGGTGGGACAGGTACAGGGAAGGGTTCTGGAAGCAAAATCCAATGCAGCAAGAATATCCGGAACTGGGAAGGGAGAAGCCAGAGAAGGCGAGGGGACAGCAAGGTCAGCACCCAGGGTGGGGCTGACCAAAAAGTAGACACAAAAGACCATTAGGCCTATCCTGCTGGCATTTTAGTATGTTAGTATACATCCTATAGTCCAATACTCCTCCATTTATTACATCAACAGCTCCACCCCTAGACGAAGCATGATGATCAAAGAATACGCCCCATCATTTGGAGTACCCATACCACCCTTAACATTAAATGTGCAGAAGTTACTTGATAGGAAAGATACCTATCTCATTTCAAATTGAGAATTCAGCCAAAAGGTTCAGGCCATTGCCAGAGAATTAATGCATGACGGAGATCTGATGACCGTGTTCTCCAGCTCATGGTTGACACTTACATTTAAGGGCTTACTACTATTACAAGTTGTATTGGTGTTCATTTTATTAATTTCCCTCTGCAAAACGTGTATGATGATGAAACACATGAGAAATGAAATGCTTATGATTAGAGCTGCAGGAGTATCACTCGCTCTATGCTGTAGCTACGCCATGTGAAGGATCAAGTTCTCTCTCCTTCAAGTGGGGGGTCTGTGGTACCATTGTATAGGTACTGCATTATACTGCTGTATTATGCTCTATGTTTCAATGCTTGATGGCCAAAGTGAAGTGTATGAAAGGTTCATTGAAGGTTCAGAGTAAGGTTCATATAACGTACAAGCCTTGTGGTCAGAAGCTAGTTGAAACTGACATCATTCTGAATTGACATTATTTTGACCTGACATTATTCTGACCTGTTTTCACCTGATGTTGAGTATGTGATCGAAAGAATGTACTAAATTTGCAAGTCTTTAGTCGTTATTTAAGTAGCTATGTTTCTGTTCAACATGCTGTTCATTAGCCCTATTCATTAGTTATCTGCATACCTTCAATGGACCATTCATTAGCTCTTAGCCCTATTCATTAGTTATCTGCATACCTTCCAAAAGGCCATTCATTAGTTCATAAGCTCTATTCATTCACTCCCAATTGAATATTTGCATACCTTCTCTGGAAGCAGCCATCAGGCAGAGTGTAAATGTCTATAAACTGGCCAAATTAGCCAAGAGTTGAGCTGTAAATTCCAACATCCTAAGAACTTGCCTTCAGCTTCCAAGAGAAATGAGTAATATCTATGCTTTATTATCTTGTAAATTATTGCCAGCTATATTTTTATTATAGTGCCTGTAATGCTAATGCCTATATGCTGAAATAAACCTCCTCCAGGTGAGGAAACAAGAACTCACTGTGTTGAGTAGCATTTATTCTATTCTCAGTACTGGGATCCCAGAGTCATAAATCCAAATCCTGCAAGAATCTTACAACACCTTGACTATGTCTAACCCTCATATGCCTAATACTGCAGTTTGTCTCACTACCCCTTTATCTCACAAGGGGTAAACATCTTGCCCTTTCAGAACCCTGCGCTGGTTAGTAGATGGAATATACCATCTCCTGTAATGAGTCCTCTAAGGGTGCCTCATCCAACTTACTTTGGGATCCATACATGCATCTTTCCTGAAGGTGGTTTCTTAGTACCACCCCACATACACTTGTGCAAAGGAAAATGTACTTGATGCACAGACTAACTGGATTCCTGTACCAAAGTACAGCAGAAAAGCTATGCAATCTTTGCCTTTCAGAACCTGCATATAAATAGCAATTCCCATTTATGATATTTAGGATCCTTTTTCTTCATTTTTAAGGAGGTCTGTACCCAGACTGATTCTTTATCCCTAGGCATAATGCCCATACATTTTCTTCTGCACCACAGACCTTCAACAAGCTATGTAGGTCTTGCAGGCCCAAAAATATTATTTGACAACCTTGCCTCATGTGATGGGGTCAATGGTAAATTCCTAGACTATATAGATCTTAAAAGCAGCTGTTTCCATATTTTGCTCACACACCCCATAGACTACTTGAGATTTCCCAATTTTCAAATCCTGTCAACGCTGTCTCTTTACTTACTATGTGCCTCACCTAAGCAGAACATTATCAGGTTCCTTTCAGCTTCCCTTTATTCTGGGACATATACCTGCTTTATTCTTCAAACATGCTGTCCCCCAAACCCAGGGAGAATTATACTTCACCAGGCACCAGCCACCATCACCGCTTTAAACATATTTTACCATCATCTTGATTACTAGACTGGTCCCAGAACAAGTACCTCAGTTGCCTCTGAAACCAGGGACATGCATGGTACCCTTTATTATTTTCTTCTCAAATGAGTGACCCTTCATCTCTCACCTAAAAGGACAATTTTTTATTTCTTTATTTTTTTTTCAACAAGAGCTTCTTAGCATGAGAAACATCCACACTCCTCTGCTCTTACCTCAGGTAACAGGCTCACACCTTTATCTGAATGCTAGAAAGGTCAATCACGAACCCTTAGAGAGGAACACTCCTAATACTTGCGAAGCAAGGACAGCTAAACATTATTTTTCCTTTTGGTTTATAGCATGTTGTAATTTGTGACAATGTGTAAAACACCAAAACAGTAGATTATATGGATGTTGATATTAGTTGTCCACCTTCAATGTTTTATTTTAGATAATGCGTAAACTGAAACTCGTATCCTGATTGGCTAAAACAGCTGCCACCGGGCTGTTATTACTCAACAACAGCCTGCTTCAAATAATGATGAGTGCCACTTGGATGCCCATTACCTAGAAATCCTGTGGCAATCCTGAATTCTGAAACCAATGTAAAACTATCCAGCCGCCATGTGTCCCCCACTCGCTTAGCGAGATTGACCTCAGCACACATTATAACACCACACAAACCAGCAAACAAACATCAAACAGACATCTTCCTGATAAAACAGAAACCCACAACCAAAATATGGCCTACTTCCTCCTTCATTCATTAAAAAAAAGAGGAACAGAAAACGACGCTAAGCAACAACCGGCAATTCTCAGAGACCAATACACTTGCACAGCTAGCACTTTTCCTCACTTCGCCATACTTTCCTGCAAAAACCCCAACAATACAGAAAACATTATTTTTTAAAGTAATGCACTTTCATTTACAAAACACCATTTCATTCATCCTGAGTGTCAACTGACAGTACGCTTCAGACACATACTCCAATCATGGCTCTTTTCAAAGCCCATAAAAGTCACCTCTCAGCACTCTATCCTTTCCTCTGTTCTAACAGACACTGATTAAATAAGATAAAATGAACTATTCCTGCTGATGTGTGTGTGTCTGTGTAAGGGAAGCATGCAGCACAAGCTCATATAAACAACCTAGTTTTTTATAAAGTTAAGCCCTCAGTGGTGACTCAATACTACAGGCACTACTTTACTACAAAAGTTAGATTATTTTTTTAATTTTATTATATATATATTTTACTATGCTATATTTAAAAAAGGCACATACAGCCCATTGTTTATGTAATATCATCCAGGGTGGGAGTTATGGAATATAATGGACCTTCCAGAGGCTATAATATCATTACACTCCTGGTCGGTCTGTTATATCCCAATAATGCCCACCCTGTCAGGTATTATTATTTACTTATTTTATTTAGTATCAGAGATACAGATGCATTACATTTGTGTAATTTCTTCACAGGTACTGTATTTTACAAATGGCAGTTCTTAACACGGAAGAGAACACAGCACCAAAATGACACAATCTTTTCTTTCTGTGCTAAATTGACTGTGTGACTAAGTACGTGTGTGTGTGTGTGTGCTGGGCGTGTTGGAGGGTGACAGAGCATTAAAATGGGTAATAAGGCTCCAGAATATAGAATTGAGTATCAGAAAGGTTAGCACATAAAAATGTTGCAGTCGAAAGATCAAAAGGATAGAAAAAAAAATAAAGTTATCTGTGCCAGCCCGTCAGTGCAGCAGTTGGATTTCCACTTGAGACACCAGTGACCCAGGTTCAGGAATAGACCCAGGTGCTGGAGGGCCTGCTGGGGAGAGGGGCTCATGCATCAGATGACTGCTCACCTTTTCTCAGGGGACTGCAGGGAAGTGACCCAGTGTTTACTGACATCTGGCAGAGGCTGGGGTATAGCAATGTGCTGGGTCCCAAATGCCTATTGGGGCATGGTGAACGTTAGCTTGCACCTTGATGTTTGTGGCACAACACACCCCATGGAGCAAATGGGAAAAGAGCCTGAGACTGACAGATGACAGTCGCCAGCTCCTGCTGCCACAAGACCCCAAGCAACCCACGGATCACCTCAGCAGCACCGGACAAAGAACTGCACTGGCTACCCCACCAGTGCTTTCCTACTGAAGGAGAGGGGCCCACTTGCAAAGGGTTGCATCTGGGTTCCTTGAGGGATTGCAATGTCAGATGATGGTAGCTGCATCGGGCAGTGTGGCAAGCGAGTCCCAAAGGAGAGGCTGCCCAGTGCTGAGGGAGCAAAATATAAAAAGTTGTCTGTGAGCCCATTTCTTCACTGAAGATACAGCATGCTTTCTTTTTATCTGGTATCTTAGGACAGCATGATGTAGTATCATGGATTTGTACCCCTTAGAGGCTTGTTCTATATTTTTATTAAACAATTACACAGTAAAAGAGTTCACCATACCAAAAACTCCCAAATTAAGAGGGAACTAACACTGAACAGCAGCTGGTTTCTGATACCAGCACCTGATAGCCCAGTATCATGATCACTACTTCCTAGGGAACAAGTGGAAAGGGCCTCCTCACAAGTCCTACCCTTAAGGAACCCTCTGGCAATGAGTAGATGGGATACTTAATCTTCTATAAGGGTCCTCCAAAGGTGCCTTGTCCAACTTACTTTTGGGATCCATGCATCTTTTTCTGAAGATGGTTTCGTAGTACCACTTCACACCCTTATGCAAAGGAAAAAAAACACTACTTGGTGTATAGCCCAATCCAGGCCTGAAGCAAACTAGCAAAGGTAATCAATCTACCCTTTCATAACCTGCATGCTAGTAGCATTTCCCATTTCCATGTTTAGGGATCATTTTCTTCCTTTATAAGGAGATATGCACTCAAACTTGCTCTTCATCCCTAGTCATAATATCCTTACATTCTGTTGCCCACCACAATTCCTGCATGTTATGCAGGTCTTTCCATCCTCACATCCTCTGTGAAGGCCTTGCATCATGTAAATGGGTCCAGTGGCAAATACCAGACTATATAGCTCTTAAAAGGAGACATTTTGGGCCAGCCCAGAGGCGCAAAGTGCTGAGGCACTGGATACTTTGCCTCTTACCATGCCGGCAGTATTCAGGAATGAGCTTGGGATGCCAGGGGGTTGGCCTGAGGGTGCTATGAAAGGGATTGGGCAGCTCCTGGCTGCTCTCCTCTTCCAGATAGGGAGGTTGTCCTCTTGTCTTTTGACCGCCACCATGTGGAGGTGTGATGGTGGTGCAGACAAGGCTCAGAGACAGATGCTAGGTCTAGGGTGGGTGGAGTGGAGTTGGACTGGACACAGAAATCTGTACACCCTCACTGGCATGCCAACCTTGACTAAGGACTCTGGGGCACAGGGGAAAAAGTGGATAATCAGGGGCCGTGGCTGGATGAAGCCCTCTGACAATGACTCGGTGGTTCCACCAGGCAGTGGAGGAGGTGCCTAGAAGACATTTCCATTTTTTGCTCACAAAGTCCAAAGGCTCCTTGATGTTTTATCAATTTTTAAATCCCTTCAACTACTGTCTCTTTACTATCTGTGTCTCACCTAATCAGAACAATAGCAGGCACCTTCAATAAAAGACATGCTCAAGTTTTTAAGGATTTTTTGGTTACATCCAAACATTTGTTCTTCAGCGCCTTTTTATTCAGTATGCCTCCCACACAGCAACACTTTGCAGCAACATATGTCAATGACAACAACACTGACATGCCACTGTGGAAGTCTGCCTGGGATCTGGCAACACTTTCCCATGTCCTGCACCGCTCCCTAAACCAACTTTGACTCAGGTAGGAATATAATAGTATGGGATGCAGGGAGCAGAGGCCCCCCTCATGGTGTGTTCAGGGTGCAAAGCCCCTGAGAAAAACACTGTCCCATGCGTGGCTCCCAGCCAACTGCAAATCATGATCAACATGGAGTCTGTCGCTGTGATGCCGGTCGACGGAATTGTTGTCAAACCTGCATCATAGATCCCCTTTATTCTATGCCATAGTCCCTCCTTTATTCTTTAAACATTGTGTACCCCAATCAATGGAACAGTTTACTGTACCTGGCACCAGCCACCTTAACCATTTTAAACATATTTTACCACCTCTAACTCACAGAATAGGTCCCAGAACATGCAAACATATGAATGATCCAGAAGAAACAGACCACCCAGTCTAAGTCTGCCTTGAGTGTGCAGCTAGCACCCCTAGTTTGCAGCTGACCCACCCTTACCTTTGTCATCCCACTGCCACCCCCATCTCCCATACCCTCACTCTGCCCTGTTCCCTGTCCAATGCCTTTTTAAAGCTATTCACAGATTTACGTGATCATCCATTCTGGTAGTCCATTCCATTTGCTGCACCTCTCTGTGAAATAATGTCTCCACATTTCCCTCTAAATCTTCTCCCTCAATTCTAGCCCATGCCCCTGGTGTCCATCTCCTTCTTTAGCTTAAAGACCCCATCTGCCACATCCTTATTGATTCCCTCAGATACTTGAATGTCTCTAGCATGTCCCCCTGTCCCTTCTATCCTCCAGGTTTACATATTCAGGTCTCTCAGCATGCTCTCATAGTCTCTCCCACTATTCTACATATCATCTTTGTTGCCCTTCTCTGCACCCCTCAGTAGCCTGATATCACGCTTTAGGTATGGCCTCCAAAACTGCACACTGTACTCTAAGTGCGGTCTTACCAGCAACCTGTGAGGGGCAAGATCACTTCTTTGCCTGGATGAAAACCACATCGCTATGCACCCCAGAATTTTGTTCACTTTGCAGCCATTCTCCTGCACTGGGCAGTATTGTTCATAGTCCCTGTTGATTCATTACCGCTAGGTCCTTCTCCTCCTCAGTGATCCCCAGCTTAATCCACCCCAGCCAGTATTCTCCCTTGGGTTCTTCACCCTGAAATGCATAACCCTACACTTCTTTGCATTGAACCCCAGCTGCCACGTCTCAGACCACCCTCTAGCTTGCTTAGGTCCCCTGCATCTGCTTCCATCCTCCCCTCCATCCACCACTGCTTTGATTTTGGTGTCATCAGCGAACAGACTTACCTTGCTCACCAGTCCATGTGCAATGTCTGAAATGAAGAGCCAAATAATACTGGCCCCAGCACAGGCCCTGTGGCACTCCACCCATCACCGGCCTTGGGTTGAGAGCCCTCTAAGCACCACCTGTTGCAGCCTCCCACTCAGTCAGATTGTAATCCAACTTGTCATTTTTGCCTTTATCCTACACCAGTTAGCTTTCCCCAAGTGGCCCATGAGGCACCGAATCGAGGCCTTGCTTAAGTCCAGGTAAGAACATCTACCGCATGACCCTTATTCAGCTCACCCGTCACCAGTCATAGTATTGTATCAGGCTGGTTTGACAAGATTTCCTGAAATGAACCCTTGCTACCTCACATCCTGGAGGCCATAGTCCTCCAGGTATGACACCTGTCTTTCCTTTAGTAACTTTTCCATGAGTTTGCATACTATGGAGGTGAGACTTATGGGACAACCGGAGAACAGGTACCCCAGCTCCTTATTTTCTTTTCAAATTGGTGATCCCTCACCTACCTAAAAAGAGAGCTTTTACTTTTCTTTTTTTAACAGCAAGCTTCATAGAATAAAAATATTCCCACCCTCTGCTCTCACCTCAGCTAATAAGCCAATATCTTTATCTGAAAACTACAAAACCAGTCATCAACTCCCAGAGAGGAACATTGTTATGTCTAGCCTGAAGCAGGGAAAACTAATCTTTAAAAAAACAAAATTGGTTTATGGCCTGTTGTAAGGAGGGACAAACTGAAAACCCTCAAATATTAGATTAGATAGATTCATAACTAAAGGTTACCCTACCTCAATAAAACCACCTATGCCCCCAAGCTTCCAAGGGCTGAGGGCTCAACATTGCTGTCTCTGTGGTAACATCTTGACCATGTCTAACCCTGCATGGACCACATTACTGTAATTTACCTCACTATCCCTTTTAAAGTTTACTTGTGTGTGCGCAAGAAACATCTTGCGGTAGAAGGACATTTGAGAGGTGTGTCAGGGACGAGTCCAATGCAGAACAATCTACAGTGGGCTTGATCAAGACAGACTAATGAAAACGCAACCAGACTGTGACAGTAGTCCACATTTCACAGCTAGAATCCATTCTCTAGTAGAAAGGAATGAAGAGCTCCAATAGGAGAGAGCGTTTCATTACTTTCATTTACATAATGACAGTGACAAGCAAGAGACATGCTGCAGAGACAGATGGCGAGAAGGAGAGGAGCTCAGTTGCCATCCATTTTATTGCTGCTCACTCTTGTGGCACTGTGCTGTCAGTAGTCTGTCTTTCTGTATATAAAATGGGTAGAAAAAATTATGTCTGCTGATTTGTTGGAACACATCACATGTCCATGCGTATATCAGAGCACGACCACACACCTGCATTTTACCCCCTCAAAACAATTCTGACATTTTATAAGATAGTTATAAAATGGGCAAAGATTTCAAGCAATCTGATTGATTGCCTGTGGCCTCGTGCCTCACTACGTCCCCCTAGCTGTGCATTAGAACTGTCTAATGCTACCCATCATGTCTTATTGCTTACATAAACCACTCTGAGGTGTGCGGTCACGCTTTGCTATACACACTCCTTGGGTGGTTGACGACACCAAGCATGCATATATCAAACACGACCCGCACACCTCAGAGCAGTTTCTGTATTACATACTAGTATATAGACACATATGCAGTACTTGAGAGAGACTAAGTGTGACATTCATGACTACAAAAGTTTCTTTAAATTTCATGACTGTGCCCTATTTTGAGTGCTTACATGTGGTAGTTGTATTATCCCAAATATAAAGATAGTTCATCAATTCTAACTTTAGTAAAATGGGATATAAATGTATAATTAAAAATGTAACGTGAGTAACATGGTGTTCATGGTGTCAAATATGCCATTTCTAGTAATGAATTAAACTGGATATCACAATACCTGTGTCTTCTATATAGGTATGGTAATTGGTAACTTTTATCATTTGGTCTCAAACAATACCTGTAACCCATTAATTGACCATCCATTGTAGGATACAATTGCATGCCAATCCATAGCTAATCGCAGTTAAGGATGTCCCACATATTTTTGCTTCCCATCCTAGCGTCCCTGAGCACATATGTGGTACTATGTGCATAAGATTCACACCGACAAACCTCAGTAAAGCACAATTTATTTATTTATTTATTTATTTTTACTTTCTTTTTATCACTCCTTCCTACACTTAGTGTCCACTCCTTCGGGCCATCCATCCCATACCAGCCCCTGAACTCGGAATCTGCCTCTAGAGTGCCTCTCCTACTTTCTCCACCTGCACAGTGGGGTCTGTCTCCAATTGGTGGTCTGGATGGCTAGGAGCGGTAATCATCTAGGACCACCAAGGGTATTTTCTGCTTTTCTGTGGTCCCTTTTTCCAGCCCTCTGAGGCGCTGGCACGGATGTGTACATCCAGAGGCGACATGCTAATGCAAGTCTCTCTCAAGTGCCCAACAGCGCCCCTCCCCGACTCCATTAGATGAAGCTGCCAACCCTTCAGGAGCCAGTGTTCCCACTGACTCTTTCAGGGCATCTGGCATACAGCACCCTGGTATCCCACCCCAAAGGAGAGAACATCCATTGGGATGCTCAATCCTCCCTCCCCAGCTGATCCCCACTGGCCCAGTCCATTTCTGAATCTGGGTCGTAGCACATTTACTTTAACACCATTTTTCTAATGTGTAACATGAGTAACAAGACACCACAACACAAATGTGCCATTATCTGACTATGCAGCCAAGTATCTTGGCACTTATTATAACATTGGCACAAGTAACAAAATACAAAGATAAAGTTAAACCTTATTTACAGTAAAAAATATAGTAAAATATTCTATTTACTCATCTTCTATTTAATATTGAGGTACATTTGACTTGTCAGTACCAAACAGAAACTGTCAATTACTCCTACTGGTTCCAAACCAGAAGAATAGAAGTACTCATTCATTTATACCATCTGGTAAGTTCACTATGAATAATGGAAGTAATCTGTTACATACAGCAAAATATACCATTTGTGATGCACTCAAGATCCTGACAACACTGCCTGAACAGAGCCAAGCAATGGCAAAAGATGACAAAGGAAAGTATTGTATTAGCGTATGTTTCTCTTAAGTGAAAGGAAGGATTTAGTAAAGTAGCTAGCAGAATCAATGGTGTTGATTGCAAAGGTACTGTATGCCCCTGTGTCTTATCAGAAAGCTACAAGAAATGCATTTATTTGAAATTTAGCTGGAATCCAGACAAGGCTTGATTTAACTGGAAATCATCTTCTCCTCAGGAACTTCTCCAAGCCCACGGAGACCTGGACCTCCTCCAGGACAAGGACCCTCCACCGCACCCAAAAGCCTCAGGGATCACCGCTTGCCCGGGGTCTCGAAGAAAAGCCCGGCGCACCTCCAGGGAGTTCCTGTGGACAGGGGCCGCCCGCTTACTTGCCTGGGAAGGGAACCAGGAGCCCGGCCGCTCACTGGCACCCATACTGCTAAAGGCACAAAAGTTGTAAGGAACTTCTCCAAGCCCACCGGAGCTTCGGACCTGCTCCTCCCCGGACCCAGGACCCTCCACTGCACCCCAATAAGCCTCAGGGATCACGCTTGCCCGAGGTCTCCGAAGAAAAAGCGCCTCAGGGTTCTTGTGGACAGGGGCGCCGCTGCCGCTTGCGGAAGGGAACCAGGATCCCGCCACTCACTGGCACCCGTACCACTAAAGGTGCAAAAGCCATAAGGTACATTTTAAAACACTTTCTCCCACCGGCTCTCTTCAGTAGGGCTGGTGGCACTAGCCTGGACCACCGTTCACAGAAGCGGCTGTTTTCACTCTGCTACTGGACTGCCTAAATGTGCTTGGGGACTGTGAGCAAGCCACTCTCCCCGCCTGAGGTGAGATGTTTTCAGCTAGTGTTACAGCTCCTCTGTGGACATTTTTGGTTTCTGCCTGTTTGTGCTTTAACTGTGAACACTGTAATTCCTGCCTAAATTTAATTTGTGAAGTTATTTCCTAACCTGGCTACACTGACTATGTAATTTTAGACTAATTTCTACCTCTGCCTCTAGCTGTTCTACTCCCTCCTCTTCTGCCTAAAATGTACTGAATTTACTAGAACTGCTGTTAACCTTAAATCCGAGCTGTAAGCTGCGTAGACTGTGTTTCTCACTCCTTGTACTCAGGGTGCTTCACTCTGTCCCCTCCACCTTCTCTCAATTTTCAAATCCCAACTGCCTCTCTGCATCTTTGTTAATCCCAAACCCCTGCTACAAGTACAGTTGAGACCTTAGATGTAAATCCTAGCTGACTTGACTGTGCAATTTTCACTGATTGTACTTAAAACTGCTGCTCTCTGTCCCCTTCCTGCCTTTTCTGAAATTTCAAATCCAACTGCTTCTCTGCACCTTCGTAATTCAATACCTTAGCAATCTAAGCTGCCTGCAACCTGAACCTGCTCTCCTGTCACTAATTCCCACCCTCTTCTCACCTTCAGCCCCTTTCTTTTGTCTGCCTCTGCAGGCCTGCCTATAACTGCCTCTGTCTGCTACTCTCCTCAGGAACTTCTCCAAGCCACCGGGGCTTTGGACCTGCTCCTCCCTGGACCCAGGACCCTCCACCACACCCCAAGAAGCCTCAGGGATCACCGCTTGCCCAGCCGTCCCTGAAGAAAAAATCAGCTCCTCCAGGAGTTCCTGTGGACAGGGGCCGCCCGCCCTCACTTGCCCTGGAAGGGAACCAAGCCTGACCGCTCACTGGCACCCCGTGCACATAAAAGGCGCAAAAGCCATAAGGTACATTTTAAAACACTTTCTCCCACCGCTGTCTTCAGTAAGGGCTGGTGGCACTAGCTGGACCCACCGTTCAACAAAAGTGGCTGTTTTCACTTTTCTACTGGACTGCCTAAACATGCTTGGGGGCTGTGAGCAAGCCACTCTCCCACCTGAGGTGAACCATTTCGGCTAGTGTTACAGCTCCTCTGTGGATACTGGTCCCGACGGGCGCTCACGTGCTCCCTCCCGCCCCCACCTCACCCACCCTGGTCGAGCCTTTAGGCTTTCTAGGTTGTTGGTCGTCATATGACTAAGTGTCCACTTTTCCATTGGCTCCTTATACTCTATAACCACTGGGGCATTAATCATACTCGCTGACTGAAAGACCTTGCCAACAGCCCTCCTGAGAGCAGCCCTGCCTTTTGCATTTTTTCCACTTTCGAACCCGATTTCTCTCTCCACTCTCTCCACCTTTCTCATTCTCCTCCACTTCACTGAATCCTTGCTCACTCTCTAAACTAACTCCCTTTTTCCCTGCTCTGCCTGCTACTCTTTGTTTCCTAACCCAAAAATATAAACAAAAATACTAACATGTCTCCCCTCATGAGTGCCGCTGACACCGTGTGTAAACTACAAGCACTAACCCCCATTATTTGCCTTCTCCTCCTGGTTTGCCTAAACTACTCCTCACTGTCTCTACCTCTGGTCATACACCACAACACCCCTCACTCTGTGATTTCTCCTTCTCTAACCTACTCCTCACCAAACAATATGCCAAACCCACCTCTACCTACCTCTTTCTAAAGAATGGGTGCACGTATCTCTCCCTCACAACCTACGATCAAACAAGGAAGAAATGGTCATCTATTGAATCTATATGTGCTGCAGCTTAAATTCCAGCCTCTCTTTGCCTACTACTGGCGGGTGATGTGGAACTGAATCCTGGCCCCCTTCATAACAACTCCTGGCAAACCTAAAAAGGTCTACTGTTTGCGTATGTAAACATTAGAAGTCTCCTGGGCCATATGGCAGAGCTTGAGGCGTGGACCACAGTAGCTGGACCGGACATCCTTTGCCTCACGGAAACATGGCTCAAACCTCATACAGGACACCCAATGCCACCCACCCAAATACTCTATCCTGTGACAGGACAGGCCAGGCTGGAAAGGGTTGGGGGTTGCTATATACTATAAAACCACCTCACCATTAAGTCTGTTCCTGTCCATAACCCTCAACGGATCTGCAAATCATTACATGCTATCCTGTCCCTAGGTGCAAAAACCTGCACATTATCCGTCTCTATAATCCACCCACTGGAGGGTGGATGGCCTCCTGAACTGCTCCAGCTAACCTCACAAACCATAAACTCGAGCCGAAGCCATCTTCCTGGGGATGTCACCTAAACTGGCTGGGCCCTGCCCACAGCTCCTAGCAGCCCTAATCCAAGGTTTCCACCTCCACCAGTTCATCACTGAAAATACCAGGATGATAAACCCCAATCAGACACGCTTATTGACTGGAACCTCACAAACAGACCTGACCGCATTACTAAGGCATGCACCCATGCTGATGCTATAACTGACCACTCACCCACTATCTGTCACTGGCACGTGAGTCCCTCCATCCCCAGTCCCGCCTGGTCACTTCACCAATTTTGCACACCGGATCTAAGTGCCTTTCTTCTGGACATATCCTGCATTGACTGGACGGATATCTTCCAATCTACAAAAGTTGAGGATGCCCTTAACGTGTTCCTCACCAAGTTCACAGAAGCACAGACTAAACATGTCCTGAAAGTACAAAGAAGGATCGGGACAACAGGACGAGATGGCTCCACAAAGACCTACTCAGCCAACTCAGAACCAGGGACAAACTGTGGAGGAAGTATAAAAGCACTGGCCAACCCAGGGATCACACCATCTATAAGCAGCATAGAAACTCTTGCAAAAGCAAATAAGTCTAGCAAAAGCAAATACTGCCAGAACCTACTTGCCAGCTCAGCCAGAGATCCATGCAAGTTCTGGGGATACATAAAAACCTTTCTGGGTACACCTCAATCCATAACCCCTCGGAAATGATTCTAGATGGTGTCCACTGTAATGACTCCTTACCATTGCAAATGCTTTTAATAAGATGTTCTCTGATCTGTCCCAGTATACTTCCACACTTCAGCCTCCAACTGTGGTTTCCAGCCCTCATCAACTAGTGCACCAGCAGATACCTCTCTCAAGAAACATGTGCTGGATATTTACAAGCCCTTCTATTTCAAAGCTGTGTCTGCATCAGTAAGTCTTCAAACTGTTAAACTCAATATTGGACACCACCAGCTCCGGGTCCGACCCACTGGAACCTCGCCTACTAAAGGCGGCTGCCCATCTCATCTCCTATCCTCTAGCCAAGGTATTCACCCTCTCCCTCTCCAACAGTACCTTCCTGACATCTGGAAATCTGCAAGAATCACCCCCATCTTCAAAAGGGCAACAAAAGTGAGATCTCAAACTACAGACCCATAGCTATTCTGTCAGTCCTCAGCAAAATACTTGAAAACTAGTAGCCACTCAGACCATTGATTTCCTTGAAACATCAAATCTGCTATGTGCAGCATAACATGGTTTCTGGAAAAACCACAGCACCACAATGGCGCTAGCCAAATTCACCACTGATACTCTCACAAGCATGGACAAAGTCAGCTTACTGGTGCTATCTTTATCGACCTCACCAAGGCTTTCGACCTGTGGACCACCCCTACTCCTATCCACCCTTCATAAATTTGGCTTTTCACCCCTGTCATAAGCTGGTTCAGGAGTTACTTAACCAACAGGACCCAAGCAGTCAAACTTAACTCATCAATCTCCGACTGTACTACCATCAACATTGGAGTGCCACAAGGATCAATACTGGGTCCTCTCCTATTTTCCTTATTCATAAATAACCTGCCATACAGCATTGCGTCCTGTGACTCTCTCTCTCGCAGATGACCTGGTTATCTATGCTAGCTCTAATAATGTAGACCAACTTAACGTGGCACTGACATCTGCTTTCCACGCTGTCCAACTCTGGCTAAACACCCACTGCCTTATACTGAACTCCAGCAAAACCAAACTGATGCTTCTGGGCACTGCCCACAAGATAAGGTCCTGCCACTCTCCTTTAAAAGTCCTGACCTGGATGGGACCCCCTTGAGGTGGTTATCCTTCCGTTATCTGGGCATCCTGCTAGACCAATCTCTGGACCTAAACCTGAACATCCAAGAAACATGTAAATCTGTGAACTGCAAACTGGGTGCTGCCTACAAATCCAGCTACATGCTCACACCTGCAGCCAAACTAGCCGTTGCCAGGGTCTCCTTCTACCCTCTCTGACCTACTGTGCTCCCATCCTACCCATGGCACATAAATCCACACTACAAAAATGGGATGTCACTTTCAACAATATATGCAGGTATGCCTCAAAAGCCCCAGACTTAAACATCACTGACAACTGTATAAAGACCTCAGCTGGCTCTCCCTCTGCCACCAGACTATACTACCTGAGCTGCCTTTGTGACTCCATCATTAGACTCAACAGACCAGCATCCTTAACTGAACTGCTTCAGCCAGCCCTCCCTCCACGTGAGCTGAGATCCTCAGACAAATCCCTACTAAAATCCCCTACTGCCGCACCTCCAAAGGGTCTGGAGCGTTCATGTACACAGCCCTCAAGTGTGGAACCTCCTACCACTCGACCTTAGACTGACATCTTCCCATGATCTCTTTAAGCACAAGCTACATGAACACCTGCTTTCCACAGACCAGTGTGCCTGTTATGACCTTACCTGAGCTTGTCCTGCCAACCTCTCTCTCTGCCCCACCACTCCCTCCTTCCTACTCCTTACCCTATTTTACTTACAACATTAACACTGTGATATATGTCTCTGCCCATATGCACTTCATTTCGAGTTCAAAATCTGACCTCGAAGCCTACTTGCACTTGTCTAAAGTATGTAATTTTGTTGTAAGTTACTGCACCTTGACTACTGTATTGTTTACCTGTTATTGCTGTTTGCACTATTGTACCTGTTACTGCTGCTTACTGAAATGTTTGTACTGATGATCTATGGGTACCAGGTACTGGTGTAGCCAATGCCAAGCGCCCCCAATGGACCCGTTTCAGGGTACTTTCTCTACTTGCACTTGTCTAGAATGTGTAATTTTGTTGTAGTTACTGCGCCTTGACTACTGCATTGTTAACCTGTTATTGCTGTCTGCACTGCTCTATGTGTTACTGCTGCTTACTGGAATGTTTGTACTGATGATCTAGGGGTACCAGGTACTGGGCGGCCAATGCCTACACCCCCAACGGACCCGCCTCTACTCCTATTGCCCCTGGACCTCCACAGCCCCCACCCCACCTGAACACCGTTTCCCCTGCCCAGATACAGTTCCACAACCCCGACATTAGCCTTTCCATCAGCCACTGAAAACGCTCCACCACTGTACCTTAACGCAACCCCACTATCTTTAGCCTCCCCGCCCGGCCCTCTGACGGCTCCACGATCCTGGGCTCCTCTAGTAGACTCCTGCCGCTTAAAGCCGCCACCCACCGCCACCCCTGATTCTCACACTCATCAATCTGTCCAGCCTGCGTACAGTTTCCATGGACACGGTCTCATCCCTCAGCCCCTGCTGCCATTCCGCCATATTCCCTAACACTGACTTTTGCTTCTACACCCCCAGTTGAACCCATTTGCTCTTAACCTCCATGGCCCCCCTGACTACCCGACTGAGCACCGACTCCCTGCCTGGGAACAGTATCACAACCCCGGTACTTGTCTGACCTTCCAGCCGCTGATCCTCCCCACCACTGCATTGAACCGCGATCCCAACTCTCCCTGCCGACTTCGGTTCCATGAACCCAGGCTCCTCTTGAGTGATTCTGCTGCTAAGCCACCCCGTGGCTGTCTTCACCTCAATCCTCTCCCTTCAGCTCTCTCTAGCCGCCATGGTTCCATGGACTCAGTCTCTTCCTGTAACCTTCTGCTTATGCCACCATATCCCCTCATCCAGGCGGTATACCGTAAGCCCCTGCCCCGTCCAAATGTTCCCTCGCTTCACTCCTCCTCGCTCTGATGCTATCATGTCCTTTCTTCTCTGCCTGTTTTGCGCTGCTCTTTCCCCTCTATAGCCCCACTGCAGGTGTGTCTCCCTGCCTCCAGCTCTGCCTGACCTACTCTTCCCCACCTCGACCATGTACCACTACCATCCATTCACCGCCCCCACCCAGACCCCCGTCCTGCCTCCTTCATCCCTGCTGCCACTTAACCACTTAGCCGCAAGGTTGCCTTCCCGCATCCCCCTTTTACCTGCTCACCCAGTTCCCCTCTCCCATTCTCTCCCTCCCTGACCCACCTGTCCTTTGGATCTGCCCTGTATACCTTTACCCGCTCACTAAATGCTACCTGTACACTGTCAATCTGCTGTTTTTTCTTGACCTGTTGATTGTCTCTGAAGCTGTACTCCTTTTTTGCCTTTACTGAAAACTGTTCTCTGTATTGTTACTGCTTCCCTGTATTATGTAAATGAACTCTGTATTGTTACAGTACCTCCTGGTCGTGCCTGAAAATAGTCACCTATTTAGCTTAGCGACCTACCCGTAAACAAAAACTAAATAAAAGTGCAACTGTTCGTCACCACTGATTGTACAGGGTCACCAGATTTCCAAAACATATCTGCCAATGATTGTATGGAATATTCAGCCATGTCCTCATTAGAGATGCAGTGAATTTAAAATTTACATGGCGAATTGCCTGTAAAGTGGGCACTTCCTTGTCACCATTATCGCGAGTTGCCAATGCAAATGCTCACTTTGCCTTGTGATTATTACTTTGCATTGTCATTCTGCCTTAACGGCAAGTAAGGTGAAGTGACAACAATATTGCAGCCCTTCACACATATAGTCACCAGAATTAATGTGCATCCCCAAAATGCTCATGTCTTGTGTCCAGAAAACTCGCCAGTGCTGACAGTGATGAAGTGAAATGAGAGCACTGAAATGCAAAGTTTCCAGAATTAATGGTGCACTCAGACATTATGTGTGCAGTAGTCACACACAGTCACCAGAACTAATGTGCATCCCCAAATGCTACTGTCATGTGTCCAGAAAATTCTCCAGTACTGACAAAGTGAAATGAGAGGGTAACAAAAAAGCGAAGTCTTCCAGAATTAATGGTGTGCTGCAATGCACAGACAGATTAAGATTGCGCTGCACACTGAAGAGATGCTGATGCAAAGGCACAACAACACCTAACCAGTGCTTACAAGTCAAACATCCAAATCTGAAAAGAATATCTTTTAGGTTGGGTAAAATTGTATGGCAGTAACAGTCCACTACAAGAAAAGATACCACAAAGCAGTATAAAAAATTCATGCAGGTACAATGGATAGCAGGTCCACACTGCTGCAATTACTCTGTGGCAAAATAAAAGGTGTTCGATTTAATGGCATGTATCGCACACACACTCACATACACTACAAGTAATGCATAGCACATTGAAAATCTTTAGTATTATAACCAAATGTTTTAAACAAACTGAAATTATAAACTGCTGCACCACAATAATCAGCAAAAGTCAAGAATTATTGAAAATATTACTGTGTGTACATTAACACAGTTATACTAGAAAAATATAACCAAAACAAAGACTGCCTTTTTCTCCCAGTTAATGTACCTACACCACAAATATGCCCCTCCCCAAAACACACTTCACAGTACACAGACTGACTGTTTTAAATTAACATTCAAAATCCACACACAAACAACAAACACTTGATGATATGAGCACAGGATGGTTTCCTACAATCAATGTACTAAATTGAGAGAAAACAAAATAGCTCAAAAGGCTTTTTAACAGTTTTTAGAGGATTTGAATCACAGAGCTCTGAGAGGAAACTGTCTCCATCTTCCACTACACACACATTGCACAGAACTGAGGCTGTGCAGAACAATCTAGAGCCCATGTGACTGCAATCCCATGGAGCACTGCAAAATTCACATTTGAGCTTGAAAACAAGGCTATAAATTGATTTCAACAAATTTCGCCTTAAAATTGATGGAGAAGTGGTTTGGGAAGGCTGAATAATGTGAAGTCATTGTTCTCAATGGACTTCATGTTCCCCATTATAATGCTAAGTACTCCACTGTGTTGCAGAATACTTGTGATTCCACATTACTAAGAATCACTAGCTGCGCGACTTGCTCACTTCGCCTCACCACTAGTCCGCATCAGCAAAACTGTAGGTGCACTTTGCATTCTTTAGCAGATATTTTAGTGTGACACCTGTATCTGAGGAAGACACAACCTCAGCAAGGTATGTAACAAGAGTGTTTTATCCAAGTCATAAACTTCACAGCAGCAAAGTTTCCTTTATGTATTTCTGTAAAAGACACAAATCAATTAAATAACTATATCTGACCTCCAGAGAGTGCTGAATTTCAGATCATAGGATCATAGGGTATTGCAAGTTCAGGAGTCCATGGGGTATAAGGACTCACCATCTACATATAGGTGGAAGAAACATGAAGTTATTTCATGTATTGTATTTTAATGTATTGTATTTTTTATGTACCTATAAAACAATTGAGCTTGTTTTTAAACAATAACATATTTTCACTGTTAACTACATTCTGAAGGTAACGCATTCCAGGCTGGGATAACTCTTAGATTATACCAGTTGTTACGCCTATTAGTCTTATTGACATTACCCTTAGTTTTATATTAAGAGTTGTAGTTGAGAAGGTATTGTTATACCTTACTTGACCTAGGGTTTCATTAAATAGTCATTGTTTATGGCTTTGTAGGTTAAACAGAGATCTCCCTAATTTGTCTGTATTGTAATGAGTACAGTTCTAAATACTCAAGTCTCTGTTCATAATTTAAGTGTTGTGCATTCTTGATCTTTTGGTGATCCTTCTTTGAACCCCTCCACAAATTTTTTTTTTACTTCTAACTGTTGTTGGAGCACACAGTGGGGAACAGTGATCAAGATGAGGACACACCAAACTAGAGTAAAGAGGGATTATAACCTTAGGGTCCCTACTTTTAATATTTTCAGGGTACAGCCAATACTTCTGGCATTTTTTAACAGTTGTCTTATTATGGGTATTACAGGTTAGTTTGTTGTTTATTACCACATCCAGGTCCTTCTCATTATTTGTTTCTTGTAGGAGTATATTGTTGATTTTGTAGGTATTCTTGATATTACTATGACCAAGTGCATGACCTTACATTTGCTTATGTTAAAGCTCATTTGTTATTCTGTGCCCCTGTTTAAGTTGATTTAGGTTATCTTGCAGATCTAAAGCTGATTGTATGTTATTCACTATGCAGCCTACAGTAGTTTACAGTCATCAGCATAGTTGACTGTCCATGTTTTACCAGTGGTTTGCATGGAGGATATCAAGATATTAAAGAGTGTTGGTCCCAGTACTGAACCCTGGGGTACTCCACTCAAGACTGGTCCCCATGGAAAGGTGTGTCCTCCTAAAACCTCTCTTTGTCTTTGGTTGGTTAACCATGAGACAATCCATTTTATGATGTTACTTTGGAATTTAAATGTTATTAATTGCTCAATTAACATTTTATGGGACACTGTGTCAAATGCTTTCAGTAGTCTAGATACATTACATCCACTGGTAGTTCACTATCTAAAGCTGCACTTATTAATTCAAAAAGTGGAGCAGGTTAGTCAAACAAAATCTACCTGATTGAAAGCCATGTTGGCTAATATCTTCTAAATTAGCCTGCATTATGTGAGATGCCATTCATTTTTGTATTAGTCTTTCTGACATTTTACCAATTTCTGATGTAAGGCTTATAAGCCTATAATTGTTAACGTCTTTCCTGTTGCCTGCTTTATGAATGGGTTACTACAGCTTCATTCCACTGTGATATGGTCATCCCATCCATCAAGGGTATATTAAAAGGATGGTAAATGGACCCAATAGTTCATTAGGCAACTTTTTTTATTAGTTTTAGGATACAGATGGGCAGTGGCCCCAATTTGCTCTGCAATCCCTCCTGTGCTCATATCAACAAGCGTTTATTGTTTCTGTGTGGATTTTTAATGGTAATGTACTGTACAACATTCAGTATGTGTACTGAGAGACAGTGGAAGTGTGCTTTGGGGAGGCGTATCTGTGGTGTGGGTAGATTAACTTGGAGAAAAAGACAGTGCTTTCTGCTTTGGTGGTTTTGTTGTATAACCTTTAATGTACACAGTAATATTTTCAAAATGTTTTGCCATTTTCGCTGATTGGTGTGGTGCCACTGTGCATAATTTTAGTTTGTTTAAAATATGTGCTCTATTACTGAAGTTTTCAATTTACACATTACTTTGTGTGTGTGTGTGTGTGTATATGTGTGCGGCGTGTGTCATCAAATCAGACACCTTTTATTGTGCCACATAATAATTTCAGCAATGTGAACCTGCTATTCAATGCAGCTGTGTGATTTTGTACTTTTGTGTTATCTTTACTGGTACTAGTACTAGTTACTGTTACTGCAGCAGTGCACTACACTGTCCCCTTCCACGGCCGCCCCAACTGGCAAAGGTATTCTTTTCCAGATTTGAATTTCTGATGGTGAACACTGGTTAGGTGTTGTGCCTTTGCAGCCTCATCTCTTCAGTGCAGCACAATCTTAATCTGTTTGTGCATTTGCATCTCTTTAGGGCCCAATCTCCATCTGTAACTTAAGTCACAGTTGTTTCTTTGGCTTCCTTCAGAGTACTGGACAGGTGTGTGCATAATTCTGCATAAACATTGTGCTCATTAATATGTGTTTTTAGTCAGGACCATCATCACGAGTCACTCTTGATAGAAATCACATTCTTCATCATCATGGTCACATCACGAGTCACAAATAACTATTCATGATCACGTCATGAATCACAACATTCATTTTTGACTAGTTACTTGGATGTATTGTAGGCATGTTTTGTAGTATCTCTCCTGGATTCACCACCCTGCCATTGTACTCATTAATTGAGCATTTTAGTCAGAAGTTTTGCCACAGCTCATTGGAAGCCTGACTATAGGCATTCGCATTCCCAATACAGTTCCATATTGGTTATCTCACACTGTCGACATCGAGTCCTGTTCTTCATCATCACGGTCACAAATCACGTATCTATGATCATGTCACAAATCACAACATTAATTTTTTGACTAGTTTTACTTGGATGTATTGTAAGCATGTTTTGTAGTATCTCTTCAGGCTTCACCACTCCACCATTGTGCTCATTAATTTTTAAGTCAGGAGTTTGTGTTACAGCTCATCGAGGAAGTAAAGCCATAAGCATTCACATTCCTTCCTGTACAGCATGTGAGTTACAGTACTGTAGGTTGTGGTGGGCAAAGTGGCCCAAATTTGCTCCGTGGAAGTGATTCAATGAGTAACACGGAACTGTGAAGAACTTACCTTGCAACGATTAACATCTGTAGCCTTCTACCCAAACTTGATGCCCTAGAATTATTTGCACACCAACACAATCCTGATGTTCTTGTGATTGTCGAAACCTGGCTCACTCCAAAATACCTGACAGTGCAATTACTCTTCCAGGATATAACATATTCAGAATTGACAGGACCACCAAAAAGGTGGTGGATGTGCTATTACCTCAAAGACTCTCCTGGGGCACCGTGTTCAACCCTTGCCTCAGTCTCTACCGCTTAGATACTACCCATCAGAATTTCTCGGGGTTCACAACAAGACACTGACTATTGCTGCTGTCTGCATCCCTCCCAAGGATCAAGGTAAATGTCTCAACTATGTCCTTGACCGCTCCCAACCACCAGGCACCGAGGTAATCCTAATGGGTGATTTTAACATAAATTACTTTGGGTCAGATACAGGTGGCTACAAGGATGTCATCTCAGCTGCCAACCTCACTCAGCTGGTCGTCTCCCTACTAGACTCAACTATGAGACTGGGACAAGCACCTCCTAGACCTGGATACTGACCAGCCCCCATCCCACATCTCAAAAGTCTCTGTTCTCCCAGATATGCTAAGTGACCACATCCCAGTCACATGTGAATGGTCTAACAAATTCAGCCCACCACCACCCAAACTAATAAACAGCAGAATCCTTCCATGTGTTCAATTGAAGCACCTCAAATTACTCCTTAGACAACAAGACTGGTCACCTATCTTCCATGTATCAGATGTCAACTCTACGCTTGACTTCTTCATCAGCTCCTTCAATACTGCCTGTGACATTTACACCCCTTCAAAAGAGGACAGTAAGAGGCCTTAGCAATCCATGGCTCACTGCTGATCTCCTTACATTGCTGAAAGCTAGGGACCACCTCTGGTTTCAGGCCGGGCCACTGGTAGGCAAGTAGATATACAAAACTACAAACGTGCCTGAAATGACTGCACCAAAAAATACTCTGAAGAAAAGTAACTATTATGAAGATGCCCTCACAAACACCTGGGAAAGGGAAGTCCTTCTGGAATAATCTCAAGTAAGTTACAGAAATACTGCCCAAAACATCACCTTCAATGTTGGATGTGGATGGGGCTATAACTCTTGACCCTTCCACTATAGCTACCACGTTCAATAACGCATTCACTGACCTCAGTAGTGTTCTTCCTCAAGACCTCCCTCCTGCACCCTCCTTCACCCCGCCCCCTTTTCAGTCATCCCTTTTTACTTCAGAGCAGTCAGGACACATGAAGTCCATAAATACATCTGTAAAGCAATTGCTGGATCTAGAATAAGTGGCGACTCACTCGACCTCAAACCTACTGCCCTTACTCTTGATGAAGTGCTATCTCCTCTAACCTGGATTTTCAACCTCTCCCTCACCTTGGCCCGGTTCCTGACAGATGAAAATCTGCCACCGTGACACCAGTCCACAAGAGTGGGGACAAGGCCTTCATGGAAATTATAGGCTATATCCATACTACTGCCCCTCTTTAAAGCCACTGAATGTCTGGTATCTGTCCAGCTAATGGAATATCTGGAGAAGCACAACATCCTTTGTAAACAACAGCACAGCTTCAGAAAAGGCCACAGCACCACATCTACCCTTCTAGAATTCACAGGAGCAATGCACAACTCCCTGGACAATAATTACCTCACTGGTTCGGTCTTCATAGACCTGACCAAGACTTTGACACCGTCCATCATCGAATACTCCTCGCAGAACTACCAAAAGCTGGGCTCTCCCCTGAGTCTGCAACTTGGTTTAAGAGCTACCTGGAAACCATTCCAAAGAGTGAAATTGCTGATGTCCTCTCAGATGCTAGACCAGTACACCTAGGAGTTCCCCAAGGATCCATTCTCAGGCCACTCTTCTTTAGCCTGTTTTTGAATAATCTTCCACAATCCTGTCCAGACCAAATCCTACTCTATGCTGACAATGCTGTCATTCACACCACCCAACAGGACCCCACCTACCCCAAAACAAGCTTCAGAAGGGTTTCACCTCCATTGAAACATGGTTTGTTAGTCAAACGCTGGTTCTCAACTATAAGAAAACCAAGTCAATGCCTTTCTGTGGCTACCACAACAAACATAGGCTTCACCCCTTAATATTACAAATCGCTTTGGTGTTGTCCTCCGAACAGGTTCACTCCTATAAATATCGGGATCACCATAGACAGCAACCTATCTTACAGCATCCACATAGATAGCATAGCCAAAGCTGCAAACACATGCATTGGTCTCCTCTATAGGCACAGGAAATGCCTTACCTAGGATGCCATAAGGATACCAGTACAGAGCTCAGTGGTCTCTCTAATTGACTATGGTCTGATTATTTATGGCTCTTCAACTTACACAGCCCTTAGGTGCTTATCCTTGGCCCTAAATAAAGCCTGCAAAATCATCACAGGATCCCACTGTCTCACCCATACATGTGACCTCTATACCCAAACAGGGTGGCTCCAGTTATCAAACCATATCAAGTATCAAACTTGTCTAATGGCTAGAAAACTATGCTACATCTTGCTCCCCGAGTCCAAAGTCTTCCATGCAGTACAACCCTGCCTCACCAGGGCTTCAGAAAATCAAATGCTGCACATTCCTTAGTGCCGCACCACACAGGGCCAAAGATCCTTTGCATACCGGAGCTCCTAGCTGGATTAATGGATTCCACAAAGACATCTCCTCTCTGCAAATGCTAGGCCCATTCAAATCCAACCTTCATCTCCACCTAGCTTCCTCTAGCTCCTCGACTGTCCCTCATAATCTGATCTCCCTCCTAGCACTTCCACTCCTACCTGTTCTCTTCCTCTTCCTAGCCTCCCTCTTGTTTTTCCCCATCCCCAAGCACTTTTGAGGCCTGACAAATGCCCATGGCTGCACTGCTCTTTTGTGTCCATTCCAAGCCTCAGCCACCTCTGGCTACCTTGCCCCCGTACTCACTTTCCTTCAATGTAATGTATTTCAGTTGCTTAAAATGTCTGTATTAAAAGTGGTGTATTTGATTGTTTCTAACAGTCACCTGTGGTTGTGGACTACCCACCCCTCCTTCCCCACACCCATCCCAAGGCATGGCATTTCCTTTATAGCCAAAGTTCTGACATCACTTCCTCAACAGGTCTTGAGGCAGAACTGTCATATCCTTAATAACCCATCACAGTGCATAAAGAATAAGTACACCACCAAAAAAAAATTATATATATTACATATTGTATATTATAAGGGAGAGGACATGTGGGAGTGGTGCAATCACTAAGCGTGAGGCAGCAGTTTTCCTAGAGACATTCTGGAAACTGTGCTGCTGTCCTATTTGCAGGCAACTGTCAGCTCTGAGGGAGGAGACTGCACACCTCCAGGCTGAACTGGCAAGGACTAAGAAGCCTCCACCACCCAAAGAGCACCACTGCCACAACCACTGCCTCAGAGGTTGCCAAGTATAAAGAGCAGTTGGACCACAGTGGGTTCTGGGAGGGTCCGGTGGTGGAACAGAGGTGAAGCCCCTAGCTGTACCTCTACACAAATCATACACCACCAGTCTGGCAGAGCAAGTCTCCTCTATGATGGCACCTCAGTGGAGACCAAGAAGAATGCTGAGGACATCCAAGGGAGACCCACAAAAGGATGGCAAGGGACACCACAGGGAAGGAAACAGCTCTGATAGGGGACTCAATTGTTAGGGGGTAGAACCGGGGAAGGGAAAGGAGAGGAAGTAAGGTGCCTGCCTGGTGCCATGGCTTGAGGGACAAGAAGCGAATCCTCACTATTGCAGAAGCAGCATCACAGGAGAGGAACTAGATATCATTGTCCACCTTGGGACAAATGACCTAGCTAGGCATGGAATCAGTGCAGTGCAGGATGAATTTGTGGAGTTGGGGAGAGGCCTCAGACAGGTAGCAAGCACGGTTACCTTCTCAGAGGTGCTGCCAGTCCATGGCAGGGGTGAGGCTAGGGTACTGCACACCATGCAGTTTAATGAATGGTTGCAAAACTGGTGCAGAGCACAGGCTTTGGTTCTCATTGGGGACTGGGGGTACACCTGAGAGATGAAGGTCTATACTGGCATGATGGTCTGCATCTGTCCACGAAGGAACCAAGCTCCTAAGTGACAGGTTTAAATGCTTCCTTGGCAAGCTTTTAAACTAGCCAGGGAGGTCCTGATAAGAGGCAGGAAATTTCAAGCCTCCCCCACAAAACATGGCAGGTAGTAAGGTAAATACTGGGGTACAGAGCTCAACAGAGGGCAGGACAGGAGTAAATGGAAAATAGACAAGGGCAATAAGAGCAGGGATGGGAAAAAGAATAAAGCCAATATTAAATGGAGGCAATGAGTACCAATGCCCATAGTCTGGGAAACAAGCTCCTGAGCTAGTAGCCCTGATGGAAGATGAAAAATTGGGTATTGTGGCAGTCACAGAAACATGGTACATGGAGAACCATGACTGGGATGTCAACATACCGGGTACACAGTCTACAGAAGGGACAGGGAGGGTAACAGAGGAGGTGGAGTAGCTCTGTATGTAAGGAATGGATCAAAGCTACAGAACTAAAAAGTAAAGGGGAGGACAAGAGGCACTCTGGGTCACCTTGGAGACAGAGAATGGCATCACAATCAGCACAGGGTTGTATACAGACCCCGTCTCAAGGGAGGAAATGGACAAGAAAATGATGGAGGACATTATCAAAATGGCTGAAAAGGGGAGATACTATTGATGGGTGACCTGAATATGCCAGATGTTAACTGGATGACATGTACTGCAGCCACATCCAAGAGCAGGGTCATTCTATGCTCTGCAGGGGCAGGCCTTAGACAGCTAGTGTGGAACCCACTCGGGAGGAGCAATACTAGACCTGGTACTCTCAAATGGAGAGAGGATCATAAATTTAGAAGTCAGTAGACATCTGGGAACAAGTGACCACTGCACAGTGTGCTTCCAATAAGCACAACCATGGAGACAAGCCATACAAAAACAAGGATACTGGACTTTAGAAGGGCGACTTTGGCAAAATGGGTGAATACCTGAGGAATGCACTAGCAAATGGCCAGAAAGGAGGGGTGGAAGAACAATGGAGAAAAATCAAAACTGCTATCATCCAGGCAACAAGCCTTTGTGTGAAACAAATAAAGAAAACAAAGCAGAGTAAAACCACTATGGTTCTCAAAAGAGGTGGCAGGAAGGTTAAGGAGAAAAGGCTACATTCAAAAGTATAAGGAATCACAGAAGGAGCACGACAGGGAACTGTATCAATTAAAGCAGAAAGAAGTGGGAAGGCAGACAGAATAACAAAAGCCCAAACCGAGGAAAAATAGCCAACTCAGTTAAGAAGGGGGATAAAACCTTCTATAGGTACATTAGGGAGCATAGAAAGATTAAGGGAGGAATAGTGAAGATTAATAAAGGAGAGGGAGGTGGACAGAGGAGACAGTGAAAAGGCAAAGATACTGAATGAATACTTTTGCTCAGTATTCAAAAAGAAGATGAGGAGGAGTTATCTAAACCAGACAATAGAACCACTCTGTGTGGGGGTTGACACCAGTCCTTTTACAGAAGAGAGTCCTGAAGGAACTCCTAAAACTCAAGGTGGACAAAGCAATGGGGCCTGATGGATTCACCTCAGAATCCTAAAAGAACTAATGGAGGACCTAGTGACACCACTGACCACACTTTCTAACAAATCTTGAGTGGATGGGGTTGTACCTGAGGACTGGAGGAGGGCAGATGTGATTTCCTTCACCAAAGTGGGAGCAAGGCAGAGTCAGGAAACTACAGACCTGTAAGTTTGACCACAGTTGTAGGGAAAATGATGGAATCACTTTGAAAGAAAGAATTGTTGAGTACCTAGAGGTCAGCGGGGCACAGGAGCCAAAGCAGCATGGATTTACAGCAGGAAGGTCATGTCAGACAAATTTAATTGATTTCTTTGACTGGGGGACTGAAGTAATAGACCAGGGAGGGGCTGTGGATATGGCCTACCTAGACTTTAGCAAGGCATTTGACACAGTCCCACACAAAAGACTTATAATCAAGTTAGCCAGCCTGGGAGTAGGTTCCAGGGTGGTAGCCTGGTAGCAAACTGGCTGCACAACAGGACACAGAAAGTAATAGTGAATGGAACACATTCTGAAGAAAGGGGCTACTAGTGAAGTACCTCAGGGCTCAGTACTGGGTCCAGTCCTCTTTAACATCTTTATAGGTGACATTGCAGAGGGTCTGGAGGAAAGGTATGCCTCTTTCAGATGACACAATGATCTGTAACAGAGCTGATACACAAGGGGGTAGAAAGATGAGAAGGGACTTGGCAAGGTTGGAGGAATGGTCAGACATATGGCTACTTAGATTCAATGCAAAGAAGTGCAGTAATGCACCTGGGAAACAAAACCAGGATAAGAGTACATAATAGCAGGGGAGGTACTAACAACAACAAAATGGAAAGGGACTTGGGGGTAGTCATATCAGATGACCTAAAGGTGGGTAAGCAATGTGAGAAGTCAGTAAGGAGAGCCAGGGGATACTGGGATGCATAGGACGGGCATCACAAGTAGAAAAGGGAAGTGGTTATCCTTCTTTCAGACAGTTGGTGACACCCCATCTGGAATACTGTGTGCAGTTTTGGAGACCCCATCTACGCAAGGACATAGACAGGATGGAAGCAGTCCAGAGGAGGGCAACTAAAATGGTGCAGGGTCTGCATCAGAAACCATATGAAGAGAGACTGAGAGAGCTTAATATGTATACCCTTGATGAAAGGAGGGACGGGGGACATGATAGAAACTTTTAAGTACCTCAAGGGAATCAACTAAGTCCAGGAGGGTAGCATCTTTCAGAAAAGAGATGTACAAGAACAAGGGGCACAATTTAAAGATAGAGGGGGGCTGCAGGGTAATGTGAGGAAATTTCTTTCATGCAGAGAGTGGTGGATGCATGAAACTGCCTTCCTGGGAGGTTGTTGGGTCTAAAACAGTGGGAATTCAAACATGCATGGGACAGACATAAGGCAATTGTAGTGGGGGTTGCAGGAAGTAGGCTGTTGATTACCTAGAATCTGCAGCTTATCCAATAGGAAGGAAATGGGCAGACTGCGTGGGCCAAGTGGTCCTTATCTACCGTCAAAGTCTATGTTTCTATGTCTGCACCATTTCTGCATTATTACTCAACCTATGTAGTGTTTGTATCATACCTCAATTGACATGGAACCTTTGTAAAAGAGCCTTGGCTCATAGGTACTTGTAATCCTAGACTCTAAATAAATAAAAAAAATAAACAAACTCCACAACGTGAAGTGGAGTACTGTGCTTCATAATGAGGAACACGAAGTCCATTGAAACCAATGACTTTGCTAGTCCGCCTTTCCCAAACCACTTCTCCACTAATTTTAATGCAAGTACATTGAAATCAATATAATTCACCTTACTTTGCCCAGTAATTGAGCTCCAAATAAAATTCTGCAGTTATTCATGGGATTGCAGGTCACATGGGCTCTGGATTGTTTGGCACAGCCTCAGTTCTGGCCTGGGTAGTGTGTGTGTGCAGTGGTAGCTGGACACAGTTTGCTCTCAGAGCTCTGCGATTCAAAGCCTCTAAAAGCTGTTTAAAATGCCTTTTGAGTAATATTTTTGCTCAAAATTTAGTACATTGATTATAGGAAACCCTCATGTGCTCATATGATCGAGTGTTTATTGTTGTGTGGATTTTGATTGTTAATTTAGAACAGTCAGTCTGTGTACTGTGAAGTGTGTTTTGATGGAGGATAAATTATTTGTGGTGTAGGTAGATTAACTAGAGAAGAATGCAGTCTTTCTGTTTTGGTTATATTTTCTTGTATAACTGTGTTAATGTACATTCAGTAATATTTTCTGTAATTCTTGACATTTTTTGCTGATTGTTGTGGTGCAGCAGTGTACAATTTATGTTTGTTTAAAACATTTGGTGCCCTGGATATGTCCCAGTTAGTCACCCAGCCACCAGATTCAACCACTCTACTGGCACCAGCACTCTCCTAGATGTTGTTATATCTAACCACCCCTACAAAATCCAGGATGTCACTGTCCTCCCCAACTCTCTTAACGATCACTCCCAGTCCTCTGTATCTGGTCATCCTCCACTCTGAAGCCAGTAACCCAGGCCACTCTATGCCACCGCTTATGCCCGTGGTCTCAGAAAATTAAAACAATACCTAGCCTTCAGCTATACTGGTCCTCTATCCAGGTGCCCCTGACATTCACTCAGCTCTTGACCACTTCACAAATGCCTTCTGTAAGGCTTGCTACCTTTCACCCCCTCACCAGGATCGGCCCAAAAATGCAATACCCCATTGATCACCCCACCCCTCTCCAGAGACTCAAAAACAGAGATAATCTCTGGCACATTGCTGCAGAATCTGGAAAGGCATCTGATAGGCAGGCCTACAACACAGAACGCAATAAGTGCTCTTGGGCCATTAGGCGGCCAAGGCAGAGTACTACCAGACCACCCTCGCTTCCACTTGGGGTTCAGTCCAGACCTTCTGAGATAATATGAAAGAGCTAAATTGAAGTCCTGCTCCCCACCATCTCCACTCTCCATCAATGGCACCCCACCATAGATTCACTCCTTATAGCTGATTTCCTTAACACTGCCTTCTCTGACCTAAGCTTGGTCATCCCCAGCAGCTTCTTTGACCCAATCCCAACTTTCTCCCCTCCGGTCCTGCATCGCCCACTATTCCCACCTGTGCACCCAATCCCCCAAGAAGCCAGGCCACACCTGCTAAAAGCCTTAAGCAGCAATAACCCCAGCAGTGACCCCCCGACTCCAGGATCCTCTGTGGTCTTGGACGAAGTCCTAGTCCCCTGACTGACCTTCTAAACTAGTCTCTATGTCTGGGTCATTTCCCAAGTGCTTGTAAAACTGCTGAAATCACACCAATACATAAGAGTGGGACCAGTCCACCCCAACAATTACCGGCCGATCTTCATCCTCCCCCACTCTAAAGCCCTTGAAAAGTAGTGTTAATCCAGCTATCTGAATACCTAACCAGGTATGACATTATGTGCTCAGAATAGCATGGTTTCCACCCAGGACACAGTACAACCACAGCTCTCCAGGAATTCTCCCAACACCTGCATGCTGCTCTTGACTCTGGCAGCCTTGCAGGAGCAGTGTTCATTGACCTCTCCAAGGCCTTTGACACTGTCTGTCATCCCTTCTACTCAGCACTCTCCACCAACTTGGCTTCTCTGGTGGTCCCATTTCCTGGTTCTCTAGCTACCTCTCTGCTAGATCCCAGTGTGTCAAGATCAGCGGCCCTCCTCTCCAGCACTCTACCTGCGCCTCCGGGGTCCCTCAGGCTCCATCCTGGGTCCAATACTTTTAGTTTCTACCTCAACACCCTCCCCAGCTCATGTACCAGTAAAATGCTCCTCTATGCAGATGATGCAGTCCTCATTGCCTCACATCCCAATCTCACCTCCCTCCATTATCCCTCCAGCAAGCTTACAACCAAGCTGAAAGGTGGTTCGGCACTGCAGACTGGTCATTAATCTTAAGAAAACAAATCAATGCTCTTCTCCCACCACCAAAATAATGCTAAATATCCCCTTGATTATCCCCAGCACTCTGCACCTGCTAGAACAAATGACCACATACAAGTACCTAGGCATCATGTTCAAAACTGCCCTCTCCTTCCACACCCACATTAATGCCCTGTCAGCCACCATTAACTCTCAGATTAGCCTGCTATGCCAACACAGAGACTGTCTGCCTCAGGCAGCCCTTAGGCTGGCCATCACCTCCATCTTGTCCCTCATTAACTATGGCTTGCCCATCTACATCGCAGCTGACAACAATGCCTCTCCAAATCCAACTCCATCAATAAGGCCTGTAGGATCCTGACTGGTGCCCCCAGCTGCACTCACACCTGCCTTTTCCATACTACCACCAATCTGCTCAACTTTGAGGAGCAACTGCTCTATCAGACCTGCCTTCTCGCTAAGAAATCACTGCTAGGACTCTCCCACTGGGGTTCTCCACCTCCTTACAGCAGTCATCATCATCTGTCACCACCCATAGCACTGTTAAGGCCACTTTCAAGTGCCCAGAACCAAGACCTCTCTTGTCCAGAGATCCTTCCTCTACCAAGCCCCCACCTGGTTCAACTCTCTCCTAGCTGCATCTCCAACTTGCCAAAATTGGCTTCTTCAAAATAGCCTTTTGGAACCATATCTTTAATACCCACTGTTGTAGGTGCAACTAAACCCTGTAACCTGTGGTACTCAGCCTCCTTGCCCCTGGCTCAACAACGTCCACTGGACAGCATCTCCTCCCCAGACACACTCTTTCCCTACTAGATCCAAACAGGGATGTAACCCGCTGTCTTCTCTGAGGACCTACTATATCCATGAGTGTAACTCACAATTTTGTAACACTATGCAAACTAAGTAACATACAAACTACTACATTATGTAATCAAAGTTAAATGTTCTTTATACTGCTCCTGTAATGTTATCCTCTGTTTTAATCTGCACTGTAAAACTGTCTTGATGTCTGCCCCCGTGATGAGGTGCTTTTGTAAATGAGTCTCTGACTCAAAGGTTGTAAACCGATTTGTAATGAATAAAAGAATAAAAATAATTATATTACTAAAGATTTTCAATTAGCTACATATTACTTATAGTGTGTGTGTGAGTAGTGTAAGTATGTGTGCCATTAAATCAGACACCTTTATTGTGTTACACAGTAATTGCAGCAGTGTGAATCTTCATATCTGCTACACCAGCAAAAATTTTTATACTGCTTTGTGGTATCCTTACCAGTAGTGGATTGTTACTGCCATGCACTAATACCCCAAGTGGTAAAATGTATTCCTTTCCGGATTTGGATTTGTGACTTGTGAGCACTGGTTAGGTGGTGTTCTGCCTTTTTGTATACATCCTTGAGTGTGCAGTGCAATCTTAATCTGTCTGTGCATTTGCATGGCACCATTAATTCTGGGGAGACTGCATTACTTATTACGCTCTCATTTCACTTCGTCAGCACTGAGGAATTTTCTGGGCACAAGACAGTAGCGCTTTGGGGATGCACATTCATTCTGGTGACTGTGTGGGTGGATGCTGCCAATATTGTTGGCACTCCTCCTTACTTCGTGTTTAAGGTGGAATGACGGCAAGAAGTAATAATAACAAGGCAAAGTGAGCTCTTTCCTATTGGGCACTCCATGTAGCGAAGTGCCAGCGTGAAGTGACCACTTCATGTTCACTTTGCCAGCGGATTTTGAATTAGCTGCATCTCTACTTGGGATGAATTCCATTGGGACCTGGTGAACTGTTGCATTTTAAATGGTGTAATGATTCCTTAACCTCAGTTTTAGTAAAGGGTATCTAGTCTGTACTGCTACTCCCTGGTATGCCTGGTAATGTTTCCTTAGGATTAAATATACTTATACAGTATCTGTTAAATTCAGTTGCCATCTCAGTTTCATCACAGATTATTCCTGCATTCATATCCAGTGGACCAACTCTTATTTTATTACCTCAAGGAATCAACATAGTTCTAAAAGCTTTTTGTTGTTGTCGTTTGAGTTTGTACAATTGCCATTTAAAGTTTTGTTTATGGTTATTTTCACTAGTTTAGGCATTATTGTTTATACAGATTCCAATTTGAGTCTTTTGTTGCCTTTTATATTTGTTATAACTTTTCTTTTTTTTTTTTCCTTAAGGCATTTTAACTCTCTTACTCCACCAGACAGATAGCTTATGAACATTTTTATATTTCATTCTAGTAGGTATCAACTTGTTTATATAGTATAATAATGTATCTAAAATCTAGTACCAGGCTTCAGTAAGGTTTTTATTACTCAGATCTTTTTCCCAATCCCAAATAGCAAGGAATTGTCTCATTTTCATAGTTGACTTTATTAAAATCCTCTTATTATAATGACACCTTTGACTTGCTGGGTTGCTGCAGTAATGCTAAATTTAGCCATGTTGTGGTCGTTGTCACCTAGTGGTCCTATAACCAGTGGAGTGGTGACACCTTCTTCATTATTAATAAAACCACGTCTAATAAATTATTTCCTGAGTGTTTTCCAAAACTAATTGTTCTAAAATTATGGTTTAAGGCTAATTCAAGAAATTTGTTTTCCACTGGCCCTGAGGCCTGTAAGGTGGTCCAATTAATGCTGAGGAAATTAAAATCACCCATGAAGATATAGTCTGTTGATACTTCCATACTTTTAAAACAGTCAAGAATTTCTCATTTTCATTGCTATCCAGATTTGGAGCTTGATAAACTACGCCAATTGTAAGATTTTTATTTGACAACATTATTTGAACCCATAAAATTATTTCTACTTCATCAAATAATGCATGTTTAGAGTCCAACAAATGTGATTTATACTTTTCATATATATATATATGGCTATGCTGCCACCATTTTTATTATTCCGACACGCCAAGTGTCTAATATAGCCTGGGATATCCATGCTCCAGTGTTTGTCCTTAAACCAAGTTTCTGTGACTCCACATAGCGTATATCTTGATCTATTAAAATGTGTTTAAGTTTAGAATTTTGTTGGTCAAACTTCTTGTGTTTATCAACACAGCATTTATCCCATGATGATGTATATTTGGTTTAGCAAAGGGCTTGCAGTTGTAAATTTTAAGAGATGCAGTAGTTACCTGCTTCTCTCTCAAGATATCTAGTTTAAAGTATTATTAATGAATGAAGTGATGTGTTGCCCTAGAAGGGTACATCCTCTCCTACTTAAGTGAAGACCATCTCCACAGTATAATTCTGTACGACCATAAAACTCATCCCAATGTACAATACACTTTATTCCTTGTCTCATACACCATTTATGCATCCATCCATTCATTCATACTTTTAATATTACTGTTATGCTGATGCTTTCAGTATGGAAGACTCTCAGAGAGGGCAAATTCACAGCCCAGAGCAATAAGTTTGTTTGTGAGAGATATGAAATCCTGTTTAATTCCTTTAACTGAATCATGAAATACATTATTCGCTCCATCATGCACAATTACAAGGAGTGTATCATCATGTTCATCAATGATATTATTAGTCATAAATGTGATGTCTGCCACTCATGTACCACTAAACTGGATAACGTACAATGAGCTTTGTCTGGATTACACACATGTCTATAGAGGTGTTTTACAATTGAAAATTTAGGAAGGCATTATAGCGCAGTGGTTTAAGGATCTGAGCTGCAAATCAGGTGACATCCAGCAGACCAGACCTGGGCTTGAATCTCACAGCTTCCACTTACATATTGTGTGACCCTGAGAAAGTAACTTAACTTCCTGTGCTCCCAGGTTGCACCTGTAAAAAACATTCAGCTTAGTGTGCTACTCCTGGTTAAACAACTTTAAAAAAAATAATTCCTAAGTACATATATGGTAGGTGATTTGGTGGTAACACTACTGACAACCTCCATGGGGTATCCATGATAAGTGTATTAGCATTCCTTGTTAAAGTATTTGCAGAACCTGTAGCTTGAAAAACTGATTGCAAACTGCATGTTAAATTATTGGCTACACAATTATCCAGTACCAGTTTTGTTGCAGTAAATCTAAGGATTTCTCTACAGCACAGGCTGGATTTCCTATAGGCAATAATAGGTTAGATTTGCTTGATACTAAAATAAAGGGTTGGACTCAGTTCTTAAATGTATAAGTGGATCAAAATGATTATATAGTGGATGGTAAAGGTACTGGTCTTACACCCTTTCTGGCTGCTTTTGCATTTTGGACTGTGTACCATTCTTCATCAGAATTATCCAATATTTCTGTTTATCTTGCCTCTTTTATTTGCATCTCTACTGAGGCTAATTGTAGGTCGGGTCATATGGATCACTGGGAACTATGTTTGTAATTTTTACAGATTGGCCCTCATCAAAATGGCTACATGTTGTATCTATTACAGCCTTTTCTTTCATATAACCAGAGTTACTAAAATAAACCTGGAGTTCAACCTGAGTCAGGGTGCCATAGTCCTTTGACTAGATTCTAAATAAGTCATTCATGAACTGAAAAGATTAATTTCATTAATTACTGATTCAATTTCATTCATCACACTTAAAATGGCTCTGTAGTTTGTTTTTGACAATCTTGCACATTTCACAAGATATGCATTTAACTCCAATCTCCCTTCTGAAGTAGGTAAAGTATCAACCATTGTCAGTATATAGACTGTATTCATGCAACAGTAAATATTATTGACCAGATGCAACTAGAGTTAAATGTTTCTTATGTTCAGGTGCTGCACTGGTATGAAAGAAACACTACTGTTATAAGTATTGTGACTACTGGTCTAAGGTGAAAATATGTAAAGCTACTGGTGCCCTTTTATTTATATTGAGACCTTTAAGGCTTACTAATGCTGCATGTAACATCTACATGTGGTGTTTATCTGCAATTTTCTCAGCACGCTAAACACACAAAACACAGATGGATGTCCAAACACAGAAAGCCCCACCATGTTAAGAAAAAGACTGAGGGGTTCGCTCAAGCCAGTAATGCAGTCATTCTGCATTGTACATGATGAGATCTCAGGTTGCACTTAATCTGTATATCCTACCCATGGACTGCACTAATATGCACCCAAAGAGCAAAGGGCAAATACTGATTGCATCCTGCTCAGAAATAACCCTTATTCCTTATGCAAGTGGGTCTAGACTGATGCATGTACTCTATAACAATATCTATAACAATATTTAAAGTAAAGGAACTTGATCTGTTCAAAATACGCTTTAAATTGTGTCTCTGTTGTTTTACGTTGAGTGCCCATTATGATTTTGTGTCCATTATGAGTTTTTACCTCCTAGTTACACTTTATTATACCGCACTTTACTGTCTTGTTTAATCTGTTGTTCTTTCTACTGATGTGGAACCTTTGTAAAAGAGCTCTTAGCTCAAAGGTGTGTAATCCAAGACTTAAAAATTGTGTTTTGACCCAGTAGATTCCTCTTTATACTCACATTTTGTACACCAGCAGGTCCAATTCAAGATGTTTACATGCCACAGGATTGTCACTGATCGAACCCCACTCAAAAATACATGAACACTTACATTAATGGTGAGCTCTCCTAAGGCAAAGGCAAATCTTCACATAACAGAGGTGGTGGCTGCATTTTTCGAGACCTTGATTATGGTGCTGGGAGATTTGCAGACCTCAGTGGTGCTGAGGTGGGGACCTCAATGGTGGTGGTGGAGTTGGGGACCTCAGAGATGGTGGTGTTGGTGACCTCAGAGACAGTGGAGTTGGGCACCTTGGAAAGCTGATAGAGGTGTTGATGTGGTGATGGCTATCTAGACTGTGGTGGTCATGAGACCCCATCTATGGTGGTATGTCTGACAATGCTGCCCCAGATTTAAAAAAAAGAATCTCCAATGACCAATAAACTCACAATTGCTGTATTGACCTGTGTTGCATATGCAGTGCATGCAGAAACAGCTCCTTTCTCTTGCAGAAACAACATGTGGTTGAATTCCATGTGTACAGTGTGTTATGCGTGTGTTCAGCAAAGTTTTAACATTGCTTATTTTGGAGCATTTGGGTTTACATTCCTTCCCCTTCCTAGACACAGAAGAATGTTCTTCTTGCATGCACAGGATCTTCTCGTGCCCGAGCAGCGCCCACGGAGCCTGGTGGCATCAGTGCCACCACCGCCGAACACTCTGACGCGTCCCTCCTAACCTCCTGGTCCTGCCTCCCAGAGCCCTTCTCAGGATCTTCTCACACCCCGAGCGGCACCCACTGAGCCTGGCAGCATCAGTGCCACCACCGCAAACACTCTGATGCTTCCTCCCACTCTCCTGGTCCTGTCTCCTGGAGCTCTTCTCAGGTAACACGCTAAACTCCCACAACACCCAGCTTCGCGCCTCCCGATTGGTGTGCCTACTGCTTTGGCGGCCCCTAGTGGACCAGTATCAGCCCTCTCCATCTGATTGGAGTGCCTTTCCTGCTGAGCCAGCCAAGCTGCTACCCGACTCATGGAGCCCTCCAGCCGGATTGCCGGAGTGGCGCTAGCCTGGGTCTATTCTCTTCTTCCTTTCTACAGAGCTATTTTGGACTGTGAAATGACTAATGTTGCTGCCATATACATAGCATAAAAGCACTGTAATGTAAACCTTGCTCATGTTATATCTAATTATTTATTATCTCTGCTACCGTACAGCTTAAGTGAAGTGATACAGTCTTTTTGTGGTAGACATTTTAGTCAATTGCATCTCTAGCTACTGTAAGCCTCACCTAGCTAGCTAATTTAATCAGCTTCTGCCTTGCCCTGTGTTGTTTCTATTCCTGCTGTTGACTCTTTACTATCTTCAAAGCAAGCCTGCCATTTTCCTTCTGCCTAGTCTCCAAATCCCTGTTTTTGCGCTCCCTGTTGCCACATATTGTCTGGTTTTTCAATCTCTTAATGCCTGCACTAAGCTCTATTTTTGTAGCCTGCCCCTCCCTACCATCTAAACTTCTGCCTCCCTAAATCTCTACCTCCTGAATTGCTAATTCCTGTCCTTTGTCCTAAGTTCGCACCCATCCCTCTTCAAGTTCCAGCATGTCTCCTGCCTTCCTTTGTTCCCAACTACATAACCATTCTGTTTTCCTTGTTTCCTCTCTCAGGATCTTTCTTGCACCCTAAGCGGCACCCACGGAGCCTGGACGGCATCACGCCCACCACCACTAAACACTCTAATGCTTCCGTCCCACCCTCCTGGTCCTGCCTCCCAGAGCCCTTCTTAGATAACCACCGCTAAACTCCCACAGCCACCCAGCTTCTAGTGCCTCCTCAGATTGGTGTGCCTACTGCTTTGGCAGCCCCTGATTGGACTGGCAATCAGCCCTCTCCATCTGATTGTAGCGCCTTTCCTGCCGACCCAGCGAGCTGCTACCCGACCTGTGGAGCCCTCCAGCCGGATTGCTGGGTGGCCAGCCAGCCTGGCCCATTTCTCCTTTCTACAGAGCTATTTTGTCCTGTCCCCACCACCTCCTCCCAGGAAACCTATTAATACACTACTTGCCTTGCCCTTTCTACCTGCTCCAGTCCCTTTCCTACAAGTACTAACCTCCCATCTTCTCTCCCTAGCTATCTTCCTGGCACTTCTTGCAACTGCTCTGCTTCTCCTCTCTCTACACTACCTCACTGTATTGTGTACCTCTCTACACTCCCTATCTGTGCCTCCTGTATACTTGGCAATAATGGCACAATCAATAACATACTTATTTTTGATCTTCTCCGTCCTATTTTTCCTACCCTTTGTAACACCCCTTTAAGTTGCTACCCTGCATCCCCCCACCGCTGAACTGACTCATCCTACAAATGCCCCCAAATGTCCACAGCTTCTCTCCCAGCGACCATCTGGTCCTATTTCCCATGAGCCCCACCACCTCTCTCTATTCCTTTGGCTGCCTCCTGGTCTCCCTCTACCAAAGCAGGCCCACTTTTTGCACACCACTTGCCCTACTGCCTCCCCATATGTGGTGCTTGGCCAAATCTTGGTGCCTCCATACTGCCACCACCTAGCCCTTGCCCTACTACTGCTGGCTGCAGGGATATACACCCAATCCCAGCCCATCACCACCCCTCTAGTCACAATTCCCATGCATAACTCCTCAGACAAGGCCACCACTGACACTCACTCTGGCTCCCTTCCCTGAGGACTATGCCTACTCCATCTAAACATTTGTAGCCCAACCCCAAGCTCGACCAGCTCCAGGTTCTAGCAGCCCACCATACCCCTGACATAATCATCCTATCCGAGACCTGGCTAAACCAAACCTCTCAGACCCAACCATCGCTATTGCAGGGTTCACCATCACTCGGCAAGACAGACCCACCAGAGGTGGAGGGTGGCTATCTGCAGCTAACAGGCCTACATTTTCTGTCTCTCTCTCTCTCTCTCAAAAGCTGAACCCAAAGCCTATGAGCTGCTTATGCTGAAAATGTCCCTCCTTCCTCACTACCCATCTTTGTGGCTGGTATTTATTGCTGCCCTGGCACTCCAACCACAACAGTCACCAACCTTCTGAGCCAACTGACACCTCTTGCCCAGTCGGGTGAACTATATGTCATGGATGACTTTAACCACAACTGGCCAGCCCCGCTTAACAAAACCCAAACCGAGGTATCTGCTCTCAACCTTACCCAAACTATTATGGAACCTACACGGTCAAACCATAAGACCGAAAACTACTCCTTCTTGACTGGGTGCTTACCTCCCATCCACACCACGTTGTCAGCTCTGGCCTCCTTCCTGACTCCATTAGCACCACCACCTAACCTGCTTGGTCCGAAAATCCATTGAGTTAAATCTCTCCCAAATTTATATTCCAATGGTCATATAAATCACTAAACCTCCCTCCTGGAAGAGCTAACTCACTCTAACTGGGACCCAATTCTAAGATGCTCTAACATGGATGCTGCCCTTATGCACTTCCGAACACCTTCCTTACCACCTGGGACAAACATTCCCCCTGCACCATGCTAGGTCCGGGTCTTACCTTCCTGGATATCATACTAACATACTAACATACTATTTGCCAGCAGATTAGGCCTTACTGTCTACCGAGTCTGCTTGAACCTCAGATCCCTAGTTGGGTCCGAGGCCCCCCTTGTGTTCCAGAAACCCCATCATCCATTCCCACCCCCTGGGCCAGGCCATTATCTGATACATCCACTTTCTGTGTCTGTCCCACCTTCTCTTGAAGCCTCCACTATGGATCTCTGAACCAGATCGCCAGGCAGTGCATTCCAAGGGTCCACCACCCTCTCAGTGAAAAACCTCCTCCTTTTTTCCCACTCACCTTCCACCTTCCAACTTCAAACCATGCCCCTGGTGATACCTCCTGCTTTAGTCTAAAGATCCCTCCATGTTTACCCTATTTATTCCCTTGAGGTACTTGAAGACCTCAATCATGTCCCCTGTCTCTCCTCCTCTCTCCTCCAATGAAAACAGGCAGAGCTCCTCAAGTCTGTCCTCATACGCCAAATCCCCAGCCTCTTATCATCTTAGTTGCCTCCTCTGTACTCTCTCCAGGAGCTGTGTGTCCCTCTTCAAGTGTGGTCTCCAGTACTGTACACAGTACTCAGGTGTGGTCTAACCAGTCCATTGTACAGCGGCAGAATCACTTCCTTGCTCCTAGAGGTGATCCCCTTACGATGCATCCCAACATCCTGTTTGCCTTGCTAGCTGCCTCCTGCACTGATCAGGTTATTCATGCATGCATCCACCATGACCCCAGGTCTTTTTCCCCTATTGAGGCCTCCAGTGCCTCCTCCCAGGGTGTATCTGTGTTTAGGGTTTCCCACCCAGATGCAACACCTTGCACTGGTGATACTGAAATTTAATTTCCATGTGTGAGCCCAGCTTTCCAGGGTGTCCAGGTCCCTTGAGGCCAACTTCTCTTCTCCCTCAACTACTGCTCCCATCTTGGAGTCATCAGCGAAGAGACTCATTTCACACCTATACCCTCCCTGATGTCCGATATGTGTGCATTAAACAGGATCGACCCAGGACCGAGCTCCTGTGGTACCCCACTACCAACCTCTCTAGGGTTCAGAGCTCCCACAGACCACTACTCCTCTGGGTGCGTCCAGCTAGCCAGTTTTCAATCCATCTGACCATCAAAGGGCCTACTCCTAACTCCATCAGTTTCTCCACCAGACCATTGTGGGGACAGAGTCAAATGCCTTGCTGAAGTCCAAGAATAATACATCCACAGGCTTTCCCCTGTCCAGTTCTGATGTTACCCATTCGTAGAACTCCACAAGATTGGTTTGACATGATCTACCTGGCACAAACCCATGTTGCCGACTCATCCAGACCTCCCACTTCCTCCAAGTACACCCCCAATCGTTCCTTTAGTATACCCTCCATTAATTTTCCCACCACCGAGGTCAAACTGATGGGTCTATAGTTACCTAGTACTTCCTCGACCCCTTTATGGATTGGCACCACATGTGCCTCGCCAATCCCAGGTACCTCCCTGTCTCAAGTGACCTGTTGAAGAGCTCCAAAAGGTGCAGCCAGTATGTCCGCCAGTTCCATAGTACTCTTGGATGAATGCCATCCGCCCAGAGATTTGTCTTTCTTTAGGGCCTTGAGGGCTAACCACACCCTTTAGCAGAAATAGCATCATCCATCCCCTCCACCTTACTGGCCTTTATCCTTATCCAGATGTGACACCCTGGGGTTCCTCTCCCTCCCTTGCTCTATTTCTGTTGCTCCCTGATCCCACTCACTGACGCTTTCATCCCCATCGTGCCTTGCTTTTAGATATCCCATCCCTTCCCTAGTGAACACAGAGGCAAAGTACTAGTTAAATACTCTGCCTGGTCCTTGCCTCTTCCACCCACCCTCCTTCTGATCTCAATCTGCTGAGATGGCCCTTAGTTTTTCTCACTCCCCAATGTACCAGAAGAACTCCTTTCCCCTCCATGTATCCCCTGTGCCAGTCATTGCTCTTTACTGGACTTTGCTCCTCACCATCTGGGTGACTTTTCTAGATGCAAGAAGGTACATTTCTTATCCCTATCCCCCTTATTGTTTTATATTTTTGTAGGCGCCTCTTTTCTCTGGACCGCTACCTGTACCTCACTGGACCACTAGCATGGTTTATGTGACCTTGCTCCTTCGTTTCAACTTAGTGGATCCTGACTGCCTCATGAAGTCCCTGTTTTATGACCTCCCATCTCCTTTCCACACTTGTCATTGATGTAATCCCTTCAAGTGATCCTTGAGAATATTTCCCATACCACAAAGTCTGCCCCCTGAAGTCCACTGCCAGTGTCCTAGATCTCACCCCCTCCCCCATGCTTATTTGAAACCAGACAGTATTGTGGTCACTTCCAGTCAGGAGGTCCTCTACAACCAGGTCCTTACCAGATCCCCATCTGCCAGAACCACATCCAGGACATGCTCCTCCCTTGTGGGCTCCATCACATGCTGTGTTAAGAACACATCTTGGAAGCCATCCAGCAGCCTCTGCCCTTGGCCACCTTAGAGACATGGTTCCCAGTTTGTACCTGGCATATTAAGGTTCCCCATCAACACCACTCCTTCCCCTTTGGTCCACACTGGGCAATGATGTTGTCCAGCAAACCATCCTCTAAAACATCACTCATCCCTGGGGGCCTATACTACACCCAGCTTGAACTTATCTCCTGCTGGGGATCGTAGGTGACCCATAAGGCCTCCACGTTTCCTCTGCCTCTTCTACCCTAGCAATTTCTATGTCATCTCTAATGAACAAAGCCAGTCCACCCCTCTGCCCTCCTTTCTATCCTTCCTAAGCATAGTGTACCCCTGCACGCTTAGGTCCCAGTCATGGTTTTGTTGGCCCACGTCTCCTGACCGCCGCCACATCCACCCCCGAGCAGCATGGCCTGGAACTCTGGCAACTTTTTTCCCAAGCTCCTGGCATTTACTAATACCAACCCCACCCCTTATCCCTGATTCCTTTGTCAAACCCACCCAGGTTCCTTATACTTCCATCCTCCCTCTTCTCCTCCTGAAACCTCCACCCCAGTCTGTTTCCTGCCTCGCCCCCTTGGGTTTGAAGGCTACTCCCTCTTCTGGAGGAGAGGGCTTCTGGGCAGCCTCTCCCTTATCCCTTCCCCCCTTCACAAGTTTAAACCCCACCTTTCTTGAATGTAGTCAGCCATCACCTGTTTAAGGACTTCCTTCCCTAATGGGGCAAGATGAAGCCTGTCCTTGGCATACAGTCCCTTATCCTCCCAAACTCCTTTCCAGTTCCCTAACACCCCAAACCCACTCTTCACCCCACTTCCTGAGCCAGTCATTAACCTCTGTGATCTTCATTTTTTCTCCACTGAGGCCTTTGGTACTGGCAATATCTCTGAAAAGGAAATGTTGCATCCATTATCCCGACAGACTCTGGCAAGTTCTTGGAACCTTGCTTGATTTCCAAACGCTATTTCCTCTAGATTGCTAGTTCCCAAATGCACCAGGAAATCTGGTTTCCTCCACAATCCTAACCAGTTCATACACCATGAACTTTGCTCTGTGCACTGTCAGCCCAGAGATACTCACTACCTTCACCTGGCTATGGCATCCACCCCTGTCCCTCCCACTGGATACCCCTAATCATCGAGTCTCCCAATAACAGAACCTTAACACCGCCATCATCCTTATGGTTACCTCCACTATGCCCTCTCAGCCCCCATCACCTCATTTATTCATGATCTCAATTCCATGGGAGTCTTCCTGCCTTATTAGAGACCCCTTGTCACCCTCCCTTTCTGCCTCCCTCATTATTTTGCCCACTTAACCCAGACCCCTCTGAATAGGTGTCCCTTTAACTCTCTCTTATCTGAACCATTTATCCTGGCCCTGATGGTTTCCCTTCCCCCACACTGCCATCCTCCCCCTTGTAATAGTAACCCTGCCTCCAGAGGCTCTCTGTGGGTCCCTTTAGCTAGGGCCCCATCCTTGGTACTGACCCCCTGCTGAAGTGGGCCTCTCCCACCTCCTTGTCTCCAGTTTCTCTCCAGTCATGCTCTCCTCCCTCATGTCTGCAATATGTTGCATCTTCCCATCTGCTTAACATTTATGTTTCCTTCTCCTCTGGGACTACTTTATCCTTTCCATTGCCGGGTCTGTGATGCCCTATGGGTATCTGACTCCCTCCCCGGCCTCTGTATCAGTTTCTCATTTCCACCAACCCTTCCTCCCCTAGGTTGCTTAGTAGCTCAAATTTATTGTGACACTCTATGTCAGCCTCCATCAAGAACCTGATTTCCCTGACTGTACCTCTAAACTGCCCTCTTCTTCCCTCTTGCTCTGTTCTCTTAGGAGCTCCTTCCCACAGTCTGCTGTTTAGGCTTCCCCACAACAACCCCTCCCTTCTCAATGTCTGCTCTACTAGGCTTCCCACAACAGCCTCCTGACTCTTCCCCTCCTCTCTTTTGTATTCAGAATGTTCACCCGTCGCTTTCCCTTAGCGTCAACATCCCTATCTAGGGTCCTCTGTCCCTAATATCCCCCTCCTGCTTGCTGTAACATAATGTCCTGTAATTTCAGAGCTGCCCCAGCCTCCCTCAGCTCCACCCTTCTGCTGCCCATATCCACACCCCTATCCTTGGACAGCCCCCAGCTACTCCTTAACCAATATACCTCACTTCTGATATAAGATAGTTGTCTACAGAGTGGGGCAGCCTCCTCTCTAGGCCCAATTGAGAATTATTGCCATTCCACAGCCTGTGCAGCCTACAACCCTTCCGAAAATGCCTGCCATGGTGGAATATGGCCACCCTGTTTGTCCCCTCTGTTTATAATGGCATACCCCTTTTCTCAGTCCCTTCCTCCTGGAATACAGTTTCTCTCTATACTGACTGCAGTTATTTACAAACCCAATTTCAACCTCACCAATAAAGTTCCCAAGTCTCAAAAACACATACAGACCAGTGTGTGTCCAGTCCCACTAATGGTGTGTGTATGCAGACATCAGGTACTGTATGATGTCACAGGCCCACCAGTTCCTGTTGCTTCAATTTCAGTCCCAAACAGAAATACACAGCCCTTCAATCCCAACCCCAGTGGTTTTTCAGGCAAACATCACATTTAAACTCTAATTATCACTGCCAAACAAGTGTTCCCAAGCCTCAAAGTTACAATATCACAACCCAAGTAACAGTTCTAACTCAAAGTAGTAATTTCAACACACAGAACTAATTTCATGTACAAAAACTATTCAAATATTTCAGTTAAAACAGAATATAACCCCAGACCTCTGTCCTTACCAGCCTCCTGCTTATGTTTCCCAAGTGAACAATGCCGTGAACAATATCATCCAAGCTGATAGCTTGCCAACAAGCCTGCGACAGGGTGTGCTGTATTTATGAATCCACTCTCCTCCCAGGTGACAATATCACCTACCACATGCTCTGAAACAAGTGCACAAAGGTCATCTGCTTGCAAAGGCTGAATATTTTAACAACACCCTAAACACAAATCTTGGGAGGTCTTCTAAATTCTGAAAGTCATCAACTCCTTTTCTCCCCAACAACAAATCCCCCTCCTCCTCGCCTAAGGACTCTACTCTCCAACCCCTGACGGTAGCCTCCGAGTTCAATTTCTACTTCACTACTTGTGCTAAGACCCTCCTGGACCCCTTCCTCCTGTAACCCCACCCACTCCCCAGACAGCTACCCCCTACCACCTGGTCAGAACCCTTTCTCCTTCAGACACATCTCCCCCATCGAAACCTTAGATGCCCTTCACTCCTGACTCCCACCAAAGGTAAGTGTCCGACGGTCTTGACAACAAACTGCTCTTCCTATCTGCTCCTGCCATCTCTACTCCCTTGCTGCCCTGCTAAATCTTTCATTCACCACTGAGTCACTCCCCACAGAGTGGAAGCATGCCACCGTCCTACCTCTACCAAAAGGAGGTGATCCTACCTCTGCTGCTAACTACTGCCCCATCTCCTCCTCCCCACTCTCACCAAACTCCAGGAACACCTAGTACTATCTCAACTTTCCCACTTCTCTCTGAAACTAACTTCTTCACTCCATTCCAGTCTGGTTTTAGAAAAACACTCTACCACCACGTCTCTACTAAGACTCATGGACTCCATCCTCTATGGGATGGACAAAGGTCAAATTACTGCCGCTATTTTCATCGACCTAGCCAAAGCATTCGATACGGTATCCCACTCCCTCCTACTATCCTGCCTATCAGGGGCTGGGCTATGGTGTCTGCCACAAATTGGTTCAATGTCTACCTACAAAATAGAACCCGATCTACAAAATAGCTGGCTGCACCTCCCCTCCGCTCCTACTACCACCGGCATTCCCCAGGGCTCAGTTCTTGGCCCCATTCTCTTCTCCATCCTACTAAATGATCTGCCAAAGACTTGCTCCACTACCTCAATACACATGTACGCTTGATGACAAGGTCCTTTACTCCGGCCCTGACTTCATGAAGAAGTCACCCTAATCTTCAGACCGACTTCAACAAAGTACAACACTGGTTCAACTCCAACCAACTCTCCCTAAATGCCAAGAAAACAGTCTCTATGCCTTTGCACTAGACAGAGACTATCCAGACTTACATCCTCTGATCTTCCGTACCCTAAATAGCACCATCCTTGAAGACATGCCCTCTTTAGGTACCTGGGGTTTGGCTTGATTGCCACCTCTCCTTTTCCACACATGTGGATGCCATCCTATCAAAACAGTGCCTGAAGCTAGGTGCCCCTATAGAAACTGCACTAGTCTCCACTTACTGTGAGACGTGAAATAGTCCAGAAAATGATTCTCACCTCCTTTGACTACTGTGATGTTTTCTACAGCTCTGCCTCTAAGTCCACCTTAGCCGGACTGGACCCCGTCTTCAGTGCTTTCTGCTGTTCACCTCAATGCCCCCTGCACCCATCACTGCAAGCTTTTCCATTCACTGGTCTTTCCATGCCTGAGCAACCAGCGCCTACTTCACAGTGCTAAATTTGTTTCTAATTTCTGGCTTGGTTCCTTCTACCCAACCTCGTCTCCTCCCTATCTTCCCGCCTCACCCCGCCCATGCCCTCAGGTCTACTGACTTAGGCTATTAGTAATCCTCACTGAAGGACCTCTGCAGGCCAATCAGCTTTCTCTTGCCTCCTCCTAAGCTCTGGAATGACCTGCTGGCCCAAATCCACCATTCTTCCTCCAAACAGTCTCTATCCTCTGCCCTCACTAACTTCCTTGCACCCAATTGTACATGCCGCTGACCTCCCCTTGACTGATATTCTCCCACCCTCAATCCTCTCCTCCTTATGTGCCTGACCAGTGGCTCGCCTTCGCCCAAATGACTGGCTTATACATTACCCTAAAGAACCCATGCACTTACCCTCTCATGACACCTCTGCTATCTCCCTTCTTATTCCACCAAAGTCTTCCCTAAGTCAACCCTTTTATCTCTTCCCAGTATTTACTATCCAGACCTGTCACCTCCCTGGCCCTCAAGCTCAGACTTCTATTTCTCTGCCAACTGGTGTATCATACTTCAAATCAGTCTCTGATATAGGCACTTATGTAATCACATATAGTTCTAGATGTGTAATCAAATATGTTATGCCACCCACCTTGTGGCACATGTATGTACTGTCTCCTCATGTAACAAGTTTGTAATTAACCACACTTAATTATGTAACAATTGTTTGTATTGCTCGACTCCAATGTTCAACCTAGTTGATTGCTTTATGTATACCCCTCCCTTGTGCCCCAGGTCGCACCGTGAGGCAGAGCATCTTTTTACTGATGTCCCTCTCCTGGTGAAACATTTGCAATAAATAAATAAATAAACATGCTCATCCTCACTTTGGGGTAGCTGAAATGTGATTTTCCATAAAGGAACAAATCTTGTGCATTAGTTATCACGGCTCTTCTTGATGTTACTGCTGTTGAAACACTCTTTTCAGAACACCAAATTCACCATCACATGGTCTTTTCCATGGTGACTTCCAGAGTAATGCTTCTCACATGGAACTCCAAAGTCATTTTCTCCAAATGATGCATCAGCAAAGTTCTTTTATTTTTATATTGTGTAGAAGCACCTCGGAAAAATGAATAATTTTGCCATGTTGATTCCTTGATTTTGTAGGTATTTTGTTGCCTGAAACACAAAGTGCTGGACAGAATGAAAATCATGTTTTCTGTCATCACTGATGAACATCAGGGAGTTGTGCATTGTCATGCCACTGTTGGTTGTGGAAACTGATAATATGCAATTACTTAAGCAATAAGGCATGACTAAGTGTCATGTTAATGGTCTATTAATCACCTTCTAGGGTGTGTACTGTGGCATGAGGTGAGAGCCAGTGCCACCTCTAGATGGTGATTAACTGACAATTAACATAATCCCTGGGAGTGCCTTTATTGCTATTATAATAAAAATGTTTTAAACAGTGTTAAACCTTGTTCAGCATATGGCTAAGCTCTACATGTACGTTAATAAAAGATTAACATAAGGCTGTTAGAATGTTTGCAGCCAATCAGAAAGCTCCATTTCTCAGACCCTTTTTATAATGGGTATAGCCACTTGATTGTATGCCAAATGGGCACTTTGTGCTTCATCCTGATAATGGCAGTTGTAGTTTTCACCAAAATCAAAGCAATAAAATAACACAGCCATTGGGTACATTTTTCTGCAAATTATCAAATTGCTTTTCCTGCCATTTCACATTGAAAAGATACTTAAGAATGACTACAGTTCTTCCTCCAGTTCCTCAGTTAATTTACAGATCTTCCCATTCTGTTGTTTCATCCACATCTATTTCTGTTTTGTGACCTCAGCCTTTTTATTGTGACATCATCCAATTGCCATCTTCTCCATTTCATTGTAGAATTCAAATAATCCTTTAATAGTGGGAACATTTTTGCCAATACTGTTAACACCACAATTGTCACATTCTCATTCAGTGCATCTCAATTGGTGGCATTCACCTTTTTGGACAGAGTGAGTGCAGATGCCTCAGATTTGTGTTTTATTGATGCTTCTGCAATGTTATACTGTGCACACTCTGCTGCAAGGCTGTGTAATTTTAAGTCAATGTTAAGGCAGTGCTCACAAGCACTGCATCAACTTATGTTTTGACATTGGGCTGATGTTTGGAGGGCACTGTTTTACAAATTTGCTGTACCCAACTTGCAAATCTGGCTACTCCTCTTTGAATTGTTCATAAGTTGACTGAAGGGATGCTTCACTCATATCCTTACTAATAAGCTTTGCAACTGTCAGTTCTTGGGCTATATCACTCCTCTGATAAAATGTATGCATTGCCTGAATTGTTGACACAGGTATGGCATCCTTTCATACTTTCCTTTTGCCGATATAGTCTTTATCTATGATGGATTCAACACAAAGGAAATTTCAACTAAACCCAAACTGCTGGTGAAGTTCTAACTTTCTGAATTTCTTCGTATCAGCAGGGACTAATGAAGAGTCTTCTCATCCTTATATCATCCTCCTTCTGAGTTTTCTTCAGAGCTTCAAGTGTTACTTGTAAGCTATTTGCTTCAAGAAAATCCAATTTTTATTTTTAGAAGGTGTCAGTATGCTTCTTTCTGCAATAGCTTGCCTTTTCTTGGTGTGCTATGTGAGCGGAATTGAAGCAATAACTTCTGCAATTTTGGGGACTAGTGGGCATGGCTTTCCTTGATCTGGATATTGCTTTTCTCCTGGCAGTTTGGCTCCTAAATGGGTTCTGCATTGCACTGTGTTCTGTGGTGATGTCACTGGGGTCACAGGAGATGTCAGTAGTGTGCTGGTATCAGATTGAATATTGGATATATCAGTGTTTGTTCCAGTTGCTGCACTTTGAACTTGCCTTGTGCTTTTTTTTGCTTTATACAACACATGCCTTCACTCATTTATTTGTCTTCTTTTGAGCTGTCATATTTTCTCTTTGTTTTGTTCTCTCAACTGTGCTATCAATTTATCAACTTCTGCTTTTCTCTTTACTTCTCTACTGACTACCTCATCATTCTTTTGTTTTTTCTGTAGTGTTGCATGCAAAGCCTTGCCTTTTCCAATATTATGCCTTTTTCTCCTTAGACATAGTCATCTTGTTTTGCTTAACGTGTGGTTTCTGATGCATGAAAAGCTTGATACTTTTCTGGGTCAGCTTTATTCCTTGCTCCATATTCACACATTTCTCTTTGGCGGTTCTCCTTTTTGTCCCACACCACTGTGAGATCCTCCTACCTCATGATATTGTCGAGTTTCTCACTACTGCCACCAACATGAGGTACAGATGATGATGTTTCTTCATGGTTTCCACTCTCATAATCTTATGTTTGGGATCTCCATCTAAATTTACCAAATACAAACACAGAAACAATAATACACTCTGCAATCCATGCTGACACATCCTGTTTTGTTTTTGTGGGCCAGCAACTGGTTGCTGAACTGTTCTACTGACATCACATTGCCTAGATGACCATATGAATGACATGATAAATATGCAATACAAGAAAAATAATCTAGGACTTACTGTGGACAGATCATCTAAGAAAACAGTAAATGAGCTGCCGTGGTACAGAAACTACCATGTCTCAATTGCACCACATAAGAACCACAGCATCTTATGCTGGTCATTCAAATGTAGAACAGTAGAACAGAGAACAAGAGGATTCAGCACAGCTGTCAACTGTCATGAAAACATGAAGAAGCAGATGGAGATGCAATACAGGAAAACTGAAGACAGTTCAACTAAAAAAAGATCTAGCAGTTGTGGTGGATGGATCTCCTAATAAAACAGGGAATTAACTTTTGGTGAAGAAAGCACCAAGTCCTGGTTACACCAAGAAGACTTCAATAGCCAGTGCTGGGAAATCCCCATGTAGCACCCCAGTATCTTTATGGCCAGCTAGTGGCAAAAGTGCTGTAGGGCCTACTATCATATCAGTGCAGAAGCCTAACTCCAGATACTGATTGCTTGGGGCATTGCACAAATCAGTCACAAGTGGTAATTTTGTGTTTACTGCCAGAAATCATTGGCAAATCATTGATTGCTCAATTCCATTGCTTTCAAAGGACCAGTGTTCCAGAAGGATATAGTTCAACAGTTTTCTCTTATAAGTGTGTGTGTGCACATATTGTTGCAGATCTACCACTGCTGTGGTGTCTTTGTACTGAACATTTGGCTGGCCTAAGCCACAACAGCAGCAAGCATGCATGCCTGCATGTGACATTTCCACCTTCTATGGCCCTGCGAGAGGAAGGATGGGTGTATTGAGGCTACAGAGAGTGGTCATACTTGTCCATAGAGATGCAGCAAATTTAAATTCCACCGGTGAAGTGGGGCATTGCCACTCCGCTACATGGAATGGGCAATGCAAAGTGCTCACTCCCTTGTCATTACCACTTCATGTTAAGGAAGAATGGCAATGCAAAGTCATTGTTTTAATGGACTTCGTGTTCCTCATTATGATTCTAAGTGATCCACTTGGTATTTCAGATTTGGCAGCCCCACACACATCACATGGCTTACAGTAATGTAAGCCACATGCTCTTTAGCTAGGCAGGAAGGAAATGAGTCATCAAGCAGACACTTTTACTTTATGTTGTGCAGATGGGGAGAGAGGTGTGTTTTTGACTGCTGATACTCTGAGATCAGAGTGAGGAGGATATTTAAACTTTGATTTAGACCAACAGCTTTTCAGAAGCTACATTTTTTGTCTTTTCTGTACTCTTTTTACTTAATTTACTCTTTCTGTAAATTTTATTTTTCTTTCCTTTATTTGTAGTTAGTTGTTTGTCCCTCCCGGAAGCAGAACCAGCACCGCCTCCTGTCCTGACTCTGAGGCAGTTGAACCACCACCACCAAGTCCAGCACCAGGTCCTCTGGAGCAGGATGTGCCTTTTCCCTGGGCCCAGGCGTGGATCCCATCCCTGTTCAGCACTGTGACCAGTCAGCTGCTGGTTCATCTGGCCCTCCCTGCCTGTGCCTGGTTCTCCCTGCACCTCTGTTGTTTGGCAGTTTTTGACTGTGTCTGGAGGGACAGCAGTGTGGTCAGGTGCTGCCTATGTGAGGTGGATGTGAACAGTGGCCTCAGGGGACTCACCTGAGGACTGGGGTCCAGTACACCCAAATGCTTAATCACCACCAGTTGGGTGGCAGGCTGCCACAGAACGGACCATGCCTGCACATGCTGGCCATTCTGTGACAGAGGGTGCAGCTATGCATGGCGGCATCCCTAAGAAGAGGAGGGCCACAGCAGTACCTCTGCTCCACCAGGATTGCATAGGGGACATCAGTTGCAAATTATGTCAATGCTGGAACTGCTGCTGGATCACCATGGGATCCCACAGTATTTTTTTCTTTCCTCACACCAGGTGCCCCCACCTTTCTTGCTGTGTTATAAAATATCCACCCCAACCCTTGTATGTAATTATGCCCTGTTTTGTTGTCTTCTGTATGTGTGACACTTTGTATTCTGAGCAGTGCAAGTATAATGTGCTAATCTGCATGTGTGCAGTCAGTCTTCTTTACAGTCTGTGTATGTACTGCATACACTGTCCAAATCCTGACTTAAAAACACTTATTAATGAGTACAATGGTGGGATAGTGAAGCCTTGAGAGATACTGCAAAACAGGCTTACAATACATCCAAGTAACTAGTAAAAATTAATGTTATGATTCGTGTTGTAATTGTAAATCATGATTTGTGACTGTGATGATGAAGAAACGTGAATGCCTATGGCTGTACTTCCTGGCTCCAATGAGGTGTAGCACAAAACACCCCTGCTTAAAAACACTCATTAATGAGTACAATGGTGGGTGGTGGAAGCATGGAGAGATACTACAAAACAGGTTTAAAATACATCCAGGAAACTATTAAAATACATTAATGTTGTGATTAGTGATGTGATCATAAATCGTGATTTGTGACTGCACTTGTGACTGTGATATGAAGATACATGAATATCTATGGCTGTACTCACTGGGCCTCAAAGAGGTGCGGTACAAAACTCCCCAACTTAAACCACTCATTAATGAGTACAATGGTGTAGTGGTGAAGCATGGAGAGATACTACAAAACAGGCCAACAGTACATCAAAGTAACTATTAAAAAATTAATATTGTGATTTGTGATGTGATCATAAATTGTGATTTGTGACTGCATTTGTGACCGTGATGATGAAGATCATGATTTGTATCACGAGTGACTCATGATGATGGTCCTGACTTAAAATGCATATTAATGAGTACAATGTTGATGTAGAATTATGCACCACACCTGTCCAGTACTCTGAAGGGAAGCCAAAGAAACAACTGTGACTTAAGGTAGCAATGGAGATTGGGCCCTAGAGAGATGCAAATGTACAGACAATTAAGATTGTGCTGCGCACTGAAGAGATGCAGATAACAAAGGCACAGCACCTAACCAGTGCTCACCATCAGAATTCAAATCTGGAAAGAATTCCTTTGCCGGTTGGAGGGCTCTTGGCGGGGGGTATTGCACTGCTGCAGTAACAGTCACTAGTACTAGTACCAGTAAAGATACCACAGAGAAGTACAAAATTTACACAGCTGCAGTGGACAGCAGGTTCACATTGCTGAAATTATGTGGCTCAATAAATGTGCCTGATTTGATGACACGCCACACACATACTACATACACACTAAGTAATGTGTAGCAGATTGAAAACTTCAGTAATATAACCACATATTTTAAACAAACTAAAATATGCACTGCTGCACCACAACAGTCAGCAAAAATGGCAAGAATTATTGAAAATATTACTGTGTGTGCTTTTAACATAGTTATACAAGAAAATATCACCAAAACAGAAAGCACTGTCTTTTTCTCCAAGTTAATCTACCTACTCCACAGATACGCCCTCCTCAAAGCACACGCCTACTGTCTCTCAGTAGACAGACTGAATATTGTACATTAACATTCAAAATCCACACACAAACGATAAATGCTCGATGACATGAGAACAGGAGGGTTTCTATAATTGATGAACTAAAGTTTCAACAAAACAAATGACCCCAAAAGCTTTTTAACCGCTTTTAGAAGGTCCAAATCACAGAGCTCTCAGAGCAGATTGTCTCCTACAGCTTTATACACACACTACCTCAAACTGAGGTTGTGCAGAACAGTCTAGAGCCCATGTGACCTGAAATCCCATGAATCACTGCAAAATTCACCTTTGGAGCTTAAAACAAGGCGTATAAGATGGAGTACATTGTTTTCAATGTACTTACCTAAGAATTGGTGAAGTAGTGGTTTGGTAAAAGCGGAGTAACGTGAAGTCATTGTTTTCAATGGACTTCATTAACCATTAATAACGCCAAGTACTCTGCTTCACGTTGTGGAGCACTCCAGCAAATTTGCTTTCACCATGGATCATCATGAGTTTAATTGGGGCCACTTCACGACCACTCCACCAGCATGTGTTTTACAACGACACCACTGCCATGGTGTCTTGTAATGAACATTATGCTGGCCCAATCCTAGACAGCAGCAAGCATGTATGTCTATGTGTGCACATTTCCAACTCCTGTGGCTCTGTGACAGAAGGGATGGGTGTATCGAGGCTACAGAATGGGTCACACTAGTACACCGGTATTGCTTTAAGCAATGACACCACTGCCTCGGTGTCTTTGTAATGAACATTCAGCTGGCCTAAGCCACAACAACAGCAAACATGTATGCTCGTGTGTGCACATTTCCACCTCCTGTGGCCCTGTGAAAGGGGGACGGTGTACTGAGACTACAGAGATGATCTCAGTCATCCACCGGCATGCACTTTCCAATGACACTACTGCCATGTTGTCTTTCTAATGAACATTTGGCTGCTAAGCCACAACAGCAGCAAATAAGTATGCATGCATGTGCATTTCCAACTCCTGTGGCTCTGTGGGAGGGGTGATGGGTATACTGAGGCTACAGAGTGGGTCTCACTCATCGGCAGGATGTGCATTACTAATGACACCACTGCCATGGTGTTTGTAATGATCACTTGGCTGGCCCAAGCCTTAACATCAGCAAACATGTATGTCAGTTCATGTGCATTTTCACCTCCTTGACCCTGTAAGAGGGATATGAGGTACCCGGGCTACAGAGGGGTCTCACTCATCAACCCACATGTGCTGTACTATGACACCACTTGTTGGATTATTAAAACATAAGGCAATATGGTGCAGTGGTTTAAGGCTCTGCACTGCAAACCTGGAGATCTGGGTTTGAATCCCACAGCCCCTGCTTGTATACTGTGTGACCCTGAGCAAGTCACTTAACTTCCTTTGTGCTCCCAGGTCACAAAAAAGAAAAGAACTTCATTTAGTACTCAATGGATGTGCTTTCTGCATGTGTCCTGAATATCAGCACCACCACACGGCAGTTTGTTTGTCACACACTTGCTTTTCTGCATGTGCCTCAACAGCCAGCTCCTCACAGTGGCTTCTTTGTTTGTCCCCTGCTCATGGCTGCTTCTTTGTCCAGTCCCAGCCATTAAACAAAGATCAATTTATGGTACCACATTTGTTTGATTATGAAAACAATCACTTATAGGACTCATGCATGTGCCCTGAATATCAGCACCACTCGGTACTTTGATTGACCCACAATTGCATTTCTGTGTGTGCATCGAAGGTTAGCACCAGATGGCGACTTCTTTTTGTACCCACTAACTTTTATGCATGCACCACTGAGGCCAGCAACATGGCAGCTTCTTTCATGGCTGCCTCTTTGTCCAGCTCAAACAGCAAACAAAGATAAATGTACTGTACCACACTTGTTCAATTATTAAAATGTAAGAATCACTTATAGGATTAAATGCATGTGCTTTCTGAATATGTCCTGAATACCAGCACCACATGGTATTTTGTTTGTCCACACTTGCCTATTTATACGTGCCTCAAAGTCAGCACCACATGGCGGCTTCTTTGTTTGTCCTCCACTAACTTTTCCGCATTCCAACGAAGGCCAGCAACATGGTGGCTTCTTTCTTTGTATTCATGGTTGATGGAATGGTGTGGCAGGGAGGATTTAGCTTCATTGGTGATTGTGATAAGGCAGTAAGAAAGGCAGGGGACAGCGGGATGCACAGGAGAGGCAACACCAGTAGAAAACAGGAAGCTGTTATCCCACTGTACAGACAGTTGGTAGAACCCCCATATGGAGTACTGCATGCAGTTCCTGGAGCCACGTCTCTGCAAAGACCTAGACAGGGTGGAGGCTGTACAGAGGAGGGCAACTGAAATGGAGCAGGGTCTGTACCAGAAGACATATGAAGAGAGACTATAGGAGCTTTTATATGTATACCCTTGAGGAAAAGAGGAAGAGTGGGGACATAATAGAAACTTTGAAGTGCCTCAAAGGAACCAACAAAGTCCAAGAGGGTAGCATCTTTCAGAAAAGAGATGTGCAAGAACAATGGTGCACAATTTGAAGATAGAGGAGGGATGGCTCAGAGGCAATGTGATGAAGTATTTTTCACAGAGTGGGTTGTGGATGCATGGAACAGCCTTCCTGAGGAGGTCATGGAGTCAAAAACAGTGGGTGAATTCAAGAATGCATGGTACAGATATAAGTCAATTCTAGTGGGGTAGGAGGGAGTAGGCTGTTGGTTAACTAGGATCTGCAGCTTATCCATTAGGTAGGGAAATGGGCAGACTATGTGGGCCAAGTGGTCCTTATCTGCCATCAAATTCTATGTTTCTATGTTAATTTTTAATTCCTGCCATCTGATTTCTTTCTGAGTGCCCAGCCTGTCATTCCCAGTCCCCACTCCACTCTTTTGCTCCATGGAGACCATAAATGTTTACTGCAAATAGTAACATACATTCTCCTGCCTCCCCTTCTGCAAGCTGTTACCAAAGGGTACAAACAACTTCCAATTAGTGGCCTGAAAAGCAGTATATGATCTCCAGAAGAGACATTCCAGCATCACAATGGGAGGGCCTTATCTGGCAGTTATTCTGGTGCCTCATTTGTCATCCATGGATCCAGCAAACAAGATACCTCGTCCATCCAAGGGACTGCACCAACAGGTAAGAAAGGAGCTACAGTCACAGCAAACTTTATACTAGTCCTCTGGTTAAATCCTGCCATCAATTTGATTTCTGCATTCTCTTTATGGGAGGTTGGGCTAGGAAGACTACTGGCTACTGCAACTCATAAAATAGAAACAAGTGTTAAAGGCAGTCTGGATAGACCTTGAGGGCCTTATCTGCTGACAATTTGTATGTTTCTATGGTGCTGTTTTGCATTGCAGGATTTTCATGCTCCCTGTCCCTGATTTAGTTCAGAAGAGGGTGAGGGAGTGAGCAGCTGCCAGCTGCAAAATAGGAGAATTCGGGAGGCGTGAATTATTGCACTAGAAACCTGAGGTGGCTTCTGCGGCTGGGTGGAAGAGGATCTTGTATGCTGTGGATCCCTTTGGTCACAGCTTACAGAAGTAAGTGAGGGAGAGGGCAGGAGAATGGACTTCTTGAGAGTTTGAAGAGGTTTCCTTTCTGAGTGCTTTCCAGCCTTAAATCACTTTACCAGAACTGGGCAGCAGGGGGGATGAAGTCCACAGGCATCTGCCACTCACAAAATAGAGGAATCGGGAGATGTGTTTGCACTAAAAACTGAGGTTAGCAACCGATGGGTGGGAAACAAATTTGAAGGCTCCCCAAATCACTTTTGAACTGTTTGAAAAATCAATACAGTATTCAGGGACCTACACATCCCTCCTCTCACTTCATCTGTCATCCACTGACTGGCTAATAGAAACCGCACTTTTGCTTTGCAGTTTGCATTAATCTGTCAACAGTCAGTGACAAAATGAAGGAAGGCTGTGTCAGTCCTCAAATATTACGATCAGTAATAGTTACAGTATGTCACTATTTTCGTAAACTTTCATGGTCTCCGTGAGAGCAAGAGAGTGAGGTGAGGACTGGGAATAACAGGCTGGGCACTCGTGAAGAAATCAGATGGCAGGATTTAAAATTAAATAGTGCTCTTTATTTGAAGAGCTGCTTCTGAAGTGACCAGCTACTGGTATGTGCAATGCACCAGCCAAAAGTAGGGTTGCTGGTTGTCACAAATGCACTCAACAGGACAGGCCCTCTGCTCCAACAGTGCCAACCTCTGAGCATAGTATGTGAACAGGTAACAGACAGAGTAACTCTCCTGTCTGCTTGTGGGTCCTAATCACCTTAGTGTCAAGTTCTAGGGGATTCAAACTTTGAACCTTATGCTAGCATACCTAAATGTACAGGTGCAGATTCAACTCTCTTCGGGACTGCAGTACAATCTTATGCCAGGGGCATCCAGCCAGGCTTCCAAAATTAACCATTAAAACTCTATAAAAGACCTTAGGTATATTCTTACCTTTTCCTGTTTAAGTAACACCATCAAGCCCTTCAGAACAGCTGTCAACTTAACCACGTATACATCACATGTGAAGACACACCAGGAGTCTTTCAAAATAATGATTTTACTAAATAATGATAACAATATATAAAATGTAAACACAGAACACTATATCAAAATGCATACAATCACTTAAAGAAGACAAAGAAACGACAGACAAACTCCTACCAACATACAGTTAGATACTTTTCTATCTAGTGTATTACCTCTAAGTGCTTATCAGAGAGTTGTTTCTTAAGAGCCCCAAAGAAAAGTGTGAAAGATCAGACACAATTCCTAGTTAAACTGTGTCTCTCTCACACATCCCTTCTGTGATGTCATCTAGCTCCTCCTTTTAGAATATAAAAAAATATACCAACAATGATATTCCAGTCAGGAGATATTTTAATACTGTGTCCCGATTCTACAAAACAATATGCAACAAGCGCAACCCAGATGCCAAGGAAAACTTGCAAGTCGCCGTCGTCAAGCAAATGTGACCACGCTATTCTACAATGCAACATGCGACATGATGAAACTATATATGCAAAATGTGACACATACAGTTGGAAGCATACCCTCAGGTATGTCAATGCGTAACTGAACTATACCCGAGCAAAATGGAGGAGATGCATGAGGCCGAGATTCTAGTCAGAGTGCCATGACTTATACCAAGACCATCTGGTAACAAACACCAGGTGGGAGCAGGTGCAACTTACACAGTATATAAAGGAGCACAGAAGGCAGGCTGAAGATACAGTAGCACAGCACTGTGACAGAGAGAGAGAGAGAGAGAGGAGAGAGAAGAGAGAGAGAAGAGAGAGACAAATGGAAGGACCAATAGCAATGCTAGGTATGCTACTACTGGAGTGCTGGGACAGGCATAGGAGGTGACACAATACACAGAAACCAGAGGAACAGGCAGCAACCAGGATGGCACAGACCTGGCAGATGCCATGCACCATGGCTGTACAGGGTAAGAAAGACCTACCAGGACCTGATGGAGGAACAGTGGATTGCTCGCCACCGACTGCCCAAGGCCATCATAGATGGAGTATGTGATGGGAGGCAGTATAGCACAGTGGTCTAAGGCTCTGAGCTGCAAATCTGGTGACATCCAGCAGATCAGACCTGGGTTTGACTCCACAGCTTCCACTTGTTTACTGTGTGACCTAAGCAAGTCACTTAACTTCCCTGTGCTCCCAGGTCACTCCTGTAAAAATCTTTCAGCTTAGTGTGCTACTTCTGGTTAAACAACTTAAAAAAAACAACCTCTGCACAGACCTGCAGAGTACCATCTGCAGGGGCACCCAGTCCCTATGGAGGTGAAGGTAACAGCAGCACTATGCTTCCTGACAACAGGGAACTTCCAGACACCAACAGGTGACACTGTGGAAAAATCACAGCTGGCCATGTCAGGTGCCTACACCAGTTCCTGAATGCCATGGTGGCCCACATGGACCAGTATGTCACACTTCCCAAGGAAGCACAACAAACAGGCAGTGATGCAGGGCTTCTACACCATCGCCCAGTTCCCACGTGTTATGGGTGCAATAGACTACACCCATGTTGCCACATAAGGCACCATCAGTCAATTGGGATGTGTATGTGAATCATAAGGGTCACCACTCCATGAATATGCAGGTGGTGTGCGACAGTCAGGGCCACATACTGGATGTGGTTGCCCAGTACCCTGGTTCAATGCATGACGCCTACAACCTGCACAACAGTGGGCTACATAGGGCTACCAGTGGGCCAGCTCAAGGGAGGATGGCTAGTAGTAAGTGAACACAGCACAGAGCACTGCTAACCTGAACACCTGCACACCATGCACACACAGGAACATAGACTACAGTGACTGATGATGTACCATCTATACAACAGGGGACAGCGGGTATCCACAGCTGCCATGGGTGATGACACCACTGCACCACACATGCATAGCAGCACAGACATGCTACAATGAGGTGCACAGCCATATCAAGTGTGTCATTGAGTGCCCTTTGGCATCTTGAAGGCATGATTCAGGTGCATTGATAGATCATCAGGGGCCCTACAGTCCAGTCCAGAGATAACCTGCAGATATTTCTTGTCTGCTGCATACTGCACAACATCACAGTGCAACACCGTGTGCCACCACCGGACCAGCTGTAGGACATGGATGACGAGGACCAGGAGTGGAATGTCATGGCACACAGACATGACAGACACCACTAGACAGATGCAGTGCTGGCACAGGCTGGCCAGCATGCACAACATGACCTGATAGGCACTTCATCTGAGAGATGCCATGGAACCACAGTGACAGCCACCAAACACCAGGCAGAGATGTCCAACAAAACAACACACAGGTGTTCTGCCTGGTGCAGCGCACAGGCCATGGTGACACTGGATGATGGCAACAGGTCTCATGGAATGTGGCCACATTGGGCAGTGCATACAGCTGTGGAAATGGTACAGTGTGAAGTGAGAGACAGTATGGAGCAATGTAACAAGACTTCACAACAGGTAGGTGGTGATAGACACAGCACAGTCTGCTGGGGGGATTGGCCATGCATAGGGGCAGTACAGGTTATGCCTGGCACCATACGACAAGGCACACAGTAGGGTAGGTGCAGGGGCAGGCAGCACACTGTGTGGGCACACACCTGTGAGGCCTGCAGACACATGGCACAACCAGTAGACACCGACACACATAGACAGGCAAAACCAGTGCCATGCAGCAGGCCATGCATGGAGCATACAACAACACACCATGGGAGACGACAGACAGAATGTGCAAGAAATGCAGACACAAAGTTAAAGTGTGGCACGAGACAAAGGGTGCACAGAGGCCACAGACACAGTGCTGGGATGATGGTGCCACAGGCACAATGCCCCTGCCATGGCCACTGATACATATAAACAGTGCAACCACAACAGGGACAAAGCACCGAGTGGCCCAGACCTGTAGACATATGGTGGTGAGACACACCAATGCCCATGCCAGTGGTACTACCCATGAAACAATGGCTCTCTGAGGTGAAAGGGTGCTGCACAGGCACCATGGCACCACACAGCTGGGACATACATTGTGAGGTGGCATGGATACCACACCATGCGCGTGACCCACAGCACACAGGACACCACACAGATGTGGCCAGTGGACAGTGTTATGGGCTATGAGCAGCACAACTGGCACACTGACCAGATACACAGTGAGGAAACACAGCAGGCACCACCACCAGTGAGCACCCATGTGCATGGTGACACACACCACATGGCCATGCACTTGGAACAGACACACAGACCCAGTGATGAAGGTAAACAGTTTAATGCATAAGAACAACAACAGGGTCACAAAAAACAATGAAAGGGAAAGGATCTGAATAACAGACAGTGGCACAACAGGAAACAAATCAAAGTGCCCACACCCAAGCAGCAACCCATAACAAACCCAAATGCCCTCCCGCACCCTCAAACAGCAGAACTCTGGTCTCCACAACAACAAACCCAATCCCACCCAGAACAATGAACACAAACATATAGAAATTCCCACACAAATGTAACCCACCACACCCATATGTACAAACCCACCAGAACAAGACAACCACCCCTATGTCCACAACCACCACAGACACGGACACAGTCCACCCATGGAATTAATATGCAGACCCACAGTCACCAAGTCAGCCATAGTTTGGACAACAGGGTGCCCACTGATCCATGGAGGTGCCCAATATCCAGGATTATGGCTGACACAAGGGCCACAATGTGTTCCCGATTCAGGCCCACCCTGCATGGAAACAACACCAGGATCTCCAGCTGCAACATCCACAGCCTCCCCTGTTGCAGCTCCTGCATGACATCCAGTGGCTGTGGTCCTGTGTACCCTGCTGCAGGTGAAACAACACATGGCGCAGTGTCTGGTGGTGGAGCATCTTCAGCTACCTGTGCTGCTGCAGCCCCACCATGGTCCGTGACGGTGAAGCAGCCATGGCCTGGTCTTCCTCCACCACAATGCTGACCTCAGTGGCCAGTCTGGGAAGCAGGCTGTGTGACAGATCCTGCCACCCAATATATGTAGGGTCAGTCAGCACCACCTCCAGTGCTATGGTGCCCATGTCTCAGCAGACACTGCAGCCAGGGAAGAGGAGGAGGATTAGGTAGGTGGAAGAACCCTGGCCTTCTGCTGCCCTGTGCTATGTGCACGCCAGTAATCCATGGCATTGGTGGCCTTGACTTCCCACCATTGCCCTCAGCAGGGCCCTCTGCCATTGCAAAAGTCGAATATGGCCACCTGTAGGAATGTAAGGAAGTGGTCAGTGCTGGGGCCCGGTCAGGTGGCACACACACATGGGAAATGTAAGGGTGCAGCATGAGCCACCATGAGGTCATCTGCCATGGCCATGGTGCAAGGGACCACTGCATGCATAACAGACCTCCAGTCATGCCTCCTGCCTGAGACTGCAGATGTGGCCCTGCTGCATGCCCTGGGATGTACCAGTCGAACCTGTGGGCTGTAGGATAGGTGGTGTGTGCAGCTCAACACGCCATGGCTAATGTGCCAGCACTGCCCCAACAGATGAACAGCCATGGGTATACATACCTACACTCATGTCCTGGCCCGACTGCATGTCTGCATCCCTGCACCACACCATGCTGATCATGCAGTGCAGGATCCGGGCCCCTCCATGTTAGGTCCTGCCAGCGGTGCATCAGCTGGTGGACAGTCCTGTGTGTGCCACTGCTCTCCACCATGCGTGCACAGATGGTGTGTCATGCCGTTCTCGCTCCATAGCAGTGCATCTCCTGCACCCAGGTGGCAGTAGTGTCCTGCCCACTGCTGCACACAGTTGACCAGCATGGTGGTCTCCAGTGGTGTGAAGTTTGGTGCCCATCTGCTAAGACTGAGTGAGGGACCCAGAGGACATGTCAGCTCGCCAGAGTGAGACCTGCATGGGGGAAGGAATGGCTACAGGTCACTACACAATGCCTCCACAGATGTGTTGACGTCCCCCACCAACTATGTGTAACACGGCCTCCAGCCATGGTGCATGGGACTGGGCCAGGATCACATGAATGCAACCCGGGCCACCACCACAGGTGGTGCTACTACCATCAACATTCACAGCATTAAGCATGGACATGCAGGCGGACAGGCATGCAGCGCTGCACACTGTGCCCACAGTGCACCAACAGGCCACCTGTCCCTGGCATAGGGATGACACAGCCTGACCCTGCACAGTGTGGGCATGGGCATGGAGCACCGCATGCAGCCCTGCCACATGTCTGCAGAACCACCTCAAGTGGGCAGCATGCAACCTGATCCGGCATGCATCCATAGGGAGTCCCATGGCCTACTGCTGCCTGCTGTGGCCCAGTACACATCAGTCTGCTGCCTGAATCTGTCTTGCTCTGCTTGGCTGTGGCACTGCTATCTCCCTGCACTGGACCTAGCACACCAGCTCCTCACCCTCTACACAGTGTTGCAGCCTAGCAGCGCACCAGGGCTCTTGGCCACATGTAACACACATACATGCCACACATGCGCCATAGATGCAGTGTGCAGTTTGACTTGCATCACACTGGGTAACTGCAATGTGCAGTTGCGGCCTGCAATGTTGATCTTAACTGCGTTAGGCTGATGTGGTATGCTGCACATCTGTGATATAGTAGCAGGTGTCATACATGTGTGGCATGCGTGAAGGCATGGCTGTGTGTGTGTGTGTATGTGGCCAGTGGCAGGTTGCTGCCAACCAACATCAGTCCACTCACAGGGATGGGACTGCAAGGCACTGCACAAGTCCATGGTGTTGTGCTGGCATAGTCATTGCACATGGGTACCCTGCCCTGCCAGTGGCAGGGCTGCATCCTGTGGAGATGTAGGGGAAGGTGGCACCGTGTGATGGGATGAGTGGCAGTGTGGGCTATGCAGTGCTGTCTGTGTGCCAGTTTTCACCACACTGTACCATGCTGTTTGGCAATAATCACCATGGTACTGTGTGCTGTCACTGACCTGGCACCTGTGTGCTGTGTGTACCACTCCATGTGGACATCGGCAGTGTGGACACTCACCACCTCATGGTGTCATCCACTGTGTGTTGCTGCAGATGCATGGGGCTGTGTGGCATGCACAGTGCCCAGCACTGACACCTCGGGGACATGCACATGTTGTGCATGACACCTGAAGTCGCCCTATACTGAGCAGGTGCTGTGATCCCAGCACCTCTGCTTAGCACCACCAACCACTGTGCTGGCTGTGGCACCACCCATGAACACACCAGCGAGGTACACCTCTGGCTCTGGGTGTGGCACCAGTAGCACATGGGCATTGAGACCCAGGCCACAGTCATGCCCTGTGGCTGTGCCAGACATTGCTGTCCTGCTGTGGTAACATGGTACACATGGCCTTGTGGCCATGGCTGCTGTATGCTGTCCTTTGTTGCCAGACCCACTGTCATGTTCCACTGTCCCTGCATGCCGGACGCATATGCCCTGGAGCTGGTCACATGTTTCTCAGGACTTCTGCCCAGTATTGTACTACATGTTGCTTGTGCAGTGTGTGTGCATATGTGTGTGTGTGTGTGTTGTGTGTGTGTGTGTGTGTGTGTGTGTGTGCATAAGACATCTGAAGTGCCAACACCAGCATGAGGCAGTCTGGTGACCCATGTGGCCTGCACTGTTGTCCAGTGCTACAGGTGTGGGTGCCCTGTGTCCCATGTCAGCCATGCACAGAGGTCGCTGATGTTCCCGTGTGCAGACATGTGTGCAGTGGCTCCCAATACAGTGACAGCATGGGCTGCAAATATTGCACTGTGCTGTGCCACTGCCAGTGGCCACCCTTGCTCACCACAGGCTGCAGCCATGGCCAGTAGTTCATGCTGCATGTGTCGAACTGGTACACATGGCATGTGGCTTGCCTGGGCTACCTGTCTGGGCATGCCTCTGCCTGCAGCAATCCCTGCCACTGGCCATTGTGGAACCCCTCCCATGGCCCACACATGCTGTGGCATGTGCCATCCTGGTGTCCAGCTGTACCCCATGCACCAGTTTCCATGGACAACAGCTGGTCTCTGCTGACCTGTATCCTGAGGTCTGCTACCAGACATCACCGCCCAGTGCTGTGATGCTTTGTCCCAATGATGGCTTGCCCATGACCCACAATGGCTGGCACCTACCAGCAATTTCCCTTCCAGGCTGCAACAACACACCCCACACCCTTGTGTACTGCACAGTGCCCTCCTAGATACAGGTTCCTGCCTGCCATGCTATGGATCCCACCACACCATTGCAGCTCCACATGACCATCCCCCTATCTGCACCACGCTGCTGGGTGTACTAGCCATCTACCACGGCCATGCTGTGCTCACGCAGACACCTCTGGTGCTGGGCTGTGGAGGACCCCACTGTACTGGTGGGTTGTGCGGCACCCTGGTGGATCTCCTGGCATAGCACCCCATGGTCCTGTGTGTGCCACCACAGTGGCTCTGCTGTGCCTCTGCCCCTTAGGCCAACATGCCTCATTACTACATGTAGTGGCAGCTGTGATGACGCTACACAGTGTATTCCCCATCCCATGTGGACCTTCTCGGAACCTGTGTGGCCTGTGGTGCAGTGGCCTCTGTGTGTATGCTTCCCTGTGGGCACTGTGCATGTCCCTGTTCTGGTAGGCATGTCTGTGTGTGTTGTCCTGTCCTGCACCTGTGGTGCTGGCATGGCTTTGTGGGTCACAGTGAGTGCATTGTGGTGCTGGCCTATTCCTGGGTCTGTGTGGGCCTTACACAGCTGGGTCTGTGGCAGGCAGCATGACTGCATGGGGTGAGCTACCACCACCTGGCCCATGGGTGAGAGGGTTGCACAGGTTCCAGTGGCTGTGTGGGTGTGCTTGCCTGTGCAGTAGCTGAGGTGCCATACACTAGGCCAAGTACTGCAGGTGTTGCAAGGGCTGCAGTGCACATGCTATAGCCTGCATGGCCATGGCCATGCTGTGTTGTGGTGCTGTTGCTGTGCCAGGATGTGTTCCATGCCTGTATTGAGGTGGTCTTAACACCACCTGGCATTCAGCAACAGTGCTGTATGCCCTGTATGGCATCCACCAAGCTGCCCATGTATACTGTTGTCTCCTGGTGCATGCCTGCAGACTGCTGGCAATGCCAGACAGATGCATCTCAGCACTGTTTGGGTGCTCCTGCATGGCCTGCCAGATGTTCCCAGATCCTGCCTCACATCCCTTGCCCGGCCAGCACGTGCTGGCAGTAGTCCCCTATGTAGGCCGGTGGGGACAGCTATTCCTGCAGCTCCCGGATGGCCTCGTGCAGTTGCTCCTCCAGTCCACAGGTGCTCAGGGGTCAGCAACCCTATTGCTGTGTCCTGTGTTGCCAGTTGCACATGATCGGTCACCTCCTGTATGTCCCCAGTTGCCTGCACCACATCTGTTGGTGTGGTATCACTGCTGGTGTCCTCAGTGATCCCCTGGTGCTCAAGTAACTGGCCTGCTCATCCTCCACACTGTTGGCCACCCCTTCTCACCCCATGGGCCTGGCACCAACCACATTCCCATCAGGCTCCGCCATGGGTTTAAAGGCGTCGCCCAAGAGTGTACCTGAGGCTGGGCTGCCACCACTTGTCAGTGTGATACTGCCATCTACCAACACTGTGCCAGTGTCCTGGTCTGTGCCGGCATTGTCCTGGCCATGCTGCTGCTGCTCCACCTTCCAGCTCCACTCGGCCCTCTACCACCAGCTGCTACAGCACATGTCAGATGTACAACATGTTAGTATGTCTACACAGGGTGTGTGCACTCTACTGCCTGCTTTGTGTTGCCCTCACAGGTGTGCTGAGATTGTGCTGTTGCATTGCACTTGCCTCACTTGTGTATAGTCCTACAGGTGTTTGCCACCTCTGCGCCTGCATCCTTCGCGGCTGGTGTGGTCCCACCACTGTTGCTGCTCGTCCTGTGCTGTCCACCCTGGTACATATTATCCAGCTATCATATGGCTGCTCTGTTCATTCCCCACTGCACAGTAACACTATGCATGGCTGCTGCCATGGGGGACCACTGTGCTGCAGGGGTCAGCCCCAGGTGGTTGTGTTGGCCTGCCATCCATGCACATGCCCATCTGCCTCGCCTTCCCTTTGCGAGCACTGTGGCAGTACCCATGCCCCCAGTTCAGCACAGCTCATGCCTGTGCACAGCCCCCAACAGTACACAGTGCATGTCACAGCTCCCCTGTTCAGCACAGCTCATACCTCTGCACAGCCCCCAAACGTACACAGTGCATATCTCAGCTCCCTGTTCAGCACAGCTCATAGCTGTGCACAGTCCCCAACAATACACAGTGCATGTCACAGCTCCTCATGTTCAACACAGCTCACAGCTGTGCAGTACAGTGCATGTCACGGCTCCCCTTTTCAGCACAGCTCATAGCTGTGCACAGTCCCCCTCACAGTACACAGTGCATGTCACAGCTTCCCCTGTTCAGCACAGCTCATAGCTGTGCACAGTCCCCAACAATACACAGTGCATGTCACAGCTCCCCTGTTCTGCACAACTCATACCTGTGCACAGCCCCAAACAGTACACAGTGCATATCACAGCCCCCGTTCAGCACTGCTCATACCTGTGCACAGTCCCCAACAGTACACAGTGCATATCACGGCTCCCCATTCAGCACTGCCCATAGCCTTGCACAGTCTCCCTAACAGTACACTTTGCATATCACAGCTCCCCATTCAGCGCAGCTCATTGTTGTGCACAGTCCCCTTCCACAGTACACAGTGCATGTCACAGCTCCCCTGTTCAGCACAGCACATGCATATGTGCAGCCCCCACCAACAATGTGCATGTGTCAGACCCTCCACAGTTCAGCATGGCGTACCTTTGCATGACACCACACATCAGCTGTACACAGTGCTTGTCCTGGGCTGTGCCAGCCATGGTATGGTTCCCTGGCCCACTCTGTGGCCAGCTGTGGCCATGAGGCATTGCTGTGGCACACTACAACACTGCTGCACCAGCCTACATAGTGTCACCCTACCCACCACCTTTGCTGTTGGTTGCAGTGCTGTTGCCATGTCAGGACTGTCACATGCATTGGTGTTCATTGTCCCTACCTGTGCGGTTTGTTGTCTGAAGGTGTCCAGCTCTGTGACACCACAGATGCTCTGCTGGCTCAGGTATGCTGCTATCCTCCTCTTAAGGCTGCTGAGTTGCTGCTGTTGGGTGGGTCCACCCCTGTACCCTGTGCACTCCATCTGTTCTGGGCCAGCTTGCGCTTCAGTAGGCACTTCAGGTCGTTATGCTTTTTCTGTATGTCATGCACTGTCCTCCATTGTGCCGCTATGACATTCCCTACGTGTGACCCTGTCCCATGCCTTCCTCCTTTTCCCTCTTCTTAGTCTCCCTCCTCGACTCATTAGGAGTGCGTGGTGCTTATCTATCTGCTCCACCAGTGTCTGGACCTCCTCATGGTAAAAGTTTCTCTTACATCTTTGCTTCTGTGCTGCAGCTTCTACCATTGCTCTTGCATTTCCACTAGTGTATCTTATGCGCTGTTATGTGTTATGCCTTTTTATATCACGTATCTTGCAAGTCGTGACTTGTGCAGTTGCATATGGTGTATGTCTGGCATGTTCTAGAAAGCAGCGTATGTCCCATGTTGCAATTGTTTGGACGTACTTTGCGCAATTGCATTATTCGTCTGGCATAACTGCCCTTCTAGAATTGGGCCCTGTGACTTCAGTAAAACTAATTTCCCAAATGATGACAATCTTTAATCAAGCCTTTTCCTTTGAACTGGAGGCTGGTTTCCTATTTTCCCAAGGACATCAAAGGTTTTATACAACTGTGCCATACCTCACTTAGGCACAATATAGCTTCACAGGAATCGACTTATCTGAAGTCATAAAAATATGTTTTAGTTTCCCAGCTTTAGAGGCAGGAGGTCATAAAAAGTTATAAAATGCAACATCTCAAGGAAGTTAATTACATTACAGAGACCTCCTGGTTTAATATATATCTTGTCATTTCACTAAAACTTGGTGGTGAGCATCCATGGCACACAGGATGTCTAATGTGAGACACTCACATACCCATTCTATACTACAAATATCATAGAAAAATCATAACCAGTGGGCCAAGCATCACACTGGTTACTTTACTAAATTAGGGAAGCTGCTTGCCTCACAAATTTAGTTCCCAATTAGACTTTAGAGAGTTGTTTACTGGTAGACAGTTACATCCACATTATATCGGAGTCTGTGATGTCAGCATTTCAATGCCTTTTATATTTATTTTACGTTTTGTCCTCCTGCCATCTGTCAGAGCTCCGCCCTGGTCACAGTGCCCTGAAGCTTCCATTGTCTGTTGAGTCCCTTGCTCTCCTGGTCACTTCTGTCTTGCTTCCCAGGAGGCGGGCACGGCACCGCGGCAGACATCGGTGCCATGCAACGGCACTGGTTGGGACAGCCCTCAGCCAGGTGGCTAATTGAAGCCTGGGGCAGGGGTGTCATAAGACATCTAATAAGGAGGTATTTTTTCCCCATAGACAGGGCAGAGATGTGTAATGGCACGTCTGCTGCCACCCAGTGCCCCTTGACCATGCGTCGGTGCTCAGGGTGATGCACCTAGCTTCCGCTAGAGTGTCACTCCTGCACTGAGTGCAGAGACCCCACCCCTGGAGAAGAAGAGCAATCCTAGGGATACTCTATCCTTCTCCCCTGGCTGGCCCTCCGATAACCCAGGCTCATTTCCACACCCAGTTTGCAGGCGCCACGAGTGAAATCCACCGCTGTGCCAGCGGACTGGCTAGCATTTCAATGCTTGACAGATGCTGACTCCCAATGCAACAAACCAGACAGTGTCAGGCTGTTGGCAGTACTGAAAATGAATGTAGCATACAAAATGGTATTGAGTACCTAAACCATAAAACAGACTCACAGGATATTGTTTGACAGTGGTGATTTATGTGACAGGTAAAACTATACAAATTCATTTCCTGTCTCCTTTAAATATGCATGGCTGCTGGAATTGCTTGTCCCCACATGATTTCTGCATGGGCCCTGAAGGTCAGAACCACATGGCTGCTTTTATTTTCTTTAACCAACCATCTTAATTTCCAGAACACACGAAGCAAAAACAGCATCATTTTGCACAATCCGAACACACATGGGTCACATTTTGTTTTAATTAGCACTAACAGTGCTTGTTGTAACACACCATGGTTTGTTTGTTTTTGAACCCCTCCCCAATGCCACAAACATACCAAAGTGCCACAATTCTGCCTCTTGTTGTTTAAAAAAATGCAGTTCTGCAGAATCCCCACATGGGTTTTGGCTTGACAGGATGAGTCTTCTGCAACACACACACACACCAAAATACACCTATTTTCTTTATTGGACTTTAAAGTTTCCATAGCAGTGTCCTTTAACCACACACACACACTTTATGGGCACATTTTAATGGTGCTTTTCGTTCATGGCTGATTGTTCTTGACCCCACCACCAAACCATGAAACTAATCCACTAATTCTCCTTTTTATTTTATTATAGTTTCATACTGAAACAGGCCACTGCAGTTCATAGCTACACCACCATATGTTTAACTTTTACTGAGCTTACTCCAGGCACTCCTTTCTTTGTTCCTACCCCCAGCCCCCAAACCACAAATCAAACAAGTCCAATGCATTAATAATGCATTTAATCATACCTTAACACTGCAGAGGGAGAGGTAACATTCGAACACAGCAGGCTCTTGGACGGCACACTAGACACTTGAACAGCCGACAGATGTGCACATGCCAAGTAGATAGGAAGATGACACTACTTCTCAGGTAGAAAATCTGTGAACAAAGGGCCTCTTGCTATGTAAAGCGTACCTTTATATCCCTAGCTCATCACAGAACACTGGACAAAATAGGACTTCCAGTTTGTGGTTCTCCAGATCGCGCTCCAGACATTACATGCACAAAATCCAGACTACAAAATGGGAGGCTGGTTACAAATATAAATAAAAGGAAACAAAAATAATAAAACAAAACAACTATGAAGCACAGTATTGAACAAGTAGATGAACACTGTGGACAGTATAACAACAACACTCCTGACATGATTTGGATGAAACGGGGTCTAAGAAAAGGGCACAATCAAGACACCACATGTAAAGAACATTTCTGGGGCCAAAAATATAGCAAAATTATTAAAACAGTCAAAGTAACAAGATGTAAGCAGTTCAGTGGTGATTGTAATGCAGTGGGACTTAAAAGGCACTAACTGATTTCCAGTTTAATTAAATCAAAACCTGGAATTTAGCAACATATTATACTTCAGGAAGCAGTGTCACAAAATGGCAGCTGATTAAAGTAGCTAAAATGGTGCTTCACTTTGTCACAGCTGAATAAGCAGACAACCACAAACCATTTTATTCTCATATGTCTAAATTATGAAATCTTGTCATGAGTTGAAACCAACACATTTGATTTTTAATAAAGTTATGCTGTTTTAATGTATTGCTCATGCAAGTCTCTTGAATAAGGTAGAGTTGCCTATATATATATAAATACCTGGACGGTAGTACAGATACAGTTAGGTTGCATGGTCACTTCTATGTTAAACTCCAAAGTTTGCTCTTTAGTAACTGCAACCTTATATGTCTGATTTGCCTGAAATTCTGCATATCGGTTTCCAATCATAGATCTCTGGATATGGAAAATGTCATTCCAGTTGGATGTATGGTTGCGGAACCTACAGCATCAAAGTTAAATTGCCAAAGTTTGCACATTTTTTGGTTGGTCAAAATGGACTGAAGAGTGCAACTAGTGGATTCAGATCTTCATGTCTGTATGAGTCCTTGGTTAAACTGGTGCCTTTTGAAGATTTGGTGAAAAAATATTAATCCGTTCAAAAGTTAGTAAGTTTTTCATGTCCCATTTTAGCCTATGGGAAAATTTCTATGTGCATTGAAAACTTTCGTGTACACTTTTGTTGTCGTGCCATGGTATTTTGTTTGTGCCACCATCTTGTTTTCAGTTTGCAAGAGACAAAAAACGTTTTAACTCAAAAATGATGACTCCTTCTAAACACCAACATTTGTGTTGAGCTAATCAGGTCCTGAGGAACATGACCCTAGCATCATATCATTGAATCATATCATTCATTATCATTGAAGCTTGATGGCGAAAAGGACCATACCAGCCATCTAGTCTACCCTTTTTCTCCCTCTACACCTCCCCTCCATGTCAGCCCTGCCCTCTCCCCAATACTCAGCCCATATACTTATCCCATGCCCTCTTGAATTCTTCCACCGATTTAGCTCCACCACTCTTTCTGGTAGTCTGTTCCAGGGCTCACCACCCTCTCCATGAAGAAATGCTCTCTCATTGCCCCTGTATCTTATTCCTTGTAGTCTGAGGCTGTGACCTCTAGTTTACCCTCCTTCCTCTTAAGTAAACCTCTTTGCCCACTTTATTGAGCCCTTTATAAATTTAAAGTTTCAATCATGTCTCCTCTTTCCTCCTTGTCTCCAGCATGTACAGAGCCAGTTCCTTACACCTCTGCTCATATAACTTTCCTGTATACCCTGCACCATCTTGGTTGCTTTTCTCTGAACCCTCTGCAATGCATCTATATCCTTGTGGAGATGTGGCTTCCAGAACAGAGCCTCATACTCCAGGTATGGCCTCACCATGGCTTTGTAAAGGCATTATTGCCTCCCTTTTTCTGCTAGTAATGCTCTTGCCTATGCATACCAACATTCCATTGGCCTTTCTCACCACCCTGCTACATTGGATTCCTACCTTAAGGTCTGAGGAGACTATGATCCCCAGATCCCTCTCCTGTTCTGTTACTTTAATTTCCTTTCCACCTCACGGTGTACCCGATCTTCTGTTCCTACTCGAAGTGCATCACAGCTCACTTCTTGAGTTAAATTTCAGCTGCCACATCCCAGACCATTTTTCAAGTGTCTTTAAGTCCTCCTCATGTTCTCTACCCCCAGGGTGTCCACCCTATTGCATATTTTTGTATCATTAGCAAATAGGCACACCTCCCCTCAAACCCTCAGCAGTATCTCTGATGTAGATATTAAAGAGAAGCAGACCAATAACTGACCCTGAGGCATTCACTCACTGCCCTGGAGTGCACCTCATTTAGCACCACCCTCTGAGTTCTTGCTGACAGCCAGGCCTCCACCCAGCTTGTTATTTTCCCACCCAACCTCAGGCTTTCCATCTTGCTCACCAGTCTCCTTTGGGGATGTGGCAAAGGCCTTATTGAAGCCCAGATAGGCCACCCACCAACTCCTCAGTCAATCTCCTGAGTCACCTATTCAAAGAACTGAATTAGGTTTGTCTTGCAAGACTTCCCTTCATATGCTGACCAAGTGGCACTGAAGGTTGAGGCACTGGATGCCACACTTCATTCTAATCTGGCGACCTGGGTTCAGGAATGGACTCAGATTGCTGGTGGGTCAGCCAGGGGAAGCATGGATTAAGCATCCCATGACAGTTTGCCATCTCCAGGGAGGTGGGGTGGAGGCTGATGCCCACCACACTTGTGTGACTCGGGCGGAGGCTCGGGGACTGCAATCCCCAAAACAGAAGGGGTGGGTGGCCCAGACACACAGTAGACCTTGGTGTCTCGCACCTTGATGTCAGGGTCACACTGCATCAGGAAGGAAAATGGAAAAAACACCTGATTGCTCCAGGTTGATGGGTTTCCCAGGGCATGCCTCTGATTTGCCCTGCTCACCGACCACCTCAGGCCTGATGAAATAAAGGATCATGGAGGTCAGCCTCACCTTGTCATCACTCAGGGGTAAGCTGAGCTACATGGGGACTGTGAGACAGGTTCGGTGAACAGGCAGTAGGAGGATGACCACTTAGATGCCCTGAAGGGTCAGGGTCAGCAGGCAGTAGGTGGAAAAAGTACCATTTCAAAAAAAAAAAAAACAAAGACTTCCCTTCATGAAGCCATGCTGTCTGCTGTCCCCAATTCACTCTCCTCAAGGTAATCTGCCACCCTCTCCTTGACTAATGCCTCCATTACCTTCCCCACCATTGATGTGAGGCTGACAGGTCAGTAGTTCTCCTCGACTCCTTACTACCTCCCTAGTGTAAAGGCACTAAGTGTGCCCTTCCAGTCCTCTGGCACACTCCCTTATCTAAAGACAAGTTAAAGAGCCTAGTCAAGGGTGCAACCAACTCCTCCTTCAATTCCTTGATCACCCTGGGATGTAACCTGTCAGGCCCGTTGCTTTGTCCACCCACAATCTATCTAGCTCTGTCCTAACCCTATGCAGTAAATGGGCTCAGATTCACCCATTTGTCCTCTTCCCATTTGAACTTAGCATAGGTCCCCTACCATCCTCCTCCGTGAATACTGAGCTAAAGTAATTATTTAATAATCCTGCTTTTCACAGTCCCTTTCCAATTTTATTTCTCCCTCCTCCCCTTCAGCCTTTTTTTTGTAGGTAGCCTGGAAATATGTTTTCAAAATATTTTCAAAATGTTTATGACAATCTGCCATTTTGTTGCTGCATTAACATTTTTGTGTGCCTGATTATGACAAGCACACAAAAAGGTGGATGGCAATATATTTTTGTGCTCAGAAACATTCACATTATAGAGATAGGAGTGCCACGAACTCATTGAAGTTATCGCCAAAACACTGCTCAAAAACATTTTCCCATGTGTTTTCTTTGTTACCTCATTGTGCCAAGGAGGATTGTACTTTTGGGCTGGAATCTGTAGGGTGGCAAGCCCTGGTTCTACAAGTGTGCCTTTGGGGGCTTCTACAAAATAATTCAGCTGGCCCATAATTACAGTGCTCCGAGAAATGTCCCATAGGATAACATTGAGGTGCCTGCAGTGGCTTTTGATGCCTGTATCTCAAAAACAAACCGAGATATAGATTTTTCACTACCCACAGCTACTAAGCCTGTGAAGAAGTATAAAAGTCATAGTGGAATTTTTCATAGGTTGTACGATTACTGAGATATTGGAAATTAGTGTTACAAGGGTTCCTTTTCAGGACTATAGGGCTTCTGTATGGCTCTGTTGTTATGTATGAGAGTGAGCACTGGGCTGGAGGTCCCGTGCTCCCACATACACATACCATTACATGAAAATGGGCAACATGAAAGAAATGTAGGGACTGCAGGCCCGGTAATCCCACAAGCACCTACCACTTACCACTTACATTACATTTTCTCAAAAAGAAAGAAAAATTTCTTGCAACAAAATCTGTTAATGCCTCAGTTTGGGTTGATAGCATAGCAACAGAAGTTTGAAAATGTGATGTTTGGGTTACTTCTCCTGTGCCCTCCCCCACACCACCTCCATTCCCCTCCCCCAGGCCCAAGTTTCCATCAACCACTTAAACTGTGCATATTATGAGCTAAACCAGAGACCTATACCCAGTCAAGTAATGTATCCATAAGCAATGCTGGTTATGGTACTAAGGGTCTGCACATAGTTCATCTAAATATTGAAGTCTGCTCCACAACCATGCAAAACTTGATGCTTGGTTCGACAACTACCAGCCTGATGTCCTATCTATATCAGACATAGAGCTAAAGCCCTCAATACCTGATTCCTACTGCCTACTCCTAATTACAACTCTCTAAGGCAGGATAGGCCACCCCTAAATGGGGAAGATGCAGTATATTTCAAAAATAGCTTAACCTGTCTCTAGTGACTGATAACTATACTTACATGTGAGTCACCACATACCATCCTAACCCTAGTGGCAAAAAGCTTCATATTATATGTGATTACAATCCTCCCAAAGGTGGGCAATCTGGCCTGAGAATTTAATCAGTACCACAGTACTTCAGCAGCTGGGCAGAATGAACTACTCATCCTCAGAGACATGAATCTCAATTGGTTGAGTAAATCCCACGGTGCCCTTCAATCACTGGTGCAGGTTACAGTTTACAACAGATCATAACTGACCCTTCAAGAGTGTCACAAAATAATTATTCTAGCACCTCATTGATTCAGTCATGACAAATCGCATAGATAGAGTTGTGGCTGTGGACAATCTGCCAGACACAACAACTGGTCACTTCCCAGTCTTCTGTGTATGGAGTCATTCAGTAATCCCATATCTCCTTCACGCTATATATTGTTCAGGAACCATACGATCTAAACCAGGCTGACTATCTACATGATGCTCAGTTGACTCGTCCTATTGAGGCATGGCATTGGTTTAGTTTAAATCAGTCAAAAATCTTGTTCACCATTTTTTATTCTTAGGTCATGAGTGTGCAATTTCTTTGATTGCAAGCCTGCAAATTCTTTGATCGTGAGACTCTTTGATCATGATCATGCATCGTGCGAGGACAAGACGACTAAATTAAAAATTAATTTTCTCAGCTCAGGGTGCCTAGGAAGTCAAATGCGGGAGGTTTTGCTCAGGAGACTTCGTTCTGTCGAACCATGGTGGTGGTGGTTTACTGCAGTTCCTTTTAATTTTTGATTTACTGTATTTTTATTCTTTGACCATGAGCCTGCAAATTCTTTCATCGCGAGCCTACAAATTCTTTGATCGTGAGATTCTTTGATAGCAATCATGCATCGCTGGAGGGCGAGATGGACGAATTGAAAATCAAATTTCTCAGCCCAGGGGTGCCTTAGGAAGACAAATGAGGGTGGGTTTTGCTCAGAGGGTTTCGTTCTGTCGAACCTTGTGTTGGTTTCCCAAAATTCTAATTTTTGATTTACAGCATTTCTTATTCTTTGATTGTGAGCCTGCAAATTCTTTGATTGTGAGCATGCAGATTCTTTGATCGTGAGATTCTTTTATCACCATCTTTGATCATGAGAGAGGGACAAGATGGCCAGATTTTATGATGCATTACATAGGGCATTTTCATCAATCTACAAGGATCTGATAAAGAAAAAACAATATATATATATATATATATATATATATATATATATATATTTTTAAATGTGTTAGTTGTAACAGCATCTGTGTACTTCATGAACAGTTTAATTATCCAGAGCACCACTGGTGTGTGAAACACAAGGGGAGATCTGCCAAAAGGGCAAGAGGTCCTCTGTTCTGTAATACTGACTGTACAGTCAATAAGGTACCCTCACCGTTGAATTTGTTTTTGATTGGAACTCCCAAAGATAACTGCAAGGTGCTAACTGTTTAGTTATAGTGTGCCCAAAGCTACGATGACTGAAGGCAGCTGTAGAAGGATAGAGTGGGTGATAGGTTTTACCTGATAATCACAGGCAATACCGATGGGAGCAATCTAAGGCTTTTAAACTAATAGCATAGCTCTTTTATTGTCTAGCATTCAAGACTAAATGTTAACCACTTAGGGCTAAACAGGTACTTAACTCACGTATTCGGTTTGACTGAGGCATAGTTCTGTTAGACTCCATAACTGGGAGACTACTTAATATTACAGCAATTTTAAACAGGGTCTAATAGGGCTGTGTACAGTAATTGAATTCTGTGTTAAAGCAGCACTGAACCAAACCTGGCTCACATGGTCAAATTTGTTGCACGCCACACAGCCTTCAGATGCTGATGCTAGGCCACCTCAGTTCATAAAGAGGGTCGATGGGCGGCCTGGTGGTGCTAAGGGCTGAAGTGCTGGATGCCACACCTCGTGCCATGCCAGCAACCCAAGTTGGGAATGAGCCTGGATCACCAGGGGTCAGCAGGGTAGGGAAGGATTGAGCATCCAGATGACAGTTCTCCTTCCTCTGGGGATCAGGGACTATGCCCGGCACTGCGGCGACCTCTGGTGAAGACGGAGCCACCGCAATGCTTCAGAGTCAAAGTAGAGGTTGCAGAGTCACAGCAAGATGTTCCCTGGCATCATTGCATGTCGGGACTCTGCCAGGGAGGGAGGGCATAACGAGGGAAAACAAGAAAATCCATGCTCCTGGAGATAGGCAAAGGCACCACCTACAGCCACACCCCACTGGCTGAACTCATCTAGCCCTGGGCCAAGCCCAGCCGGCCTGCATTTATAGACAGAGTGCCCTGGGAGGATAGGGTGGCCCCACCTGGAGGGCTCAGAACTGAGGGATAGCCGGGCTGGTGCCGGGATGCTGGTGAGTTTCAGACCAGAAGGTAGAGCTGGAGGTGAGTGGATGCCTGAGAGAGTTCTCCAGGGCTCAGGCAGAGCCAAAAATAGAGTTAGGAAAAAAATAAATAAAAGGGGTCAACTGGTATGCAGTATACATCTTGTTCTGTATTACAAATCCAGCATGCTCTGCAGAAGCTTTTGTTCTGCTGATACAATTAATGGAAAACTGTTAGTCACGAGTTACAAGAGGGCTGGTTTAAAAAAGAGGAAATACAATGCACTATCATAAGATGGAAAGAGCAAAAGTTTCGGCTCTGTTGCACTGGCCAATGCTGATTAATGCTCTCATGTCGGAAACAAACAGTCAGGCCTTTGTACCTAGCCCTTATAAAATCTCTACTGCACATCCCCACCAAACTTAGGGTTTAATATTGTTCTGGTAACTATACAATGGTTCATTTGGTAATTAAAAAAGATGAAAAAAATAACATGTTTATACAATTTAAATTTTTTGTGTGTGTGAGTGTAGATGTATATTTAAAAAAGTCCAGAATACTGTATTTCTTTAACCACAAGGTACAGCTTCTGGCACAGTGATTCTGCTTTATGTTGTGTAACTGCCCTCTGCCCTTTACATTGGCTTTTATCTTTTCTACCTTTACGATCGCTATAAGTATTTGTTTTGTTTCTGTTTCACATTTTAATTTTTGTATTTTGTGGCTGACAAACCTTTGGCATTCCCAAGTGTACAGTACTGTTCACCGAGAGTACAGTGTGAATTTGAAGTGGGCACATGCAGCTCTGATGGAAAAGAGGATGTTGAGCCAAAGGCAAGTGTTTTGCTGGAAAAAAAAGCAGATAGCTTCTTTACTTTTTCATGTTGTCACTGTCTGCAACTTTTTGGCCAAATGGCCTACTGGTTTCAAGATGATCTTTGGTCACGAAGGTACTCACTGAAGATGGTGGGCTGGGTGTTTGAAAGCGGATACCAAGCAGGGAACTGTAGCTTTTGTGGTGAGTAGTAGAAAAGGATAGAAATGTGAGAATTGTTTCAGCTGGAGAGGAACTTTGAAAATTGTATGGCAGTTGTGTTTGGAAGTTTCACTCGTTATCGGAAACCAAGCTGGATGCACTCTTGTAACTTTCATTTGCTTGGCTTCATCCTTGTCTAGCCACCTCTCCTGTCTGCTTTAAATTTAATGTAGTTACTTGGTTTAAAAGAAAAATAAAATGTTGTGGAACTGTACAGTGTTGTGTTTCTCATAGTTTTCTGACTGGGGGATGTTCAGGGGGTGGGGCCAGCAGCTGTGACCTGGGAGCCCTGATGGGTATAGTTGCTTCTCTGCACATGAAGTGGGCAATAATTCCTATGTGGTCATATGGTGGTTTGCCTGCCTGTCCTACATACAGTGATGTTATCATGAAATAACTTCACTGTGTCTACAACTCAGCAACCAATCAGCTGTGTAAAAACTTAGTCAAGTTGCTTGATTCAGAGCTGACAGTCGAATGAAGTCAGCAAGCTAGAGCCCTTGTTAAAATCAAGTTCAGGATAGAAATCCATGTCTCCAAATTAAGTAGAATAAGTGCAAACATGGACAGTGTCTACATGAGGCATCTCAATGTCCGTGAATGATTTTTAAGCAGGGCGGGGGTTCGTTCATAAAGCCATCAGAATGCAGATAAATCCTGGGTTTAAGAAACGGGACAAGGGGGACAAATGGACAGATGGGGAAACAGGTATATAAATAAATGAATGAATACATAAATTAATAAATAAATAAATAAATAAAGACTGAATGAACCTTTATACTGTAGTTTCAAAGTCCACAACAAAAAAAACACGGCACAGGGCAACAGGCTGTTGAAAACTTGCAGTGCTTTTGTCTAAATGACATAAAGGTACACTTACATAGTACACTAACAAAACAAAAGTTTAGACTGTGCATTTCATTTCATTTGTAGAGAGTGCAAAAAAAAATGCCAGTGTACTTTTTATCTCATTTAGAAATAAAGTGGTACAATGTTTTAGCAGCCTGTTACCCTGTGCAGTTCATTGCATTTCAGGTCTCTTTTTTCTGCATTATATGGAGAGGACTTGTAGTTTTGAAAGAAATAAAGAAGAGTCATAGACCAAGCACTAGTCACATGCTAGTTCTTTCTGTTGTATGCTTCATTCATTCACAGTAGTATTCTGGCATGGGCAACTTAAAGTAGAGCCTCGGCTGACATTTGTCTTTTATAGTTTCAAATGTGTAGACACTGTTTCGTGCCATTGCCTTTCATCCCTCATGGACACACTGATCCTTATCCTTGCTCTTTTCACTTGGGGCTTTTACTTTGGGTTTTACTATGTACAGTACAATCTAAAGATGAAACTGATAATCTGCAGCAAGTGCCAAAATGCATAGGAAGCGTTTATCCAAAACCCCATTTATCCTAAAGTTTTCATGTTCCCAAGACATTTGGATAAACAGGGTTTTAATGTATCTCTTCATGGTGTGAATAAACAGTTTACATTTATATGGCATTCATAGACACTCACATATAATGGGAGGAAATGTAAAAGAGAAATGCACATTTTGACAGTTACAGACCATCTTCTAACTACTTCTCCCCTACTTCCTACCCCATCACACTAGTCCATCAGTAAACTTCAAAATCTGGCACTATTATCAGATCTATTATCCAGATCCATTATGTTTGCAGGTTTGTTTGTTTTGTTAGTCAGGATTTATAAACAGTCTCACATTTAGATAAGAAAGACTGACATTTAGCATGGGATCGGCATTCATCATGCAGTGCTATGCTGTCAGACATTTAGCTTCAGTGTGTGTCTAATGGCAGCCTCCCTACCCTCTGATCCTGTCCCCATGATTATTTATTTCTTTCCTGGTTAGCAGTGACACCCCACCCACCCATCAATTGCTGACCCCCAAGGCTTATCATTTCCTGGTGTCTAGTGGCACCCACTACCCTCCAATGGTCACCCCTTACATTTTTTCTTTCCCTGGTGTGTAGTGACTCCCCACCCTCAGGCCACCATACTGCCTGTAATAAAGGAAACGTTCCTCTATGTCTTTTTTTACATGTAAAAAGAAAATGGTCCCTAGCTGATCCAATCCTCCACCCTGCCCTCCCACTCAGCACCCACCATCCCACACCTCACACACACACACACACACACACACACACACACACCGCCACACCCTCACTCACCTGGACAGGTCCTAGGTTGAAGATCAACTCTACAGTGGAAGACACAGTTGCTGCTGGAAATGCTGACTGCTATATGAAAAGTAAGGAAGTGAGGTTCCATGTATTTCAATAGGGTTTCCAACTTTGTGAAATGTCTTTGCCATGTTTGCATTTCTTGTCACCAGATTTTCAGCATGCCTTTCGGGACCCCACGCATGACCAATGGCAATAAATTATGCAAAGCCTAAGCTGATTTCTCAGTCGCTTTGTGAAATCACCTTTTGTGCACACATTCCCCTCCTCCACCCCTCATTCATCTGATGATGCCCACTTATGTATGACAACCCTACCCCTTCCCACCTCTGACAATGCAATTTTCTTGCCAAGTGCCAAGTTTATGATGAATATTTAAACAAATCAGCCAGGCAATGAACGTTTATAATTACATATGTGATTAATATGGTTTTTGCATTTTGAGCTGAGGAGGTAGTAAAATAATGGCCCAAGAAACTGTCTGTCTGTCTGTATCTATCTATCTATCTATCTATCTATCTATCTATCTATCTATCTATCTATCTATCTATCTATCTATCTACCTACCTATAGTATATGCAATAAAATAAAATAAATGTTATTTATACTGGCTGTTTCTGTTTGTATGTTAAGCACCTTGGTTTTGAAAGGTGCTATAAAAAAAAGTTAAATTGAATTGAATTGAAACTGCAGCGAAATAACACATTTATCTCTGGTGGTAAGACCTATAATTCACTCACCAGTGAAGATAAATATGGTATGCCACTGCAACACATTATGTAGCTACTGTTAGTGATTCTGTTAATGCTTTACCTTGTTTCATTTAAAAAAAAAAAACTAACATTGTTTCCATCTCAACCCCACTTGGCACATTGTTCTCTATGCTACATTTCCAGAGCCTGTGAAAATAACAGGTGTTCTAAGTAAAACAAAATTTCCATCCAGCACATCCCACAGTAACATGACTTATTTACCTAATGTATTCGTAATAATATGTGTGGGGTGTGTGTGTGTGGTGGGGGCAGGGAGAGAGAGAGGGAGGATAGACTTTGTAATTTACAGCAGAACAGCCCATCGGAGATAAACCATCTCATTTCATGTGAGTCCTGCTTCTATCTATCTATCTACCTACCTACCAACTTCCCCAAGTTCTTACTTTCTTTGCAACTCAGATGAATGAAAATCTCAAACTTTTACATGTCATATCTCGGACCACGGTTTGGTGTTTTACATTGAAATTTGGAGGTGTTGATGGTACACATGTTTCTAAGTTGAGTGGGAGCACAGGGTCCAAGGGTCCAGATCCCATTAAGTTCCATGAGCTGGTGGGAGCGCAGGGGCCCAAGGGACCGTGGTTCCCATCAACTCTCCGTGAGGTTCGGCCCTCACCCCACCAACTTAAGTAAGTTCTTAGTTTTGTATTCTTTCTCAAAAGTAAGGACATTTTATGCAAAATCTGTGTTAATGCATCATTTAGGGTTAAAACTCAAAAGTCAGGAAATTCCATCTCTCTCGGAATGCAAGGTGGTGACTTCTACTCTTCAGATTGTATTCTCCTATAGAAGAAATCCTAGCAAAATTTAAGCGACGACAAATGCAGTCTTTAAAATAATTCAACTAAAGCACCTTTTTAACTAGAAGATTTGGGTGCAATGCTAAAGTCTCTCATCTTGCTGATTTTTCCACCAAATTTCTATAATAGTTAATAACCGCATGGTGTCTCCAAGTTGTATAATTTACTTTGTACATTCCCAGAAGTCCCGTCAATTGCTGGTCCTAAAATTTGGCAAAGTCTATATCCAGATAGAGATATTGATTGGCGCAGCATATGGAGAGACCTCTATATTTATCATACCCAAGATAGATACAGGATTATGCAATACTGTATTTTGAATAATCTTTATTATACCCTGCTAAGTTAGTGCAAATGAAACGTATACCTTTGTCAACATGCTCTAGATGTAACAAAGAGGAGGCTCTTTGCTACACATTTTGTGGTCATGTGAATTAGTATCCCTTTATGGAAACAAATAGAATCTAATCTTGATCCAGTGCTAGGGTTACATGGATTATTTTCCCTAAAACTTGTATTTTGGTGATTACTCAGAAATTCAGGTGAAAGAAAGGAGATATCATTTGGCTTTAATATCAATGGCGGTTAAAAATTAGTACTTAGGCACGGAAAGACCAAGTTAAGTTAACGCATCGAGTGGCTTCATGAGCTCTCTTTTGCACCGTGCTGAGAATCTGATAAGCGTAAGTAAAGTAAATCACCATTTACCTTCTTTTACTAAAAATGGGGTAAGTTGTATGCCCTCTACTTTAACTAAGGTCTAAGTGTAAAATAGGCTGTGGACTCCTCCATGATGTTATGCTTCTATGTTTCTATGTCCTATTTTTTCCTTCAATTACTTCTCTTCCCACTAGTTGAAGAGGAAGAACCTCACTGTTACTCTCGGATGACTTATGATGCCTTTCCTTTTGTTGCTGCAATGATTTACATAGCTATATGTATGGTAATTAAAATGCACCACAGCGTAGGGAGGGAGAATTACAGGAGGAATCTCTGACACGATATACATTCTCTTACAAATTATGTTATTTCATTGCTTCTTTCTTTTCTAGTGATTTTGTGGTTCTAATTGGTAATAAAATACATTAAATAAAAAAAAAGTCAGGAAATTAGAAATCTTTAAACTTGCCCTCCCCTTGTGGACCTGCCAATCATCCCAAGATTGACGGATGACAGGGTGTGTCATTGGGTATGAGGCCTAAATGTTGCCCCATTCTTGTTCACTGCTGCTTCTCAATATGATTACACATGGAATGGGGCAACATTTACAACCCAATGACACACCTCATAATCTGTCAATCTGGGGATGATTACAGTCTGCATGGGGATGGGCAACCCTAAAATTTTTCATTTCCTGACTTTTGTATTTTAACCCTAAATGATGCATTAACACAGGTTTTAGTTTTTGCATAGAATATACATATATATATATATATATGTATATATATATATATATATCTGTAGACATGTCTCTATTTGCAATACGTTTGTTTACAGACATTACTAGTATCTTTTGAAAGATTGTCCGACTTGTGATTACTAATTTTGAGTATAGTTCATGAAATAATGAGCTTGATATTTGTTGTTTCATACAGTCCCCATTTGCCTTTTGCATAGCATATAAATCCAAATCATTCCAAGACTATTGTGACATATAATATTAATACTGAGCAGCAAATCAGAGCTCTTTTACCAATAAAGGTTGCTGATATAATAAAGAACAAAGTCATAAATAAAGAATCAGTGGCTTATGGAAAAAATTATAGGGATTTATACAGGGATTTGATTCTGCCTTTGTGGGCAAAACACAGGGAACATGAGGGCTTCATACAGAGTAATGGTTATTTGGATCTGGGAGCACTGAATATTTCTTATCCTATATTTTGTATCCTGGATAGGGCAGGAGAAATGCTATATCTCATTGTCACAGGGACGTTCATTTACGCATTACTGCACTGTATTTACTCAGGCTGTCCCAGATTAGATGGAACATCCTGTTTTCAGTGGGGTCATGATTTTACCATTTTATAATGTATTCCGTCAACCTAGTCCAGGGCCCCATATTCAAAGGAGATATGCAGTGCATCCCAGTGGAAAAGGGAGATGTGCTCCACAACTCTAACAATGCACAACAGCGTAACATTCAAATATGCAGGATGTGCCAGCCGCAAGTGAATGGCCAGGGCACACACAAATGATATGCTGTTAAAGTTGAGGGGCATTCTCAAGCATGTGCCGTGCTGCAGCATATTCAGTGAAATGTGCCTCTCACAGTCCAGAGCACCGTGGCCCATAGTTAGCCATGAATAGCTGGCCTAACCTGGCCAGCCACCACAGGCAGGCTGCAGATATGCACTCAGGTGCAGAGCAGCCTGGCAGCCCTGGCAGACTGGGTACCCCCTTTCCATCCCAATATAGCCAACTCCATCCCTGAGGAGTTCCATAGTGTAGGGCCTCTCCCCAAACCCGATTGCAACAGAGGAAATCATGGTCCATATCCATAGTCTAGAGGACTCTCATCCACTGCCCCTGTACACAGACACCCTCACTCCCCATACCCAACCTGTTGTAAAGACTGCCACTGCCCTCCACACTCTGCCATGGCCAGCCATTGACTGCACTGAACCCAGGCTGGGGACCTACTCTCTGGAATGATCTAACTGTCTGTACTGGGCATTGGGGCACCATGCCAGCTGCAGCTCCATCAGTGTATGCAGCTATGTGTACCCTGGCAAACTGAAGTGGAATTTACATACCTCCAATGCATGCCTTGTCAATGCTGTATCTTCCTGTTGTCAAATGCTACTGCAAGTCCACACTCTCCCTGTTCCCCTGTGTAACATGCCACCCTCAGACTTCAGAAGTATCCTGGGAGCCATGGGGTGTAGTATCCTGTAATGCCATTTGCAGTGTATGCTTCAGGCTATAGATAGTTCATCCAAGATCCACAATTGCACAAATGAATGGGAAATCAGCTGTAACATGCCTATTTTGGGACCTGTGTGAGTGGGTACAGCAATGGCCATCACCACACCGAGCAGTGCAATGGCACTGGGATGACAGATCAACATGCGAGTACCTGAGGAGTATGGCCACTGTGTGTTATCACCCACACACAGCTCATGCCTACCTATAACACATTCCAGCATCATACACAGAGTGATCTGCCACCTGCCGATAGAGTGGTATGATCCGATTACAAAGCCAGTCATTGCAATGGGATGGGCTGGGGGCAGGGAGGAGCAGGGCCAGACTAAGGTAACCTGGGTCCCTAGGCCCAAGAGAAATCTGGGGCCCTATTTTGCCATGACCATACCCCATTGCCACAATGTAAGACCCTGTTGCAACAGTAAGGCACCTTGAAATCTATTTGAATACAAACTGTACCCATGTTAGAATACACTTTGTATGTAAAGACATACAGGCAACAGAATACAAGTACAAACTCCTACCTTTCTGTTCCCTCTCTCAAAATTATATTAGTGACAGTGCACACTATTCTCTCCAACAGGTATGTGGAATGCACCAGAGGCCTTCTGAGGACAGATTGAGAGAGTTGAACATGAGCACACTGGAGCAGAGAAGGACAGGGGACATTATTGAGACCTTCAAATATCTCAAAGGCATGAATACGGTGGAAATGACCAACCTCTTTCAGATACACAGTCAAACTAGAACAAGGGGCCACAAAATAAGACTGAGATCTGCAAACTCAGAGGAAACAGAAGGAAATTTCTCTTCACGGAGAGAGTTGTGAACCCATGGAAATGGCTCCCCAAAGGAGGTGATACAGTGTAAAACAATAACAAAGTTCAAGAGCACTTGAGACAGATACACAGGAATCCAGTTACATGGTAGTAAAATAAATTGGGATGGTAACTTAAAATACAAACAACAGGCAGACTAGATGTTCTATGTTTCTGTGTTTCCTCTCCCTTTTCCTCAAGTGTTACACACTGTTTGATTTTAAACCAACCTTTAAAATATCCACATCAGGGCTGGGGTGCTCACGATAAGCTCATGAGGTATAGACAGTAGAAATGTGGCACTCTCTACCCTCAGTCAAAAATAAAAGCAACAGTAAGTCATTTAGGCTAAAAAGACAATGTTATTTCTATGCCACAAGGCTGGCAGCCACAACAATAACTGACATGCTTCAGACAGCAACGTGTCCTTTATCAAATAAACACACATGATTTAATGGTCAGCGCTGCCTTGATGGCATTGTAAGCCTGTCTATAGCACTGCAGCCTCTTCACTACTTTGTGTCATTAAAATGAGATTTTGAAGGTGGTGGTAAAGATCAGGCTTAGCCATACTGTTTCTGAATTGCAATCTAGTGAAAATTCAGCCCCATTTATTTCATAACTTTGATGATAATTTTTGACTCTCATTACCCCAGCCCAAACTCAACCATGAACCCACCTACTAATTGTCCCTGAAAGGAGAATTGCATTTAACTATGATAATCCACTTGCAGTCAAGGAGTGTAAAAATTAATTAGGTACTATAGCCAAGTAGCTGCAACCCCAAGCCAAGAATCTGGAAACATGTAGACTCAGAAAATGTGGATGTGTGAACCACAACCTGTCTGCATACTGTGTTACCAAAGGGCCATGCATGTCACATAACATTTATGTGCTAATAAGAAGCACCTGGAACTTGGAACAGTCTCTTCAATAAGCAGACTCTGCTGGCTCTCTGATCCTTCTATTATGAATAAAAGGACCCCCTCAAATGCACAAGATGAGGCAAGTAGTGGACAAAAGACTGCAGGGGTGCCATTGAAGGGTCACACCAAGTCACTCTCCCTATCAGAAACATCAGCTAGGGTAGGGGTCCTTATAGCCACTTCTCCCCACTTGGAATACTGGGGGTGCAGAGAAAAAAGTATGTTTTTACCTTAAAGGAGAAGTCTCCCATAGTTTCGCAACCCATATTTTCCCAACTCCTTATGTGTAACTGTTGTATGCCACCTCCAGTTGCCAGCAGTCCTATTGCTGTCCAAATCTAGATTGTAAATAAAAATATACAGCTCCCAGAAGTTATCAATGTGTTTGCCCTTCATTTTACCTTCAATGCTGCTAGAGGATGATGTCATCAGAGCAACAGATAAGGGTGCTGCACTAAATGCAGTTCCACCAGTAAACAGAACCCACAATGTTTGGTTCCTCACTCGAGTAATGGAGGAACCCTTGAAGTGTTGTACACATCCTGAAGTGCAGGTCTAATAGGGACTGTGATGCAGCACTGATTTGATCTGTATAAGCAGTATGCCTATAAAGAAGTGCCTGTATGTGTTGTGTTAATGTTTCTGTTAGCAAAAAACAGTTTACCTAATAAATGACTCTGGGTACAAGAGTCTTAAGTGGTATTATATAGCTGTTGTATTATGTTCTGTGTCTGTTAGGATTCTCCTTTGTGATTGACACCAGCAGTGAAACACATTCTTGCAAAATGTCCCTTTCCTTTGTAACTAGGCAGTCAGTGATTGGATGGCTGATGTAAGGCAATAAAGAGTTCAGCTATAACAAGAAAAAGGTTACCAGGACAACATCAGCTGCAGCATATGGACGAAGGGTAATCTTGTGGTTAAAGCACAGGCACAAGAACTGGGGAACTCTGGTTCAAATCCTACTGAAGTCTGTTAGTCTCTAAACATTTAACAAGTTTCTCTAACCTCCTTGGAACTGTGATGGCCCCACAAGTCCATGACTTTAAAAAGTGCCCCATTCCCATTATAAATCATTAGTAGTGATGTAAGGACTATAGCACTTCACTTTGAAGGTACTGAAAGCAAGCTGTGCAGCCCCCTTTGTAATGCCAGCATTTGAAGTAGGATGTCACTCACAAATCAGATGCTACACTTCAGCTGTTGTAGATAAAGACACTAATCAGTCTATGTTTGTAGTGCTCTGCATTTGCTTAGCTCATTCCTACCATGTCATATGCATTCTGTATCTTGGTATTTCCAGTCAGAAACCCAGATGTAAGGAACATTTGAAATATAAAACAATACACTTTATAAAGTAAGTGATCTAGATCTCCACTTTCAGGCTGCTGAAAGGGGTGTATAATTGTGCAAAGGAGGAAGTCAGTCTTGTGTGATCCTTTGGGAAACTGCTCAGGCCTACCTTGTAAATTAATTTTCTCAAGGGTGTTCACCTGGTGCAATACTGATTGACTCATTGACTGCTAAATTGACTGCTTGATTGTCTGATTGACTCATCCTTTCTGATGCTCTCTACAACATGTTGTTGACTCATCCTTTCTAATGCTCTCTACAACGTGTTGCATCTGTCTCACAGGAGAAATGAGCAGCAAAAGAAACATATTCTGTTTCCTGTGAATTAAATACTATTACATGTATTATTTGCTCTACATATGCAGTATTAAGGTTACAAGTACTACTTCCTGTGTGGATTGCATGACAGCACTGTCTTAAGCCATTGCAAACTTAAACTAAAATCAGGATAGACAGCATTGATACCCTTATGTGTTCTTCTGCACTGTTGCTGCGGTGACATCAGGGAATTGGAGGGGCTGTGATACAAGTGACCCATTTGCATGTAAATGAAGGCTTGCTTGACATTTTACTACCTTGTGTCAGAGCATCAGACTCTAGATATGTTTGCAACAGCAGATATGACTGATCTCTTATTGACATATGTACAGTAACTGATGTAATGTATAATAAATACATCAGACATATCTAAATCAGAAATATACAGTAGTCTTCTCCTTTAAAGGTCAGTCTGGCTGTAGCTCCTGAAGCCATCAGCTGTATTTAGCCCTAATCAGGGAGGTAAGCTTCACTTCAAGCAGATGAAGCAAAGGAAAGGCGCTTTTATATACCTTAAAGGACAGTTTGGCTGAAGCCTCCAGAAGCTGTCAGCTGCAGTTAACACCTAATCAGGGAGGTGAGATTCACATCACAGTTCAGCTCCTGCCCGCCTCAGATTATTTAGTAGTCAAGTCCATTACAACAAATTGTAGTTCAGGCAGGAAGAAACATGTATTTAGAAAACATGTTTTGGGAATTGTTGGCGGCCCCTGGAGGGCGGGGGCCTAGGCTAGTGCTTATGTTTCCTATGCCTTAATCTGGCCCTGGGAGGGGCTGTCTGTGCACCATTGAGGGGAGTGGGGGCCACTACACTGTGAACATGGACTGTGGGTATATTCAGGTGCAATTAGGGATGGCATTGCGATCCCTACAATATGGAATCGATAGAGCCTGAACTCCGTAAGATCAGGGATGGTGGAACAGGTGGGGGGTCACTATACCACCAGAGACTTCAGGCCCTGTCCCATGAGGAAGCAATCAAGGACAGGGCTTGGGGGCGAGAGCTGCTCTGGTGCATTCATCCACATACCAACATGCAAATGGGTAGGTAATGCCAATGCATAAGGCCCCTTTCACCCTGCATGCTCAATTAGTTCATTTGCATTCCTCAGCTGAATATTGACCATGGGCATTGCAGTGCATGCCAGTATGGCCAAGCATTCCCCTGGAAAATATTCAATCAGGGTCACCCTGGATGCACCTGACTTTGTGGCCACCTGCACTACGACTCCTGTCCAGGGTCACATTTTCAACAGGAAAGATGAAGCCCGCCAGGATGAAGTGCAATTCACAGGTTTACTGCATGACAAAAGGGATTAACTTCCTTTGAAATTGGATTGTTTGCTGCAGTAACTCTACTGCAGAATTCTGCAGTGCTGCTCTTCATCCTTGTGGGCTTCACTGTATGCACACCCTGTACAGGTAGCACATTCTCTTTGAATGTTATATCAGTGCCGACCGCACACTCTCTTTAGTGCAACACATCTTTCTCCTTGCATTGATATGACACTTAATATATCCCCAGATGTAAAATATTGTTTTTAGTGCATTCTGATTTTAGACAATGCAGCATAAAATTGTGTAGATGTAGAGTCTCACTGAAAATAAGATACCATTTCTTCTGTGAACTATCCAGACTAAATATATAGCAATCATCAGGCATATTCTAGGAAATCACATTGTAAAATGTGTAAAAGGAAGACCACATTGAAACTGCCTCTCCATGGACTTGCACTGTGCAAATTCATTAGAAATAATGGCTCAAAGCATCCTAAAACTCTCCATAGCCATATCGGCTCTGGCCAGAGATTGTTCAATCTGTGTTAGTTTGGTAGTTATAGTGTCTTGATTTTTGTATTTTGTTCCCACACGTTTTATTAGGGTTTAATCCTCATTTGTTTCTATCTGTGCCAGAGTCAGACAGTCCAGTCACTCACAAATAGCTTGGGTGTGGGTACTTGCTGTTTCTGTGAAAAAAAAAAGAAAAACACGTAATAAGTGTTGGTGCATTTGTGCTGGTTTATAGGTGTCACAGCTGTTGTTTTGTTATTCGTTTTCATGGTACTTAAGAATATTTCTATCCAAACTGTGCATACTGCAATTGAGACAACAAATATAGTAACTGACTGAGCTACTGTGGCATACCTCTGAACCTTTTGTCCCCAAATGTGGAACATTGCCTCTCAAAATGTGGAACAAATGAGAAAAATGTGGAACATTTAATCAAATCTTTACCTAAGAATCTCAGAACACTGTTAAAATGTTTGCATTTATGTTCAGAAAGTCTGTTATTGATTGAATGATATATTTTTGCATCATTTACTATAGATTTTTGTTTAAAATGTTAACACTGAATGTGGGACAAGTCCTCACAATATGGAACAGGGAGCTTTTGTGAAATAAAATGAGGAAGGTTCCTTGTAATGTGGTACAGTTGAGAGGTATGTATTGCAGAGATATGCTAGCTGTGTCAACCAGAAATACAACACTAACATTTTTCATAACAGTCTTAGTTTGTGTGTTATCAGCTACTGATTAGTATGTTCTTCTAGTTTACTTGAAGCATTCTGACGATATGAGTTATCCCCACCCCACTACCCCTTATTTGTAGACTGGTATATTTTGTGGTAACAGTGTCATAATTTAGACAGTATACATTTTGAAGAAATTAACAACATGGAAAGATTATACTGCGACTGACTACAGAATTGAGTTAAAAAATGTTGTTACCATTGTTGAAAAATACAATGATGTAATTTCTAACTAAAATAGGTCATACTATCTGTGACATTATGTTAAGTTTAGAAAGAGGTAACTCTTTAATACAATTGACAGAGGTTAGCTGCAGTATACATACGGTAAGAAGATTCGGCTCTAGGTCTTCCTGTTTAGTGACAGGCAAGGTCCTGGTCCAACTGGTCCTATGATAAAAAAAAAAAAGATTTTATACAATGACAAGAAAGAATCATGATCTCTGATTGGTTTGTTGATCATCACACTATGAATGTTACATTTTGCTGTGTTTTGGCACTCCATGGGAGCAAGTGTTAGTCAGGAGTCAGCTGCATCAAGAAATAATAGACCCTTCAAACACTCTGAATGTGTGAACAAATACATAGCATGTTGAATCACTATCTCCAGAACACAGTGTCGGTCACAATTTCCCTACAAATAATTACCAGTATGTGTTGAGAAGTTGGAAAATCCACATGACGGAAAATAGGATTACTGTAGCAGTAGGCTTATGTTTCAGACTTTTTTACTGTACTCTTTTTGTCTAAAACTGTTTGATCTACTGTATGCAGCTCACTGTATCACCTACATAAAATGGAGCTGTTATAGCTGTAATAAATGTGATACATGTCTGACCAAAGTGATGAGAGTATGCACATATCTTAAAACTAATAAGAGCTTTCTGCTGCAGAAGGTGGGTTGAAATAAAAAAAACTGATGATACCTGTAACTGTTACAAATCACTGATGAAATGTCTATCTTTGCACTGGCCACATGGGTATGCATCTATATATACACTTATTATGTATATACATAAGTGTAACACCAAGGTAATAGCTCTGATTTTGCCCATGATTTTTAAAACTTTTAGACACTTTTATAAACTTTTTTTGTTGTTGCAAGAAAGAAAGACCACAGTATAAACCCAATGTACTAGTTAATATGTGTACATTATGGTCTAAGTGTGTTGGTAGTACTTACGTTCTGTTGTGATGATGATGATGTCATCATCATCATCATCCACAGCTGTCACCTCCTCCACAGGGACTGGGCCTGTGGCTCCAGGTGTGTTGTGAAATAAAAATTGATACGATGAACAATTTTATTTTGTTCTGTACTATGACATTTTGCTAATACTGTGTGAGTTTGTTTGTACAAAGCACTGTAGTTAAAGATTTTGCATTTTAAAACTAACATGTAAGCAATAACACCTGACAGGGTGGGCAGTATGGCTTACCAGACTGTCCAGGGGCTTAATGAGGCCTGACAATGCATGAGGAGGGCCCTGTAGCTCCTGGAAGGTCCGGCATTGCCCATACCACCCACTCTGAAGGGTATTATTGCACTTAGAAAATGGGCACTGTAGAATAAAATTAGTTTACTAAAAATGTTTGTAAAATATTAGTTTACAATATGTTTTAAGAAAAATAATTTCTCCTCTATTACAATGTTTTAGGCCTAATCCTCCCCTCCAACAGAGCAATATCACCAGTAAAGGAAGAGCCTATGACATCAGGTGAACAGAAAAGTGTGTTCTGTTCCTTGTGTTTTTTTCTTGCCTTTTTTCCCTGCTAGAGATTTGATAGCGGAAAACCATGAGTTCACTCAGGGACAAGGAAGTGGAATATCAGGAGTTCATCAGTGATCATCTACTACGGAGGTGTGAGTTTCTATTTTAAACTAAAGAGACTGGTGGGAAGATACTGTGGGAGAAGGCAGAGAGGGCACTCTTGGCGATCATCTACTGAGGTGTAAGTTTTGCTGAGAGGGGATGGCCAGCTGTAGGATTTTTCGAGTCGTGGTACCGCAAGACCGAGAGTGTACTGAATGGGACGAGGGAGTAGAAGATCAGGAGCTCACAGCAATCGCTTACTCCAGTGCAACTTTATCTTTAAAACTAAACAGATGGACAGGAATCATTTGAAGGACTGTACCATGATCGGGCAGTGTCATGTGGCTGACAGAAACAAGGTTTGCCCTGTTTGAATTTCTGTCAGGGAGCCCAACAGCAAACATTGGGAAAGCTATATAGAGAAGGTCTGTGTGCAGTCAGTTGGCAACTTGGATTGTGTGGGCCTGACATCAGGAATAGAGTGGGAGACATCAAGGAATGCCAGCGAGTGATCTCTGCAATCATTCTGTGCTGGTTGGAACAACTGATTTGTTTGAGTGGGGGAAAAGGAGGTACGAGGCGACAGCTCATGAATTTTATTTAAAAATTGAGAATGCGCATGCATCTAACCCATCTGTTGCCAATAGCTTGTTCAAATTAAACAGAAAAAAAACAAAAAACAGGATGGGGGTTCATGGAAGTACCAATGTGCTCATACTCTGTTGTGGTACTGCTGTTAAGCTGATAAGAGTAACTGCTTTTCATTCCATTTTGAGCAGTTTTTGTTTGCTGTTAAATCCATATGTACTTTCTTTTATGAAAATGAAAACAAAGAGACTTGCAATGGGGTGGGGGGGCTGGCAGACCGGAACTCACCTGCTAAGTAAAAGAAAAAAATTGTGTCAGTTTAAAATTAATTTGGCTGCTTTGGGCCAATGATTAAGGAGGGTGGGCACAGGGATATTTCAAAGGGTGAAGGGGCACTTGGGACTTGCATTTTCACCTGGGCTCTGTTGTCTGATAGACACCCACCTTCCAGGGCTATCAGCCAACCAGAGGCTGGGATTTTCTTTGCCCATTTCTAACACTGAATAGAGAATACTGGATGGGTGACCAGTGTGTTCTCCCAGAGGAGTTCTGATTCCTCTGACCTCGAGTGAAGCTCGAGAGGTCCAATCTCAAGGTGACAGAACAGACTGGTTGTGCATAGAGTTGCTCTTTCTATATTTTTATAGTGTATAGTGATGTGTGAAATATGTGTGCATGAGTTCTTTTGCTTTCAAAATGAAACTGATTCATGCAGTCTCTAGAGGTTCTAGAATGCTATTCTACCACAGTAGGGTAGAATCACATTCCATTACCTTTAGAACTGTGGTACAACAGCATTTTGAAAGGGATGGAATTCTATACAGAACAACACTCTACTATACTGTACACTATTATCATTTCTTTAGTTTGTATTATATCATGTTACTAGATTGCATTGACTGTATGATACAGCTATAGCTGGCATTGCTTGTGGACAGAATACACATCATATGTCTTTAAGGATATTGATTAAAGTCATTATAGTGTACAGTGTAATGCTGTAATACATGGAATTCCATGCCTGGAATATGGTTATAGTGTATAGTGGAATGTTGTTCTGTATAGAATTCCATCCCTTTCAAAATGCTGTCTACCACAGTTCCAAGGTCATGGAATGTGATTCATTCACTGTAGAACAGTACCTAGAACCTCAGACACTGCATGAGCCAGTTTCATTTTGAAAGGAAGCAGAACCTCACAAACACATATTTCACACAGTACTATACACTATGAAAATAGAGGATGAACAACTTATAGTGACAACCAGTGTGTTTTGCCACCAGAGTTTTGATTCTCCATGGACCTCTCAAGCTTCACCTCAAGGTCAAAGGAATCAGAACCCTCTGTGGCAGAACACACTGGTTCTGTATAGTTGCTCATCCAGTATTTCTATGTTCTGCTGCAGTACTTATATTATGTTGTTCTGCTGTGATAATGATGTCACTAGTGCAGCAGAACAACTTGGAATGCTGCCACAGTTGCTTTTCTCTATCAAATTGTTTGTTAGAATAGCATTCTTAGACCTCTTGCGACTTACTTAAAGTCAGTTTGGTGTGAAAGAAAATAAAAACACAATGCACATATTTTCACATAATAGCATACACTATAAAAATTCCAGGATGAGCAACTTTATGCACAGCCAGTGTGTTCTGTCACCTCAGGGTTCTGATTCCCATGGACCTCTCAAACTTTGTGCTCAAGGTCACAGGAATCAGAACCCCTCTATGGCACAAACACACTGCTTGTACATAGTTGCCATCCAGTGCTCTGTACCACAACAATGGTCTCAGAGCCATTAATTTTTAGAGATTGAGAAGTGGCTGGATGGGGTAGGCTTTGCTTGTACCACTGTGCCACCTCCTCCCACCCCAGTTGGTTGTTAATGGCTGAGAATGATTGCCTCTGAGATTATTGGTTAATGGAACACATAATGTTATTTTATGTAAATATGACATTTTACTTAAGATGAAGTACTCGTTCTTGAAAAACAGGTTTCCCTGCCGGAGTCACAGCTGGTATGCCTGGTTGTACCAGGCCCAGTCCTTCTCAGGCACCTTCTCCTAATCCTTAAGTCTGCAAAATTTTGGCAAATCAGCTTCCACTTCCCCTGCACTTCTTCCACCTCTTATCTTGTACCCCTTCTCATGTCTGATGTACCTTGCCACCGCTTCCAGGTCTCCTCAATGGCATGTAGGTGCCATGCGCAACATTTTAGGGTCACCTATTTTGCTGACAGCTCCCAACAGCAGAGTAGCTGTTACATGGTTCAACATTTGCTCATGTTCTGAAGAGAAACAGGCATAAGAAAAATAATTTAAGTATGCAAATATATGTATATCTTGGTGTGTATAGCACAGACGTAAAAATGGCATATGTTGCTTTATGCATGTGTCATAATAGTATGGTATGTATGTTTAAGTAAACCCTGCAGTTGATGTTGTTATTCTAGTTGCATGGTTTAAAATTCTGGTGTATGTTGTTACAGTAAGTAGTTGAATGCAGTAACGGTGGTGCAATAAGTAACTGATACTAAGTAGTGATATGCGGCAACACTACTGTTTTGCATGGTATCACTGTATGTTCCCTATTCTCTGCAATAAGCTAAGAACAACAGTAACCACTGTATGATGTACTACTAATTATGCATGTGACTCTGTGCTGATTATCACCGTATTTTTGTGATTTGGATCTCTGATGTTTTACTATGTGGTTGACTTCTAGGATTTTACAGTAAGAACTTGTCTGCACCCCTCCCTCTCAGCAAAAAAATGAACAACACAAAAACAAACAAACAAAAAGAATCTGAGGTGGTGGTTGGAGTTGGGTATTGCTAAGTTATGCAATCAGTGTAGCACTGTGAAATTGTATGTTGTTGCATGGGCATTGCTAGATAAGGCTCACCCCTCCAAAGCACCTGGTGTAGTTGCTGTTAAAATATTTTGTGAGTATTGGAACTTCATGCCTGTGTGTTGCTAATAATGTCTAGTAAACACATTATGGCATGATTGTGTTTCTATAGAATGTGCGTCTTCATTGTGTGCATTTATTTTCTATTTTTCGACCAGAACAGGTTGGCTCTTAAAAGAACCTTCTTTTTCTCTGAATACTTTGCCAAGACACACTGTTCTTCAGATAATGGAGAAGATGTTATGTCAGAGGCCTCCCAAGAAGAGACAATTGCCAGCATCTGTGAAGTGCACACCATTTCTTAGATACAGCCAATCTTAAAATAATTAATTTGAGGGTGACAAATTGTGTGCATACCCAGCTCACGTAAAAATGCAGAGATGTTTATATTTATTTTTCCTTGCCCTGTCGAGGAGATACATGTGTTGATCTGCATGCCAGACCATAGCTCTTTAATGTGTGAAGAGGCCAATGTCAACAGCATTGAGGCAATGATCCTTAGACATCGATTCCGCTGGACTGGACACTGTGTACAGATGCCTGACTCTCGACTCCCCAAACAAATTTTATTCTCCCAGCTGTCACTGCCAGACATCCCGTGGTGGTCAAAGGAAATGCTGCAAAGACACACTGAAGGCATACCTCAAGAAAACAGATATGGACATCACAAGCTGGGAGAAGCTGTCCACCAATCTATCTCTATGGCATCAGAACCTCCATCAAGTGGGGTCCTGCTTGAGAGAAATGTCTTGCCCTCGAAGCCAGAAAGAGAGCATAGGAAGGAAAGGAAAAGAAACTCCAGCCAGCGGGTAGCTCTCCACATGGAAATATCTGCAATTTCTGTGGATGAATCTGTGGCTCAGGATTGTATTACTGTGTCACCTCAGGACCCATCAGTGAACCATGGTAGAGATCATCCTCAAACTGAGGATGCCGACAACACAATCTTACAGGTGGGTAACATCTCTGAAAGTGAAGCTAGGACCAGTTTAGCTTCAGCTACTAAATCTGTCCACCTTTTGTCACCTAAATCATTCCCTCCAAGATGGATCAGCAGTACATCTGGCTCAGAGTTGTTGCTCAAGAGGTGCTGCATGGTTGGCATGAGCTGCTACAAAAATGTTGGTTCAGGTTGCGCAATTTCACACTTCTATTATTCTGACTGCTTGGGTCATCCCTGGACATTTGCAGTCCATAGCATCAAGTAATTAGATCAGGATGAACTCCACTGCACAGGAAGTGTTTTATGCAGAAAGGCTGCATTCATTATGATTTCACATTCACACTTGGTCATCAGGGTGACAGTTTCAGGGCTATTGCCACTTCCTGAGGCCCAAACAAACAGTGCTGAATCTCGATAAAACACACAGAAACATTTTTATCCAACCAGTCCAGAATAAATTACTTTATCTTTACAAAGCAATGACTATGCCTTCACCAATTAATCCCTGAGGGAGTATATATTTATTACATATTACATGAGATTTTACTGACAATGTACTCCATTGTGGTTACATGAATAATCCAGACCACAGTGAAATATCCCATATGTATTCTTTGATGGTACTGATGGTACAGAATATTATTTTACTCACTTCTTTTTTATATTTATATTTATATTTGCTAATATTCTTGGTTTGCCACATCGATTTTTGCATATTCCTTAAATCATGGCATCTATATGTACAAACAAAAGATAGGGAGGCTAATGAACAACAGTTTTATTTCAATATATTTACTTTGCAAAATTAATCCATGTTCACCCCAAATTACTTACAAAGTGTCCTGCTTATCCACAACATTTTTCAAACAGACCCATCTCTAATGTGTCTCTCCCCACATTCTAAGAACAAACATAGAAAACCCTATTAATTATCTCCCTCTTTTTATGGCTGTGGGTGGAGACTACAGCCCTATTGGGATCAGATTGAAGCTCTAAAAAGTCTGATTGTGGAACTCCTTTTTGGACAAAACAGTTATATTATAAGATAAATGGGCATACCTTAAGGAAGTCAGAAGTGGAAAGGGACTTGGGTATATGGGTGGATCAGAAATTGAAATTCCAGGCTCAGTGTGACAAACAGATAATAAAGGCAAATAGGATTTTATGAAATATAAAGAAGAACTTCAGAAGTAGGAATGAGGCAGTGATCATGCCTTTGTACAGGGCGTATGTAGGACCTATTCTGGATTATGGTGCCCCAGTGTGGGGAACCATGAATGAGGGCAGTGGTAGAATTGGAGAGGGTGCAGAGGAGAGCCACTAGGATGGTGCATGGTATGCATGATAGAGCTTGTGAGCATAGACTGGCTAATCTAAGGCCAATGTCATCACTGGAGACTGGAAGAGTGAGAGGGACTTGATGCTATGTTATGATATAATACAAGATGATTATATATTAAATGAATTGAATCTAGTTTAAAATGATAAACTAGGCACTAGAGGACACCATCTTCAGCTAAGACATATAAAGTGTAACACAAGTAGACAGATGGCTTTCTACACACAGAGGTGGTGGCTCCATGGAATGGGTTACCAGAGGAAGTTGTATACATTGTAAATATGGCTCAGTTTAAAAGAAACTTAGATGCCTATGTCTTAAAGGTACATAAGCTGACATACTATGGGTAAAGGAAAGGAGCGTGTATGGGTCCAAAGGGCCCCCTAAGCTCCTCACGACTTATATGAATCTTTGTATGTATGTATGGACATTTGGCAGCATTCCCACAGCTGCAAAATAGGTGCACTCCCCTTCTGATTTTATGTTGAAACTACATATGCGCGCCTCAACATAATAGTATCTCTATGAGATTTGGAGGCACGGTCACTGTTAGCAATGCAGGGCATGCATCAGTAGGTGTGTCCCTCATTCCCAATCAAGCAGCAGCAGGTGCAGACACCCTGCATAGATAATGTAGCCACGGATCAAAGAAGAGGCCCACTGCAATGAGAGAAGCTCTCATGCAGCAGGACCTAACATGCCTCCGACATGCAAGCAACATGGCGGTAGTAACTACCGACACCTCCTGTAAGAATGCCAACCGAGAACTGAGGAAATGCCGGTAAGTTGTATAATGGAATAAATAGGATTTTTCAACTTTGATGCATATCTCAGGCATTTTTGGAATTTTGGCACCAAATTTTCAACATGGGATTTTGGGATCCCTTCTCATGAATTCTGGCACTGTCATGGTGTTAATCGGACCAAAGGTGATTTCATGTTCACTGCATGAAATCACCTTCGGAATGATTAACACAACAGTGCCACTGTTAATGAGGGGGCTCTCAAAAAGTCTACGGGTCAAATTTGGTGGGAAAATTTTAAAAATGTCTGTTTAACGAGCGTGTGTTGCTCAGTTTCCATGCACACCTGTAAATTCATGAATTTGTAATATTTTCACTCCAGATTTTCAACACTGCCGTTTTCAACACCTCCTTAAGAACAGTACAGCTGTCATTTTACATATCCTGGCTGAAATGTGTTTTCACATGTCCGGCACAGAATGGTGCATTCGCTGTGTGAAATCATTTTATGAGACAGTTTGAAGAAATAGCGATGACACTGTTCATGAGCAGAAGTCCTAAAATGCCTATGTTGAAAATTTGGTGATGACATTTCATAAAATGACTGTGTTACAAGTGTGCATTGCACAGTTTCCACGCACCCTTGTAACATCACACATTTGCAATATTTTCATGCCAGATTTTTAACACTGGCATTTTTCACACCTCCTTAATGAACAGTACAGCGGTCATTTTCACATCCTGTCCTAAATGTGTTTTTGAACCTGTGGCACACAATAGCGTGGTCACTGTGTGAAATCAAAGTTTTGGCACATTAACAAAATCACAGTGCCACTGTTCATGACTGGAGGTCCCCAAAACACCAATGTTAAACTTGTGGTTGAAAATATCCCCAAAATAATTCGGTTATGGGCGTGTATTGCACAGTTTCCATGCATGCTCATAACTTCACCAATTTTCATATTTCACTCAAGATTTTCAACGTTGCCATTTTTACATCTCCTCATGAACAATACAGTTGTCATTTTCCACATACTGACCAAAATGTGTTTCCATCCCTGTGTTGCCAAATAGCATAGTCGCTGTGCAAAACCACCTTTCGCTAACAAACTCATAGTGCTGCCTTTCATGAGGTGGGCTCACAAACAGTCCATGTTGAAAATTTGGAGTGAAAATACCAACACACCTACAGTGTTAGGGTTTCCAACTGTAGCACCCCACCCTGTACAGCCTTATAGGCTTCAGGGGTGTGACTTGGGATCATAGGCTGTAATGCTCATGCCATTCCACCCACCCTGCAGCCAGTGACAGGCATCAACGTGTGCCTTGCAGTGATTAGCCACAAAGTTCACCCTGTGCACCCACCTCAGTGTATTTCCTTATGGAATGGAGTAAGTATAATGCCCAAAGACCCCAAAGCATACCATGACACTTGTCAGTGTCTACAGGGTAGGATGACGTATAAAGGCATGAGCATTATAGCTGATGACCCAAAGGCACACCCCAATGCCTGTCAGTCTCTATAGGGTGGTGATGGGGTTGGCGTCACTTCAGTACTTCACTGCCATTCCTATTTTGCATCTCTAACTCTGGTACTATCGATGCCAATTCCAGTGAGACAACATTCGGCTTTGATAAATGCTTGTTGTTATTTGCTGCTCTATGTTAAAGACATCTGATGGGAAGGGGATGCTACTGAATTGTACAGTACCTCTGAACTTCTCAGGATATTAACAAAAAACCTTTTGAAACTGCTGTTTCTAGCCCCTCAATTGAACCTTTGCATGGCTGCAGACTTTCAGCAGTTAACTCATTATCTGTTGTACTGGACTTTATTTAAGCTTTGAAACAGTCAGGCAGACTACAGTGTCAGATTACAGACTGTCCAACTGCAGTGATTTTATTCTTTTTTATATACATTTTCTATTCAACAGGGGTGCCAGAATAAAAGTTTGGGTGCTATAGGTTGGAAGGGCACTTGTTACAGTATAAAGGGCACTTTTTCTGTACCAGTTGTTGATAGCTAGAAATACAATAAATGCACATTTATGGTGCCAGTAATAATGTTAAGAGTACATTCACAGCATATGCTAATATTTAATATTAAATATTAAGACCTTTAGTAAACCCATTGCCTCCAATAGCACCATGGGAAGTCAGAACCATTAGAGTAAAACAAAACTATGAGTATATGTGTAATAGATTTGGTACCTGGAGACCAAGGTTCAAATCCCATAGTACAACAACCTAATGGTTGCATGAGGCTGAGCAAGTCAATTAACATTCAGCTTCTCCTTGCTTTACTCTGCTCATCTGCAAAAAATGAAAAATCAAGACCACTCCACAAAGTGTCAAGCCTGGCTATTCTGTGTCAATAAATAGCAAAACAATGTGTGTATATACTTGCATTTTCAATGTTCTCATGTGATGTTATGATGAGCTCTTTAAAAGGATGACAGAGGAATACCTGCATGCATTCAAACAGCAGACAGATATAAATTTTCTATAGGATTAAATTTAGTCAGATTTGTGTCTTCTGTACTGTTTAAGCAACACACAATGCCACATACATCCTGGCCAGCAGTACAGACTGAGCAGCTGGATTTCTCTGAAGCTTTCTAGAAGATAATACAGGACAACAACCTGTATGAAATAGATTCTTTAAAGTACCAGAAGAACCACACATATGCTTTACAGTGCAGCAATGTGGGGTCCTTGGAGTAACTCTCTTAAACACACAAATACACACACACACACACACACACACACACACACATGCACTGACACACCACACTCTCACCACTTATTGTTATTTGAATGGTAACTAACAGGAAATCTACCACAAATAGCTGTATGGTATCAATGTGTCATTAAAAAACACTGGGCATTAGACAGTTGATTAATTTAAACTCCTGTTACATTTCAGCAGAGCAAAGTAATAGCTTTTGATAGATGAAGAATGTAAATCAACTATTGGGGATGATGATCATGATGATGATAAAAGCTTATTTTTAGCCAGGTACATACATTTAGGGATATCCCTGTTTTCAAAACATGCCCTGTACATGTTACAAAACTTGACTTAAAATTTAAGAACAAATAACAATGGCATTGTATGGCATTGTCCTCCATACTCTTATCCATCACATCAGTTTTAAAACTAAAGTGCATTTCTGACATCAGTGTATTCATCATCAATATATTTCTTATTAACTCAGATATTTAAAAAAAAACTGTTATTGCTAGTTGTGAAATTGGTATACACATCAATAAATATGGCTGCCAGCAGTATTTTTAAACCTCTCTTCCTGGAGGTTACCTTTTACTCTACATAATTGTCATACTGTAGATGGTGCTTATTGCTTGCATATGCTTCAGACAGTAAAACAGGAAGTGCTTTCAGTACAGTATTTATATAACTGTGCAAAAGCATGCAATAAAACCTTTTATTTGTACATGTCTGATGAATTAGCCATACTTTAGATCAGGGGTTCTCAAATGGTGAGGTCAGCCTCCTGGGAGGCCCCAACCTATTCAGGAGGCTCAAGCAAGTCTGAAAAAGTACTGTATAAAATTTGAGTTTTATGTATTTTGTGTGAAGAGATGAAGCAAACTGAAAGAGGATAGTAGTAGGTGAATTTTATGTATTTATTTACTAATAGGTGACAAGGAAGGCTCATTTCAGGTGTACCCCAGGAAGGGTAGGGAGTGAATACATTTCAAAGGTAACTGCAAAACAATCAAGAAATAAACAACAAACAATAGTGTAAACAAATATGAACAATAAACTAATAATGAGTGGTGGTAATTGATCAATTTGTAGATTGATGGCAGAACAGAACAAATATAAGGGTTGAGCATAGAAGTGCTAACAGCAACAGCAGGAAGGAGCAAAGTAATACCAGAGAAGTTACTTAGGAGCAGAGAAGGAGGAGGAGAGGAAAATACGTAGGTAGGTTATTTCATATAGAGAGGAAATAGAGAAAGTACTCTGACCCATGAAGGCACTGCAACAAGGGGTAACAATGGTTCAAGAATGAAAATAGCAGAGCAAGTAGGCTGGCCTAATGAAAGGGGGATTACAATAAGCTGAATAATAATATGTATTTTATTTATTTGTTATTCAGATAACACCTTTGAGCACATGAGCTCTTTTTCAAAGGTTCCATGTCAGTATAGGACAAAGAACTGAATCTGAGCCAAGTACTCAAAGGGGTTTCAATTTATTCATGGTGTACTGTGCAAAGTACAGTATGTTAGCTTTCTTTAGGGAGGCCCAAGATTATTTCAGTTTTTGGGAGTCTCAAAATCTTTTCCATGGATTTGGGAGGCTCACTGTGTCAAAGTCTGAAAACTATTGCTTTAGATTATCAATGCCTAACAGCAGTATTGGCAACTGGCAACCTCCTAAATAGTAATTACGTCCCCAAAGTTAAAGGTAACAACCCAGCTCTACTGTGTGTTGTCTGGCTGCTACAGCTTTAAACATAGAAAGGGACCGCTTGGCCCACCCAGTCTGCCCATTTCCCTACCTACTGGATAAGCTGCAGATCCTAGTTAACCAGCAGCCTACTTCTTCCTACCCCACCCGCTAGAATGGCCTTATGACTGTCCCATGCATGTTTGAATTCCACCACTGTTTTGACTCCACAACCTCCTCTGAAGGCTGTTCCATGCATCCACAACCCTATCTGTGAAAAATACTTCCTTACATAAACAACTGCTGAAATTTATAAAACAGCATACCAAAAATATATTAACAGTATCTTCCATAATAACAATTTCATGACAAACTGATAAATGGCTAAACATTGTACTGTTCTTTATAGATAGAAATGTTAGCAGTTCTTTGAGAACTGGGGTGGGGGCAGGGTTGCATTAAGGGAAAAGGAAAAACAGATATACTGTATATATAGCTTGCTTGCACTCTATGCCTCTTTGGTCTGCAGTGCATACGAATTCTGTCCTATAGAAACCATTCACAAAAATGTACTGAATTTTTATACCAGCCTATATGTAAATCAGATAACAGTGCATAGCCTGCCTAACTGCTCACAGAAATAACAGCACAATGCACAATTTAACTGAAACAGAAAACAAACTTTTAAGTTTTAAACCATACAACCATGCTGTGCAGCGCTGACGGACTGTCAAAGCAACAACATTGCATTTTATAATTTTCAGCTTGATTACTTGAATTTAGTCAGATGTAATTCTTTCTCTGGTTGGACTTGATCGATTAAATTAATGATTTCTGCGCTGTTTTTATGTACAGTAATATAGGCAAATTTAGGCACACAGACAATGTTGCACTGCATTAATAAATTAAACACCGTCTGTGAGGGTACAAAAAGTAATATGGGCCAGAGACTCCTTGGTCCATTCTTTATACCCACCTAATTTCTTTGAAATACATTCTGCACAAACAAGTCAAGCAATACAGCATACTGAAGCACTCAGAGGTGCCCACTATAACAGGATATGGTCAGCAAAGGCCGTTAGGATCATAATGAATGGAGAGGATCTGGCAAGTAAATGTTATTTACTTAATACTTCTATCTCACTTTGTGGCCATGGGGGTGGGGGCTATGGAAAATAGACAGTATGGCTAGGCTGGGGACCATTGTTTTTGTTTCTCTGCAAACTTAGCAAATGGTTCAGAAACAAAAACAAGTGTGAATTGCAGCTCAGCTGCCTTGTCTATTCTGCCTAAAATGGAAACACCTTTAACCCATTCACACCTGAGAGACACAATTGGGTCTCTTTTTCATCGACGTCTTTGTTAGAATGGGTTAAAAGAACAACTGGTGCTGTGTTTTACAAGGCAGTTTATTATGTCCTAAGAAGGTGGGGCTGCTGCAGCACTCTCCGCTCTCTGCTTCTGACATCAGTGCTATTCAACCTTTGTATATTTGATATCCAGTGCTATTGAAAGGTGGGGACTTACAATGCCTCTGTTTATCCACAGAATCAGGTTCACTGCTGACTTTTCTTCTCAATGCTCATACATGGTATAGTTGAGATAGCACTAGATGGTAAACTAAATCTCTTTGTTTATCCACAGAGACTGCAGGTACTCTGCAGCCCCCCACTCACCCATTGTGATGGAATTAGTGCTTGTAAAAAGTAAATAAAGTCCTTGGTTTATTCACAGGTACAGTACCATGTGGGGCAGACTCAGTGCAAACATACCCATACTGTGATGGATTTAATGCTGATAAGAGGTAAGGGACTGACACCACTTGGACTTTAAACCCTTGGATAATTCACAGAGACAGCTACAGTGTGGGGTCAGGGTAAGGCTTGGCTTCCACAATCTCTGCATTTAGTCCTGGTGAATGGTGAGAGACTGCCAGAACTGGGGACTTTAGCATGTTGTTTATCTACAGTGATGGGTTGCATACACACACACACACACACATACAGCATGTACACTGACAAAATAAATTCAAGAGGACTGAGTTAGCAGCATCCCAGTTTTGATGGCTGTGACTGAACAGCTACTACGGCAACAAAATGGAAATAATAAATTGCTATCTGAAATGTTTATACAAAATAATATTTGATTGAAAGTATGGAAATGTTTTTAATAAAGATGTTTTACATATTTGACCATTGCTTCTTAATAGTCATATAATATTACTTCAATATGTGGTGTTCATTTTAAATATTTAACTTGTAAATACTGTTTATACTTGTTGTTATGACCATGTTATGCACAACAGCAGAAATAATCTCTTTAAAACAAAAACTCAAAAGGGAATGTGTTTATATTGGAGTTATAGATATTGTGAATTTATAGTTTACCAGTGATGTTGGTAAAAATCTAGGAATGTCACACTTCCCAAAGCTTTGAACAGTTCCCCAACCTCATATCAAGTTTGTTACCAATTTCTGATATATAAAAAAAAATTGCATGTTCACTCTGTAAATCACCTTTCAGGATAAGTGAACAAAATGACACTGGCACTCTTGAGGAGGAGGGGTCTTATAAAGGCCATTTTGAAAATATGCTGCAGTACTTCCAAAAATGGCCATGTTATACCTGGGTGTTGCATAATTTCTATGCACATTTGTAACTTTGGTCATTTGGTAGCTCTTCACAGACCTATCAGCTCTGGTAGATCTTGTTTTATATAGTCACAGTACAAAAGCATTTTTCATTAATTTTAAACTTCTTTGAATCATATTCATTTTCATTTCTTCTTTCCCTAGACACCAAAGTTCCTATCTCATAATCCCATCATCACATTGCAAAAACATCAGCATTTAATAATTGATCCACTACACTGCTTTACATATTTAAAAACAAAACACAAGGTGCTTCTTCAGCATGTGGTCTAAAAAGCAAAACAAAATGGTTGTATTAAATGCATGCTGAAAATAGAAAATAGAGTTAAAAAATCGTTTTGACCTTGGTCTTCTTAGGAAATAGCTAAAAGAGAAACTAACTTATTTTTTTTCTCTTTAGATATTTCGAAGAAGACCTAAGATCAGAACGAGATTTTAACTCTATTTTCATTTTCAGCGTGCATTTAATATAACCATTTTGTTTTGCTTTACAATATTTAATATGTTCTGTTATTATTTCATATAATAGTCCCCTGTAATCTGCAAATTAAAGTAGTCTAACCTCTAAGACAATTTAAACTTCTTGCTACATTAGAATCCTACTAATTTTGTATCACATGCTCCACACATCCTGCGGGAGATGAAACATAAACTGTTTTCAAAAAATGTTTTACAGCAGTATAAATAGCACCAAGACACTTTTAAAAAATGTCTGTTGCTCTTGTAGAGCATAAAGGGCTCATCCAATGGGTTCATGTACTGTGAAGTTTGTGGCAACTTCAGATGACTGAGAGAGCCAGAATTTCCATACATGTGTGGTTAAATACCGCAATTGGTGGTAGGGAAGTGGATGTCAATAATGATGTCATAACTCCACCCATTCCAGGATTCCACCCTCAATCTCTACTGTGAGTTGGAGAGAAGCTGGACTACTGAACTCAGTGGTGGCATGGTGGACTGGATGGGACCACTCAAGCCTGAGTACTCAGTCAGAAGGCAGTTCACCCCCACCCTTGGATGCTAACTGTGACATATTTCTTTACAGTTGTTACATCAAAAGTAGATGCAGTGAATCAGGTATTAAACAATTATTCATCTCAGGAACCACCCATTTCATATTGTGTTGTGAGTGCAGAAACTAGTTTTTAAGCCACATACACTTGGTAAATTCTACATTAAAAATTGTCTATAAACAGTAAAATAGGAGAGAGCTGGCAGGAAGGACAGAGTATCTTAAAAACACCAAGTGCATCCAAGCTGGCTTTTGAAATTTTGTCAGCATATTTACATTTTCCATTTAGGAATCAAGAGATCAGGTGATGTGTGAGTGTGCAAAGGAAAAATTCAGAATTCAATCACATTACAATGTCTGACAATATAACCATCTAAGCCTCTGTTTCTCCAGGAATTCCCAGCTACTAGAATTATTTGCTTTTCATGCCTAATATACATTGCTATTTACTGTATATAGATGCAAATATGTTAGCTTTTCTAGTTCCTCCTTAAAGAATTAACATTTGTTGTTACTCCTAGAAGCTAAAAGTAATACTGTCCACATAAATACAGATCAGTTCTTATTTGGTTCCTCCCTCATATGTCCATATTTCTTGAAAACTTCTGGAGGCTGGCAAATGCTGGATAGTCACAAGGCTTCATGGATTCTCTTTTTTTTCCAATTGTTTAACCAGGGTGAAACATTAAGCTGAAACCTTGTTTACAGGTGCAACCTGGGAGCACAGGGAAGTTATGTGACTTGCTCAGGGTCACACAGTATGCAAGTGGGGGCTGTGGGATTCTAAACTCAGGTCTCCAGATTTGCAGCTGAAGCCTTGAACCACTGCCTTATACTGCCTTTGTTGCTATTAATAGAGATGGTGCATCTCATTTGCTGGTTACCAATACAGGTTCCAGTCCAACGCTCATTTAGATCAATGTTTTCAAATGGTGAGGCTAGTATCCCAAGAGAGGCCCTAACTTGTTCCAGCGAGGCTCACACAAGCTTGAAATTATATTATATTTTAATATTTAATTTCAAACAGTTTGAGTGAAGGACAAGACAAATTGAAAGTAGATGATGGCAGTTTATTTTAACCTACCATTACCTTGCCCATTTGCTCCCTTCCACCTGCCTCCTCCAGTCTCAACATATGTCTTCACTGGGAATTATCTCACTCTTACTTGTGCCCCTGTGGCTTGTCCCTATAGCAGGGCTCTTATCATCATGGCTGGCAGGCAGGGCTGCTCCCAGACCTTTAAAACTGATATGAAATCTTTCAAAATACACAGTACTGTACTTTCTACAGAGGCAACACACCCACACATTACCCACAGAATGATCATATGTATGTATGTAAGAATTTAGTTAGTGAGTGAGTTAATTAGTTAGATAGCTATGCACAAACTTGTGACCAAGAAAGGCACATGAAACTAAAGTTTAATTTCATGTGTGACTGGGGAAAATGAGTTGACTAAAAGAGAATACAGCTATAGGTGTTTCACTTTATTAGTGGTGTACTGTAAAAAGTAGTAAAAGTATTGTATTGTACTCTATTTTTTTCTATGGGGAGGCTCAAAATGATTTTCATATTTGATAGAAGCTCAAGATATTTTTCCATGGCTTGGGGAGGCTCAATATGACAAAGTCTGAGAACTAATGATTTAGATCAACACGTGGATTTAAACAGTTCATTTTATGAATCTAGTACACCTCCCTTCTCAGGACCAGATTTTCCCAGCTTATGTTTGCTCCAATAAGTTCATTCACCCTTTCCAAATCCCAGAATCTAGAGAAATGGCAGAGTGGCCAGCAGTATTGAAGTGTCTTGCTACAGTGGAACCCTGATCTCTGTTTCTTATATCACTCTTATGTTCACTTATCCTGCATCAAAGTTCCCTGGTCATCTTGTCTATATATAGTTTGTCACAGGGACATTGCGGTATATAACAATCAATCAATCAATCAATCAAAATCTTTATTTATCCAGGTGATCACCATTGAGCAATGCTCATTTACAAGATAGACGTGGGTGGAACACGGTAGACATAATAACACAAGGCAGTACATTTATATACAGTCAGAGCAAATAGGTACACATACTGAATAAAGGGCAACCAAATACAAGAACCCATAAGAACTTGTACAGTTCAAGGCAATAGTTAAAAATATAGACAACATATACATACATACAATATCTAGGTACAGTAAAAATTAGCGTGAGTTAAATCTATTGTAGATTATAGTGGACTGAGTAACAGCTTGGCCAGCAGAGAAAGGTCAGAATAGAGGGGTGGGTGGGGACCAGAGGACTAATAAAGATACAAAGGGAGAAACAAAACAGGGTGGGAGGGGTAGAGTGGACAGGAAATGATGGAAATGAACCAGAAGGAGGATAAAAGGAGCGCAGAGTAGAGGGAAGATGCAAGGAGATAGACCTCAACCAAGGGTGTATATATATGTGATATATATATATATATATATATATATATATATACATATTATAGTACCATAGTTAGGTTGAGGAGCCATTTCTATGTTAAACCCCAAAATTTTGCACCTTAATAACTTTGCAACCATTTGACAGAGTTGGCTGAAATTTGGAATACACAATCAAGAACCATAGGCCTTGGCATCTACCAAGTTTTGTGCCAGTTGGATACACGGCTGAGGAGTTATTAAGCATGATTTGCACTCATGTTTACGCTTTTTCTGGAATTCTCGTTCCGCAGCATCAGGTCGCATGGTTTCAGCTGACTGGCCTGAAATCTTCAGGGAACATGCGGCCAGGATCCCTGATGTGCCTTTTGAAGATTTGGTGAAAAAATATTAAACGGTTCAAAAGTTATTCAAAAACAATTTCCCATTATAAGTCAATGGGAAAAGTTAACAAAAGTTCAACACTTTCGCAAATGCATTTTTACTTTTGCATATGGGCCTGTTACTTTTGCAAATCAGCCATTTTGCTTTCAGTTGGTGATTAGAAAAATGCTTGGCATTTAAATTTGGGACCCTCTAGCAACCTAATTCTTTTTGTAATCACCTAGTCGGACCCTGAGGATGCTAGCCATGTCTTTATTTTGGGGTAAAACACCCCAGAAATATGTTTTCAGATTTCTGGAAAAAGTACTTTCACAAAGTACTTTCGTGCTACAAAAGTGTCGCAAATGTTTGTGAAAGCTTTGCAAATTCGCGACTAGTAATTTCCCAGTGTGTGGGAAAATGACAGCAATTCTCTGGCACTGCACTGCAAAAAGAACGGTTGGGAGTTTTGGGCTGAAATTTGAGGAACACAGCCGACATCTCACAGATGTGCCTTTCAGTGTTGTATTGAAAAATATTACATGGCAGCAAAGTTACGGCACTCCAAAGCTGATGGTTTTCCCATAGGATAACATTACGGCGCCCGATGCATTACAGGAATCCTTTGGCACCCTGCTGCAAAATAACGGTTTTGTCTTTTTCCTGAAATTTGGAGGAAAGACAGGCAACAGCCCACAGACATACCTTTCATTGGTTTGGTGAAAAAATATTACAGGGAGGCAAAGTTATGGCACTCCGAACTTCTCTTTTTCCCATGGGATAACATTACGGTGTTCGCCATGCCTTTCAGGGCCTGTATCTCGAAGCGGTGCGAGATACGAACTTTTAAATCAGAAAATTTCTTAGTCCCCTACTGGGGCTAAGTACAAAACAAGCCAGGACAGTCATAAATCATCGACTTTTAAATTTATTTTCTCGTCGTGTTGGTTCCAGAAATATAACCTATTTAGTATTCCAAGTCCTCATTTTCTGCTCCGATACCCATTATTATGCATACATTCTTTGTACTCACTGTCTTTCTCTATTCAGCTTTTGGGAAAACCAGCCTAAGCGCTTCATTACTGTTACCATTGCCCTTTCCGCTTTTGATTCACACGCCTGTTTCACTTACCGTTGACGTCACGCCACCATGTGCGTCATCCTTTGTGTTTTCATTTGCCCTTGCTTTCTGTTATTTTTGCCATTTGTGTCTACAGTACTGTTTCTCTTTCTGTTTCACTTTGCGTCACCATGCCCATTGACATTTCCATTTGCAGGCACCATATACTATGTGACACACATCGCGTGGCAGACTGTTCCCGTCTATGCCAGTATTGCATTGCCCTTTCTGTTGTCATTTGCGCTTGCATTACCATGTGCATCACTGTTAGCGCTTCTGTTTGCGTTGCTCTTCCTGTTACTATGCCACAACACATCATGGCGGGAGCGCACGTCCGCATTACAGTCACTATTTCTCATTATCATTCTCAAAAGAAGGAAATTAGAGGCAAAAACCTGTTTAATGCATTAGTTAGGTTGTTCCACAGCAACAAAGTGATGAAATTCGCTGTTAGGGTTGAAACCCTAACTCCGAGTCACCCCCATCACCACACACACAGACACACACACACACATGCAAGTATGGGGAGGCCCAAGTCAACACAACCAATGACAGACATCCAGTAGCAGGTGACAGAAATAACAAACAATTGTCTAAATGTACTACGAGACATCCCCACCCACCTGACCAGGTACTGCATGCTCAGTGGAGATCGACAGCAAAACTGAGGCCATGTACACCAAACGTACACATCCCTGATTGTAGCTGCACACAACGTTCCACACTTAGTAGTTGCATGGCCTTACCTACCGATGCCTCACACCACACCACAGCTGGTACTGTGCCGTTAGTCAATATAAATGCTGAAGGTGCATGATGACAGTTGTAGAAAGTTTTAACACTAGTGAGTATACATTAATTAAGAGAAGTACATAAATTAACTACAAGACACTAGCATGCTCAAGATAAAAGTAGTGTTACATTTAGTATGTGATTTACATAGTAGTACATTTACTGCAACGGTTTACTCAAGATAGAGAGGCTGATGTAAACGTATGAAAAGCATTGCCTGTTCAATGCTGTGAAATTTGTACTGCCAGTATCAGATGCATTCTTACTGATGAAGGTGTACTGCTGATGTACATACATAGACCTTCAGTGTGTTTCAATACTAAAGATGCAGAAAGTATTCTTTGTAAGAAACAGTGTAATTGCATGGATCAGGCCAAGCAATTTCTAAATATCATAGCACTACTGAGCCAACAATGACGTTCCTGTATCGGAGATGTCTATAGGTTAGATTTTCCTGTAGGCACTTACTGAGTATGTTGTACCTGATAAAGACAATCTCATTGCATCTGTGATGACTAACTTATTCAAATAGTAATACATTTACTATTGTTGCAATGAGTGATCTATGCCACTTATGGACACACTAATTTTTTTAACAGTTGTTTCATACTCAGGCTCTATGCCTAGTGTTTGGGTTTGCCACACTTCTGTCACTGATGCTATCAAAGTGATAACTATGTTAATTGTGGTACAACAGGAATCAAGTAGGTATGGTAGATATAAACAGAATGTCTTTTAGTATTGATTTAACTCACAATGGGGTAAGTGTACTAGGACAGCAGGGGTTATTCTCTATCACTGACTCTGTCAGTTATATTCACACTAAGGTTTCAATGACTGTAATGATCAAGTTACACTGTTCATCTTCATGAGTTCATATTCACAGCCATTCTCCAGTAACTAGACAGTGTATGGTGTAACTGGGTGGGACACTGTGTTGCAAAGCTACTGCAGTGCCTAGCAGAGGGAGAGTATCTACTCATAAAGACAATTACAATAAGGCATGACCAACAGTTATGTGAAATGGCCTGTTAATCACCCTGTAGGGGTTTAATGTTGAATGAGGCATAGCCGAGTGCCACATGTCGCTAGACAGTGATAAACTGACCATTAACATAATACCTGGGAGTGGCTTATTGCTATCATAATAAAACTGTTTTTAAACAACATTAAACCATGTTCATCATATGGTTAGGCTCTACATGTATGTTAATAAAAACTAAACATAAGGCTGTTACAATGTTTACAATCAATTAGAAAGCTGCATTTCTCAAACCCTTGTTATAATCAGAGATAATATACCTGTACAACTCCTTGGTTTTGCTCAACTCTATTGCTCAGCTGGCCCACCACATGTGGTGTGGTCAGGTGTGGGCATCAGTAGGTAAGGCCATGCAACTACTAAGTGTGGTACGTTGTGTGCAGCTGCAATCAGGGATGTGTACGTTTGGTGTACATGGCCTCAGTTTTGCTGTCGATCTCCACTGAGCATGCAGTACCTGGTCAGGTGGGTGGGGATGTCTCGTAGTACATTTGGACAATTGTTTGTTATTTCTGTCACCGGCTGCTGGATGTCTGTCATTGGTTGTGTTGACTTGGTCCTCCCCATACTTGCATGTGTATGTGTGTGTGTGTGTGTGTGTGTGTGTGTGTGTGTGTGGTGCTGGGGGTGAATTCGGAATTAGGGTTTTCAACCCTAACAGTGAATTTCCTCACTTTTGTCACTGTGGAACAACCCTAACTAATGCATTAAACAGAGTTTTTGTCTAATATATATATATATATATATCACATGATCTGACTTACATGTAATGTGCTGTTTAAGCAATAAGGCACGGCAAGGTGTGTGTTATCGTGTAATAATGTCACTCCTGGGGTAGGTCGAAGCACGAGGCAAAGCTGAGTGCTTCCACTACCCCAGGAGTGATGATTATACAATAACACACACCTTGGAGGCTTTATTGCAATCATACAATGGCTCGATGTTATATAAAATAAAATAAATATGTAAGAAAGGTTTTAGTAGATTTTAGTGTGGCAATATATCTTTGTTTCTGAAAAAAGAAGTGGATGGCAGCCATGATGTGTACACAGTGATGTTATTGTGTAATATCATCCCTGTCTCAGGCACGCACTGACCAATCAGAGTCCAGGACATTTTCTTGCCATTGTATAATTGATATAATATCTTTTGTTGGAGTATAGGTGTTCAAAAACTTTCTACTTGTATTGTGGCATTGAAGCATTGCCCACAAGAGAAGCTTCCATTTTCAGGGGTCCAATTAATAGCTTTCTCTCATCTGCTTCCCGCATGTCATGTGATGTACATACTAGCTTATCTTTAAGCGTAGGATTTTCTTTGAAGTTACCAGAGACTACTCCCTGTACCTTTTGTTCTGGGGATTACCCATTTGAAAGATGTGCCAGTTATGTGTGAGAATCTGCTGAATGTCACTGATCAGGTGACTGTAAGCAGTGGAGAAGAACAATCCTGTTTTCCGTGTTTTCTCTCCTATCAACTGTCAGAAGTGTTTCACATGGTGTTTGTTTTAAAACCTCCTGCACTGTTCCATGTACCCTCTCTTTCATATAACCCCATTGACAAATCTCCTATTCATATTATCAGCCTTCTTATGTATTCCTGTGTATCACTATTATTTCCCGGCTTGGATTATTTGAGATTTAGGGATGCTATCCTTGAGTTTTGAATCATGGTAACTCTGATAGTGAAGGATTGTATTCCTGTCTGTTGCTTTCCTGTAGAGTTTTGCTTGTAATCTGCCCTCTTTCTTGTACATTAGTAAATCTAGGAAAGAAACCTGTTGTAAACTCACTTTCATTGAAAGTTCTGTATCTGGTGATTTGCTGTTGATGTAGTCCGTGAACCTGTCCAGTACCTACCGTGTACCATCTCATATCAAAGTATATAAATAATGAAACATTTCCATTCCCTTCACGTTCTCAAAAATGGTTCATCTCTGCATTTTAAGATATGTGTGATTTTGAAACTCCACATAAAAGGTTAGCATATGATGGGGCCCATCATACTGCCCATGGCTGTACCTTTGACCTGCATGCAGAAGTCCTTCTCAGATTTAAAAAATTTTATTAAGTGCCATCTCCACTAGTCCCAATAGGAATTCCCATGGCAGAAATTGATCATCCCTTTCCTCGAAGCCTTCCCCAGGGGCATCAGCCCCTCTTTATATCTGATGCTGGAATATAAGTCCTTAACATCCATGGAAACCAGCCATACATTCTCGAAACATAACCCATGTTGATAAATATCTGAGATAAATTTTATAACATAGTTGGTATCCTTGATGTAGGTCTGCATCTTGCTAACTTCTGGCTGGATAGGGTAGCCTACATATTTAGACAAGGGCTCCAGGACTGAATCTACCCCAGAGACTATAGGTCTTCCAGGTGGTTTATTTGCATTTTGTGTACCTTTGGTGAAACATAAAGAGGGCACTCTAGGTTTTTATGTATTAGCATATCCATTTCCTGCTTTGCACACACCCTGGTTCACCCCAACTCTAGGAATTATCTTGTGTCTGCTTTGATTTCCATGGTAGGATCACCTTTCTAAAGGAGATAACAAGCAGGGTCTCCCAAATCAATCAATCAATCAAACTTTATTTAACCAGGTGATTACATCATTGAGCAAGCTCATTTGCAAGATGATCCTGGGCACAGTACAATTATATTTGAAGAATTCAACAACAAACCAAAATGTAATGGTCAGGGAATAGTCAAATTATAATAACAATTAATACTGGGAACAGCATGTATCACAGTCTAGAAATATATACAGGCAGTTAATTTAAGTAAGTTTGGGGACAGTGAAGGGAGAGGAAGACGAGACACTGAGGAAAGAGGGATGACATGTACAAGGGGAAGGGTGGGGCAATCCTGCTGGGGACAGGTCACCGGAGGGATTTTCATGGGAAGGGAGCCAGGGAGGGGCTATGAGAGAGTTAGGTACGCTAAGAGAAAGTCGCCAGCAGAGGTAATAGGCAGGCCAAGGGCGTCCAAGAGCTGGGTGAGAATTCAGACTATATGACCATGGTTACCTGAAGCAGTCCACATGCAGTTTTCAGGCATCGATAGAGTAGCTGTCTGAACACATAGAGACTAGGCAGGAAGGAGAGTTTAAGTACTTTTTTGCATGTTATTCTAAAGTGATGGAAGGAAGGAACTGATGGCAGTTGAGCCAAAAGCGTGTCTTTGTCCTTGGTAGCTTGAGGAGGACAAGGGTGGAGTTTCATAGGCCATATATACCTCTTGACTGGTCGAACAGGTTACCAATGTAGGGTGGGAGTTTGTTAGAAAGCACCCTGAAGAGCCACATGAGGTTTTTCTTTGCCTTCTCATGCTGAGAGACGCCAGTTGATTGCCTGATAAAGCAGGCAGTGGTGTGTCTGCAGAGGCATGTCGAGTATGATTTGCAGGGCACAATTGTAGAGTGTATTCAGCTTTTGAAGCACATACTGGGGCAGTGACTGTATAGGAAGTCAGTGTAGTCCAGCAAGGGTAGAAAGGTTGCTTGAACCAGACTCTTCCTGGTTTCAGAGTGAGCAAATGTCTTATTCGGTAGAATACGCCCAGATACTGTCTTAATTTTTTGTTAGTTCACTTAAATGTATACTGAAATGAAATTTGTTATCCAACCAGACTCAAGATATTTGAATGTATCCACTGTTTCCAAAGATACACCAAGGAGGGTGATAATCTGGTGAATACTGGGTGTCCACATGTTGGGGAGGGTGAGGGAAATAATCATGGCTTTTATTTTTTGGCATTGAGCAACAGTTTAAAGCTCAGCAGGTTATGTTGGAGCTTGAAAAAGTCCTGCTGTAACTCCTTGTGAGCAAGGTCTGGAGAGGGATTGGTTGTATAAAGACCGTGTCATCTGCAAAGGCATGGACATTCTGCAAGAATGCCAGCATCAATACAATTAATACAGAGAGTGAAGAGGATAGGCCCCAAAATGGAGCCTTGCGGTACACCTCGGGCATGGCTTTAAGTGGGGACAGTTCCCTTGTGCTTTAATTTGTTGCCTTTAATTTGTGAGGTAGGAATGGAGCCATTTTAGCAGCAGGGTTAGGCAAATGCAGCCCATGGTATCAAGCAGGATGGCGTGATCAACCATGTAGAAGGCTTTACTGAGGTCAACGAAAAGTGCGTAGATGTGCTGTCTGTTGTCAAACGCTGTTAATCAGTCATTCAACACTTTGGCTAGAGCCAACACAGTGTAGTGTTTTGGCTTGAACTCCAACTGGGCTGGTTAAGGATATTTTCACAATCCAAATATTCCCTTAGTTGTGAGTTGACAATTTTCTCTAGCAGCTTTGAAAGTACAGGAAGGAGCGAGATAGGCCTGCAGTTATTCAGGTCTGTGGGGTCTCCTGACTTGAACAAGGGATAATATGCTCAATTTTCCAACTGAGCGGGAGTTCCCCTTCAGTAAGTGAGCTGTTAAATAGATGGGCGATTGGTGCTGTCAGATGGTAATATCCTGCTATTAAGAAGAAGGGCTCTAATGAGTCAGCACCTGCACTCTTTCTGATGTCCAGGGATAGAAGAAGGTCATCCACCTGTTTGTAGGATAAGGCTGGAAGTTGAAGGAAGGTTGTCCAGTCTTAGTGACAATAGCAGGTCTAGTGCCTACACTGGCAGCACTTGGGGCACTCAGTTTACTATATGGTGGCATTGAATGTGAGTCCAGCAGTAGCAAAGTGGTTATTGAGCTGATCGAGTATCTCAGCCCTGTCTGTGCAGGAGTTATTGTTCACAATTTTGGTAGGGATTGGGGTGGCAGAGGACTGTCCTTCCACCTCTTGCAAGATTTGCCAGAACTTGGCAGAGCAGTTTTGTTTTCCTCGAGGGTGGACTGAAAACCTCAATTTTTCCATCCTTACCAGTTTAGTGCAGGAGTTCCTGGCTACCTGAAAGGCTAGCCCATCTGATTCTGACTGCAATTTCCTTGCCTTTTCCATACTGTGTCTCTGGACTGCAAGACCCTCTTCAAGGTTGGGCTGAACCAGTCAGGTGTCCGTTTTCTGGATTTGATCTTTATTAAGTGGAGCGTGTTTGTTGATTACCTTTAATAGCAGGTCCTGGAAGATACAGAACGCTTCTGTCACAGTGGGTGCAAGATAAAAGTTCTGGCATTTAATATTCCCTAGATCTGTCAGGAAGGCATGGAGACAGAACAGTTTTAGGCTGCACTTTAGTTTGAAGGTAGAAGTGGAAGGAAGGTGTGGGAGGACCTGACACATGCAACCACGCAGTGATCACTCAAGTCATTATGGAAGACCCTGTGTGGGAGATATTGTGTGGCTTGGTGACAAGCATAAGATCCAATAAGAAGCGATGGTCAGGGTTCTTTAATTAGGTCAGGTAATCTCAGGGTAATCTGAGTAAGACCATGCTCATCACAGAAATATTTAAGCCTGTTTGCATGGGCATCATTCCAGTTAAGGTTAAGGTCCCCATTATAATGCATTCAATTTTCACTTTTCCAGGAGGGACTACAGGTGAGGAAGTATACCCAGGCCAGTGACAGGTGGTCTATAGCAAACAACTGCCAACAGGGCTACTCCAGTTAGCTTGAGGACAATGCATTCAAACTCTTTGGGAATTGATGTACGGACAATGTCGGTGGTTAGGAATTATCCTTGAAACATATAGCAACATAGCCGCCTCTGGTTGACCTATTACACCAGTGTAGGTTGTAGCCAGCGATGTTAATCATATTGTCGGATACATGATTCTTATGCCAGATTCAGAGAACATTGCTACATCAGGCATAGTGTGAAGCATCCATGCTTGGACCATGTCAAATTTGTTGGCTAGACTCCTCAAATTAGCCCAATAGCTTTTAGGGTGAACTGGGTACTTTAATTGGCTCCCAACAAATGGTCTCTAAATGTTATAAAATTTTATATAACTGGGCCTATCAAGTGCTTTGCTCCTCAGATTACTGGACTTCCTTTTTTCCACTCAAAGAATTACAGTGGGAAACTTTATATGAATAATGTCACAAATATGTCTCCAAGACAGACTACGTTTTACTCAGTTTCATATACTGCACAATTTATATTATACCCTACAAAATTATTTACATTTGGTCTCTTAGCTACTCCTACCTGTAACTGGTGCCAGGAAGAAGAAGGCTCTATATATCATATTTTCTGGACTTGTTCCATAGCTGTTGCCCTGTGGCCAATATTCAACAACCTACAGACCCTTAATTAGGTCTGAATGATTTATTTACCCGTGAAATTTGTGTATTAGGTGACTACAGTAAAATTACTGTTCCCATCAGACGATATCATATGGCCCTATCTCTATGGCTGTGAAATTAATTCTACAGCATTGGAAAAATTGTGATGTCATTGCTTATTCTGAATAGCTTAACCCATTTTTAGCTAATTTGAGGACAGAAAACTATTGTAGTCTTAATAATAAACCTGAGAGATACAAGAAAAATGGTAATTGCTACACACATTGTTTTCACTCTAATACATCCATTTTGTATATTCTTGGTTTGTTCTTTCTAGACTCACTGGATTTATTTATCTACCTGGTCGAGCTGTGTTGTAAGGGGATGGGTGGGTTGGGATTTTGTTTTCTTTCTTTTGTGTTTTTGGGGTTTGTTAGAAGAGAGGGGGAGGGTATGAGAATGGCTCATGTACAGTGTATTCCTACTCTTTTACATTTACAATGTTCTGGTGGATCCTTTCTCACTTTTATTGTATGTATGTATGTATGTATGTTTTTGTTTGTTAACAACTTAATAAACTTTAATTGGAAAAAATGTTGGCTAGGTTGCCTATATTTATATGCAGAAGCTGAGCCTCTTTAACTGTGGGAGCTCCCCTGGAGCAGCTACCAGACCGGGGGCCCAGATTTAATTCCACACTACCTGCACAGAGTAATAGCAGGATTAGTAATTTCCTGAGCTGTCTTACAGGGAATCTCAGAAGGCTATGTTGAGTTGAGTGGCATGTGCACTGCCTAATGCAGCAGGGTATGCATTGAAGGGCAGTGAAAAGTGGTCAAAGCAGATATGACTACTTCCACGGAAAGGAGGGGTGCTCTGCTTAGGGATACAGGGCAGTGAGAGATGATAAACATTCTGGTTGTAAAAGTGGATCACTGCCTTTGGATGGAGTTAGCTGAGTAGTGATTACTGACCAACTGATTCCTGGCATGAAGTAGAGTTCAGGCAATTTATGTTATCCAGTAAAATCACACTGGGTTTCTGAGTTAGGCGGAGGGCGTAGCCAAGGAAGAGAAGGTAGGTTAAGGGCACCATTTAGGAAATACTAAGAAGTAGTGGAGAGGTGACACTGTCACATGGAATTATGGGTGGCTGTCAGTGACCCTGAAAAGGTGACTAGGCTGTAGGCCAGCCAGGGCTGTACAGCTGAAGTTATTGTGAAATTTATGGTGAGGAGGGTTGAAGAGGGGCAATTGTAAGAGGCAGTATATTGCCAGCGAGTATATATACTGTACCATACGGTATAGTACAGTACAGTAATCAAAAGGTGAAAACGGGAGAATTGAAGAAAGAAGTATAGCTCCAGTAGAGGATATATGGGGAAGTAGAACGTTATAGCTATAGACAGTTGGCATTAAGGGACTTGGTAATTCTTGGGACTAAGTTGAGAAGCAATGAAAGGATCTCAGATATGGAGCAGTGTAGTGGTTGGAAGCAGGGCAGCAGTAACACTGCCGAGGCTATACAACTGGTGGAATTATAGGGTGCTGGCTTTAAGAAGATGGCTGAATAAGGAATGCCAGAGGTGGCTTATGGAAAAAACATGTGTGGGGAGGAGGACTGTTTAATAGCAGCCGGGGTTGGGGCGAGTGTGCAGAAAAATTACAATCCTGAAGCTGTGCTACTATGAGTGCCTAGGCTCTAGATAGTGTAGCTGGAAGTAGCTTAGGCAGGAGTCAAATGTTTTTTAAATGTAACCTGCACCCCTGCCTTTTTGCAAATGACAGGTGGTATGCTGTTGAAGCTGACAGCAGTACTAGGTGGGGGCCTGGGTTCAGGGAGGATTAGCTACTACCGGCACAAGGGCTAGGTTTGGCTACTCTGCACAGGGGCACCCAAGTAAATCCGAACACAGGAAGCAATAACTGTAATGTCCAATACCAGGAATGGGATTCTAAAGTGTGGCTTTTATTCACATCCAATCTGAACAAACAAAGCATAGACAGACCCCTATGGGGCTACATTCCTAGTAATGCTGATAAGAGAAACAGAACATTTCCTCAATACTTCAGCCCTCGGGCTCTGGACCCTGAGCACACAGCTCGGACTTGCACACTGCTTTGGGTACACAGCCCAACTTGTACACTGTTTGGTTTTCCCTGGCCCAGCTCCCTGCCGGCCCTCAAACCCTGTCCATATGACATGGATACATTTTCTGGTGGCTTCCTAAACCACCTTAGAGCCTTTGACTCCATAAGGGAAATTTCCTTTCAATCCCATGTCTGGGTACTTCCCTCAGCACTGGCCAAGTGCCTGAGGCAAAGTAAAAGGGCCACAGAGCAAATCCATAGAGGTGAACCTGGTTACTAAAGATGGGGGTCTCCCACCTCTAGCTTCCACAATCCATACCCAGCCATTTCTCTGGACATTAAACAACTCTTTCGGAAAAGCTTGCAATGTAGATTAAAGGGTAAATGCACAGACATTTCCTCTACATGTCTTGACTTCCCCTTGTACTAGACTCGAACATACTTAAACATCTCTTTCTGAAAAGCTTGGCAGTGTAGATTAAAGGGTAAATGCATAGCACATTTTCTCTACATACTTGTCTTGACTTTCCCTTGGGCTGGACTTGAACATACTTTTACTTTGGCTTAGCCTATTCCTCTAGGCCTCTCACTGATTAAGCAGTCCAATCCCCAATTTACCACAGTTACATACTAACATACTAAAATGCCTGCAGAATAGGCCTAATGGTCTTTCGTGCCTGCTTTCGTTTGGTCAGCCCCCCACCCTGGGAGCTGACCTGCTGCCCCTCACCTTCTCTGGCTTATCCCTTCCCAGTTCCGGATATTCTCGCTGCATTGGATTTTGCTTCCAGAACCCTTCCCCTGTACCTGTCCTACCCCTCTTGAACCCTTTTTTTTTTTTATTTAGCTTTTGTTGACTGGGTAAGTGCACTAGACAAATCCTGCCTATTTTCAGGCATGACCGGGGAGGATACAGATGAATGCCAACTGACCTTGAACCAGATTAAGCTGTTGGTGGCATTTTTTAGTGAATGAGGGGATGGCCAGGACACGGGAAATTCCCTACTCTTTTCGACAAGTGCCATGGGATCTTTAACATCCACCTGAACTACCACCAATCCAGGCAGATGGGACCTCGGTTTAACGTCTCATTCGAAAAGACGGCACCTCAGAAGTGCAGCACCCCTCTCATGCTGCACTGCAGTGTCAGTACTGGGATATTAATCCAAGTGCCAGATGGGAACTGAACCCACAGCCCTCTGATCTCCCGGCCTCAGAGGCAGTGTGCTACCTGCTGAGCCACTTTCCACCGTATCTGCCTCCACCAGCCCCTAGGCAGTGCATTCCATGGCTGCACCACCCTCTCAGTGAAGTAGCACCTCCTCCTTTCTCCCTAGAATCTTCCCTCCTCCAGCTTCACCCATGCCCTCTAGTGGCCCCTCCTCCTTCTTTTGAAGCACCCTGACTGTTCCTCCCTATTTACCCCTTTCATGTACCTGAAGACCTTTATCATGTCCCTCCGGTCCCGTCTCTCTTCCAATGTGTACATATTTAGCTCTTCAGCCTCTCCTCATAGGTCCTGTCCTGAAGCCACAAATCATTTTGGTTGCCCTCCTCTGGACCCTCTCAGAATTTTACTGTCCCTCTTTAAGTGTGGCCTCCAAAACTGCATGCAGTACTCAGTGCTGGCCTCACCAAGCAGTTATACAGAGGAGTATCACTTCCCTCCTTCTGGAGGTGATCCCCCTAGCAATGCACCCCAGCATCCTGTTGGCCTTGGCTGCTGCCCTCCTACAAGTCACTGAGTTGTTCATCTTGACATCCACCACAACCCCCAGGTCCCTCTCAGCCATCGAGACTTGTAGCATTCCCCAGGGTGTACACTTGGCTCGGGTTCTGGCCCCAGGTGCAGTACCTAAGCGTTTCCCTCATTGAACCTCAGCTTCCACTTTCTAGACCATCTTCCAGAGCCTCCAGGTCCCCTGTAGGGCCACCCTCCCTCCTTCCCATCCACCATCGCCCCCAGTTTTGAGTCATCCATAAAGTGACTCATCTCACTCCTGATACCTGTCCTTATGTCAGAGACTTAGGTGTTGAACAGGAGGGGCCCAAGACAGATCCCTGTGGGATCCCACTAATGACTTTCCTTGGGATGAGACTATCCTGCCAACTATGACCCTCTGGGTCCAGTCCTGGAGCCAATTGCCTATCCATCTGATCATCTGGTTTCCCACCCCATTTCTCCCAGCTTATCCAACAGGCCCTCGTGAGGAACAGAGTCAAATGCCTTGCTGACGTCTAGAAAGAGGACGTCCACTGGTCTACCAGGTCCAAGGTGAAACATAGGCCCCATGTAAGAGCAGAACTCACCCTTTGGTTGCAGGTGCCCCAGGTGATTCTTGACAGCTTCTGGTGCCACAGCACAACTTAGAAAAATAAGGCAGCTTCTTCCCTAGCCAGAACCAGGAGAGTTCCCCTGGAATAACAGACAACCTTTCCCCCCATCCCCTCAGGGATGGGCACAGAGACCTGTAACAGCTGCCCCACCACTTCACTGAACAGCTTACTGTGTTCCTCTTTTGGCAGAAACACACACCTCTCCCTAAAAGTAGCTCTATATCAGAGCTTTAGGCTCCAAGAGCCTGTGCACAGACTGCTGTGCTCCTCCCTTCAAGACTGCTCACACACAACTGCTGCAGCTCACTGTTCAAAACTCCCAACATTCTAACCTAACTACCAGCTGCAGATTCCAATGTGGCTCATGCAGCTGCGATAGTTCAATGGTGATGTCATCCCTCAGTCTCAGCTGTGACTGAGAACAGAGTAAGACAGTGTGAAATCCATTTAACTGAGTTTCAAAGCTGCCTTCCCTGCCTACCACTAGGTCTTACTGGGATTCTAGTAACCATGGGTAACGGGGTTACATAAATAAATGCACCAGAGCCCGAGCTCTGAAACTGAGCCACTCACAGGAGCGCAGCAAGGTTGTTTTGGCTAATGAGGTGCTCCGCTGTGGTTGTATATGACGCAGTGGATGGCAATGATTGGAATGTCTGGTGGCATACCTGGGGTTCAGGCAGTGAGGCGGATGGCACTTAGGGCAGCTACCTAGGTGCCACGGCAGCTCTCCCCACCTGTTCAGGTGGCTTCAGTGGCAGGATCATCCTCAGGAATGGACCCTACAAAATTTAAGACAAGGATTAGTGCCATCATCAGAGCAGCATCACAGGAGGACTGATATCACTAACAATAGGACAGGGCGTGAGTGAGAGAAAGGGGAGGAGAGCAGGATTAGTGAGGAAGGAGGAGGAGAGCAGAGTTGCTTAGAAACAGTCAGGGGTCTCAGGTTTAGGTGCTAATCTAAATTCTGCAGATACAGAAGGAGAATTGTTAAATGGCAGGGGTGGGTGTGAGAGACAGGGAGAGAATGTACAAGTACATGAATCCTAGTCTACAGAGGGAAATTTAAATAATTAGAGTGGTGAGGGGTTGGGTAGAGGGAGCAAGTGCAGGAGTTGCTCAGAGAGAAACAAGAAATAAAATGTTTGAACAGTAGAAGGAAGTTGTACACAGCAGGAGTAGGATATTCTGTGAATAGGAATATACAATGTAGCAACAGTCCTGACCTCCTGTCGGGCTTGCTTGCCAAATTAGCTAAAATAGCTAAGTTTAGGATAAGCAGAATACAATTCGAATGACCAGCCAGTAAACTCAGTCTACACAGTACAGATTAAAGCATTTTCAGTATATGTATGGCCTACTAAACGAGTCTGCACAGTAACACTTAAGACATCAAGCATTGGTTTAAGCTTAAAACAAAGGCTAACTCTGAGCACTAGCAGGAAATAATAATTTTCTTTCACAAGCTATCAAGGTATGATGAGAAAACAGGCAGAAAAGAAATAGGGCACAGGCAGGAGAATTACACTCCCTGAAGCTGTGCTGCTGACGCCTAGGCTCTAGATGGCGTGGCTGGAAGTAACAGGCAGGAGGTAAATTTTTTTAAATAAATACACCAGAGCCTGAGCTCCTAAATTGGGTCACTCACAGGAGTGCAGCAAGGTTGTTTGACCAATGAGGTGCCCGCTCTGGTTGGAGCAACAGGCAGTGGATGGCAATGAATGGATTGTCTGGCAGTGCGCCTGGGGTTGCGGGCAGTGAGGTGAATGCACGTAAGGCAGCTACCTACAGTAGTTGCTACGGCAACTTCCCCACCTGTTCAGGCAGCTTTGGTGGTGGATCATCATCGGGAATGGCTCGTGGGTTTGGGCAGTGAGCATATGGCACCTAGGGCAGCTACCTAGGTGCCATGGCCCCTTTCCTGCCTGTTCAGGTGGCTTCAGCAGTGGGATTGTCCTCAGGAATGGCACAGGGTCATTATGTCGCAAGACATAATGCCGCATGGCACAATTGTGCTGCATGATTTATGCCATGAGGCATTATGTCTTTGTTCTGTGGGGCTCTGCCTCCACACCCCTGTTATGGAGGGCTGTGCCCCCAGGACACCCCCACTAAAGATTCTCAACTCCTTGGTGGTCTAACTCGGGAGTGCATTGAAGCTCAGTTGCCACATCTCTGACCATCTTTCAAGCTTCTCCAGCTCCCTCTTCATTTTCTGTATCCTTCTGGAGCATCCACCCTGTTGCAGATCTTGGTATCATCTACAAACAGGCAGGCCTTTCCTTCCAGTCACTCTGCAATGTCACTGATCAAGACATTGAACAGGACAGGTCCTAGTACTGATCCCTGTGGTACCCCACTGGTCACCCCTCTCTCCTCAGATTGTACCCCATTTAATACCACACTCTGTCTCCTGTCTGTTAACCAGTTCCTGATCCAGTTCACCATCTTGTCTCCCATGCTAAGACTACCCATAGAAATATAGAAACATAAAGGTTGATGACAGATAAGGACCACAAGGCCCATCCAGTCTGCCCATTTTTCTGCCTTATGAATGTGCCACACACCTTTACACTGCCAATGACCTATCTATCCATATTCGTCTGTCTTGCTCCCTTAAGCCTATCCCATGCCTGTTTGAAGCCCTGCACTGTATTCTAGCACCACATCCTGAGGTAGTCCGTTCCATGCATCCACCACTCTTTCTGTAAAAAGAATTTCCTCACATTCCCCTTAATCATCCTCCTCTATTCTCATGCTGTGTCCTCTTGTCCTGCTATTTTTCTTATATTTAAACATGTTAGACTCTTTCACCTTGTTAATGCCCTTAAGGTGTTTGAATGTTTCGATCATATCACCTCTCTCCCTCCTTTGCTCAAGGGTATACATATTGAGCTCCGTTAATCTGTCCTCAACGTCTTCTGATGCAGTCCCTGCACCATTCTGGTTGCCCTTCTCTGGACTGCCTAAGTTTGGTTAATGTCCTTGTGAAGGTGTGGTCTCCAGTACTGCACGCAGTACTCACGATGGGGCCTAGCCAGTGTCTTGTAAAGAGGGATTATTACTCCCTCTTACGACTTGTGATACCTCTACTAATACACCCTAACATCCCCTAGCTTCACCTACTGCTTTAGAGGTCCACTTGGATGATTTCAGGTCATCGGGTGATGATGATGCCCAAGTCTCTTTCTTCCTTTGTGACTGCCAGCAACTCCTCCATGCCTATAGGTGGCTTCAGGGTTTCTCTTCCCAATGTGCATAATCTTGCACTTCTTTGCATTAAATCCCAGTTGCCAGTCTTCTGACCATTTGCTAGTTTATCCAGATCTCTTCTCATTCTTCCCACCCCATCTGGATCATCTACTCTGTTGCAGATCTTGGTGTCATCTGCAAATAAACAAGCCTTACCCTCTAGTCCATCTGCAATGTCACTAATGAAGATATTGAAGAGACTGGCCCTCAGAGACTGATCCCTGAGGTACCCACTTGTGACCTGCATCTCTCTTCTGACTGTATACCATTTACCATTACTCTCTGTTTTCTGTCCATCAACCAGTTTGCCACCCAGTTGACCAACTTCTGACCCATCCCGAGCTTACCCATCTTATTTATCAATCTTCTATGTGGAACAGTGTCGAAAGCTTGCTGGAAATCAAGGTAGGTGACATCAACTGCTCCCCCTTGGTCCACCTCTCTGGTTACCCAGTCAAAGAAATCTATGAGATTAGTTTGACAGGACCTTCCTTTGTAAACCCATGAGGTCTTGAATCTGCCCCTATAGGATTCCAGGTGTTGCACTATCCTTTGCTTAAGGAGTGCCTCCATAATCTTGCCCACTACTGAGGTAAGACTGACTGGTCTGTAGTTCCCTGCCTCGTCCCTGCTACCACTCTGGTGGAGCGGGATCACATGAAACCCTTCTCCAGTCTTCTGGGACCTCTCCTGTGCTCAGAGACTCACTAAACAGGTCTGCTAATGGCTCTGCTAGTTCCACCCTTAGCTCCTTAAGTACCCTGGAATGTATGCCATCAGGTCTCATTGCCTTATCCACCCTGAGCTTAATGAGCTCTTGTAGGACCCTTTTTTTGTGAAGGAGGAGTGCTCACCTCCTCCCTCCCCTGTGCCCATGGTGCTGAGCTGTGGGCCCTGCCCTACCTTCTCTTCAGTAAGTACCCATCTTATTAATCAGCCTTCTATGTGGGATAGTGTCAAAGGCTTTGCTGAAATCTAGGTAGCTGCTGTCTACCGCCCTACCTGATTTATGCTCTAGTCACCCAATCAAAAAATCTGTTATATTCATTTGACATGACATTTCTGCTGTGAATCCATGTTGCCTCAGATCCTAAGCACGCTGGATTCCATATGTGCCACTATCCTTTCTTTCAGCAGTGTCTCTCCATGATCCGGTTTGCCATAATGCTGTACGCTATAAGCATGCGACATTAGGAGTCGGCATGCTCGGGATTGGATCCTGGGGTTCAGGCAGTGAGGCAGATGGAAAACTAGGGCAGCTACCTAGCTGCCATGGCAGCTCTTCCCTGCCTGTTCAGGTGTCTCAGACATTCAGTTTATAGTCCTTGTAGTTCCATGAACTCTCCCCTCTCTTATCAGCTGGCTTGATTGACATACTCTGTTTTGCTCTAAAATTTGTAGCATCTCCTTTTCACTTCTGGTAAGGGTTTTTGGTTAGGGAACAGTTTCTTAGTGTTTATCATCTCCTTAATTTGTTGTTCCACCACTTTTATATAGGTTTCCACTGTCTCCTTCCTTTGGTTGTGCAATGTTGATTTTATATCAAGGCTTTTCTTGGATTTTATCTCCTGCTGGTTTGTTCCTATTCTCTACCTTCAAACCAGTCCACTCATCTGATTTTTCTATAAAATCTTTTGGAGATCCATCTCTAGTTGGAAGATATCTAAGCCTTTAGTTGGTGAAACAATGGACCCTTACTTAACACAGATATTTCACTATCTGTAATAGCCCTACCACTAAGGTTGAAAACTGGTACTGGTTCCTCTAGTGTCTCTGTTTCCCTGGTGCTCCCACCCCTCCTCTTCATCTGCCCCTCTTCCTCCTCCTCCTCCTCCTCTACCACTCCCTCCTCTCTGATTTCTATAATTTGTTCTGTATTGTTCCTCCTTCTACAATCCCTGTGCGTTAGGCTGTATCTCCTTTCCTCCTGGGGTCTATTGGAGGCTGATATACCCATGTATTTGATGGTTCAAACTGGTGATCTTGTTCCTCCTCTAAAACAAGGCCCTTTTTCCTTGTTGTCTCCCCTGTTTGGTATTAGAATTGATGACATAACTGTCACTACTACCAGAATCCGTCTGTAATTGATTGATTCTCATAATTTTCATATGTTCTGTAAGGTCTTGGTTTGATGAACCAAGTATAGACTTATTGTCCTTATAATCAACTATATTGCTCTAAAACTTCTTAATTTTCTGTTGCTTGATATAGTATTCATATTCAGCCAAAATCCTTCTTTATTTTTGTAAAGTTGAAATAAATTCCTTATGTTGGACCCTGGCTTTATCGCATCCTTTACTCCCTTTATCTCCATTGTGAGTCTGTTTCTCTCCTCCACTATTGCTTCAATAAGTGCCAACATAAAGTCAGTGGAACACTTATTCCTAATTCAGTCCATTTTCACTTAATTTGATTATCATGAATCCTAGATTAGGTTCTACCAAATCCCAAAGACCCTAAGGTTCTTTTGTTTCTGAACGAAGTCACCTAGCGAGTGCATGCCATTCCAAGTGAATATCCTTCTGATCTAGATGGTAGATTTTATTTAGCAATGTTCTATCACTGGTTGTTTCCATCCATATTTTGTCTATATTTAATAGACCTAAAACCCTTTCTTGTTACTCTGCTGTAAAGTTTTCAAGTTTGTGTGCCCTCTGGTCTCTGCTGGAAGTCCTGAAAAAGTCCCTGTGTCCATTCTGTGACCCCTGTACTGTGAACTTGATTATTATTTTTTATTTTATGAGATGATAACCCCTAGGTCACTTTTCTCTTTGGTGGTCAGCTTCCTCCCCCAACATGTAGCTCTGTCTAGGTTCCCACTACTCAGGTGCATTATTTTGCACTTCTTTGCATTGAAGCTCAGTTACCACATCTCTGACCATCTTTCAAGCTTCTCAGGTCCCTCTTCATTTTTGTATCCCTTCTGGAGCATCCACCCTGTTGCAGATCTTGGTGTCATCTGCAAACAGGCAGATCTTTCCTTCCATCCCTCTGCAATGTCACTGATAAAGACATTGAACAGGACTGGTCCTACTACTGATCCCTGTGGTACCTCACTGGTCACCCTGTCTCCTCAGATTGTACCCCATTTAACACCACACTCTGTCTCCTGTCTGATAACCAGTTCCTCACCCAATTCACCATCTTGTCTCCTTGCTCAGACTACTCATCTTACTAATCAGCCTTCTATGTGGGGCAGTGTCAAAGGCTTTGCTGAAATCTAGGTAACTGCTATCTACCTCCCCTACCTGATTTAATTTCCTAGTCACCCAATCAAAAAAATCTGTTAGATTCATTTGACTATGACATTTCTGCTGTAATTCCATGTTGCCTCAGATCCTGAGCACTGCTGGATTCCATATGTGCCACTATCCTTTCTTTCAGCAGTGTCTCCATGATCACACCACCACTGAGGTGAGGCTGACTGGCCTGTACTTCCCTTCTCCTCCCTACTGCTGCTTTTGTACAGTGGGACTACATGTGCTTTCCTTCAGTCCTCTGGAATGACACCCATGTTGAGTGACTCTGTGAACAGGGCCATCAGAGACACTGCTAGTTCTCTTCACAGCTCCTTTAATATCCTCAGGTGGATGATGTCTGGCCCCATGGTGTTATCCATCTTTAGCTTTATGAGCTCTTCCAGAACTCTATCCACTGTAAATGGACTGTTGTCCACCTCTCCCCATTGCCTCTGCAACCGAACTGTAGTCGTTGACCCTCCCCACCTTAGAGAATACTGAGCAGAAGTATTTGTTCAGTATTTCTGCCTTGATCTAGGTCCCCCTTACACTTTCTTCTTCTTCTCTTTGAGCCTCACAGTCCCCACCCTGTTTTTTCTTCTTTCACTGATGTACCTATAAAATGCCTTATCCTTTGTTTACAGACTGTGCTAAGCCCTCTTCTATCTGTGCCTTCACTTTGACCTATTAACAGCCTTCCTGCTTCCCTTAGAAATTCAAGGTACTCCTCCCTGTCTTCCCTTTGGCTCCTTTATATTTCCTGAAACTCCAGCCTTTAGCCCTGACTTTGTCCCCCACCTTTTAGAGAACCATAGTGGTTCCTTCTTCTTTTCTCTTTGGCTACTATCTTAACACCTTTTTGTTATATACACTAGAGCTCCTTTCAGTTTCTCCCATTGTTCTTTGACCTCTCTTTATCTCTCCCTTCCCCAGGATTGCTTGTGTACATCTTCCCATTTCAGTGAAATCCACCCTCCTGAAATCTAATACTCTTGCCCCTTGTGTCTTAACTAAGTCCATGGGTGAACAATATTACCTTAGCCTCCACTGTCTTCCTAAACTTCTGTTGCCTTTATACCATCTCTGATGTACAGAGCCACTCCCTCCTTTGTACCCTCTGTCCCTCTGAACAGGTATAGCCTGGTACATTGATTTCCCAGTAATGATTAGCAGAGTACCATGTCTCTGTTATTGCTGCTATGTCAAGGTCTGCATCTGCCAACAAGGCCTCCAGGTCTGGAACCTTATTTCCTAGGCTATGGGCATTTTTGCATGACCTTCCATGTTTTATAATCTGCCCTCCCTCTTCTCTTGTTCTCCTCTCCAGTGTCTTCACCTGTTTCCTTTACTATGTGCTCTTGCCCCACCCCATATCACTTGTTATACATTCTTCACCTGCCTGCCTGCCTGCCCTTCCTACCTGCTTTTGCTGTTCCTGTATTCAACTTATGTTCCTGCATGTTCCCATGGGGAAGTATTCTTAAGCCTCCTAACCATCTCTCTCTCCCCTTGGCCAGTTTAAATGCTCACAGCTGAAGCATTTAAATTTCTCACAAAGGACCAAGGTCACCTTCTCAGACAGATGCAGGCCATCCTCCTTATATAAGTTTGCATCTGCCCAGGTCAGGCCCTAGTCCTCTGTGAGCCAAAACCCTCCCTTCCACAGCAATGCTTCAACTAGGAGTTGAAGGTATGGATGTGGAGTTCTTCCTCTGTGCCCTGGACAGGTAGCACTTCTGAGAATGAGACATAGCATGCTATCTGTTTCAGATTCCCCAGTTTACTGAAATTTTTCTGGACTCTGGCTAACTCCACCAGTTGGAGGTGTGATTTTGACCCCCTCACCTCCCTGAGACCACCATAGTCCAATCACTCCTATTTCCTGGCATCCTTCGAGGTATACGTTTTGGACTTGGTGGTCTCTGGGTGGGGGTGGATGCCACCTTCAGCTTGGCCAACTCTGCTCAGAGACAGGTGACCTCTTCCCTCAGCCCAGAGAGGTGTCTGCAGATAGGGCAGCATTGCAACCTCCAGAATGTCTTCCTGAAGACAACTGCTCCACAACCACTGTGCTTCACCACTTCCATCATGTCTCTTTCCCTCCTCAATCAACTGCCTGCTTAAGATGGCTGTTGTCTCCTAATATTAGTTTTATTTCTGTTGTGCTTTGCTATGCTTCCTCTCTTCACTACTTTCTGTATAGATACGGGATATTACCAAGGCCCTATGGACATACTAATAAATGTAGAGCAAGCCCTGGGTGAGTGGGTAGTGGGATGTGAGGCTGGGACTATACCACAGGCTGTGTTTAAAACAATCACCCAAGTAGTCCTCTGGCAGTGACTTCCCACTCCACTCACCGTGATCAGACACAGCCACTTTCAAACACACAGTCACAAACTTGTCAGCTAGAATCCCTCAATCCTGCCCAAACTAAATGGAAAAGCCCACAACAATGGCTGGTAAGAAAAGACCTCAAATACACTTATAAAACAGTCACAAACTTACCAGCTACCGTCCCTCGCTCCTGCTCTAAATAAATGAAGAATTGACTGAAATGGTAGTTAAAACCTCAAATCCAAACTACACTAATCACTGTAATATGATGCCTGCTTAAAGTTCAGACAGAGCCAGTTTCAAACACACAGTCACAAACTCATCTGCTAGAATCCCTCAGTCCTGTTCAAACTAAATGGAAAAGCTCACAGCAATAGCAGTTAAGAAAATGCCTCAAAAATAAATACAATTACAAATACAATCACAAACTCACCAGCTACAGTTCCTCCCTCCTGCTCCAACTAAGTGAAGAATCAACTTTTTTATGAAATGTATTCTTGTAAAATTGGCTGGATTGAAGATTTTCCTGTGTTGCATAAATATTTTACAGATTATTAAAGTTGCATAAATTAGTGGTCTGTTGCCATTTGATACTGTGTACTGTCAATCTTGTTTCTCTGGCCTTTGATTGGTTAAATGTGATCGCATTTTTTCAGAAAAAATTATGGCCACTCTTCATGGGCTTAGTTAATAATTTAGTCACATTATCACTTATTTCTTAATTAGTATGTTGAATCTGTGTGCTTTTGACAATATAGTCAAGGTGCTGTTCATTGTTTTGGGGTTGCTAGTGTTTTTGGGAGCCCATTTGAGATACTTCCTAGTTGCAAAGCATCATGGAAAAGCAAAGGTAAAGGGTCAAATAAGCTTACAACAAAATCATGCATGACAACATTTAATGTTATTGCACACACTTGTAATGTAATATGCATGTCAAACTCGGACATGTCATTTGTCTAGTGATAAGATAAAATTACACCATTAAAACAACAATGTTTTCAATGGAGCACACTCACGTACCTCAAAAATGTTTACAATAACTTTTTGTCCTTGACAACATAGTTCATTTCAATGAAAGTGTACCGTACCTCAAAATCTTTGTGGTTATTTTTTACCTCAACAGCATAATTTATTCCAATGGGGCGTTCACATGCCTCAAAACTGTTGTGGTTACATTTTGCCTTGAAAACATAATTCCTTGTAATGAAGCACATTCACATAGCTCAAAACTTTCATGGTTAAATATTTTGCCTCAAAATATAGTTCCTTTAATGGAGAGTGTTCTCATACCACAAAAACTTGTAGTTCCTTATTTTTACTTCGACAACATAATTGATTTTAATGTTACACGTTCACATAGCTTGAAGTCTTTCACAGAAAAAATGTTTTGCCTCACAAACACAATTCATTTTGAATGGAGACCTGTTCACAAAGCCGAAAATGTTCACGCATACAAATATTACCTCAAAAACATCTTTCTTTCATTAAGTACATACATTTTAAAGATTGTCTTTTGAGGCAAAGTGTTTGTAACAATAAAACATATTAGTTTACATACGGAGGCTTTTATTTGTTTAGTATGCTTTTAATTATTACAGGCATTACAAACCATGATAGTGTTTATTGGTGTGTGAATCTGTATGGAAATTGGATGTACATTGTGATGTTTTGTTTTATTGCTATCTGATCTGAATGTCTTATAGCAAATTAATAGTTTCAGAAAACTAATTATTGTTTTCTTTCTTTTATAAGTGTATGATTCTATATCATTACATAACATGAAACCTGTGTTTGTAACCTGCTAGAATGTGTAGAAGTGGTAGACAAGTGAATGGACGTGAGGAGACAAAAGTATTGTAGCAATGTTAAGTTGATGAAGAGTAATGTAGGTAGTAAAATGCCATGAGAAACCCAAGGGCACTGGAAGGTCTGTACATAGAAAAGGTTGCCTGCTTCTTGTGAGATGTTTGCATCTGTTAGATGTTCAGCAACAACTGTAAAGTGCACAGCTCCTGACCATGCTATTGGTAGTGTGAAGCTGAAGAGCTGTTCATGGTTCCAGCCATTACCAATGAAACTCGTAAACAAAAATACACTTCTGTGATTAGTGGCCATCTTAACAAGTTGACATTTTCCACAAATTAGCTTCAAAGGCTAAAGCAGGTCAGATTATTTCTTCCATGATGAGACACCAAGGTAAATGACACAAGACTCAGCTTGCCTTGACGAAACTACCTCTTAGGGTTCATAGTTTTGTGAACATGGCACTTGCTGTCCTATCATGTTTGTGGAGACAAATGTTGACATAGATTGAATGGTTTAGTGATGTTGTGAACTCTGTACATATTATGCTGCAAAATGTTGTTACTTTGAACAGAGACAACTTTGGTAACGTCTTTAAAGGAACATGGCTGCATAAACAGCACTCAGAAGCCTTTTCTGGAAGGAGTCTTATGATGCATTTTCAGGATCTCAAATTTCTGTCGAAGAGGGCAGTAAGGCTTGTAATGTGTTGAGTGTCTCACACACACTGATGAAGTAAGTGTGTCAGCTGATGACACAGACTCAACTACTGAGATGCACAGGAAAATTGTGTATCAGGTAGATGTGATGAGACCTGCAATCTCAGAAAAGCATCCTTTGATGCTATCACACAGTCTGTGAATCATTTTGTTGCTACAATGAAGAAACAGAGATACAGCATATTATACAAGATTGATCTCTGTGAAATTTGCAATTTGCAAGTATAAAGCATTGCTGGGGCATTCCTTGGCTTGCTTAGATAGCGGCGTGTGCAACAGTATATTTCATCATATGTGTATGCTTGCTGTACACAATCCTGCGATGCTCAGCTTTGTGTGTAAACTATACCAGGTGAGAAAAACTGTATCAGTATACAAACAGCTTGATGAGTCATTGAAAGCAGGAGATATGCAAGCTGAAAAACTGTGATACAGGATGTGCAATGTAGTAGTAAACGTTATGGTGCACCATGTGATTACACTTCTGCCACTGCATGATATGCTCTCACTCTTCAGGAATCTGACATATTGAAGACATTTGGAAGACCCATTGCCAAGTCTGAACTGACAAAGAGACAGAAGTTTGAATCTGCGTGTGTCTCATGTCACAGACTACTTTACAGGCTCCAGGCTGTTACTGCTGATATGGAAAAGAATAAATCTTTAATGACATGTGGGCATTACTGTTGGGCTACCTACTAGTAAAGCATGACTTTGATCTGGACCCAGTGGTTACCATGTGTCACTACTGTTTGACAAAGGTGAAACATGACACTGTGTCACTGAGGTCTGTATTGGTCAACATGGAGGCAGATGTAACACCTACTGTGATTGTTGTGCTGAATGTGTTTGAATGGATCCTAATACAAATGATAAAACTGTTACAGGCTATTCTGTGCTTGAGTACTAAGACACAAAATTGCTCCAGAAAGAGCTTGTGAAGTCTCTGAAAGGGTCTGTCTTGTATTTGCCACTGCCTCTGAAAGAGAATCTGGAGAATCTTATAGGAAAACAGTATTGTTATACTAGTAAACGGTGTCCCAACAAAGTCAAAGATCATTTGGCAAGATATTTTCAATGTGCAGAAAGTGAAGTGTTTTAGAGTACCTGAAGAGCAATAATCCTTTCTATGCTGACCTTTACATTAATGAACTCTCTGGTATGCGTGCTCAGTTTGGAGTGGTGGACACTAGAATGCCAATGATTGAGAAGTTCGATGTTGCAACTCATGAAGATGTGTATGAGCAGTACATAATTCACCCTTACATGGCAGGGACCCAGTTAGTGATAATATTGACCTATTCCAGATGAAACAGGTTGAAGGTAGTTCTGTTAGCATAGGAGGAAACACTGGAAGCACATTGCTTCCCAGATTTATTCCTCAAGGTACAAGAAGTCACCTGGAAGCATGTGAGGTGCATGTTCAAGGTGCTGAATATCATATATCAAGAGTCTTAAACAAGGATGGCAAATTTTGTAGGAACATACAATATTCTTTCTACCTGCTGTGGGAGAGTTGGCATAGAATCCTCTGCATCCATTGCACATATGCTGTGGTTGACTACTCCACTAAGCGGGAATCACAGCAGTTAGGTTTCTCCAAAAACTGCAAAGAAAGGATGAAACACTGCAGGTGAAACTGATGTTTATGCTGTTGAGTTTGGATGACTAAGAATACTGGTATTGTAGACACTCAGAGGTCATGACTACGCTATGTGAGTATGGTGCAGCTACTTGGTTTGTTACTCGGAGCTGTGCAGAGTACAGTTGGGATGAGCTGGTTGAACTGTTGAGGTCGGCCAATACTGATGTCGATGGTATTTCTTCAATGACACCTGGTGAGATGTGTTCACTGGATCCAGTTTCTGTGTCTTGACATTTTCACCATTGCTTCCATGAGGTATTGACATTCATATTGTCAAAGGACAATCCACCTCTTGGATTAGTTGAGCACTACTTTTGGAGAATGGAATATCATAGACGAGGCAAACCACACATCCATATGTTGTTGTGGATTAAAGATGCTCCTCATATTGGTGATAATAGGCAGCTGAAGTGCTGAACATCATTCAGCATTATGTCACTTGTCACATCCCTGACAAGTATGACAAGCCAACACTGTGAAAGCTGGTGCAGATGTTTTAGTGGCATCTTTGAGGGAAGTACCGCCACCGACCAGCCAAGAGTCATAATTAGTGGTACACCAGGTGTTGATTTGGTTTCCTAGATGTGTCTGCCAGCAAGGATGGATGAATGACTTGTTCTCAGCCATGCATCAACATCTCAAGGCAAAGTACAGTGAAAGGATCCAGGAGTTATCCACACCGGAGAATGAGGTGTTCATCAATGACTAAAACCTTACTCTTTTTCTGATGTGGCAGGCAAACATTGATGTGCAGTTTGTCGTTGATAACACTCTGTCTCTTGTTTGATACATTACATCATAGATCACAAAACATGAGCTGACTAGTTTACTTAAGCTTTTGGAAGATATTGCAACTTCAGCTCATCACTGAGCTCACAGCTTTTCTCACTGGGATTAAAGATATTGTCTCACAGGGAGTATGAAGCATATGAGGCCAGTGATCATTTGATTGAACACACTTGTACAGCAAGTCTAATGCTGTACACTTTCTCTGTTAATTACAAAAGGAAATGAAGGCATGTTTTGAAGTCTCATGATGAGATTGAAGAACTGGCTGTGCACCGCCTTCGTCCAAGAACATTTTGAAGAACAACCTGATTGACATGTACTACCAGCACTGGGCTGGTATGATGGATGACATGTGCCTGTACCATGTTGCCAAGTGATACTGTACAACTACAAGACTGATGTAGTACCTGATGAAATCGAGATTTACAATGTCAGAGGCCTTGATGGGTGCTTTGTTTCAGTAAAAGGAACAAACCCTGGCTGATTGACCACTGTAAACTGAATCTCTTTACAACTGAAAGTAAGGAATATTACTACTTTGCTCAAATGTTCCTCTTTAAGTCGTGGAGGAATGAGACCTCACTTAAAGAGACTGTGAAACATATGAAGAACAGTTCTACCTTTCATATGTGTCCTTCAAGAGTGAACAGTCTGAAACATACATTCATGGACTGTAATTAGAAAAGGAGCAGATGGATCAAGCTAAGAAAAAGTTTGAGGAAGATACCCCAGGAAATTCTCAGAAAACATAGATCCTGAGGGGCAGGGCACTCTTGGAGCTCCTCTCTGCCAGGAATGATCCTGTGGTTCTGATGAGTGAAGTCAAGAGTGCCATGGAACATAGAAACATAGAATTTGATGGCATATAAGGACCACTTGGCCCACCTACTCTGCCCATTTCCCTACTAACGGATAAGCTGCAGATCCTAGTTAACCAACAGCCTACTTCCTCCTACCTCCTACTAGAATTGCCTTATGTCTGTTCCATGCATTCTTGAATTCCCCATTGTTTTTGACTCTATGACCTCCTCAGGAAGGCTGTTCTATGTATCTACAACCCTCTGTGAAGAAATACTTCCTCACATTACCTCTGAGTTGCCCCATCTTCAAATTGTGCCCCTTGTTCTTGCACATCTCTTTTCTGAAAGATGCTACCCTCTTACACATTGTTGATTCCTTGAGGTATTTGAAAGTTTCTATCATGTCCCCCCTCCCGCCTTTCCTTGAGGCTGTAAAGCTAAGCTCCTTTAGTCTTTCTTCATATGTCTTCTGGTGCAGACCCTGCACCATTTGGTTGCACTCCTCTGGACAGCTCCCACCCTATCTAGGACTTTGCAGTGATGGCATCTCCAGAACTGTACATAATACTCCAGATGTGGTCTTACCAAATGCCTGTACAGAGGGCCAACAACTTCCTGTTTTCTACTGGTGATGCCTCTCCTAGCTACCCAGTATCCCCCAGCCCAACTTACTGGCTCCTCACATTGCTGGCCCACCTTTAGGTTGTCTGATATGACTACCCCAGGTCCCTTTCCATTTTGTTGTTGTCATCAGTATCTCACCCCATTGTGTACTCTTCCCTGGGTTTTTGTTTGCCAGGTGCATTACTTTGCACTTCTTTGCATTGAATCTAAGCTGCCATACATTTGACCATTCCTCCAACCTTACCAAGTCCCTTTTCATCCTTTCCACCCCACCTTGCTTATCAACCCTGTTGCAGATCTTTGTGTCATCTGCAAAAGACATACATTCCTCCAGTCCTTCTGCAATGTCACTTATAAAGACATTGAAAAGGACCGGCCCAAGTATTGAACCCTGTGGTACCCCACTAGTAACCCCCATTTTCAGTTGTAGAGTTCTTTCAGAACCCTTTCTTCTGTGAAAGGACTAATATCAACCCCCATCCCGAGTACGTCTATTGACTGGATTAGGTATCTCCCCTGCTTTTCCATTGTGAATACTGAGCAGCAGTACTCATTCAGTATCCCTGCTTTTTCACAGTTGCTCTCTGCCCAACCACCTTTCTTCATTTAGCCTCAGTAACCCTGCTTTAGTCTTTCTTGCTCCCTAACGTATCTATAAAAGATGTTATCCCCTTCTAACCTAGTTGGTTATCTTTCCTTGGTTTGGGACTTTGCTATTCTGACTGCCTTCCCTGCTTTCTTCTGCTTTAACTGGTACAGTTCTCTGTCCTGCTCCTTCTGTGTTTCCTTATACTTCCTGAACTCTATCTTTTTCTCCCTTATCTTCCCGCCACTTATTTTGAGAACCATAGTGTTTTTCTTTCATTTTGACTTGTTTATTTGCTTCACACAAAGGCTTGTTGCCTCTGTGATGGCAGTTTGATGTTTCCCATTGTTTGCTTCACCCACCTTCTTGCCTGTTTGCTAGTGCTTTCTGAGGCACTCTCTCATTTAGAAAAATCAGCCCTTCTGATGACCAGTACCTCCTTTTGTGTGGCTTGACTCTACAGCTAATTTTATTATGAACCACACTGTTTGGTGGTCACTTGTTCCCAGATGGCTACCCACTTCAAGATCAGAAAACCTCTCTCTGTCCCCATTTGAGAGTACCAGATCTAATTGCTCCCTCCCCAGTGGGTTCCAAAACTAGCTGTCTGAGGCATGCCCCTGTAGGGTATCAGGAATGGCTCTGCTCTTGGATGTGGCTGCAGCAAAGGTGCTCCAGTTAACATCTGGCATATTCGGGTTCCCCATCAGCAATATCTCCTTTCTCTGCCATGCCAAGGATACCTTCGATCATTTCCTTGTCCATTTCTGCCCCTGAGATGGGGCTTTTATACAACCCATGTATGAATTGTGGAGCCATTACCAGTCTCCAGGGTGATCCACAGTGTCTCCTCTCTGCCCAGTTTACCCTTTAGTTCTGTTGCTTTGATCCCATCCCTTACACAGAGAGCTACTCCTCCTCCTCTTCTTCCCTCCCTGTCCCTCCTGTAGATTGTGTACCTTGGTATGTTGACATCCCAGTCATGATTCTCTGTGTACCATATTTCTGTGACTGCCATGATATCCAGGCATCCCTCTTCCATCAAGGCCACCATTTTGTGGAGCTTTTACCTAGACTATGGGCATTGGTACTCATTACCCTCCTTTTTTATGGCTTTATTTCTTTTTGTCCCATCCCTGTCCTTGCTGCTTTGTCTTTTCTCCATTTACCCCATCCTTCTCCCTATTGACTGCTCTATCTTGGTGTTTACCTCACTAACTACCCTGATTTTGGGGGTGGCTAGGATTTACCTTCTCCTTCTCCTTTTCAGTGCCTCCTTCTTGGTTAGTTTAAATGCTTGCCAATGAAACATTTAAAACTATCACCTAGGATCCTGGATCCCCGGATAGATGCAGACCACTGCACCTGTATGAGCCTGCATCACGAGGTGGAACCCAGTCAAGAATTAAGCCAAATCCTGAGCTCTGCACCAGTGTTTCAACCAGTCATTGAATCCATGGTGCTGGTACCTAACCTCATCCATGCCATAGGTAGGTAGCACTTCCAAGAAAGTTACAGTGTGTGCTGCTTGTCTAAGGCTCCTCTGTAACTCCACAAACTCCTGTTGCACTGCTGTGATCCCATTCTCAGCCAGGTCATTCATCCCTAGGTGGATAATGGCATCCAGCTCACTCCCTTGCAGCTGCTCCACAATCCTGAGAGTTCATTTCCTGTCCTTCCAAGCCATGGCACGGGCAGGCACCTTACCTCCCTTTCCCTCCCTCCTCCAGTTCTACCCCTAACAAATAAGTCTCCCACCAGGGTGGTTTCCTTCCCTGTGGGGTTCTGTGCCACCCTCCTATGTGTCTCAATTGTCGAGGTTCCCAGCATCCTCCTTGGTGTCCACTGTGGGTGCCTCCATAGAGGAACCATGCTCTGCCAGAGTGGTAAATGAATTGTGGAGAGGCACAACTGGAGGGATTCATCTCTGTTCACCCCCTCACCCTCTCTGAGTCCACCATGTTCCAACCACTTCTTTTCTTGGCAACCTCTGAGGTAGTGGCAGTGGCATGGGTGGTTCCTGGGTGAAGGAGCAGGTTTACCAGAATCCTTGGCAGGTCAGTATTGAGCTAACAACCTCCTCTCTCAGCCCAGAGAGGTGCATGCAAATAGAACAGCAACGCATTCTCCAGAATGTCTCCTGGAAGACTGCTGCTCCACAGCCAGTGCATTGCACCACTCCCCACATGTCTGTGTCCCTTCCTGTTACAGATGCTTTTTTTGTTTTAGTGTGTGCAAGCTTGTGAGTGTCTTTACCTCCTATTCAGTGTGCTGAGCCTTTAAAGATATGAACAAGTGTATGTTGTTAGCAGTTTTGGGAAGTGATGTCAGAACCCCTGCTATAAAGGAAGTTATGTGCTTGGGGCAGGTTGGGTGAGGGAAGGGTGGAAGGAGTAAACCTATGCCATCCAGATCAATCAACTACAACTCTGACCCTCCACCCCAGGAGTACCTTTCTTCACCATGGGGAGCTTTAAACAGGCCCTTAAATCCTTTTATGGAATAAGGCATATGGCGTCCTTGATTAATGTTTTGTATTTGTTTTTAACAGTTTTATATTACTGTTTGTTTGTTTAGTCTGTATTTAATCTTTTGGAATGTGCCTTGGTTTTTGAAAGGGCAATATAAATAAAGTTTATTATTATTATTATTCCTTACAGACACCTATTTCACAGAGGTTAAGTAACAGGTCTAGTCACAAATGACTGCAAATATCTCCCAGCTGCAGTTCCTCCCTGGTAAATTAAAGTTAAAATTAAAGAAAGTCAACCCCAAAACCAAATTAATACTAGTTACTTACACAGGTCCAAAAGTAATAATTCATTTCAGTGTAGTCTAAAAAAACCTTCTTTATTTAAGGAAGCTGTGGCTGCTTTCTCTCTCTCTCTGTCTCTGTCATGCTTCTCATGTGACAAAGGATCTTAGTCTGCTGATTGACCAAGTTACTAGGCAGCAGTTTGCCGTTTATGATTCTGTCAAGGAAACAGTGAGACATGGCATCCTTCATGGAAGAAACAATGTACATGCAGAAACTACAAACCATTGTTAATGTTTGTTAGTGGTTCCACTGGCACTGGCACAAGTTTTGTTATTGAAGCCATCACAGTGGAGATAAGGAAACATACAGGAGAAGTGATATGTGTAGCTGTAACTGCTCTTACAGGCTTGGCTGCATACAACATTGGTGATGTGACTCTACACTGGATGTTTATGCTCCTGTAGAAAATGGCAAAACAGAAGAGTACTGAAAACATTCCCATGAAGTAGCATCTGAGCTGCGCCCAATGTTTGCCAAGATGAAACTTCGGATCATTGATGAGATCTGCATGGTTTCAATTGTCATGCTTACATGTATCCATCTAGGTATCCAGGACATTCTTGAACTGACCATGGTGAACCATTTGGGGAAGAGTATTGTTGTGTTTGGAACCTTCTGCAACTTGCATCTGTGAATGGAGAGCATGTGTTTACAGCACTGACTGTAAAGCAAGCAAGGAATACAATAGGATGCATTGGAGGAATCTATCTATGGGAATTGTTCTTTAACATTGAGCTGTATGAAAACATGTGGCAGAGTTGTGATCTTGCTTGCAAGGCACTGTTGGATCAGGCTCACATTGGTTCTTTGTCACAATACAATGTTTCTCTGTTAAACACATGCCATATCAGTTATATGTGCACCTCTCTGACTGCAGCATATGATGTCTCCAGTAATGTGTTCTCAGTCACTGCTCAAATTGTGTGACTCATGCTTCAACTCAAGTAGTGTGCTGAATTTAACAGTATTATGTTTTAGAGACATGGTCAGGAAAACATTACCTGCATGCAGTTGACACTGTTGATGGTGCGGTCTTGAGTCGGAATCTGGTAGCAAAGCTGACAAAATGACTGTCTGAGATAAAGTCTGATGTGTCTCACACAGCTGGAAAAGAAGTTATTCTAACTGTGTGCATGAACACAAGCATCATGCTACACGTAACCTTGATGTGGATGGTGGTATGGTGAATGGTGCAATGGGACACATAACTGACTTCCAGTAAAATGTACAGAAGACTTTCTTTGAGGCACTGGTAGTCAAGTTTGACAACATTGAACAGTCTTTACCTATTTCTAGAATGACTTTTAAGTTCTAGATTGTGAAAGACATATGTGACTAGGGAACAGTTTCCTGTGTGTGTTGATAAATGCTGTATCTGTACAAAAGTCGCAAGGCTTAAGTTTGGACTCAGCAATGGTACGACATTGACACTGGCATCTTTAGAGATGGCATGAGTTATGTTGTACTTTCATGTGTATGAAGTCTGTCTGGCTTATATATCATCTGCATAGTATCACAAAAAATCCGTGGTGACAGATGATGCATCATAGAGTACAACAGACTGCATACTCTGTACCAGTCAACATTGCCTCTTATACCACTATCCATGCATATAGTAGAGTGGAATGCTGCAGTCACAGGTTCTGGCATGAAAAAGATGTACTGGACAGATAGAGCAGCATTGAATTCAGACATCACATAGAAGGAATAAACAGCACAAAAATAGACAAGCTCTCCTCCATGAAAGAAAGCACCTGCTATGAGTGTCGTCCCAGCACTTAACAGTAGCACTGGAGTAAACTATTATGCAAACTCAGCAATGCAAGCATTTCTCCACATGCCTCACTATGTTGCCACTATTGCATCTTTGCATGACACAGCAGTGTCCAAGTCATTAAAGAATCTTGTGAATGATAGTGATAAGAACGGCAAAAGCATACAGACTCTGACACCCTTACAACTTGTGTCGGGTGAATATGGGGCATTATATTCAATAGTGCTCTGGGCAATGGCACAAGTGGTTGTGCAGTGCAAGTAAGTTGTGCTGAAGCAATAAAGGGATATATTCAAAATGGTGTGCTATGGTGCATCTCTTCTGAATATGGAAAAATACTCACAGCACAATGACAATGCACTGGAGCATCCCCACACAGGTCTGAATACCAGGACTGGGGATGCTCCAGTGCACACTGTAACTGTGCCATGCACAATATCCAGATATTCAGACCAGGATATGCAAATGGAGCCATTATGCATGCATGGCACAAATTGGGCCATTGGCATGTCATTATGGCCCCATTTGCATGTAGTAGTGCAGGGCCAGCCAGCAAATGTGCCTGGCATCCTGCACAGTATGCTGTCCCTGTATTAGGGACCGCAGTAGTATCCCTCCACAATCTGTAACCCCAAGCACCATGAGATATGCAAACATATCGACCCTGATTGTGCACTGTTTCCCCTCCCATCCCGACACACTGATCGCCAAAAACATGCTGTACAGATCCCTGGTGGTCCAGTGGAATCTCCCAGCCCTTGTGTACCTCCAATCACCATATATTAATAATAGACATAGCCCCATTGGTCCAGTGATTCCCCATTTCTGGTCTGTACCTCCGATCACCATATTTCATTTGTAAAAACAGCCCTGGTGGTCAGTGGAACCCCACATCCCTCCATAGTACCGATCATTGTGCTAATATGTAAACTAACATCCATGGTGGTATAGTGGTGGCCCCCCAGCCACACAGGACCCTCAGCCACCCAGCTCTCCCGTCATCTGGAGCGGTATATCTGCCTGCATATCACTGCAGCTGCCCTCTGAATGACAGCTACAGTAGTTGCTGCAAGTTCATTGGGCCACACTGTGAACTAATTGACTTATAATGCATCTGTAATAATTCACAACTTTGTGAATGAATGACTTCATTCACAAAGTTGTGCATTATTGCAGTATGCACTGTGAGTCTACTGGTCCACAGTGGGACCAATGAGTTGCAAACAGCTACTGTAGCTGTCAGTTTGCAGGCAGCCATGGTGGTATGTGGATGGGCATGCTACCCACTGATAATGGAGGAGCTGGATGGACTGGGGTCCTAAAAGCTGAGGGGTTAAGGGAACCACTGACCACCACTGATATTAGTTTCATATCAGCATGGTGATCTGTGCTACTGGAGGGAAGGGGGTTACCACTGGACCACCAGGGCTATTTTCACTACTGAAATACAGCAGTTGGAGGTATGGGCCAGTAGAGGGGAAACACGGGACCACCAAAGCTATTGATGTTAATATTATATGGTGATTGAAAGGAGGGATGGGTACCACTAGAAGACTACCAAAGACATATGTTGGTGCTTGTGCATGGTGTTCTGGTGGGTAGCCTTCATGGCTGGTGACTGCTGTGTTGCACACTACAATACAGCAGCTAGCTGTGGGTGGAGGCACTAAGTCATTTTCTATGGGCTCAACTTTGAGCCCAGGTATGCAACACATCTCTGGGCTGTGCCAGCAGATGCACTGCACATCCTGGGCTAAATATCTGGATGTCCATATATGTATGGGCATGCCCCTGGAGATGTGCTGCATACATTATCTTTGCACCTTGGTCATTTGGAATTGCGCTGTGCAATTCCCACCTTTTGAATATTGCCCCAGGGCACAGTTCTGGGGTTGCACTGGTGAAACTCAATTGTGCCAGGTGCAAGACCTTGAATATTTAGCCCATGATGGCCATCAAAGTTCACTAATAACATCCAGCAGGATGTGATTGAGTTTATGACGGCTATCATTAACAGCTTGAATCAGATCAAATTTCCATATGACAGTACTTTACTGTCGCATATGTGACAAAGTACCCTTGCCTGTCTTGTCAACATTCACACAGAAAGATAACAGAAAGCATGCTATGTATTTCATCATATATTGGACAGGCACATTCTGTGAAATTCAGGAACTGCTCAGGAATGCAGAATGTGGCGGAGGTACCCAGTGTGGGGAAGAGTGCCTTCAGTCCATACGATTTAGTACCTCTTCTTCTAGTCTTGCAGAGATATGATGCAAATGGACTATGAGTTGACACACCAGTGAATGATTTTGAAGCTGGAAGAGTACAATTCATGGGAGCATGCTTTGATACTCAGGCTGTGATATTCCATCATGAATCATCTGTACATTCAGGGCATTATGTGACATGGCCAAGGTACAGCAATGGCTGGATGGAATGCAATGACTACATGAGCACTTTTAAACAAAGGCTACTTCAAAACCTAAAAGATGCTTATGTACTGGTTCTCAAAATTACAATCAATTTCACCAGGCAGAAGAGTAGTGGATGGAAATGTGATTTCACTCTGTTTTACACACTCTACTTGTCATACCAGTGTGCTGTGCAATCTTTCTTGTACATGTGCAATTATTTTCATATCAGTTTATGAACAGTAGCAGAAACTGATTAGGCTCATGTAGATACATAACATGCCAACAATTATTGTAGGTGTTGCAGTGATTTTTGTTAAACTGCAGCCTATGTGGCCCTGAATAGGTGCTGGCTGTGTTCAATTCATTTCACATGCTACACTTACTTTAGCTGTGGAGCAGTCATCTAAACTGCATATCGACATCTCATGTCTATGCAGTTCTGTTGTACTAGGTAGTGTAGTGCATTTAATGCTATGTGACATAGAATGTGTTGTGACTGCTGTCAACATTATTGTCTGTCAATGCACTGTACATTAAGTACTTTGACAAACATAGCCATATTTTTGGTTTGCTATGTTTCTCATACATTGTGTACATCATGTACATGTTTCATCTGTATGGTGATACAGGAGAATAAATTGTGATAGAATGCTGCCACTGCAGCTTTAGATGTGTTTGCACACATATTGTTGTGCAATGGATTCTCAGCTACAGTAAGTGCTTACCTGATATTTTGTATATACAGGTAGTGCCTTACTAACACCTGTCTAGTGTTCACTTGAAGTAGCATATTTACTGCCAACTTTAATTAGTGGTGGAAATAGCCCATTAGTATGGAGGACTAATACATTGAAGGTTTATAATAAACAATTACTGGTTGATATTGTATATGTGTAAAAATGTTATTACATTTTCTGGGACTATGTACACCTATGTAAACTCTGTATTGTTGAGTGTAAAAATTGTAACATTAAACATAATTTAATTGTGACAGTTAAGTACTTCTATAATAGTGGGTATTTGTACTGTAGATAGTTTGAACATTAGAGCTTGTTAAGTTTCATACTGCAGTGATTAAATGGTAGGAGTTTTGATGCATTATAGAAAGATAGATGTGGTTTGTTTACTAATCATTAGTATGTTTTAAAATGTTTTTAATGGTACTATTAATGTATATTTAGATTATTATACTAACTGATTTGTGCTAATAATGTATATTTTCTTATGACTAATGCTTAGGAAACATTTTAAATAATTGTATTGCAACTTGCAAATATTTTGCTGAATTATTATATTGTTTGTTTTGTCATTGTATTGATTTATTTACAAGGTTTATTATACTAATGAGATATTAATTATTTATTATTTATGAGAGAGCATTGTAAATTACACACTCTGCTCAATCTCAGTTCGAGGTATGTTCCTGATTTTCTGGATCATCTTTATTAAGGGTCGGTAAGGAACTTTCCAGATGCACTTAACATTAAAATATTACAACAGAGCAATGCACTAGAGCAGCAACCTGGGATAAGTTGCTATTGTGTATGTAGCTTATTAATTGTTTACCGCATTTGGTTTTGCCCACCCCAGGAACATTGACTTGTTAAGTCTCATATCATTTTGAGGTCGGACACAGAAAGTTGGAAGTTAAGGTGCTGCACGCTGCTCGGATGTGGAGTTAGCTGAGAGAGCAGGATTTGTATAAAGCTTTTTCTACCTACAACAGGTTTACCAACGTTGCCCTATTAAGTTGTTTCTGTGGCAGTTACATTTCTTACCAGAAAATCTTGTGCACCAGAGACAGAATTCCAGTCCGTGTCATCTGCTACCCCAAGGTGAGCTAGGAGTGCTGTGGGTGACAGAGCAGCCCTCCTCTTGAGTGAGCTGAAACGTTTGGACCACTAATACACAGACTAGTGTTTTTGAAACTTAGTGAAAACTTACTATTTAACTAATACCTTGCCGTGCTTATTGCTGTGCCTTTCTCCTAGGATTTTTTTATTTTGAGCATTTTATCGAACGTTTGTCATTTGTTACCATGTATATATTGATACTTTTAAATTTTTAGAATGTCTTGGCTTGTGTGAAAACCCAGCAGGAATATAATGTATAACTTATAAGAAATTAGCCATGGAACCTGTATATTTATATTTTTATTTTAAATGTATAACCCATTAGATTGGTTAAAACGCCTTGGTTGGATAATTAATATGATGCACCTAGTTCTTGTTTAAGTTTTACCACTCTATTGATTATCTGCCTGAATTAACTGTTAATTGCTAATTTATATATATTTTGACATGGAAAGCACATGGAAATAACTGATATTGAATCATTATAGTATCTCAGCATCATAGCCTGTTCTCGCTTTGTTGTCACATTAATTGGTTTATTGGTCTATTCAAAGTATTGAAAAGACTACGCTCTTCACTAATTAGTTGGACAGTAACCATTTTTGTAGTTACAAGTGGATCAACTAAACATATTAATTGAATGAGTTATTGAAGCATGAGGAAAGCAAGGAAAGCATGCTTTGTTTAATAATCACTGGAAGGTTTAAAAGTCCCTGTCTCCACTCCAAACTATTTCCACTGAGTTCCTTTGTTGTTCCAAGGCAGTCCCTGTCCTCTAAGTTAATACAAGCTTTGGATTTGCTTTATACATATGCTTTCTTAAAGTTTGGGAAAAGACACAAAGTGCATCAGATTGCATTTATTGCACTTATTGCACTTGTTGCAATACAGTGATACACTTTATTTTGCATCAGTGGAAGTTCTTTGAAAACTTTGAAAAATTTCTTTGAAACTGCTAATTTTGAGCTTTGAACACCACCAAGAGCAATAGCCTTTTCCATTGGCATTTGTGCATAACTTCTATTACAAGTAAGTTATTTTCTACAGTTATTCAGGGATGTTTTTGCCACTAAATTGATTATAAATTATAAATAATAAATGATTTAGACATTTTAATTTTGTTTGGATTTTATTTTAGCTCTGACTGTTTTGTATATAGTTGGAAAAATCCAGAAAGCACAGAGTTTTAAAACATTTTGTTATTTAAAACCATTCAAAGTTACAAATGGTATCTTATTTGTACTTCTGATTATTTCCTGGTTGTTACAGCTTGGTCTTTTCTTTTACCATAAACAGTTATGCATCGAGAGTTTTAAGTAACCTCTTACAGAGATTAGTGGACTGGGAACTTGCTGTGAAATCTGTTGTATTCGACAACTATCCTATTTGGAACCATGGAGTTTTGATTGGAACAGCTCCCTTAGACAGGGTTGGGCATTTGAGACTCTTGTGGGTGTTTGATCCCAAAGAAGAAAGTAGCAGGAGGATTTCAATTGAAGAGCCAAAGAACCTGAAAATATTTATTTTTCTGACATCAGGTATCAAAATCCAAAACTCCAGAACTGAATTTGATGTATCCGGACATTTTTTTTTTATTTTCAAACTATTTGACTGTATTGTTTGACTGTTTATATTTATTTGTATTGTGTATTGTATTTGTGCTTTGTAAATTTATTGATGCTGAGAATAACTACAATTATAAATATTTAAACATTTAAAGGAACATCCTTGAGGTGAGATGAACTCTCGCTGTTTTTCTGGTTTAATAATCTATCCACCTCCTGGAAAATACTGATAGGATTATAATGTGGATATAATGGATTTAGTGAATTTAGGAATCTAAATGGCCTAGTTCTCTTTACTGTTTAGAGTGTATAGATCAGATAGATTAGATAGATTCTATATACTTTATCTGGTAATAGGGGCCTATATGGCCTGTTTTCTTCTAATTAGACCCAGATTAAATTAGATTATAGTATAATGGTGAATACACATTTACAAAGACAACTTAATGGAGACACTTCACCATTTCAAGAACTGCTAATAAGTAAAAAATAAAGCAAGACAGTCTAAAATAACTGATCATCTGTTTCCTCCAGTGACTAGAACTTCTACTCCAAGATTGCTTACATCTGAGGCATCAACAATGGAGGTTTGTGATTGTACTAGGAACAGTTTAGCTCAAGTAGAAACTGACTCAATATGTCTCCACAAGTAGTAATGAGTCCACTCGGGAAGCCATGTTGAGCTTTGGAGCCTGAAGGAGGATTCCTAGATAGAAAGAAGCCCTGTTAATATGCTCCTTTAGTTCAACAGTCTAAGAAAACTGCCATTAACAATTCTCTCACTCAGGATAATATCAGAATTGAGAGTCTGCCTGATAAACATTCACCTAAAACTTGGGATACTTCACAGCAGGATGATCATTTTTCTATAGTAAGAGGAAACAGGAAGAACTTAAGCCTCCTAAGGCAAACGCTAAACTGGGTGAAGTTTTACTAGATTAACACCACACTATAGAGGGTTTAAAATTATTAGAGAATGTTGGGAGTGCCAGACTGTATTCAGATGATAATAACAGCCCAACTCAGAGTCAGTATCAAGGAGTAAGTGGAACTTTAAACACATCTGCTTAAATAGTGATCTGATTGGTGAGACCCCATCTGGAGTACTGTGTGCAGTTTGGAGACCTCATCTACGCAAGGACATAGATGGGATGGAAGCAGTCCAGAGGAGGGCAACTAAAATTGTGCAGGGTCTGCAGCAGAAACCATATGAACAGAGACTGAGAAAGCTTAATATGTATACTCTTGATGAAAGGAGGGATGGGGGACATGATAGAAACATTCAAGTACCTCAAGGGAATCAACAAAGTCCAGGAGGGTAGCATCTTTCAGAAAAAGAGATGTGTAAGAACAAGGCGGCACAATTTAAAGATGGGGAGGATGGCTTAGGGTAATGTGAGGAAATTTTTTTCACAAAGAGAGTGGTGGATACATGGAACAGCCTTCCTGAGGAGGTCATTGGGTCTAAAACAGTGGGGAATTCAAACATGCATGGGACAGACACAAGGCAATTATAGTGGGAGTTGCAGGAAGTAGACTGTTGGTTAACTAGAATCTGCAGCTTATCTAGGAGGTAGGGAAATGGGCAAACTGTGTGGGCCAAGTGGTCCTTATCTGCCATCAAAGTCTATGTTTCTATGTTTCTATGACTGAGTTATTTAAAAATCCATATGATGCACATTTAATTATTATGGAACAGATGATTATTAATACAATTATAATGGAGGCTCTAAGGACAGAAATAGCTATAAACAGATCTAAATTAGATAGTTTGCTTGTATCCTTAAAAATAGATGAGAGATATATCATCAATTCTAGAAACTGAGATTGACAAAATGCCTGTTATCAAAACTGACATGGAAGTGAGAAACAGACCAGACTTTAGTGCACTTACATTTGCTGCGACACCAGAAATTAGAGGGAAAAATGAGTTAGGATGACATTACTAAAAAGCAAGATAAGGGTAAAAATTAAAACAAACTAGTAAAAACAAAGAAATAAAAAGCATTAAAAAAACCTAAGTTAGGATATCTAGTGAATATCCAAAAAGTCAAGGAGGACTCATTCAACACATATGATAAACAAGCTAAAGAGCAATTGATACAAAAAGAATCTAAAATTAATGAAAGCTCTGATTCAGATCACAAGCAATCAGACATATTTGCAACACTGGCTCTATTAGGGAAAGAGGTCACAAAGCTGACTTCTCAATTAGATATCCCCATTGATATTGAACAAGGGAAATAATTAAAGCAAGGGACACAAGGGACATCACCCTGGAAAATACAAGTAAGGTACCCACTAAAAAAAAGCAGAACTCCCTACTTACTACAAAGACACCAGGTAGTGTACAAGAGGAATGGATAAACACCTATCCCCTCATCAGACTTTATGGACCAACTACATGGGGTTCTTTTGATCCTTTGGCCAATGAAAATGACATTTTACAGTATCTTAATAATAATTTTAATTTTAAATTGAGAGTGAAAAAATAATTGATGTCAAGAGCATCCTTTGATGGGAGCAGCCCTCATAGAAGTACTGTTTTTTGACCCCAAGAGTTGCTAATTTTATATGGAAAATAGAAGCCTGTTACAGGACTCGGAGATAATACTTATATTTCAAATAGATCACTGTTTAATAAAGAAACAGTTAAGATCCAAGAATGTAAAACGTTGTGCTTATTTGGTATGCCCCATCTTCATAATGAAAACTTAGAATCCTGACTAGGGCATTAAGGATCTATTTGTTAATGTTATGGGGACTCTAATTGATGATTATGGTTATATAACTGCTATAAGACCACATAGTGATAGGCAAGTTAACATTTGGGTATCCTCTAATCATCTGGCACAAATGATTATGAATCACTCTATTAAATTAGATTGACTGGATCTTGACCTACTGGATGCTGATGAGTTATTAGCTGCTCCAATAGGAGAGGTGATATAGTATCCAATAGTAGTATAATAATTCCAACATATAATAGATTTCTAGCTATAGCCAGTTATGTTGAAAACTGACTTCAGGAAAGATTTAGAAGTATAGTATCTGAGAATACAGATCATGCAAAAGGTACTTCTGTGATTACTTGCAATATAGCTGGATGGACTTCAATTGTTGCTGACCCGGACTATAAGAAATTTCTTGTACAACATGCCTTAATTTGCCTACAAGAAACATGGCATAGTGAGAATGATCAAGTTACGCTAAATGGTTACCAGTGCTATTCTGTATAGGGCACAAAAGTAAAAAATTTGGAAGACCATCTGGGGTATGGCAGTTTTTATTAAATTAGGATCCTTTGATAGGGTCACAGAAGTATTTCAACATTCTGAGTATATTGTCCTCAAGTTAGTAATTGGGGAAAAGTCATTATTAATTGTTAACTGCTATATGCCCCTAGAAAATTCAGATTACCATTCAGAGGATATATGGTATAACCTTACATATGATACAATGAGACTGATACATAAGCAACCTGAAGGCTGAATTATATGTCCTAGGGATTTTAATGCATGTATCGACACATTTGACAGTCTGGCTGACAACTTGTTCATTTCTCCCCAAATGTTGGTTTGTTGAAGAGAAATAGTAAGGATGAGAAAACAAACAACAATGGTGGCAAGTTAATAGACTACATGTTGATTTCTTGTTGCACCTTTGAATGGTAGATTGGTGGAATTGTGAAGGACACTTCACTATGTTTCAACTGGGGTGCATCAGTAGTTGACTATATACTTTGGTCTGGATTATCAAATTATTGTAAAGAATTGAATATAGGTTTAAGATTGGGAAGTGATCACTTACCAGTAGTGTTAGAACTAAATAATATTTTAAGTAGTTTAATTGAGGATGTAGCTCTCTCTCTCCTATGTCACTAACAGAAATAATAATGAATAAAAGATGGCCATAAAATCACTGATTAAAATTGATAAAATACTTCAGGAATCATTTTTTCAACTGGATTATAAAATATTACAAAGTAGTGAACTGGAGGACTTATCCCTATATCAAAATAATATATTTTCACATATCAGGACTGCTTTGGAATATCAACTGAAACATCATATAGAACATAATTGGTTCGATAAAGAATGCAAACAAATGAAATACCAGATAAGAGCTTACTTAAAATCTACAGATTAACTTGTAATAAGCACAATTTGAGAAAATTTAATCATGAGAAAAGAAATTACGAACTCATTACAAAGAACAAAAGATTGAATATTAAAAAAAACTTTGGGGACATGTTAAAAGTAATCCAGCAAAACGATAATACAAGTTTTTGGACCTTGGTTGCAAAGGAAATAATTCTTACAAAACAGAAATAGACACCTATATAATAGAAGATAGGTGGATTTCTCACTTTTCTTCAATTTGTTTGATGACAATTCAGGACATACAGTTAGTTCTATTAGTAAATGGGGTTTTCCAAGGATAACCCTAGATGAAGTTTATTATGCTTTGGCATTATTGAAGCAACATAAAGCCCCAGGACCAGGTGGCATTCCTGGAGAGCATTTCTCTCCTCCCCTCTCTGGTGTAGATTTTAACAGAATATTATAATAAATGTATTTACTCCAATAATTTACCAGACTCCTGGAGGGGCCACCATTATTCCAATCCACAAAAAGGCAGAACAAGGGATCCTACTATGTATAGACCAATAGGTCTCTTGGATATTAACTCAAAAATATTTTCTAGAGTTTTATTGGAAAAAATTGAAAAAGAAGTAAAAAGAATGGGAGGCCTGGTCATTTATCAAGCGGGTTTCAGGCCTCTGTTTTCTATATTAGACAATTTTTTCATTTTGCACCATTTAATAGAAAAGTATGTAAAAATAAGGGGACAAACTTTGTATGCACTCTTTGTGGATTATTCTTGCATTCAATCTTATTTCAAGAGATTTACTTTGGTTGGTGCTACTCGAAAGGGTATTGATTATAATCTGGTCTAAATTATTTCCCAACTATACATGGCAAATTAGGCTAATATTAATAGGAGTGTAAGACATGGATGTGTTCTTGCAACCCTGTTATTTTCTTTATATATTGGTCAGATGTTGAGCAATTGTGGCAAAGAATTTATTGATATACCAAACATAAATTCCTGTAATTGCCCTTTATTAGCATATGCTGATGACATAGTCTTATTTTCATTAACAAAAGTAGGATTACAAAAATATTGATTTCATTTCAGTGAAATTGTCTACATTAAAACTAAAATAAATATAAACAAAACAAAGGTTCGACATTTTTCAAAAGGGCAAAATAAATGTTCTGCATTTTGCACACTGGGGAAGGATAGACTGAAAGGGTTAAAGGGTATTCCTACCTGGGAGTATACTTTCAAAAAATACTAACTGGACTGTACATTATCAAATTTTGTCAGACAAGTTAAAAAGCACAGTAGCTTGACTTGTTTGTTTTAATTTATAGTATGGTGGGATGACTTTAAAACCTTTGATACAAGTTATAAAAGAGAAATTTGATTCACAATTACTTTATGCCTCTGAAATATGGGACATAAGTAACTTAAATAAAGTACTAGTCCCTTACATAATTACTACTTACAATATTATGGGTTGGGCACTTGTGTCCAGCAATGTACTTAAGATCAGAACTAGGATTCAATAATTTGAAAGCTTTAATTGAATCTAGAAAAGTAAATTATTGGCTCACTTTGAGTAGGAAAGAACCTTTGCTCTGACATTTATAGCTCTAAGGAGAAAGAAAAAGATATAACACAGGTAATAAATGAAAATTATGGTATACAAATATAATGAAAATAATGAGGGATAACAAACTGAATAACCTCAAAATGGTAATAGAGAAATAATTTTCCTCAGTTTAAAATATAAATCATATATCACAAAGAAAATTGCAAATAATTGATTACTAAAGACAGTCAATTAAGTCCTCACACTACTCAAAATGGTTTGCAGAAAGCAACTGCTATTTTGGTCTGAAACCTTATTTGGAAATTTTGACAGATAGCAAGATGAGAACTACATTCTCTAGTTATAAATTTGAACAGACAAAAATAATGTTTTGCTTTATTGATATAAAACAAAAGGACTTACCTCTGGGAATGTGATTATGCTGGAAAGGGGAGGAGAACCTCATACATGTACTATGGGATTGTACTTGGTATCAGTTACAAAGGACTTACTGGCTAGGTCTTTTTGAATGAGATTTATCCAAAAGATAAAAACTTGTTAACTAATATTCTGTTTCACACAAATGATGCTTGGTCAGTGGAACGACTTGCTAAATTCCTATTATCAGCAGATAAAGTGGACTGGCAGTATAGCCTAGAGGTTAGAGGAACGAGGTGTGAATGAGCTTGATACATCCAGCAGACCAGATCTGAGTTTGATTCTCACAACCTCCACTTGCATACTGTGTGACTCTGAGCAAGTCACTTAACTACCCAGTGCTCCCAGGTCACCCCTGAAAACAGGCACTTGTGCCTAGTGGGCCATACCAGTTACCAAAGACCAAAAAAAAAAAAATTAGGAGGAATTTGAATGTTATCTGATTTGAGCAATTGTCTTGATATTAAATCTGTTAAGTATGCATTATAACATATTGTAACTTTGTATGATTTTTATTTGTATTGTCTTTAAATTATTGTACTTCTCATTGTAAGGCTTTTAGCCATACAATAAAAACTTTAATGATGATGATATAATTTTTGAATACTTATGATATACTTCTGTGATGAATTACACAGTGATGTTATGAGACTGAGATGTGCAATTTGGCCTTCTTTAAAGCACAGTTGGCATTTAATGATTAATATTTAAAAAATGTATGTCTCTGTGTCTGTTGTACTTCTTGTTTACTGTATATGATTCATATACTGTTCTGATTCAATGAAGCATACATTAATATAATGAAATGGTGCTGTACATTCATGTGTAGGAGGTATAGCTATATATGTACAACAGAAGTCTGGATACTAGTTACCAGTAATGTGTGGCACATTTTTAGGTTGTATTAGAGTGTAGGGTGCAGAGGGCCCAGGTCCCATTTTTAAATTAATACTTTAAAAGCTGTGTAAATATTTATTTCATTACAACACCTCAAAAAGAAGGACATTCATTACAAAAACTCCATTAATGCAACAGTTAGGGTTGCTTCCAAAGTGACAAAAGTGAGAAATTCAATGTTGGGTTTTCAACCTAACTCTGAATCCATCCCCCACACACACACAACCACATACAAACAGTGGACAGTACAAGGCAACACAACCAATCAGAAACAGACACCATAAGGTAACAGAAACAACATACAACTTTGTAAACATACCAAAGAGGCACCCATCATCATGTTTCAGCATCTGTATCACTTTTGCTGCCATCCCAGCATCTTGAGGAGTACACCCACATGCCGTGTAACCATGTAAGATGGCCACCACATAAAATGTATACTGTCACTCAGGTGGCAGTCACATGATGACTGTGAGTCCACCTCCCTGCCCGAGGAGAGAATTCTGTGGGTTGCTCAATCCTCCCCCAGAAAAGCTTTCTGATGAGCTGGCCTTTATCCTGAACCCAAGTCGCTACTGTCACCAGTGCTGGCCTACTACTCCACTAACAGGGCTGGCTGAAACAGAATATTAAATAAAGTAAGAATTATTCTATATTGCAGATACACTTCTATTATGTGTATACAACACTTACAATTTTCCCCTGATGGTGTATTCTCCTTGCATCCAGCAATCCCACTTGAACAAGGACTTCCAGCTTGCTAAGTGGTTCTCTGCAGCCTGGTGCCACATAGCTAAATTTATTAACCTTATTTTTGCTCCTGTCTTTCCTTGGGGCCATGGCAGGTTGCACAACAGCTACATCAGAGGCAACTTCATCCCAGGCAATGACATTCCATGGCTTCCCCAAGAAAGGGCCTTTGGGGGTCTACCCCCAAGTACACTTAACTGTTTCTTTTGGGGCATAATGACTATGACAATTGGGTTCAACATTCTGCTGACAGGGATGTTTTTCCTTCCATTTCTGCCTTATCTTTGTATTCTGGCTTCTTCCAGCAGTCTGTTTCTGGAACTATCCTACTTTCAGACCTGTTTCATGCAGTACACCCTGCCAGATACACTATGCAAGGAAACATTGGCACTGACAAATGCTTGTTGTCATATGTGTGGTAAGCGTCTGGCCCCTTTCCTTTACCTGCTGGAACAACATAAAGGACCTGCAGAACTTTTTCACTGTTATGAAAACCACAGGCCAGTAGATGAGTTATTAGGCAAACTTTAGTGCTCTCCATTAGCACCAAGATGGGCATCTGACAACACTTGCTGCTGAAGTTGTTTGGGTGCTACCACCTGCACCTCCATGCAGCCAAAGCAATGGTTAATAAACAATCCTTAAGCAGTTCATTAAACTTTCTTATGTAAATGGCTTAGTGTAACCCAGCTCATCCTTGCTAGAGCTCGCACCCACTCTGTCTTAACCAGATTTTAACATATTGGATTTTTAATGACACATATCATTGGTAAACACTTTCTTGAACTGCCAATTGAAACATTCTAAAGAGACCCTTCAGCCTTTGCAGGGTCCTCCTGTTCAACATCAATAAGATGGTTAACAGTACATATAGAAGTAGGCATTAGCTTTTCCTCACAGTCACAAGACACGTTTGTGCTCTCCCTTCAGCAGTCCCACCCTGGTAACCATTACAGTCCACCACTATGGCTTCTTCTAGGGCAACCATTTCCCTGGCAAAGTCTTGCAGAACAGTCTCCTCTCCAGTGGCCTTTATCTCTAGACAGTACTGCAGTCCTTGCTTTGTAGTACTTTCTGGAACTTCAACACTTTTGCTGGCACAGTCTCAGGTTTTCCAATCAGAACATTCTCTGACATTCTCCAAATCATCCACTCCAGATGCCTAATCCTCACCAACACACCCTGGATGGTCCCTTCCATCACCATTAATTATGCCTCTGTTTGATCTCATGTCTTGGTCAGTTGTATGACTGCTGCCTCTGATGCCCTCAACATCTGTATTATCTGTCACTGTCTCTTCAGGGTGCTTAGCTTCACAGTGATCTCAGTTTTGTCCTTTATGATCTCTGCTAACTTTTCCTTCTGCCTGGGTCTTTCCCTTGTTTTGGGGACACTTCATCTTCTTAGCTTTTGTGTCTTGGTCAAACACTGGTGAAATATCCCACAGTGGCACAATGTGTAGGACCACAGATTGATGTGTGGACACAGAAGGCAAGAACATTTCTTTTAATTGTTCCTTAGGGCACTGCAGTTTATTAAATAAGAACTTGGAGACACTGGACACCGAAATAAATGGTTCAAACAGTTCAAATCTGGAACTTCTGAATTGCTTGGACTATTTGTCTGGTCAGAACAATCTTTGACTACTATGAAAATGTGGCTTAAGGGCTGTTGGTTCCCACTTAGCAGCCAGTAGGCTGGCCAGGTGAAGACCAGTACATAAGGGTGGTCCTACCTGCACCTGCACCTTTACCACCATGCTTCAAGTTGATCAATCACCTCTTTAGCTGCTTGATTCTGCTCTGGTCCATAACTTTTCAGCCTTGGATAGCATTGCCACTAAGCATTCTTTATGATACTACCCCAGCACCAACTACTCTCCTCTTGCATGAGGCAGTTTTCTTGCTTGTAAATGACTCCTCACTCAACAGTCCAGATCTCATCTCATATCATCTCCTCTCATCTCATCTCATCTCATTTCATCTCATCTCATCTCAATATCTGCTAGACTGTGCTCAGCCAGACCATTTTGTAGTGCTGGAGATCATGTGACATATCAATTCTTCTTTAACTTTTGCTTAACTGTTTACAACAGTTTCATGTATGGTTATTTCATACAGAAAAGTAAACAAAACATAACACACAACATTTTAAAACAAATCAAAAGGATTCAAAGTTTGTTGCCCTTTTCTAGTCTGAACCCTAGCTGGTTCCCAGTGCTAGACTTAAGAGACTTGTTGCTCTAACTTGATTCTGAACATTCAGGAGTGCAGGGCTTTCCTTTATTTACTCCATTTTACTATAAAATAGAAAAACAATGATAAAAGCTGGGTCGAGTATGTGCTCCACCTGTATGTTCAGGAGCTGCTGATAATAATTTAATTTATGCCTGAGAGAGCTGCTGACAAATAATTACTTCTGCCATTCCAGACTACTTGTTTGTTATATCAGCTCCACTTTTAATTTGGAGCCCTGTCAAATAATACTGCCACTGCAGGCAGCTCAAACAGATTGACTGGCTGCTGTAATTCTGTAAGCAGTCATGCTGCCAGTTTTATTTCAGTGTGCTGCCTGGCTGATGATTTTAACTGAACGCATTGAGTGTAGTCTTATTTTGTATTGTGTTTAATAGAAATAAGTGAGTACTGCTTTGTTTGTGCTTGAATGAAATCATGTAACCCTTGGATAATCTTGCTCCTATAATCGTAATTTAAGATGCTCTGACTCTATCCTTCTACTACTCCTTTAATACCTGTGGGCTTAGCCTGAATCTGAACTCCCTGTTCTTCTGTCCTTCACTCACTGTCTACATATTTTCACCTTGGTCTCCCTCCTTGCCCTCCCTGCCATTATTCCTGTGTCACACTGCTAGCTTGAGTTTTCAACCCTCTGCTGCATATTTAATCACCTACCCTCATCTTCTCTTCCAGTTATCTGTGGCTGGACCACCTGGGAGCTGCACCTGTCACCCTACCAACGCTGTTAAGGTATGCTTGAAGTCAGTATTGACCACACACTCTCCTTTGTCTAGGATTTTGAACTTTGGTGCCTTTTTTCTAGCTGAACCCTAGCTGGCTCCCAGTGCTAGACTTAAGGAGTCTTGTTGCTCAAACTTAATTCTCAATGTTCAGGAGTGCAGGACATTTTCCTTTGTTTACTCTGTTTTACTATAAAATAGAAAAAAAGTTGGGTAAGAGTATGTGCTCCATTTGTATGTTCAGGAGCTGCTGATAATAATTTAATTTCCACCTGGTGAGAGCTGCTGAGAAATAATTACTTCTGCCAACCAGACTGTTTGCTTGTTATATCAGCTCCACTCTTAATTTGGAGCCTGGACAAAATAATACTGCAGCTGCAGGCAGCTCAAGCAGATTACTGGCTGCTGTAATTCGGTAGAAGTCATGCTGCCAGTTTTATTTCAGTGCGTGGTCTGGCTGTTTCCCACCGACTAATCGCGACTGCTCCCCACCTACCCCCAATACCTCCCACCCTTAGCTAGTGTTAAATATATAGGAGGTATCCTCTCATGTGACTTCTTTCTTTTTTTTGTATCTCCTGGGTTTCTCATTTGCACTGTATATAGTTTCCCACTAAAGGTCGTCTGACCTCTTTTGGTATTTTCTTATCTGTCTTTGCCTCAGTGTTCCTACATTAAATCTCCCTTATTTTTACCTGTCTTTCTGCTTCACACTTATTTCCTTCACTTCTGACTCCCATTGATACCAGCTAGCCTTTCTTCTGACCCATATCTATTGCTCTCTCCATTTGCCTCTCCTCTCTCCATTCCATTCTCTCCTCCCTAACTACACCTTACTTGTACTCCTTTCTCATTATGTATTCTAGGGCTATATACACCCTCCTGCTATTATTTTCAACCCTATTTCTTCTCAATCAATCAAAAAGTTTACTGAGTGGTCAGAGACCATGACAAAAAGGCAGGTTATTACATAGAATATAAATTACAATATAGAGAAATTACAACATGAAATATACTATTTATAAATAAATAAATAAGTAGATATGTAAACAGGAGAAACATCTCTTCCAATCCTTCAAAGTGTTTAGTGCAAAAACATGGGTAACAATTAACTAAGTGCAATTACCTATAAGCAAAGTGCTTAAGCTAGTCAAGATACAAATATTGTCCTATTTGACAGTATTTAATATAAATATTAGGTCCGCTTTTTTTTCATTTTTATACCAAGACATATTCTAGAGATATTTACTAAATATTTAGCTACAGCCTTAATTATAATTTCATCATTAGTAGTAAAGAAAATAGTAAGTAAGGTGCTCTGGTCTGTTGTTTGAATGGATTGGCATAAAGGCCATATCCATTTTTTCTTGGTATGGTATACCATTTACATACAAACATGACATGTTCAAAGTTTTCCAGTGTGGAGCAGGTATAAGAGCAGAAACCAGAATTAGAAGTGGAATTTTTCATGTAAACTGCTTCCAGAATGTTATCTGAAAATACTTCTAACCTATATCTAGTGTATTGTTTTCTATCTTCAACTTCTGTAAGAATATCTAAGTAATATCTGTAACAATAACAGGGATCATTTATCCTTAAAAATGGGAACATTTTAAGCTTTTTAATAATAGTTAAATCCAGACTCTTATAGTATTCTCTAAATGTCTTTGTGATAAGGGGTTGATATTTTAAACTAATAGTGATCCATCTTGCCCTATACTGATATAAATAGGTTAACCTCACTTTCTGTAATAAATTAAATATTAGGGATAACCATTCTGATTGTAGGTGCCCTAAAGAAGACCAGCAGTATTTTTCATGTAAGCATAAAGCCGTTAACCTATTTTGATCATGGTGATATTCTAACCCAATAATTAAACTTTCTAGCATTAGCCGCTGCATGCAAAGAATAATAACCTGTCACGCCTCAGTATCACAGCAGGAACAAAATTTGGTAAACCTAAGGTTTCTTTTAACAATTTATTAACAGGAATATCTAACATATACATTTTATTATGATGCCAAATTTCAACATTAAATAAAGCTTGAGCATAATATTTGGCTTGATGCCTTTAAAATAGGCCTAATTGTGTTTCCACCAAATGTTTTATTAAATATGAGTAGGAATTTGCAGTCCTTTTTTAATTTTGCTAAAATTGTATCCAGTTGTACATTCCATTTTCCATCCCTAGTCAATTGTAGGCCCAAATATGTATAACTATCTACAGTCTCTAATTTGTCAGAACCTAGCATCCAAGATTTCTTTTTACTATATTTTTTAGCTTCATTGCAAACGGAGAATCTGACTTTTTGACTATTTACTGACAAGTTAAGCTCATTTGCAGTTATTGCAAGCATATTTAATTTAGCTTGAAGTCCAGATTCAGTAAGATAGAATAAGACTAAATCATCAGCATAAGCCAGTACACCACAACATTTATCCCTAATCTTAGGAGAATCAGAATTACTAAGATTTAAGTCACATAATAATTTGTCAATATATATAGAAAAAGAAGAGGAGCAATTACAGCCTTGTCTTACTCCCATGTTAGTAGGGAAAGTTGAAGAGAATTGTCCCTGAGTATCTGACCTCACCTGGGCCCATGTTGCAGTATATAATTCTCTTATAATTGCTATCAGTTCCATTGTAAATCCTTTTTCCTTCATTATAAGCCAAAGAACATTCCTTGATACTGAGTCAAATGCAGTGCTGAAATCTATAAAGGCAGCAAAAAGACTGTGTTCTAATCATAACATATTTTTCATAAAGATGTCTAATTATGAAACAGTTATCAGTTGTGCTGTAACCAGCCCTAAATCCAGCTTAGCTTCAGAAAGTCCCCTAAACCTACTAATTCTTCATTTAATCTAGTTAGAACTAACTTAGAAAACAATTTCCTAGATTGTCTAATAATGAAATAGGCCTATACATTTTAGGATCTGTTTTATCACCCTTTTATAAATGGAAAATATTATAGCTCCCTTCCAGGAATTCAGGAAAACTAGTTTCTGGACACAAAAATTAAAATATTTAGTCAAAATTGTAGACCATAAAGCAGGGGCACTCAGGTAAACTTCAGAAGGAATCATGTCTGGGCCTGGTGCTTTTCTTTTTTAAAGCTGCAATGACAAAATACTTCTGTAATTAAAAGGGTGGAAAATCCTGCATATTTGTGTCCAAAATATTCCCGTTTTCAACACTAGGGAAAAAATTTTAAAGAATAGTAAGAAACCCAGGTTTCAACGTAATATAGGTAGCCAATTCAGATTAATATTATTAGTTCCCTTAGCAACTAATAACCAATATGGCTGGAAATCTTTGTTATAAATAGCTTCAAACATACAATCCCAATTTCTTTGTTGATATTGTGCTTGTTTTAATAAGAGGAACTTCTTGTATTTTTCCTGATATCTATTTAGTTCTATGATATTTTGTGAAGTCTTATTCTGCCTTACCTGCCTGATTTTTTTTTTAATTCTTTTTTCTTTACAACATTCCAGATCAAACCTTGTATTTTTGTACTCTGTACTTTTTGTAATCTTTGAAGATTTAAGTAATTTTGTTATTTCTCTATGTTTGAAAATAATAAATGGTGAAGACACCCATACCCCTATATTTTCAGCATTTAACTTATTGGATAAGTCCTGCAAAAGATGCTTAATGAGGGAGAAACTTGTCTTGCCATTGAATTGTGTTATTACAGATTACAAATTGTATAGGTTTATTTGATACATCTGGAACACACTGTATATTTTTGCTTTTAAAACAAGAGGAAGATGATCACTTTCACCCCTAATTGGAATTTCCAAAGATTCCCAATCTGGCATGTTCCCATTCAAAACACATAATCTATTATTGATGGTCCCTTTACAGAAAAGTGAGTAAACTTCCCAATTTATCACCGTATAACCTACCATTTATTGGTGCTAAATTATATAAGGCTAATAATTCTATTAATTTCTGACCTATTTTGTTTAATTTCTTATCCTTTGTGCATCTGGGCCAATTAGAGTTTTCTAGATGACACCAATTGTGGAAATTACTATCAGAGTAACCATCATATGGGCCAATCCTTGCATTAAAGTCCCCGTGAGGTAATATATTCTCACAAGATGTTACTGCCCAACTCCTATGAATAAAATCCTCCAATTGATCCAGAGTGCTAGATAATATGAATTTGAATTAGATGGAGGTATGTAAGTATTAATTAGGCAAAAATGTTTACCTTTATTAGCCTTAATGTAAATAACTATTATGTTTTTATTAGTACATAACATATCTGCAGTAATATCAGCATTTATTTTGATTAAGTAATTAAAGCCCCTACAGTTCTTCCCATTTTAGCAACTTTTTCTCCTGGAATCTGAAAGGTTTTATAACCATTCAGTAACATTTCTTGATCTTTAGTGTGCCAAGTCTCTTGTAGGCAAATGATATTAAACTTAAGTATAAAGTCTAACCATTCTTGATCCATTAATTTAGAAAAACCTGCAATGTTCCAAGAGATTAAAAGAAGGGCATTAGATTTTGTTCCAGTATATAATTCTTTTTCTTCTGCAAGCCAGTCTAATTGTGTTTCCAACAACTCAAATATATTATAAGTAGAAACATTAAATACCACTTTTTCCTGATTTGTCCCTTTTAGTGATTTGCACGTAGGACTATTCTGTGAGAAAAGTCATTTATATTCACTATATATATGACTAAGACATCCAGTAGACTCTTATTATCAATGATCTTGTTATATAAGCTTAAAAGGCCTGTTTTCACAATAATTAAATCACAATCTGGATCACATCTCTGCCTTGTGATAATTAATGCATTAGAATTTTCATAGAAACATTCAAAAGTTGTTCTAGTATGTCTACTAAAAGATCCTTAAGTTGTTATTATTCTCATTTTGATTCTTTCCAGACCATAAAATACAATATTTTAGGCACTCTACCAGCCATATTTTCCTGATCTGATGCTCTTACTTCCTGACTATTATATTTACTTCCTTCATTTAGCATTTTCCTTTCCATTATGTGTAATCCCACTTTGTCTAATAATGTTGCCTTACCTAATATACATCTTGCTACCTCTGGATTTTAACAAGAAAGTCCACTTGTCCCAAACTTGTAACTTTGTTCCAACTGTAAACTTTTTCTATTACAAATTCTAGGTCTGGGATTTTAGAACTTGACCGAATATGTTCACCAGGTACTCTTGAGTTTTCTTGTAGAAGGTGATTTAACACCAAAATACTTAATTGACAAGACTCATGATTTTGTATTTGAAATTTATCATTCAAGATTTCCTGTTAACATATTCTAAACTACAGCCAAATTTCCTCAGTCCTACTTCGTTAATCCAGATATGATTTGCTATTCGAGGAGCTGTACAAAATATAAATAAGCAAACTATGCCCATAATATCTTTATCAGTCCATATCTGTAAAATATCAGCTACAGTTAGACCAGCACCAGTCGCTGCCCTTATTAGGTTCACAATCTTATCCCTTAAGTCTTCATATGACCAGTTATGTAGGATCTTAAACCATATAATGTCAAAATAGCACAACTATTAAGGTCTGTAGCATTTTTCATACATGTTTCCTCCAGTTCTTTAGCTCCAGATCCTCTTTCAATACTCTACTTGTGTCTTGACCATACAACTCTTTACAGACTGGATCTAAAACAGTGTTCTCCTAGGCACTGGATCATAACCATTTTGGAAACAGAATCTTTTGTACATCTGTCTTTGATTTTTGTGTATAAATATGCTTATCCGAGCTAACTTCTCTGACCTCCCTTCATCAATGAATGGCTCTTCCATGTTTATGTCAATCTCCTCTGACATCAAGTCAAGATTGTTTTTAAAACAGGATATTTGTTTATATCTGAATTTTATTTTTTGGTATAAATAGACTTATCCAAAACATATCCCTCTCCAAGATTCCCCTTTCTTTTGCAGGTAACCCTGCTGTATTGGTAACCAACTCTACTGACTTATGTTATACCTATCTAATGTTCCTAAAATCTTCTTTCCTTCTTGGTGACTGCTTATCTTTCCTTACTCAAACTCTTAGTTTTACCCTACTCTTATTTGATTTCTTTTTACTTTTACTTGTACTGAGATTTTTACTACTTGGAGCATGTTTAGTTGTTGGTGGAGGATTTAAGGATTCGGAAGTATGGAAGGCATATCAGCAGAATCAGTTATTGAGTAAAGTAAATGTTGGGAACAATCTGGTTCAATAACAGATAAAGAGTGTATGCTCTCAAAGTGAGGTAGTTTATCAAGTCTGAATAAAATGTCATCTAATCTAGAACCATTTATTGCTATGTTTTCTTTCAAAAGATCTATTTCATGTTTCAGATCAACTAAATGATCCAGAATCATCAGATGTGCAGTATATATGTCAGATACAGCTGTACAATATTCTTTACTCATAGCAGTAGTAAAATGTACTGATCTGCCATTATCAGGTTGTTTATATGAGTTCAGACCAGTAAACTGTTTTAATCCATTTATGGTCTGCTGTAATTCGCAGCTATATTTTGTAAATCATTTTGCCAGTAAGAACATGGTTCTGGGTTAGATTCTTAAAGTATTCTGGCGAAAATCCAAAGTTTCCTCCAGATAATTAGTAGTATGTGCAGAAAACTCATTTATAGTTTTAGAAGCATCCAAGTTAATATGTACTCCTGAATTTAAATCTTCTGTAGACTTATGAATATCATTCCTAGCCCTATAGATTCCATAACTTGCATTCCAATATGCTCATTTTGAACATCATTTAAGCTAGCTTTTCCCAGATTTAGCAATTCTTTATGTGTATTGCCTGAACTGCATAAATTAACTGTAGTTAAGGGACTATAATGATCTTTATATTAGATTGTTTTAGTGGCCTGCCTCTCCTTTTATCTTAGGAGGAGTACTGTTTAAGCAAAATTTTGTCAATTCATCAATTTTGTTGTTACTTTCCTTTCCCTTTCCTTATAATTTTTTACCTTTAAAAGACTTTTTCTTTACACTTCCAGCTTTATATTTGCTTATGCTTTTTTATTTCTTTTCTCAGAATGCTCAAAATTAGAACAGGTTATAGCCGGGTTGATTGCAAATTGATGACGTGCATTAAATCAATCCTGAAACTGTCTTGTTTGAACTCTGTTTCTGAATTACCCTTTGTGAACTCAAAACCAGGTTACTACTTTCATTTTTATCCGTAACCATTAAATTCCCCATTTTTAAAATTTGTTTCCTGCTATGTACCATAATATTGCTAATACTATATCTAATACAACAATTAGAATTTTTTAGAAACACTGACTTAGAGACCTGTAATTTACAATATTATACAGTGTCTCAAGGTTGTCTGCAGTTCAAAACATCTAACTTATAAATATAGTGTAGTCCAATACCAAAATTCCAAAATCCCCAAATCTCCTAAATCTCAGTTTCAGTTGAAATTTCTCCACCAGACGTGTGAAATACTCCCTACAAATGAGTTTAGCATTAAGTGGAAAGGAGCCAGATGCCAAACGAAGCTTCATTGAATTGCATATTTCAAACGTTTAGTTTGTGCAACAACTGACACAAAATCAAATTGCCAAACAGGAAACCGCTGAATGATGTGTTTCAGATGCTCAAAACAAAATACCAAACAGAAATTTATTTGGAGGCATCCTTCAAATGCTCAGTTTGTGCAATAATTAACATGGATTCAGGATACAAAACAGGAGTTCACTAAATGGCGTCTTCAAATGCTCTAGTATTGCGTTGTTATGTAGTTGTCACTCACACACTAGATCTGATGCTCCATCAATTTCAGCTTTGTTCACGTTAGGAAATAAAGCATCAGGAACAATGCCCAGGTAGAGTTTAAGCACCAGAAGCAGAGCTGATTCAACCTGATGATAAATTCGCTTCTGTTGTTCCCACTCTGGTTCATACTCAATATAAGCACTTGCAGAGTTCTTTTATAAAAGACACTAAATAAAACAAAGACTGTTGTTATTTAAGCAACAATTAGAGGTATAAATCTTAAAACTATCATATAGCTTTTTAAAAGCAAACGATAAAATGCTAGAACGCCAAAATGCTAGCTAGATTCATCTAATCTTATATTATAAAACAACACAATTCATCAAATATATCAGATGTTTTTAACTTACTTTAATGACCAAGAGCCAGTTTAATAAATCTGAGCACTGGACTATCTAAAAGCAGCCATGTGAACAGGAATGCTGTTATCTCAGAAACAAGAAACGTGATCTGTTCACCTGGTTGCCGTATGCCTCTTTATGTTAGCATGTCACATGATTATAGTGCGAAACTGAAAAACCTTTGTTTATTATTTTAAAGAAAAATACAGTCCTATAAAAAGGAGGAAAAATAAAATAAAAGAATGTAAGTGTAACAGCAATATAATATACAAACTTAAAATAAAATAAAATAGGAAACTCAGGCGAGACAATGAAGGCTTTTTAAAGATAATAAAAATTAAATAAGAGTTCTGCAGCTGGAAAACTTTCCTTTATGAGTTGGTAGGCATAATGCTTATTCCTCGATCATCATCCGATTGATGTCTCTGTTATGTAGATATAGTGGAGAACTCCTTGAGGCAGTTTTAAGGATTTAAAACACTTTACTCCACTCACTTCAGGAAAAACCTGTGGGTAAAACAGAGAAAGAGGGAGCCACCAACCAGGATGGATAAACAATAGAATCTACTGGGAAGATTACAAGCTCTGACAACAGTATACACCTGTTATAAAATAAAACATGCTGTGAAATCCTGCATTCGATGTCTCCTCCACAGGCTCAGGCGTGTAGTTCATGGGTCCTTCAATCCAGCCAGCAATCCTGAATGCCTCTTAACAAAGGAATCAGCTGCTGTGAGTTCTTCACTCCAAACCATGCTTGCAGCAGCCTCTTCCTTCTCTTCTTCTTCAATTCTTTCTCTGCCTGGTTCCGAATAGTCCTGCCTCTTCACATCCACAAATATTTATTCTTGAATTGTTTGCTGTTCCTTCTGAGTCTCCCTCTAATCACCATGTATATTCACTTGATAACCTGTGCTACTCAACTTACTAGCTGGCCAACCCTTATATCCTCACCTCTGTCAGGGCTTAGTCATAAATATATAGGGTATTAAAAAGTAGACACACATCTCTAATAACAAGGGCACAAGTCTAAATATAAGTTAAACTTTTATTAACACATGCCAAAAACCTGGACGCATTTCAGATGAAAATTACATCCTTTCTCAAAGGTAAAACACAAGTAGTGAGAAGATACCTAAATACACAAATACTTCACCTATAACCAATAAACTTTAATTAAAACCACACTGTGATAGGTTAAAATATCAACAAGATAATTAATTAAATACAGATAAAACACTTATTTAAATATGGCAACTATAATATACTTAAATAATCTATTTGTTGCTTCACAAATAATACAAAGATAATTATATTGTCAGACAGAAGAAAAATAATAATAAAGAAGGGGAGAAAAACAATTTTAACTTTATAAATGTAAACAAAAATATCTAATACTAAAGGTGTGAGTAACTACTTTAACCTTTCATGAGCTACTACTCATAATCCTACACAAAACATTTTATATGCTCTTTCAGGCATCATAAATAATATTGCTCCATTCATAAAAGCAATAAATCTCATCATATAAATCACAATATATGAGCATAGAAAAACGTTGTTTTAATTCAAAGCATTAATAAACATTATGTCCCCAGGAAAATAACCAGACTGAAGTCAAAAAATCTTAAAGAGACAGATGCAAAGCTACATAGAAACCTGTGCTTTTTTGGGGATGGAAGAACATAATATAAACGTATTCAAGGAATCCATTCACAAATTGCTATTTTCTTAAACTAAAATAAACCAAATTCCTTTTTCAAAAGGTTTTGTTGAAGGGGAAACAAATATACGCAACTAAATATAAAGAATTCTAACATAAGAAGACGAGGCTGATTTTTCATATATGGAGCTATACATTTATAATTACAGCATTCATTTATAATCTCATAACCACTATGCTAAAAACATATTGAAGCTAAAGCATAAAGAAGAAGTAAAGCTGGCTATTCAAAACAAAACTATGCATTTATAATTATAGTCATACTTCTGTAATCTCATAACTACACACCATAAATGCATAACTAAACTGAGGAAATTCCAAAATATAGCGCATTCCACGACTGTTATACTTGATAATAGACTAACACTGGTCTTTTTAATTTAACCTTTTGTTTAAGAAATGGTTTTATTTAAAACTGCATTTAATCCTTCATTTCTTGTAGTATTCAAATTGATGATCCAAAATGGAGATTTTAATGACTTGTTGCTAAAGCGTGAAGCATTTTGGATCATCAGTTTGAATGCTACAAGAAATGAAGGGTTAAATGCGTGGTTTTGAATTAAAACCATTTCTTAAACAAAAAGGTTTAATAAAATGGCCCAATTGTTAGTATATTTATTGTTCTCAGGAGGTTTAAATGGTGGGGAACTTGTTTTGTAGGAAGTATTTGTGATAGCGATAGACTGGTCATCATTTATATTTAGGAGTTTTTAATGTTGAGTTAGAGAGGTTGTTGTTATGCTTCTCACTTTATAACAACTCTTGATCCCCTCTATGGAGTAGATAACAATGTAAGGCATAGTAATGGCTTCAAGTATAACAGTCGTGAATGCTATATATATTTTGGAATTTCCTCAGTTTAGTTATGAGAAAGGATGTAATTTTCATCTGAAACGCATCAGGTTTTTGGCATGTGTTAATAAAGTTTAACTTATATTTAGACTGGTGCCCTTGTTATTAGAGTGTGTGTGCTCTACTTTTTGTGTTTTGATATATGAACTGAGTATTGTAGCACCACGTCCTTGTGCTTACTCCATCTTGTTTTTGGATATAGGGGTACTACTTAGATATATCTTGCAGAGATTATCTATCTCCCTGGTAGCACCTCTCAGGCATTACTGACTGCAGCTATATGGATAATAACCCTAACTCTTGCCCTTGTTGGGGATATTGAGACCAACCCAGGCCCTGCTATTGTTACTAATATCACCTAGTCTCACCATTCTAATTGCCTACCTCAATCATCTTGCTTCACTTTCACTCACCTTAACATAAGAAGCTTACTGCTAACCTCCCTGAACTTGAAGCATGGGTATGCTCAAACAACCCTGACATCCTAGCCTTATCTGAAACATGACTGAAGCTCTTCATTGCAGACTCCATCTGCTCCCTACCTGGCTACAATGTGCTTCAGCCTCATTGCCCTAACTCCAAAAGAGGTGGGGGCTTGGCACAGTACTACATGTCTCATCTCAATATGTCTGTCATACATGGTCCCTCTGACTAACTGTGAGGTTCTTCATTCCCTTTTATTGCTAAGGGGTGTCAAAAACTCCACATCTTCTGTGTTTATATACCTCCCAGAAACTCCAGACTAGGTCTTGAAGAATTCATCACACTTGTGCCATCTGTGACTGGGAAAATGAAGTAATCTGCTTGGGAGATTTTAATCAGGACTGGACAGGGTCTATTCCTCTCTTATCATCCATTACTAGCAAGGCCAACCTTGCTGAACTCATCCTGGCCCCAACTAGGATCTCTCGCTGTGGTTCCCTGCAACACCCTTTAGATTGGATCCTGACTAATAGGAAGGAGAATTTCCCTACTGTTGGAGTTCTACCTGACTCCATAAATGATCACTGCCTGGTACTCTGAGTCTGGGACACCACCCCAAAGTGTTTTCTCTTCCAACTTCTCCAATCTTAACCTGCTGTGTTCTTGTGAGATCTAAACCTAGTTGACTGTTCTCCCTCAACATAACCAATGATATCAACTAAATGACTGATTATTTCAATGCTACCCTACTCTCTCTTCAGAACCAACACATCCTGGTCACCACGTGTGGGGTAAAGGAAAGTCACCAAATAGCTCAAGTGCCCCCTACGCCAGCTGCTGAAACATAGGGATAAACTCTGGTTGTCCTGGAAGTCCTCCTCCCTTCAAGCAGACTTTGAGGCCTACAGGTCCTTATGCAATACCTGTAAAAAGGAGATTCACTCTGCCAAGAGTATTTGCTTACTGAAGCTTCTCAGTTCCTCTGCCTCAAACCCAAAATGTTACTGGTCTCAAATTAAGGAAATCCTTGGGAACAATAAGCCTTTGACTCCAAACGACATGATCATAAATGGTATCCACTGTAATAACCCTATCACTATAGCTAATGCCTTCAACTCCCTCTTTTCATACTTCCCACCTCCATCACCTCTCCACCTATCAGTCTCCTGTCATACTCCCCTTCACCAGCCACTGTCCCCTGCTCTTCTGCTGGCCCTGGTCACCTGCCAAGAAGTCCCTATGTTACTAAAGACTAGTCCTGCACATGGCAGCATAGGTCTTGATGACATTGATCAAAGGATTCTTAGGCAGTTTGCCTCTAGTCTTGTCAAATTAGTTACCAGGCTTTTCCACCTCTCAATCTGCTTAGCCTCAGTCCCTTCAGACTAGAAAACCAACAGAACTATACACGTGCTTAAGAAAGATGATGTCAAGATCCTGTTGGATTGCTGTCCCATTTCACTTCTGCCCGTGCTCAGTAAGTTGCTGGAAAAGCTTATTCATCGACAGGTCTCTGCGCGCCTACTCAACTTTAACCTTCAATCCCCTATACAACATGGCTTTAGGGCTGGGCACAGCACAACTACTGCTCTTACCCAGTTTACCAGTGACATTAAATGCAACATGGACAAAGACTTACTTACTGGAGCTGTATTCATGACCTCTCCAAAGCATTTCACATAGTACATCATCTCCTGCTACTGGACAAGCTGCAATCTCTTGATGCCTCTGACTCTACCCTATCATGGTTTTGCAGCTACATAGAAAATCATTCTCAGACTGGCTCCTTCTGTAAGGTTCTCTCTTCCCTGCTCCTATCTCCTGTGGTGTTCCACAAGGGTCAATTCTTGGTCCCCTACTCTTTTCTTTCTTCATTAATGACATCTCCAACCCTTCTCCACACTACAGTACTATTACGTGAGCTGATGATCTGGCACTTTACTCGCCTCCAAGTCTATTGTTCACCAAAAGCAACAATTACCACTAGGCTTTTAGATCCTCCGATCCTGCTTTTCCTCCAACTATCAAATTCTAAACCTATCTAAGACCCAGTCCATGGTCCTTGGGTCCTCTGGAAAGGTACCTACTGAGTACCCTAAGCTTCTGATCCATGGCTGTGATGGGTCTGCTGTCTCTAACCCTTATCCTTCAAATATCTTGGGGTAATGCTTGACCTGGTACTGGATTTTGCTACACACATCTATGAGGTATGTTGCTCAGTTAATTCCAAGATTAGTGTGGCCTATAGAGTGCATCACTCACTTATTCCAGCTGCCAGGATCTCTGTTGTGAGAGGTGTGTTACTACCACAACTGCTATATACCCTCCCAGGACTCTCTCATGCCAGTGAGGAAGTACTTCATAAGTGGGATATTATGTATAACAATATCTGCAGATTTGCTTTATCAGCTCCTCGTCTAACCCATCACTGCCTACTATGCTCTGCCTTAAACTGGCTGTCTCCCACTGCCCTCTGTTCATAAGATCTAGGTTGTTTTTTGACTCTTTAACAAGAACTCCTCATCCCACCACTCTGGGTGATATGATTACCCCAGTCTCTCACTCCTGCTCCCTCAGGTCCTCCACCTCCCCTTGCTCTCAGTTTTGCCCTGCTCTACTAAAATGGGTGAGCAAGCTTTTTCTATTTTGCCCCTAGGTTTTTGAATTCACTCCCCTTCATGTTAAGAATTCCTCATCTCACCTTACTTTTAAACATCTCTTTTACCCACCTTAATGTTCTTGGTAATTGTGACTGTACTTAATGTTTCTGCTTCTCTCTGCTTGCTCACTAGCTTGCTTCCATGCCCATTTCTGTTATTCCTAATGTGAATGTGTGTCTACCTATCTCACTATCTCTTATCACCATTATTTGGGACATATGACTTATTTACCTGGCTATTATGCAATAATTGCATTACTGTTCTAACTTGTATTATTCTTGCTGTTATCCCTATGCTGTTCAATTCTGCTTATGCTACTGATGTTTTATCTTTTGTCATGACAGTTATCTTTGCCTTATTTACCTGATTGTTGTCTTTGCTGTATTATTTTAAACTGTACTCTCCTGGGTTGTGCCTGAAAATAGGCAGGATTTTGCCTAGTGCACTTACCTGGTCATCAAACGCTAATAAATAAATAAATTACATTTCTACAATTACAACATAAAGTAAAAGAAACTAAAAGATGGGAACTCCCAGGCAGAGTCACACCTTTCTTGTTCCCAGCCTCCTTCATGCCAGAGTTCTGTAAGTCCTACCACAGAAACCAGCACATACACACAAATCCACCATAAAATGCTGTTTATTACTTGTTAATACAAGTCAGCACTTCAATCCCAACTTGAGAGGTGAAAAGCCAACTAAGCACCCCAACCAGTTTATGAATGCATGCTTCCTCTCCCTGAGGAGGTGCACTTGTGCAAAACTGATCAGGGCACTTAGCTGGCTTTTCCCCTTTCACACTGGGCTTGAAGTGCTAGATTTGTATTAACTAGTAATAAATAACTTTTATAGTGAATTTGGTGCTGGTGCTGGTTTCTGTGGCAGGACTGCAATTGACTTACTGTGCATGGCAAGTATTGAGCTGATTTGTTTGCGATTTAAGCGTTGTGTAAAACTCACTGATTCCAGCCAGCATAAGCCTATCACACTCTCAAACTGGAGGCCAGAAAAACAAAATAACATGGAACCTGGCATTCCTTGAGCAGGTAATTGTTTTATCATAGACATACAGCAATGTGTGCAGTTTGTGCTCAAAGAAACACTTCATTTAATATCAGGAAAACACAGTACAGACCAGCAATGTAAAACATCAAGTATTGCTAGTGCACTGTTTGTGGTAGTTTGTAAAGCATGTTTTATACATCTCATCCAAGAAGAAAAGCTTTATTCTCCCCGATAACTTAATTACCATCCATATAAAATGAAAGATGGCTAATAGTAGTTCACCGTTAGTGTTTTGTTATATTTTGTTTAGGGGCAGAAATATTAATTCATAGCATGTGTGTAATTTCTGCCACAGGTCCTGTAGTTTACAAATGGTATTTCTTTTTCTCTTTAACGTTCTTATCTTTTATAACTTTTAAACTTCTAAAAGAATGCAATGAATAAGAAATCAATATCACTGAAAACATTTACAAAAACAACAAAAGTTATTACAGAAATACTGTATATCTAGTCAAGAAATATAATAATATCAAAATGTTCAACCCCTTCCCTCCACCCCAACCTATCTGCTGTGAAGTAACTATTGTTTCAGTTTGACTTAGGTTCAAAGTATGGATTTTTCTATTTACCCTCCTTAAGTAGAGCACAAATGGCACCATATTTCTTAACAGAGCAAGAAAACACAGTACCAAACCCCACATGCTTTTCTTTCATTATGACTGTGTTAAAGAGCCACCGATGCCTCAAGAAGAACTTTGAAAATATACTATTTAGCTATAAAGCAGCTTATATTTCTCATTAGCTCTGTTTTTTGTATCCTCACTGTTTATTACTGAGGGCATATGCATGAAAAAAGGAGATTTGTTCCTTGAAGGTTCATCAGCTCCTGTTGCTTCTTCCCAACCTGACAACCCAAACAGGTAAGAAGGTGGGATGGAGCAACAATGGGAAAATCAAAACCGCCATCACAGAGGCAACAAGTCTTTGTGTGAAGCAAATAAACAAATCAAAATGAAAGAAAAACACTATGGTTCTCAAAAGAAGAAGGGAAGATAAGGGAAAAAAGATAGCATTCAGGAAGTATAAGGAAACACAGAAGGAATCAGGACAGAGAACTGTACCAGTTAAAGCTGAAGGAAGCCGGTAAGGCAGTCAGAAGTGCAAAGGCCCAAACCAAGAAAAAGATAGCCAACTCAGTTAATAAGGGGATAAAACCTTTTATAGGTACATTAGGGAGCAAAGAAAGACTAAGGCAGGGATACTAAGACTAAACAAAAAGGGAAGGTGGTTGGGCAGAGATTGACAGTGAAAAAGCAAAGATACTGAACAAATACTTCTGCTCAGTATTCACAATGGAAAAACGGGGAAATACCTAATCCAGTCAATAGAAGCACTCTGGATAGAGGGTTCATATTAGTCCTTTCACAGAAGAAAGGGTTCTGAAAGAACTCTTAAAACTGAAGGTGGATAAAGCAGTGGGGCCTGATGGGATTCACCTCAGAATTTTAAAAGAACTAAGTGAAGACTAGTAACACCACTGACTACCCTTTTAATAAATTATTGAGGATGGGGTGGTACCTGAGGACTGAAGGAGGGTGGATACGATTTTCCTTCACAAAAGTGGGAGCAAGACAGAGGGCAGGAAACTGTCAGTTTGACCTCAGTGGTAGGGAAAATGATGGAATCACTTCTGAAGGAAAGAATTGTTGAGTACCTAGAGGCCAGTGGGGCACAGGACCCAAGGCAGCATTGATTCACAGTGGGAAGGTCATGTCAGACAAATCTAATTGATTTCTTTGACTGGGTGACCAAAGCAGTAGACTAGGGAGGGGCTGTCAAAATGGCCTACCTAGACTTTAGCAAGGCATCTGACACAGTCCCACGAAAGATTAATAAACAAATTAGCTAGCCTGGGAGGGGTCCTAGGGTAGTAGCCTGGTAAAACAGTGGTTGGACAACAGGACACAGCAGGTAATAGTAAATGGAGTCCACAGTGAAGAAAGGAGGGTTACTAGTGGGTACCACAGGGTTCAGTACTGGGCCAGTCCTTTTTAATGTCTTTATAAGTGACATTGCAGAGGGACTAGAAGGAAAACCATGTCTCTTTGCAGATGACACAAAGATCTGCAACAGGGTTGATACACAAGGTGGGGTGGAAAGGATGAAAAGGGACTTGGCAAGGTTGGAGGAATGGTCAAAAATATCGGCAGCTTAGATTCAATGCAAAGAAGTGCAAAGTAATGTACCTGGGAAACAAAACCCAGGGAAGAGTACACAATGGGGGTGAGATACTGACAACAACAAGAGTGGAAAGGGACCTGGGGTAGTCATATCAGATGACCTAAATGTGGGCCAGCAATGTGGAGGGCAGTAAGGAAGGCTGGGAGGATACTGGGATATAGGGAGAGGCATCACCAGTAGAAAACAGGAAGTTGTTGGCCCTCTGTACAGACAGTTGGTAAGACCACATCTGGAGTACTATGTACAGTTCTGGAGACCCCATCTCTGCAAAGACATAGATAGGGTGGAGGTTGTCCAGAGGAGGACAACCAAATGATGCAGGTTCTGCATCAGAAGACATATGAGGAAAGACTAAAGGAACTAAAGATGTATAGACTTAAGGAAAGTAGGGAGGGGGGACATGATAGAAACTTTCAAATACCTCAAGGGAATCAACAAAGTCCAAGAGGGTAGCATCTTTCAGAAAAGAAATGTGCAAAACAAGGGGCACAATTTGAAGACAGAGGGTGGCAGCTCAGAGGTAATGTGAGGAAGGATTTCTTCACAGAGGGGTTGTGGATACATGGAACAGCCTTCCTGAGGAGGTCATAGAGTCAAAAACAGTGGGGAATTCAAGAATGCATGGGACAGACATAAGGCAATTCTAGTGGGGCTAGGAGGAAGTAGGCTGTTGGTTAACTAGGATCTACAGCTTATCCATTAGGTAGGGAAATGGGCAGACTAGGTGGGCCAAGCGGTCCTTATCTGCCATCAAATTCTATGTTTCTGTGTTTCTGCTGGGGGCTGTAGCACACAGTGAGTTTGTGGTGGAGGGCAGATGGGGAGGCAGCCCTGCTCTCTGCACTGTCCATACACCACGGTGTGTGCCTGCACATTCTCCACCATACATTCATCCCTGCCTGTGGTGATATACAATCTGTGGTTGCACAGATATGCACTGCTGGTAGACAGCTCTATATGTGCTCAGGTCATATGAGTGTGGCATGCATATAAATAATTGTAAATGTGATCTGTCACTACAGTATAGACAAAGGGTTAGATTACTTACAGTAGCTGTGGGTAATGAGCTTGTTACATCCAGCGACTCAAGTGTGCTTGTTAAAGCATCCACTTGCATACTGTATGATCCTGAGAAATGACACACTGGCTAAGTGCTGGCTTGTTCTCTTTGAATGGGCATTTAGCACTAGCGCATACCAGAGGTAGGCGTGATCATGGTTCCAGTTCTCACCCATAAAACGACTTGCACTAGCGAGCTGACAGCTAATAGACACACTGACTAAGTGCTGGCTTGTTCCTTTGAATGAAACATTGATTGAAATGGAACTTGTACTGTTATTTTGTTGAACTTGCTGATATTTACTTGTATTTACAACAGCTCTGAGAAAAGTGTATTATCCCTAGCTCTGAGCTTCCCTCTGTTACCACAAAGGAGTGTGGGATACTGGTGGATAGGGGCACTTCCTGGTTCACCTTGCCTCTAACATTCACCTCTATCCTGCAGTTTTAAACCTTGAGGCGACCATTTTATCACTGGAGCCCTTCACTACACTCTGGAGTTAGCCTTTTAAAGGCTTTTCTATTAAAATTTGGGCATTTAGCACTATCCCAAAACAGGAAGTAGCGATCATGCATGTCCGGTTCTCAGACATGAAACAACCCACACTAACGAAAGCGGGTGAGCGTGGCGGGCCACATGCAGAGACACGCCGATATTGCATGTGTCTACTGTGTCCACTGGGGACATTGGGACCAGGACACCAGACCCTTTATTATTACAACCTAGGTAATCTAACTTTCTAAATAATCACACTTATCTGTTCCACATTAGTTATCATGAAGAAAGCAAATAAACTATGCTCATCTTGCCAGATGTATACCACTGGTAGACAAGCACCTAACTTTATCTGTGACAGATGTACATTGGTTAAAACCTACAGGATGAAATAAAACGTTTACAGCCTAAAGAGATTCTACGCTCTGAAATTAAAGCCCTGGAGGACTATATCTATCATATGTCGCTTCTAGTAGAGGCAAACACTTCTTCCACAAAACACTTGGAAAATACTTTTCTTATGAACCACCCTTAATTATTCCTCCAACCCCATTTTCTCTGAGCAACCAGTCATCACTTCAACCACTTCAACTACTAACATAGAAACATAGAACTTGATGGCAAATAAGGACCACTTGGCCCACCTAGTCTTCCAATTTTCTTACCTAACAGACAAGCTGCAGATCCTAGTTAACCAACAGCTTACTTCCTCCTACCCACCAAATACTGGCTTATGTCTGTCCCATGCATTTTTGAATTCCCCACTGTTCTTGACTCCACGAGCTACTCAGGGAGGCTGTTCCATGCGTCCACAATCCTCTCCATGAAAACTACTTCCTCACATAACCTCTGAGCCGTCCTTCCTCTATCTTCAAATTGTGCCCCTAGTTCTTGCACATCTCTTTTCTGAAAGATGCTACCTCTTTGACTTTGTTGATTCCCTGAGGTACTTCAACGTTTCTATCATGTCCCTCTCCCTTCTTTCCTCAAGGGTATACATATTAAGCTCCTTTAGTCTTTCTTCGTATGTCTTCTGGTGCAGACCCTGCACCATTTTATTTTCCGTCCTCTGACAGCCTCCACTCTGTCTATGTCTTTGCGGAGATGGGGTCTCAGAACTGCACACAGTACTCCAGATGGGGTCTCACCAACTGTCTGTACAGGGGATAGCAACTTCATGTTTTCTACTATTGATGCCTTTCCTATGCATCCCAATATCCTTCCAGCCTTCCTTACTGCCTTCTCACATTGCTTGCCCACCTTTAGGTCATCTGGTATAATTGCCCCAGGTCCCTTTCAATTTTACTGTTGTCAGTATCTCACCCCCGATTGTGTACTCTTCCCTGGGTTTTTTGTTTTCCAGGTGCATTACCTTGCACTTCTTTGCATTGAATCTGAGCTGCCATACATTTGACCATTCCTCCAACCTTGCCAAGTTCCTTTTCATCCTTTCTGCTCCATCTTGTGTATCAACCCTGTTACAGATCTTTGTGTCATCTGCAAAGAGACATACTTTTCCTTCCAATTCCTCTGCAATGTCACTTATAAAGACATTAAAAGGACCGGTCCCAGTACTGAACCCTGTGGTACCCTGCTAGTAACCTCCATTCTTCACTGTAGACTCCTTTTACTACTACCCTTTGCATCCTGTTGTCTAGCCAATTGTTTATCCAGGCTACCACCTTAGGACCCGCTCCAAGACTGGTTAACTTGTTATTAATATTTTGTGTGGAATGTGTCAAATACCTTGCTAAAATCTAGGTAGGCCATGTCCACAGCCCTCCCTGGTCTACTACTTTGGTCACCCAGTCAAAGAAATTTATTAGATTCATCTGACATGACCTTCCTATCGTGAATCCATGCTGCCTTGGGTCGTGTGCCCCACTGGCCTCTACATGCTCAACAATTCTTTCCTTCAGAAGTGATTCCATAATTTTCCCTACCATTGAGGTTGAAGTAACTGGTCTGTAGTTCTCGCCTCTGTCCTGTTCCCACTTTTGTGAAGAGGAATCCTCCAGTCCTCAGGTACCACTCCATCCTCCCATGATTTGTTAAACAGAGTAGTCAGCAGTGTCACTAGTTCTACCCTTAGTTCTTTTAGAATTCTTGGGTAAATCCATCAAGTCCCATTGCTATGTCCACCTTCAATGTTATTAGTTCTTTCAGAACCCTTTCTTCTCTAAATGGACTGGTATCGACCCCATCTTCAGAGTGTTTATCTTGTTTGGTTTAGGTACCTCCTCCCCCTTCCTTTGTGAATACTGAGCAGAAATATTTGTTCAGTATTCCTGCTTTTCACTGTCACCCTCTGCCCACATTCCTTTCCCTTTATTCAGCCTCAGTATCACTCCTTTTTGTCTTTCTTCCACTCCTAATTTACCTATAAAAGGTCTTATCCCCTTCTTAACACAGTTGGCTATCCTTTCCTCAGTTTGGGCTTTTGCAATTTGACTGCCATCCCTGCCTCTTTCTCCATTAACTGATAAAGTTATTTTTCCTGCTCTTTCTGTGTTTCCTAATATTTCCTGAATGCTATCCTTTTCTCCTTAACCTTCCCTGCCACCTTTTTGAGAACTATAGCGTTTTATTTTCTTCATTGTGCTTTGTTGATTTGCTTTACAAAAGCTTGTTGCCTCTGTGATAGGCTGTTTTGATTACTTCCACTGTTTTTCCACCCCTCCTTCTTGCCTGCTTGCTAGTTCTTTTCTGAGGCACTCTCTCATTTTTCAAAGTCAGCCCTCCTAAAGTCCAGTACTCTAACTTTTGTATGGCTTGATTGTATGGCTGTGTTTATCATGAACCACACTGTTTGGTGGTCGCTTGTTCCCAGATGGCTACCCACTTCTAAATCTGAGATTCTTTCTCAATCCCCATTTAAGAGTACCATGTCTAAGACTGCTCTCTCCTGAGTTGGTTCCAATGCTAGCTGTCTGAGGCATGCTCATTGTAGGGCATCAAGAATGCACTGCTCTTGGATGTGCATACAAGAAAGGTGCTCCAGTTAACATCTGGCATATTCAGGTGCCCCATTAACAATATCTCCCCTTTTCTGTCATTCTAAGGATGCCTTCTATAATTTCCTTGTCCATTCCTCCCTGAGATGGGGGTCTGTGTACAAGCCCCATGCAGATTGTGGTGCCATTTCTTGTCTCCAGGATGACCCAGAGTGCCTCATCTGCTCCCCTGTTTACTTCTTAGTTCTGTTGCTTTGATCCCTTCCTTTACATAGAGAGCTATTACTCCTGTTTTACCCTCCATGTCCCTCCTGTAGATTGTGTATCCTGGTATGTTGACATCCAGTCATGGTTTTCTGTGTACCATGTTTCTGTGACTGCCACAATATCCAGACAACCCTCTTCCATCAAGGTCAACAGTTCAGGGGGCTTGTTATACAGATTATGGGCATTGGTACTCATCACCCTCCACTTTTGATGGCCTTACCCCTTTAGCCCCATCCCTGTCCTACTGCCTTTGCCTTTTTACATTTACCTCTATCCTGCTCCCTAATGACTTCTCTACCTTGGTGTTTACTCACTAATTACCGTGTTTTGTGGGGGAGACTGGTATTTCCTGCTTCTTTTCAGTGACTCCTGATTTGGCTAGTTTAAATGCTTGCCAACGAAGCATTTAAACCTCTCACCTAGGATCCTGGTCTCCTCGAACAGATGCAGACCATCGCACTACTATAGATCTGCATCACTCCAGCTTGCTCCCCAGTCCCTGATAAAGCCAAAACCCTGAGCTCAACACCAGTTTTTCAACCATTCATTGAATTCCCTGGTGAGGAGTACCCTAGCATCACCCTTGCCATAGACAGGCAGCACCTCCGAAAGGTTACCGTATGCGCTACTTGTCAAAGGCCCCTCCCAACTCTACAAACTCCTCTTCCACTGCTCTGATCCCATTCCTATCCAGGCCATTTGTCTCTAGGTGACTACTACTAACAACCCAACTCAGCACCACAAGGGTGTAGATAACTGGACAACAATACCCCAAAAAGCATATTAAAAAGTAATCATTCACCTCCCAGTACCTACAATTCCAATACATAGCTTGTTTGAACACCTTCTTCAAAGGGCTGATGAGGCTTCAGATGATATCTTGGGTGTACAAAGTAACACCATATCTAAGGCTCCAGTACCCTTATCACTGCTGAATGTTGAACAGCCCCTACTCTCATCACGCATGGACCTTCTATGTATGACACTGTAAACAACATAAATCACTCAAACAAAGAAAGATCAAAACCCCAGTCAGACAAAGAAACATTTACTAATTTAACAGCCTAACCCTCCCAGCCTTGACCTCTCAGGCCACTACTTCAGTACCTCATCCTCCGTTAAGCCCAGCAGTTACATGCTCAAAACAACAGGTTTTTGTCCTTGGAGACTCCATTATAAAATAAGTTGACCGTGCTGTATGTAATCCTGACAAGGAACACCGAACCTGTTTCAGTTATATAGGCAAGAACTGCAGATATCACATCAATGATTAAACCTGTCTTATCATCGGCCAGTGATAATCCTTTAGTGATTATCCACGTAGGAACCAATGATGTTGTGAGATCCCAACTCCAGCAAATTAAACAGGATTATGTTGCCCATGCAATGTATTAACTGAATGTGGCTGCTATCTATGTATCTCTGAAATATTACCTGTCCCAGAGCCACCAGGTACATCACTACCAAAATAAAAGCTCTGAGTGAGTGGCTCCATAAATGGTGCTACCAGCAAGGCATAACTTATCTAACACACTGGGAGGAATCTGAAGGCAGACCATCACTTTATTGCTGGGACGGTTTGCATCTCAGTAGAAGGGTAGTACCATCCTAGGAAGTAAGATAACATCCTTTATAAATAAACATTTAAACTGATAGGAAAGGGAGAGACTGCTAACTCCCACATCTCTTATTACAAATTCCTGCTCACAACACAGTACCAACTTAAACATTCTAACCTTGAATGCTCTATCATTGACTATTTCCAAACATGCTGAGCTTGAAATATTGGCTCAGTCTTTGGATCTAGCTCTATTGCCATTACTGAAACCTGGGGTAACAAAGACAAAAGATGGACTGTAAAAATTCCTGGCTTTAAACACTATTGCAAAAATAGCGTGGATTCAAGAAAGGGGAGGGCTTAGTCTATATGCAAGGAAGACATCTCATCTTATAAGTCAATAGTAAATGTACAAACCAAAAGTTTATGGATCTATGTTAGACCCATGGCATTTCCCAGCTACTCATCAGGACTTGTTATCCACCACCTTCTTCTGCTATAAACCAAACCAGGCAGTTAGCAGATGAGATCACTCAGAAAGCGATAAAGACTCAGTCCTCATACTGGGGACTTTAACCTTCCCACTATAAACTGGGACACCTTATCTGGTACTAACCAACATGATGAGCAAATTTCATGGTCATTATAAATCAAGGCCTCAAACAAATTGTTAGAGAGCCAACAAGGGAGTAAACATACTAGACCTTGTCATAACATATATCTAGAGACTCTTTATCCAATTTTTGATTTTAAATCCTCTGGGAAATAGTGACCATATGATCATATTTTGTTCCATACAACTTCCCTTCAACCTAAAACTAACAAACTTAAAATAAAACAATATCATAAGGCTGACTTCTATAGTATCAATCACTCTCTAAAGTCCCTTAACTGGGAACAGATTCTTTCTGCATTGGAAACTGAAGAAGCATGGTACTTTTAAAGACAACAATTCTCCAACTTACTTATGTCCCAGAAAAATATAAGTATAATAGCAAAGGCAAAATACCGTCTTGGTTTAACAGAACTATCAAAAACTAATCACACACAAAAGTAAACTTTTTCAAACTGATAACAATGTCAAATAGATCAGAAAGACATCGCTTTAGCAAAGATACAGGGAGGCAGTCAAAGAATTAAAAACAAATTATCTTGGCAAAATGCAATCTGAATTCAAAATTACACACTCAAAAGACTGTCACAAGGCATTATATTCCTATCTAAATGGGAAAAAGGTAACAACAACTTGATTGGTCCAATAGTCTCTAACAATATAACTATAACATCTGATACTGAAACAGCTACAGAACTAAATACTTATTTCGCATCAGTTTTTGTCCAGGAACCAACTATCACTCCATTTACTGCAGTAGTATCAAACTAAGAAACACATAAAATCTCTTTCAGGATACATGTGGGTGTATTGATCTTTAAAACAACACACAAGTACAGGCCTGGACAATATTCGCTCCAAATTTCTTTAGGGACAAAAGACTCAATTACTCTACCCTTAACAATTATATTTAATACATCCTCCAAGGATCCTCAGTTCCTGTTGACTGGTGTATTGCCACAGTTACACCATTTTAAGCAGGGTTCACACTTGAAAGTTGAAAACTATCAGCCTATTCATCTAACTTCCATACCATGTAAACTAATAGAAAAAATTATTAAACAACAACTGGAAAGTGAAATGGCAACTCTAAATATCAAGGATGAATACCAACATGGATTCAAACCAGGTTTCTCTTATACCACGAACTTGCTCTCTTTTATAATCACATCAGTTATAGCCTTGACTGTAATATACCGTGGATGTTAATCTGCTGGATTACAGCAAGGCATTTGACAAAGTGTCACATGTCATTTTGATTAATAAACTTAGCCACTTAGGTTTTTCACCATCCATTATTTCATGGATATATAACTGGCTGAGTAATAGAACTCAGGGAGTATGGGTAAATGGTGCACTGTCCAACATAGGAGAGGTGACTAGTGGGGTCCTCAAGGATCGGTCTTGGGTCCCATTTTGTTCAACTTGTTCATTAGTGACATGTATATCTCGGCTAATAACATTATGGTCAGATTTGTTATGACACCAAACTTGGGGTAAGGTTAACAACCAGGATACTAGTCATAATCTAAAATCTGAACTAGCCTCAATCGAGCATTGGGCACTTATCAACACAATGTATTTTAATGTTTCTAAATGTGCAGTACTCACTTGCAAAAAATAACCCCAGACAAACATATTACCTAAACAAGACTATTATTAGGACCTCAAATGTAGAAAAGACCTGGGAATATTACTAAATGACAAATTATCTTCTACTTTCACTGTTCTAGAATTGCAAATCAAACTAATGCACTACTCGTAGGGTTAATAAAACCTTTATTTCTAAATCAGAACAATGCCTTATGACTCTGTATAGGTCCCATGTCAGGCCACATCTGAATTATGGATCCTCATTTTAGAGTCCTTACTTAAAGACTGACATCAACAGAATTGAGCAAGTCCAACATAGAGCCACTAGAACTTGTCACCCATCTCGCCATTTAGACTATAACATCAGACTACAAAAACAGGACTATATTCACTCAAGCAAAGATGAGTTAGAGGTGATCTTCTGCAGTTGTTTAAAATCCTTGAATCTCCTGTTCAAATGACAATATGTGGTATTGCTTACTCCACAAGAAAAATTGTGGCTGGACTCCATAATAAACAACTAGAAGTAAAGAAGGCAAATAATAACAAAAGGCTAAATTATTTCACTATTAGAACACCTAAATATGGTACACATTACCCCAGGATATTGTTATTTCACCAACTATTACAACATTTAAAATAAACTTGACAAATGGATGGATGATCAGAATTTGGGTTAATGTTCTATGTATATGGAGGACAATCACAATAGGCAAACTGCCTCTTTTGTCCTACAAACCAAGTAAACCAAGGTCACATAACCCTCCAGTGCCCCCATGATTTGCTTGACAACAGATTGCCTATTGAGCCTTACCCAGTTACCAGAGACATTAGCACATGTCAGGAAAGACAAAATTTTGGAAATGAAGCCATCTCCATGGTACAAGTTTGAGTACTGCTGATCAGGTGAGCAATCCCTATAAATGCAAGGCAATCAGGTAACAGCACATTCAGTCAGGACACTAGAAGAACAGGAAAATGATGTTGCTGCTCTGGCTCACTCAAGCTCGGATGACCAGAACTGATAAACTTAAAGCTTAATGTAAAGACATCCACAAACTGAGCTGCTGAAATGCAGATTTATTTAAAGAAGTGAGAACCAACACCTTTGTTTGAATGCCCCAGTGCTTTGATCGAGTAGGATGTTTTCTATGTGAAGCAAGCATGAGACAGCTTTAATTCACAGAAAGCTGCCAGCAGTGGGGAGGGTGGGTTGTGAAGTGGCCTTTCTGCACAAGTGGGGTCTCCAATAAGGAAATGTGGGTTTTGGTGGAGAGGTTTTATTTATTTATTTTTTTACAATTTTGGGCCAGGACAGACACATTAAGCCAAGGATGGTTTTCAGATGCATCAGGGAAGTTAGACAACTTGCTCATGGTCACACATTTGTGGCTGTGGGATTCAAACCCAGTTCTTCAGGTCATGCAGCTCAGTGCATTTAACCACTATGCTATAATGCCTCCCAACCTCTTGAAGATTTGGTCCTGCTAAGGGGTGGGCAGATGAGGGTTTATTTCTTTCTGAGGAGGATGAATACAAACAAAGCACTACAAGAGATAGTGCCTGGCTGTGGAAGTGAGCAGGCAGTACCTGTTTCTTTTTTGTGATTATTTTACAAATATTAAATTCAATGTTTGATGAATATATGTGGTGCTTGTGCAAACTTTATTTTGTGCAAACTTTATTTTGGTCTTCCTCATTCCCACCTTCAGTAGAGGAGCTGGCCTTTCTCATTCCCACCCCCAGAAGAGAAATCCAGTGGCATTGCAGGAAAAAAGGTCCAGCATTAAAGGTGAGACGACTGCCAGAGAAGGAGGAGGTGAGGAGGATGGAGGGTTCTAAACACACACAAGTGTGGAGGGAAGGTTTAAGAAGGGCTTGTAGGGGGTTATTCCCTCCCACACACACACTGAATCACAGGCAAAGCCCTCCCATTCAATGTTTGGTGAATATGTGCAATGGTTATGCAAACTTTATTTTCTGCAATCTTTATTTTATCCTTTCTCATTTCCACCTCAGTACAGGAGCCAGGTGGTTTTAAGGGAATGAAGTCCCAAAAGAAGACCATGATAACCTCCTCCAACTGTTGGACAGTGTAAACAGTAACATGCAGGACAGAAAAAACCCTGCAAAAGAAACCTCTGAAGAACCCTGATGACTGAACTGTCCTTCCTCTGGGCATACTATGATGAGATAATCCTGAAGACTTGTATAATTTCCTATTCTGATTTGGAAAATATGTTTTGAAACACGAAGAGGTCCATCTTCCAAGCCTTTTAATGATATGGGTGTGACATTATTTTGAGAGGCTGACGAACCTGCTCCAGTACGGAATGAGTGACCTGAAAAGGAAAAGAGGAAATCCTAGTCATTGAAGTAAAATTCTCACATACTTCATACATATTTTGGTGGTCATGGGAGAATAAACATTTAAATGTCAATGGCCAGGAGAGGTTATGAGGGTTAGATCCAGTGTGATATAGGACAAGTTGATCAAAGTATCTGCACTGGGTACCAGTTGTTATGGGTTGGATAGTAAGTGATCTGAATTTCTTTTGTAGTCTGTTGGTTTTTGATTTTGTTAAATGCAGAATATAGTGCTCCATTTGTTTTCTTAGACTAACAATCTTGATAAATGAAGTAGAAGAGGCTGATGGAACTATAAATTTTCCTGGATGAAGGAAACCACAGAAACGTAAATGAATAGTTGAAAATATAATTGTGAGTTGTAGGTTCAAAGGGGACAAAAGGTGGATGCTTGAAAGGATCAGTAAGAAATCCTTTGAGGTTCTTTGTAAAGAAGTTGTTTGGTTGCTGGGAGTGGGGTGGTGGGTGCTGAGAGGAGAGGTAGCCAGAGGAGAAAACTATACATGTAACAGGAACAAAATGAGCATTGCTCTACTGGGGATTGAGCACCCCCAATTCCACTGTTATGTTTCAGGGGAGTTGGGTAGTTGGTGCTGAGGAAAAAGCTTTAAATATATAAAAAAACATACACAGATATGCGTGCATGTACTGTAGTGGATGGGGGAGTTCAGCAAGATGATTTTGGTTGGAACATGAGGATTGGGCACCCCAGTGTCACTATTATATTTCAGGGTGGGGTTGTGGGGTGGTGGGTGCTGAGAGGGAGGTCGAGTTGGTGGTGGATATGTATGATTTCAACAAAAATTAGATTGATAGTCAGTGGCACAGAACTATTTGTCCTGTAGAAATCATGGCAGAACACTGACACACTGTACCTTGTCCAAGATGGCCACCAAAGAGTACTGCACAAATGTGACTACTAGCACATGCGCAGTATATTGCAGTGACCATCTTGGTCAGGGCATACTGTGCTGTGTTCCACCGTAACCTCCACGGGATAAATCATGCTGTACCAATGACTGTCAATTTTGACTTTATAAGATGAATTGTTTGGTAATATTTTTTACTCTTACAAATTTGTTTGGTTCTTAATGTTAACCAGAGTAGGTCACTGAAAGATTACATCCTGCATACAGTGTGAATAGTAGTTAGGAACATTTTGCACACAACACATTTTGATAGAAGTAAAGGCAGACAGACAGACAGAAATACTGACATACTGAGTAGATAAACAGATAGACAGTCTGACACAACATATTATAAAAACTGACTTCAACTACGCTTATCTTAATGTATTTGCTATTGTATGCTTACAAAAGCCAAAAGTCAAGCATTAAGAATATTGGCCCGGATATTCAAAGGGTTGCGCCATCGCGCAACAGGGTTACACATGCGCAAGTCAAAAAAATCGCGCCATTTAGCGATATTCAGAAGGAGGCAGTTGCCATCCAAAACATGCTGAGCAACAGCGCAATGAAATGAAGGCATGCGCAACTGAAGGGGTGGATCCATGCATAAAGACCGCAATGCGTATTCAAAGAACTTGCGTGAGTGCACAATAGCGGCACCGGCAGTGAGCTATGGCGGAATGAGCCAAATAAAAGGTCATGAAACGCGAAGAACGCCAGGCTGCCAAGTGGGGAGAGAGAGAGAGAGAGACAGACAGACAGACAGATAGACAGACAGACAAGGGCAGGCAAAGAAAGCATGGGTCATAGTGTGTAGAGGCCAGCAGGGGTGCCCGGTGCAGTGGAAGTAGCAGTGAGGACAGCAGGGTAACACAGCAACACCAGCCGGGGGTCCAAGCCAGGAGATGGACGGTGCCAGCTTCCACATGGAAGCTGTAATGAGAGGGTGAGGAGAATGCATGCTGCGGGGGCGTGGCTGGGAAGGGTCCGTCGGCGGTATGCCTCCAACAGGCAGTACTGTGCCCGCATCAGCTTTGAGCTGTACACAGATGTAGAGATCGTGGGCGGTACCACCTGAACAGGGCACTACTGAGATGGCTCTGTGAGCTGTGCAGTGATGTGATGCAGGCACCCTCACGACAGAGTCACGCTCTGTCTGTGGAGACCAAGGTGACAGCCTGCATGTGCCTGCTCGCCACGGGCACCTTCCAGAGGCTGACAGGGGACACCACAGGCATCACACAGTCGGCCACGTCATGCATCCTCACCCATTTCCTCAGCGCACTGCTGCCACATGCTGCGGAGTACATCCATTTCCCCAGCACCGCGACAGAGCGTACAGCAAACATGCAGGAGTTCCACAGGGTAGCACGTATGCCTGGCATGCTAGGGGCCATAGACTGCACCCATGTGGCCATTCGCACGCCACCTGGCCCCGATGGGCTGGCATATCGAACAGAAAGGGATTCTCTAGTGTCAACCGCCAGGTGGTGTGTGATGCCACTGGGTGCATAATCAATGTCTGTGCCACACACCCTGGTGGAGCACATGATGCCTTCATATGGTATAAGTCTGCACTGTGCCATCGATTTGAGAGTGGGGACATCCCCACAGGCCATCTAGTGGGTGAGTACACAAGTATGGAATGCAAACTCGGGGCAAGGGTGGGAATGCCACAGGTGCCATGGTAGTGGCACACAGGGATATGCCAATATGGACCTGAACATGAGACTGATCTCCACTATCTCCACACAGGTGACAGCGGATACCCACTCTGTCCCTGGCTGCTCACACTGTACCGGGCCCCATGACCCCATCGCCTAGCAGCTATAATGAGGCACATGCCGCGAACACACAACATCATAGAGTGGGTGTTTGGGATGCTCAAGGCATGCTTCCAATGCCTAGACACCTCCGGCAGTGCCCTACAGTACAGCCCCAAAAGGCCTGTGGGATATTCCTGGCCTGTTGCATCCTGCACAACATGGCCAAAGACCATGGGATAGCCATACAGGTTGAAGAGGGGACAGCGATGGGGACGCCAGTGGCACCGGTGTTGATGGTGATGAGCAGCCCCCAGGATGGCGGGACCCCGACTGATCCGCAGGCCCAGCTGCACCGGGACACCATCACAAAGGAGCACCACGCACAACACAGGTAAGTAAGGGACATGTACAACCAACACTGTCCATGCGCAAACCACAGGCACACGGGGAACACACCAGGGTGCATGACGGTCATGGGAATGGAAGGGTCCAGGCATACAACACACCATCAGGGAGGGGTGAGTACTCATATGGACACACACACACACCAGGCACAGAGCGTACATGGGCAGATGCACAGCACAGCAGAACTGACATTGCTAACACAGCACCACTGACCACCCCCACCACCTGAACTGTCCAAGTACGTGTCAGATGCTGGGCACCCTTTGCACCTTGGTGTACAATACAATGCAGCATCATCATGCACACGCACCTGTGGACAGCAGTTGGGAGGTGTGCAGGTGGGCCGTGTGTCGGCATGGTGAGCAGAGCACCCAGCAGTGCACTGCTCACCATGACACATTGCACAGGGCAGCACCAGACAGGGCCGCACTGGGAGACAGCTCAGTCATGTAGCACTGTCCCACGGCCACCGCGGATGCGTGGGTGGCCCCGCCATGACTTAACAGCACTGGCAGGCTGAGCAGGGGCCACATGGGGTGGCACTGTTGCACCACCAGGGGTCCCACTGCACGAACGTGACCTTGCCCACAAAGGGTCTGCAGCATGCCGAACAAACCTGCACCAGGGTGCCGGGATGGCCACAGCAGAACCCGCATCGACAGGCCTGATGTCGCACGACGCCGGAACGGGAGGAGAGTGAACTGTGTGGGGTGTGTGGTACAGGGGCACCTGACTGTGTGCCCAATGTGGCCACGACAGAGACCACTGCCTGGGTCAGCCTGTCAATGGCGGCAGTCACATCCATCCGCCATGAACCAGCTCGGCATGGTCCAGAGCACACTCCCTGCTGTGCCACTCCATGGACACAGACAGTGCCTCCACAGACATTGCAACCTGCCTCTGCAGCTGTACTGATTCCTGCAGCAGGCGGTGCTCCTCCACGGGTACTGTGCCCCAACGGCATCCTGTCCCCAGGGTGTGGAAGGTCCTGATGCACAACACCCTTGAGGGTGGGCGCTGTTCACCAGGACCAGGAATGGGCAGATCAAAGGCGGTGGACATGTGCCACCGCTTGACACTGTACCCCCAAACCTGGTGGGTGACTGCTGCTGCTGCCCTCCAACCGCTGTGCCCCAGGGTCCCTCGTTCCACCGCTGTGCTGGCAACAGTGCCAGACACCTGCACAGCCACCGTGTGCTGCCCCACGGTGCTGACGAGCACAGCCTGGGACTGTGCCAGTATGCTGGTACACAAGTTGGAACCAGAAAGGCCTAGGGCATGTGCTGGCCTGCTGTGTGTCCGCCATGGGACACACACCTATCACTGCCCATTGCAGTCCTTGCATCATCAATGGTGCAGGTACGTGCTACAGCCATAGTCACAGCGTGCTGGTATGCTTGCATGCCAGACTGCTGAGACACAGGCTGTGCACCCCGCACCGAATCACCGACACCAGAGTTGGTGGCCCAGCATGCATGCTGCTGCAGTGCCTGCTGGCTGGTGATAGAGGTGGATGGACCCTCCTCCATGTCCAGCAGGTCATCATCACTGCCTGGACCCACCACCACCGCTCTCCTGAAGACGAACAGGATCTGTAACAGAAAGAGAGTACATGTGAGTTCATGTGAACAACCTTCCCCAACCCCCAACACCACCACCATGTCATACCCGTGCAGTGATGAGTCTACCTGTCTGGAATCCACCTCCTGGTGCGCCCTCAAATGGAGCTCCACTGCTGGATGTGACCTGTGTCTCCTCAGTGGGGTCAGCTCCAACACCACTGGCGGGCCCCCAGTGCCAGCACTGCCGCCCTGAAGCTGCCACCTTCTCCTTCAACCTCCTGTGGTCTGTCCCCATCTTTCTTGCTTTCCTGCACCGAGCGCTGGTGGCTTCCGTGCAGGTTAACGGCCTGAGCTACCCCTCCCATGCAGCCGCACGGGACTGAGGGGTGCCCTCCGTCCACTCAGTACTGGCTCCTCATCCAGGTAGGCTTGGAAGAGGGCCTCTGTCTCTGCTGCTGTAAAGTTGGGCCTCCCCTCGCCACCGTCCTCACCCTCACCTTGGCTCTGCTTGGTCATGGCGATCTGTATGGGGGAAGTGGACACCTGTCACGTGCAGTCTACAGCATTTCCCATGACCATTGTCCAGAACATCACACAGCATGCAACTCACTCTCACTGCAGTAACGAATCCTGCCAGCGCGGCCCAGTGTCGCATATTTATAGCGCAATGCATGCAAATTAGAGTGAGCAACTATAATGACATGCAAATCACGCCACGCGCCTTTGAATGGCTGATCAGATGATTTGCATGTGTCAGCTGAATATCTGGAATTGCGCTGGCAATACGGTTGAGTCGGGCTGAGCCAATGGCACAGATCTGTGACTGTGTGGTACACTGCATTGCGCATGCCCAGATAACTTACACAGGTGTCTGTTGCGCTGCTGATGTGCTGTGCCGCGATAGGCAATTCAGGCCATGGCCACCATTGTGCCAGTGGCGCTTCAGCATGGGCACTATATGGCGCTGTGGCGCACTACTGCGCCAATAGTCCACTGTGGCACTGGTACACAGCTGGTCGGTCACACAGGATGCCTATATGTCAGATGGCGCTGTCGCGTAGTGCTGCGTCGTGCCCATGACGCAGTAATGACCTTTGCCCCTGGCGCTGTTCAGCCTGCCATGTGTGCGTCCCTATTGCGCTTTCTGGTGACAGCGCTATGTGAAGTGATGACGCACTGTTCGAACAGCGCTGATTGGAGCCTGTGGTGATCTATTGCAACATTCTCCATCGTGGGTTCTGCACAGCGGGGGTGCCATATTGCCTGCTGTAAAGTTGGTACCATGGCTAGGAGGAGAGCTGTGTCCCGGAGCCAGCTGGAACTGGCCAACTTGGTGGCCCTAGTAAAGCCCCACTATGGGGCACTTTATGGTGAGGTGCCCTCACCACGTTGCACTACAGGTGTGGCATCAGGTGGCCACTGACCTGGTGGGGGTCACTGGATGGTGCTGGTCTGCTGAGCAGTGCCAGCACTGGTACAGTGACCTCCGCTGGAGGATACGGACCTGTTGGAGAGGCTGCAGTCACGTGCCAGGTGGGCGTGGTGCCTAGGCCAGGTGGGTGTACCATCTATGCACCTGTATTCTGTAGGGGGTGTGTGTGTGTTGTTGGCTGTGCATAGGTGATGGCTCGGCCATGGTTGGCTGTGTCAGTGTGTAGCTGTGAGATGAATGGGTATGGCTGTGAGGGCAGGCACTCTCACTGGGGCAGGGGCAGTCTGCTTTTGAGTCACACTGATGTTTGTCTCAACATATGTCTCCCACAGGCCGGGATGTGAGGATGCAGGCCTGGGTTGAGGAGGGCCATGCCAGGGCCCCAGTGCCAGCAGGGGTTGCACCTCAACAGCAGCAGCAGCAACAGTGGCAGACACAGCTGCTTGAGCAGTGTGAGTATCATGACTTCATGGATGCTATTGCATGCTGGGGGAAGACCAGTAGCCCTGCACAATACAACCATGCAGGAAAGGGGAGGTCAAATTCCACTATACAAGACACTAGTGAGGCCCCACCTGAGTACAGTGTACATTTCTGGAGACCATACCCATGTAGAGCGTAGAGTGGGCAGAGAAGGTTCAGAGGAGGCAACAAAAGATGGTGCGTGGCTTGCATCACAAGTCCTATGAAGACAGGTTGAAGAACTGAACATGTACTCCTGGAGGAGAGGAGGAGAGAGCAGATATGATAGGACATACAAGTATCTTACAGGGAGGAACAGGGTGCAGGAAACACTATTTTGAAGTGAAAAGATGTTCAGGACTAGAGGGCATGGGATGAAGTTGGAGGAGGACGATTCAGAGAAACATGAGAAAGAATTTCTTCACAGAACAGGTGGTGGACAAGTGGAACACCCTGCCAGAGGGAAGTGGTGGGGGCTGAAACAATCACGGATTTCAGAATGCATGGACAGACATAAAGGAATTCTCTGGAGGTCAGGGTCAAGGGCAACAGACTTCTAGGAAAACAAAGTGAACTTACAAGCTCAAATGGACAGAGTGGGTTGGCCATAGGCCCTTATCTGCCGACACTGTCTATGTATCTATGTATGTATACACGACACAGGTGACATGCATCACTGTCCAGTATCACAGCACGTCTGTGTATCGTCACTAGTGGTCCAGGCATGCACTGGGCACATAGCTGTGTAACTGGCATCGCACCACGCTGCCGCCACTTGAGAGCCTTGTTTGTGCTGTGATGGACATGGGCGGTGTGTGTGTGTGGTGCGCATAGCTGGTGCCGCCTGTTTGCGATGGCCACTGTGCATGTTCACTGTGGGTGGGTGTATGCCATCACAGGTGCAGGACATTGGGCTATATAGGCTTGCAGGTTGGGTGGTGTTCAGGGTTGTGGTCAGTCACAGCCATTGACTGTGTTCCCATTTTCCCAGGCCTCGAGGTTCTCAGGAGGATTGGTCGGGATGTTCGGGGCCTCACACAACTGTTGGTGGAAAACCAGGCCATCCTGCAGTCCATCCGGTGCCATGGCCTTCGGAGGAGGCGGCACAGGACGGTGCACACCACCAGGCAGAGGACGAGCAGCGGCTGGCCCTTAGATGATATTACCCTTCCCACTTCTCCCATCCCTACCACCCTGCCTTCCCTCTCCAAGTTTTTTCATCCCTACCCTTGAACACCCTACCTTGTATCCTTCCCCCCTTGTAAATAGTTTTCTTGTTTTGGTTCTGTACTATATTTAAATATACATTTCTATTTTGATATGAATACTGTGTTGGTCTCTGATTTGCAGCTGGCTATGGGTGCTCAGATGCAGGGTGTACATGCCATCTGGGGTGGTATGGTCCTGGGTGTGTGTGTGTGTGTGTGTGTGTGTGTGTGTGTGTGTGTGTGTGTGCGTGTGTGTGCATGGGAGGTATATCCAGCATTGCAGTGACTTTCTGTTGTTCTTGCCATCTGCTGCCACCACTGCTAGGTGCAGAGGGTGTGTCTGGCTTGTAGGCTTCTGTGCTGCATGGGGTTGACGTGTGCTGGGGGAAGCATGGTTTCCTGCAGTGCCAGTCACTGCACATAGGTGGTGTCTTGGGGTCACAGTGCAGGGTGTGCTGTGCATACGGGGCTGATGTGCACTGTGGTTGTCAACCCCTGTGTGTGGCACTCTCAGCCTGCCAGTGGTTGTGCTGGGGTGTCATGGCTCTGCTATGCTTTGCTGGCTTGTCCCCATGGGCCAGTAGATCATCCGTCACACCCCAGTGATGCTGTGCTTAGGGTGCAGGTGTGATGTTGGTTCTGCAGTGTGTTCCTGTGCCCATGTGTGGCATGGCTGGTGGTGGGCCCCAGCCTGCCTCCCTGGATGTGCAGTTCCATTGCTCTGGGGGGCTCTGCGTGCTATGGCACCTCTGGACTGCTCAGCTGGGCTGCCCTGGTTCGCGCCATGGCGCAACTTGTTCTGCTCAGCTTCTCCTTCCTGGTTCGCTATAACACGGTATGTGTGATATTCAGATGTTGGTTGCTTGCGCAATTTGTTCTGATCCATGTTTGAATATCACACCTGCTGCACATATGCGCAATTGGTTTGTGCTTTGCTCCTGCTGTTGCGCTCATTTTGGGCACAGTTTTAATATCTGGGCCTTTGAGTGTACTGAGATGTATACAATTTAAAGTTTAGGGTTATTTCTGGAAGCATAGTGTTCACAATTTCCCTCATGCCCACGGGCTCCTCCCAAGCTCTATCTGCACCCTGTCCCCTACTGGTAGGTCCCCAACTGGTAACATTGTCCTGCATTTGGGCTGAGCACTTAGACCACTTGCTGGCTGGTTTAACTTGAAGCCCCTGTTGCATCAGTGACAGGGCTTGTAAAATCCATAAAAGGGAAGTGCAGCCCCATCATGGTGCAATCCTTTGCGACTTGACACAGGAGCACTTTTGCCATACAATTTGTGCAGGGCAGCAGCTTGGGTACAAGGAACCCCAATTTTGATGCAGCCTACATTCAAAAATTAGGATTGTTGCAAAGTTTGATGCAAGTTGCCACTTGTGTCATGATACATCTTTGGCACAGGCACCTTGCACCAAACTTTGGCTTTGAAAATCAGGCTCATAATGTTCCAAGAAGCAAAGTGGACCCCTGACATGGTTCAGATTGAAATCCTTCCCTGCATTATATGCTTTTTCAGAAATAGTAGAGTGGAGATGGTTCTTCAGATCTATGACCGGTCATCGACAAAAAGTTTGTCAAATGACTGGACAGCAAAACCATTATGCTGACTGCATATGCGGTCAGCAGATGGTTTCTGACTTGTACACATATTTTCTTCAGGGGTTTGCCTCTGAACCCTCCCCATGCAGGGGCTCTGCCCCCCACATCCCCACTACTTTTTATAATCAACTCAGAGTCACAGCTGATAAGGGAGGGGTGCAAATCCTCAAATACAGTGCCTGGGTTTAGAACTGTCTGTACAGTGACCTGGCACTGTAGTCACTGTACTGATGGTCACTGTAAAAGTATTACTGTCGGAGGTGGATATCTGGTTCTTTCACATATCTGACAGTTGAAACTATGAATGACTATGCCAATACTTTAGATACATTGTTGACTTCTATTTTGACCTTGCTAGACTGTCTCATATCTACCTGGATGCCTACTAAACTGTACTTACATTTAAAGAGCAACTCTCTACTATAATGAACACCTTAAAACATTAGATTTATACCAATTATGCTTAAACATTATTGTTTACTTTTATTTGATAATTATAAAATGGGGAATGAAAATCCAGCTTTCTTGATTGGTTATTACCTGTGTGTGAAATTGGTTCCATACAGGTGATAACAAGTACCAAAAAAGGGTTTGCATTGAAAAAATAAATTAATGTGTATGTTTATAATTTAAAAAGCACCATTTTCCCTCCTCTAACACCAATCATGCTCTCTCTGTTTTTGTTTAAAATCTCTTTCCTGCCTCAGTCGAAAATAGAACAACATTGCTTCACTCCTGTCATCATTCTAACAGTCATTTAAACAAAACTAAGCAGCACTACTTCTCCAGCCCAGGAAAAAAAAAAACAATACTGCTTTATACGTGGTCATGCTTGCATCATAACTAACTGCTCCTTCAGTCTTTGATTTACAGTCACAATACACAATACTGCTTGTTTGTTCTCTGGTACACATTTTCTTTTACTGAGAAAGGCTATATTTTCTAATTGAAGGGAGAGGAGGGTGGATAAAATAGTATACCACCTTTCAAAATGCTGCATAATGGTGACATCTGCCTTTCCCAAGGGACTATCAGCAATCACACTCCTTCACTGATGACCAGTTCCACCTTCGAGAAATAAAAACAAAGCAAGTAAACAGATAAACATTAAAACCATATATAGTCATACTACTGTGTATCTGGAGACAATGGAGGGTGTGTGGGGAATCAAGAGTGCTTGAGGAAGGAGCTACTGGCCATAGCTGTCATCTTCATCAACAGTTGTCATATTGGGACAAACATCCAATGCTAAAAAAAACAAACAAAAAAACAGATAAACACCAATCTATTACAGATGGAGGAACTACTTTACATTAATATAAATTGAAAATCTTAATTTTTCATTTTCATGTCATTTAATTTTAGTTAAACTGATAAGCAGATTAGCATAAATGCAATTTTTCACAGCGACCAGTACATAAATACAAAAAACATAAAACTAAATTGTTTACATTAAGTACCCAGAACATTAATTAAAACAGGTAACAACTTTAGAAATCCTGCAGCAATAAACTGTACAAATCTGATTTTAACAAAATAAAGATACAGCATTTGTGGCAGATTTGGGTAAATTATTACAAAATGTAATCACCTTTAATTTAAATGATTTCTGACCAAATGTCAAACTAAATGAGGAATAGAGAAAACAAATCAATTTTGTGATCTGGTGGAAAAAGTATTACACATTGGGGACATTTTCACTAATAGTATTCAGCATATGATCCAGAACAATTTTATGCCTAAAACTCATGGCCCTAAATTCAATGCATTCCTTAAAAGGTAGACAATCTAAAGTATTATAAAAAATAAAATAGTATGTTGAGGTATTTAAACCAGTGGCAAATCTACAAATTGAATTGTAAAGCTTATTTAACCTGTTGAAAAGATTTTCAGTCAAGTATAAGTAGAAAATACTCCCATAATCCAATTTTGATAAGAGTAAACTGCTTACTAGTGCAGTAACCAACATGACTCAGTAACAAAACATTGATTCATTCTATAAAGCATACATAATCTGTTATGTATAACCCTAATAAGCTGTGTAACATGAAGTTCAAAAGACAAAATCCTATCCAAGGTGATACCCAAATAGCAAATATTATCCACACAATCAATAGATAACTTGTTCAGATCACATATCTGAAACTCTGATGGCAAAGATCTACTAAGGTTAGAAAAAATCATAGCTTTGTGTTTTGTAGAATTGAGAAGTGCCTTATGAAACAAAAACAATTATAGATATTGTGAAAATCACATTGAATGTTTTTAAACTAAAAAGTCCTTATCTGAACTAAATAAAACAGTGTCATCTGCATGTAAAACTAAATTAGAAGAAGGACAGATCAAATGCAGAGAATTTAAACAGATTGAAAATAATCAAGTACCTAGAAGGGAACCCTAGGACCCTACAACAAATTTCCTAACATCAGATTGATCCTATTCAATTACTGTACAGTGACTATTTAAAAAATTATGCTTTGATTTTAGATGCATGTAGTATACAGAGGGCCTTTTATAATCACTCAATCAATCAAATCAATCAAAACTTTATTTATATAACACCTTTCAGGATATAAGTGCAGTAAGATGCTCTGGGATTTGCATGATATAGATTATACCACATGGCCATGGGCTGAAGGCACTCAATCAGCTGCCTCGTGCCTCACTAAGCCCCTGGCTGTGCTGTAAAATCTGTTCCATGCACACCCATCACATCTAATTGCTTACATATATATTTTTACTTTTCCTTGCTATTGGTCTTCTAACTATTGTAGGTAGTGCAGCAGTTATTTCACTGAGTTCTCTAATGCATCTGACTCTCCCTGCAAATCACACAATTGTTATTTTGTGACAACACAGTCTGTAGCCATGGTGAGCCCTATGATGTCATAAACAATGGTACTGTGTGCTTAACAGGAGAGAGGAAAATGTTTTTATAGCCATTTTAGATAAACTGCCAAGATGTGATATAAACCTAGAAAGGAACATTGAAAATGAAAATTATATATTCGCTAGCAAATTGTAATAGCTGAGACATGTTATTTATGAAAGTATGTGATGAAGTGCAGATTTGCTCTTTAAGTGTTAATGCACAACTATCAACTGAGTTACTGTCTGTTAATGTAACCATAGGGGTTCATGAGACACGAGGCATAGCCTCTTAACATAAGCCAAGGTGTTCATGAGAAAAGAGAAATAGCCTGTTAATGTAACCCTTGGGTTTCAAAGAAACATCATTTTTCAACAAAAAGACTGCTTAGCCTATCACATCTGCCTGATGGTCGCTGCCTAGTCTGCCCCCAAAGACCCTAACTGGTCTCCAGCAACTGTTTTTGTAGTTAAACATTTTTTATTGTTGACTTAAGGCAGAGCATACACACCAAGGCAGAGTCTACATATAGAAAATCAATAAATACCACAACATAAGGTATGATCAGTAAATACAATTGACACAACATTCTGTCAGTTAGCTGTGACCATTCAGGGTGTCGATTAACATATACTTTACACCACCGACTAGGCTGCCAGAAAATAAATAATTTAATGAAGGAGGAGAGCATAGATCAATATAAGAAAAATTACACCCTAAAGAGGGATATGACAAGGAAATCAGTAGTTTCTGGTCACTCTGCCAAGGATATGTTTTATTCCCATGTAGTTTGTAATATCAACTATATACAACAATGGCAATCTTTCATCATGTTTAATTATGTCAAGGGAAGTATGAAAGAGACGGAAGGAGAAGGAGAGAGAGAGGGTGACTTGCAAACAGAGAGGGAACTGTCCCCACCCTATAAAAAAAGGGAGGAGTCTAAGCCGTGGAACTGGAAGAAGTATTGTGACAGTATTTGGACCTTAGATATGGTTGCCAACATTGGTCATACTGGGATAAAGAGCCTTGGGCAAAGCTTGAGATCCTCTCAAATGTGGCCCCTTGGGCTAGGGCCAAAAGGAACTGATGGAAAGTGGGGCTATCAGGGTTCTCCATTCCATCAACATGAGTCTTTTGGCCAATGCCCCACCATAGTGATCCACTGTGCCCCAGGACTATACTTGGAAATCTCAGAACTGCACAACCCAGAAGGAGTAGGGGACACGGAAAACATCGGAATAGTTGTTGACACATGTACTGAATGGCTCGCCAGAACTGTTGAAGGTTAGGACAATCCCAGAGAATATGAAGCAGATGAGCCCTTGGTTGCCACATCTCAGCAAGTGTCAACTGGGATAAGTCCCATTTTAACTAGTTTTGCTGGGTCTCTATACCAACTATGAAGGGTCTTGTTCATGATAAGCCTTGTGTGCCCATCCCGCAAGCCAAATGGATACGTGCCACCCATCCTCCCATTGTTGTTCTGAGATCGAGATCTGTAGCTCTTTTCACCATTGCTGCCTAGGCCTGGGTAAGGTCTGGGGTGGAGTCTCTGAGGGCATGATATATATTACTAGCTTTGTTCTTGGTGACTTTATTCCATGAACCAATAGGGTGCTTTTTTTGTGAAGAATTACTAAGGGACGACTTTGAAGACGAGATATAGCATCTCTTAACTGAAGGTATCTCCAGAAATGAGAGGCTGGGAGATGATATCTCACCCTCAGGGACTCAAAGGAATCAATAGCAGTTGTCCCCGGGAGTAGGAGGTCATGTATTAAGGATATGCCCTGTCCCTCCCACATTTTCCAGTGCAGGGTCGATTCCTCTATTTTCAGGGCCTGATTATCCCATAGAGGCATATATTCCCAAGGGGCCGGGTTGTAGCCCAGCATAGTCATAGCTTGTTTCCAGTATTTAACTGAGAGTAATATGGGGAGAAAGGCCGGGGAAGTTTCTTCCTAGCATATAAAATAACCGCTGGAGAAACAGTGTGAGTTAGGGATGCTTCTAACTAAAGCCACTGCGGGGAACCCTGTCCAATTTTAGAAAACCATCAAAGAGTCTGAGCCAACACAAAGGACATATGGTACTGCTGTAACCAGGGAGTTCCCAATCCCCCATCTCCAGTGCTGTCAAAGTTTGAGTTTGCTGTATCGGGGTGCACCCTCCAAAAAAATACCCATAAGGGTCTCCAATTTCTGAAACCACTTCTGGGGTATAGGCAGGGGTAGGTGGGTCAATAGGTAAAGCATCTTAGGGCAGCCATCATTTTGATCGAGTCAATTTTCTCAGCCAGTGAAAGCTTTAGTGCTTTTCATCTACCCATATCAACCCTAAGCGAGTAAGCTGAGTCAATCAGAGAATTGAAATTGGCCGCAAACATTTTAAGTGGGTCTGGGTGCAGAATAATACCCAGGTATTTGATACCCTGAGGGACTACTTTAGCCCTAAGGCAGTAAAATCCGATCCAGAGGTTGAGGAGTTTAATGGGAGAATTTCCATTTTGACTGATTTAACTTTAACCCTGATATCTTAGTAAACTCATTCAGGGTTCCAAAATTGTCTGAATCCCCAATTGAGAGTGTTCGGTCATAATAAGCATATCATCTGCATACAGAAAGGTCTTGTAATTGATGTCCCCACCTGGATCCCCTGGATATCGCTGGAGGACCTATGCAATGGCCAAAGGCTCCATAGTTAAAATAAATAAGAGGGGAGAAAGAGGGATACCTGTCTCGCCTTTTGTAATTGGAAGGGCCGAGACATGGTGCCATTGGTCAGCACTGAGACTAGGGTGTGTATACAACACTTATCCAGGCAATATAGTCGGGCCAAAACCCATGATGGACAGAGTATGAAATAAATAGGCCATTCGATCGAATCAAGGTCTTTTGAAGTTGAAGGCCATAGCAACTGAGGGGATTGAGAGAGTTTAACAAAATGCATTAATGACCCTAGTGTTCTATGATGATCAGACCCTAGACAGCCTTTTAACAAAGCCCACTTGGGAAGGACCCACCAAGTCTTGCAAAAGGGGTTCAAGCCGGGCAGCATAACCTTAGCCAATATCTTGCATCCGATTGATTGGAGAGATAGGGCGATAGCTGGCAGGGACAGCGGGTCTTTCCCTTTTTGGAAACACTGTAATAGCAGCTTCTCTCATGGAGGGGGTAGTTGTCCAACCATTAAGGAGTGCCAAAAACCCGGACCAAATAGGGGCCAAATTAACACCAGGAAGTCTGTACAGATCAGTAGGCAGTCCATCCTTCCCGGGGTTTTGCATAGATTTAAAGCGTGGAATTGTCTGGTTAACTTCCTCAATTGTAAAGGGGATTCTAACAATTTAGTATCCTGCTGGAGATGCTGGGGATGGGTAACGAGGATAAATAAGCTTGGATCTTAACTGGCTCAGGGGTTTGAGACACATATAGGTTTTCATAAAATTGAAACTTGATCAAGTTTATCCCTGTGTTTGCATGACAGGGGTTCCCAGAAGAATCTGCCAATGCATATATCATCTTAGAAGCATGCTGACATTTAGGCGTTATAGGCAATAACTTGCTGGCCTTTTCTCCCCTCCCAATAAGCATGACGACTATGCTCTAAGATTTAGCTCAGCCTGCCGAGATAAATGAGCATTGAGAGAAATTGGTGCTGGCTAACTGTGCTAGCAAATCAGGAGAAGGAGGTTGATTATCTAGGGCTTTGTATTGGGCTTCCAAGTTATATAATTGCTTCTCCAAGGCCTGCTGATCAGCCACCCAGCAACGCCTCCTGCCACAAATGTTAGCTTTAAATGCCTCCCATAAGGTTGAGTCAGACACCTCACCATTATCATTATCAGTCCAATATTCGCTACAGCCTGGCTAATCCAGTCAAGGAAAGTTTTATCTTCTGCAAAAGTGGGTCTAGCTGCCAGGCCTGAGAATGATGGAGATCAAGTCCCTCTTGAAAACTAATTCAAGGGGCATGATTGGAAACATAAATTGGGTGAATAGAAGCCCCCGCCACTTTCTCATATAACCCTGAGGATACGAGCCAAAGATCTATCCTACTGGAAGAGCCATGGGTTGGGGAAAAACAGGTATAATCATGCTCTCCTGGGTGTAACGCCTCCAGGCATCCAATAAACCAAGTTCAGACATTAGTTTCCACTGCTTTTAGCCTGTCGATGGGGTTCAGGGATTTATTGCTTCTATCTAAAGTATGATCCAATGTCAGATTAAAATCCTCCCAAGAGTATTGTGGCTCTGTTTTTATTGAAGTCCAGGATAGCCTGGTTAACCATATGGGAAAATTGAGGGCAGTCCTGGTTAGCGGAGCATATTGGCCAGGACCAAGGGGCCCTCAGGGTTTCGACTTCCAGCATAATTCATCTCCTTCTTGATCCCATATAAAGTCCTTCACTTTCCATCCCAGGTTTTTGTGCAAAAGTATGGAGACTCCCTTTATGGGTGGAAGCCACACTGTGAAGCTCTTCAATCACCCAAGCTTGCTTAAGCTTAGTGGCCTCTTTAGAAGAGAGTTTAGTCTCATGTAGGAAGACCACCGTAGGGGCTAACTTTTTAGGTGGATTAAAATCTTCTTCCGTTTAATGGGCTGAATTAAGCCCCTCACATTCCATGAAATTAGCTTAGGCTCCATCAGACCTACAGTAAAAACATTAGCAGGAATTTGTGGATGGAAACATTAAGTGGTGAGCCTAAGCAAGCCCCTCGCTCCTTCTTGCTTCCCCATCTAACATTAACGGAGCACCACCTAGCCCCATTAGAAAGATTGCCATAATAAACTTAACACAACACCAAAATATCAACATTATAACATGACAGGATATATACTAACATGCACTATCCCTACTGACTGAGAACAATCCAACCCCTTTAAAATAACAAAGCCCATCCCCACCCTCCTCTTTGTTCACAACTTTGCAATCCCACAAAGACCAGCATCCACTGTACATGTCAGCTATGTAGAACAAGCCCAGACACCAGTAGAGGTCTCTGGGACTTAAGTGACCCCATGAACCTATCGTAACTAGGTAAATAAAATCTCCTAGTAACCCGATTAGAGGAGACATAATAAAAAAAAGAAAGAAAACTTCCAGACAACAACGGCCAAAGGGTTATCATCCGTATAGTGGTAAGGACAATTGTGAAAGCTGCATAACCCTCCATATATTTGTGATAATATCTGAGGTGAGTTTACAGATATGCAGAGCTGAAGTTAAACCATGTGCAGCACCCTATTTGTCCCCTGCTGGGTCATGCATATCAGCCAGTGCAAGCACAAGGAACACCGGATCTGCACATCAAGTGGCAGAGAACAGCAAGTATCAGAGTAGCTGCTCGGTAGGAACCTAAGGCCACTTGACTATCCTCTGAGGGAAGTCCCTTAACTTGGTGCATGGGATCATCCTAATCAACGGCAATGTCTGTTAATCCACAGACAAGCCGGGCATTAAAAACCAAAGCAATAAAGTACTAGCAGTCAACCAGCTGATTTTGCAGCAGAGGTGAGGATATCCATATTGCTTGCAGTTAGTTCCAAAGCCAGTCCAGCAGCCATGGCCCCAGAGTTCTCCGTGGGGGGCAGCTGCCTCTTCAGCCCAGAGCAACTGTTTGACTGCTGAAGATTTCGAGCGCGCGAGCTGGAGTGTCTCGGTGGAAGAGGGAGGTCGAGGATATCCTCGGTTGGGAGATCCATCAGGACTTTATACTGACTGTTGCCTATCTGGGGCAAAGGAGTCAAGAGAGGCACTCGGACCTGGACTGCAGCTCCTACTTCTACTTCTGGAGCGCGAAGCCGGGGTTTTGTCTACGTGACCTCCTTCGATCCTCACCCTTCTTCTATTCTTTTTCTTACTTCCTGAGGATTTTTGAAGAGATGACCGGTGGGAGTCAAGAAATTTCCAGCTGAATGAGAAGACAAAAGCTGCCCCAGCATTCGGGTTGCGGATCCATCGATGTCCATCGGAGGGATTGACAGGGAGGGCCTTGGCTGTAAGATGCATGCAGCCAGCCCCAGTTTAATTTGGGTGCTCGTGAAGCGATAAAGTCTCAGCTGGATAACAGTTTATTGAAGACCAGTGGTGATCCATTGATCACGATCCTTAGAGATGCAGGGTAACACAGGAATATTCAAGGCCCAGTTCTGCACATGCCCTCCGAGCTGCTGTAAAGGCCTTCCACCTATTAGTGACCTCCAATGAATAATCAGCAAATATTTGTATTTTGTGTCCATTCCAGATCAGCTCTTTCTTCTGCCGTAAGAATCAAAGGTGACCCGTCTGGTCTTGGAATCAGAGGAAATGGGCTAAGATAGAAGTAGGCTACCGGTGCGGAAGCCAAAGTTCTTATGTGCTCTATTCAGCTCCCATACGGGACCCACTGTAGTCCAACAATGAGGATAATACTTGTTGTAGAAAAGATATTGTATCATTCACCTCGCAGCCTTCAGGGAACCCAACAAATCTGAGATTATTTTGGCAGCTGCGGTTTTCCAGATCCTCCACCCGGGCCCAGAGATGCTAGATCAGCTGTCCTGCTCATGTATTTTAGCCCCGCCTTATGCCAGCCATCTTCCACCTCCGCTAGCTTATGTTGCAGACGCCGCCCTCTGTGATAAATCTACAAAGTCCTCAGTGTTCTTTCTCATGGCCACGCCCACTTTATCCAGGTGATGGAGGATTTCGCGATCATTTGCCTTATTTCTGCTAGATTACTTCCGCTTGCCATCGGAGAGGGCGATAAGGACCCATGTTGTACGAAAGCATCCTTAGGTAGTAGCTGAACGGAGTGTACGCACAATCAGAAAAGGAGACAAAACAAAATGCGCCTAATTTGTAAACGCCGTCCGGAATAATAAATATCGGGATAGCCACTGTAAGTACCTGGAATCAAAATTTTACACCTTTGTGCTGGAGCAAGTAATAACACCAGATTTGGGGGTTACTTTCAGGAGCAAGTCGCTTAGTGACCATTCAGTTCGGCTGGGTCACGCCCGGTCTCCAGCAACTGTTACTTCTCCTGCCTATTTATTAATATTTCCCCATGTCTATCCCATGCAAGATTGAAGCCCTACTATTTTGCCTCCACCCTTCTGCTGACAGTCTGTCCCAAGCATCCACCATGCTTTCAGTGAAGTAGTACTGACTCACGCCCCTTTTAACCCCCCAGCATCATTGCATAATGTCTCGTCCTGGTGTTCTTTTCATTTGAAAGAGACTTCCTTCTGCACCCAGTTCATCCCTGTCAGGTACTTGTAGTATGTATCTAGCATGTTCTCTCTCTTTCTCCTCTCTTTATGAGACATGAAACACAGCCTGTTAATGTAGCTCTACAGGATTCAAGAGATATTAGACATAGCTAGTTAATGTAAAAAATAGGGATTCATGGAGATAAGGTATAGCCTGTTAATTTAACAATATTCATGAGAAAAAGGCATAGGCTGTTAATGTAACCATAAGAGGTTCATGTGCCATGAGGCATAGTTTGTTGTTGTACAGTAGCCCTAGGGTTTAATGATGTAGTAACCTTTCACTTTGTATTACCTGCTCTTGTTATGTTCTTGTTATTCTGATGTTTCTACTATGTGCCACCTCATGTGGCCTGGATGGTGCCTGAAAATCCCTGGGATCAGTGCACTACCTGATTCTTTCAAAATTCATAAATAAATAAAATAAATAAAGTAAATCTTGGTTGCCCTCACAAAGGGACTCAGTTAAAAGCACATATATGCAGTGGCCATCTTTATTCTTCTCAGAGATAGTGGACACTATCAATGAAGAAGTCCAGGGAGGTTACCAGGCTAGTCAGAGCGGCCAAGGCTTCCATAGAGCTGAGACTGGCAAAGGAATCAAGGAAAGGGAAAAGATTTCGAAGATACGTTGGTCAGAGAAGAAGAAGAAACAAAGACTAGATTGTGAGGATTAAGAAAGATGGGTGTGTGTGGAGGAGGGGAGGACCAGGCAGAGGCACTGAATGAGTACTTCTGCTCTGTGTTCACAAGGAAAGAGGGGCAGATACCCCATGGGAAGGGTGGAGTGGGAAAGGGGTGAGGGGCAACTGATATCAGAATCACAGAGGACAGGGTGCTGGAGGAACTAAGGGCACTGAGGGTGGACAAGGTGCTGAGGCCAGATGGCATTCACCTAGGGTACTTAGGGAGCCATCAAAGATCCTGGTGGATCCACTGGCAGACCTGTTCAGTACATCACTGGACACAGGATGCATGCCACAAGACTGGAGGATGGCCCATGTGGTGCTCATTTATAAAAGTGCCCCGAAGGATGATCCAGGCAACTACAGACTGATGAGTCTCACTTCAACTGTGGGTAAACTCATGGAGTCAACTAAAGAGAGGCTGGTGACCTTTCTGGAAGATAATGGGTTCCAAGATGGCCATCAGCACAGTTTTGTATTGGGCAGATAATGCCAGACGAACCTAGTGAGTACTATGACTGGGTTGCCAGGGAACTGGCAGGGGCCATGCAGTGGATGTTCTATATTTGACTTCAGCAAGGCCTTTGACTCTGTGTCGCATGAGAAGCTGGTGGGGAGACTGGAATACACTGGGATGGGGACAAAATGGTCAAGTGGATCACCAGCGAGCTGAAGGGTAGGCAGAAAGGGTGGTGGGGCAGGCTCTCATCACCAAGGGACATTACAAGTGGGATGCCCCAGAGTTCAGTAGTGGAACCGGTGCTGTTCAGGATATTCATAGCTGATATTTCAAATTTGATCCGGAGTTGGATCAGTCTGTTTGCAGATGATACTAAGATCAGTGCAGTGGTAGATGACATACAGGGGTGGAGGGCTGCAGGAAGACCTGATCAAACTACAGGAATGGTTGGAGACATGGCAAATGGGGTTCAATGCCAAGAAGTGCAAGGTGCTGCACTTTCAGAGTAAGAAACCAAGGAGGAAATATCAGTTGGAAGGGGTACAGTTGGAAAGCACAGTGGAGGAAAAGGATCTAGGGGTACTAATAATGGGAATATGAACCACTCAGCTCATGTGCAGAAAGGTGGCTGCAAAGGCAAACAAGATGCTGGGGTGCATAGTGAGGGACCTCCTCCAGGCACAGAGAAGTGATCCTGCCCTGTAAAAGTCACTTTAAGGCCACACCTGAATACTGCATACAGTACTGGTGTCCATTCCTGAAGAGGGACATCAGATTGCTGGAAGGGATGCGTGTAGGGCAACAAAGATGATACAGGGACTTGAGGAAAAATCCTATGAGAGAGTCTGAGAGAGCTGCAATGTATTCACTGGAAGAGAGGAGGGATGGGGGATATGATCAAAACCTTTAACTACCTAAAGGGTATTAACAGGATTAATACAGAAGGGATTCATCCGATCAGAAGGGGAGGGACACAGAGGCCATCAGTTGAGATTGGAGAGGGGATTGAGGAGGGAAATCAGGAGACACTTTTTCACAGAATGGGTGGTAGGTAATTGAACACTGCCCAAAGAGGTGGTATTGTGTGGAATAGTGGAAGGATTTAAGAGGGGTGGGACAGAATGGGGTGATTATAAGTAGAGGAGGACGATGGTGCAGCTGCAAGCTGAGGGGCTAGCTACACAAACAAGCAGACTTGATAGACCATGAGGCATGTTTCTGTGACATTTCAGATGTTTATATGGATACAGACAAAGAAAATGTACTGGGCATGACAGGAAGTTCCATACATAGGGCTACAAATATGCATATGCATAAACTATAATCCTAATGGCGTTCTTTAGACTTTCTGATATATATATATATATGTGTGTATATATAGATATCTATATATATATATGTGTGTATATATATATATACATATATTCTTTTTTTTTTATTTATTGAAATTTCGAAAACACCTTTGAGAAGAAGCTCATTTCATAGGTTCCATGTCAGAAGAACAATATATTGGGAAAGTATGAAACGGAGAACAAACAAAACAGGGAATTATACAAGACATTATAAGTGTGTATAACTATAGATGTTCCAATACATGTGGCATTGTACAATGCCATGGTCAATATCTGATTAAAACCTGGAATTTAAAGGGTCATATTAGAGGGGTGGGGTCTTATGAAATGACCTCTTACAGGAAAAATGAGAACAGACTCATCATTATATAATAATCAACAAGGTAAGGATAGCATCAGCCCAGGGCCTCGGCAGAGGTGAGAAGATATGGGACAAAGATTTAAATGAGCAGGTGAGCTCAGGACATATAACTGGGGAGAGGGGGATGAGGGAAAAGCTATGGAGGGTGAGGGAGAAAGAGGGGAAAGAATCAAGAGGAAATGTGAAGGAAAATGATTAGCAACTTAGAGCAGTTATTTACATGTTGAGGACAGTTATGCATAAGGCCAGGATAGCATAAGGTTAGAATAAGTGCTGGTCACAAGAGGAAGGTTATTGGAAGCAGTCATGACTGGCATCAGCAACTTAGCTGCTGCTTAAGTTTAACCTGAAGGAGCCCTAGGTGGATGTTGGAGTGATGTCATGGTGCAGCAAGTTCATCCATACCAGGGCACTGTAGGAAAGGGACCTTTGTCCCAGAGAACTGCGACAAGGGGTATATTAAAAATCTGGCTAGCAGAGCTTCTGGTGCAACAACAGTTGATAGTGGGGTACAAGCTTTGCACCCTGGGGTATTTTGCCTAAGCTTATTTTTTTGGGACAGTAAACTGCTTGGTACATGAGACTACCTTTGAATTGGAGCCAGTTAGCCTGAGCGCATATGTTGCAGGTATGGGACAGATGGGCTGAGCCGGTAAGGAGCCAGCATGCTTTGACTGAGTGCAACTGTGATGGGCAAAGAGTTGTTTCAGTAGCTGATCCATTGATTGGTAAGCCATAATAGCAGACAAGAGAGCTTTGAATGGCCAGGTTAAGAGCCTCTGGGGTCAAACATTGCTGATGCCTATAAAGTGCCCAATGTGTTAACAGCCTTAGCAATGTTGTCAAGTGATAGGCATAGGTCATTGTACTGTCAGTAGTAATCACAAGATATTTAAAGAGCTGAACTAGCTCCAGGAGAGCCCTCATCATTGGCAATAGAAAGAGGGTAAGTTGTGCACCTATTTTGGGAGCTGGAGAACAGCATAGTTTTAGTCTTGCTGTAATTCATAAATTATCTGTACTTTATGAACCACCTTTCTACAACTACAAAATTACTCTGTAGCCTAGATTCAAGAACCTTAGGTCTGGATCACTGGTAAACAGGACAGCATCATCAGCATATAAAAGATGTGATCCTGACAGAAGTAAGGAAGGTTGTTGAGGAAAATGTTAATAAAAGAGGGCCCAAGATGGACCCATGAGGAACTCCAGATAGGACAGGTCTGTTATTCAAGAGGGTGTTACAAGTCTTCACCTGCTGTGTACGGTTGTGCAGGTAACTTGCAAACCAGGCTACACTGTCATGAGCTAGGCCAATTATGGTAAGCTGTTCAACCAGGAGGGCATGATTCACAGTGTCAAAAGCTTTGGTTAAATCAATGAAAGCAGCACTGACCAGGTGTCCTTGATCTAAGGATTGGTGAATAAAGCCTATGAACTCAGAAGGGCGTTAGTGGTACTATGACCATTTCTGAACCCATGTTGTTGCCGCATTGTAGCTGATATTTTCCCAAGTATTCAACCAGTTGGTCAGCCACTATACACTCAAGAGCTTTTAGAGTGGAGGCAGGCTAGAGATGGGCCTGTAGTGGTCAGTAATTGTGCAATCCCAGACTTATGGACTGGTGTCACAGTGGCAGATTTCATTTCTGAGGAACTTGAGAGTATCTAAGGACATGTTAATAATATGTGTTGAAGTGACAGAATTTCATCCAGCGTAAGGGCTACAAACTTAAGATCCAGGGTGTCACCACTTAATCTTTGATTTTCCTAATACCTTGAGTAGGTAATTCCTGGCTTCATGGGCTGAGAGGGTTTTGAAGTAGAAAGGAGGATGAAAAGGTGCAGAGTCTCTTTCCCAGAGCAGTCACTTATGAGGGGTGAGAGAAGTAGCCAGGTGGCAGGACACCACCAGGTCCATGAAGGCATCATTAAAAGTGTTAGCATACGTTTGGGGTCGAGTGAGGATACCACCCAATGTTAAGTACGGTAGGGCAGATCTGAGGTCACTCCCAGTGACCTCTTTAAGGTTAGTGCAAAATTTTCTGCCATCATTCCAGATCCGAGAGAGCACTTCCTCATATTATTGATTTTTAGTTGCAGTTGTTTCTAGCCGCTTGTACCTCTGGATGTCAGCCTGGTTACATAGGCACCTAGACCTAAAAACATAGAAACATAGACTTTGACAGCAGATAAGGACCACTTGGCCCACCCAGTCTGCCCATTTCCTACCTATTGATAAGCTGCAGATTCTAGCAACAGCCTACTTCCTGCAACCCCACACTATAATTGCTCTTATGTCTGTCCCATGCATGTTTGAATTCCTCACTGCTTTAGACCCCACAACCTCTCCTGGAAGGTGGTTTCATGTGTCCACCACTGTCTCTGTGATAAAGAATTTCTTCACATTACCCCTGAGCCATCCCCTCTAACTTTAAATTGTGCCCCACACATCTCTTTTTTTGAAAGATGCTACCTCCTGGACTTTGTTGATTCCTTGAGGTACTTAAAAGTTTCTATCATGTCCCCCTGTCCCTCCTTTCATCAAGGGTATACATATTAAGCTCTCTCAGTATCTCTTCATATGGTTTCTGATGTAGACCTGCACCATATTAGTTGCCCTCCTCTGGACTGCTTCCATCCTGTCTATGTCCTTGCGAGATGAGGTCTCCAAAACTGCACGCAGTACTCCAGATGGGGTCTCACCAACTGTCTGTACAGAGGGATAACCACTTCCCTTTTTCTACTTGTGATGCCCCTCCCTATGCATCCCAGTATCCCTCTGGCTCTCCTTACTGACTTCTCACATTGCTTACCCACCTTTAGGTCATCTGATATGACTACACCCAGATCCCTTTCAATTATTGTTGTTAGTACCTCCCCTGCTATTGTGTGCTCTTCTCCTGATTTTTATTTCCCAGGTGCATTACATTGCACTTCTTTGCATTGAATCTAAGTTGCCATATGTCTGACCATTCCTCCAACATTGCCAAGTCCTTTATCATCCTTTCTACCCCCCTTGTGAATCAACTGTGTTACAGATCTTTGTGTCATCTGCAAAGAGGCATACCTTTCCTCCAGACCCTCTGCAGTGTCACCTATAAAGATGTTAAAGAGGACTGGACCCAGTACTGAGCCCTGAGGTACTCCACTAGTAACCCCCTTCAGAATGTGTTCCATTCACTATTACCTTCTGTGTCCTGTTGTGTAGCCAGTTTGTTACTCAGGCTACCACCCTGGGACCCACTCCCAGGCTGGCTAATTTGATTATTAATCTTTGTGTGGGACTGTGTCAATGCCTTCTAAAGTTCAGGTAGGCCGTATCCACAGCCCCTCCTTAGTCTATTACTTTGGTCACCCAGTCAAAGAAATCGATTAGATTCATCTGACATGACCTTCCTGCTGTGAATCCATGCTACTTTGGGTCCTGTGCACCGCTGGCCTCTAGGTGCCAAACAATTCTTTTTCTTTCAGAAGTGATTCCATCATTTTCCCTACCACTGAGGTCAAACTAACTGGTCTGTAGTTTCCTGCTTCTGCCTTGCTCCCATTTTTGTGAAGGGAATCACATCTGCCCTCCTCCAGTCCTCGGGTACCACCCCATCTTCCCATGATTTGTTAAAAAGTGTGGTCAGTGGTGTCACTAGGTCCTCCCTTGGTTCTTTTAGGATTCTAGAGTGAATCCTGTCAGGCCCCATTGCCTTGCCCACCTTGGAGTTATAGGAGTTCTTCAGGACTCTTTCTTCAGTAAATGGACTGGCCAACTCCACTACCCAGAGTGATTCTATTGTTTGGTTTAGGTAATCTCTTCTTCTTCTTTGTGAATACTGAGCAAAAGTATTCATTCATTATCTCTGCCTTTTCACTGTCTCCCTCTGCCCACCTTCCCGCCTCCTTTATTAATCTTCACTATCCCTCCCGTAACCTTTCTATGCTTACTAATGTACCTATAAAATTTTATCCCCTGCTTAACTGAGTTGGCTATTTTTTGGTTTGGGCCTTACTTTTCTGACTGCCTTCCCACTTCTTTTCTGCTTTAATTGATACAGTTCCCTGTCATGCTCATTCCATGATTCCTTATACTTTTGAATGCAGCCTTTTCTCCTTAACCTTCCCGACACCTCCTTTTTTCCACTCTGTTTTCTTTACTTGTTTCACACATAGGCTTGTTGTCTCCAATATGGCAATTTGATTTTCTCCATTGTTCTTCCACCCTCCTTTCTTGCCATTTGCTAATGCATTCCTCAGGTATTCACCCATTATGCCAAAGTCAGCCCTTCTAATGTCCAGTATCCATGTCTTTGTATGGCTTGTCTCCATGGTTGTGTTTATTTGAAGCACATTGTGCAGTGGTCGCTTGTTCCCAGATGTCTACTGACTTCTAAATTTGTGATCCTCTCTCCATTTGAGAGTACCAGGTCTAATATTGCTCCCTCCTCTCAAGTGGGTTCCACCACTAGCTGTCTCAAGGCATGCCCCTGTAGGGCATCGAGAATGACTCTGCTCTTGATTGTGGTTGCAGTCCATGTCGTCCAGTTAACATCTGGCATATTCAGGTCCCCATCAACAGTATCTCCCTTTTCAACCATTTTGAGAATGCCTCTATCATTTTCTTGTCCATTTCCTCCCCTTAAGATGGGGTCTATATACAACCCTGTGCAGATTGTGATGCCATTACCTGTCTCCAAGGTGACCCAGAGTGCCTCTTGTCCTTCCCTTTACTTTTTAGTTCTATAGCTTTGATCCTTCCTTATGTAGAGAGCTACTCCACCTCCTCTTTTACCCTCCCTGTCCCTTCTGTAGATTGTGTACCCTGGTATGTTGACATCCCAGTCATGGTTCTCCATGTACCATGTTTCCTGTGACTGCCACAATATCCAAGTGTTCCTCTTCCATCAGGATTACTAGCTCTGGAAGCTTGTTTTCCAGACTACGAGCATTGGTACTATTGCCCTCCATTTAATGTTAGCTTTATCTTTTTTACCCCATCCCTGCTCTTATTGCCTCTTGTCTATTTTTCCATTTAACCCTGTCCTGCCCTCTTCAAGCTCTGAACCTCAGTGTTTACCCCTACTACCTGCCATGTTTTGTGGGGGAGGCTTGAACTTTCCTGTTTCCTATCAGCACCCCTTGGCTAGTTTAAAAGCTTGCCAAGGAAGCCTTTAAATCTGTCACCTATGAGCTTGTTTCCTTCCTGGACAGATGCAGACCATCATGCCAGTATAGACCTTCATCTCTCCAGGTGGAACCCCAGTCCCCAATGAAGCCAAAGCCTCTGTTTGCTCCAGTTTTGCAACCATTCATTAAACTGCATGGTGTGCAGTACCTAGCCTCACCCCTGCCATAGACTGGCAGCACATCTGAGACCTGTGCCATAGATGGTCCCTGGCATTCAGAAGCTCAAGGAGGTCTGGAGAAAACCAGGGATTACAGAGGCCTTTGATTTTATGCTTTTGGGGCGTACTTATCACATATAGTGTTGAACTGAAGAATGAATTGGTCAAGAGCAATGTCAACATTGTTAGTTGTGTAAACCATTGACCAGTCCCTGATTACGCAGGTCAGCTTTTAGTGATTCCAGATGCCCATGGATGAGTACCCTGGTGGTACTTGTTCTAGCCGGTAGTATAGAGAATTTGTTCGCCTAATGAAACAAGACTGGGGAGTCACTGAAGGTCACTGAAGGCATCTGGGAGTACTGTTGTGTCCGATATATGATCAGGGTGGTTAGCGAGAACCCAGTCCAGTAAGGTACCAGTCCCAGTTTTATAATTGATTCTAGTTGGGGACTCGACTAGCTGGGTGAGGTGAACTGCTGAAACTGCATCTTTGAAAGGGCTTGTGTCAGAGGAGAACCAATTGATATTGAAGTCTCCTAACATGATAATTTCTGAATTAAGACTCAGAAAGCCAAAACACTCCAGGAGTGAATCAAAGCAAGAGGCCGCCTGTCTGGGAGGAATATAGATTGAAAACACAGTAAGGGTTTTATTGTGTGCACCTAGAAGCACTTTTTTATCAAGGGCTCACATGTGGTCATCAGTTTTGGGCAGAGTTAGGAAGAAACCTTGAAGTTGTTTTAGGTAGATCGTGCAACCGCCCCATGCTTGGAGAGCGATCCTGTTTAATAACTGTGTAGTCTTGGATGGAAATTGAAGCATCCACTACGTTTGGAAAAGCCATGTCTCTATGTTTGAGAGGATGTCTGGGTTATGTTGAGATCCATGCATTTAGTATGTCCATTTTGGGGAGGAGGTTGCATATATATGAGAGACAATTTTAAGAAACCCAGTTGGTGACTGTGGGTATGCCGTAAATTGTGGAGGGCCAGGGTTGGGTGAATATTGCCAGAAAGCAGCAGCAACAGTAAGGTCAGTTTATACAGATATTCCTCTAACTGCTTGTTGCTCAGTTTGTGAAGCTTCCTGGAGTTGAGCGTGCTTTTACAGTTGGCTTGAAAGTTGAAGATCCCAGGAGGACTGCCAAAGGGTTAGCCAGGTAGGACGATGAATGACAACCCCCAGTCACCAGGGGACTGTAGGTTCCATGGCACAGTAAGAGTGCCACAGCATTGGGATGAGGTGATAGTACTATAAACATATAAATAATTACTATCTAATGTTGATGAGGTAGATGTTAGAAACTTATCACTGGCAAGGTCAGATAGGGTCAATAGATAGGAAATATAATGTCTCTAGGAAATAGAGCCATTATAAGAGACATTATGATACCAAGGATTGAGCAGTAAGGGCTCATGTAATGTCCCAAGCATAGTGCAAGGTTAATTATATCGGTAGGGTTTTTTTTTTCCTTCAGACTACAATTTGTTAAAAGTGAGAAGAAGGCAGGGATAACAGTGATTAGAACAAGAAAAGGCAGACGTAAGCTGGACAATTGAGCTGGAAGATAAATAGGAAAATAAGATGCCTCTAGTGGCAGATCAGTGTAAACTGCAAATGGAAAATGGGTGTGTGTATATAATATATATATATATATATATTATATTATAGTGGTGTGGTCACACCACTATGTTTGGAGTTATGAAGGACTTCTATGTTAAAGACAAAATTTTGCACGTTAATAACTTTGGACCCATGCAATAGATTTGTCTGAAATGTGGTATGCACAGTGGGCATGGTGGATCTCTGGATTTGCCCAATTTCATTTTGGTCAGACTTACGATGTTTGCACAGCAAAATGCTGAAAATGCAAAATTATCCAGTTTTGGAGGCAGTTTGGGGATTTTGTCTGTGGCCCTGTGTGGCCACTGTGTTGCATGGTGTTCTGTGAGATCCCATCTGAAAGAGATTCACTAGCCAAACATACTGCTTTTTGTTTAGTGAAGCAATTTTGAGGCATTCAAATGTTATGCCATTTTAAGCTCCCATTATAAGTCAATGGAAAATTTATGTGGTTGTTTTGCTAACAAAGAATGGGGTTTGGGCCATCTCATCCTCACCTGGTGATCAAAGAATTTGCAACCTCATGTCAAAGAATCTTTGACCCTGAGAATTCTTTGATTGTGAGGTCTGCCATCTTGTTTTGCATTTCCAATAATTGAAAATCAAATACCTGTGCTCAGGGTCACTCTTGAAGTAAAACTTGGATGGGTTTACTCAGGAGGCTCTGCACTATTGACCCATGCCTTTCGTTTGATGTAAAATGGTTTAAAATAGTCATAATGTTTTAAAATCTTGATCATGGCTCACTAACGATCTTTGTTAGCAAGCCTGCAAATTTTGATTGCTAGATTCGTGATTGCAATCATGCATCGTGGAGAAATGATGAGATGGCCACATTAAAAATCTAATTCCACAGCTCCAGGGTGCCCTAGGAAGACAAATGAGGGTGGGTTCTGTTCAGGGGCTTTGTTCTGTCGAACCATGATGATGGTTTACCTCATTTATCTCACATTTTTGATTTTCAGCATCTTTTATTCTTTGATCGCGAGCCTGCAAATTCTTTGATGTGAGATTCTTTGATCACGATCCTGCATCACGAAGCAAGGGATGAGATGGCTGAATTAAGAAATTTAATTTCAGCCCAGGGGTGCCCTTGGAAGACAAATAAGGGTAGGGTCTGCTCAGGGGCTTCGTTCTATCGAACCATGGTGGTGGTTTACTGCATTTCTGTGAAAATGTTGATTTTTAACATTTTGATTCTTTGAACGAGAGCCTGAAAATTCTTTGATTGCGAGAGTCTTTGATCACCATCTTTGATCGCTACGGAGGGGCAGGATGGCCAGATTTTATAACAGAATAGATATGCCAATTTTCACAACTTTTAAGTTTGAATATCTAGGAAACAGTTTGGTCGTTTTGCTTCAAATTTGAGGGTGTTGATGGCATGTCTTGTACATGTGAATCATGGTGTTTACGTGTCAGAGAAAATATTTTTGCAAAGATCTTGCATGACGTAATTTATGTTTACTAACAGTGTTTTGTACTGTGGTAGTGCCTTGAAATTTATAGGGTACCTAGCCTTAGTGTGATAGAGCTCCTTTTCAGTCATTGTGTCTGTAAATGTGAACAGGTGCAGAATTCTGCAACTCGGTCAAATGAAAATTTCAAACTTTAACATGTTATATCTCGCCACTGTTAGGTCTTTACATTGAAATTTTGAGGGTGTTGATGGTAGAGACACATTTATAAGTTGGTGGGAGTGCAGGCCCAAAGGTCCCACATTCTCACACTCCCATCAACTTCTGCAAGTTCTTAGTTTTCTATTCTTTCTCAAAAAGTAAGGATATCCTATGCAAACAACTGCATTAATACGATCATTCAGGGTTAAACCACAAAAGTCAGGAATGCAAAATCTTTAGGGGTGCCCTTCCCCCACACCAGTAAATGATTCCAAGATTGACAGATGACTGGATTGTGTCATTGGGGTTATGAGGCCTAAATGTCACCCCATTCTTTTCACTTTCCGTCCCTTGTCAATATCATTACACATGAATGGAGTGACATTTAGGCTTCACAACCCCAATGACACACCCCATCATCTGTTAATCTTTGAGATGATTGGCAGGTCCAGGGAGGGGAAACCCCTAAAGATTTTGTATTTCCTGACTTTTTGCGGTTTAACCCTAAATGATGCATTAACATCACCAACCTCATGAACTTTGTACTTTTCTATTCTTTCTTAAATGGAAAGGACATTCTATGCAAAAACATTGTTAATGCATCAGTAAGGGTTATTCTACAGTGACAAAAGTGAGGAAATTCAACATTAGGGTTCCCACCCTTGCACCCCACCCCATCCTGCCCCCACCAACAGGCATCTGGTGTGCATTAGGGTCATCAGCTAACTAATTAATGAAGTTTTGCATTTGAGTTTCCTTACTTTTTAAGAAAGAATAGAAAAGTACAAAGTTGTGCAGGTTGTTGGGGGCCCCATGCCTACCAACTTGTAAGTGTCGGACCACATTGCACACTTAATGACTAAAAGTACATTGACAACAGGACAGCCAGCCACCAAACAAATGTTAATGTAGAAGAACAATAGAAAACGCTGTCCACAAAACATTAACTGCACCACGCAATATTTCTGCAAAAAGAAATTGCCAACATGTAAACACCACAATTCACATCTACAGGACATGCCATCAACACTCTCAAAATTTCAAGTGAAAAGACCAAACCGTGTCTGAGATATAACATGCTACAATTTGAAATTTTCATTCATCAGACTGGCACAGCTCGAAACCTGTTGACATTTAACACTCATAATGACTGAAAACTATATCCATGACACTAAGGCTAGGTATCCTATCAAGTTCAGGGCACCACCACAAGCAAAATGCTGTCTGCAGAACGAACTGCACCACGCCATGCCTCTGCCCCCAAAAAATTTCCGACACATAAACACTGTAATTTACATCCACAGGACAACGTAGCAACTCCAAGTTCAAGAAAAAGACCAAACTATTTCCAAGATATTCATATTAAAGATAGGTAAAATTTCCCTATCTGTTCCATTATAAAAGATCTGATGCGATCAAAGAATTTGCAGGCTCACGAATAAAGAATTGCAAATGCTATAAATTAAATCAAAAACTGAAGGAAATCCAGTAAATCACCACCATGGTTCATCAGAGCAAAGCCCCTGAGCAACACCCACCCTCATTTGTGTTCCTTGGACACCCCTGGGCTGAGAAATAACAATTTTGATCTTGGACCTCTCATTCCTGCAATGCGGTACACAATCTAGATCAAAGAATCTCACAATCAAAGAATACATGCTCACAATCAAAGAAATTGCACACTCACAACCAAAGAATACAAAATGGTGAAACGCTTATTTTGACCAAAGGCATTCCTCAATAGAATGAAGCCCCTGATCAAAATCCACCCTCATTTGTGTCCCTAGCCCACCCTGTGCCGAGATATATGTGTATTTAGGTCACAATGCCAGATCGTGATCAAAGAATCTTGTGATCAAAGAATTTGCATACTGTGGTCAAAGATCATTCACGAGCCATGAACAAAGATTTTAAAAGCTTATAACTCTATTTTATGACCAATTTGGATGAAACCAAAGGCATATCTCAATGGATCAGAGCCCCTGAGTAAAACCCATCCAAATTTTACTTCAGGAGAGACCCTGAGCTGAGATATATTTTTCTGATCAGAAAACTAAAAACAAGATGGAGAATCTTGCAATCAAAGAATTTTGAAAATTCTCAGGGACAAAGATTCTTGAACATGAGGCTGCAAATTCTTTGATTGCCAGGCAGGACCAGATGGCAGAACCCCATTCTTTGTTGAAAACATACATAAATTTTCCCATTGACTTATTAAGGAACTTAAACTGGCATATCTTTTGAATGCCATAACATTTTTTGCCAAATGAAAAGTGACATGTTCAGCTGCCAAAGCTCTTTCAAATGAGCTATCTCACAGAGCAGCATGCTACACAACATCCACTCAGGATCATGTCCAAAATCCCAAATGCAGCCTCCAAGAATTGATAATTTTGCATGTGTTCAGTATTTTGCTGTGCAAGACCATTAGCCTGACTGAGACAAAATTTGTCAAATCAAGAGATCTGCCATGCCTCACTGTGCATACAAAATTTCAGGAAAATCTGTTTAATGGGTCTAAAGTTATTAACCTATAAAATTTTGAGTTTCACATAGAAGTGGCAACTGAACCCCTTCAATTTGGCTGTAGAACAAAATCATCCCATTCCAAGGCAAAAATATGGGACTTTAGAGGAGCTTCTTTTGATAAGATGGCCAACACAGTTAAGCTAGCCCTGGAAAAAGAAATGAAGATAAGGGGTACATGCAAAGTGGGCAAGCATTAAAGATGTAATACTTGAAGCAACATCCCATTGTGTTAGTGAGAAAAGGAAGTGCAAAAGAAGAAGGAAACCACTTTGGTTCTCAAACACAATAGCAGAAAGGTCAGAGCCAAAAGGCTGTCCTTCAGGAAATATAAGGGAATACTGCAGGATGAAGATAGAGGTATATCAAACTTCCTAAGGGAGGCAGGAAGGCAGTTAGGGCAAATGCCCAAACTGAGGAAACACTAGCATGAAAAGTAAAGAAGGTGACAAGACTTTCTATAGATACATTAGTGAAAGGAGAAAGTCCAGAGAGGGTATTACTAAGATCAAAGGGATAAGAGAGGTGTGAGGAGGGACATGTAAAAGCATCTATCCTAAATAGATATTTCTGCTCAGTTATTACTGAAGAGAAGGTAGGGCAGTGCCCAAAGCTCAGCACCATGGACACAGAGGGAAGGAGGTGTACTACTCCTTCATAAATGAAAGGGTCCTACAAGAGCTCGATAAGTCTAGGTGGACAAGGCAATGGAACCTGATGGCATACATCCCAGGGTACTAAAGGAGCTAAGGGTGGAACTAGCAGAGCCATTATCAGAACTGTTTAGTGAGACTCTGAGCAGAGAGAGGTTCCAGAAGACTGGAGAAGGGCTCATGTGATCCCACTCCACAAGAGTGGTAACAGGGAGGAGGCAGGGAACTACAGACCAGTCAGTCTTACCTCAGTAGTGGGCAAGATTATGGAGACACTCCTAAGGAAAGAATAGTGCAACAACTAGAATCCATAGGGGCACAGGATCCAAGACAGCATGGGTTTACAAAGGCAGGTCCTGTCAAACTAATCTCATAGATTTCTTAGACTAGGTAACCAGAGTGGTGGACCAAGGGGAGCAGTTCATGTTGCCTACCTTGACTTCAGCAAAGCTTCGATACTGTTCCACATGGAAGATTGATTAATAAGCTGGTTAGGCTTGGGGTGGGTCAGACGTTGATCAACTGGGTAGCAAACTGGTTGACGGCAGAAAACAGAGAGTGGTGGTAAATGGTATACAGTCAGAAGAGATGCAAGTCACAAGTGAGGGTACCTCAGGATCAGTCCTGGGGCCAGTCCTCTCAATATCTTTATCAGTGACATTGCAGATGGACTGAGTGTAAGGTTTGTCTGTTTGCAGATAATACCAAGATCTGCAACAGAGTAGATGATCCAGATGGGGTGGGCAGAATGAGAGATCTGGATAAACTAGCAAAATGGTCTGAAGAGTGGCAACTGAGGTTTAACTCAAAGAAGTGCAAGATCATGCACATAGGGAAGAGAAACCCTGAAGACACCTATTGGCTGGGAGGAGAGTTGTTGGCAGTCACAAAGGAAGAAAGAGACTTGGGCATCATCATCACCGATGACCTGAAATCATCCAAGCAGACCACTAAAGCAGTAGGTAGGCTAGAGGGATGTTGGGGTGTATTAGTAGGGTATCACAAGTCAGAAGAGGGAGATAATAATCCCGCTTTACAAGACACTGGTTAGGCCCCATCTGGAGTACTGTGTGCAGTACTGAGGCCACACCTTCACAAGGACATTAACCAAATTGAGGCAGTCCAGAGAAGGGCAACCAAATGGTGCAGGGACTGCATCAGAAAACATGTGAGGACAGATTAACTGAACTCAATATGTATACCCTAGAGCAAAGGAGGAGAGAGGAATATGATTGAAACATTCAAACACCTTAAGGGCAATAACAAGATGAAAAAGTCTAACATGTTTCAATATAAGAAAATAGCAGGACAAGAGGACACAGCATGAGATAAGAGGAAGCTGATTAAGGGGTAATGTGAGGAAGTTCTTTTCACAGAAAGGGTGGTGGAAGCATGGAAAGGCCTACCTCAAAAGTGGTGGATATAAATACAGTGCAGTGCTTCAGACAGGCATGGGATAGGCATAAGGGAGCAATACAGATGAGTATGAATAGATAGGCCATTGAAGAGCAAAGGACAATGGCACATTCATAAGGTAGAAAAAGAAATGGGCAGACTGGATGGGCCTTGGGTCCTTATCTGCTTTCAACTTCCAAGTTTCTATAGTAGGCGAACTGTGCCACATATATATATATATATATATATATATATATATATATATATATATTAAATGCACGCTGAAAATAGAGTTAAAATCTATGTTGCGACCTTAGATCTTCTTCGGAAATATCTAAAGAGAAAAAAATAAACAAGTTAGTGTGAGAATATATATTATAGTGGCACTGTAGTGCCACTGTAGTTAGGGTTGAGTAGCCACATTAATGCAAACCTCAAATTTTGCATCTTAATAACTTAGCCACCATATGACATATTTGAAAGAAAATTTGCATGCACAGTCTGGCCCTATAGATCTCTAGATATAGAAAATTGCATTATGGTCAGATGCACAGTTGCAGAGTTACAGAATGCCAAAAATGCAAAAATGACTTGTTGTGTGTTTCTTGTTCTCACCCACAGCACACACAGTTTGTATGTTCAGTCCAAACACTACAGGGAAGATGCAGCCTTGGTCACCAAAGTGTCTTTCAAAGATTTGGTGAAAAATATTAAGCCATTCAAAAGTTATTCAAAACTAATTTCCAATTATAGTCAATGGGAAAAGTTAACAAAAATCACAAAACTTTTGTGAGATGCTCTTTTACTGTCACAAATGGCCCTTTTACTTTCATGAGTCAGTCATCTTGTTAACAGTTAGTGACATAAAAACTGCCTGGGTTAAAATTGGGACCCTTTGAGTAAAGACTGATTGTTGTGTTCACCTAGTCGGGTCCTGAGGATGTTAGCCATATCTTTTTTTGGTGGTTAAACCTCCCAGAAATACGTTTTAAACTTTTTTCTAAAAATACTTTTGCAAATGTGAATGCTTCATGATTTATTTTGCAAAACTTTTGTGATTTGTGAAATATTTTGTGAAAGTATGCTCAAAATAATAGCAAATCTTTGCCAGCCTCCTGCAACCAAACAATTGTGTCTTTTGGGCTGAAATTTGCAGGGTAGCAAGCTCTGGTTCCACAGATGTGTCTTTTGGTGGTTCGATGCCAAAACATTCAAGGGCCCAAAGTTACAGCATTCCAAAGTTGAGCCAATTTCCCATGGAATAACACTGTAGTGTCCGTCCATACTTTCAATTGCCTGTATCTCAAAAACAAAGTGAGATACGGAGTTTTTACTACTGGCTGCTTATTTTACCTTTAGGTGGACTAACCTGCTGAAAAAACGTTTGGAAATACTAGATGACACCTGCAGTGGAATTCTATTTGCTACAGTTACAGAGATATTGGCAAAACATGTTCCAAGGGTTCCAATGGTGACTGTCCAGTACTTTCTGGTGCCCGTAGCTTGTAAATGATGCAAGATACGAGTTCAGTCAGTCGATCAGTAAATATTCTTGAGAATTAGTGGCTGTCATGATTATGGGGATGTTTGAATTTTTGGTAGCTCCTACAGTTCTTGAGATATTGGCAACCTTGTGTTACAAGGGTTCCTTGCCCTATATGGCTGCTGTATGGCTCCATTTTGAAGTGTGAGGGACGCAGAGCCCATAGTGCCCATGATCACACATATGCATCTCATTATGCAAAAATAGACAATGTGAAGGAGAGCAGGTCCGGAGGCCCGGCTCCCACTAACACATACCATTTACAACTTACATTACACTTTCTCAAAAGAAGGAAATTCATTGCAAAAACTCCATTAATGCATCAGTTAGGGTTGTTTCTAGGCACACCCACTCCAATGCACACCCTGATGGATGCCTGGTGGTGTCTGGAGGGTTGGGATGGTGGTGCGTGGATTAGTGGTAACCTAACACTGAACTTTCCACAGTTTTGTTGATGTTGAAACAACTCTAATTAATGAGTTAACAGAGTTTTTGCAATGAATGTGTGTATATATATATATATATATATATGTGTGTGTGTGTGTGTGTAACCACCCTGTTACCCGGGGTTACTAGAATCCCAGTAAGACCTAGTGGTAGGTAGGAAAGGCAACTTGTGAAACTCCAGTTAAATGGATTTCACGCTGTCTCACGCTGTTCTCAGTCTCAGCTGAGACTGAGGATGACATCATTTAGAACTGTCACAGCTGCATAAGCCACACTGGAATGTTGCATTTGGAGGTTAGAGTAGAACGCTGGGGATTTTGAAGTCAGTTTGTGTGCACCCTGAATGAGAGACTGTAGTGCAGCAGAGTGTGTGCAGGTTCTCAAAGCTTTAAACTCTGTTAAAGAGCTACTATTGTTTGAGGTGTGTGTTTCCACCTGAAGAGGAACACAGGAACTGATTATTGAAGTGATGGAGACTGCTCTCAATGATCAGAGCCCCATCCCTGTGGGGATGGGGGAAGATGTCTGCCTGTTTTCCAGGGCAACCCCTGGTCTGGCTAAGGAAAGAATCTGCCTGTTTGAGTTGTGCTGAGGCACCAGAAGCTCTGAAAGGAAGATTCCTTGAGGAGAAAATGCCTGTGGGGCACCTGCAACCAAAGGGGTGAGTTAGCTCTGAAAAAGGGCCAAGTGTTTTCACCTGAACAGAAGGAACTAAAGGAATGTTACTGTGGGGTCAGGAAATGACAGCCAAGTACAGTTGGAAGATGTACAGATTGGACTGCTTAATTCCATGGGGGTCTAGAGTAATGGGCAATGCCACTTAGTTGTAAGTATGTTCAAGTCCAGCACAAATGGGAAGCAAGACAAGTAGATTGAATATGAAATACATTTACAAGAATCTGCACAGCAAAGTGTTAAAGGATGAGGTGTTTACAGTCCAGAGAATAGCTGGGTATGAATTGTGGGAGGAGAGGTGAGGACTCTCTATTAGTAGTAACCAAATTCACCACAGATTTGCTCTGAGACACCTGTTGCTTTCTCTAGGTACTTGGCCAGTGCCTGGGAGGGTACCAGACATGGGATTTAGTAGGAAGATTCCTGATGGAACTGAGGTGCTCTTAGGTGGTTTAGGGAGCCACCAGAAAATGTTTCCATGATACATGGAAGGTGTCCAAGTGGCTGGCAAGGAGCCAAGCCAGGAAAACCCAGAGCAGTGTACAGTTCAGCTGTGTAAACCAGCAGCATACAAGTCCAGACTGTGTGCCCAGTGTGTGGTAGAGCCTGAGGGCCAAAGTGATGAGGATGTGTTCTGGTCTCCTTTAATCTGCATTAACAGGAGCGTAGAGCCCCATGGGGGTCCATCTATGCTTTGTTTATTCTGTTTGGATGTGAATAAAAGCCACACTTTAGAATCCCACTTCTGGTATTGAACATTACAGTTATTACTCCTGTGTTCAGAGTTACTTGGGTGCCCCTGTGCAGAGTAGCCAAACCTAGCCTATGTGCCAAGTGACCTATTCCTCCCTGAACCCAGCCCACCTGGTAGAGCTGTCAGATACAAGCGGCATACCTGGTTGGGTTATATATACATATATATGTGTGTATATATATATATATTCATTGCAAAACTGTGTTAATGTGACAGTTAGGTTCTTTACAGCAACAAAAGTGAGGAAATTCGACATTTGGGTTATCACGCTTTGCACCCATGACCATCCTGCCCCCACCAACAGGCATTCGGTGTGTGTTTGGGTAATTAGTCCTAACTCTCACCCCATTCCTGTGTAAATAAGCTGAGATGATGCGGTATGGGAGGATGGAGCAAAAGTTAGGACCGATGACCTCAACATACAACCCAATGCCTGTTGGTGGGGGTGGGGGTTGTGGGGTACAAGAGTGGTAACCTAATGGTGAATTTCTCACTTTGTCAATGTAAAAACCCTAACTGTTGCATTAACGCAGTAGTTTGCTAAAGAATTTCCTACTTTTGAAAAGCATAGTAGCACAAAGTAATTCAAGTTTAGGGCCACCAACTTGAAATTAAACACATTTTCATTCATTGGAATGGCATAATTCTGCACCTGTTTACATTTTACACAACTAACCACTGAAAATTACCTCCGTGGCAGTAAGGCTAGCTACCCTATAAATGTCAAGCCACTACCACAATGCAGAACAGTATCCACAAAATGTAAACTGATCATGCAATATCTCTGCTGACATTAGTTTTCTGACACCTAAACAGCATAATTCACATCTACAGGACATCCCTCAACACCCTCCAAATTTCAAGTTAAAATACCAGACTATTTCCAAGATATTTAATTTTAAAGCTTTAGATTTTCATTCATCAGAGTGGCATAATTTCACACCTGTTTACATTTTACACACCTAGCCACTGAAAAGTACCGCTGTGGCAGTGAGGCTAGCTACCCAAAAACTTTCAAGCCACTACCACAATGCAGAACACTATCTGCAAATGTAAACTGCATCACACAATATCTCTACAGCAAATTAATTTTCTGACACCTAAGCACCATACTTCATATCTACAGGGCATCCCCTCAACACCTCTAAATTTCAAGTTAAAAGACCAAACCATTTCTGAGACATTCAATTTTAAAGTTTTGCACCTTTAAAATTCTTTGATCATGAGAATCAGCCATGACCTTGGAATCAAAGATCATCTTTGATCATGAGGGACATCTGGTCATGACATTTGGGCTATCTGTCCCTCCCTGAGACATCTGGTCCAGCAAAAATCTGTCCATCTTGTCCCACCATCATGAATGAAGCTCATGATCAAAGAAATTCACAACCAAAGAATTTGTAGGCTCCCGATCAAAGAATGAAAAATGCTAAAATTCAATTCTTGAGACAACTACACTAAACCACAGAAAGGGCTCAATAGAGGAAGCCCCTGAGCAAAACCCATCCTAGGTTTACTTCTCAAGTCACCCCTGGGCTAAGATATTTGTTTTTCAACCCAAAATCTTGCCATCTCGTCCTCCCTCATGAATGAAGATCGCCTCAAAGAATCTCATAATTAAAGAATTTGTAGGCTCATGGTCAAGATTATTAGCGAGCCATGATCAAAGAATTTAAACCACAGGCATGGCTCGATAGATGGAAGCCCCTGAGCAAAACCCATCCAAGTTTTACTTCAGAAGTCACCCCTGGACTGAGATATTTGTTTTTCCCATCCCCAAACTGAAAACAAGATGGCGGCCATTGTGATCGACAATTTCTCGTGATCAAAAATCTTTGATCATGAGCCTGCAAATTCTTTGATTGTGAGGAGTGACCAGATGCCAAAACCCCATTCTTCTTTCGCAAAACAACCATATAAATTTTTCCATAGACTTATAATGGGAGCTAAAAGTTTAATAACTTTTGAATGGATTAATATTTTTCAACAAAAAAGTGGAATGTTCCTTGTCCCAAGCTCTTTCAATGTGCCAAGTTTCAGGTGCAGCACCATAGACAAAATCCCATCAACTGACTTCAAAACTGGCAAAAGTGCATTTTGCAATGATTCACTGTGCAAAAACTGTAAGTCTGACCAAAATGCAATTTGGCAAATTAAGAGACCTACCATGCTCCGCCATGCATACCAAATGTAATCCAAATCCATTCAACAGGTCCAAAGTTATTAACACACAAAATTTCAAGTTTAACATTAAAGTGCCTTCATAACCCTAATTATATAACTACAGCACTTATATTATATATATCTATATCTATATATATATATATAATATATATATATATAGATATAGATATAGATATAGATATATATATATATATATATATATATATATATATATATATATATATATATCCACTCCATATAACATGGATGCACATAACATGGACAATCAGCAAAAGCGGATGTTCTTCAAAACCAGACCAAACCCTATAACTTAATTGTATCTGTCTTTTAATGCGGACATTACATGCCAGCAATTGTGGACACCTGAGCGGGTAATTAGGAACATTGCTTGCTGTTGTTGTTACCTCATCTAATGCTTGCTGCACTTGCTAATTAGATATTCACCTGCACTTAAGGTGATGTTTTCTTATGTAGATCTCCATTTGCGCCTCTTATTCCACTGGAAGCTGTGTGACTGTATGGAGGAACCACAGGTACCTACCAGTCCAGGAGGTAATTCCTCCACCACATGGCCTCACAGAAAATGATTTCTCCAGAGTTTTGGATGACATCTAGTGCCCCAACAGCCACAGCCCTGCTAACACTCAGACAGGCCAAGGAGCAACTTGTGGACTTTCAGAAGGACTGAAGTCTGTTGGACAGTATTGAGAGGAGCTTTCCACTCCTACAAATCTGAGTGCAGTATGGCAGACTATGGAATTGAATGCTCCGTTTCACTCTAACTTTATTCAAAGTCTCCCACATCTCCCACGGTGACTATGACTTTAGAGCCCAACATGTAGATACATTTTCAAAAAGGAAAAGCACACAAGACATAAAAAGCACAACAAAACAGGTAAAACAGGGAAAATAAAAGAAACCATACACTTGCTGTTGTGTTCTGTGACAATGAGTGACTAAGAGTGCTACTGTTACAAATTTATTAGGTCACAGTGCCACCTGCCAGCAACTCACAGACATCAGTTTGCGGACAATATTACAACACACGAAAGTGTCCATGTAAAATGGCTTATACTGTATATTTATTTATTTATTTGAGTTTCGTAACGGGTAAGTCCACTGAGACAATTATAGTCCCTTTTCAGGGTCGACCGGGGTTGAGAGTCAACCACAAAAGTGTAAGAACACAGTTCTCATGTTACAGGGATGTCTTTAGGCAGAGTACATGTCAATAAAAATGTTATAAGTACACAATCAATTGACAACAGATTTGACAAGCAATACATGAAGCTAAGCCCCTATGGGCTTTATACAGAGCAGTTATAGTACAGACATTCTTAGTAAACATACTAGTAATATACATGGAAGTGGCTGGGACCAGAGAATCACACATGCACTAGTTTTTAAAATGCTAGGTGCAAGAGTAGGCACCCTTTAGCCAAAGCAGGAGCAGGTAGTAGAGGACAGAAAGGCAGACAGATGGGACTGAAACTGTGAGAGGGAGGAGCAGGAGAGAATGGAGGGAGGGAGGGAGTTCCTGTCAGCTACAGCAGCACAAGAGAAGGAGCATCTAGATATGGCAAGATGTATTTTGGGGATAATGAGAAGGGGAGAGAGGTAGAGCGAAGCATGTGTGGGAGCTGGTTTTGAGGCATACCAGTTCCTTGAGGTGGGGGGTGTGTATTTGTGGATGAGGTTGAACATGAGGCTCAAAGTGGAGTATCTCAGTTTTGCCCCATAGGAGGCCATCCAAGTGAGGCAAGAACATCACAATGGTGAGAATGGGTCGGTGCCCCCACCAAAGTGACTAATTCTGTGGTATGCCTGAGAGAGGAGGGACATGGAGGAGGAATTAATGAAGAGGAGGAGGGTACAGCATAGGATAGAAGGGAAGGAGGGATTCAGTAGCAACTTTTTTGGCAAGAGGCAAGTGTGAGGTGGGGGGGCTTATGCGATACAGGAGTCCAATTTCTGATTGAGTTTTGATAGTGTTTGAGACATGGGAGTTGAACAATAGTGCAGAATCCAAGGTTGCACCCAGATATTTGAAGGAGTGTACTACCTCTAATGGGTCACCCTTGGTAGTGGAAATACTAAGGGTAGGTAGATTAGGCTTTTTCCAGGCTGATGGGAGAAACCATGCATTTTGTCTTCTTTGAGTTGAGAACAAGGCGATTACATTGGAACCAGGCTTCCAGTGAGCAAGTCTGAAGCAAGGTTCCAATTGATTTGGTTAATATCTGGTGAGGAGCAGTAGATGATGGCATCATCTACATATAGGTGGACAGTCGTACTCTTGCAGAAGTTTGGAAGGTCATTGATAAATAGCAAAAATAACATGGGGCCCAATATTGAACCTTGGGACTCCATGGGAACTGTTTTCTCCAGACAGGGAGCCATCCCATTTAACTTTTGGGAATGATCAGACAGATAACTCTTCATCCAATGAAGTGCACTGTAGTCCAGGCCAAGTAGATGTAGTTGTCTAAGCAGTAACCCATGATTCATGAGGTCAAATGCTTGTGAGATCTATGAATATGGCTCCAGTGGCCTGGCCCTTATCCATTGCGTGGAAGATGTCAGATGTTACTTTTAGAGTGCAGTGAGGGTACTGTGGTTTTTACGAAAGCCATGCTGTCAGGGTGATAGTAGCTTGTGGGAGTCAAGGTAGTCTTGGAGATGATTATAAACGATGCGCTTCTGGATCTTTGCCAGGTGAGAAAGCAGAGATATAGGTGAACGTTTATGTGATGGAGTTAGGTCCTCCTTGTGGACTGGTACTATTACTGCCACCTTCCTCTTCTCTAGCACTTTGTTAGAGAGGAAGGACTGGTTAAACAAGTTGCAGATGGGGCGAGCTAAGACAGAGGCACCCAGCTAAGAAATTTAGGTTCCAGCGAGTCGAATCCGGGAGAGCCCTCTGTTTTAGGTTAGATAGTTGCTGCACCTCTTTGAGTGTGGCTAGTTTCAGATGGAATTCAGAACGACCCCTAGGTTGGGGCAGGAGACTTGTGGGAGGAAGGAGCATTGTGGAAGCTCGAGGTATACTTTTAGAGGTCAGATAAAGTTGTTGAAACTAGTGGCTATGGATAGTGAGTCGTCGATTGTGGTGTCATTGACAGAAATAGAGCTTGGGTTATCGACAGCCCTTCCTTTTACTAAGGCATTAACTTGTTTTCAGAACTCCTTTGGTTACTTAGATGCTCTGTTTGAAGAGAATTTAGATGGCATCTCTAGCTTTTTGTACTGCATTTTGACACTGATTCCTGAGTTTTCTGTAGATAAGCCAGTCTGAGGGAAGTTCACTTTGTTTGTACATTTGCCATGCTTTGTCACAGAGTACCATAAGAGTTTAATATCCCCAGATAGCCATGGGGCTTTAACACCCTTGAACCTGTATTTTTTCTGAGGGGCATGTTGGTTAATTATTTTGGTGAGAGTGGAGATTAGAAAGTCTAGGGCCAGGTTTATGTCAGGGAGTGTATTAATGGGGCCCCAGTCTGTAGAGTTAATGGATGACAGGGACTTGTTGGCGTCAAACTTGGTCATGTCCTAGACCAGGAAATCTTGGGAGGAGAGTTGGTATAGTTGTTTCTCCATACACAGAAGGTGGGAGAGTGATCACTTACTATATGCAATCGGAGAGTGTGCCAGCAGCTTTGATTTTGATTGGGCAGCTGGTGACTATCCAGTCTAGCAGTGTGTGATTGCCTGATTTTGGATTGACTCGTGTGTGGTCATGGATTAACTGGGTATGGTTGTTATCAGCAAGTGAGGCACAGCCATTACCAAGATTTGGGTGCAGCCAGTCAATGCTGAAGTCCCACATAGGATGAGGTCATGTTTTGGGAGGCTGCCTAATGATTCAAGAAGAGGGGGCAGGCTTGCAGTGGCATGGTTGGGGGCATATAGATACACCCTATGATGATTTTTTTAACATTTCCAAGCATTAGGGTGATGTAGAGGACTCAGTGAGAGGAAGTGAGGAGACAGGTGCAGGGAGATAGTGATATTGAGGCCTGTCCTATAGTAGATCAATACCCCTCCTCCTTTTGCCTATCCTATCATGTCTAAACAAGCCATAGCCTTGAAGGGATACCTCATGCTGTTTGATAGCAGGTTTTAGCCAGGATTCAGATATGCATATGATGTCAGGAGACATTCACATGGTTCAGGCTTCCAATTCAGCAATTTTGGGCGTAGGCTGCGGGTGTTAAGGTGTACTATTTTAGACCTTTCATAGTTGGTAAGGATGCTGCAGATTGGGTTAGAGGTATAGTGAAGGGCAGGTCCAGGGTTGGTTTTGATGTCCCCAACCTGGAGCAGTAGGAAGAGAGAAGAGAGACTAGAGATTGTTACCCAGTGCAGGAAGCCAGAAGTGACGGTGCCAAGGGTAGGGGCAGCATTGGAAGCAGGAGTCATTTATGAGCCAATGCCCTAGTTGAGCAGTGTCTTGTTTAGGCAGGCAGGGGATGCAGAGAAGGATTGTCAGGATTCTGGTTCAATGTGGACTGTATGGGGAGGCGATCTTCGCCTGCAGTTTGTTGGAGGGCCCCGCCATCACCCAGTCCATATACCAGCTTAAGGCAATGATCCAAGCAAGGGAGACCGACTAATATAGACTGCCCATTATGGCAAGCTGGGCAAACAGGCAGAGCACAGAGAGTAGGTTGTATATTATTATGTTCTGTGATACAGGCTTGGGGGAACAGCCAAGGGAGAAGCTATGATTACAATTTTGTGTAGAAGGGTGAAATTGAATTGATAGATCCTAGCAGGCTAGAGGAGTTTTGCAGTTCAGTAGTGAATGTTCTGCCTATTCATGGGGCCTCAGGACCAGAAATGTCAGTAGAGATAGAGGAACCAATAGGGAGGTGATTTTATGGTGAAGAGAAGGGCAGGAAGAATATTTAAAGGTGGCCGGGGGGACAAAGAGAACAGATACAAAAGAGCTATGAGTGCCCTCACAAAGCAGACAAGCTGGCTAAAAAGGCGTACCAATCGGAGACGATACTTCTCATGGCTGGCCCAATCAGGAGTTTCAGTGTAATGCGGCGATTAATGAGGGAGCTGCTGAGCAGCTCGCTTCAGAGTCAACAGCGTGTACCTGCAGTTTGCAGTTTATATGTGTGAATACATATATATATATATATATATATATATATATATATATATATATATATATATATATATATATATATATTGGTAGCACGTAGTGCTACCATAGTTAGGTTGAGGAGCCATTTACATGTTAAACCTAAAATTTTGCACCTTAATAACTTTGCAACCGCTCAACAGATTTGCTTGAAATTTGGAATGCATGATCAAGAACCATACATCTCAGGATCTGCAAACTTTGTACTAATCAGATATACAGCAACGGAGTTATTAGTGTGATCTGCCTGCATCGTTCACGCTTTTTGAATTCTTTGCTCATCCCTACAGGTCGCACGGTTTGTGACCAGTCTGAAACTTCAGGAATGCAACCTCAACAAGCACTCATGCTGGTTGGGGGCAGGGTGGGGGGTCATGGGGGCTAACCCCAACACCGAATTTCTCACTTTTGTCGCTGGGGAATAACCTAACTAATGCATTAAATTGAGTTTTTGTGTCTATATATATATATATATATATATATATATACATACATATATCGCACACATCCATCGATTATATCCATTTAAATACTGCACTCCTCCCCTTAGACAGAAATTTGTCTAAAATACTTCAGCAGTAACATTTCCTGACTTCCAGGCTGAAGTAGACTATTCGCACCCAGAAACAAGTTCAGGGAATTATTCTGCCCATTGGTTAGAACTTGTCGCTGACTAAGTAATTGTACAAGTAAGAGTTAAACTGCACAGATGTACAGGTTCAGTACATGACTTTAATGGTCACGTCTTTGTTGTGGTCTTTGGTGCCTTATAGGATATTTATGGGCTAGAATAACCACTGTTTAGAAACAGGTGTTTCAAAGCTGGCCTGCCAGTGCAGCAGTTGGATTTCCGCTTGCAACACCAGAGACCTGAGTTTGGAAACAGACTTGGGGAACGGGAGGGCAGTGGTGGGAGAAGGATTGAGTGCCCCATGGGCTGCACTCCTTCTTGGGGATGGGTGGTGTGTCTGGTGCTTAGGACTCTTATGAGGCCAGGGGAACCACACACAACCATTTCCTAGATCCAAGAGGAGCAGAGTGGATGCTGGACATCATTGAATGTCCCCATCCCTGGGACAGTTTCAAAAATCTTGTCAGCCACCAAAGATGATGTGTGCCTGGCACCTGGTCTTAATGGCTCCTGGCCTCTTTGCTGATGTAATATGGCACTATGCATTGACCAGCCATGAACTCCACCGGACGGAAATCCAGGGAGGTACTGTTGGTCACTATTGGCACCTTTCCCATTGTAGATAGGCTGGATCAGAGCATTGACCCCACCCTGAGGGGTAAGTCAGGGAGTATCAGTGGGGTATGGCAATAGGAGTGAGGCAAGATGCTCAGGAATGAGCCAAAGGAGAAGACGGCAAGTGGCAAAAAGCAGAATAAATAAAAAAAAGAAACAGGTGTTTCATTATTATTGGTCACCAGCCCTGGTGAGGATTGATGGGCAGGAGCAAAGTCCTCTGTGTCACTGTCCTTATCTGAGTGATGTCTTTGCTGCATTTCCTGAACCTTGAAATGCTGCCAGCAATCCACATGTATGTGAACAAGTTGCTGTCCCACACGAACTGCATAAGTCAAGGGTCCATGTGTTTCAATCACCATTACAGGAACCAACGAAATCGTGGGATGCCTACAGTCTCAAACCATCACCCTCTCTCCTGAGGATGAACAATTCATGCTGACTTGGCTGACTTGTCATAACCCTTTTGCTGTTGTAGCTGATGTTGTGTAACAGTGTCAGCCAAGTCTGACTTGAACAACAACTGGGTATGAGGATGACATTTTAGGAACTATTTAGCAGATGCTCACTCTGTGACTGTGGGAGCAGTGTTTCTGTAAGCAAATAGAAAATGAGCCAACCTTTGAGCAATAGGTACTTGCTGTGAATCTGATTTATTCCAAGTTTTTTGAATGTCTGAATAGCTTTTTGGCTGTTCCATTGGATGCTGGATGGTAAGATGGAGTCAAATATGTTGAACGCCATTCTGCTCTAAGAACAGTTAGAAGTCATGGGGAGAAAATTGGGGCCATTGTCTGACAGTAACTCCCATGGTATGCAATAAGAGTTAAATCATTGTCTCAGAAGGTATACAGTCTTGTCAGTAGTGGTGACTTGTGTGTTGGCAACACTTCCAGCCATTTGGAGTGGATGTCAGTTACTAATCGGAAATGTTGTTTGCCCACTTCAGTATAGTTGACATGGATGCGTTCCAATGGTATGGTAGGCCAGGACCATGGATGCAGGTGTGTGGTTGATGATTGATTGTGACAGCTGCACATTCATTGACAAGATGTTGGATATCTTGCTCAAATCCTGACCACCAAAAATATCTTTTGGCCAATGCCTTTATTTGAGAGATTCCAGTATGACTGTCATGTAAGTCAGAAAGTAATCTCTGCTGAACTTTGGAGGCATCACAGCTTGAGCTCCCACAGAACACAGCCTTTCTCTGTGGACAACTGGTCCTTCTTGTCTAAGAAAGGTCAGAGAGTCAGGTCACTGTGAAGTTGAGCCAACCATTTAGGGTGACATCTAAGAGTTTAGAGAGGATAGAATCTTGCCATGTGTCTGCTGTGACATCCTGTGAAGCAATGGGTAATTCCTCAAGATGTGAAAGATGGAATACTGTCCCAATCATCTTCCTTCCCTGTAGTATCTTTGCATGGCAGTCTCAATTATGCATCTTGCATTTGTGTGATAGTGAGAACATCTGTATTCGATGTCACAGTCGTAAGCCAACAAACCAGGTTCAACCACTGCATTCTGAGTGCTGCGAGAGTTGGTATTGCAGTCTTTAGCCCCAGAATTTCCAGTACAGGCTTGTGATGTGTTAGCAGCATGAATTTCCATCTGTACGAGTACTTATGGAACTCCTGACACCGAAAATTATGCTCAAAGCTTCTTCCTTGATCTGCACATAATTTATTTCACTTTGGGACAAGATCCTGGAAGCAAAATCCACTGGGTGTTCCTCCCAGAAGTTAGCACATGAGAGATGATGACTTCTACTCATATGGTGATGGATCGCATGCTAGCCTTAGAGATTCAATGGGGTCATAGTACGCTAACTATTTGCTGCTCAGAAGATGTTTCAAGCCTGGAATACTTCTTCACACTGTGGTGACCAGTTCCATTGAGCTTCTTTCTGTAGCAAGTCATGGTAGGCTGCAATAATGTGGATAATTGGGCTAGGAACTGTCCATAGTAGTTCAAGAGTATTAACAAGCATTTGTGAATGCCGGAGTTTGTCATTGAGATTGCTGTTGGTATGCACTGATTGACAGGACTACAGTTCTCAGCAGAAAGAAAAAGTTATGCCACTAAGTTCACATTCCTGTTGAAGTACAGTGAAGTGCATACCTGTTTCCTTAATTCATGATCTGGCTTTGAAGAGTGATGATGTGTCTGCGTTTCAGAAAAGATAAGGGCATTGCAGCCCCACTATGGGTTGGAGGGGGGACATTATGGTTAGAAACCCTAACGCCCCAGGTATTTGTTGGTGTTTGAGCTACAAATTTTCAACATGGCCTTTTGTGACCCCCACCTCATGAAAGCATTTAGGACCTCTGCTCATGATCAGTGGCACTGTGATTTTGTTAATCTATCCCAAACATCGATTTCTCACAGCGACGCGCCATTCTGTACCAGATGTGGAAAACACAGTTTGGGCAAGATGTGAAAATTACAGCTATACCATTCATAGGGAGGTGTGAAGAGAAGGCAGTGTTGAACATCTGGAGGAAAATATTAAAATACTCGAACATACAAGCATACGTGGAAACTGTACAATGCACGCTCGTAACAGTCATTTAGGAATAATTTCACCAAAATTTCAACATAGGCATTTTGTGACCTCTACTCACAAACACTGTCACTATGATTTTCTTACTCTGTCCTGAACGTTGATTTCCACAGCAACTGTGCCATTGTGCACCAGATGTGAAAATACATTTCGGCAGGATGTGAACAATGACAACTGTACTGTTCATAAGGACGGTCAAAACTGACAATGTTGAAACTCTTGAGAGAAAATATTACAAATCTCGACGCTACAAGTGTGCCTGAAACTGCATAATGCACGCCATAAAATAGTTATTTTATGGACTTTTGTCACCAAATTTTCAACATAGGCATTTTGGGACCTATGCTCATTAACAGTTTTACTGTAATGTTGCTAATCTGTCCCGAACACTGGTTTCCACAGTGACCACGCTTATTCTGCCCTGGAAGTACAAAACACCTTTCTGCCAGGATATGAAAAATGACCACTGTACTGTTCATAAGGAGGTATAAAAACTGCCAATGTTGAAAATCTGGAGAGAAAATATTACAAATCATGAAGTTACGTGTGTGTGGAAACTGCGCATGCACACCATAACAGTCATTATATGGACTTTTGTCACCAAATTTTCAATGTAGGTATTTTGAGACCTTTGCTCATGAACAGAGTCAGTGTGATTTTTGTAATCTGTCCTGAACACTGATTTCCCCAGTGATCATGCTATTCTGCACCGCAAATGTAAAACTGCATTTTGGAAAGGATGTTGAAAATGATAGCTTTACTGTTCATGAGGAGGTGAAATTCCAATGTTGAAAATCTGGAGTGAAAATATTACATATTCGCGATGTTACAAGTGTGCATTGAAACTGCACAACACATGGTCATAAAACAGTCATTTATTAGAATTTTGTCACCAAATTTTTAACATAGACTTTTTGGGGAGCCCACCTCATGAACAGTGACACTGCCATTTTGTTAATCAGTCCTGAAAGGTGATTCCACATAGTTACCATGAAATCAGCTTTGGACTGAATAACTACTTGACAGTGACTGAATTCATGCGTGGGTCCCAAGAACCCCATGTTAAAATGTGGTGCCAAATGTTGCAAAATGGCCAAGATATGCACTAAAGTTGAAAAATAAATGTATTTATGCCATTATACAGCTTACAGGCATTTCTTCAGTTTGCAGTCTGCTTTGAAGAGTGCAGACGTGTTCCTGGTCCACAGAAGATCATTGTGTTGTGCTCCAGAGGTAATTATGGGGTGAGGGGTGTGTGGGGAGGTGGGTGTACAGAGAGTGGGTGCAGGTTGGGGAGGGACCACCGCACTCAACAAGGAACTGTTTTCTAGTTTACAGGTTTAAAAACATTTAAAACCACACAAGAAGGTTTTATTTTTAGGACATTTAGCATGCTGAGGTGGGCTCCCAGCATGCCACCTGAGTATTTGTGGGTGGGCTAGAGCTGACGGGGAATTAGGCATTCCCATCGGCACATACTGAGTGTTGGGGGACATGAGCTGAGGGGATTTGGCAACCCCTTGGCACACAAAAAATGGGGGGGATTATGCCGATGGGGAGTAGGCCTCCCAGTCATCAAATGAACTAGGATGGGGCATGCTGACAGAGGATTGGGCACCCCGTGTTTTTTAACTGCAAGGAGGCATGCAGAAGGCATGGGCTTAGTGCATTCACACTGCTGTAAGCTACAGCAGTGTGAATGCACAACCAGGAATGCAATGCAGGAATGCATCTTTAAAGGACCGAGCCATGTTATGATTGGTGTGGCTCCACCCTTTGAAAAGTTGCCCTGCTCAGCCTGAACAGCTGAAAGTGAGTCATCACCAGCCTGCTGACTGATTCGCCTGCTGCTAAAATGAAGTTCTCCGTTGGGCACACCCTTGTAGAGCACCTTATAGCAATGGGTTTGTCTGTGCCTGTGCACCATGACAAACTCAGAAATTATCTTAACTCTGTCACATTTGTTAGTGCAAGTTCCTTGACTACAGCATCCACCTTGCACTCTGTCGGGTGTAGGCCTTGGGCATCAATCCAGTGACCTAGGTATTCAACAGAATTTTGCAGAAATTGAATTTGGCTAGCTTTACTCTCAGTCCATACCATTGTAGTCTGGTCAGAACTTGGTCCAGGATTGTCATGTGCTCTTCCACTGTGGGTGCTGTTACCATAATATCATCCATAAGGCAAACCACATGGTCCAGTCTATGCAGTATCTGATCCATTGTGTTCTGGAGAATTGCTGGTTCTGTGGAAACTCCATATGCCAAGAGATGATACCAGTAAAGTCCTTGTGGGTGTTGATGGTTAGTTAAGGTTCCGACTCTGGTTCCAGTCTCAACTGCTGGTATGCAAAGATTAAGTCCAACTTGCTAAAGAACTTGCCCCGAGACTGTGGCAAATAAGTCCTCTGCATTTGTTAATAAATATGGGTCTGGCTGTAAATATCAGTTCACTGCAACCTTGTAATCACCACACAACCTCAGTGCTTTTCTCGTTTTGGTACCATAATGATAGGGCAACCCAGTCACTCCTCTCTACTTGTGAGATGATACCATGGCTTTCGAAATGGTTAATTTCCTTCTCTACTGCTTCCTTAAAGTGTAAGGAACTGGATGAGGCTTGTGAAAATTGGAGCACCTCCCAGTTCTCAGATCTTTGCCTTGCAATCTTGGATTGTGCTGTAACCATCCTGGAAAATAGGACCATGTTTGTCCAATACTTTCTTTATCACATCTCGTGGTGCTTTGGTCACAGTATTTAAGCTGAAGATCTTTTCCAATTCAATTTGATCTGTGAGCCAGTCTCTGCCTAGTAAAGCAGGTCTTTCTCCTTGTACCACTACTAGAGGTGAGGTACATGTTCCTCCTTCATAGGTGACTGGTACTTTAATCTCTGCTAGCACAGAGATTGAGCCTCCCAAGTAAGGTGAGAGTTGAATATATGATGGTTACAATGGGCACTGCTGAAGTTTCTATCTGTAGATGTGCTCTGGCACAAGAGATACTGAGACTTCGGTGTCTAGCTGTTTACTAACCAGCTTTCCTGCTAGCTCCAATTGTAGGTAAATTTCTTCTGTTTTGCCCATGTTGCATAAACCATGAATAGGAGCAATGCCTCATCTTCTGTTTCAGTGGTTGCAGTGCAGTCTGTAACATACCATGCAGCAGCAGTCCGTGATATACTTTTGCACACTTTCAGTATGTGACCCACCTTTCATAACCATGGCATTTCTCGTGTCAAAATTGACATCTGCTTTGCTGGTGGTTACCTCCACATCTGTAACATGATTTTGACTTTGTGGAAGTGCCCTGTGGTGCTGGCATCTGAAATGTTTAGGGTTGTTGATAAACAGATGAAAGACAACTTTGTGGTATGGAATGTCTCTTGGGTGCTGGGGTATGGGTGACATTGTGAATTCCACATCTTTGGGATTCAGAATGTTCCGTTAGTTCCTAGTATCCTTCTGAGCAAACTCCATAGCAAGGGCATTCTCTCAGGTTGTTTTGAAGGTTAAGACCTTTTCTGACAACATGCTTTTTGATAGGCTTCTCCTCGCAGACTGCAGATAAAGCAATCCCAAGGTCATCCTCCAGAAACTGGTCAAAGTCGCAAGTGCTTGCAGGAGCTTCAAAGAAATGATGTAGTTGACAAAAGCTTCCTCCTCTTGGTTCCGACAATAAAATCCAAAGCGTTCTGCAATTAGAATTGACTTGGGCTTGAAATGTAGTAAAGTGTCTTTGTGCTATATGGGCACGCCCACCACTATGGCAGGTGCAGCCAAATTCTTGAGGAGCTGGTACACTGTAGGTCCCAAAACTGCTAGGAAGACATTTGCCTTTTTGCATCAGTAACTTCAGTAGCCTCTAACCATCATTCAGTGCATTCCAAGTAATCAAAGTCCACTTTTGATTCATCAAATTTTGGTACTCTTCCAATTATAGTCATAATGGCTGTGGCAATGTGTTCTATAGCTGCAGTGTCCACATAAAAGAAAGCTTATCTTTATTTTCAAAATATTTTCAGTATGTGCTGCAATTTTTCTGTTGTGCTACAGGAGGCTGCTGTCGAGTTGCTTTTACTGCTGTGGTGAGGAATTTAAGCAGCTGATGAAAGCATTGAGATAATTTACAACTGCTCTGCATTTATTTATTTCATTTTTGATAACCAAGGGTGTGCTAGACATGAGCTGTGACTATTTTCAGACATGACCTGGGAGATTACAGTTACAAACTGTTACATTAAAGTAATACAGTTTCAGATTAGGAGTATCAACACAGTACAGTACATACGCTGGTATAGCAAGGTTAAGTATACAAAGTAACAATCATATTTGGTCATAGATAAAATTGATATCACAAAAATTGTGTGGCAGAATTTAAAAACAAATGGTACTACAGGCAATAGGCAGACATAGTAATTAAGGAAAGTGCTATAACAGTTGTCAGCAGAGGGCCATGTTATACAGTATATTTACATGAGTTACCACTGACTCAGTGCCGACTGGGCAGAAACAGAATTAAATGGCATAGGAATCAGTTTACAGATAACATCATAAGTACTGTAAGTAAACCTAGTGGTAGTAACAGTGGAAAGGAAGGAGATAGGCATAAGTAGGGAGGAGGCTATAATCAAGGTGGAAAGGAGGTGGGTGTTTAGAGGAGGATGTGAGTGTTAGGGTTGTAGCTTGAAGATTAGGGAAGTTTAAAGCATGTGCAGGATTCTGGGTTGACAAGGAAGTTGCATAGTTTGTGTTTGAAGATGGTATGGGAGCCTGCCTGGTGGTGCTGAGCGTTGAGGTGCTGAATGCCATATCTTGCACCACGCTGGTGACCTGAGTTCTGGAATGAGCTCGGATGCTGGGGTCAGCAGGGAAGGGAGAGGATTGAGCGCCCACTGGGCTGCTCTCCTCTCCCAGTGGGAGGGGTCAGGCTGTTCGGTGTTCTAGCTGTCCCCAGTGGAGACTGGGGGCACTGCAGAACACTGAGCTGCATGTACACAGTGTGTCTGATGCAGGCAGGGCTGCTGTGCAACGTAGCATCAGGAGTGCACCACGCCCTGGGTGGGTTGGGAGGGGAGGGATCTGGGGACTAAAACAAGAAAAATCCCTTCCAGCCCAGATAGGCAAAGGCCCTTCCAGTGCCATTGCCACATGCCCAGTGCTGGTTCCTGCTTCTGCCCCTTTGGTTTCCCTGGGTTATGGCCATCCGGACCCCGGGAGGAATCATAACAGCTTTGAAGAAAGCAGACAACAAAGCAGGGTAGAGTGAGTTGGTGATTGAAGTGGCCAGACAACGTTCCAGAGCTTGGGGTGAGAAACAATGTGGTAAAAAAAGATATGTATGGGTGCAATATGAACTTCCATGGGTATGGAGTTCCAGTGCTTAGGGCGCATAAAAGAAAGAAGTGCCACCTTTGTGGTTTTGCACCTGGGCACAGGTAGTAGGGCTAAGTCAGCGGAATGTAGGCCATGGGTAGAGGTGAGGCATTAAAGTGTGTTTAGTGACATTAAGGTGTTATACCTGATTATGTTGTCAACCAAGGAGCAGAGGGAGAGGAGCCGATGGGCAGAGGGGAAGGCCAGTTGAGGTCAGTATAGAGTTGACAGCGGTGTTTCAACCAAAGGGTAAGCAGAGGCACATTGGCAGATGTTGTAGGTAGTGTTCCATTTGTGAAGTGAGGCTTTAGAGGTATGGATGTAGATGATGGAACCATATGCAAGTGATGGTAATAGAATAGCACATGCAATGTCCAGTCAAGTGGAGGAGTGAGCGCATGACTTGTTTATAGGCAACCACAGTTTTGCTGTTTACTGCCTTGCAGATGGCCTGGAAGTGTTGGTCAAAGTCTAGTGTTTCACTGAGTAGTACCCCAAGGTATTTAAATGCACTAGCATTGTACAAGAGGAACCATCAGATCTGGAATCTTAAGTTGACCATGACAAGATTTCAGTTTGGTGGCAGAGCCAAAGAGCATGGCCTGTGTCTTGGCAACATTGAGAAGAAGTTTGTTGTTAGTTAGCCAGGATTGGACATGAAGAAAAGCAGAGGATAGTTTCAGGTTTATATCCTACACAGAGCTGGAACTGTAATACAGGACAAGATCATCTTCACAGAGGATGATCAAGCAAGAGGGATGTTGGCGCAATCCAGTTTATGAAAATAGAAAGAGGAGGCCCCAGCATTGAGCCCTGGGGATGTCAAGTTTAACAGGGATTCACCAGACATTGTAGAGTTGAATTTAACAACTTGATATCAATTGGATAGATAGCTATTTATCCAGGTAACAGAGTTTTGTGAGAAGCCAAGGGATGTAAGATTGGTCAGTAGAAGGGGTGGTCAACCAGATCGAAAGCTTTTGTGAGGTAGATAAATATGGCTGAGTTAGGAGGCTAGAGTCCATAGCATGAAGTATGTCATTTGAGAGCAGAAGCAGGGCAGTGGAGGTGCTATGCCCTTTATGGGAACCATACTGATATGGTGAGAGCAAGTTGTAGATGGAGAGGAATTCAGTGATTTGGGTAGCTACAATTTTTAAGGATTTTGCTCAGTACCAATAGAATGGCAATGGGACAGTAGCTGAAGATGTCCTTTTATCCCTTTTTGTAAATTGGGGTGACTCTGGTGATTTTCCAGATGCTTGGGACACATCTTTGGAAAAGAGACAGGGTGAAAATTCTGGCTAGTGGTGCCACAATGAAGAAGGCTGCTAGTTTGAGCAGTTTTGGCTCAAGGCCATCAGACCCAACTCCTGTGTAGTCTGAGATGGTGCCTAAATGCTTGATGATGTCACATCTGGAGATGGCTTTTTTTATCACATCTGATTTTTCTGCACCTGCTGCAGCACCTTACCAGTGGGGGCATCCAGCTGCTGGCCCTGCCGCTGGAGAGAAACAGACTCACTCACATGATGGAAGATCTGGTACGGCCATCACTGGCCCTCTGGAGGGCCTCCCATACCCTGCCAGCTGGGCCGGCCCCAGACCCCAAGCGCGATTCCACAACAGTCCTCCCGGCTATACAGTGCGCGGCCATCAGCTGCATATTCATGCCCACACAAATTTTCCTCCTAATTTACTCCCCACAGGAGCACGGCCATGCAAGGACATCCAGGTGCTATGTGCCAACATCCACCATGTTCTCCCTCCACTGACACCTGCATTTGTAGTGCCTGTGGGCATCCCAATGGGCCACTATAGTGTGGTGGGGTTCTCCACCCTCCCCAGGACTAGGAGAGCAGTCAACAGATGCTCAATCCTAGTCCTCCCCTGCTGACCCCGATGACCTGAGCTCATTCCTGAACCCAGGTCACTGGCTTGGCATGAGGTGTGGCACCCAGCACCTCAACCCTCAGCGCCACTGAGCCAGACAAGTTTGGAGATGGCTTTAAAGTGGAAGGGGAATGTTTGGGCAAGTGGTTCTCAGTTTCATGGCTGTTTATGGGTGGTGATGATGGGAAAAACTGCCGTGTATTTGAAGAGGTCGGAGAAATGAATGTTAAAAGCATTAGCAATAGTAGATGGGTTGTTACAGCTGGCACTGTTCAGGACCATGTCTTAGGTTTCACATACCAGAAAGCCTGTGTTTTCACTCTGTAGTGCTTTTCTCTTCAAACTCAGCAACAGACAGTTCACACTAGCTGGAGTTGCAAGTTGCATATTTTACTCTTATTAATAGGTATTGTAGGTAAGCAAGGGATTGCAGATTTATAGTGCTTACAGTAGCCTGACTGGTAGGGAAAGATAGACAAGCTTGTCGAACCAAACACATGATAGCAGATTAACAGATTGAGATTTAGTATGCCTTTAAAGAAAAATGCATTAGCTTATTTAGCCTATCTTCACACATCTGAGTTGTTTTGATCATCCTGTGTCACCAGTGTAGTATATGTTGGTGCCCTCACAGAGAGACTTGGTTACAGCATGTATGTACAGTGGCCATCTTTATTCTTCTCAGAGTCAGTGGACACACACCAGTGACTATAGACAAAGAAAACCCTACTGGACATGACAGGAACTTACATACGTGGGACTACAAATATCCATATGCATAAACTACAGCTCTAATGGCGTTCTTTATACTTCCTCCATACATATATATCCATGCATATACTATACATGAGTCATATGAAAATATGAAAATGTCAGCAGATACAGATTATAGTGGTCTATCAAGTCTGTTTGAGTGTGCACCTCCCAGTGTAATCTCCTGCAGCTGCCCCCAAACACCTGTGTTATCCCCCCACCACCAGATGTTGTTTATGACTTCATGACACATGATGCATAGTATGTCATTGTAACTCTAAGGGGTTCATGGGACCTGAGACATAGCCTGTTAATGTAGCTCTTGAGGGTTACCGAGACATGTGGCATAGCCTGCTAATGTAACACTAGGGATTCATGAGACATGAGGACTAGCCTGTAAATGTAACCCTAGGGGTTTCATTAGACATGAATCATAGCATGCTGACATAACTCTACAGGGTTTATGAGACATGGGGCAGAATCTATTAATGTAACCTTAAGAGGTTCATAGATATGCAGTATTCTCTGTTAATGTAACCCTAATGGGTTCATGAGATATGAGGTCTTGCCTGTTGCTGTAACTTGAGAGAGTTCATGAAACATGGGGTCAAATTTTAGAAGACCCCTGAGATCAGCATACCATGTGCTGAAGTCCCAACTGCAGAAAACTCAGGTGCCCCAGGGACCCTGTGCTGAATTCTGAAAAATTGGGGTCCCAGCACTACCTCCTCCCTGAATTTGCTGCAAGATGTCCTGTACTGCACATCTGTTGTGTGAGCAGGGAATGTTGCAAACTGCAGCACTTTCTAGCAGCTGTGGTGGGCATGGCAGGGGCCAATTGATATGTACCCAATGGCTGGCATGGCCCTTTGAGGGCAAGCCAGGGCAGGTTGGGTGGAGGTGGGGTGGGACAGACCCCAGATGCAAAAAGGCATGGCTACCTCGGTGCCAAGCACTGGGTGTGGGGAGGGGTGGTACTGTGCCTGGTGGCTTGAGGGAGGCACTGAATTTACCAGCTGCAGACCCACTACTGTCGAGACATTTGGTCAGGTGTGAGAGGGCAACAGATATCTACTAGCATCAGTTGCAAAGGGGGCACAGACTACCTCTCACCATGCCATGGCACTCAGATTGGCACATGGGCTGTTAGATCAGCTCCTGGCTGATCTAGCTCTGGTAACCTGTGCACCTATTGGAGGTTTGCAGAATCCCAGTTAAGGGACACTGCAGTCCTCCTTGGGCAAACCCTCCTCCACATTGCCACATAGGTGTGTTTGTCACAAAGACCATGCAAGTCCAGATAGTGCAGGCAGCCACCTAATTGATGCAGGGGCATCTGAAAATTCAGAATGCTACATAGTGTGGAGCAAGTTGCCCTTCTGCCAGTCCTTGTTGGCGTAACCATTGTCCATCATTCCCAATGGTTTGAAAATTGGGACCATGGGTATACATAAAAAGCATAGACTTTGATGGCAGATAAGGACCGCTTGGCCCTCCCAGCCCATATCCCTACCAATTGGATAAGCTGCAGATTCTAGTTTAACAACCACCTACTTCCTCCTACCCCCACGATAATTGCCTTATGGCTGTCCCATGCATTCTTAAATTCCCCACTGTTTTTGACCCCACAGCCTCCTCAGGAAGGAGGTTCCATGCATCCACCACTCTCTTCATAAAAATATTTCCTCACATTGCCCTTTGAGCAATCCCACCCTCAATCTTTAAATTGTGCTCCCTTGTTCTTGCACATCTCTTTTCTGAAAATGCTACCTTCTTGGACTTCGTTGAGTCCTAGGGTCCTGAAAGTTTCTGTCTTCTGGTAATGTAACCCCAGGGATACATGAGACATAGTCTGTTAGTGTAACCCTAGGGGTTCAAAAGATATGAGGCGGAGCTGGTAACCCTAAGGGTTTATGAGACATGAGGCATAGCCTGTTAATATAACCAAAGAGATTCATGAGACATGAGGCATACTCTATTAATGAAACCATAGGGGTTCATGAAATATGAGTCATATCTGGTTAATGTAACCCTGGGCTTTCCTGAGACATGAGGCATAGCCTGTTAATGTAACCCTAGGAATTCATGAGATATGAAACATACTTTGTTAATGTAACCCTAGGGGTTCACAAGACTGGCGGCATAGTCTGTTAATGTAACCCTATTAGTTCATGAGACATGAGGTATAGCCTGTTAATGTGACCCTAGGGGTTCACAAGATATGAGGCATAGCCATATGTCTTCTTCCACTAGGGTAAACTAGCAAACTAAACTAGCAAAGGCACCCCAACACCTTAATGCTGTTATTAATACATATATACATATATATATATATATATATATATATATATATATATATATATATAGTGCAGTGTCACGGTAGTGCCACTATAGTTAGGGTTGAGTACCCCATTTAAGGTTAAAGTATGAAATTTTGCAGCTTAATAACTTCCCACCATATGGGCAGTGCCATACATCTCTGGATCTGCTAAGTTCGTAATGGTCGGATATATGGTTGCAGAGTTATAGAGCAAAATTCCATAGCATATTACACTTTTTGCTCATTCTTTGCTCATGCCTACAGATTGCATGGTTTTGCGTGACTGGTCCAAAACTTCAGAAACATGCAGCCAGGGTCCCGCATGCGCCTTTTTTCAGATTTCGGAAAAATATTAAGCAGTTCAAAAGTTATTAAAAACAAGTTTCCCATTATAGTCATTGGAAAGGTTAATAAAAAGTTCAACAGTGTTGTAAATGCAGTTTTAGTGTCATGAATGACACCTGTAGTGTAGTGATTCAGACATTTTTTCGGTTAGTGGTCACAGAAATGCTTGGCATTTAAATTTGGGACACTTTAGGGACACAGTTCTTTTTGTGTTCACCTAGTCGGGACCTGAGGATGCTAGCCATGTCTTTTTGGGGGCTAAACACCCCAGAAATATGTTTTAAATTTTGTAAACAGTAGTGTCACAAAGTAGTGTTGCACTCACAACACTTTCGTGATTTCATTTGTGAAAGTGTCATGATTTGCCACATTATTTTATGACACTATGCCCAAAATAACAGAATTCTGTCCACCCTGCTGCAAAACAATGGTTTAGTCTTTTGGGCTGAAATTTGGAGGGAAGAAAGCCAACGTCCACAGATGTGCTTTGTGGTGGTTTGGTGTCAAAATACTGCATGGATGGAAAGTAACAGTGCTCCAAAGTTAATGATTTTCCCATAGGCTAACATCTGCCACACCTTTTGGGGCCCGTATCATGGAAACACTTTGAGATACAGACTTTATGTCAGAAAAATGCTTAGCCTCCCAGCAGGGACTATGTACAAAACTATCCAGGAAAGTTATATATTATATAAAATTGTTATTTTTATTTTCAGTGTCAGTGGCTCAGTAGGTAGCACACTTGCCTCGGAGGCTGGGAGATCAGAGGGCTGGGTTCAGTTCCCATATTTGGCACTTGGGTTAATTTCCCAGTACTGACACTGTAGTGCAGCATGAGAGGGTGCCCACTTTGAGGTGCCGTTTTCGGATGAGGACGTTAAACCGGCGTCCCATCTGCCTGGATTGGTTGTAGTTCAGATGGATGTTAAAGATCCCATGGCACTTATCACAAAGAGTAGGGAATTTTTATTGGACAAAACTGCAAGGCAAAGCAAGGAAAATTATACAGGAAAAACAAGAATACAAAACAATAATGCAAGAAAATTAAAACCACTAGGATAAACAAGAGAAACATATATGGTACCAAAATTCTGCATGAAGGAAACAAAAATACAAAGAACAGAAAGAAGTAATAGCTCAAAATATAGCAGAGCATTACACCAAAAGTAAAACAAAAACACGTAAGGTCCAGAAACAGCCATCTAATCCCATTCCTCCTCCCTACTGTACTAGAAAACGAAGGCCAAAAATAAAGGGCAAAATAATTTTCCCGAACAAATAATCAATAGTTCATAAAAAGGAAGAAGACCCCAACCCTTCTACCATGAACAGAAGGAGGAGTCAGAAAGAACAAGTCTGTCCTTGTGAAACACTCTATGAATTTCCTGTTCAAGTTTAAGTTTCATACCCAATAAAGATAGCTGTTTCTGTTGTAACACGAACTTACATCTAGTTTGCCAGATAATCCATTTAATAAGAGCAAAAATAACCCCTAGCTGTCCCCACATGAAAACCACCCCAACATTGCATATCATACTGCCCATAAATCAAAGTATTTTAATCTATGTTTTGCAATTGTGGTATACACCAAGAGGATGCCAACAAGGCCAGAAACCTATAATTTAGGGACAGTGAAAAAATAAATTTGCCATCGTTTCCACCTCCAACCCACAACCCTCCCTCAGACAAGATCTATCCTGTATACATTTATGAAAATGGTTTCCATGAACATTTAATCTGGAATGGCAACAGAGCCAAACTAAGTCACATACTTTAGGAGGGATCCTGGGATCCGCCAGCTGATGAAGAACATCAGAAAGGACCACCGTGTCTGATAAAATAAGACAGGGGTAGTAAAACAAACAGAATGCAAAAGCGGATCAGTATTCTGCCTTCCTACTATTGTGCAAAAGATCATGAGAGCTAATCATGAGTTTAATTTCTTACATACCTCCAAAAGATAAGGTGATAAATCAGGTGGAATATTTTGAAACACACCCAATGACTGAGTAACCCATCTGTTCCAAAAATATTGGCATCGGTCCTGGAGCGGGGCACCCAAGGGAGTTGTTTCTGCATTAAAATGGGCACAGAAATTGGCATAAAAAACATGGTAAAAGAAAAAGCACAGGGTTTACCATATTCAGAACACCCTCTCTAATAGACCGTAAGTACTGTGTCTTTCAATAGGTTTTTTTAAATTCAACTTTATTAGTTTAGCAAATATCACAAAGCAATGATTCCAGAGTTGTACATGGAGTAGGAGAGAACAAAACAAAAAGGGACAACAATCCAAAGGAAAGGAAAAAAACCCCAAGCCCCCACTCCTTCCCTAAACCCCCTCCACAAAACATCCCTCTACAGCATTTAGGATTCTGTAACAACAGAGCTACATCTAATATTGCCAACCCTAACCCACCGGCCCGAGTGTGCTTTGCAATTGTAGGCAGGCTATAGTACAGAACCAAAGTAGATACCATGGGATAGTCTTAGGGATGGAGGAAAAGAGAAAGAAAAGTAGAGACAGTGGCTAAATAGGGTATCAGAGCCCAAACCAAGAGGTCAATGGTGTAGGTAAAGCATGTATAGCTTGTCCCATTTTTTGTGAAACAAGTCCATCTGATTCACGGGAGCTAGCTGCGAGCCTCTCCATGTTAAAGCAAGTTGATAAGTCTTTTACCCATTCGGTATATGTTATGGTTAGTTGATCAGTCCAATGCTTGAGGACTAGCCTTTTGACCACCATAGAGATTAAGGCAATATGGTACCTACATTCCTGACAATCTATGGTGGTGTAGTTGCCTAGGTTGTAAATATCGGCTGTGAAGAGGTTATCAAGGCCTAAAAGAGGATCCAGGTTGTCCTGAATAGAGCGCCACAAGGGGCTACCTTGGCACATTTCAGAAAATGTGAAGCAAGTTCCCCTCACCTGTAAGCATCTGGAGCATAAGGAAGAGATAGTTTTTAAATGAGACAGTTTGACTGGGGTGAAGTACATGTTGTTTAGTATGTGATATTGGGTAAGTCTGAATCTATCTTGGGTATGGTATTTGTGCAGATCCTTCCATAGACAGGACCAGTTAGGAGTGGAGTCCAGGAAAAGAGGGCCAAATACGAGAGCCTTCAAGCTGGTACGGAATTTAAGATCCAGCAGGTAGGAGTATATTAGTGAGATGGAGTGAGATCTGGAAGCTAAAGTTTCAATTTGAGAAAGGAAGGATTGACTTGTGATTCACAAGAAACGGTCTGAAATTAGCATTGATAAGATGCCTTATTTGGTATATCTTGAAAATCACATTGTTGGGAAGATCAAATTTGGCTAGTATGTCAGGAGAAGGGAGAAGGAGCCCTGGGAGTAGAAATTTCCACTGTTGTTTCTTTGATTTGTGGAAGCCAATCAGGAGCAATTAGCAAGCTTCCCAGTCTAATATTGGGGTTAAGTATAAGGGGTTGTGCTAGATCTGATTTGGGTGAGATTTTAAGGTAGTAAAGACATTGGGAAAGGGTTTTAAGAGAAGTAATGATGGTTGGGTTTGAGATCCAAGGTGTGAGCACAGGGATGGGGTGTAGAAGATTTTTGGGGTCTATTTGACCTCTAAGAGAATTTGCCTCTCGATCAGAAGCCAGAGCGGAGGAGGGCTGGCAATTGCTTCTGAGAGCCATCTGCCCAGCTTGGAGAAGTGGGCAGCCCAGTGATAGAATATTAGATTGGGGAGGCGAAGACCTCCTTTATCTTTAGGGAGGCATAGTTTAGAGAAGGAACGTCTGACAGCTTTATTTTGCCAGATAAATTGCGAAAAGATGTAGTGGAATTGTCGTAGATATGAGAGTGGTAGCCAGAGGCCTAGTAAATTGAGAGGGTAGAAAATATGGGGAGGACATTCATCTTGATGATGTTAATCCTGCCCCAAAGAGAGATGGGAAGTTTAAACCATCTTTCTAAGTCCAACTGAATATTAGCCTTGAGGTCATCTAAATTAAGCTTCTTGAGCAGAGCTAGGTCCAGTAAAATGTGTGCCCAGATATTTAATTGACTTGGGGACCATTTCATACCAAACTTAGAGAGGTCTTGTTTGTATGTATAAGAGTCCAGAAGGAATATTTCTGATTTTGATATTTTCAGCTTGTAATGGGAGAAGCGGCTGTATTGGTAATGATTTGGAGTGCATGCCCTAATGATTTGGCAGGTTGAGCAACATGGAGCAAGATGTCATCTGCATAGATAGAAAGCACCAGTTCCTGCTGTTGTACTGGGCAGCCATGGACATGTGAGGAGTGTTTAAGTTTGAGAAGAAGAGGTTCTAAGTACAGGTTGAACAAAAGGGTGAGAGCGGGCATCCTTGTCTGGTGCCAGTGTGAAGGAAAAAGGCTGAGGAAAGGACCCCATTGCAATAGATCCTAGCCGGGGAAACTTAGAATCATAGAAACATAGAAGTTGACGGCAGATAGGACCACAAGGCCCATCCAGTCTGCCCATTTCTTTTCTACCTTATAAATGTGCCATCGGCCTTTGCTCTGTCAGTGGCCTATCTATTCATAGTCATTTGTATTGCTCCTTATGCCTATCCCATGCCTGTTTGAAGTCCTGCACTGTATTCATAGCCACCACTTCTTGTGGTAAACCATTCCATGCATCCACCACCCTTTCTGTGAAAAGAGTTTCCTCACATTCCCCTTAATCGGCCTCCCTCTATTCTCATGCTGTCTTGTCCTGCTATTTTCTTACATGTTAGACTCTTTCACCTTGTTAATGCCTTAAGGTGTTTGAATGCCTCGATCATATCACCTCTCTCCCTCCTTTGCTCAAGCGTATACATATTGAGCTCTGTTAATCTGTCCTCATATGTCTTCTGATGCAGTCCCTGCACCATTTTGGTTGCCCTTCTCTGGACTGCCTCAATTTGGTTAATGTCCTTGTGAAGGTGTGGCCTCTAATACTGTACGCAGTACTCCAGATGGGGCCTAACCAGTGTCTTGTAAAGAGGATTACCTCCCTCTTACGACTTGTGATACCCCTACTAATACACCCTAACACCCCCTAGCCTTACCTACTGCTTTAGAGGTCTGCTTGAATGATTTCAGGTCATCAGTGATGATGCCCAAGTCTCTTTCTTCCTTTGTGACTGCTAGCAACTCCTCCCAGCCTATAGGTGGCTTCAGGGTTTCTCTTCCCTATGTGCATGATTTGCACTTCTTTGCATTAAATCCCAGTTGCCACTCTTCTGACCATTTTGCTAGTTTATCCAGATCTCTTCTCATTCTTCCCACCCCATCTGGATCATCTACTCTGTTGCAGATCTCGGTGTCATCTGCAAACAGACAAGCCTTACCCTCTAGTCCATCTGCAAGGTCACTAATGAAGATGTTGAAGAGGACTGGCCCCAGGACTGATCCCTAAGGTACCCACTTGTGACTTGCATCTCTTCTGACTGTATACCATTTACCACCACTCTCTGTTTTCTGCCCGTCAATCAGTTTGCCACCCAGTTGACCAACTTCTGACCCACCCTGAGCCTACCCAGCTTATTTATCAATCTTCTATGTGGAACAGTGTCAAAAGCTTTGCTGAAGTCAAGGTAGGCGACATCAACTGCTCCCCTTGGTCCACCACTCTGGTTACCCAGTCAAAGAAATCTATGAGATTAGTTTGACAGGAACTTCCTTTGTAAACCCATGCTGTCTTGGATCCTGTGCCCCTATGGATTCTAGGTGATGCACTATCCTTTCCTTAAGAGTGCCTCCATAATCTTGCCCACTACTGAGGTAAGACTGACTGGTCTGTAGTTCCCTGACTCCTCCTGCTACCACTCTTGTGGAGCGGGATCACATAAACCCTTCTCCAGTCTTCTGGGACCTCTCCTGTGCTCAGAGACTCACTAAACAGTTCTGCTAATTGCTCTGCTAGTTCCACCTTTAGCTCCTTAAGTATCCTGGAATGTATGCCATCAGGTCCCATTGCCTTATCCACCCTGAGCTTAGCAAGCTCTTGTAGGACCCTTTCTTTTGTGAAGGGAGTAGTGCTCACCTCACTCCCCTGTGTCCATGATGCTGAGCTGTGGGCCCTGCCCTACCTTCTCTTCAGTAAATACTGAGCAAAAGTATCTATTTAGGATAGATACCTTTACAGGTCCTCCTTCTCACATGCTCCCTTTTCTCCATTAAGCTTAGCAATACCCTCTCTGGACTTTCTCCTTTCACTAATGTATCTATAGAAAGTCTTGTCACCTTCTTTTACTGTTCGTGCTAGTGTTTCCTCAGTTTCGGACTTTGCTTGCCTTACTGCCTTCCCTGCTTCCCTTAGGGCAGTTTGGTATGCCTCCTATCTTCATCCCACTGTGTTCCCTTATATTTCCTGAAGGCCAGCCTTTTGGCTCTGACCTTTTCTGCTACTGTATTTGAGAACCAAGTGGTTTCCTTCTTCTTTGCAGGAGTTATATAAGACCTGAATCCACTTGATGAAAAGGGTGGGAAGTCCAATTTGGCCAGAGTTGCCCACAGAAAGTTCCAGTTGACTCTATCAAATGCTTTCTCAGCATCCAAGGAAATCAAGGCCATTTGGGCATGGGATAGTTGGGCAGTGTGTGAGATGTGAGAAAGAGTTCTGAGGTGGTCTGCTGGGGAATGGGATTGAACAAATCTGACTTGCTCCAGACTGAGGAGATGGACCCAGACCTTCTTGATCCTCTTGGCTAGGATCTTGGATAGGATCTTCATATCACAGTTTAGGAGAGAAATGGGATGGTAGCTCGCAGGAGTCTTTAGGTGGTTTATCAGGTTTAAGGATTAAAACAATTATAGCTTCTAGTAAAGTGGGGTCCATTGTCTTAGCATTGAGCAGAAAGTTATCCAATTTAAGGATTAAGGGCAAGTTCTTTAGTGAAAGTTTATAGAAGTTGAGAGGAAGCCATCGGTACGGGTGCCTTGTCCGGGGTGAGAGAGGTGATGGCATCCTCAATTTCAGAAAAGGTAATAGGGAAGCAAGGGCATTTTGTGGTATAATCTGAGACGTAGGGAAGATTGAGGTCTGCTAGATAAATCTCTATGTCCAAAGGGGACACCTGGGGAGTGACTGCTATAGAGATTTTTATAGAAGTCTTCAAAGATCTGTGTGATTTCTAGGGGTAGTTTTGGTTAGCCCTCAGGGGTTTGAAAAGCCGGGACTAGTCTTGAGCTCTCTATCGTAGCGTAGTCTTAAGGCCAGAAGCCTGCCGGCTTTTTCGCCCTGATCAATGTATTTAGATTGAGTTTTTATTATGGTATACTCAGCTCTCCTTGAGTAGATCAGCATACTCATTTTTGCTTTTAGAAGGGATTCAAGAGAGGCCAGGGGAGAGGAGGGAGTATAGGAGCTCTCCAATTCCTTAATCTTGGTCAATAATAGGGCATGCAGGGCCTGCCTAGTTTTTCACTCACAGGCTAATTTAATTATTTCCCTCTAAGGTAACATTTCAGGAGCACCAGATGATGTCAGTCCTCGGGGTGGAGTTCATATTGAACTCAAGAAAATTAGAGATGAGAGTTTTAATACAGGCAACAGTTTGGACTTCTTTGAGGAGCTGGGTGTTGAGTTTCCAGATCGTGTCACGTTGAAAGTTGGGGTCAGGAGAAATCCTCGCCCAGACTGTAGGCGTGATCGGACAATGTATTATCGGTTCAATACTGGTCTGCAGAAGGCCAGGAAGGAGAGATTTGCTTATTAAAATATAGTGTATTCTAGACCAGAGAGATGGACATATGAAAAAGGAGAAAGATCGGAGGGAGGGGTTAGTGAGCCACCAAGGGTCACATAACCCTAATAACTACACAAAGTCCGTTAAGGACTTTTGAGCCAAGTTGCAGAGCGGTTAGAATCCTGAGATCTTTCCAGAGAATGGGATGGTGGGACATTCCAGTCCCCTCCCAAAATGAGCTGTGAGGGTAGAAGGGTACCTAATTTGTCTGCCAGAGTCATAAAAAACTCAGGGTTTCCACCTACTGGACCATAAATTGAGCTGAGGACGACCTTACAATTGTTGAGAGAACCTTTGACCAGGACAAACCTACCATCTGGGTCAGTCAGTGTCCCTCTGCCAAGAAGGCAACGTAGTTTTTAATAAGGATGGCGAACCTCCTACTGGATCCTGACTCACTCGCTGTAAAAACTTGAGAGAAGCCAGATCTGGCCAGCCATTTTCCTCAATCTTGAATAAGTGGGTTTCTGAAGCATAAGTATCTCAATTTTGAGTAAATCACAATGGTTAAACACCTGAACCCTCTTGGTTCTTTCCTGAACCCTCACACATTCCAAGTGGCCATTTTAACTGAGTTTATAGCCATTTTAAAACAGTAAGATAGAAATAAACACTGTAATGCCTCTGGCATAAATTGGAAAGAAAAAGCACACTCTGATCCCCTACTAGTCTGGCTAAGTGCTATGATAAAACAAAACCAGTCCCTGGTGTGTAACAATCCAACAGTAGGAACACATATTATAGTGGAACATCTGAAGTTTAGCACAGACCAGCCACAAGGAACCTCCCCTTGTCCCCAAAAACAGCGAACTATATACATTCTGGTACCAGGCGATCAGTAAGGGATTGGGGAAACCAATGACATTGAGTCCAGGCACCAGAGCCCAATGAGACCCTGGGCTATCCTAGCCCAATGACAGGAGGTACTAAAGATTCTCAAGGGAAGTAGAAATAAGTTGCAGGCAAGAAATAGCCCACTAATATTATCAAGAGAACACCAACCAAGGGACTTAGGGTTGCCACATCCCCTCTCTATAAGCTCGTGAGGCAGCTACTCTTAGCCCGGAACATCTCGGGATCCCCGCCCACCAGCCCTTCTTTTAAGGCCACAATCAGTCAGCGGCCTTATGAACCCGTGGGACCTACGGGACTGAAAATAACCAGGGAGGTATCTCTTTAGGTAGGTGACCATCTAGTACAGCTGCATGAGTCGGATAATGCACAGGACTTACCCCCATCTGTAAAATTCAACAGCCCACAGGAGGTTGAGTACTAGGAATGGGAGTGGGGTCAGGACAAAATTGCGAGGATGAGATTGATGTTGTTCCCAGGGGCAGATTATGCGGTGAGACCAAACCAGTCCGCATTAAATTCTGTCAGGCAGACAATGAGCCACCCTCCCAGAGGTTCCGGAATTGCTACGGGACCAAAAAACCGTGGCCTAACTCCACCAACGCCTAAAAGCCCCTGGACACCCCTGCCTCCCGAAATGAAACAGCCAATGAATGTATCAGGTAAATCAGCATTGCTAGCACAACAAAATCTAAATTCCAAAACGTAGGCAACAAGCCTGGTCACTAGATTGATGATAATTGAGTCATTTGTCTTTGAACAAGTTGGGTAGTCTGGAGATTAAGTCTTTGGTGGCATGCTCAGGGAATCATAGGTTGAGGAAGAGCCATCAATCGTGACCTTGAGGGTGGCAGGATATAGCATCCTGAAGAATACCTGCCTCAATGAGTTTCTGTACCACGGGTGGAATGCGTTCTCCTCTGCCTGGTCTCAGCTAGAAGGTCCTGGGCACTGTAGTTTAGCAGGGCCCACACATAATAGCTTGCAGCCCATGAGCCTTCGTGAGAACATGTTGCTTTCGATGTAGCTAAGGAATTTAACAATAATCGGCCGAGGGGAGAGTGGGTGGGGTCTTGGTCTCAGGGACCTGTGGGCTCTCTCCAGGTGATATTAAGGGTTGGGAGGCGAGGGCCAGCGACTTTTATCAAAACCTCTGGAGAAAGGCAATGGAGTCTGAGCCTTCTTCTAGCTTGGGCAGGCCCAGTATTAATAGGTTATTTTAGCTCACGTCCCTCTAGGTCTTCGGTCTTGAGTTGTAGTTTCTTCACTTGTTGTTTAAGAGAGACGATTTCAGGGTCTACTGTCCCCTCCACTTTTCCTGGGATGAGATCCTGGCTTCAGAGTCAGATACCCTGGTTGTGAGGGAGGTAAGATCCTCTGATCGATTTTAGCTCACTTGTAATGCCTTCCAGCACTTCCTGAAGCAGTGTGATTTCTTGTAGAAATTTCTCCTCAGTAAGAGAGCTGCTTGAGGACATAGCACCACTCGATTTGCCTGGATTATTGTTGACTTGGCTACTCGCTTTTCTGGGTAGCTTTTCCGGCGTAGTAGGAGGTGTGCCGCATTGTGGCCTGCTTCATCTCTGCCTCCATCCTTGTTTATAGTAACAGGATGCAGTAAGAAAAACACACAGAGGCCAACAGGCAGAGAACAAAAAGCAGCCTGATGCGATTATTTTCAGTGTTGTTTGTTTAGAACTGCTATTAGAAGGAGGTTAAGACATATGAGGACAGATTACGGAGCTCAATATGTATACCCTTGAGCAAAGGAGGGAGAGAGGTGATATGATCGAGACATTTAAACACCTTAAGGGCATAAACAAGGTGAAAGAGTCTAACATGTTTAAATATAAGAAAAATAGCAGGACAAGAGGACACAGCATGAGATTAGAGGAGGCCGATTAAGGGGAATGTGGGAAATTCTTTTCACAGAAAGGGTGGTAGATGCATGGAATGGCTTACCACAAGAAGTAGTGGCTATGAATACAGTGCAGGGCTTCAAACAGGCATGGGATAGGCATAAAGGGAGCAATACAAATGACTATGAATAGATAGGTCACTGACATAGCAAAGGCCGATGGCACATTTATAAGGTAGAAAAAGAAATGGGCAGACTGGATGGGCCTTGCGGTCCTTATCTGCCGTCAACTTCTATGTTTCTATGTTTCTATGTTTCTATGTTAAGGCTGATGGGTGGTGGCAGCCCAGAGACAGCACAGCCATTCAAGGAGCTAGCATCACGTGACTCCTCTTTCAATAGGGTTAAGCGGCTCCCCAGAGTAATTGAACGGCCACACTGTATATTTTACTTGAACTTTACTGGCAAAGGGTAAAGATGGCTCTCATTCAAGAATAAAGGCAAAATAAAGTTTTATACATATAATCTCTTTTCTTTTTGTCATAGGTAACCCTTCCATCTATCCACCTTTCAGCTGCCTGCTAGGCAAGGTTCCAATTCAAAAAGCTGAATCAGGGGCACCAAACCAAACCCCCAAATTTTAATGGGGATCAGATATAAGGACACCTCTGATCTCATGCAGAACAACACCAGGAACACGAATACCCAAAACCTTACTCTTTTGTCTATTAATTCTAGAACCAGAGATTACAGAAAAGAATCCAGTACCCTCATAGCATGAACACCTGAGACTGGATCAGCAACTAGAATGGTGGTATCATCAACGTATGCAAAGGCAACTGGAAACGAACTACCCCTATTACCACCATAGGAGAAATATCCTGTACAACATTCAACATCCTCAATAAAGGGTCCAAAGAAAAACATAGAGAAGTGGCTTAATGGGCTCCCTTGATGGACTCCTTTCCGAATCAAAACTGACCTCCCCAATCTACCATTTACCAGGGTCCGAGAAGAGGCATATTGATAAATAATCTGTAACCAATTAACAAAAACAAGAGGATACCATAATATTCTAGCATCTGGAAGAGAAAGATATGAGGCACTTCATCAAAGGTCTTAGCCTGATCTAGTGAAATCAGATACCCTGAGGACCCAGGCCATCAAAACCTCACACATAGCAGCTTAGCCACATCTCCCATACCCCTCTGGGAATAGCACAGGTCTGCCCAGGGAGATAATATCCTGAGCCACCCAAGATAGAGGGTTACACAAAATTTTACACAAAATTTTCCAATCTACATTCAGAAGACTAATAGGACACCAGTTTCAAAGGTCAACTTTGTCTCCGTTTTATACAAAAAAAAATCAAAGACTTTCAGCAAGTGCTGTAGGGAATGCGACAGTACCAGACAAAACATCATTCTAAATGAGAACCAAAAATTTACTTTTATAGAATTCTCCAAGTATAACATCAGGACCAGGAGAAGACCCATTATGTAATGTACCAATCATTGCTACAACCTCCTGCTGAGATATTGGTGGAATCAATTTTTGCTTATCAGTCTCTAATAACTCAGGCACATCCAATTGACTTAGAAAGTCAGCAATACTAGCCAAAGGAGGAGAATTATTGCTATAGGAAGTTTCCACAAAGTCAGTAACAATGCCTTCAATTCCTCCCAGTGTCCACAAGCATACCAGAATTAGTTTTTAGTGCCTCTGTATACTTAGAATCCACCCATCTAGCACAACAATCATAAAGATTCACAGTCTGTGATTTACCTTACGTGACAAATTTTTGTTCAAAAGAGAATGGGTCCTATCATATTAGAAACTGACTCATTTCCGCCTTAACAGCTTGAATGTCCTCACCAAGGTCTTCCCAGTTTCAACCAACTGAGAGAAAAGCCGCTGAAGCTTATCTCGGAAATAAAAATAAGTAAGATATCTATTATTTGCGGCTGTTTTGGACAAAGAACCGCACAAAGTTTTCAAGTCTCATTTGGTATCCTGCCACCAAAACAGGGAATTATCATATAATTCATATACAGAAAATCTGGCATCCAATTCCTCCTTAATGGTAGCCCAGGCAGCCTCATCTGATAATAAGGTGGAATTCATCTTCCAAACAGGATTAGGGCCAGGTTGATTTAAAGGACATCCCACAATGGTTACAATTAATCTGTGGTCAGAGGTTTCAACCAGAAAAACTGAAAAAGACCGTACTGGGACCCAATGAGGAGGCAAACCAGAAGTCAATTCATGTTGTCAAATGACCTCTAGAATATGTATGCTCTGGTAACCTGGAAAACTCACTGCACAATCTTTAAGCCTAGCTTGAATATACATTTTGTACAAAAGTTAAAATCAGAGTATAGCTTTTGCATCCTGCCAGTCTTATCCGAAAAAGAGAGGACACAATTAAAGTCTTCCCCAAAAACACAGATCTGGTGGTATATAAATAAGGCTGTATTTTCTGTAGTAAAGCAATCCTCTGTCTCTTAGTCTTAAAATTATAAACATTAATAAAACACATATCATGAGTCCCAAGTCTAACATCTAAAATACATGCCCTCCCAGGAACCAAATCAATAATGCGAAATATGAAAATCAGGATTCAGATTAGAAATCCCACCCCTGAACATGGATCCTCATCCAAGGACCAAAAGTAGAACCCCACAACCAATCTTTAGATGCCTGGTAGGTTTCCGGTTGGTATGCAGTGAGTATCCTGCACCAGGCAAACATCCAGTCGATGACTTGCAAGGATAGAAAAAGTGGTCAATCTTTTTACTGATTTTTAATACTAATAACGTTCAGAATTCCACAGATAGGCACCACTCCTTGGTCAAATGTCAGAAGCAACCAGGTCTTCAGACACCACAGATGTAGTTTTAGCAGTAGAGTGCTTTGACTTTTCTTCTTAACTCCGCCTTTCTTAGAAACCAGGGAGTATCAGTGTCAGTCACATACTCAGGTTGAGGAAGAAATCAAGGAGGAGGAATCTGAATCGGCCTCCTCAACCTCCCATTGTTTTGCTTAGAGAGAGGAAGAAATCGATTGGACACACTAGAGCCAGTATCACTCCCTTACAAATACTCTTACTCAGTTTCTGAGGCGCTGCATGTCAGCCTTTTAGATTTCTGCAATTCCCATTCATCAGTCAAGGGGCGGCATCTGAGAAACAGGTAGTGAAGAAGGGCCTGGCAGCTCATTAGAGGTACAGGGCAATACATCAGATTCAGGAGGAGATGATGCCCGAGGGTTTCCACAGGGTGCCTGGATAACTCCATCAAAAGCCAAACTCCTTTAAAATGGCAGTCATTAGATACAGAAGAAGGGACCACTGACCCCACAGGGGAAGGTATGGGGAACCAGGCCAGAAGACAGGGGCAGACATGCGCGAGTAGAAAGGTCAGGACCAGACTGTTCCCTCAGGCTGTGGAGGATCAACCTCAACATTATCATCAGAAACCGGTCCTTCTATATTGTGAGAGGCCCAGGGACAATTCTTGAAAGTGTGGGTGAGATCATCACAAAGGTTACACACCACTGAGGTCTGACATACAAGCTACATGACCAATACCTCCACAAAGGAGCACTTCATTTTATTACAGGCATTGCTCAAACAACTCCAGGCCACCAGCAGTCTTAAACTGGCATCAAAGTTGGGGTCACCGGAGATGTGTATCAAGGCATAAATTTCATAAGCTGAAAAGCCCATACTATCCTTCAAGAGGATACGACCCACATAGACACGGTCAGGATATACATCTAGACCCTACCCTTTATATTTGATATGTACTGCATTTCTATGTTTAGCAGAAACAGGGTTTCATGAAAGGGCCAGCATAAGATCTATGAGAAGAGCCCGGGCACAGTTATCATGAGGCCCAGGACCCCCTGAGGAGGATGAAGGGTGAGGGGCTAGATGATCAGGATAGGCTCAGAAGGAATGTGCACAGAATCTGGTATTGAATGTACAGAGGGTTACTATGCACAGTGGAAACTACTGCAGGAGAAACAGGCAAAGACTGTAATTTGGCAGCAGAATAAAACTGGGAATCACAAAAGTCCAAAGATGAAGGAGTTCCAAAGGTCAGCTGAAGTAACGCTTAGCCTAGTAGATGACACCCAAGGGTGACTAGGAACGAGCTTAACCCACCCAGCAGCCTGCAAGGACACAGCCACCATGTGACTAGTCATTAAAATATTCTGGTCATAATCAGGACCATCCTGAAAAACAGCATCCCTCTTTCAGTTGGCAATGGTTGAGGAACAGAAACCTCAGGTGAATTCGTGACTCCTGTCCATTAAACTCAAGGTCCTGTTGAGCACCCCCAATTCCACAACAGTACATGAAGTCACAGTAGAAACAATTTTATTGGTACTTTCCTGTGAGCTGGAAGGAGTAGCAGTTCGGTCAGATAAAAGGTAAGCAGCTTGCACAGAAGGCGCATCCATATCAGGGCTGCAGCGTCTGCAGAAGATAAACTGGAACATGTTTCAGGAGGAAGAGCCTTCAGAGGCAGTGACCCAGTCTCTAAAGATAAGCCGCTCACAGGGCTATGCACCTCAGCTTGGGACTCAAGGCTCCTCCTCCACCAAAAGCACCCAGAAAATCACTCCTTTTAGAAACAGGAGACCAGATTGCAAGTCCATCAGGTGAACCAAATGTTAGGCAACTTAGGAAAAGCACTAGAAACACTAGAAGACAGAGAGTCATGTACCATAAAATGGACGAATCCTCAGAGACAGGCAGGGTTAAATCCACAGCAGGTATCTTTAAATCCACTTCCATCTTCTCAGGAACAGAAGAAGCCTCATAGAGATTAGGTACAGAGGAAGAGGCAAGCTCCCTGCACCCACAGCCAGCTCATGACCACCTCCACCACCAGAATCCATAGGAGCCGCCATCTTGGTCCCACAGGAAAATGAGTCCCCCTGCTTACAGGAAGCAGGAGTAGAGGAGTTTTATTGAAAAAATATAAGAAAAGTATCTCAAATATACTTACAATTAACACAATTTCAGTTCCAAAATATCACATTACATACAAAAATCATATTCCAACAAAATTATCCTCAATACTCATTTAAATTTGATAAAATGAAGAAACCCTTTCCACCATTTGGTAACTGTCCGGAAGTGAACTTTTTTCCTGCAAATAAATCCTTGATAGTTCATTGGTAACCAAACTGACATAACAATCATATGACATGTGACATTGCTAGATCATCCATTGGCACCGGCCTGCCATAAATAATACCGTATGCAACAAAAAATAACAATAAAGTGCTGTCCCAATAAGAAGATAAAACCTGGGGATAAATCCCAAGGACCAACATATCATATGATGGATTCATGAGCCAATTAAAACTCCATGTTTTTGCTAAATGAGGCCATAAACCTTTAACATAAGAACAATAAAGGAAAAAATGCTCCATAGATTCTTCCAAATTAATACAGTCAGGATAGGGACAATTCCTTTCTTCCTTAGCTTTATACTTAGCATTTCCCGAACGTTAAGCGCCCATAAACTATAAGTCACTGTGTGTCCCAAAGTGTAACCGGCAATCTGGAATTATTAAGCTGGGCAATAACCCTGCAATTAAAAGCAGCTGGACAGTTTTTAAAACAAGGCTCCTGAGGATAAAGTGGTCGAACAATTAACTGATATAATGACTGTGTAGTATTATTCAAAATCACATCTTTAGTAATTTGCCATTTAAGCAGTTTTGTACTGCTGGTTTAAAATACTCAGGAATGGTAACACGTGGATTCAATTTAGGGGCCAAATAAACCCATTTCCTAAAGTAGCTACCCAAGACTGCAACCACCCATCCTTTACAAATCGTTTCTTCATGATGTAATCCAGATCTAAAGTAGTCCTTATAAAAAGGAATGCATAAACACAACAGGATCTAACATGCCCAAACCTCCGAGGTTTTATTCAGATAAGTATATTGCTGTTTAACAGGGTTTAGCCTATTTCCCATAACATCTGAAAAAATAAACTATATAACTTTGTTTCAAGCAATAAAGGGAGGGATAAATCATAGCTACATATTGTAAGCAAGGAAGAATAAATTGTTTCAAGACATGAATCCATTTAAACTTTGAGAACTTCTACTGTTTCCATCTATTGATTTTAGTTTCCACTTTCCCAAGAGCTAATTTCCAATTTAACTGAGGCAAATTCTGAGGCCCAAACAGGAGCCCCAATATTTTAAAAGGTGTACAAGAAACCCAAATCCCATTTGATAGACATCAGATAAACCAGTACTCCAATAAATAACCCATGTGTCTTCATCAAATTCAATTTTGCATTGGAGACTACCGAAAACCATGAAAAAGTTCCAAAAAAAATGAAACTGAGTATAATCAGAAAAAATACTACCAAATCATCAGCATACGCTTGAACAAAAAGAGGTAAATTCCCAACCTGCACCCCTCCAACACTGAGATTGTACTATAAGTCGTAAAAGTGGATCCAGGAGAACCTGTACAACAGGGACTTAAGGATACCCTTGCCTAACCCCAGAATGTAAACTAAACCCTTCATCAACTGTCCCATGAAGAAAGGGTAAACAGTAGTATGCTCATAGAGAGAGAGACCAAAACTTGTATTATCAACTCAGGAACTCCATATTTCGCAAAACTGAAAAAAGAAAGGAAGATGAACCCTATCAAAGGCCTTTTCTAAATCCACTGAGAGCATGCAACCTTCTATATTCTATGATGAAAAAATTCTATAGTATCTCTTACAATCATTAATGCTGACTGAATGTTCCTATCAGGATTCCACAAAATTGATATGGGGATAGCACTAGTTTAGCATACTGCCTAAGCCTATTATTTAAAATGATTGTAAACAACTTATAATCTGTATTTAAAGAGTGATTGGCCTCAATTTTTAATATCATTCCTATCTCCTGACTTCAATAAATGCAATAATAACCCATCAGTAAAGAAGGAAACACAGCCTTGGTGTCCAAAAAATTTAAACAACATAAAAAGACACTGACTGAATTCCTCAAGGAGTTTTATAGAGGTGATGGGGTAAACCATCCAACCCAGGTGAAACATTAGGTTTAAGTGAGTGAATGGCTACCACTATTTCCTGAAGTGTAATGGGCCTAGTAATGAAGAAATGTCAGCAGTTTTAGGGGGTAAAACCACATCATCAAAAAATTATCAATGTCCAGCATGTTGATTGGTATTGCAGATTCTAAAGTCTGAAAATGCTGTTTAATAACTGCCTAAGATGAGGCACAGTGGTTGCTTTAGAGCCCTCAGGAGTTATAAGAAAATCAATAGTAGAGGAATCCTTAACGATTTACAGGCCTCAAAAGGACCCCCAAAGGTGCCTTCTGGGTTCCATTAGTAAATATAGCTTGCAATGTTTTAGCCCTATCATACTGGAAAGCCTTCATGGAAGTTTTAAGTACCTTTATTTGAGCTGAATAATCAAATTTGGAAACATAAGAAATGGAAATTAACCGTTGCAATTGCTGTCTTAAAGATATGTACTTCATAAAGTTTAAATCTTTAGTGACCACCCTCGATGTTTAAACCAGTTCTGTAATATAGATTTAGTATCCATCCACCATGCCACAATATCTGAATATAAAAAAACACTGATAGTCTAGCTTGCAATAGCATTTTGACCCCAAACCTAGTCTGGGAAGAATCTAGAGTGGAGACATTTAATCTCCACCTACCTTGTCTAACTTGGCTAAATGCCCTAAGTCAAATAAACTAACCAACAATAAATGATCTGAAAATTCTAAAGGTTTCATCTGAAAATCCTGTACTGAAAGTGATGAAGAAACAAAATATAATCAATAAGAGAATGCAGTTTGCCCTTGAAAAAGGAGAAACCGGGCCTTTTGAGTGAAAAGTTAGACAGTTAATGAGTCCTGCAGTTTTAATTATAGAAGCTAAAGCATGAGAATCACAATAAGTTTTTTTTGTCTGTTGTGCCAAACCCCAAGGCTGCAATTAAAATCCCTCCCCATAGGATAGGCAACGTGTGCACAAATAAGGTTGTACTGCCTTCATACACTGAACCCAATCAGCTTTAGCTTGGGGATTATAGATATTAATAAACCTATAGCAGATACCATGCCATTTACCATCAATCAATAAAACTCTTCCAGGAATAAGATCAACTAATTTTAACAAAAGAAAATTATAAGAAGAAAAAGAATCCCAACACCATCCGCACTATCTGTGCCAAAAGACCAATAGGAGGGTCCCCAAGGCCAGTCTTTTTAAAAGTATAAAAGCTGTTCTATAGAGAACATCCATGTCTCTTGTGAAAACACATCAATCTGTGAATCATGCAAATATTGAAAGCGATTGCCTTTTAATACATCTTAATAGGCTATGTGTGTTTAGTGAACCCCAAGACAACTTCATGACAATAAACTTTTATTTTTCCTTTTTTCTTCCCTGTAATTATCTACAGGTAGTGAAGAGGAGGAAAATGAGGATTTCTGGGAATCTGAATCCCAACCTCCATATCTGTGTCACCCCAAGGCACAAACAACGCTGCATAAGAGTTAGTAGATTCAATAGGGACCGAAACAGGGGAGATTTAACCTGTGAATGCCTAGAAGATCTTTGCCTCTGCAAGGGGAGGAGGGGCTATGAAATTACTACTACAGAATCAGAATAATTAACTGGCACCATCTCCTGAGGTACTACTGAAGCCATGTCCATTTCTGACTTGGTAGTCACCTGAGAAAAGTTATCCATATGTTGACCTTCAGATGTGGAGGAAGTCAATACAGAGGGAGGATTATCTCGGATACTTTGTACTAATATCTCAGAAGAAGGGGGAGGGCGATAAAGGGGAGGGGTAAGTACCAAATCTTGTGCCTTTTGAATCAGCTGCTCAGGGCTTATACAAGATTCTTTATTTTAGCTGCCCATGAACAATCCCAAAAGACATGGCCATACTCCTCCACACAAATCGAACGTGTGATTAGCACATTGCACAGTGCAATGACTCACTTCCCACAGTTATCACACCTGGGCCAATCACACACTAGATAAGGAGTTTGAACCACACCTATAGCAGGCCGAGGCTGACCACCATAAAACAAACTCCCGATCTCTTCCTAACAAAAAGGAATTAGGTATATGCTCTATACCAGAATCTGACTGACGAAGCTTAACTTTATATTTCCACCATCCTGTCCAAAAATATTCTGCATCCAGAATAGGTTCAGCATACTTAACACTTCACTTTTGTGAAAGCCAGAAAGTAATATCTTCACATGGACCCCCTCATTCCGAAACATCACAGTTACAAATGTTATCAAGGGTTTAGTTAAAAGTATAACCAAAAAGGGCCCATGTGGGAGAAAACTTGACCTGACCATATCTTTCCCAAAATAGGTCTAACAGATGAGATGACTGAAAACTGATATCGAAATTATCTTCTCCTGAAATATTAATAAAAGCATAAACATCTTTAGGAAAAATGCAAAGAATCCTTAATCAAAGTTTTCCAACATAATGTCTGTCAGGTCTGGAATCCAAACCCCTTTATATTGAATCCAAACAGCATGTCTGGGGAGCTGCTTCCTTTTGACAGTTGAAAAAGTTCAGACATCAGAGGATTAGTTTGAAATGGTTTAGAGCCTCTAAACTTGGAGAGTCAGAAGACAAATCAGTCATTGGTTTGCAGTGTATGAGGTGTAGAGGGCTATTAGAGGTGATGGCAAAGCAGCTTGATGTAAGGTAGCCGCAGAACCTGGTTTCCAAGTAGGAGAATTTTGAGTTAGTTTGAAATCAGAATCCCACTCTGGGTCTGGCCCAAGTGCCAGACAGACCTGCTTCCAATCAACCCCAATTAAGGCCTTCCCTGTCGTCCAGGGCCCTTCAACATGGTCCGAAGGAAAAACTTGCCTGGTGTCTAGATGAACAGATTTTGTTTGAACATTCCTCCCAGCACCACAGGCGTATCCTTAAATGAAAATTCAGTGACACCTAACTGAGGTGACAGTTTAGTTTGTTATATAGTTCTGGGCAGATCATCTGATTTCTCGATGATAGGTTGTTTAAAAACAACCCAGCAGTTTTACTAAGCGGGTGGTAATAGCAGAGGAAAAAATACAGGATACTCAGGAGAAAGTAATTTACTGTCATATTTGATTTTTCCTGCCTTCCACAATCAGCTTTCAGGCACTCGTCAGAACTGACATTAGAACTGCCAGCCGATAGATCCGATTTAGAAAAAGGCACCAACTTTGAAGACTTACTTATTAATGGAGAACATCCCTTGTAGAACGAGGAGTTGCATTAAGGCTGCATGTTTGAAAGGCTCCTGCCTTTCTGAAAAGCGCTGTAGGCACTCATCCGAATCAATGATATTACTGCCAGCCGATCGAGCTGTACACCCTAGTACAGGTGCTTTAGTCTCAAGAGGACTTGTGTAATTGTAGATAAAATATCCCACGTTTCCCCTTTATCTTTCAAAGGTATTACTTGGGATACACTCTGTACACTAGGTTTCTCAATATGTAAAGCAGGGAATTCAGAAGTGGGGTTTATTTTTTATCATCTGTAGAATGAACAACAATACAGGTTGAAACTGACTCACGAGCCTTGTAGGCAGAGCAACTTGGTGTCTCTGCTGAGCTGTCCTGAACACTCACACTAATGACAGGGTGCGTCGCGGAATCTGCAGCTCTGCAGAAGCTGCAATAGAGGAGTGCAAAACTTCCTTCCTCATTTTCAAGCTCCTTGTCTTCACAAACTTTAGCAGCAACTAAAGGGACATTTGCATCCAGAAATAACGGCGCTCATGGAATTCATCATCTGATACCAACTCAGTCAACAATAAACAGCACGCCTCTTGCAAAGGCACAGCGGGAGATGAGGCAAACTCTTCCGCTGCAGGAACGCCTCTCCCTCCGATGACCTAAACAAAGTGGCCATCTCACAGACAGCCTGTCCCCTACTGGCCACCCAACAGCATCAGAGTAAGGGAATTTCCTGGTGTCCTGGCCAAATTTCCCTCATTCACTAAAAATACCACCGACAGCTTAATCTGGTTCAAGGTCAGTAAGCATTCATCTCTATCCCTCCCCGGGTCGTGCCTGAAAATAGGCAGGATTTGTCTAGTGCACTTACCTGGTCAACAACAATGAAATAAAAAAAAATTTCCAAGTGCTCATTTTCTGCTCTGAGGCCCATTATTATACATACATTCTTTGTAATCACTATGTTTCTCTATGCAGCTGTTGGTGAAAAAAAGGGTGCTTTCATCACTGTCACAGTTAGTGTTCCCACTTACGTTTCCATAACTGTTTGCATTAACTTCCTGTCTATGCCACTGTGTGTGTTTCCTTTGCCTTTTATTTGCGCTTGTGTTTGCGTTACTGTCACAAAGATTTGTGTTTCATTACTGTTTCTGTTTGCATTTCATTTTGCATTACCATTTGTTGTTTTGTTTGCTCTTGCGTCTACTGTAAACATTTGCATTGCCATTAGTTTTGTTTGCATTTCGTTTCTGTCACCCTGTGCATCATCATTTGCGTTTGCATACGGCTTCTGTTTGCATTTTCATTTCTTTGGTGTCATCATTGCTGTTACCATTAGCATTTGAGTTTCCCATTGCAGTACTATGACCATGAGCATTACCCATTGTGTTTGCATTTCTGTTTACGTTACTGTTCCTGTGTTCCCCACTGTGTGCATTACCCTTTGCATTTCATTTGTGTTTTGCGTTACTGTTAAAATGTGTATTCCCATTAGTTCTAATTTGCATTTCATTTTGTCTACCATGTGCATTACCATTTGCATTTGCGTATGCACTTCCACTAGCATTTGCATTTCTTTTGGCGTCATCGTTGCTGTTACCATTAGCAATTGTGTTTCCTGTTGTGGTACCATGACTGTCGCATTACCAGTTGCATTTCCATACGTGCTTGCATTACGCTCCCATCTACGCCACCATGTGCATTACCCTTAGTGTTTTCGTTTGCGCTGTCATTTATGTTACTGTTAACATTTGTGTTTCCATTACTGGTTTTGTTTGCATTTCATTTTGCATCACTGTATGCATTACCATTTGTGTTTTCATATATGTGCTTCTGTTTCTGCTTGCATTTACTTTGGCGTCATCATTGCTGTTACCACTAGCATTTGCATTTCCTATTGTGGTACCTTGATGGTGCGCGTTACCATTGCATTTCTGTATGTGCTTGTGTTTGCATTTCTGTTTGCATTACCGTCCCCATCTATGCCACTGTGTGCATTACCATTTGCATTTTCATTTGTGCTTGCGTTTGCGTAACTGTTAACATTTGCATTTTCATTAGTGTTTTTGTTTAGTTTTCTTTTGCATCACCGTGTGCATTTCCATTTGTGTTTGGTCAAGCACTTTCATTTGCATTTCTGTTTCCTTTGGTGTCATCGTTGCTGTTATAGTAACTGTCTGCATTACCGATTACATTACCGTGCCCATGTGCATTACACTTTGTGTTTCCATATGCACTTGCATTTGCATTTCTGTTTTCATTAACATTTGCGCTTTGTTTGTATTACCATTTGCTTTATCATGTCGTTTGCATCACCATGTGTGTTAGCATTTAGCCTTGCGTTTGAGTTGCCGTTACTTCTCTATTTATAGTGCACATTCTCAAAAAGAGGAAATTCATGGCAAAAACTCCATTTATGCATCAGTTAGGGTTGCTCCACAGTAACAAAAGTGAGGAAATTCTATGTTAGGGTTCCACCTCCTGCACCCCATCCTCACCCCACGCTCACCATCAGGCATTGGGCTGTGAGTTGGGGTCATCAGTCCTAGCTCTCACCCCATTATCCTATTCTGCACCATCTTAACTGTTTGCACATGGGATGGGGTGAGAGTTAGGATCGATGACCCCAATGCATACCCTGATGCCTGCTAGTGAGGGTGGGGGTGGGATGGGGTGCGAGGGAGGGAACCTAACATTGCATTTCCTCACTTTTGTCACTGTGGAATAACCTAACTGATGCATTAAACTGAGTTTTTGCCATGAATATGAATATATATATATATTTATACCATGTGGGTGTAACTAATTCCAGTGAGATAAATCAGTTATTTTCACTGCAGTGAATATATCCTGCTGACGTCAGCAGAGTTAAAATAAATACCATTTATATCTAGTCTGCTGCTATCAGCCACCTGCATTTGAAAGAACTCACTAACATCCATCTAATCTGCCTGCTTCCTAAATATTCCTACAATCTATCCAATGCCATTAACATCACTAATGAGATTCACTTGAGCAGTACTTTTCACTTTAGCAACTTGCAGCTCTCTCGTGCTGCATTTCAAAAGCCAGCTTCATTCAATCACTGAAGCCTGCTCCATGAAATATCAACCTGCAACTGAGCAAAAACAATTAGGACCATGTCAACATGCTGCGAACACAACATCTTCCAAATTCCAAAAACGTGCTGTAACAACTCTATGGATCAACAAAGTCATCTTAGAAAAGCAAACCAAATGCAATACACAAGAAGATGAAATGAATGATCACTGCATGCAATTCGAGACAGACACAGAACCATTATTGGAACGAAGGATTCTCAGCATGCCTTAACTATCCCGAATACACAACACTTTCACAAACCAAACAGAAATAAACAGTTTCCACACCCCATATACAGAACATTACATTTTCAGCTCCAAAAAGTCCAACACGAAGAAAAAATGGATGCTGCTATGAAACACCTAAAAGCCTGCTGTAGCAAACATTCCTCTGGAAATAACACAGCAAGCAGAATAAAAAATGTAACATGCATCATGAGACAGGGAGGGTACCTAGGATTGGCAGAGGCACATGTGGTGCCAATCCATAAGGGCGGGCGAGGAAGTATCAGGTAACTATAGACCCATCAGTTTGACCTCAGTGGTGGGAAAATTAATGGACAGTATACTAAAGGAACGATTGGGGTGTACTTGAGGAGGTGGGAGGTCTGGATAGTCAGCAACAGGGTTTGTGCCAGGTAGATCATGTCAAACCAGTCTTGTGGAGTTCTACAAATGGGTAACATCAGAACTGGACGGGGAAAGCCTGTGGATGTATTATTCCTGGACTTCAGCAAGGCATTTTACTCTGTCCCCACAATGGTCTGGTGGAGAAATTGACAGGGTTGGGGAGTAGGCTCTTGATGGTCAGATGGATTGAAAACTGGCTAGCTGGACGCACCCAGAGAGTAGTGGTGGTGGGGAGCTCTCAACACTAGAGAGGTTGGTAGTGGGGTACCTCAGGTCTCAGTCCTGGGTCCGATCCTGTTTAATGCATTCATATCAGACATCAGGGAGGGCATATGGTGAGAAATGAGTCTCTTTGCTGATGACTCCAAGATGGGAGCAGTAGTTGAAGGGAAAGTGGGAGGTTGGCCCTGCAAGAGGACCTGGACACCCTGGAAGCTGGGCTCACACATGGAAATTAAATTTCAATATCACCAAGTGCAAGGTGTTACATCTTGGGTGGGAAACCCTAGACACAGGTACACCCTGGGAAGGGAGGTGCTGGAGGCCTCAACAGGGAAAAAGACCTAGGGGTCATGGTGGATGCATGTATGCATAACTCTGAGCAGTGCAGGAGAGTGGCTAGCAAGGCAAACACGATGCTGGGATACATCATAAGGGGATCACCCTAGGAGCTGGAAGTGATTCTGCCACTGTACAATGGACTGGTTAGACCACACCTTGAGTACTGTATACAATACTGGAGACCACACTTGAAGAGGGACATACAGCTCCTGGAGAGGTACAGAGGAGGGCAACTAAGATGATACAAGGACTAGGGGATTTGATGTATGAGGACAGACTTGAGGAGCTCTGCCTGTTTTCATTGGAGGAGAGGAGGCAGGGGGACATGATTGAGGTCTTCAAGTACCTCAAGGAATAAATAGAGTAAACATGGAGGGATCTTTAGACTAAAGCAGGAGGTATCACCAGAGGGCATCGCTTGGTTGGAAGGTGGAAGGGTGGGTAGGAAAGAGGAGGACGTTTCACTGAGAGGGTGGTGGACACTTGGAATGTGCTGCTGGCGAGCTGATTCAGAGATCCACAGTGGAGGGCATCAAGAAAGGGTGGGACAGACAAAGAAAGTGAATGTATCAGATGATGGCCTGGCCATGGGGAGTGGATGATAGGGGTTTCTGGAACACAAGGGGGAAGGGCCTGGCACCCAACTAGGGATCTGAGGTTCAAGCAGACTCGATAGAATGTGAGGCCTAATCTGCTGGCAATTAGTATGTTAGCGCCAAGCATGAAAAACATATATCCCAAAACATGCAAATAAACATTACATAAACATTTAAAAATAGACAGCCATATCTGCCAACAGACACCAGAACTATCTCTTCCAGCGACAATAGTAAAAACCTCCCCCAGTAGCCAATCAATAGCCACAACACAGCACACCCAATCAACATGCACACACATATCAACCAATAACAGCTCACTACAAGGACCTATTCATAAAACCTGACACACACTACCACAGCACCAACATTATTTAAAGTGACATGAACCTCACAACAGAAAACATACCTCTCTTACTGGAATTGGTCTCACCCCATGGTATAACTAGAACACATGATGTGCAGATCATGGAATATGGAAAATATTCTCACTCCTGCATTAGTGAGCACTGTATATTTCACTCATGCCTTCGGCACTCATGAAATATCTAGAGTTTATGCCCCAGGAGCAGAATATTTCCATATTCCACCCTGCCCATCCTGTAGCCTATATGTATATATATATATATATATATATATATATATATATATATTGGAGCCAGCCACGATGAAGCACAGTAACTTGCAGTAATGAGAGGTCACAAAATCCTGCATGACAACATGCCATAATTTGTCATTGACTTACAATGCCCTGTAGTAAAGTGCAGCATTCTGTGATATTATGCAGCATTTCTGCATTGCATCCTGGCTGTCACATCTGTATCTAATTTGTTAGGCTGCCTGTAGATTTATTACGATACCATGGTAGCCATCACCACGTAGTTGTGGCAATGCTGTGGTGCAACACAATCCAGTATCAGTCGAAAAAGTCACATTCATCTGAATGTGGCTTTTTAGTATCGATTTTCACAGCATTGTATTGAGGAGCACCATGATTCAACATGCAAAGGCTACCACTGGTAAGAATTCAGGATGTGTACAGAATTATGTGCATGGAAAGTATTGTAACAGTTAAAATGTTGTTTATTATGCACTGTATATAAGTGTTTCAGCTATATTCCCAATCCTTTAAATATTATGTCTGTTAATCAACATGCTAAGTTTCCAACCCTGTTTTATAATATGTAATTTAGTTCTGTTGTTCTAGTATTTTCTCCAGTGCACTTGGAACAATATGAAACAATATTATTTAAACAGGATAACCCTATTAATAGCTTCCCAGTGATCATAATTATGTATATATTTTAGTCAACCATCCAATAGGTTTAAAGCTACATGATATGAATACTCACTTATACTGTACATATTGTGAGTTAATGCAGTTATTCTCTTCTCCAAGGTTAATTTTATTTATACTGTAAGACCTGCAGGTGGTGCTGTTATACCAGCAACACCGCTGCAATTTCTTACATTTAAGCATTAATTTTCCTTTAGTTCTTAAGAGCAGTGTGTACTAAAGAGACCCAACTTATTGGTCAAAAGTATGGCAGCTTAGATTCAATGCAAAGAATTGCAAAAGTAATGCACCTGGGAAACAAAACCTAGGGTGAAGAGTACACAATGTAGGGGAGGGGTTCTAACAACAACAAAATGGAAAGAGACCTGGGGTAGTCATATCAGATGGCATTAAGTTAGGCAAGCAATGTGAGAAGACGGTAAGAAGAGCTGGGGGATCCTGGGATGCCTAGGAGAGATATCACCAGTAGAAAACAAGAAGTTGTCATCCCTCTGTACAGGCAGTTGGTGAGACCCCATCTGGAGTACTACATGGAGTTTTGGAGACCCTGTCTTCAAAAGGATATAGACAGGATGGAGGCAGCCCAGAGGAGGGCAACTAAAATGGTGCAGGGTCTGCTTTAGGAGCCATATGAAGAGAGACTAAAAGAGCTTAATATAAATACCCTTGGGGAAAAGAGGGAGAGGGGACATGATAGAAACTTCTAATGCCTCAAGGAATCTGGCAAAGTCCAAGAAGGTAGCATCTTTCAGAAAAGAGATGTGCAAGAACAAGGGGCACAATTTAAAGCTAGAGGAGGGACGGCTCATGGGCAACATGAGGAAATCTTTTTCATGGAGAGAGTGGAGGATGCATGGAACCACCTTCCTGAGGAGGTTGTGGGGTCAAAGACAGTGGGGGAATTCAAGAATGCATGGGACAGCCATAAAGCAATTATAGTATAGGGTAGGAGGAAGTAGGATGTTGGTAAACTAGAATCTGCAATTTATCCAATAGGTAGGGAAATGGGCAGACTGGGTGGGCCAAGCGGTCCTTATCTGCCATCAAAGTCTGTGTTTCTATGTTTTCTGCAAACCAGTTGTGGTGGGGCATGGACTATGCAACCACAAAAACAGCACTGTTATCTTGGTATTTAATAGATAACCAAACACATTTCTTAATGCATATAGTTTTGTTGCTGTCAGTAAAATTCACCGTGTTGATAGTTCAATACCTGCCCAAATGCAGAAATTAAACAATTCTGAATCAGGCCTTTTTACTGGTTTTTTTTTTTAATTTTCAGATTTGTACTAATAACAGTATAATAAAGGTTGCTAATATTAAATACTAATAATCAAGAGGCAGAAAATATACATTTTACTATATCCACATTATACCTGTATCTGATTCTCATTCCTTCTTTTATTTGATTAAGTATCTCCTTGTATTCTCATTCATTTGCCCCCATATTAAAACCTGCATGATCTGGATTAACGACTTCTGGTAAAATGTATATATTCTTTCAGCCAGAAGAGCTGTGTGCATTACCAAACTCACATTTGGGGAAAAATTAACCATTAGGATCATTCTTGGTAGGACTTTTCCTTCTCTGAGTAAGGCAGAATTGGATGCATTAATCTATTTCTTCAGAACCTTTCCTTTACCACACTATAGTAAGTGGTGAGCAGGCACTTTAATATTAAAACTTTATGGCCTCATGTTTAAAGGGTGTGCTGGCAACAACCAAGTGCCAACTTCTCACCTGCTCACCCACATACTGTATGACCCTTGCCCCATACCCCAGTTAGATGATCTAAGATTTCTATTGCATACTTTAGGAATCAAAAGAGAGTGCAACAAGAATCCCAGGAAGAGTGTTGAATGGTAGGGTTAAGTTGGATACTACTTGAGGAAAGGAACCTGGGGTCATCATAAGTGACTCTCTGAAATAATCTAACCAATGTAACAAGGCCTACAGCAAGGCACTAATGTTGGGTGTACTGGGAGGGAGTTCAACTGCAGGAGGAATGAGGTAATATAGTACAATAGTGTATAGTGACTCCTTGTTCTGCATAGAAATCAATCGCAGTCAAAATGTTGTTCTTCCATAGTTCAAAGTGCATGGAACGCGTAATACCATACTGTGGTACAACAACATCTTAACCATTTTGAGAGTGCATGAGCCAGCAGTTTAACTAAAGGAAACCCCTCTCATCTGCACATCTCAGACATGGTACTTACAAATGGGGATGGAGAGAACATCTCAGATCTAGAAGTGGTAGCCATCTGGGAACAAGTGACCACCAAATAGTGTGGTTCATAAAGAAGCTCAACTGCAGAGTTAGCCATGGAAAAGTGAGGGTACTGGACTTCAGGAGGACTGACTTTGTCAAAATGGGAGAGTGTCTCAGAAAAGCACTAGCAAACATGCAAGAAGGAGGGGTGAAGCAACAATGGATAAACAGGAACACTGCTATCACAGAAGCAACAAGCCTTTGTGTGAAGCAAATAAATCAAAATGAAAGAAAAACACTATGGTTCTCAAAAGAGGTGGCAGAGAATGTTAGGGAGAAAAAGATAGCATTCAGGAAGTATAAGGAAACTCAGAAGGAGCAGGAAGGAGAACTATACCAGTTAAAGTAGAAGGAATCGGGAAGGCAGCCAGAACAGCAAAGGCCCAAACCGAGGAAAAGATAGCCAACTCAGCTAAGAAGGGGGATGAAACTTTTATACGTACATTAGGGAGTGAAGAAAGACAAAGGAGGGATTGAGAGGCAGAATAATGGGGAGGGTGGGTGGGCAGAGAGGGACAGTGAAAAAGCAGGATACTGAACAAATACTCTGCCAGTATTCACAAAAGAAGAGATGGGGAGGTACCTATTCCAATCAATAGAAGCACTCTGGATGGGGCTCAATACTGGTCCTTTACAGAAGAAAGTGTTCTGAAAGATCTCCTAAAATGGAAGGTAGACAAAGCAATGAGGCCTGAAGGATTCACCCCAGATTTCTAAAAGAACTAAGGGGAGAACTAGTGACACCACTGATTAACCTTTTAAAAATCATGGGAGGATGGTGAGGTACCTAAGGACTGGAGGAGGGTGGATGTGATTCCCTTCACAAAAGTGGGAGCAAGACAGAGGCAGGAAACTACAGACCAGTCGGTTTGACCTCGTGGTAGTAAAATTGTGAATCACTCTGAAGGAAAGAACTGTTGAGTACCTAGAGGCCAGTGGGCCACAGGACCCAAGGCAGCATGAATCTCAGTGGTAAGATCATGTCAGATGCATCTAATCAATTTCTTTGACTGGATGACCAAAGTAGTAGACCTAGGAAGGGCTTTGGACATGACCCACCTAGACTTTAGCAAGGCATTTGACAGTCCCACATAAAAGATTAATTAACAAATTAGCCAGCCTGGGAGTGGATCCTAAGGTGGTAGCCTGATTAACACATTGGCTGGACAACAGGGCACAGAAGGTAATAGTAAACAAAGTCCACTCCAAAGAAAGGGGATTACTACTGGGAACAGCAGGATTCAATACTGGGTCCAGTCCTTTTAATGTCTTTATAAGTGACATTGCAGAGGGTCTGAAGGAAACATTTGCCTATTTGCAGACTACACAAAATATCTGCAACAGGGTTGATATACAAGGGAGCGGAAAGGATGAGAAGGGACTTGGCAATGTTGGAGGAATGGTCAGAAGTATGGCAGCTTAGATTTAATGCAAAGAAGTGCACAGTAATGCACATGGGAAACAAAACCCAGGGAAGAGTACACAATGGGCGGAAGGTAGTAACTACAATGAAAATGGAAAGTGACCTAGGGTAGTCATATCAGATTACCTAAAGGTTAGCAAGCAATGTGAGAAGGCAGCAGGATTGCTCTGGGGATACTGGGATGTATAGGAGAGGCATCACCAGTAGAAAACAGGAAGTTGTTATCCCTCTGTGCAGACAGTTGATGAGACCCCATCTGAGCACTACATGCAGTTCTGGAGACCCATCTCTGCAAGGACATAGACAGAATGGAGGCAGTCCAGAGGAGAGCAACTAAAATGGTGCAGGGTCTGCAACAGAAGCTATATAAAGAGAGACTAAAGGAGCTTAACATATATACCCATGAGGAAAGGAGGGTGAGGGGAGATATGATAGCACCTTTTAGCACCTCAAGAGAATCAACAAAGTCCAAGAGGGCAGCATCTTTCAGAAAAGAGAAGTGCAAGAACAAGGGGACACAATTTGAAGATAGAGGGCAGACGGCTGAGGGGCAATGCGAGGAGTATATTTCACAGAGAGGGTGGTGGATGGACAGAATGGCCTTCCTGAGGAGGTTGTGAGGTCAAAACAGTGGTGGAATTCAAGAATGCATGGGACAGACCTGGTCACATGATGCAACGAGCCTGAAGAGGCACCTTCTGTCACCTCTCCGCTGTCTACCACAGTATTAACCGAATTTCAATCATATAATTCAACTTGCTGAATGGAGAAACGCAAATAAAAGGTGTAGGAAAGTCTGTGTATCCAGGTAGAGTGTTTTTAAGGAGATGGAAGTGGATATGAGGAAAATACAGCCGAAACACTCAGCGGCCACGCCCGAAAAGGCACCTAAAAAACAAAGGTCCAACACTTTGCCTGGGAGCCACACCACATCAGAGTCCCACACAAGAGCTATAACTCTCTCAGGTTTTCTGGCAGAATTTAGACCTTTCAAGGAGGATTTAAAGGGTCTTACCGTAGAAATTAAATTGATTACCCAAGCCATTGAAGACATTGTATTGAGGATGTCCGACAGTGAGGCATGGATCACTCTTTAGAGAAAAGGGCTGACAAATCGGAACCTGAGATAGTGACTATTAAACAAATGCTGGTAAAATGGAGCAAAAACTGGAGGATTTAGAGGGTTGTGGCCTCAGGAACAACGCTGGTAATTATCAGCCTCCCCAAGCTGAAGAAGAGCACGATTCCATTTTATTTGTTCAAAAATTTCTGGAGAAAACAGTGGGTCCTTCACCTTATGGGATCCGGCTACATTATAGAGCTGGCTCACAGGGCACTCCGCCTAACTCCACCGACTGGCTCCCCCAGGCCCTTGATCTTCAATTTTAAACTACTTGGAGAAGCAACACTTTTTATTAAAATTCAGAGATCCAAGATCTTCAGTGGAGGGGTAAGAATACAAGTTGCCCAGGATCTGCCACTATCAGTATGCCAATGCAGGTCCTCCTTTCACCCTCTTGTTACTAAAATAATTGTGGCTGGAATTAAGTTCTAGAATGATTTATCCAGCCAAGCTGCAGGTATTAATCTCTGGTACCTGGCACTCATACGAGGACTTGGGGTGGCAACCTAAGTGCGGAAGTTGGCTATGCCTGATCTATTCAAGGATACTTGATGGAGGACTAACGCTTTTTGGGGGCAAATAGCAGAGTAAAAGATCCATAAAGTGAATGAAAAGAACAAAACAAAGAACTTTGATGTGCGGTTTTTGTTTCAGAATGGTCGGCTTCTAAAGTATTGGACTGTTCTGTGGACTTGGGCACTGAATATATTATTTTACTCTCTCTCTCTGTAAGGAGGGCGGGAATAAAGGGAGAGGCTTATGCTTTTATACCGAGGAAAGAAACAGGAATGTTTATTATAGCCAGAATTGTTGTTTTCGCTGCCATGGTAATAAATTAATGAGACTCACATATGGGTTGTGTCCATAGTTAGGATAGTACCATATAATGATGAGTTGTTTTCAAATGTTTTCCCACGAAGATAGTACTCAGGAATGTAGCCCTGTGGTCTCTGCCATGCGGCCAGCAAGCAGGCGCGATAGCACATTTCTATCTATTTTAAGGAGGAAAAGAGTTGCATGCAAGGTTTTGTAGAGCTGCCTCAAGGGTCAGTATTACATCGTTGGGTGAATTTAGTGTTTAAATTAAGAGATAGAAACGAACAAAGTTTACTCTTCTCCTTTTCTTTTCAGGTTTTTTTTTTCTTCGCTTCTCTTCCCCATTTTCTAGCAAGCAAAGTATAGCTCTGTGAGAGGAATCATGTAGGGAGGTTGTTACATGAGTCGCCATAGAGAGGTGATGTTGCTCAGCTTTTCCACTAGATTAGCACTGGACTGAGCTGTGCAAAGGCTACTGTTGCAAAGTGGTCAAACATTATAACAATATAAGGTTACATGTTGCTGGGATGTAGAACAATTGATATTGTGGTACCCTGAATTTAGACTTAGTACTAGGGGATTTATTAGTGTAGTGAAGCCTTAGTAGTAGTTAGGCAGATCGGGTACGTGTGTTTTCTTTTGCTTTTATTTTGTGGGGTGTTTCTATTGTGTAGTAAAACTAATAGGTTCCATAGCAAAGTTTAGGCTGTTTGCTCTTCCATTTGTTGTTTTCTTCCACTTTTGGATTTAGTGCTAGTTTACCTTTAGACGAAGTTCTATATGTCATAGATAATTTTTTGCAAGTAGGATTTATTAGATAGTGTGCATGGTTCAAATGTTTAGACATATACCTAGCTAAGGTGAGGGTTCTATATTACATCTTAAGGATTTTGGGGATAAAACAAGGATGGATGGGGAAGGTGATGTGATGGTGTGCTGCAAATGATTCGCAGGATAGTAAGGGGTAGGAGGTGGGGGATGGAATACCAAGGGGTTTTTAGTTGTGGGTTTTTCTGTGGGTTTTTTCTTTTCTGTTGTGGATGGGTTCAACAGTCCAGTATAACAAAATGTTACAACTGTTCAAAATAACAGGCATTAAGATAGAAACCGGCTTGGTGTGTGATTAGACAAAATGGCTAAAGATGTGTATCTCCACTTGGAATGTTGAAGGGGTCCATCAGAAACTAAAACAATACAAAATTCTCAAACATTTGAGCATCTTGTACTTCCTCGAATCTTCTTTTATTCAAGAATCTCATTTGTTAGACTCCGAGGCCACTGAGATGAGAAGATTGCAAATAGGGCAGGTTTTTCAGCTCAGTTGTGGGTTTTAATTCTGATTAATAGGAATATTCCATTTACTGCCACACAGATGGTTAAAGATCCACAGGGCAGATTTGTATTGGTGAAAGGTACTCTTTCTCCAAAGAATTTTATTGGGAGTATTTATGGTCCTAATAAGGAGTACCCTCTTTTATGCAGCTATTAAATTCTATACTCCCAATATTACCTACGTTAATAATCTTGGGGGAGACCTTAATCTGGTGTTGGATCCAGGTAAAGATCATTCTAGTAATACCTCAGGAAGACCTTCTCCTGCTCGGCGAGCCAGCTCATGATTTAATGGACTACTTGGGCCTTTGCGATGTATGGAGGGTACTACACGCAGAAGCTAGGAATACACCTTCATTTCCGTCCATGGATCCTTGTCTCATATTGATTATTTATTGGTATCATAACAAATTTTGCCTGGGGTAACAGTCTCCATTATCCAACTGGGTCCCCTCAGATCATTTGGTGGTAATCTAGGCTGTCTCTTCCATCCTTGCCTAAACTTCATACCTGATGGAAGTTGAATGACCAATTACTTAAGGACTCTAAAACTGTTGATTGCATAAAAGATCATATAAAACAATTTTTGAAACCAACTTGCCCAGGACATTAAACCCAACATTTTGTGGTGTGCCTTAGCGTATCTTCATGGTATCTTAATTGGCTTGCTATCTAGTAGGAAGAAAAACAAGAATTAAAGCAGAAAGCTATGTTATCTCAGATTAGATCAATGGAGGTTAATTTACATCCACAATCAACTGAAGAAGTCAAACAAAAACTAGCAAAATTAAAGGACTTACATTAGCCTTCTGAATGAGAAGGCGTAATTTGCAATATTATGCAAGGGCCTCAGTACGTAGACCATGGAGAAAAGCAGGGAAACTATTAGCTCAGTGAATTAAACAACAAGAATCAGCTCAATTTATCCTCCAATTTGTTCTAAATTGGACGGATCTTTAAAATCTTCCCTCAGGAAATAATATTGAATTTACCAGTTATTGCAAACAATTATATGGTGCTATGATTAATCCCTCGTCCAATTCAACTCTTTCACTTTATTTAAAAAGAGGCTCAACTACCTGAGCTCAGGAATCCCAACAGAGGAAAGTAGTGGCCCAATTTCATCACTGGAAGTAGAGGTAGTAATACAGGGATTACCTTCAGATAAATCTCGGGACCTGATGGGTTCGCTTCAACTTCTCTAAATGTTTTAAGGATCAGATTATCCTACATCTTCTTTCTTTATATCACTTTATATTATCAGGTACAAGTAGATTCCACATTATTTGAGGCTCTCATTGTACTTCTACCAAAGCCTGGTAAGAACCTAGAAGTTGTGGAAAGTTACAGACCCATCTCCTATTAAACCAGGACATTAAGATATTAACTAAGATCTTAGCAGATAGACTTAGTCTAATCCTCCCAGATTTAATAGGTTTGCAACAGGTAGGCTTTATGAAGGAAGATCTGCAGCTCACTTACGCACTCTTTCCATGTATTCTTGGTGTCCAGGGATGCCTTCCAGCAGTGTTGTTGTCCCTGGAAGCAGAGAAGGCTTTTGATAGAGTTAATTGGAACTCTTGTTAGAAACTCTGAAAGCCTTTGGTTTTCCACAACAATTCCTAGTCTGGATCAAGGCTCTTATCAAAATCCTTCAGTCAAAATTTCAGGTAATGGGGTAATTTCAGACTCCTTTCTTTACATTCTGGTACCAGACAGGGTTGTCCCTTTCCCACTTCTTTTCAATTTATACCTAGAACCATTAATCTGTAAATTGCTTTTATGTCTACAGGTACAGGGTATTACAATATTAGACACACGGAAATTATAGTGTCTGCCTATGCTGATGATTTACTCTACATCTTTCATATCCAGGAGGCCTCCATTCCTGCTATGTTAGACCTAATAGAGGAATATAGTAAGTTGTCCAATTATAAGTTAAATGTTGGTAAGTCCACCTGTTCCCTTAAATCACAGAGTTCTTAAGCTTGATATCACTGCTATAGGCTGGCGTGGTCATATGTACCCTTACCACAGAGACCGTGTCACTGCTACTAATCTAAAGTGGCAGCTACTCTCTAGGAGGCAGTACAGCTTCTTAACTCCCTACCTACTACCACCTGTCTACCATGCTAGCTCACCTACTATTAAACTCCTCCCCATCATCCTCCTCCTGGTTCCCCCTCCCACCAGCCGTTTATCTCCCTAGGCTACAGGCTGTCTCACCCTTAATTCTCACCAACTTAGTTCCTACCACCCTACGATGTCCATGCACACTGACCAACAACTCCCATCTCCTTGCCTCTTCTCCCCTCCTCCCTTTCTCGGACAGCTCACTATCCTTGCCCTCCCGCTGTTAATTCCTTCCCATCCCCTGCTCCTCTATGATCCCACCCCAACTCCCCTAGCCGCAGGCTTAATCTCACCGCCATGCCCTGGCCAGAACTGTTGTCCTCCTACTACCTTATCTGGCAATATCCACCCTAACCCCGGACCCACCAGGACCACCTCAGCAGGAGGGTGTCCCGGCTGCTGATTGCCTCCATGAACATATGCAGCGCGCTGAAAATTTCAACTCCTTCCAATGTTGGGTCTCACAGCACAAACCTGACATCATTGCGCCTGGTGACGCGTGGCTATCTAATTCCACCCCGACTCCTTGTTACCCTCCCTGGCTACACCCTATATCGTGAGGATCGGGTAACCAAGCGTGGGAGGCTCGCTATCTCACACCAGGTGCATCCTCACTGGTATCGCCCCCTGCACCTGTCCTTGTAAATGGGGCCCAAGCCCTCACCATTGCTTACCCTGGACCCCACCAGATCCCCTTTACCTCACCACTGCCTACATACCACCCAAGCTCAAAACCCAGCGCCATTATCCCTCACTGACTACCCTGCTACCCTTCCCCACAATGTTGACAAAATCATAGTTGGGGACCCAATGTGAACTGGCTTTGTCCCTCATCCTCCCCGGCCGGACTCCTTCACAGCTCTGGATCTAACCCAACTAGTCTCCCAACCCACACGTGTGAACCCCAAGAGAGGTACTAGCACCTCCTTGATGTCATCATCACAAACCGCCCCCTAAAATCCTGGACATCCAAGTCCTCCCGGACTCACTCAGTGACCACTCCCTGTGCTCTTCGCTGGTTGGCCACCCTACCCGACCTACTGCTCAGCGCGTTCTCTGCGGCGTTTCAGACCTTATAGCCTAAAAACCTAAAACAATACCTTGAACTACAAGACTGGTCCCGATTCTCCATGCACCGATATAGATGCTGCCTTGTCTTCTTTACCTCCACCTTTAATAAAGCCTGCGATCTCTTGCTCCCCTCTCTGCCATCCGCTCCAAAGACCTAACCTGCCCTGGATTACCCTGCACTCTATGCTGCTCACACAGGGACATCCTTTGGTACCGTACACAAACTAGGCACCCAGCTGACAGACTGGCCTACAATGCTGCACGAATAAGTGTACTTGGGCAATCAGGAAAGCCAAAGCTGACCACTATCAGGCCTCCCTCACTGCCTCCTGGGAGTGCCCTGCACTTCTGGGATAAGGTCAAACAACTGAATGGGAACACACGCCCTCCCCATCCCAGATTACCACCAACAACACCACCATTACAGACCCCGCGATATTGCAAACCTCCTCAACACCGCCTTTACAGACCTTAGTCCCATCCTCCCCAGTAACTTCTTTGATCAGCCACCCACCCATCCTACCCTGCCCTCCATCGCCCTTGCTTCCACCTTTGTAGGGTTACTACCCAGGAAGCCAGACTGCACCTGACCCATGCACTAAAGGCAACAGTTCCAGTGACATCTCCTGGATCACAAAATTCTCTGGTTAGTCCTAGATCAAGTCCTCACCCCACTCACCTGCCTTCTTAACAAATCACTCTGCCTGGGACAATTCCTCCTCGTGGAAAACTGCAACGGTCACGCCTAATCCATAAAGGGGTGATAGGTCCTAGCTGGGAACTATCGACCGATCTCCATTCTCCTCCCTTTCCAAGGCGCTGAAAAACTAGTTGCTGCACAAATATCTGAATACCTGACCAAATACAACATCCTCTGCCCGAGCAACACGGCTTCAGCGCAGGACACAGTACTAGCACTGCTCTTGTTGAATTTGCCCTTCCTTCACTCCTCACTGGATACGGCCCGGCGGGGCTGTGTTCCTTGACCTATCAAAGGCCTTTGACATGGTCTCCATCCCCTACTTCTGGGAGCCTCTGTCATGCTGGGTTTGCCTCTGACCACTAGCTTGGTGCTCCAGCTACCTGTCCGCCCGCCTCCCAACGAATCAAAATTGGTGGGACTCTTTCTAACCCAGGCTCGATCCACTCAGGGGTTCCACAGGGCTCCATCCTGGGGTCCTCCTCTTCTCACTTTACCTAACACCCTGCCCAGTGCGTGCCCTGGGAATATTCTGCTGTATGCAGACGATACCGTCTTTGCCACTGACCGTAACCCCACTTCCCTCCAGGTTTCCTGCCAAAGGGCCTATGACGGCGCTTGAAGTTTGGCTTAAAGAGCATAGATTAGTCATAAATCTTAAAAATCTAAAACCATGCTCTTTGCCCAACCTCAAAATAAATCATCCAACACCCTCTCCGTATCCTTTCCGGCTCTAAACTACAACTGGAACAAGTCCAATCCTATAAGTACTTAGGGATCCTATTTGACTCAGCCCTCCTACCATACCCACATCGATGCACCTGCTTCTGTTACCAATATCCGACTTGGTATCCGTACCACCACAAAACTGTCTCCCCTGATGCACTCCGGCTGGCGGTTACTTCCTCCATACTCTCCTGGTGGACTATGGCTACTTATCTATGGGGCTGCCAACATGACCGCCTCAACAAAATCTGCCTCCTCCTAAATAAGGCTTGCAGGCTAATCACTGGGGCCCTAAGCTCACTCATACCTGCCAACTCTATGACCTTGCAGGAATGCTTGACCTCGACAGATGCCTGTTATACCAAACGTGCCTCATTTAAAAACCTTATTAGGACTTTCTCCCGGGCTGACTTCGCCTCCTCCCAGCACAGCCCCTTGTCAGCACCCGGACCTCCTGCAAAGCCACCTTCCTGGTTCCTCATGCTGGGACTTCACTTGGACAGAGATCTTTCTCCACAGAGCCCGCTTGGTACAACTCTTCCTCGGGCCATCACTGATACCCCCACCATCTCCACTTTCAAAATGCCCTCAAAAGCAGGCTATTCATCAAGCTGCTGCTCCTGTGCCTAACAGATGCTCAAACCACCCTGTACTACGACTGCCTCAATCCATACGCTCCTGTAATCTGGCACAGTAGACCTGCTTGTCTGTAATCACACCTGTATGAAAATACCGTTATGCTGCTAAACCTTTTATTCTACTGTTGTCAATTATACCATATTTTGCTCTGTATCACACTACCAATGTTGCTGTTACCATGCGCCATTAATGCGTGTCTGTTTATACTCATGCACTGCTCTGTATGTACCTCTTTTCTGTATTACCTGTATTATCTGTTTTATTTGTATTATTCCGAATTTTCTACCATTGTTGATTAGGTACTTTGGAAATGAGCCCTTGGCTCAAAGGTTGTAAACTGATTGCTTTATAAATAAATAAATAAATATGAATCTTTACATTATCTTGGCATCGAACTAACTAGAACTACACAGCTTACCATCAAGAAGATCTGGATTCATTACTAACAATAGTGATGCAGGATTTAGAACGCTGGGCAGCTCTTCCCATCTCATTATGGGGCAGAATAAACTTAGTTAAAATGAACATACTGCCCAGGTTGCTTTATCCGCTTCACTTATTGAACATTCATTTACCAGGTACTTGGTTTAAAAGGTCCAAAGCCTAATAATGAAATTTATCTGGCTCAAGAAACAACCAAGATTAGCATACCACAAACTAGCTGCCCCTAAATTCCAAGGGTCTCACGGCTACCTCATTTTAGTCTGTACTATTGGGCTAGTGAGGCTTCCAAATATCTTAAGTGGTTAGTCCCAAACTCTATGCCTGTTTGTTCTCCATGGCTGAAAATTGAACTGAAATGATTCATTCTTGTAATATGGATCCTTCCACATTGTTATTTTAAAAACCTCAATTTTGCCAAGTAAGTTAAAAGGCTACATGATAGAAACGTCCGTAAGAATTCACGCACAGTTATGTGGGTTTTAAAATATAAATATTATGCAGATTCTTCTCAATCAATTTGAATTCCTTCTTTCAGAATAGATAACAAGTCTTTATTATCTACATGGTTACCTCGATTAGAGAAGGAAGGTGTCTTTGTTTCTGAAGGAAGATGGAACATGGTTATCTGCAGAAGAACTTGTATGGAAATTTAGTTCACCACCAAAGGATCACTTTAGAATTCTTCAATTAAGGCACCTTTTGATTCAAAATTTTGAAAGGATATCTCCTGTATCACCAATGTACTCTTTTCAACAGGACTTATGTCCCCTAATTACTTCCACAAAAGTACTTTCCAAAGTGTATAATTTTTTATATCACTGGCGCTTTCCTAGACCCTTTGGACCTTCCAATTATTGGTCTGATCTTTTCCACACCGGAACATAGACTGGTTCACCTTATGGAGAAACTGTCACCGCTTCAGATCTTAGATAGGCTATGGCTGATGCAGTTTAATATTTTGTATAATCTCTATTATTCACTCCCAAAAGCTGTTTACTTGGGAGTAACAATATCTAATTTATGCACCAGGTGTGCCTGCAGAGTGAGGGTACTTTGTTACATATTTTCTGGGACTGTCCAAAGATATCTCTGCTTTGAGGATGATACAGGACAGAGTTGATCCATTATTGGGGTTGTCTGATTTATTCTTGCCTGCGATATGTCTTCTTGGGACTATTCTCAGATAACAGTGAATCAACGTAAATATCACATAGCCTTGATTTCCATGTCTGTTAAAAAGTTGGTCCTTAAATATTTGAAAAACCCACAATTGGTCCTCTATTCTGAATGGCTTAATGAGTTTCTAGCTAATCTTAGGACAGAAAAGACCATTTCTAGCCTTTATAATAATAATGTTAAGTATAAAAGATATGGGCTCCTTTACATACGCTATATACCATCTAACCTGCAATGGTGGTCAGAATATATTATATTGAACAGTTTGTATATTGGGACTGTGGGGAGGGGGATGGTATCATGTATATTGAATTTTCCTTTTCTTGTTACATATTGTTATCAAATAAGCATGATCCTGTCCATTGTAATGTTGAAAAGGTTAATAAACTTTAAATGAAAAAAAAGAATGCATGGGACAGAGATAAGGCAATTCTTGTGTGTGTGTGGGGAGAAATAGGCTTTTGGTTAACTAGGATCTGAAGCTTATCCAGTAGGTAAGGAAATGGGCAGACTAGTTGGGCCAAGCAGTCCTTATCTGCCATCAAAGTCTATGTTTCTGTGTTTCTATGTTTCAAACAGTAAATCATCCGACAGGATTGTGGTGTCAGTTTATCTGAACCAAACTGTCTCAGTATCAGATAAGACTTTTATTTCAAGATTTTTATTGGTTTTCAGAACAAGGGTCATTCTATACTATAAAAGGTTTCGGGTAGGCAACTGTACCCAACCAGCCTGAGCTACCACCTCGGTGTTCTGATTCCGTGTGACCTCTTGAGCTTTGCTCTTGAGGTCTAATGGTATCAGAATACTCGTGGCAACACAGGGTGATTACGCATAGTTGCCAAGCCAGTATTCTGTATGTGCTATCTCTATGGAGTACTGGTGTAGCCATGTAGGTAATAATTTATTGATTGACTTTAGTCATTTCTATTAAAATAATAATAAATTATGAATTACAGTTCTACATAAGAGAAGATACAAGAAGTTATACAAAACATACATCTTAAAAAAAAGAATACAACATAATACCAAAAAGGTAATAGAGTTGTTCTATATGTATCATATTATTGCACTTAGATTGTCTTGCTTGTTTCTTCAATTAAACTCTTATTTCTTATTTTATTTATTCTAAAAAGTAATTTGCTAGCCTGTCAATTGTCCATTCATCCTCTGTATGTAATAGGATTAACAGCAACGTATCTTTGTCAGTTTCTATACAACTGTTCATAAACAATCCCAACCAAAATTTCTTTCTTTTTGTACTGTATCATGTACAGTGCCACTTGATGTGAGACAAATTCTCCATTTCAATGTAAGAGCAGCCGAGTGCATTAATCTGGTGAAAATTTTGACCTATACTTTTATTCTATTTTAGATTGCCCGATCTACTGGACTTGTATGATACCCTTCTTTCCACAATTTTAGTCTGCTTTAGTTCTTTTTCACATCTGAAATAATAAATGCAGCACTCTTTTTAATATGGCTTGGACCAGGTTTTCATCACTGTTCTCATCTGTTTTTGTACATCAGGGGCTAGATATTCAAAATGTTGTGCTGGGAGCAAACCATTTGAGCAGGTTTAGTGTGGGATTAGTGTGGGTCCACTATATTCAAAAGGCTAAATAGCGTGCAAAACTGCATTAGCGCCGGCAAAATCACAATGTATGCAAGGCAAACTGAGGGTGTGTACATGAAATCAGGCGCAATGCTATATTCAGTGCCTAGCACCACGCAAAGTGGTTTTCTGTGACCTAGTGCGACACTTTGCACAGTACAAATTAAATTACCTCCCAAGAATAGGTAGTCTTAACCCTGGGCAATCCAGCTTTGAGCGACATTGTGACTTTGCTGGCATTTGCACAGGTTTTGCAAGGTTTTGCATGACCTGACAAATAAGTATGACACATGAAAAGCCAGACATAGAGGAAACATGTTGCTCACTGATGGCATCACAATGATGCCATCATCTGCCACTCAGTCCCTGCCATGCCAGGCAGTAAGTGGTGACTTGGCCTCCAGTGGACACCTCGGTAGTGTGCCATACAGCACACACCTGTAGACCACCTTCTGCAGACACCAACAGATGCCAGCACACACATGCAGCACTGTGGGCATGGAGGGTGTTGAGGGAGGGTGTACAGGTGGCCAGGCTGTGCTACAGACTGGGTGCAGCCACAAAGCTGGGACACATTACGCAGTGCACATGGGCCAGTACTGGCAATATCCTAATACCAGTGTACATGTATGATCATACGTGCCACCAAAGCCACATACCACACAACTGTACAAACACCACAGCACACACTGCCAGCCATGTATATGCCACTGTGAGCATCCCATGCCAGAGGTGCAGCTTCTGTGGGTCACACAACATTGTAACAGTAATGTCCACTGTCAGTAAACACCTGCAAATTGGGCCTGTCACTGTGTACAGTGCAGTGGTCATCACTGCTCTACACGCCATAGGCATTGCTGTATCCCCTACATTACAGACACCATTGCTACTGTAGTGTCTTCTGTGCACTGTAGCATGACCTGCAGTGTGACAATTGCATGCAGCACCACCACCACCTGTGCCTATGCTGTGTTGTTCCTGGGCACAATATGCTGTGCTGTACTGTATACTTGTAGCCTGTAGCTACCATCATGCACTGCCAGACTGACCTACAGGTAGAGCTGTGGGCAGACCTGACCAGCCCCAGTACTTCCAGACTGATCTACAGGTGGAGCTGTGGGACCCTGCAGTAACGCTGGCAAACTGCATGCAAAGCAGGGTATAATGAAATGCTAATCTGGATGTTTGCCCAGATACTACCTAAGTAGGCTCATTTTCATGTTACTTTTGAATGTGGCAAGGATTAGCATTGGGCAAATATGTTTGCACTGGGCAAATGTCTTAGCTCCTGCTGAACCCATGCAAATGTTAGCTGATGCAGTTGGTTCAGGGAATATTACACAGTTTTGCACACTGTACTTTCACATGTGCTGCTGCCTGCAGCTGTACTGGGTCCACACATTTGCTGGCACACATTGGCCACATAGATTGCCTCTCCTCTATCTTCACATCACTGTGCACTGTGTTGCTGTTGTGGTTTGCACTTCCTGGTTGCTATATTCAGAGCTGTCTTATTCCAGGTCTAAGTTTGCCCTGCACTCCCAGCCCAGTTTGCCCAGCTTCATTTGCATGCTATCTTCAAAAGTTGTTTTCCCAGGGCTATTCCTTTTGAATATAGCAGGCTTATGTGTCAGTGCTAAGTTTGCCTGCCGGGCAGGGCTAATTTTGCCCTGAGGCAAAGTTTTGAATATCTGGCCCCGGTTGTTTAAAATTACTCTGTTGTGACTAAAATGAACTAGCATGCAACAGGCAGTGCTCCCTGATCTAATGGAACCATGGGTGTTCAAAACAGCTGAGAGTAGTGATAAAAACCTGGTCTGAGCCTTATTAATAGGAACACCTTTTATTATTTCAAATGTGAAAAAGTACTAAAGTAGACTAAAAACAGAGAGAGAGGGGTATCATGCAAGTCAAGAGATAAGACTATCTAAGACAGCATAAAAATGTATAGCTCAGAATTTTCACCGGATTCATGCACTGCTGCTTTAAAAAAGAGAATACAGCTTAAAACCTAAAATATAAGAATTGTTCCATATTGTATTATTGCACTTAGACTGTCTTGTTTGTTTCTTCAGTTACAGTATACTCTTGTTATTTCTAATTTTATTTATTCTAAAAACTAATTTACTAGCCTGTCTTTGTCCATTCATCCATGTAATACTTCACAGAAAGGATGTTGGATTCCATGAACAGCATTCCATGGGAAACAGTGAAGGAGAATCCAGTAGCGGTTTCAGAAATGCATTGGATAGGCAAAGGAATCTTAGGAGGAAGGAAGGGCTGGAAGAGAGTGCTGTAGATAATCAATCGAATATATGAAATTTGCCAGCAGATAAAGGCCTAGGAGGTCTATTAAGTCTGCTCGAATGTGCAGCTAGCACCTCTTATCCTGCAGCTGCCCCTCCCTTCCACACTTCCCCTTCATTAACCCTCCTTGTCCTGTCCCATCCCATCCCCTTTGAAGCAGTCCACTGTTCTACTGCATACCACTTCTGCAGGTAACGATTCCACCCAGCCACCACCCTCTGTAAAAAGTGTCTCTCATCTCCTCCTGAACCTTCCTCCTCCAGTCTCATATCATAGCCCCTGGTGGCCCCTCCCCTTACTTTGAACAGCCCTCTGTACCCTGCTCTTTATTCCTTCATGTATTTTAAGGTTTCAATCATGTCACCCTGTCCCTCTCTCTCCAGTGAATACATGTTCAACTCCTTCAACCTCCTTTCATATGATAAGTCCCCAGCCACTTGATCATCTTTGTCACCCCTGCGCTGCACCTCCAGTAACTTAATGTCCTCTTCAGATACAGGTGCCAGTGCTGCACGAGTACTCCAGGTGTGGTCTAACTGATGACCTATACAGTGGCAGAACTACCTCCCTCCTCGAGGATATACCCTTGCAATACAACCCAGCATTTTGTTGGCCTTTGCAGCTGCCTTCCTACATTGTGCCGAGTTGTTCATTGACCCTGTAATGAGCACACCCAGATCCTTCTCCTCCTCTGTCTGGGCTAGCTGCACTCCTGCACTCCCCCTAGCTGGTAACTCCTCCTTGGTTCTTCATCCCAAAATGCAGCACCTTGCACTTTTTGTCATTAAACCCCAGTTTCCAGGTGTCTGACCAGGTTTCAAGCTTTGCCAGATCATCCTGCAACCTCTGCCATCCCCCTAGGTCATCCACCACCACGCCTACCTTAGTATCATCAGCAAACAGACTGATCTTGCTCTTGATGTCCCATGATATGTCTGCAATGAATATCCCAAACAACACTGGTCCCAACACCGAGCCCTGTGGAACACCGCTCGTCACTGCCGATGGGTGTGAGAGCTCCCACCCACCACCACCCTCTGTTGCCTTCATTGAAGCCAGTTTCACCCATCTCACCAGCTTTGCACCCATCCTGTGCCTACTAACTTTCTTCCCAGCCTCCATGTGGCACCGAAACAATGCCCACTGAAGTTCAGATACAGGACATCACTGCATGGTCCCTGTCCAGTTGCCTAGTTACCCAGTCATAGAACTCGATCAGGTTGGTTTGGCAGGATCTGCCAAATATGAAGCCATGCTGTCTGCTGTCCTGTAGTTAATTGACCTCTAGGAGGGCCACCAGCCTCTCCTTCAGGATAGTCTCCATTAGCTACCCACTATGGATGTGAGGCTCACTGTCTGTAGTTTCCTCAGTTCATCCTTGGGGCCACTCTTGTGGAGGGCACCCATGAGCCATCCTCCAGTCCTGAGGCCACACCCTGAATGTAGTGAGGCATTAAATAGGTCTTCCACAGGTCCTTCAAGGACCTCTGCCAGCTCCTTCAGTACCCTGGGGTGGATGCCATTTGGGCCTAGTGCCTTCAAACCCTCTCGAACTCTGCCCTCCATGATTTCTCCATCTGTCACCACTTCCCCTCCTGCTTCTGCTATTTCTCCCACCTTGGGTGTCACCCCTTCTCTTTAGTAAATACTGAGCAGAAGTACTCATTTAGTGCTTCTGCCTTATTGCACCCTGCTTCCACCCAACCCCTCCTTCCTAATCCTTACTATGTGGTCCTTATAGCCCTTTTCTCCTGATGTACTTAAAGAAGTCATTCTCCTCTTAATGCCTTGTGCCAGCCTGAGTTCCATAGATGCTTTGGCTCTCTACTGCCCTTGTCACCTCCTTCAATTCTGTCAAGTACTCCTCCTGTCCTCCTCCCTCCCTGTTTTCTTGTACTTCCTAAAGGCAGCTCTTTTCTCCTTACCTTTCCATGACCTCCTTGCTCAGCCAGCTCAGTTTCTTAACCCTAGCCTTCTTGCTCTGGGCTTTGTAGCAGGTTTGTTGCTTCCACTATCCCCAGCTTTATGAGCTCCCACCTCTGGTTAGTGTCTATACTAGATTGAATTCTGGTCAGGTACCCTTTACCACTTCCCCATCCTCCCAAAGTCAGCCTTCTTGAAATCCAGCACTCTTGTGCCAGATTCCTCCTTCCTTGCCCATATTCAATGTGAGCCATACTGAGTAGTGGTCACTCACTGACAGTGGTTTCTCCACTGTAAGTTCTCTCTAAGTGCTGTAGATCAATCAAGTCAATCAATTCAGTTTCAATTTATTGGATGGCAAATTGAAAAAATGGTTTCTCCTTTACAATTGCATCCAATATATTCACATTTATACAATGGCAAGGAAATTTCCTGTATTCTGATTGGTAAGTGGGTGTTTGAGACACTGATTTTATTACACAATAACATCACTTTATGGATTTATTTGACCTTTGCACCATTTGATCGACCACTTTTTCTCTTCAGACACACATAAAATCTACTAAAACCATTTTTAATGTTTTGTTTATTTTGTATAACATCAACTATTGTATATTGCTATAAGCACTCAAGGTGTAGTGTTATTGTGTAACATCGTTATGTGGTGGTGGAAGCACCGGCTTCACCTCGTGCTTCAACCCACCCAGGATTTATATTATTATACCATAACACACACCTTGTCATGCCTATTGCTTAATTAAAACTTGGATCTGCTGTAAAAGTGATCATAAATGAAAATGGGAAGACTAGAAAGGCCAACAGTCATTATTTGCCATCAGTTTCTATGTTTCTGTGTGACTGGTTATATGATGCAGTGTCAGTACTGTAAACTTTGTGCCACATAATTCATTCTGTACTATGGTACACAGATACAATAATCAAATAGGTAATAAATATGTGCACTGAGCAAGAAAGAAAAAATTATGGAAATATGTGAAGCAATAGGCTTTTATAGAGTGGTGACACCATGACAGGACATAATGTATGAAGTTACTGTATTAGGATGTTACCCACCAGTATACCAGTGTTGAGGTACAGTAGTTGCAATATGAAATTTTATTTATTTATTTATTTTAAGAATCCAGACATTGTCTACACAGAAATGATACATAACCAATGATGATCCTTACAATTTGTAACCTTTTCTTTTTTACTACTTTATTCATTTTTTGAAATCCTTACAATGTGACTGTGATTCTGTTCAGCCAATTAACTTTTCTTTTACCTATGAATGCCTTTTACAAGAGAGTACTGTGTGTGTATTAATGGCAGTGGCACAATGTCACCCTTAGGACAGGTTGTGGTGCTCATTTGAACAGATGTAAAATTGTCTTGTGATACTGCACTATACATCAAGTAAAATGGTGTCCCTGATTTTAAGCATTTATCCCTAATTTTAATGGGCAGTCCATCACTTTAGTTCTAGCAAGGTGAGAGGTATGCATTCCAGGGTAGCCAGGTTTTGCAGTTGACAACTCTGATGATTTCTTTGCAATCCTCTATGATGCCCCTTGTAATCAGTGGAAACCATTAAAACACTGGTTGCCTATCTTTTGTTTATATAAAATGTGATAGGTGAAAGTGCTTTCAACCCCTATGATTCTGCAAAAAAAAAAGTAATGCGAGTCCCAATGCCACTAAGAATGAGTTAGGTCCTGAAATGGTTAGTACAGTATAAAGCAACTCCTAACAGGAGCAAATTAATGCCCCCACCACAAACACACACACACACACACACACACACACACACACACCACACACATGCACACACACACACACACACACACACACACACACGCACACACACACACACACGCACTTGGGAGGAGGGGATAGAGAGAGAAATGTAATTTTATCTCAGAAAGTGGCTACCAAGGCTGAGATAGACAGTAAAGAGATCCTGAGGGGAGAGAGTCTCACCAGGATATGTTATTCAAGGAAGCATGAGGTTAGCAAAGGAGGAAGAGGAAAAGCAGCAGTCAAAGGGGAAAGGTGTGGATGGAGTGTAGCATCCCAAAATACAGCCTTCAGAGTTCTGGTCTATTAGAATGTCAGCTGTGTTTCTACAAGGAATTTTCTGGCTACAGACTTATCAGTCCTTAGGCCTCATGGATCCCACAATACTCTTGATATTCTTTACAGATGACTGATTGCAATACAAATGAATTTCTTTGATTTTTACTTTTCATGCAGTGGAAGAGTAATTTAAAATTTGATTCTGGTGGCAAATACTGTTGTCTGCTATATCTCCATTCTGGAAATGATGGCATCTAACTGACACTTTCCTGCTTTCAAACCAATTGCACCCTATGCACTGTTGGATGTAGGTTACCCGCCAAAAGCACATAACCTTCCCACGCAGCTCTGCACCTGTGGACAGCTGCGCATGAGCCGTAATTCATTACCTGCCAACACCTGTCTGTGGCCCTGCCCTCAGCGTGCAGGACTCCACAGGGCAGCCTGGGGCATGGTTGTGGTCCTAGGTGGGCATCCAATCAGATGCCCATCCTGACCAAATGTGGATCCTTCTGGTGAGAGGCACAGGTCCAGGTGCATGAATACCCACCTCAGGCACATGGACCCATGCACATGCCCCAGTGATGGGCCATTGGTTGATGTCCCCACCCACCCTCCTCACTGCAGGGCCACTACCAGTAGTGGCAACCCTAACCCCCATGCCCTGTCTGCAGTGGCCCAGCCCTGTCCCAGTATCCTTCTGATGGTGACTGCATTTGCCCATGGTTGCCCCCACTGGCATGTCAGCCAGACAGTGAGCCCCCATGGCACCAACCCTCCCTGTAGCACCACACACCCACTACCCAGTCCCCATACATGTATGCCAGTGCCACTCCCGAGACACCCTGTGGCACAGCCTCCTATCATTACCATGGTCACAGGCTGTCAGATATATGCAGGGTGCACAGTCAATGTGCACCCACGTATGTCAGATAGCAGGTGTCCATGGTGAGGAGGGCTGTACCACTGGCCATCTTAGGATTGGCACCACCCAGTGGTTATGGGGCTGTGGGGTACTGATGCCACAGGAATGGGGACTACTGGACACCAATGTGGGGTGTAGGTACGGGTTCAGGTGGGGCCATGAACTGTGCTGGGTTTGGGTGGTGCAGTGGTACAGGGGATTGCAGTGCATGGACAAAGATGGGGTGAAGGAGGGTGTGTGGGGAGGCCTCAGTCACCAGGACCAGGGCACCGTGGGTGGTTGGGGATTTGTATGTGTAGCATTGAATACATGAGGCTGTCAGGTTGGGGGCTGGCACATAGGGGTTGGAACTATTGCCATGGCTATGTAAACACTCTCCTGATCAGCTGCTCCAGCCTCCCCATTGGCTTATCAGGCTATGAAACAGGGGACCATTTCCAGTCCTGCTGCAATGTGGGTGCACAGTGGATCATGGTTGGGGTCTGCTTGCTTAAACCTGCATGCCACTATGCACTTCTGTGAGCCATACTCCATGCTTCTGTGAATGGCATGTAGTGTGGACACTTCCTGCCTGCCCCCAGCACATTGCTGTAAAGGCTAGGGAGTTTGATCATAACTGGCACGGGTCCCATTTGTGAATGCTGCCTGAGGTCCATGGAACCCCATTCAGTCATAGTAATGCCAATGCACCCAGTTTACACAGCACACTGGCATCATGCATAGGGCCCAACAATTATGAAAGCTGTGAGGAGACAGCTGTATCTTGTATTGTTGCTAATGAATCACTGTGGCTTATGCCTTCCCATTACGCATGCTCACAAACTATAACAGCTGTCATTAGTTTGCTTAATGCCAGAGCACTAGTACACAGTATTTTCACAGTATATTAAAATTTAAACCTATTAATGTCATCATTACTTGGCTATCTTTTAAGCTATAGATCTGAAATGTGGCAGGATTACTTGTTTATAGGTAATCTAATGTTGTAAAATTTTATTTTATACAGGAATACATTTGTTGGGACATCAGTCCCATTTTCAACAAAGTCCTGTTAATAAATAACAAACTATACAATTATACAAACATCACATCACAATACACATCAAATTATTACTTAAAACTGGTACATGTTAATTGCAAATATTCTCTTAATTTGCTATTAAGAATGTATGAATTTTAATAACCTGATGTGCCAAACATCATGACATTAGCAAACATCACCTCAAATTTATAGATGCTCAAAGTCTGTCATTTTATTTTTTTGTGGCAAATTTGATGAAAATGCTTATCTGCATATTTTATTTATTTTATTCTTTTGGTAACTGGTTAAAGTCCACTAGGCACAAGTGCCTGTTTTCAGAGCACTAGGGGTGGTTAAGTGACTTGCTCAGAGTCACACAGTATGCAAATGGGGGGTTAGGAATCAGTCCCAGGTCTGCTGGAGGTACCAAGCTCATTCACAGATCATTACTCTAACCTCTAGACTATACTGCCAGCCCCATAATTCAAGCACATATAGAGCTAGAAATCGGAAACTAGGTACATACATATAAATGTAGGTCACCTGCAAAATATTGTAATAATTTGAGGAATGTTTTCAAAATTATAACTAAAATACTAAAATAACAGAAGGTTACATTGTGGCAAAATGTTTGTAAAGTAGTAAAGCAAAGTAAACTTTATTTTTTAAGTGCCTTTCAGATACCAAGGCGATGTACAATAAAATAAACAAAGTAATCAGAAAAGACATACATTTAAAATTTTAAAAACCTTCAGAAAAGCCTTTTAAAACAAATAAGTCTTGAGCTCAGATTTAAAACTTGAGATGGTTAGGCATTCTCTTATCTGTTGAGGTAGAGAATTCCACAGGGTAGGGGCAGCATAAGAAAAGCACATGCCCCAGATGTTTTAACTGAACCCTGGGAATCTCTAGCAATCCTCATCGGTGGATTGGAGTGAGCGGGGGGGCAGTAGGGAGTAAGGAGATCTTGCAGATACTGGGGTCCTTGTTCATGTGGGGCTTTATAGGTCAGTAACCTGACCTTAAAGGTGATCTCCCACTGTACCAGCAGCCAGTGCAGTTCTGGTAGCACAGGCATGATGTGACTAGTCCTGGATGTCCCAGTCAAATGCCTGGCCACCGTGTTCTGCACTAGCTGTAAGTCACGGACATCAACCCCAGGAAGCCCTAGGTAAAGAACATTTCAGTAATCAAGGTGGGTGGTTATGAAGGCGTGGACCAGTGTAGGAAGGTCAGCCAGAGGAGCCAGGTGTTTCACCCAGGTGATAGTCCTAAGATGATAAAAGGAAGATTTGACAATGGCAGACACCTGCAATTTCAGGGTCAAGTTGCATCAAAAATAATGTCCAGGTTACGCACCCAGTCTGAGGTCATGAGCTGGTCATCATTAACTCTTTGCCACCACAGGAGCATTCTGAGATTGCAGCACTTGTCTCCTGCATCTCCTGTATACTTTTAACAGTGAATCCTGGGCATTTCTAAGCAAAAGCAAGCCATAGTCAGCATGTTGCAAACAAATGCGAATTGCTCAATCACCGTATCGCAAGTAGACACAAAGTATGAGTGGCAGAGTTATTCAGCACAAATTGCCTTTCCAATGGTGGCATGCATGTAATAATTAGTAATTTTGTTTCCTTTCTATGCTGGTCGAAAGAGGACATGAAATATTTTTACACAAAAAGGGCAATATAAGCCATTTTTTTGTAGGAAAATATGTAAATATCAACATCAAATTAAGCACACAGACATTAGATGGTGTTTTAATATTATGTTTGTTAAAAAAGATATCTTTTACTATAAAATGTAATTTTTCCCATTTTAGTCAAGGTGCTTTGGAGAGATTTGAGGGATGAATCTCAACCACGCACACCATATCGTAAACAAATGCGTATAACTCCACAAGTATACATGATGCACACAAAGTATCAACATGAAAGTTGATCAGCACAAAATGCCTTCAATGGTGCTATGCAACCAATTGTAATCATTACAGTTTTTGTTTTATACCTGCTGAAGTGCCAAAAGTGAATAAGCTGCTTAGGTGAATCTTGATGGAAAACATGTCAGCCATACACACCGTACTATAAACAAATGCAAATAGTTCTTAAAGTATACATGATACACACAAAATATCTGCAGCAAAGTTGGTCAGCACAAAATTTGGCACACATTCTCCCGCACTAGAGAATTCATTTTCTGACATGATGCCTGGTGTTTTACAGTTGGGGGGGGCAGAAGCCATGAAATCCATTTTATGTAATGTTGCTGCATGTTTGAAGGTGGAAGTCAAGGCACTCGCACCATAGAATCCATTCTGTGCAATGGGGCCAAGCCTCCTGGGGTGAGGGGGCACACAGATAACACAGAATGCTGTTTGCTGGATCATGCAGGGTGTTGGAACACCAGGCACCAGTCCACCAACAGCATTCCCAGTTGTTGGGAGGCTCACCACCATCTGAGACCCAGTACCATCACACAAATGGATTCCTGGTGTCAGGGCCTCCTCCAACCAGCAAGCACACAGTGCCATCACACAAAATGGATTCCCAGGTGTCTGGGTCTCCCCAATGTAAAACCCCATCACCATCCCACAAAATGGTTTTCTGGTATATTGCACCCCCAGCAACCCCAAAACACTACACATTTATGCAATGGTGCCTCAAGGGGACAGCCAAAGTGACGCTGCTGTCTGGGAGCTCCCACCACCTGTTACCATTGCACAATGGATGGTGCCAGGGACCTCCCCACAACTGGCAAATGCACAGTGTCACCCCAGGTTCTCCCACCCCAACATGAATCACTCAAACAGAAACATTCCTGGTGTCCATTCCCCCATCCCACCCCACCCCCAGTGACACAGCAATCAGCACAGATGGTGCAGTGGTCCCCCCACCCAAAGACCAATTCCAAACAACACACAGGTCTCTGGCACTGCACTCACCAAACACCTGAGCACACAGGTCCACCTGGGACACAAATGGGCATGTAGACAATCCTCCTCCCAGGGCGATAACTGCACAACCGCTCCCCGCTATGCACAATCTGTACAATCACTCCCAGCCATGCCTAGAATACAAGCGGAAATAACAAAAATAACGGAGATTATGTCTCCAGTATCCCAGCTCCCAGCAACACAGCAACGACCAAGAAAAACATAGAAGCCCATATAATTTTGTATGCAGCTTGTATAGTGTGTACCTTGTATGTCCAGAAGATACTACCCATAGGTTAGAAAATGCCGTGAGAAACCCACATACTTTGTATGGCAACCTGTATGTACCTGAATAGCCTGAAAGATGCCGCTTTACTGCCACCAGTTTCCTGGCTTCACGGTAACACAGTATCACAAACCAAGAAACAAAGAAAAAACACATAATTGGATTGTATGGCAGAACGAAGTACCTTGCATAATGAATCTTGGTCTTGGCGTTTTTCGAGTCTCGGCGTTCTCGGCGTGCAGACCAGGAAATATCAGGAAAGCCCAAAATATCACACAAAACACAACTGTTCAGTGAGACACAAATCTGCTACTGAAAACAGCAAACAGCCAAACAGGCAAGACACAAAATAAAACTAAAATGAGGACTTGTATTCAGCCATAAGTACTTCCGGTTTTACGGGCTTCTCTGTATCATGCTCTCAGAAATTAGAGAAATAAGCATGAAAACTCCACAATGAGATGTAAAACACCACATTTGTAAATACTGTACCTGAAATAAGAGGCATAACAGGGGGGTAATAATCTGAACAAACACGATGTCTCAGTGCACAGCAGCTCAACTTGCTCTCCTCGCTTACAGCAGCAAAGTGTGGCACAAGAATTAAAATGGGGTTTCAAGATTTTCAAATGGGACTACTATACTTGCCAACCAATCACAAGAGGCTTATAATGTGTGTGTCACCCAGGAAGGTTTAATAAGCCATAGCTTGATTGGTTGGCAAGTAATATTAACTAAACAAGTGACGTCTCCAGACGCCGCAGGGCACACATGCACTCAGCAGCTGACGCCTGTAGTCATCCATGGACACACCAGTGCATTTTACTGCCGACTACAGGCGGCAGCTAGGAGACAATGAGTTAAGCTACAGGCCTGATGGAAGCCCAGCCCAAAGACCCACCTCCGGGTGACCCAGGTCCACAACCAACACCTCAGTCTTGTCCAGATTTAAGCTCAGCCAGCTAGTGCTCATCCAGTCTCTGTTTTCAGCTTTGACAGTTGTTAAGCATGGAGATCGATCATCCTGTCCAGGAATAAAGGACATATACAGTTGGGTATCATCTGCATAGCAGTGAAAACCCAAACTGTATAGTCTAATTATATCTCCTAATGGCGTCATATACACTGCAAACAGCATGGGTGACAATATGGAACCTCATGCACACCACATGACAGGAGAGGGTATCAGAGGAATAAATTCCAGTAACAACCCTCTGGGTCCTGCCCATAAGGAAAGATTGAAACTAGCATGAGACTGCACCAGACAGTCCACAGAGAAGCTGCAGGCACTCCAAAAGCAAACCATGGTCCATAGTGTCAAATGCTGCTGAGAGATTGAGAAGGACTAGAATAGCATGAGCCTTTTGGTCTCTCACAATTAGGAGATCATTTAAAACCCAGACCTGGGTGGTCTCGGTGCTATGTCTTTTGCTAAACCCAGATTGGAGAACATCATAGACAATATGAATTGTAAGATGGTCATCCAACTGCAACGCAGCCACTTTCTCAATAACCTTACCCGAAAAGGGTAGATTAGAGACATGCCTATAGTTAGCTAGACAGTCTGGATGCAAGGAGAGTTTTTATGGAGTGGTCGAATGACCACCTCCTTGAGGAAATCAGGAAAGACCCCCTGCTCCAAGGAATTCCAGACAATTTCAGCAAGGATCAGGCAGATAACATCTACACAACCTACCAAAAGTGGTGTAGGGCCCAGATCCAAACTACAGCTGGTTGGTCACAAAGTCTGGACAATCCTCACAATGTCCATGAATTCTGGCCAACTAAAGTCATACCAGGTAGCATGGGCACTCACCACCTTCTGCTGATCTCCACAATCCCTTATAGAGAGAGTTGGGCTGATACCCAACCTGATGCTGGCAATCTTGTCTATGAAGAATCAAGCAAGCTCACCACACTTCATTTGTGAAAAATCTCTTCCAGGCTGAAGACAGACTGGATTGCACAGTCTGTCCACAATCAGGAACAGCTAAGCTGGTCAAGTCCATGCAGCAGCAATCTCCGGACAGGAATTCTGCCTTCTACGGGTGATTGCTGATTGATAGGCCTTATAGTGGTCCATCAATCTAAGCCTGTCAGCATCCAGGCCAGATTTCCACCAAGCTCTTTCTAGCATTTCCCCCACTCTTCTCCCAGCTCCTTCAAGGACCCATCAAACCAAGGGGTCCTCAGGCACAGAGTGAGTGACTGAACATGAACAGGAGTATTAAGTCCAGGGCATCACCCACCACCTTATTATAGGCAAGTATGTGATCCCTGGACTCATAGATTCACTTGATATTCTGATAGGTCCAGCACCACTGATTGGCCCTCTGGGGTAACTCCCCTCAAGGATCGATACTGGACCATCTCCGTAGGGGCAGGCCTATTTGGTAGTGCCCCAAACTGAACCTTATGGTGTGATGGTCTGACCTACTGATTGGTTCCACCCCAATTCCATGATCTCCATTCCCGGAGGAACACAAGATCCAGGGAGTGACCCCCTATATCGGTAGCAAGGGTAAACACCTGTGTAAGGCCCAGCATAGTCATAAGATGGAGGAGATAATTTCAAATTGTGAGAGTTCATCGTTGATCCAGTCATTGAAGTCACCCAGAATTAACCATCCGGGCAACTCCAAAGCCATGTCAACAATGAAGTCCGCAAACTCCTTCAGAAATTCTTTGTCTAGCTATAGCACAGCCCCCTTTGAAGAATGAGACTTAAAACTTGGTGCATATACCCGTGTTACACATTTCTATAAAATGTGGAGAAATCTGGATCAGAAATTTTAAAATTAGATTGAAATAATTGAAAAATAAATTTTGATCATGTTTGCCCACCCATACCATAGACCTCTTTCAGTCTAAGACTCTGAAATTTGTTACACTCAAGAAAACCATCAGTACCCATCTGCCAAGTTTGGTATCATTCAGATACATACTTGAAAATTAGATTAAAAGAACTGATACTTAAAATTTGACAACATTCTGTGGGATTTTGAAGTGTTTTAATGTGGTAATAAATCATCTATCTATAAAGTTTGAGATATGATATTTGGCATGATTACTTATTGATTCATGTTCTATTGCTGTACTGACCATCATGACATTGGGACATACTGTCTCAAAATGCTAGGTGCTCACATTCTGTCATTTTATTTTTTTGTGAGAAATTTCATGAACATTTTTATCTGCATATACCTCAGTCACCTTTGCACTGTAGCAAGAAATCTGATACTAGGTACATATATAGATGGAGTATTAATCCATATATCTGCAAAATGTTGTAACATTTCAATGAATGCTTTCAAAATGATACTAAAATAATGAAAATCTAAATTTTGGCAAAATGTTTGGCTAACTCTGCCAGAGCCCTCTTTAAAGCATGAGACTTAAAACTTGGCACACATGCCCATGTTGCATATTTTTTCTAAACCCTGAAACTGTGAAGAAATTTGAATAAGACATTTTAAAATAAGATGAAAATAACTGCATTATTGACCTTCCCAGTTTGCCTACACAGATGGCTGCTGTAACTCATTAGTTTCTGTCTCCTGCTGCTGCTGGTCTGGAGCCTGCTGCAAAATGACAAGACTTATGTGCTCATGCTGTGGATGCTGCCCTGTTGGAGGAGCAGGAGGGGCTGCTGATCCACTGCAAGACAGCAAGGTACTATGGCACCACCATGGGTGCAAAACCTCTGTGATGACTTCCATCACAAACAAAAATGAGAGACAGGGATAGAGACAGAAATGAGACAGAAAAGATTCAAGACAATGAGGAAACTGAAACTGACAAATAGATCTAAAACAGAGATTAAAAATAAAGATTACCTAGTAAAATATTGTTCTAGAAATTGCTGTAAGCAACACTTGAAAGCTGTAGTTTTTCTGTGGTACTTTCTCTGTCTGACTGGAAATGAGAAACAGGAAGCGAGTCTGGCACAGTCACTGTATAGAGATGTACAGTACCATGTGACTTGCATAAGCTCTTCTCTGTGATCATTAGGTAAGTTGGTTTCCAAAGGCCCTATTTTCACAGAAAAAATTACCTTGCCAACATCAAATGCACAGTTACAAGGCAAAGTTATGAAGAAAAGCAACTTTTTAGCACAGGGACAACATTTCACTAATTTAACTGTGAAGGTATTTATCAGCAATTCACCTGAACTTCATGGACAAATTAAAACTGCAACATTCCTAAGCTCTAGCTTTTGATTGAAGGTGATGGTCAAGACTTAGTTTAATATGAATTAGATAAGGGCTAGCTTTAAAGCTGTTGGTCCTGTGCCTCCTTTTCTGGTGTCCTTGGATTACTTGGTGTTAAGTTGATCTGATCCCATTACTGCCATCATCCCATCATAGTCAACAGAAATGTAATGTGATTTTTGGAAACAAGAGAACAACTGCTACATGACAATGGGATACTTTTAAAATCCAGAACACCATAATATGGTAGTTTTATTAGGAATGCAACTGATTTGTTAAAATTGAAATGACAGCATCACGCCTGAGTCATATCTGTTTATTGCATCTTTCATATGACATACAGTGCCATATCCAAATAAGACCACCTGCACACAGAATTGCTAGTCTGTCATTGATATTGTTGATTCTTCCATACTGTATAGTATTATATCTTAACAGCTAGAATCATTGCTAGGGCATTTTAAAATAAACAAAGTCAGTGATTTGATATCTTTGTTGTACCAACAAGAGAGTCTCCAAATGTTAAGCTTCCAAACTACACAGAGCTCTTCATCAGAAAATCAAGCGATAAAAAAATCCTGTTTCAGTACATGGTGCAGAACTGGTAAAAAAAAAACTTCCACACATGGATGTAACAATTCAGTGGATACAGAAAAAGGATTATTGGATATTATTCAGAGGCAAAAAAATTAGTCTTTGAAATCATAGTGTGTGTGTGTACGGAAGCATAACAGACTTGTGTGTGTGTGTGTGTGTGTGTGTGTGTGTGTGTGTGTGAGAGAGAGAGGAACCATTCAATGTGTCGAATCAAAAAGTACGAAACCAGTAGGCACAACCTATGATCAAACATGTAAACAGAACAATGTTAATGTTTAAAGGCAAGCCAAAATCTGATGTAACAAATATAAGTTATACTGAGTATATAAAATAATAACATGTACAGGAAATACCTGTGTGCTATACCTCAGGCAAGAAAAAGGCAGTTGCCAGTTTAAATTCTGTAATGGGTCATGAACGAAGGTCCATATTCATTCCATCATGAATTGTATTGAGACGAAAAGTGTTTAACCTCATCAGCTGGCCTTTTTTGTGTATTTCTGAAGTGTCCTTTGAAAACTGTCACATCCATGTTCAAAAGTGATTTTTTGCCAGTTCTACACTATTTACTTCAACTGGGTTTTTGTAGAGCCTATTGTTTTCTGAGGAAGAGCTCTGTTTAGTTCAAAAGCTTAAAATTCTGGGAATCTCTTGTTGGTCCAATGAAATGTATCAAATCTCCAAATTTGTTTATCTTTTTGTACAAGGACCAATATGGAAATGAACAATTTTTAAGGCATATTAAAAATTATTATTTTGAAAATTAATATTTTTGCATGTTAAAAAATGACCCACTAAGAAAAAGAGTACAGTATGTAAATACATTTTGCTTATTGGTGATGTACAACTCTTTTCATGTGTTAACATGTAAACATTACATGATTTACAATTATGTCAAGTGACATCAAAACACATACAGACACATCAACATAATGGGTCATATTCAATAATAAGCCATGTACTCTGGTAGGGCCAGGGCTATCTGAGCATGACTGCATAGCTCTGCACTAGGGATGGGTCCAACCAAAATAACAGATGTGGACTGGGCTGGAAGTTTTCACTGGAAAGCCCTGACTGGGCCCTGCAGTGGATCCCCACTCATCAGGAGCAGGGGAATCATGGGACATGGTGGCCCACATATATTACCTTGTCCCCAACAGCTAGGAAATGTTGGGGTCCATGACTGCAGGGGCTTCTATGACTTGTATCAGCATGTCAGGGCCAGTGTACAGATATTAAACTAGACCTCCCCATCCCAAGGACCCAGTCAAGTACAAATGGCTTTGTGCATGCTACACTCGGCTTGTCCTCTGTGGCAATGCCCACTCCCCAGTGCATGAACAGACCAGCTATATAGTTGTGCAGGATCCCCTCTGCATGGTCCTAGGTATGAGTACAGAGTGGATGAGTGCCAGTAGTGCATCTGTGTGTTTTCACAGTTCCATCTTCAGAATGTGCCCTTCTAAGTGCACTCATCATTAGGGCACCAGGATTTAATTTCACCTCCAGATTTTAATGCAGGGAGCTGTGCCCCAAAACCCCCATGTGGGGCTGTGCCTCCCATGCCCTTCTAACTATATATTCTAACTCCGGGGCAGACCTTGGGGAGGGGCAGTGAATGTTGGTGCTCTATTGAGAGGCACACTCAGACCGGTGCACAGATAGCCAGAAGGGCCACTGGACACCTGAGCTGGGTGTATCCTGGCAGTACATGCTGTGTATCAGGCATATAAGCGTGGATTCCGGTAATGCATAGGGCCCATAGTGTTTTGTGGAATGTTTTCAAAAAAGCAAGAATAACAAAACTGCTTTTTGACTATTTATAAAAATCATACTTTTGCTAAATAATTTCATATGTTTTTAGTTAGATAACATAAATCATTAGGACTTTTACACTTCAAGAAAAAATAACCATTTGTAACTGGCCTGTACATAATCTTGAATTATTTCCACCCTCAAAGAAAAACATTTTTCTTAATGAACAGAGACATTCTATCATTCTTGATGCAGTTGACATATTAGGAAGCTGACATTTCATTTTCTTTATTAACATGTTATTTCATAACTTTTACAATGTGATATTTAAAACTTTCTTCAATCCAGAACATTCTTTTGCTTTTAATGGAAGATCACGGTATAGTGATATGGCTATCATTTCTTTCCGCACTCTTTGATCAGAATGTGTTTTGAATGCAGCAATAAATTCTGAAAGATAAAAATATAAATTAAATCAATAGTGTATGTTCAACTGGTTATTTACAAAATGTTAATATAAAAAAATTTAGTAAAGCATCATGGCAATATCATTCTGTTCACTCTGAATATTATTCTGCCACTGGAAGTTCTCATCAACTACTCACCCTTCCCCTTCTGCTGCCCCAATGTGTAACAATTTAAAAATAATTTCCAGACCATTAAAGAAAGCCACACAGGACACTGCACCCTCAAAGTCCGGGACCATCCTAACAAGTCCAGTTCTCTTGACTAGGACTGATGCGGTCCTGCCATCTTATCTCAAGCTTGTCATTGCCCTTGTGTTGTATAGGATGGGAGTTAATGCAAATACCATCCCTTCTATGTCAGGCTGGGGCAGCGAATGGAGGACTTCAGCAGTCTTGCATAACATGCTGAAAAAAAAAAAGGAAGTCTGTGTCTCGTGGGAGTTTGTTGTTGTTTGTTGAGTGGTCCAGAGCTAAGTTGATATGTTTTGTACTTTTAAGGGGAGAAGCATTTGTAAGCTGGGTCTATTGAGTGATCAGGACACAACATTGTGTAGAATAGGTTAGGAATTTAGGTGGGCTTATTGTGGATTTGGACGCAGGTGGTGGCTTCACCATAATCCAGTCCAAGGAATGCACATCTGCATCCAGCCTGATGACCTATCAATCATTTGTCAGTGGCTCACTAGGTAACACACTTGCCTTTGAGGCTGCGAGATCAGAGAGCTGTGGGTTCAGTTCCCACATCTGGCACTTGGGTTAATATCCCAATACTGACACTGTAGTGCAGCATGAGAGGGTGCTGCACTTTGAGGTGCCGCCTTCGGATGAGATGTTAAACCGAGGTCCCATCTGCCTGAATTGGTGGCAGTTCAGATGGGTGTTAAAGATCCCATAGCACTTATTGAAAAGAGTAGGGGAAGTTTATTGAAAACAAAACATAACATCACCATACAATCATAATATACAGTGTACAAAAGAGTTCAATACAACAAGGCTTTTAGACAAAAAATGATTCCAAAAGACAAAAATTGAACCTCAGAAAATTGTTTCTTATCCTTGATTTTTACACTTGCTAAATCAGTTTCTATCTGAGAAATAATTGAAAGAGAAGACACAGAAATTTGCTGGAAAATCAATTGACATCTTGCTTGCCATGAGTGAAACTGAATAAGTGAAAAAAACGTTCAATGTACTAAAATGAAAGGATTGCCAAAACCCTGTATAATCCCTAAAACTAAAGTATTATAAGTCATATGTACCAAAGCAGGCAGTTTCAATAAACAGATTCATCTGTCCAAAACTGTTTAGCAAAAGGACAATCTAAAAAAATGGGAAAGCGTTTCTATGGAAATACAATTTGCTCTCAAACAATATCTTTCAGTCAATGGCTTATATTTAAGATTACCACGGACACCTAGCCTGCCATGGGCAGATATCCAAACAATATCCCATGCAAAGGCCAGGATTCTAAAGTCACTCAGTTTGTGCAAGGCAAAATTCATCTTCGTAGGAACACATTCTGGGAAGACTAAGATCTTACCTTGCACAGTGAAAACAATATAATTGTAAAAGGATTTCCTAGAATGGGATACCAGGATAGGAATGATACATTCCACTGCTTGCATTTCTTAAAAGTTGGCACCCATAAGATGGCAATTGATCATATTTAAGAGATTTTTGAGGAACAATTTTCCATGTCTGCAAGAAAGGGTCCCAGATAAAGCGAGACCAAACCTGCCATATCTGTTGTTGTAAATCCCAAAGAAAATTAAAGGAATTAAATAAAAATATTGAGTGAAAAATATGAGTGGATTAATCATATCCAAACCTCCCTTTTAACTGGCAAGTAAGTAAAGTTCCTGTGGACCGGATTCAATCTGTTCCCCAAACCATTTGGAAAAAAACACTAAAAGTCTGGTTTCCAATGAAAACGGAGGTGGAAAATATAACTCAAATATAAAAGACCGAATCAAAAACTTTTAACAACGGAAACCCTTTTCTTTTTCCCAAATTTCCATTGCTTCCAAACATTAACTTTAGCTTCACCTATGCTGAGTCGTTGTTCCCAGTTAAAGGTTGCTATATCACCATGCCCAAACCACAGACCCAGAATTTTACGCTGTGTGGAAGCAAAGGGTATGCCATTGGTATCAAAAAACAATCCTGCTCAGGGTTTAAAGAAAAATAAAACTTTTAGATATATTGAGGTCAGACCCTGAAGACAGACCCCATGTCTTAAAACTAGTCAAAGCATTCTGAAGGAAAGCTCATTTTGCATAAACAGAGTGACATCATCTGCATATGCTAAGACTTTTACCTTTGCAGGAAATGTCTGGAGCAAGTCCTAAATGTCATTACTGCTATGGATATACCGAATAATGGGATCCAAAGCATAGGCATATAATAGGGGGCTTAAGGGCATCCCTGCCTGACACCTCTAGTGACTGGGATTGCAGACCCTATAAGACTGTTCACTAATGGGTGAACTTCCGCATCTAAGTATAATAAAGAAATCCATTGTACAAAGGGTTTCGGATCTGATAGGCCAATAAAAGAGTAAATAAATATGAATGGTAAATACTATCAAATGCCTTAACCTGATCTAAGGCCACTATAAATCCTGATCCTTGTCCATTTTACTAGACTCAAACAATTCTCTTAAAATATATAAGTTCTGTTGAATCGTTTTTGAGGAATCGCACAAGACTGTGCCGGATGAATAAGAGTATTCGAAACCAGAGATAATCTATTTGTAAGAATTTTGGCAAGAATTTTATAATCGCTATTAAGCAAACTAATGGGCCTCAATTGATAGTAACCTAGGATCCCCTTTTTATATAAAAACTTTAAGAGAGAAATATTAAAACTGGGAAAGCTTAAACCCGAGGTCAACATGTAATTGAAGACCATCGGAGAAAAGACACATTATGGAAGAAAATTTTTATAAAATTCATTTGGAATGCCATCTAAGCCCGGTGATGTTTTTGTTTTAGTGATTTTATCACCGTTTCCACTTCTAAGAGGAAATAGGCTGTAATAAGGAGGTATGATAAGAAGTATCCAAGATAGGCAAACCAGACAAAAATTTAGCTGGGAAACTGTCCTGTTTTCCCAATTGTCCTTCAAAGGAATTCAAAAGAAAGGATTGTACTATTTTCATCATATCCATATCGGAAGTAACTGCAGTTCCATCCGAAGATAATAAGCTTCCCATTAATGTCTTATCTAAGCGCTGTTTACAGGCTGCATAGGGTCCAGCTGGATGTGATTTCATCCCAAATCGAAACTCCATATCTAAGGATTTAGCTCTATTATATTGGTAAAGTAACATTTGCTTTTAATTTCAGCAATCTGGGACTGAAAAGAGACCTGTCCTTTGGAGGAAAGGACATCAATTTGTAAAGCTGATTCCGGTATTGTAGATATGTGAGGTATTGTAAATTCACTTTAGTTTTTCCTTTAGCTATCAAAAGGACTTAATCTCTTGCTTAGTATCCAACCACCAAGAAAAAGGATCATCATAAAGACAAATGACGAGTGTCTTGCAGCAAGTAAAGTCTGTAACTCAGTAACATTATCATCATTTTCTAAGAAGGAAACATTAAGACGCCACCTAGGGCTTGCTGCTGGAATTTTTACGAACTTTCTAGATTTAAAAACAATTAGAATTTGGTGATCTGAAAATTCAGATGGTTGAACTTGTGAAAAGAAGGCTTCAAATATTTGGAAACAAAATGAAATCTATGCGAGAAGAGAAGGTATGCCTATGATAGGAAGAACCCCCAGTAGCATGTAAAGATCTATATACATCAGTTAAATCTGCAGAAGTGACCATCTGACGAAGGCAAGAGAGTCACAATATAGTTTTTTTCATTTGAGAATCTCCTTTAAATTTAACATCAATATCAGAGTTAAAATCTCCTCCCCAAATCACATGCCTTCTGGTATATAAAAGGCCTAATGTCCTCCAATAATTTTATTCTTGCAGCCTTCGTCTGAGGGGCATAAATATTTATAAGTCGAAATTCAAAATCCCGACAGGCACAGTCTAAAAGCGCCCCAGGACAAATATCTACTAGCTTAGAGATCCGAAATGTGGAGGTAAACAGTATTCTATACCATCTGCCATGTCCGTGCTAAATGTCCAATAAGACGGTCCCCATGCCCACCTTTTTGTGTTTGGGAAATCTCAGCCAATGAGGAAAGTCTGGTTTCTTGTAAAAATAACATCTACCTGTAATGTGCTAAGGGCAGTTAGAAGAGATAATCGTTTCTAAAATTTTTAATGCTGCACACATTAAGAGATGCTATTTTAAGAGAGGCCATGATGTGAGGTAAAAGTTTAAGACCCAGATTTCTGAGAAAAGTAGCTTTCCTTTTCTTTCCTTTTTCCTTTCTTCTCCTTTGCTAGCTCAGTTGTTTTACTAACCTCCTCTTCTGAAATAAATTCCGACAAGTGTGATGTATCAGACTCAGATCTGAATCCCTCCCTCTTTCTGCAAAGGAGAAAAAATTGTCGATCAAATCGAATTTACTGATAAAGGTTTACTAGAAGCTCTAGTAAACCGTCTGGGCTTAATCTATTTCAAAGGGGGGAGGCATAGAAGGAGATGCCTGTGGAGAGTCAGACTTAGTCAAAGGAATTCCTAGCTGAATAGCGGCATCAGAACTGGAAGGGCCTGCTGTTTCATCAGGAATGATGGGCCTATCTCAGGCTTCTGTAAGCTGTGTGAAATATCGTCCTCAGCAACTAACACTGATGATACAGTCCCATCTCCTTTTAACCTGTGCTTTATGTACAAATCCTCTGGGTCCCACCCCCGCTTTATTGTGTGAGGCCCATGGACATTGATGGAATGTGACCCTTTTCATCACATAAATTGCATTGAAAATATTCTGGCACCTATCCACAGAATGTCCAAAACCTTCACACAGTGGACATTTCAAAAGATCGCATGTGCTACTAAGATGTGTTTTAGCTCCACATTTGTAGCACGCACGGGCTGCCCACTATAAAAGCACACACCCCTTTCCTTTCCTAAAAAAAAACTGTTAGGCAAATGGATTACCCCATTCACTTGTGGCAATTTCACCTTAAATCTCCAGCTGCCAGTCCAGATACCTTCCAAGTCCAAAATAGCTTCAGGAGGTCCCAAAACCTCACACTTCTTTTGTAACCAGTGGTAAATGTTACTAACATTAACCCCTTCATTACGAAACATTACAGTAACATAACGAATCAGGGGTTTAGTAAGGGTAAGGCAAAAGGGTACCCAAAGTGGAGATGACTTCAAAGTGGAATATTTATCCCAGAATCTCTCCATACCTTTAGCTGTCTTAAAACTTACATCAAAAGTGTCTTCACCTGAAATGTGAATGAGTGCGAAAATATCTTTCGGAAAAAATTCATTGAACCTTTTAGCAATGAATTGGCAACATAATACCTATCAGGATGGGTTGGTAGGCCACCCTGTAACGCAAGCGCACAGCATTTCTTTCTAGGAGCTTGCTCCAACTGATTCTTAAACAGCTCCGACATAGGTATTTTGTGTTGCTTTGTATTAGACTTTTCTCAGTAACATTAACTCCATTACAGTAACATCATCTTCCCCAACGAGCTTGGCTTCAAGGAGGCCAAAGGACGTTGACTAGCAGGCTGTACAGCATTATTTTTCCCTTTCCAAGTCCCTACCTGAGCTCAGGGTTTCTGCAGCGTTGGCATGCGTGAGGTGTAGTGGTGATATAGCAGTCCAATCTGGATCAGGAATCCAGTGTCCAGTGTCCGCTTTATCCAGCCCGAATCTCCTAACGCCTCCTCCGATGACCAGTCCATTGAAGGAAAAGAAGATTTCGTGTGAAAGTCCAAATTGTTCACGTAAAACTTGCGTGGCCCTTTTGGTGAAATCTTCCACATCCACGTCTCCGGTGGTTACGCGTCCTGCATCTGGTGCACCCCAAAAGGCTCTCTCCCGCGACTTCCTGCAGAGCAGTCCTCCCAATCGGTCGTCCAACAACCGACTGCGCACCGCCTCGCCTCCTTCCTCATTCCGAGAAGACGGCTGCAGCGAATCCAGGCCAGTCACTCCTAAGTCGGACTGTAATGTAGCCCGAGTAGTCTCCAATTCACAGGGTATTACTCTAGAAATGTCCTCCATTCCATCCGAACTCTCTCTCATTTCTGCCACAACGCCAACTGCTACAGAGCCCTCCACCTCCATCGTGAAGGAGGAGAACACTGCGCAGCCTCACAGTGCTGCAATCAGCACTGTTCTGCCACCAGCGATCTCGCACAGTAGGGGAATTTCGTGTCCTGGCCAAATTTCCTCATTCACTAAAAAATACCACCAACAGCTTAATCTGGTTCAAGGTCAATTGGCATTCATCAGTATCCCTCCCCAGGTCGTGCCTGAAAATAGGCAGGATTTGTCTAGTGCACTTATCCGTCAACAAAAAAACAAAAAAAAATCAGACAGGAATCTGTTATTTTTAATGCAAATTAAATTTGTTTGATGTCTCATTTGAGGTAAAAGTTCTGAAAACTGGCATCCAGCTTTCAAATTCTTGACTGTGAGATTAGTCAATTATACTTTTAAATAATTAAAAACATTGTTAAAAAACACACATTGGCCTGGTGACATAGAGGGTTGAGGTGCAGGCACCTTACCTCAAATCACACCAGTGACACGAGTTCAGGAATGGACTTGGGGTGCCAAGAGTCAGCAGGGGAGGATAGGCTCAAGCATCCATTGGACTGCTATCCTATCCTGGGGTGGGATTGGGGAAGGTCTCACTTGGTAGTGGCCCCAGTGGAGACTGGAGGCACTACACTAGTGGCACAATGGGGAAACCTGAAAACCGGAAATATCACTGTGGCTGCCAGATGATGGCTCTCTGACCCCCGACACCTCTGGTGCCTTCAGTGAGCTCTGTCTCCTCAGCAGCATCCCTGGGCCCTACTGAGAGTGCACTGGCATGCCCCTCTGGTGCCTTCACCCTCGGAGGAGGGGACCCATCTGGTGAAGGGTTACATCTGGGATATCCCTGGGATCAGCTGCAATATGAGGATCAGAGAAGCTTGAGTAAGGTCAGTGGGGTTAGGTAGAGGCTTGCAAAGCTGATGGAGTGGTGGTCACCAGAGCACAGAAGAGGAGTAAACAGATAATGCAAAAATAAAAAAATAAAATCACACATGCCCCATAGTGCAAAGCATCATGGGTTGTATATGTAAATCACCACAGTATTTAGACTGGTTCAGCTTTAAGCAGGAATGCACAGTGCTGAAATGCCTCTCACACAGTCTGCAAAAGGTGCAAACAGAAGACATAACCCAAACCTGATAGACCAACTTAGGATAGCGGTTCATTTCTCTGTGGTGTCACATGGACGAGGCACACTGATTAGTCCTGGTAGGACAAAACACATATCTGTGTCTTCTGTTTGTACAATTTGCAGATTGTGTGAGAGGTCTTTTGGCACCATGCATTCCTGCTTAAAGCTGAACTAGCCTAAACTTTTGTGGTGATTTGCATATACAGCCCATGATGCTTTGCATTACAGGGCATGTGTGATTTTGTATTTCTTTGAAACTTGGCTTCCTGGCAAATGCCCTTTGGGGTAACCTTTGCCTCTGTGCTTTTGCACTGGTCACCTGATTGATCTGAATTACAAAACACTGGTTGTAATTATTGTTTGTTATGTAGCCATCATCCTTCATTGTTTGTCTTGTTACCAATGTATTTTCTTGATGTGGAGCTTTTGAAAATGAGTCTCTGACTCAAAGGATTGCAATTATGATATTTGCAAATAAAAGAAAAAAAGCTTGTTTGTCTTTTATTTAAAATAAATTACCTTGTTAACTAAATACCCTTTGGTTCCAAAATGTGGCAGCCTTTCATCTGATCCCAATAACTGACATAAGGTGGGTTGTCAGGGACACAAGACCCAAAATGAGCATTAGTGCGCATGCCAATGACTGTTGAAGTGTACATTTCCGATGGTCCTTTTCTGGTCTTTCCTTGTCTTATCCATTTTACTGGTAACACAGATTTAGGCAAAATCACCAAGTTTCCTGTTGTTTATTTCCCCTGCCATGGGGGCAAGGAGATGGGCTATTGCCTGAGTGGGCCTTGTATTTATTAGTTCATTTTATTTGAAATTAATTTTATCAGACAGGCAAACTGAGATGACCAACACTCATTCACAGTTGGCAATTGTGGAAAGGTAGTGTGTGTGTGTGTGTGTGTGTGTGTGTGTGTGTGTGTGTGTGTGTATGTGTTATGTCTGTGAGTTTTGTGTGTATATATGTGGATGGGGTGGTGGGTTTAAACAGTAAAGCAACATAAAAAGATCAGTGTTTGGAAATTCAAACAACTAATAGACTTACCAGCATTTTTCTTGCACTTTGGAGTTTTAGTTGTGCTGCCCAGAACAGACTTACTTTACCTTTAAACAACGTATTTGTGGCTGAGGTTAAATGTCTACTAACCCTTAGGCTGCTGACAGAATTAGAACATATAGGAATGTTGGACTGATGTATCAGTCCATGGCCATGCAAGGGTTAATACTCTGGGAAGCTTTTTCAGATCTATGAGATGGGGCTATGCTAAGCCACAGGGCCACTCACAATGTGGCATACTACACACTTGATAGCATATTTGAACATTCTACATAATGCCTGCATGACACATGTTTGAATATTCCACCTTGGTGTGCAATGCTAAATTGGCATTAGTAGCCACACAAACATTGCTCCACATCCCTCACTGGTCAGCACATGTACTCCACTGGCATGGCCAACCATAGGCAGACATGCACAATATTCTATTTATGGCAGTGTAAATATTATAGTTCAGGTATGTAATGTTATTGCCTTTGAGCACAGCTATGCAAAGGACCACCATCTGTAGTGCAGGCACTAACACACCATTACCATCCCATTAATAAATAATTATCTCAACTTTGCTCCTCATGGGTTCCAGTGTCTTTTCACACTGCACAGCATGTAGAACTCCAACCCAAGCTAATAGTGCAGACCAATTGACAGGTTCTACACAGCATAGATCTGTCAGCTGGGTTATGGCCATAAAACCAAGAAATAACTTACCACTATAGATGGTGAACCACAAACACATATCAGTGTTTCTATATTTTTTTGGTGGGGATTGGGTGTCTTCCAGCACATTGTACTGTCAGGAACTACGTACCTCAGGAACCATTTTCAGCAAGTGCAGGGCAGAAAGAGGGTTAGCCTAAGTATATGCCCTACTTCCAAGTGATCCCCTTCATCCTGGCCACACTAGCCCGATTATCCCAACTTCTCCCAGGATTTACTCACCTGTGTCTTCCTCTAGGGCTTGCCCTTCTGGTGGGGTGGCAATGTTGCACAACACTGTACCATGTTACAGATATGATTTTGAAACATTTGGTTTGGAGCTTGCTGCTTGCTGGAGTCCTCCTGTCAGCCAGCATTATCCTGGTTTTCTTCCCTCCCTTAGTGTGTTGGAGCATTGTGCAGTGATGTAAATAGTGGTGTTACACATGCTCCCATATATGGCATGCCAGACATCTGCTACTCCTCAGCCTCAATGCTGTGGTCCCAGTGCCCTGCCTTCCAGCCACTGGTTGGGGCCAGGCTAATGCCATGCACCAAACCACCCGCCTGCCCAAATAAGGGTAGCAGTCTATCAGATGCTCTGTCTTCTTCCTTATGCTGACACTCAGATGCCCTAAATTCATTCCTGAACTCATTTCATCAGCACCACAGGAGATAGAGCAACCCCTGCAACAGCAGGGCAGCTCCATTTTCTGCTCATTTATACCTTTTAGAACAAGACAGCAGGCATGCCAGAAGTGCAATAATGTATTTATTTGAAAACAAGTGACAGGAAAAGGCACACTGAGCCAAAGCTGGTTTCCAGGTGATACTTAGGAAAGGAACAGGGTGTAAAATATATATTACTGACACTGTTTCCAATCATGATAACATGCAAACAGAGAACAGCATTTAAAACAGAGGTAGGTCAAAATTTAGGTAGCAATAAAATCTGGTGTTTCAACCATACCTACACCAGGATAGGAGACAAATGCAAGGGAAGTGGTCAGGTAGTGGGAAATAGTGCAGCAGGGAGGGAAAGAGTTTCACCTGGCACCTATGGGAGGCAAGGACGAGAAGGGGAGTTGTTCCAGAGTGAAGGAAGATAATACTAAAGGGTGATTGCTCAGCAGAGGAGCAGGGATAAGGAATGGCAACCATGCATGGATCCCTAGAATGGAGGGCACAGGAACCACAGGGAATGGGGAGTAGAGTGAGATAATAGGAAGGGCCCAAACCAGAATTTAGATAGGAAAGACGCACTTGTGTTCTGAAAAAGTAAGGGTAGGGGAAGAATGGATAATTAGTAGTTGAGAGTATGAGATAGAGAGTTGGTGGCAAAGCAGAAGACAAAGTTTTGGAGGGTATCCAATCTGGCCAGGGAGGTGGTGGGAGTGGTACCATAGATCACATCCACATAATCAAGGACTGGGAGCACCACTTTGGTGACAAGCATGTGACATGCCTACAGAGACAGACAGTGTTTATTGCAATACAAGCCACCACATTTAGGGCAGAGCTTTGTGTGGATAGTGTCAACATAGGTAGATAAGTCAGATTTGCTGTCTAGCCACACACTGAGGTGTTTGAAGGACTAAATCACTTCTGAGGGGTGCCATCCAAGGTCAATAAGACAGGCAGAGTTGGGATTCTGGCAAACTGACTGGTGCCACAGGTCATGGACCCAGTTTTTTTTGTGTGTGTGTTTACCCAGAGATTGTTTGATTGGAAGCAGTCCAGGACATTGTATACTCTAAGTCTTCGTGGACCAGACCTTCCATGGCTGTAGTGGCAGCAACAGGAGGTATAGATGACTGTGCCATCTGGATACATGTGGACATGCAAATTAGCCAATGCTGTTGGGAGATTGATAAGAAGATGGAGAACAGGATGGGTCCCATGATGGAGATCTGTAGGACCCCACCTGGATGGGAAGTGGAAGTTACCTGTACTGGTGGCAGACAGCCCACGATGTAATAATGGAACCAGTCAACAGCAGAAGCTGAGAGGCTAGAAGAACTCAGCTTATCAATGACGAGTGGGTGGGACACGAAGACAAAAGCCTTGGTCAGATCAATGAAAATTGCAGTTGTTGTGTGTCTCTGATTCATTCCTAACAAGACAGAGTCAGCTACACACAGTACACACAGCAGGGAGTAGACAGTGGTGTGATGCTTCAATAAGGCAGACTAGAATGGGAAGAGTAATTCAATGGAGGACAGAAAATTGGAGAGTCTAGTGCAGACAAGCTCCTCCTGCAAATTAGCAAGGGAAGGGAGAAGGAAGATTGACTAGAAGTTATCAAGGAGGAAGGGTTACCCTTTGTGAACTGGAGGAACTTTGGGAAACTTCCAGGACTGAGAGACAGCATAGAAGGAGATAAAGGAATTAAGTAGTTGAGTCAGTGGACATGATATGGCAGGAGTGGAAAAACTGAGTAGTTTATAACCCAGACCATCAGTGCTGCATTTATACAGGTCGAGAGAGTGGAGAACAGTTAGGGTTTCTTGGATAGGAGGAGGGGAATAGGAAATTGGTGGAAAGGAGAGAGAGGGGTATCAGAGGAGAGCAGGAGGCTGGAGGCTAAGTGGCAGGGAGAGCACAAGTTGTGAAGAATTCACTGAAGTGAGCAGCAATAGAAAAGGAGTTGGACATGGGTGAACCATTTACTAGAAGGACCAGGGGATGGCCAGAAGGGTCAAAAGGGAGTAAATTACTTTCCAGAACTTTGAGGGACATTAAGGTACAGTAGTTCTCAAAGTTGGCCATAAACGTGTGCATTTTCATATCCCAGGCAGCCTTTGTATAGGATTTCCTGATAGTCCTGTATGAGATGAGGTCAGGACGAGAGTGAGGTAATTTGAAACATGACCAGGTGGGATCATGGAACTTGTACAGATTTTTGCTTTTGGGAGCAATCAAGGGGGTGAAGGTGAGTTTTAATCCTGGATTTTCTGAGTGGGGTGTGCTTGTCCTAGACAGAGGACAGTTTCAAGTGATCAGGAGAGGCAAAGTCAATGTCAGCAGTAGAGGGTACGCTGTCAACCCATCACAGCAAGGTCACTCAAGAGAGCAGAGCTGTTGAGTGACTGGAGGGATCTAGTCCAGATGTATTTAGGGATGGAGGTGGATACTGGACCTTCCTGATGTAGAATGTCATGCAGCCATCACTGAAAGAGTCCAGCAAGATTGCTGCTCAAGCAATATGAGTGCATAATAAGAAATAGTGAGTGCATATTAATTAGTATGGAGCTATACAGAGCCATTTAACCCTGTAGAATAGAAAAGGAAAATATAATCAGTTGAAGAGGAAAGTCAAAGGCTGAAATAAAAAAATATACATATGACTCAGAGGGTAAGAAGGAAGTTAAAACAGATGAACAGGATGTTTTATTAAAAGAAATGAAGTAAGACTTTTCAACTTTATGTGAATCTTGCTGACACTTGAAGGGAAGCATTATGCCCGATTTAACCAGCTTAATGTCTTTATCTCTCAGAAGCAGAGAACTGAACAGAGAATAAGTAATGTGGAACATACATCAGTCCCTATAACAAATATGCTATATCATCATATAAGAAGTACTAGGTAGAGAGTACTATTAAAATAAAATAGAGCTAAAAGCAGATGATAAGAATCTTCGTCAGTGCACCAGAGAAGTTCCATCTAAAATGCTTTATCTAACATGATTAGAAGCTGCAGTTTATGTTAGAGGGTGGCATTCATTAAAATGTTTCACTATGAGATCAAGTGATGCTGGAACTCTGAAAGCAGGTCTTCAGACTGACTCTGATCGAGTTTGGGCTAAACTGTTTTTTTTTTTATATCTGACCTATTATTTTTATCTCTCTGATGAGCAGTGACATTTATTGTAATGTGGCAATTTTTGGAACAGATGGCTACTGAAAATACTCTTCCAGCTATGGAGGTTTCTGAAGCTCCCCACTCTGTGAAGTCTTCCATCTTTCAAATGCAGGACACTAACAGATTCCCAGAAAAGTTAGAGGTCGAGGAGATTACTAAGCAATTGCACAGATTCTTTACTGAAATGACCAGTATCAATCTAACATTGATCACTGTTGCTCACAATATAAAAGCAAATTAAACCTACCCTGGAACACCTAGCACAAAGAATGGGGACATTGAAACCTGCGCAGCTCACTGGAGGACCTTAGCATCGTGAAGAGCAGGAAATCAGAGAACTCCAGAAAAATAGAAAAACTTGAGGACCAGATCAAGACCAAGAGAACAGAAGTAGGAGGAATAACTTTGTCTTTGTTGGGAATCCCAGAGAAAGCAAAAGGTGCCGACATTCTTCAATTCATGCAGGAGCTTCTCTGTAATATTGTTGGAACCCCACTGTTTGCTGACCTCAGCAACATTGAGCTTGCCCACTGATCACTCAAACCTGCTCCACTGTCTTGATGGAAATCCCAGGGCAATTATTATTCAGTGCTTAGACTACCAAGAAAAGATTTACATTCAAAATAGGGCATGAGAAAAGAATGCACTAAAGTGGCAAAGCACATATTTTACATATTTAGTGTCATCACCTCTCGTATTGGATTGCCAGATGGCTTATAAAGATATTAAAAACACACATGCAGTCAAACTTCATTTTCAGATCTTGTTCCCAGCCAAATGGCTGGTGTATGCACCGAGTGGCAATGTGGAATTTCAATCAGCAGTCGCAGCTTGGCAAGGCCCCATCAAGATTTTACCCAGCCTTCAGCTAGATTCCCTACACCCAGCTCCCCAATTGACTGTGCCTGCTACCTGAAGGACCTTAACTGGATGCTGGGATGAACAAAAATAGATTAGTTGTTCTATTGGTCCTTGTAAGAACAGATCTAGCAGCAAATGGTTGGTGATTCTTTGAACAACTGGCATAAGTCTCTGAGGAAGGACTTGTTGGTCCAAAAGTAGACATTGTTTTCTTTTGTAACATCTATGTTGGTCCAATATAAGGTATCAAACCATTTGCTTCTGGATCTGCTAAGAATGAAAGTATTTTTTTCCTTTTTGGCCCTCGTTTCACTTGAGAGTTAGAAATTATAAACTGCTTATTTAGGTTATTTTTGTGTGTAGATTAATGTTTCATACTGGTAGGGGGGCTAATTGTTAACTTAATTCACTGCCTGGCTTAGTGAACAATGCTCCAGGTTAGCCTGCATGAACATGCACACAATAAAATACTGACACAGAATATATTCTTGCAGATCTGTTCGGTAGTCGATGCCATCAGTTTTAAGATTGATAACCACTGCCTATTGCATTGCATGTGTATTTGCCATAGTTTTATTGCTTTGTTATTATTACTGGATCCAATACAGTATATGGGTTGCATAAACAATATTACACAGCTGATAGGATTTCAATTGTAAGTATTAAGGCTTCAGCTTGATCTATTGTGGATTTTTTGCTGAGTTATTTCTTTTGGCATTGTTAACTGGACCTGTTGTTTATCTCATGCTTCACCCTAGGGCCATCATAGACCAGAGTGGTTCACTGGCTGCATTTCCCTATAATGACATCACCGGCCTTAGCACTGAACTGACACATACTACACTGTAGTTTGCAGCAACAAGATGATGGCCATACTTTCTTGTTGTTTTGTTAGTATTAGCTTTTGATACAGGTGGAGGGTGGGAATTTAAGCAATAATGCATTACAGGGTGGTGGTTTGTTCTGGATAACCTCACCCCTAGGGTGGTTGGGTCAAAGGCTGAGTGCATCCAACACACCTGAAGAGAGATTATCACAGCACAACCCACATTCTGGAGTGCATTATTGCTATTATACAATGGCACTTACTTATTAATATTGTGGGACACAATGAGCACATGTAGATGGCTCTTAGGCAGATAACAAGTGTTGGAACTTCCCTTTTCAGTTGTATAATTTTATTTTTTAATTTTTTTTGAGGAAACAATCTCCATGTGAAAACACTGCATCATGGTCATGCAAATAATCCGTTGTCTTTTGTCACTGTAGTGTGTTATGCAACATTAGAAAATGGGCAAGGTAAAAGCTGTAATCTGATTAGCTAAGACACTCTGGTACCAGTGTTGTTACCCACTTTCTACACTATTGATGGAACTTTACTTTAGGACACATCCTTCTTCAGGTACTTAGGAGTTTGGTTGGATCAACACCTAAAGTTCTCTGGACACATCAACGCATCCAGAAAAAACTGTGCCCAAAACTTGGTGCCCTGTTCAGAAACCATAGTTTGCATCCTCCTATGGCTAGACATGCTTGTTCAGAAGATGATACTGCCCATTTTTGACTACTGTGATATAGGCTATGGTGCTGTCACTAAGTCTCTCTGGCCAGACTGAACACCATCTTTAATTCCTTCTGCCACTTTGCCCTGGATGCCCCCCACCCATCACTGTGATCTTTTCATGCCCTATCCTTCCTGTCTCTTACATATAGATGACTTGCCCACTGTGCTAAATTACCTTCCAAGCATTGGTTGATGAGCTCCTTCCTATCTCACCTTCTCCTTATAACACCCCACACCCTCCCATTCCTTCAGGTCATCCGATTCCCATACCCTGGTTATCCCTGCAAATCCACCCAAATCGGCCAATCCAGTTACTCTCACCACCTCCCAAAAATTTGGAATTCCCTCCCACCTCAAACCAGGCACTCATTATTTATTTATTTATTTATTTAGTTTTTGTTGACCGGTAAGTGCTCTAGACAAATTCTGCCTATTTTCAGGCACAACCCGGGGATGGGGATACAGATGAATGCCAACTGACCTTGAACCAGATTAAGCTGTTGGTGGTATTTTTTAGTGAATGAGAGAAATTTGGCCAGGACACCAGGGAAATTCTCTACTCTTTCTCGATAAGTGCCATGGGATCTTTAACATCCACCTGAACTACCACCAATCCAGGCAGATGGGACCTTGATTTAATGTCTCATCCAAAAGACGGCACCTCAGAAGTGCAGCACCCTCTCATGCTGCGCTACAGTGTCAGTACTGGGATATTAACCCAAGTGCCAGATGTGGGAACTGAACCCACAGCCCTCTGATCTCCTGACCTCAGAGGCGAGTGTGCTACCTACTGAGCCACTGACACTGATAATCCACTTATCCACTTACTCCCTTAGCTCTGCCCTCAATAATTATCTTGCACCTAGCTGTTCCTGCCATGTTCTTCCCTAATTCCCTCCTCTTAGCCCTGGACAAAACCTACCTCTCTATCGTCAACTTCACCTACCATGCCTAGGGGTTTGTACAGTATCTGATCTACTCCCTTCCACCATCACCCTAAAGAGGTCTGTCTGGGACACTGCATTATCCTGTCTCTCTCTGGTCCCCTAGTCCCCACTGCAGGGTTTCTTGCACCCTGAGGGGTCTCCAGAGACACAACTCTTCCCCTCCCTCACCTCACCCCTCCTTCCCCTTCATCCTTTTTAATGTAAGCACCTGTTTACTTATTAATCCAGCACTTATTATTGTACACTCTTTATACATGTTATGCAAAACACTGCTGAAACACTGTTTGTTACTCCTGCCTTACAAATGTATGCCAATGTTGATCTTGTAACTTGAATATTTAATGTCTCACTCCTATTGTACCCCTTCCTCCCAGGTCACCCTGGAAGATGAGTGACTTGTTGCTCAAAGTACCTTCCTGGTGAAACATTTCAATAATAAATACATTTCTTCACAATGACTGGTGAAAACTCTGCCCATTCAGGGTGCCCCAGGACTTAGGGCATTATTGGGCACCTGAATTGTGACACCGAGAAGCCACCATTTTTTCCTCACTTAGTGAATGACCAGTCTCTCCCAGCACTCTGTACAAAATGTCATTAACTCACTGCTTCATACTGCCTTCTGAGCTGCCTCTATTCCTCATCACCACAGAAAAAACCACATCATGTTGCGAAACCATAATTTTTGTTAGCTCACTCTGCCTCCCTGAAAGTGAAAGCTCATGACCTATCTTTCGGGTTCCACACATTACAACTTCTGTTACAACTGCACTACAGTAACTGTAGCTTGTACACCCTTCTGAGAAAATATTTTTTTTAAACCTTACTGTTTAGTGGTGCTGGCTTCCTCGACCTCCATGAAAGTAAAGCTCCTGACCTTCCTTACAGGTTATGCAAGGTCACATGCCTGCCTGCCACATTTCCAGCCAAAACAAAGTTGCGTAAGATAAGCACAGAACTAAATTAACTTGTTTTTTAATTTATTTTTCAACACTTACTACTGAAAAAGATAGCAACACAGAGCTGAAGGTTAAACACTCATTTTCATCTTCAACAGCTGGAGGGTGGCACTGGACAGAATAGTTCACTTACTTGTGGAGGAGGGTGGCAAGATAAATGGAACAGCATAGAAACTGAGTGACTACTTAACAAAACATTGTTTCTACACTTTCGATAAGGTTACAAATAGATTTTCTTTAATAATGTATTACTCACTTAAAAGTTACACACATGACAATTATCTAAGTGTAATAATACCCTCCAGGATGTGTGTTATGGCTGGGATATAATAAGACCTTCCAGGGCTATAGAGTCTCCACCTGAGGCATCAGGCCTCATTACGCCAGTGGGCAATCCATTATATCCCAATAATGCCCATCCTGTTGGATATTATAACTTACTCAGGCAATTGTGTATTTGTATACCCATGATGCAGTACATTCATATATGTGTGTTTCTCATGAAAATAAAACTGTAAAACTGATACTATAAAATAGATGATCCCACACTATAGAGAAGATGTTCTGACACTTGTTCTCTACATAACTATGAAATGTTTTAGCCATGACAAAAACGTTTGCCCCAACAATATAAGCAGATATGCTTTTATTTATATGAAATCAAGCTTTTACTTCTGTACTACAATTGTAAGGCTTGAAACTCTCTTGGTAAGAGAAGTTATGGTATATTCAGTTGTGTCACAGATAACCTCACTGTAAGTAGCCTACACTGACCCATCAGAGTCCAGGAAATGTTATTTCCATTGTATAATTGCACTTTATCTGTTGCTATTGTAACTGTGCATGAATGATTGGATGATAATATTTAATAAGTTGCTAAGTCGGAGAGACTTTAAATGTTTGCATCATGACTGGTTTGAAAATTGATTTCTTGGCCCTGGATGGCTTTGGGCTGGTGATGGTTCAGTGCCCCCTATTTGAGACAGTCTGGCTGTGCAACTGGAATTATGTTCTCAATCTTAAAGTGGGGTGTTTTCATAACTCTGTTTGTGTTACTGTTAGGCTTTGCCCTCAGTTCTTTGTTGTTATGTCTGTTCATGGGTTTTGTTTTGTTACTGTTGTTGGGATTGTTGATTTTACTACTGTATTTATTTACAGAAGGCTGCATTGGGGCATGGCAACTTTAGGACTCATATCCAATCATTGTTCAGGTATGGCACACTTATGTTCAAACCTTTTAACTGTTACTGCTGTGAAAGCTATCATAGCATTTTTCTTATTTTTCAGTAGTTGAAGGAGTGGCATCAGTCTCACTTGAGATTTATTTATTTTTATTTTATTTATTTGGATATTCGAATTACAATCCTTTGAGTCAGAGTCTCCCTTTCAAAGGCTCCACATCGGATTACAATGACAATAGGCATGATATACAGTAAGTATAAACATGGTACACTTTGTTTAACATAGAGAGCAAATCATAGATAAAATATTTCATACATGGAGAGCAGGAAGACATCTAGGTACAATATTTAAGTACAATGCATTGCACAACAGAGAGATAACTAGCAGAGGTGGGGGAATGAGCCTATTCTGGGTTCTATAAGTGGCTCAGAGTGAAACATTGAGATGGCAAGGTGACAGGGAATATAGAAAGAGGGGTAGCAGCAGAGGAGAGAGCTGGACAGAGTCCATTGTCAGAATTGGGGGGGTGAGAAAGGGAGAAGCAGGAAGAAGGGAACTAGATGGGGTTCATTACAGCAGTCAGGGTTAGACAAGGAGGCAGGACAAAGTCCACTGTCAGTTTGTAAAGGAGTTAGGGGCAGCTACTGGAGTATGTGGAGAGGAGATGAGAGTGCAGGAGTGATTTAAACTGGCCAAGCTTAGGTTCTGCAGCAATGTGAGAGGGAGGAAGTTAAGCCATGAAGGGGTGCAGTAGGCAAATGAGCATTGACCAGGTGAGGTTTTAAATCTTGGCACCAGGTGGGTTAGTTTGAGCAAGCCCCTGGTGATCCTTGTAAATGGGGTAGGTTGCAGGAGAGGGGAGAGGCTTAGGACAGTGAAATCAGAGGAGATTATTTTGTCCAGGAGATGTGTAGTATTGTAGTCTGCCATTGAAGTTGGGCCAGTTTGTTTGGTTGTAGAAGGAGCAGGTGTGGGTGGTACTAGAGCTACCCAGTAAAAGGCAGCAGGCTTTGATAAGCATATCTTAACTCTTTGAAGAGTAGTGTTGTCAGCTGCTCCATAGATGACAATGTCATAGTCAAGTATTGAGAGGACAGAGGAGGAGATGGCCAGTTGGAGGGCTTCAAGGAGGAGGCAGTGCCAATGTTGATATAAGAGGCCAATACGGGAGTTGAGATTGGAACAGAGGTGGTTATGCGTTTGTGGAAGGTGAGGGAAGGGTCAAGAGTGATGCTCAGGTATTTGAAAGAGTCGACTTGCTCAAGGGGCAGTGAGTTGGAAGTGTTGATACATAGGGGTGAGTGTTTGAGTTTGTTTTGATGATGGGCAAACAACATTGCTTTAGATTTTTTCTGGTTGAGCAAAAGTTTATGTTCCACAAACCAAGACTCAGCTTCAGTAAAGGAGGTTTGGAGGGAGAGTTCTTGCTTGGAAGGGTTGGAATGGGATGCCTAGAGGATGGCATCATCTGCATATAACAGGATTTTACTGGAGCAGGCTTTAGGGAGAGAGTTCAGATACAGGATGAATAGGAGGGGAACCTAATATGGAGCCTTGTGGTACTCCAGACAGAACTGGGAGGAGTTTCAAGATGGTGGAGTGGATTTTTACCTCTGGGTGTTGTTTAACAGATAGTCAGCAAACCAAGTTTTGGAGTCATTGGACAGGCCAGGATGTGAGAGTGGAGAGAAGAAGTGGATGATTTACAGTGTCAAAAGCCTTAGATAGGTCAAGGAACACTGCAACATCCAATCTGCCATTGTCTAGGCAGTGTGTAAAGCTGTGGTTGTACTGTGTCCCTTTCTGAAACTGTGCTGTTCAGGGATCAGTAGGTCATATTTAGAGGTTTATTCAGTAAGCTGGTCTGCCACGATGCACTCAAGAGCCTTGGAGACCGGGAGAAGAATAGATATCAGGTGGTAGTTGCTAGGTGTAAGGTAGTCACCAGTTTTGTGTATGGGTGTTATATGAGCAATCTTCCATTTTGTGGGGAACATATTCAGGCAGAGGAAGAGATTGAGGAGAGAAGTTAGGAGGAGATGACCTCATCCTTAGTCAGCCGCAGGATTCAGAGATCAGGAGTGTCACTACTAAAATGTGATTTCCTGAGGGATCTGAGAAGGTAGGGTTTAGATTCACGTGAGTGAGCATGAAGCAGAATGCAGGGATGCCATGGAGGATGAGGGCACTAGGGTAGTTGGGCTGAAATAATTTGGGGGAGGTAGTGCTGAGGTCCGAGAAGGTGGAGCTGAGTGTTTCGCAACCAGTTGAGGGTTGTTTGTAATAGCCCGCTTATGTTAAGTAGGTCAGGGTGTAAACTTGCCACTGAAGGATTTCATATTTTCCTGGAACTTTCACCTGTTTCCCCATGTTGTGATCAGGGCAGTTTTGAAATATTCAGATTTAATGTTCTCGATGGCCCATGTGCAGTTATTTCAAGTCGCACGGTAGTGTTGTCTGTCCAGAGGATTTCTGGAGTCTAGGGCTTTTTTTCACAACTCATCATGGTGTTCATACTATCAAGCAGAGAAGGTGTGATACATGGGGTGTCATGGTCTATAACAATCTTCTTAGTGAGGGGGCAAATCTGTTACAAGCGCCATTGAAAGCGCAGAGAAAGAAGTTTACGATCATCTATATCCCAACTTTAGTACAGGGGGCCCAGTCAAATTAAGCAAGGTAGGTTCTGAGTTTTCTTAAATTGATGGGTTTGAGGAGCCTAGTGAAAATAGTCTTGGGGTGGCATAGGTGCATGGCAGGTCCATTTAAAAGGATGGAGAGTGGTCACTGAGAGAGTTGGGGAGGAGAGAGGTGTCAGAGATTTTATGGGGATGGTTGGAGAGCACTAGATTGAACAACATGGCCATACCAGAGCTGGGGTTCACACATGGGGCTGGTGACAAGTTGTGCAATATCCAGGGCTGCTAGTGCATCTTTGTAGTGGAAGATAATGGGAGAGCCAGTTCAGGTTGAAATTGCCAAGTGTGATAAGCATGGTTTTAGAGGGGAGGGTAGTGAAATAGTCAAGGAGAGACTGGAAGATGGGTTTCTGTCCACGGGGTGGGATGTAAGCTATGGTGATGATCATGGGGCCCTGGAGGATAGAGGAGACACTAAGGGATGGAGCTTGGCACCACTTGCTAGGTGAGGAGGATGGCATGAGTCTGGTGGTAGTCACATAGATAGATTACACAGCCACTCCACCTTTCCGATTCTGTCAATACAGTGGAAGGTGAAGCCGGGTAGAGATATATGGATGTTTGGGATAGATTTGGATAACCATGTCTCAACAAGTGCAAGGATATCAGGTTAGTGTTGGGCAACCCAGACTTGGAGATCATTGAGTTTTTGGGTAAGCTACAAAATTGATGGAAGCAATATATAGTCCGGGGGCATTAACCTGTGTCAGGGTGGATGCAATGGGGACCAGGGTTAGTTGGACATTGCTAGAGAGAAGTAGAAGTAGGAGAGAGTTCTAAGCAACAACTGACGATGGCTTTTCTCTGGGTAATCTTGTTGATTTGTTGGGTGATATGTTGGGGAGGGAGGTGGGGATGGGAAGGAAAGAAGTGTATGGAAGACATGGAGGAGGTGCAGATACCAGAGGCCAGTGCACAGGAGGTGTTGACCATTATACAACTGAACCTCCTGCTCTGCTAGAGAAGATCCAAGAATTTTTGCAATGGGCACATTTGCCTCTGCATTCAGAACAACAGCAGAACCAGCTTCAACAACCCATTTAAATAGAAGAGGTAGCTCAAGCTATTCAGTCCTTGGTATCTGACAAGGCCCTTAGCCTAGATGGGTAATCACTCAATTTTTATAAGGTCATGAAAGATAGCCTTGTTCCCCATCTTACTTCCTTTTTTAATGGAATTTATGATTTGTGACTGCTGCACCCCTTCCCAAATCTCAATAGGTCTTGATTTCTGTCACCCCTACACCCAGGAAGGATATGGAGCTGGATAGCAACTACTGGCAGATATCTCTGTTGAACTCAGACTTTAAAAAATTAGCTAAAATCCTGGCTGATAGGGTTGTGAGGGTATGGCAGCCCTTAATTGGACCAGAACAGACTGGGTTAATTTCAAGTAGACACTTCACGGAACAGGGAACCAGTGAGTGAAGCTTTGGACCATGGTATGCCAGTAGATGTAATCTAACTGGACTTTGAAAAGGCCTTTGATTCTGTCTCATATGATACACTATTTAATTGTTTATTAAAACTAGATCTTAATATTATTTGACCAAATGGATAATGCAATGGTTATCCAACAGAAGACAGCGGGTATCTTTGAGGTTTTTTTTTCCCTCATGGACCATGGTTACTAGTGGAGTCCCTCAGGGATCAGTCCTGGGTCCATTGTTATTTAACATCCTTATAACAGGTATGAATATAAAGAATGGTAACTGGATTATTAAATATGCTGATGATGCCAAACTGGGTGGATTGTTAACAACAACTCTGAGTCTATATCTATATTACAGGATAATATAAACCAAATTTCTGAATGGGTTAGCAATCATAAAACTGAAACTTAATATAAAACAAATGTAAGGTTATGCATTTTGGATGGAACAATAGATGCGCTTAATTATTATATTGAGAACAACACTTTAGTGTTATTACAACTGAAAGAGATCTGGCTGTTATTATATAACAAGCTGAAATTTACAGATCATCTAAATTTTACTGTTAAAAAATGCTCCAGATTAAGTAATTGCTTATTTAGAAACATTAAGTAGAGAACCATCAATAATGGTTCCACTATACACCAGTATTATAAGAGCTAACTTTGATTATTGTTCTTCATTTTGTGCACCCACTCAGAGGGGAGATAAGTTATCTAGGAGAAGGTCCAAAACGGTTTATCAAGAACATAACTGGAATGGGCCAACTGACATATGAGGAAAGACTGAAACAACTAAATTTGTATAGTATGGAATACAGATCAATACGTGGTGATCTCTGTCTGCTTTATAAAGCAACTAGGGATGAATATTTGTTTGATACCTTGCATTTGAAATGGAACACTACTACAGTCCAAATCTTCGCATAATTTAAAATTACTTTTATTTACTAACCGAACTAATAAAAAAATCAATTCTATACCCAGCGAATTGTTCCAATATGGAATCACTTCCTTTTGAAGTTGTAAACTGCATAAATCTGACACAATTTAAATCTAAATCAGATATATATATATATGAATGATTTTAAATTTGCAACCCACCTAGCTTAGGTGGCATGATCCTAATGGGCTGTCCCTTGATAGTGTAAAACACCTATGAACCTATTGACACAAATTAGCATTGATGTCAATTGCATCAAGGGATTCCGTGGTGCCTGCTGTAATGGTGTCCCTTGACACAGAAGAGGCATTTGACAGGATCCCTTGGTTATATCTTTTGAAGCTGCATCAGTATTTGGTTCCCCATGAGTTTATTTAGTGGATTTAACTGTTATACTCCCATCCCTTGGCTCAGGAGTATTGTAATGGTTTCTTTTCCCTTTTGTCTTACAGAAAGGAACACACCAAGGCTGCCCTTTGTCCCTATACTATTTTTATTTATACCTTGGACCACTTTTGGGTTATAATCTGTGATGGTAACATATAGGGTATCCAAAAAGCAGGGCATGCTTTTCCTATTATAAACTATGCTGATGACATTTTGCTCCACCTACAAAATTCAGCCGCATACTTGTCAACAATGTTTATGTTTTTACTTCAGTTTGGTTCTATAGCAGGGTACAAACTGAATATGAGCAAAATGGTGTTTATGCCACTCAATGGATATACACATAAATCAGAGGTCATGAAGAGGGGAGGTACTTGGGTTGCAGAGACTCTTCCATGCTTAGGGATTAAAGTTTGTAAATTCTCCTCAACTTTATTCATACAAATTTAACTAACTTGTTACGCTGCAGTAAACAGGACCTAGAATGCTGGCATAAGTTACCTCTGACTTTATGGGTCCATATTATTATTCTTAAGATTAATATTTTGCCAATAATTTTGTACCCTTGACTATGACTGAGCACTTTTTGCCTAAATGCTGATTTGTCACAGTACATTCAATACTTGCCCAGTTTCTGTGGGTGAGTAAATGCCCTCGGAGGTGATATGCCAAATGTACACCTCACAAACTAGCAGGTGGCTTGAACCTTTCAGAATTCTTTCTGTATTATCTGGCAGGACATGCTATTTATTTTCTCTGGTGGAAACATGCCCTTAGCTACTGAACAATCCCCACATTTCTGCTTACAGGTTGATAGAATATGCTTAGTTAAGCAGTATAATATTTACCTGTGTTCATTAACTAGCTGTTCAACAGAGACTTCAGATCAGGTTTATAGGCAATTACATAATTTCCTGGCACCTTCCCCATTTATGACTTTACTCAGAAACTGCAGTTCAATCTTAATTTCTGTTTGGAGGGCAAGGTGATAGGGAACTCTTTTCTCCTGGGATAGCTTTTAAACCATATCTATTCTTTCATTAAGGATGGGGCTTTTATTTCCTTTACAGATTTTAAAGCCCATTATGCTTTGATGGATAATGTTGCATTTTCTTTCTGTACTTAAACATGCAGTAACCAGTGCATCAGGCCTCCATCCATGACCGATGCATACCACTGAGGTTTGGGAGTATTGTGCAAGATGCCAGCTGAAAGCATACAATCTCCATGCTTTACAAATGATTGTAAGACCATAACACCTCCAAACTTGACTTAAATATATCTTATTTGGGGTTGAGTTCCTCAGCTACAGAGTCAAGCCATACAAAGTGAGGGTACAGGACTTCAGGAGGGCTGATTTTGGCAAGATGGGAGAGTGCCTTAGAAAAGCACTAGCAAACAGGCTAGAAGGAGGGTGGAGCAACAATGGGGAAACACCAAAACTGCCATCACAGAGGCAACAAGCCTTTGTGTGTTGCAAATAAACAAATCAAATGAAAGGAAAAGCCACTATGGTTCTCAAAGAGGTGGCAGTGAAGGTTGTGAGATAATAGCATTTAGGAAGTATAAGGAAACACAGAAGGAGCAGGACAGAGAACTGTACCAGTTAAGGCAGAAGGAAGCAGGGAGGGTAGTCAGAATAGCAAAGGCTCAAACTGGGGAAAAGATAGCCAACTTGGTTAAGAAGGGAGATAAAACCTTTTATAGGTATATCAGGGAGTGTAGAAAGACAAAGGGAAGGATAGTGAGGCTGAATAGAATGGTCGGTGAGTGGGCAGAGAGGGACAGTGAAAAAGCAGGGATAATGAATGAATACTTCTGCTCAGTATTCACAAAAAAGGAGGAGGGAGGTGCCTAATCCAATTAACAGAAGCACTCTGGAGGGGTCGATCCCAGTCCTTTCACAGAAGAAAGGGTTCTGAAAGAACCCTAAAACTGAAGGTGGACAAAGCAATGAGGCCTGATGGAATTCGACCCCAGAATTCTAAAAGAATTAAGCAGAGAACTAGTGACACCACTGACTACCCTTTTAAACAAATCATGGGAGGATGTGTGGTAGCTAAGGACTGGAGGAAGGCAGATGTATTCCCCTCACAAAAGTTAGAGTAAGACAGAGGCAGGAAACTACAGACCTGTCAGTTTGACCTCTGTGGTAGGGAAAGTGATGGAATCACTTCTGAAGGAAATAATTGTTGAGTACCTAGAGGCCAGTGGGGCAGGACCCAAGGCAGCATGGGTTCACAGCGTAAGGTCATGTCAGACAAATCTAATTGATTTCTTTGATTGGGTGACCAAAGTAGTAGACCAAGGAGGGCTATGGACATGGCCTACCTAGACTTTAGCAAGCTGATTTGACACAGTCCCACACAAAGATTAATAAACAGATTAACCAGCCTGGGAGTGTGTCCCAGGGTGGTGGCCTGGGTAGCACATTGGCTGGACAACAGGACACAGAAGGTAATTGTAAATGGAGTCCACTTGAAGAAAGAGGGTTTACTAGTGGGGTACTGCAGGGTTCAATACTGGGTCTAGTCCTTTTAATGTTTTATAAGTGGCATTGCAGAGGGACTGGAAGGAAAATACGCCTCTTGCAGATGACACAAAGCTCTGCAACAGGGTTGATACACAAGGAGGTGTGGAAAGGATGAGAAGGGACTTGCAAGGTCGAAGAAATGGTCAAAAGTATGGCAGCTTAGATTCAATGCAAAACTGCAAAGTAATGCACCTTGGAAGCAAAACCCAGGAGGACAGTACACAATGGGGGGACACTAACTACAACAAAAATAGAAAGGACCTGTGGGTAGTCATATCAGATGACCTTAAGGCAGGCAAACAATGTGAGAAGGCAGTAAGGAGGGTTGGAGGGATACTGGGATGCATAGAGAGGCATCACCATTAGAAAAAATAAACTTGTTATCCCTCTGTACAGTCAGCTGGTGAGACCCCATTTGGAGTACTGCATGCAGTTTTGGAGACCCCATCTCTGCAAGGACATAGACAGGATGGAAGCGGTCCAGAAGAGGGCAACTAAAATGGTACAGGTTCTGCAACAAAAGCCATATGAGGAGAGACTGAAATATCTTAATATGTACTGTATACCCTTGAAGAAAGAAGGGAGGGGTCTAAAACAGTGGGAATTCAAACATGCATGGGACAGACATAAGGCAATTGTAGTGGAGGTGGCAGGAAGTAGGCTGTTGGTTAACTAGAATTTGCAGCTTATCCAGTAGGTAGGGAAATGGGCAGAGTGGGTGGGCCAAGTTGTCCTTATCTGTCATCAAAGTCTATGTTTCTATGAAACTTTCAAGTACCTCAAGGAATCAACAAAGTCCAAGATGGGAGCATCTTTGAGAGAAAAGATGTGCAAGAACAGAGGCACAGTTTGAAGATAGAGGGGTATGGTTCTAGGGGCAATGTCAGACAACATTTTTCTTCAGAGAGGGTAGTGGATGCATGAAACCACCTTCCCGAGAAGGTCATGGGGTCAAAACAGTGGGAATTCAAGAATGCATGGATAGACATAAGGCAATTTATAGTGAAGGGTAGGAGGAATTAGGCTATTGGTTAACTAGAATCTGCATCTTATCCAATATGTAGGGAATGGGCAGACTAGGTGGACCAAGCGGTCCTTATCTGCCATCAAAGTCTGTTTTTCTTTGTTTCTAAACAAAACAAAGCACAACACATACAATTTAGCTGACAATTACATACAAGAGTATCAGAATAACATTTCTTAAGAGAAGTTTTAAAACTTCCATGATTCAATGTTTGTTGTATGCTTAAAAGTAACTTATTCCATTGTAAGGGAGCAGAGACAGAATAAGCTCACTTACCAGCACAGGTCCTTTCTTTTGGAATCTTAAGATGCAGTTTATGAGGATCTAAGGGCACTTTGAAAATCCTGCCCAATATCTATCCCTTTGAAGCCGTGATGTGTTTTATCCATAATTGATTTTGATTTTAAATCCTCCTCAAATCTTTTCATTACTAGTTTTTCATTAAATTGCATAGAGTTGCAGTCAAATTTATTGGTCTATAATTGGTCTAGACGCTGCCTTACTCAGCAGGTGGGGAACTGACCAGGAGGCATAGGTACTGGATGTGGTCCTGGAAGACAGTGACCAGATTGGGGCCTGGAGGTAAGGGGCCTGTTAGCGAGGAGGAACATGCCATGGTCTGGTTCTGCCTGGACCCAGGAGGGGTAGAAGGCTGCACAAAGACGGAGGTAACTGACTTCAGGGGCAGATTTTAAGGAAATGGGAAGGATTGGGTCAGACATGGATGCTGACAGTAGGTGGGAAATAATCAGGAGAGGGTGCAGGATGCTACCAGCACCTGTGCCAGAGTAAGACAAAATGCGGTAGGGCCCGAAAACCCTGCTGGTGGACCAAGGAGATCCAGGAGATGGTGGGGAAAGAAGGCAGCTTATAGGCAATTCAAGTGCTCAAGGAGTGAAAGGATGAGGGAGTACAAACTGATGACTAGAAGGGCCACTAGGGTGGTGAGGGTGGCTAAGGCAAGGAAGAAGCAGAACCTGGCCAGGGAAATTAGGAGAGGAACAAGGGTCCTTTAGATACATTGGGGAAAAACAAAGAGTGAAGGGGCAGATTAGCAGGATTAAAACAGGGAGTGATGGGCACAAGACCTGGGGAGCAGGCTGAGGTACTAAATGAGTACTTCACCTCAGTTTTCACCAAGGAAAATGGGGTGCTGCATCATACATGGGAGGAGACAGTGATACTGAGGGGGACCCTTACCAATTGGTGGGTCATTGGGAGAGGGAGGCATTACTGGCAGGAGGGAGGCTAAGCAGGGAGAAGAGGTAGCGGAGGTGGAAATCACAGCAGAGAGGCGAGGAAGCCCTCAGGTGCCTTAAGACAGAGAAAGCACCGGGCCAGATAAATTACATCCCAGAGTGCTGAAGGAACTTATGGATGTCTTCGCGAAACCCCTGGCTTAGCTTTTCACCATCTCTCTGAGGACAGGGTGGGTGCCCCAGGACTGGAAGGTGGCACATATAGTACCTATCCACAAGGGGGAATCAAGCGAGGTGGCAGGGAACTACAGGTCTATCACCCTGACATCAGTGGTGGGCAAGGTGATGGAGGGCATTGTCAAGGAGAGGTTGGGGGGACCTGGAAAAGTCGGATGCCTGGATGATAGCATGGATTCATCCCAGGGAAATCATGTCAGATAAACCTTGTGGAGTTCTATGACTGGGTGACAAGTGCCTTTGACCTGGGTAGACCAGTGGACGTTCTCCTTCTAGACTTCAGCAAGGCATTTGACTCTGTTCCTCATGAGGGCCTGTTGGATAAGCTGGGAGAAATGGGGGTGGGGAACCAGATGATCAGATGCATGGACAATTGGCTCCAGGACTGGACCCAGAGGGCCATAGTTGGTGGGATAGTCTCATCCCAAGGCCGGTCATTAGTGGGGCCCCACAGGATCAGTCCTTGGGCCCTCTTGGTCAACACCTATGTCTCTGACATAAGGACAGGTATCAGGAGTGAGATGAGTCTCTTTGCAGATGACTCAAAACTGGGCGGTGGTGGATGGGGAATGGGAAGGGTGGCCCACATGGGGACCTGGAGGCTCTGGAAAGATGGTCTAGAAAGTGGAAGCTGAGGTTCAATGCAGGTAAATGCAAGGTACTGCACCTGGGGCCAGAAACCCGGCCAAGTGCACACCCTGCAGGGAATGCTACAGGTCTAGATGGCTAAGAGGGACCTGGGGGTGGTGGTGGATGTCAAGATGAACAACTCAGAGACTTGTAGGAGGGCAGCAGCCAAGGCCAACAGGATGCTGGGCTACATCGCTAGGATCACCTCCAGAAGGAGGGAACTGATACTCCCTCTGTATAACTGCTTGGTGAGGCCACACCTCAGTACTGCGTGCAGTTTTGGAGGCCACACTTAAAGAGGACATTAAACTCCTGGAGAGGTCCAGAGGAGGGCAACAAAAATGAGTTGGGGCTTGGGGACAGGACCTATGGGGAGAGGCTCAAAGAGCTAAATATGTACCATTGGAAGAGAGAAGGGACCAGGGGATATGATACAGGTCTTCAGGTACATGAAGGGGTAAATAGGGAGGAGCAGTCAGGGAGCTTCAAAGGAAGGAGGAGAGGCAACTAGAGGGCATGGGTGGAAGATGGAGGGGAAGACTCAGGGAGAAAGAAGGAGGTGTTACTTCACTGAGTGGGTGGTGAAGCCATGGAATGCGCTGCCCAGGGGCTGGTGGAGGCAGAGACAGTGGAAGGGTTCAAGAGGGGTGGGACAGGTATAGGGAAGGGTTCTGGAAGCAAAATCCAGTGCAGTGAGAATATCCAGAACTGGGAAGGGAAAGCCAGAGAAGGCGAGGGGTCAGCAAGGTCAGCTCCCAGGGTAGGGGCTGAACAAACGAGCATACATGAAAGACTGTTACACCTATTCTGCTGGCATTTTAGTATGTTAGTATAATTGGTCAATAATTTGATAAAACATAAAAGCATTAATGTGTGTTATATTAATTTTTATAGACTCTGGAGGAGATACATGTTGAGCCAGAGTGGTGACTAGTCACTTTGTATGTGTCTGCTTTGTATATTAATATTTCACACAAGGGTGGTTTTGAAGCAAGTAGATAATTATCAGAATATACAAACTGCAGTACCTCCTATATCAAATTTATTCTGACCCTCACTGAAAAAGTGTTAACTTGTAATGCTTTTGTTTTCTGAGCAGTGTTATTTACAGTTAAAAGGAACTTGCAATGGGTGTTACATTTGTACCTACATACACACATACTTATTTAGCACACAGGAAAATAAGGTATGTATATTTTCAGAGCACAATCCATTTTTGAAAAAAAAATTGATCTCCATAGGAGATATATTGATCACCTCCTATTAGTTTGGAAGAGTTCAAAAGAAGAATTGGTTAGTTTTGTTAATTTGGAGGACTCCGCTAGTGAAAACCTGAGATTTTCTGTAATAGTAAGCCATGAACAATCATGTTCTTGGATTTTTGTATAAAGGAAGGAAATGAAGGAGGGGTGTCAGCAATTGTTTATTCTGTAAAAGTACATACATAAATTCTATACTACAATATGAGATTTGTCATCTGAGACACTTAGTTGAGAATAAGTATTTATTTATTTTATTCTTTGGTAACTGGGTAAGGCCCACTAGGTTCAAGTGCCTATTTTTAGGGGTGACCAGGCAGCACTGGGTGGTTAAGTGAATTGCTTAGAGTCACACAGTATGCAAGTGGAGGTTATGAGAATCAAACCCAGGTCTGCTGGATGTACCAGCCTCATTCACAGTTCATTACTCTAACCTCTAGGCTATACTGCCAGCAAATATATCAGTAGGACAATGTATTAGGTTGAAATGGAACAGTACTTTTGACTAGGAATATAGTAAACATGTGGGATTTATGAGATGAAGGTTTAGTAACAGGGGGTTACAATCATGTGTGCTTGGAGAAAGCAGTAGCCAGAGTGGAGGCCATGCAAAGGGTGTACCCTCTATTGGACATGAAGAGTTGGATTGATCATTCTAGACAGATTAATTTTGTGACTTCTTTTACAGTCCCCCAGGCTTTTATGGTGGCTAGTATTATTAAGAAAAATTGACACATTCTCAAGTGGAACCAGACTGGATATATGGACTGCTGAGATGCCAGAATGGTATACAAAGGAGGCATAATATTGTGCAATCAATCATTCTTTATTTTTATTTATTTATGACTTTGTTAACCAGGCAGGAACACTGATCCCAGGGACTGTTTTGAGGCACAAACCAGGCCACATTAGGCGGAACAGAGTAGAAACATCAGAATAACAAGAACATAACAAGAACAGGTAATACATAGTGAAAGGTTACAGTTGTTACAGAAGATTTAGGGGAGAAAGGAGGAGGTGCTACTTCACTGAAAGGGTGGTGGAGCCATGGAATGCGCTGCCAAGGGGCTGGTGGAGGAAGAGATGGTGGAGGGGTTCAAGAGAGGGTGGGACAGGTACATGGGAAGGGTTCTGGAAGCAAAATCCAGTGCAGCGAGAATATCCAGAACTGGGAAGCGAGAAGCCAGAGAAGGCAAGGGGGCAGCAAGGTCAGCTCCCAGGGTGGGGGATGACCAAACAAGCAGACACGAAAGACTGTTAGGCCTATTCTGCTGGCATTTTAGTAAGTTAGCATGTTACATTTGGCAATGCATCAGAAGCCAGTTTATGCTAAAACAACAGACACCTTCAAAGAGACCTTTACCAAGTAGTAACTATAGATGTGAAACATGCATTTTGTAGGTACATAATTATTGGAGACACCTTGGCAATCAGAGACATGGCAGATCATATAAGGTGAACATATTTGTAAACTGTCATACAGTATAGAGGGTATTTTGATAGGGCAATTTGCACAGGTGACAGCTTTTATGTGAGCGAAACGATTAGAAAATACATTTTTAAGGTAATCTTGAAGCTCTCTAAGGTCAGGTACTCTCTAATCTGATGAGGTAGAGAATTCCACAGGGTCAGGGCTGTGTAACTAAAAGCTCTCGCACCAGATGTTTTCAATTGAACCCTGGGAACCTCTAGCAGTCCCTCGTCAGCTGAGCGAGTGATCAAAGTAACGTGCTGGTGGCTCATGTTATAACAAAAGGTTTACAGCATCAATTAACATTTCAGGGTCTGGAAAAGATTTCTCTGAAAAGTAGGGTGGTGATTTGGATAAAATGTTTTTGAGACATACTGGCAGTATACTTTGTGAGCTATGGTGGAAATTTGGTTTAAATGATAGATTTCCACAGACTCCTTTTCTGTAAAATGATATTTAGAATCACAGTTAATATTTTGAATCCTCCATATATTAAAGAGATTGATAATAGACCATTTGGGGCATGTGTTCTAGGATGTATGATGTGTGGATAATGTTATATTTTATATATTTATATATACAGTGGATTCCACTTAAGTGCACATCGGATAAGTGCACATTTCAGTTTAATACACACTTTCTTGTTTCCCTTTTTTTCTATTTCCCATGTTAATAATTTCAGTTAAATGCACATTGGATAAGTGCACATTCTGCTTTAATACATAGTATCTTGTTTCACTAACTGACTTCTCCCTATGTAAGTGTTCTGGTTAATTGCACAGGTGCTGTTAATAATGTGTCAGCAGTATCTAACACCTTGCCCCACACTAGTCACACACTGGCTCACAGAAGCAAACAAGCATTATGGAGAAAAAGAAAGAAACACTTAGCTTAGCCCAGAACATCTGGGACTGTATCTCTAATTGTGATGAGACTGGGCTCTATTTCAGAGTCACACCTGAAGGAACTTTAACATTCAAATCCAACATTGCTTCGTTTTATTTCTATTTCCTCTGGGTGTGCTTTATTTAATACTTTTGTTGAGTACTGTAGCTGAGAAAGTGCTCATAAGTGCCAATTCAAATGTGTGAATCAACTGATTTATGAAATAAAAGTGGTTTTACACTACCTAACCGTAATCTTTAAAAATACACTGTTTTCTATGGAATTTCAGCTACGTGCACATTCCGCTTAAATGCACAATTTTCATCTGCAAAACAGGTGTGCACTAAAGTGGAATCCACTGTATATATATTTACGCTTATATTGAGTTTTTTTTGTCTATGATTACTGTGTACTGTAGTAGTACTGTTTTAGTTGTTCATCCCTTTTTCTTCCCTTCCCTTTGCTTCTTCCCCTTCTCCCTTCTCTCTTTTCTCTTCTCCATTTATCTGACTTAATTTGAGTTTTTTAATCAGTTAGGAGATGCTGTACTGGGGGATTGTATTGGTATTAGAGTGGATGGGTTTGAGGCTGTGTATTTATATTTATATTCATATTTGTATTAGTATTACACATATCTTTTTATGAGACTTTACCTTTAAATCCTCTGTTTTAAAAGGTAGAGGCTGCAGCCTCCTGGTACGTCTTGAGAAAGAGCAGAAGGTTTTGCTTGAAAATGTTTGCCATGGCAGGTAAGTGTTGCTACAGAAGTTTTATGTTAATTACATGCTTAAATCAAAATGTATTTGTATAATAGTGGATGGGATTAGAGGTTGTGTATTTACAGTATATTACATTCATATTTGTATTAGTATTTCACATATATTTTTTATGTGGCTATACCTTTAAATCCTCCTTATAACATGGTAGATGGCATAGCATCCTATATGCCTTGAGAGAAGCATGAGGTTTTGGCCCAAAACATTCTGCGTGGCAGGTGAGTGTTGCTACTGGTGGTTTTATGTTAATAAAGTACTTGAATCAGACAACTGAGATTGTGGTTAATTTTAAATGTGGCAGCCTTAACACTGGCTTTTGTTTTTTTTTTGCTTCATATATTCCAAGTACATCTGGGATTGGTTTTTCCATTTGGTGGCCACCTAAATTTTTGGGAATTTTCTGAACTCAATGTCCTAACCATAGTATCAGTTGATTGTGCTGGCTGCAGGTATAATTCTAAGAATTGTATATCCTGTCCTACAGCAATGCTTACTTTTTCTTTGCAGAACCTGGGGAATGAACACTAGTTTGAAAAGCATCAGCCTGCCTGCAATTTTGAAGGAACAACTGAGATAATTTTGAGATATTGTGTACTGTATCATAGAAACATAGACTATGATGGCAGAAAACAGAGAAATATAGAATTTGGGCAGAGAAGGGCCACTGGTCCATATAGTCTATTCAGTTTTCCCTACCTATACTGCCTCCACAGACCTTACCTGATCTCAGCTACTCCCCACTGATTTTCAACTAAGATTCCTTTGTGCATATCCACGCTTGCTTGAAACCCACCACTATGTTCGCTCACATCACCTCTGCTGGTAGACTGTTTAAAAGCAACCACCATTCTTTCAATGAAGAAGTATTCCTCCCATACCTCCTAAACACCCTCCTTCCAGCTACATTGCATGTCCTCATGCTAGAGAGATTTTGTGCCTAAGTGCATGATTTTGCGCTTCTTTGCATTGAATATAAGCTGTCATGCTCTTGACCACTCCTCCAATTTGTCTAAGTCTTCTCTCATTCTTTCCACACACACCCCTGGAGTGTCAACCTTATTGCAGATCTTAATGGCATTTGCAAAGAGGCATACATTTCCTTCCATCCCTCCACAATTGCTTATGAAGACATTAAAGAGGACAGGCCCCAGAACTGAACCTTGTAGCACCCAGCTGGTTACCCTCCTTTTCTCATACTGAACTCCGTTTACCATCACAATCTATGTCCTATTGCTCAGTCAGTTTCTGGCCCAGTTTACCACATTGGGGCCCACTCCCAGACTGTTCAGTTTGTTTACTGGCCCACTGAGTGAGGCGGTGTCAAATGCTTTGCTAAAATCTCAGTAGACCATGTCTACCACTCCTCACTACAATGGTCATCCAGTCAAAGAAATCTATCAGTTTTGTTTGACAATACCTTCCTACTATGAATCCATGTTACCTTGAGTCCTGTGCCCTACTGGGCTCAAGATATACCACAATCCTTTCCTTTAACATTGATTCCATTATTTCCCCACTGAGGTCAAACTGACTAGCCTGTAATTTCTAGCCTCCAGTTTGCTCCCATTTTTGTGAGGGTATCACATCGCCTTTCTCCAGTACACTCCCTCCTCCAACAATTTGTTGAATAGAGCTGTCAAGCGGTTCCACAAGCACCTCTCAGAGTTCTTTTACACATGGCATAATATTTCACATTTAGAATTTACAAAAGCATCTTTGCAGTAATCTACTAACTGCTGTGTTTCACTATCTTTCTAAGCTTTGGTGCCAATATTTATACTGTTCAAAGTCTGTTTATCTTTGGGAGCTTTGAGCAATATGGTTGTGGTTTTGCAGATACTGCTTAAAGTTTGTTTTATATCTAGCACATTTTATCACTTTTAATGCTTTCTCCTTTCTATCTCTCCAACCATTTCCCCTTGCCCTTTCCACTTCGTTTGCCATATTTTCTCCATCTCCTTACCGTTCTTTCAGCCCTGCTGTCCCTCTGCTCCCTTTTCTTCCCTATAATTCCCCTCCACCAATTAGTTCTTTTCAGACCTCATTGTTCTGTAGAATGTTCTCTGCCTATTTATACATTGAGTTTATTTTGTTAAAATGTTTTCATCTTTCATTTTGCACTTAATGCTGCATGTGACACTTTTGCATTATTAGATGTGATGATTGATTGTGGCACAATTCCACTTTGTCATCGTCAATACCTCCCCATTTTATACACTGCCCTGGGCTTCAGTGCCTAGATGCATGAATTTGCTCTTTTCTGCATTGAAGTCTAGCTGCTATACCTCAACCACTCCTCAAGTTTCCTCAGAGCTTTATTTCTCTCCAGCCCTTGAGGTCCATCCAGTTAGGCATTTTCTTGACCAATTCCATATACCTTACCCTGGACTGGAGTTATTTAGCTGATAACCCTAGTCGGGTCTCAGCATCCTTTTTCCAAGGTTGCCAGCTTCCCTTTCCTACAGTATGGGCAGCATGAATCCACTGTGTCTGTAACATCTGTGTTTGAACCAAGTTAGATTTTATACTGACTGTCTCATTGTGTAGGGTATTCTACTCTCCACTACCCTTTTCATGAAAAATAACTTCCTTGAGTCCTTCCCTAATTTTCTCCCAGAAACTTTTATCCATGTCCTCTAGCCGCAGTATTCCTGGTTATAGTGAATTGTGTATCATTGCAATGCACCTTGTTTTATTTCTGTAGAAATGTGTAACTCTATATCATATCTCTCTCCTCTTCTGGTTGTCAGTGAGTACATGTTATAATATGTTATACTTTTACATACCATCAACACTGAGCTGTCCATCACCAGATGTATCAAACTTAGTCATCGCCGTGGCTTTTCAAGTTATATTTACACCAGCTTTTTGAAATGCTTGCTGTATTTCTGCTGGTTTCAGATATTTAGAATTATCCTGTGAATTTGAAAAGGATCACAATTAATAAAGAATGATAAGCCAGTTCTGCAACATAATCTGACCATATAGGTACAGTAAAGGTCCATAACAAAATTATAGTGAACAGCACCCACCCAGACATGAAGTCCAGTGCTGGAAGTTCATTTCCAGAGTAAAGACCCTCAAAAGAGATATCAGACACCCACACTTACTTCTCATTTTTTTTGAACTTGTCAGTTTATTCATATAAAGATAGAAACAGAGTAAAGAGGAGGACCAAAAAGTGCTGAGCAGTCTATCTAGTCTATCCTATAATTTGTGAATTTTTAGCATTAATCATTTACCTTATTCTCCCTCTACTTTCTCCTTTATCAAGTGATATCTCTTTAAGATGATCTTGTCTGTGTTTGACAACACAGATGTATTCTACAGCTCTGCCCCAAGTCTTACACTTGCCAGGCTTAACTCCCTTCTCATGCCTTCTGCTACTTTGCATTTAGTGCCCCATCTCTCAGCTGTCACTGCTCTTTATAGGATAATCTCACGTTTCCTCTCTTGAGGACTGGCATCTCACATTGTTTTTCCTTCATGGCCAAATACTGGCTAGTCACTATTCATAGTTACCTTTTTCTCTCTTAACCTTTCCATCCCTTCATCCAACTCCATCAATTCATCTCATGCTCATTCCTTTCATATCCCTCACAGTAAATCTGTAGCACCCCAGTGTGTCTTCTATCTCACTTCCTACACTTTGGAGCAACTTCCATCTCCCCATCTGTCACTCTTCCTCCTCCTCCTCTCTCTCAAAGCACCCTTTTGATTTTTATTTTTATTTATTTATTTCTAGGAAGTACCTTTGAGCCAAAGGCTCTTTATAAAGGTTCCATGTTGTAGTAATATGTGGTCATAACATCATTTGCAATGGTTACAAGTACACAAGCAGATACAAGCAAGTTCCATCTCTAGAAAGACATGAGTGCATCAGTTTACAGAGGTTGCATAATGACAATAACAGGAAGTACATAAGTAAAATATACAGACACATAATTTAAAAGCAGGCTAAGTTGACAGGTTGACTCGTTGAAATCCTTCACAGCAAATTTTCACTGACCCAACATGAACCACAGGGTGCTTCAGGGATTCCCCCATAGCAACAGCCATCTTCCAGGGGCTGCCCCACTGTTCCCTCTGTCAGAGGTCTTCCACCCTCCGGTGTCCAGCTCCCCAGATTCCCCTGGAGATGTCCCAGCAGCTTGGCCATGAGCCTCACAGGTTGTTACTCCATGGGACTCCAACACTGCAGCTCGTCTCTCCATTATTCCATTATTCCACACCTCATCCTTCAATTGCTCCATGGGACTCCAGCTCTACAAATCATCCCTCTTCCTTTCTCCAAGTCCTGCTGCACAGTGCTGCTCCACACACCAGCACTGCTAATCCCCAATTCTGATTTTCCTCACAGGAATCACTTTGATAGCAATCTGCACTGCAACTTGACTGGGTCCACATACAGTCCAGCAGAATTGAAAATCCTCCGAAAATGATAACATTAATTTAATACACATGAACTGTGAATGACAGTTCTGAGGAATTTTATTCGGCAGTTTAATGGATTATTCCTTAATACATATAATTATTCTGCAGTTCAGTGATCAGTTCTGCAAAATTTATTTCTGCAGTATAATTCATTAAAGGATATGAACAGCTTGTTGATATTTTTTTGTCTTATGGTGGCAAGATTGTTACAAAACTTGTATTTTATCAAATGTGTGTGTGCTATGGTCAATGTTTAGCAGTTTTTAACATACAGTAATATGCAGTGTCTTGCCTGGCACACTGATTTTCAAAGTTCTTATGTAGGCTCTGGAATACTGAATGGCATAAGCATTTCTAGTGACGTTATCATTTGTTCATTCTGAAGAATTCCATTGTGGGATCAATGTCAAAATACTATACAATTATCAGTCATTAGGTAAGAAACTAAAATGCATTGTTATTCACAACAGACTGTGTTCTCATGTACTGAAATTAAATTAAACAACAACTGAAGAATCGGTTATTGTTTCATTGTTAATTTTGTGTCTGGCATAGCTAAAAGCATGCTCGTTATTTAAAGATCAATGGCAAATATCTGTGATTTAGAATAAAGTAACACGAGACAGCAAGAATTAACATATTTCCTTAAAAGGTATCCTTCTTGTGTAACAAAATTCACAATTGAAATATTCTACCAAGTTCTGAAATGTATCTTTTGAAAATTCAGGTGTATGCCAGATTACTCTGTTGAGCTCCATTTCGTGAGGTTGTAAATGACGCATTGGCATTTTTGTTGCACTTGCTGGAAACATGCAGCTGTTTTGTTGTCCACTTGTGTGCTGGACTGTACTCTCCAACTGCTACCAAACTGCTGCTGTAAGTTTACTGTGGATTCAGCATTAAAACTAAGATAGTTATAACTATTATAATTATTCCATTTTTTCAGAAGTAGGTTCATTCATGAAATATCACTATATTGTATTGTGCAGTGTTTTAATGTTGTACTCTTTATTTATGTAAAATGGGATAGGAGTTATCTGAGTGCTATTTCTGCATGTCATTTTCAGTTATGTATAGTTTCTTGGAAAATTACAACTGCCTTGCTGAAGTTTTGAGCAGTTTATGTTTATGATAGTTGTTATATTTAGCAGAATGGGTTTTGATCCAAAATTCATATATTCATTTTACTCACTGAACTGTAGAATGAATGCATGAATGGCAAATTAATCTATTAAACTGCAAACAAAATTCTATAGAACTGGCCAAGGTCACTGCTGTTGCCTCAGAGGTTTGCAAGAAAGAGGAGTGGTTGGACCACAGTGAGCTCAGGGAGGGTGAGGCGGTGGAACATAGGCGCATCTCTCCAGTTGTACCTCTCCACAATTTCTATGCCGTTCTGGAAAAGTGTGGTTCCTCTATGGAGGCACTCACAATGGAGACTAAGGATGATGCTGGGAACCTCCACAAAAGAGACCCACAGGAGGGTGGCATGGGACCCCACAGGGAAAGAAACAACTCCTGGTGGGGACTCCATTATTAGGAAGGTAGAACTGGGGGAGGAAGGGGAGGAGGTAGGGTGCCTGCCTGGTGCCACGGCTTGGAGGGACAGGGAGCAAATCCTCAGGATCAGAGGAGTAGCTGCACAGGGTAGGGAGCTGGATGTCATTCTCCACCTAGAGACAAATGACCTGGCTAAGAAAGGGATCAGAACAGTGCAAGAAGCATTTGTGGAGATGGGGAAGGGCCTTAGACAAACAGCACACATGGTAACCTTCTCGAAGGTGCTGCCTATCTATGGCATGGGTGAGGCTAGGGTGCTCCACACCATGGAATTCAATCAGTAGTTGAAAAACCAGTGCAGAGCTCAGGGATTTGGCTTCCGTTGGTACTGGGTGTCCACCTGGAGGGATGTAGACCTATACTGGTGTGATGGTCTGCATCTGTCCAGGAGGGAACCAGGATCCTAGGTGATAGGTTTAAATACTTCATTGGCAAGCATTTAAACCAGCCAAGGGGAGGCACTGGAAAGGAGCAGGAAATCCTACCCCCAAAAAAAATCAGGGTACTAAGTGAGGTAGACACCAACATACAGATGTCGATAGGGAGAAGCGGTAATTGGAGAAAGTGACAAATGCAACAAGGACAGGGATGAGGCAAAAGGGTAAGGCCATCAGGAAATGGAGGGTAATGAGTACCAATGCTCATAGTCTGGGCAACAAGCCCCTGAACTGGTGGCCTTGATGGAAGAGGATGCCTGGATGTTGTAGCAGTCACAGAAACATGGTACACAGGAAACCATGACTGGGATGTTAACATACCATGGTACACAACCTACAGGAGAGACAGGAGGGCAGAAGGGGAGTAGCTCTCTATGTAAGGGAAGGGCTAAAGCAACTGAACAAAGAGTAAATAGGGAGGAGAGAAGGCACTGTGGGTCACCTTAGAGACTGGAAATGGCACCACAATCTGCACAGGGTTGTATACAGACCTCCATGTCAGGGGAGGGAATGGACAAGAATATGATAGAAGGAATACTTAGGATGGCAGAGAAAGGGAGATACTGTTGATGGGGCACATTAATTTGCCAGATGTTAACTGGAGCACCTTTGCTGTAGCCACATCCAAAAGCAGGGCCATTCTTGATGCCCTTCAGGTGGCATGCCTTCAGACAGCTAGTTTTGGAACCTACTGTGAGGGAGCAACTTAGACCTCATACTCTCAAATGGGGACAGTGAGAGGATCTCAGATCTAAAAGAGGGTAGTCATTTGGGAACAAGTGACCACCAATCAGTGCAGTTCACAATAAACTCAACTACAGAGCCGGCCATACAAAAGTGAGGGTTCTGGACTTCAGGAGGGCTGACTTTGGCAAGATGGGATTGTGCCTTAGAAAAACACTAGCAAACACGCTAGAAGGAGGGGTGGAGCAACAATGGGAAATATCAAAACTGCCATCACGGAGGCAACAAGCCTTTGTGTGAAGCAAATAAACAAATCAAAATGAAAGAAAAGCCACTATGGTTCTCAAAAGAGGTGGCAGTGAAGGTTAGGGAGAGAAATATAGCATTTAGGAAGTATAAGGAAACAGAGAAGGAGCAGGACAGAGAACTGTATCAGTTAAGGCAGAAGGAAGCAGGGAGGGTAGACAGAATAGCAAAGGCACAAACTGAGGAAAAGATAGCCAACTCGGTTAAGAAGGGGGATAAAGCCTTTTATAGGTATATCAGGGAGTGTAGAAGGACAAAGGGAAGGATAGCGAGGCTGAATAGAATGGATGGTTGGTGCGCAGAGAGTGACAGTGAAAAGCAGGGATGCTGAATGAATACTTCTGTTCAGTATTCACAAAAGAGGAAGTGGGGAGGTGTCTAATCCAATTAACAGAAACATTCTGGAGAGGCGGGTCAATCCCAGTCCTTTCAAGAGAAGAAAGGGTTCTGAAAGAACTCCTAAAACTGAAGGTGGACAAAGCAATGGGGCCAGATGGAATTCACCCCAGAATTCTAAAAGAATTAAGTTGAGAACTAGTGACACCACTGACTACCCTTTTAACAAATCTTGGGAGGATGGTGGTGCCTGAGGACTGGAAGATGGCTGATGTGATTCCTCTTCATAAAGTGGGACCAAGACAGAGGCAGGAAACTACAGACCTGTCAGTTTGACCTCTGTGGTAGGGAAAGTAATGGAATCACTTCTGAAGGAAAGAAGTTTTGAGTACCTAGAGACCAGTGGGGCACAGGACCCAAGGCAGCATGGGTTCACAGTGGGAAGGTCATGTCAGACAAATCTAATTGATTTCTTTGACTGGGTGACCAAAGTAGTAGACCAGGGAGGGGCTGTGGACATGGCCTACCTAGACTTTAGCAAGGCATTTGACATGGTCCCACACAAAAGATTAGTAGTCAAATTAACCAGCCTCGAGTGGGTCCCAGGGTGGTAGCCTCGTGAAACATTGGCTGAACAACAGGACACAGAAGGTAATTGTAAATGGAGTTCACTCTGAAGAAAGAGGGTTACTAGTAGGATACTGCAGGGTTCAGTACTGGGTTCAGTCCTTTTTAATGTCTTTATAAGTGACATTGCAGAGGGACTGGAAGGAAAAGTATGCCTCTTTGCAGATGACACAAAGATCTGCAACAGGGTTGATCCACAAGGAGGCGTGGAATGGATGAGAAGGGACTTGGCAAGCTTGAAGGAATGGTCAGAAGTATGGCAGCTTGGATTCAATACAAAGAAGTGCAAAGTAATGGACCTGGGAAACAAAACCCAGGGAAGATTACACAATGGGGGTAGGTAGTGACAACAGCAAAATGGAAAAGGAGCCGGGGTAATCATATCAGATGACCTTAAAGTTGTCAAGCAATGTGAGAAGGTGGTAGGAGAGTTTTGGGGGATACTGGGATGTATAGGGAGAGGCATCACCAGCAGAAAACAGGAAGTTGTTATTCCCTGTACAGTCAGTTGGTGAGACCCCATTTGGAGTACTGCGTCCAGTTCTGGAGACCCCAGCTCCTCAAGGACATAGACAGGACGGAGGCAGTTCAGAGGAGGGCAACTAAAATGGTGCAGGTTCTGCAAGAGAAGCCCCATGAGGAGAGACTAAAGGAGCTTAATATGTATACCCTTGAAGAAAGGAGGGAGGGGGGGCATGATGGAAACGTTTAAGTACCTCAATAGAATCAACAAAGTCCAAGAGGTAGCATCTTTCAGAAAAGAGATGTGCTAGAACAAAGGGACATAATTTGAAGATAGAGGGGACAGCTCAGGGGACATGTGAGGAAGTATTTTTCACAGAGAGGGTGCTGGATGCATGGAACAGCCTTACTGAGGAGGTTGGGGAGTCTAAAACTGTGGGAGAATTCAAGAATGCATGGGACAGACATAAGGCAATTTTGTGGAGGGTAGGGAAGAAATAGGCTGTTGGTTAAATAGGATCTGCAGCTTATCCTCTAGGTAGGGAAATGGGCAGACTAGGTGGGCCAAGTGGTCTTATCTGCCGTCAAAGTCTATGTTTCTAAGTTTCCTGTTTCTATGACCACTGACAGTGATCAGTTTTGTGGAATTATTTTCCACACCGTAATACAGTAATCCACAATTCATACATTCATTCTGGCATTTTTAGTTAGAATTTCAGTGAAAGTTAACAAAGTGCATTCCAAAATTTTGTGAAAGTGAAATACTGATTTCATGAAACTTCCTCTAGTGGAAGTTTATTTTTGCCACTCCTACTTACAAGTTATATAGAAAAGACAGGGACAGGCAAAGGGTATGGCAGCTAATATTAAGGAGGGATAGCATGCAAGGGAGGAGATGGAAATGGGGGTGGGGTAGAAATACTATGGATTCAGCTCCAGACCAATAGAGGAGAAAGTTAAGGGTGGGGATGGTCTTTGATGAGGAAAGAGACTGGGAACCGAGCTCATAATTGCTGGAAGCTGCAAGAAACAGGGAGGTGGTAGTAGTGGGGTTTTAATCTGCCTAAAATAGACTAGGGTATAGTGGCCACTTCCTTTGCCAGGAGTCAAGTGATCCTGTGTGAGATACAGTGTGGGTTTCTGACTAAGGCTATTACTGAGCCCACCAAGGTGTTGTACTCCTTGACCTAGTGCTCACTAATGGGGATCACGTACAAGAGATAGTGGTCAATGAACTCCTGAGAGGTAGAGACCACAACACAGGGAAAACATAGACCAAAATCCTGGATTTCAGAAGGACTGACTTAAGGAAAATGGGAGAAGTGCTATGGAAGAACTGGGAGGGCATCAGAGTGGACAGGGGGGTGGACTAAACAAGGATCATCCTCAGAGAAGCAATACTGGCTGCCACAGTGGAGTGTGTTAGGTTCAGGGTGAACAACTGGGGGCAAGGCCATCCATCTGTTTCAACCCTGGGACTGCACAGGCAGTGAGGGACAAGTGGTCAGTCTACAGGAGATACAGGTGGACTGCGAGTGAGGGGGATAAGGAGAAGTACCTGAAGCTGGCTTGCTAAAGCACACAATGAACTTCAGATACCTGAATGGACAGTGCTTGGGTTTGCCTGGGCAGTGAGGGACAAGTGGGCATACTACAGGTGATACAGGAGGACTGCAGGTGAGGTGGATAAGAAGAAGTACCTGAAGCTGGTTTAAGTGGCATGCAAGGTAGTGCAGCCAGTTTTAACTCAAAATGAACTCCAAATAGCTAAAGGGACAGTGCCATCCCAGATGGCACTGAGGAGCTGAGCATTGTGAATTACCTCCTATCACAGTGGTTATCCATGATCAGCAGTGAGTATGAGTTGCTGGGGATCAGCCAGGGAAGGAGAGGATCAAGCATCTGGAGGTACCACTCTATCCTGGGAGGGTGGCTAGTAGTCCCACTGTGGGACTGCTACCAGGTGGAGGCCAGAGAGTAGGATGGTTGGGGACGCCATTGAAGGGAGGGTTCTGCAGGACTCCTTAATGTGCATATGCCTCCACATGTGCACGCTGATGTGTTGCTCCCCAGCAATGGGAAGGAAAGGAGGAAATCTGATGAAAACACCCTCAGTGGCAGGATGACTGACTTACCCCCACAGGCTCTGCAATGGTGGCTGGTACAACCACAGTCCTGTGGCAGAGAATGGCAGTGACGCAAGTTCTGGAGGATCTGGGTGACAGGGCTGGGAGGGTCAGTCAGATAGGGGCTGCCAGGAGATAATGGGAGATAAACTGCATATTGAAAAAAAAATAACTGACAGGACTAACCAGGGCGAAAGGCCTTCTTTCATTACATAGCGAGAAGCGGGACAGGAAGAAAGGGATAGTTAAGCTTAGGAAGGGAAGACTGGTTGGAGGAAAAGAAGAGGAAGAATCAGCATTTACATAGCGCTTTTCATACACAATGTATCCCAAAGTGCTTTACAAGCAGTGCTAGACTGGTAGTAAAGTGACTGAATGTGAAGTGGTGGCCATATAGCACATCAGCACCCACACAGCCTAGACAATTGCATGAACCGGTTTTAATGGGAGGGATGTTGGCCAGGACACCGGGAATGTTCCCTACTCTTTGCAAAGAGTTCCCTGGGTTCTTTACTTCCACCAGGACACTCATCAGGACAGCACCAGGATGGGTACAAGGGACCTTGATTTAACATTTCATCTGAAGGATGGCACACCGCAGCAGTACAGCACCCACCAATACTGCACTCAGGTGCCAGCGTTTTAGGTACAAGTCTGACCCCAGTGTGGGTTGAGAACCCACAACCTTGTGGTCCAGAGGCCAATGTGCTACCAACCGAGCCATGCTGACACTCAAGAAAGATGGGGGCAGGGTGAAAGTACTGAACCATTTCTTCTACTCGGTCTTCACTAGAGAAAAAGACAGACTGGTGCCATCAAGGAGGAAAAGTGGTGTTGGTGGAAAGGGTGCACAGACATGGTGATAGAAGAGGATAGCGAGAGAGGGGCTAGAGGTAGACAAGTCCCTGGGACTACAAAGCATAAATCCAAGGGGTTTTATTTATTTATTTAGAAATTGGAATTACAACCTTTGTGCTAAAAGCTCACTTACAAAGGATCCTCGTCAGTGTAAACAAACAAATACAAGAGTAAGGGGAGACATTAGCAGCTAGCAACATTGTCTGGGAATACATCTTGTGGAGGACAAAGGATATACCACAACACATTTGAACAGTAAGGGGAAAATTGAGAGGTCTCTATCACAGGTACTACAGGCGCGAGTTGGAACAGTCATCAGGGCAGGGAGAGTAGATCAAAACACAATAAGTGCAAATACGTACAGGTAGTCGATACTCCAGAAGCAGCTACATAGCATTGTCATTTCTTAAGGGTAGAAACATCAACTAAAGCTGGTTCAATCAACAAGAGAATTAATGCTAAGAGGAAGTGAAAGAGGAAACAGCTGCCAGTTGCTGGCGAGAGGGTCTAAGGGGAAATAGCTGGGGGCGTGATCAGAGGAGGTGGGGACATGTGAGGAAGGGTAGGAGATAAAGTAGAAGGAGTAAGCAGCAGAGGGAGGAGGGAGGGAATGGTACAAGTAATAAGATTGGGGTGGGTGAAGTGGGAGCATCGGAGGGGTCCAGGCGGTCCCAGGAGAATCAGGACATGGGCTTTGGGAGGAGAATACTAGTTTCACCTGGAAATTAAGTTTAGGCAGAGCAATGGTCAAGAGGAGATGGAATTCGAAGCTCAGATTTGAAGTGACTGAGGTTCATGAGGCTAGTGGTGGAAAGGGAGTTAATTTAGCCAGATGGGGCCCTGACTGTGAAGGCTCACATACCCTGTGCAGTTCTCCTGAAAGGCACTGCAAGCACATTTTTTGTTACATTTCTCACCGCATATTCAGCTGGGGCAGGTTGGAACAATGCCTGCAGGGATGGAGGTGAGTCCTAGAAGGGCCTTCTTCCCTAACAGGCAGGAATGGTACTTGATTCGATCAAGAAGCAGAAACCATTTAGTCCTAATGTATAGCTTGCAGGTGTATGTAAGGCGATCAGCATCAAGAACAAACCAACAGGCTTTGTTGAGGGTCATGTGGACTTTGTGCAGACTGGAATCAGAGGCTGCGCTGTATACCACATTTCTATAGTCCAGGACAGGTAGGACAGTGCCTCTGACTGCTAATAACCTAGCCTTGGGTGTAAGGCAGAACCATAACACATAGAGAGTTCCAGGCTTCCTATTTGCAGTGGTAGTTGTATTGCAGATGTGTTAGGTCGGGAGAGGGATTTGTCGATAGTGACACCTAAGTACCAGAACAAGTGGTTCCATAGAAGGGCCACCATGTGGCAGGAAGCTCTGTCAGAGGCATATTCCTTAAGGTGCTGGACAGGTGGCCAACAGGTGGAGCATGGACATCGGGTCCTTAGTCAGGCCACTGGTTGGCAGGAAGCCAAGTCAGGGCTCATTCCTAAGGTGCTGGTCATGTGGGCAGCCTGGAATGTGTCCAACAGGTCCATAGCCAGGATGCCTTGTGGCAGGAAACTCAGTCAGGGGCTTATTCCTTAAGGTGCTGGTTGGGTGGGTAGCAGCTGGAGCATGGGCCAGCGGGTCCTTGTCTCGGCTACATGTGACAGGAAGCCCAGTCGAGGGGCTTATTCCTAGAATGAGATGGAAACAGAGAGAGAGAGAGAGAGGTGTTGAAGGGGCTGGCATAAGAGCTTGGGAGGCCACTGGCAGGCGCCTCCTCTAATAGCTCCTGGAGTTAGGTGTGGTGCTGCAGGACTGGAAAATGGCACATGTGGTGCTTCTCCACAAAGAGCGGTCTCAGGGATGACTCAGGGAACTACAGGTAAATCAATCTGACCTCAGTCATGTACAAGCTCAAGGAGACCATACTCAAGGAGAGGTTGGTAAGGTACATGGAGGAAAATGATCTCCGGGATAAGAAGCAGCATGAATTTGTGGAAGAAAGATCATGCCAAATGAACCTGACTGACTTCTTTGACTTGTTCACCAGGGCAGTCAACAGGGTCAAGCAGTAGACATCCTGTACCTGGACTTCACCAAGGCCTTTAACTCAGTGCCCACAAGAGTTTGATCAGGAAACTGGATGATCTTGGGGTTGGGAAAAAACAACCAGCAGAGTCAAAAGCTGGATGAGGCCAGGACCCAGAGAGCGATGGTAGAGGAGTGTAATCCACACCAGGAAGTCACCAGCTAGGTCCTCAGGGCTTGGTGCAGGGATGTTGTTGTTCAATGTCTTCACCAATGATCCTGTTTGAAGATGACACCAAACTCTGTGGGAGGTGGGGTGGACATAGCTGAAGGGATGCAAGGCCTGCGAGAAGACCTCAGAAAACTTGACAGATGGTCAGGGATCTGGCAACTTGGCTTCAATACCAAGAAATTCAAAGTGTTGCATGCTGGGACCAGGAACACTAGGATGGAATAATACCTGGGAGGTCAGGGCAGTGGCAACAGAGGAGGAACAAGATCTGGGAGTGATGATAACTACCAACCCGAAGCATGCCTCACAGTGTGAAAGGGCAGTGCAAATGCCAACAGGATGTTGGGGGAGTATAGCTAGGGGATCAGCAGTGGGCCAGAGATTATACCGCCCCTTTAAAGGTCACTGGTTAGATCATATCTAGAGTACAGGGTAAGGTACCAGTGGCCATACCTTGAGAAGGACATCAGTCTACTGGAGAAAGTTCAGAAGAGGGTTACCAAGATGATCGTGGGTAAAAAGAGTGTATCTTACAAGAAGAGGCTGGGAGCCCTGAAAATGTTCTCCTGTAGGAGAGGAGGGATAGAGGGACATGACAGAGACCTTCAAATACTTAAGGGGATAAAATAGGTAGACAGGAAAGCCTTTTCAAGCTAAGGAAAAATTTAACCATGAAGGGCATAGTTTGAGGTTGAAGGGGTGGATATTTAGATGTGTTAGGAAACACTTCTTCACAAAGAAGGTGGTGTCCAAATGATCTGCTGAAGGAAGTGATCTCAGTGTTTCAACACCTTTTTCTAGTAGGGTTCAAACAATTGTGTGGGGAATGTTCTCTCGGCCAACTGTCTTGACTTGTGGAGTTCATCAGGATTTGAGTCTGTCTCCTGTTATTTGCTGTATGTGCTGCTGTTGTGAGAAGTGATGCAGAGGTACAGTTTGCAGTTTCATTGTTATGCAGATGACACTCAGTTGTACCTATCATTTGCCACTGGTCAAAAAAAAAAGTGGGCATGCTTCATGAAGCTTTTTTTATTATGTGTGTTGTTTGCTTCTTTCTGAGTCACCATAAGAAGGTACTTGCTAAAATAAAACTGAACAAGCCGACAGTGTCTATTTAACATATTCTTTTATTGAAGACTCACCTCAGACCGGTCAGGTGTGTGGAGAAACAGGATATGCAGTATGATTTAAATAGTACAAAGACCAGGTGCTAAGTACCTTTCCAAAATGTCACCATTCAAATATCACCCTGGTTATCTCCCCAACTGTTTCAGCTACAGCATTTGAGGAGATAATGGCCTAGATAGGGAAGAACTGGTTTATTAGAAGTTCAGTGAGAAATCATGCAAGTTACTCACAGTATCTATCAAATAAGGCTCTTAATTCTTTTCATCAGGTTGCCTGGACTGTAAAAAAAAAAAAGTACATACTGTAAACAGAGATATGAAATGCATTCACACATTTAGATTATATAAACTGTAAGCAAGTTACTTGATTTAAAATACAGTTCTACTTATGCATATTAAATTGTGCACAATATGTCAAATTCATACTGGCTAGATCAGTGTGGAATTAGCAAATTATAAATTCTGTTAAATTCCATAGAATTCTGTTGAATTTTATAGATTTTTCATGTTTTGTTTGCTCATTATTCAGCAGTCATGACAACTATGGTATCATGACTTTGAAATAAATATGTGCTCAAAGTCTGGCATTTTTTTTTGGGTGAAATGTCAAGAAAATATTTATCTGCTAATAACTTGGCCACCTTATGAGCCAGATATTAAAGGGTAGCATGTATAACGTTGTTGTAATGTGGAGCGATTTGATCTTGAAATTGTGAAGTTACAGGGGCTTAAAACTTCACTTTGTAACTGATGTGAATGTTTGTAATTTATCTTCTTTGCAGGTGCCATATACACCTACTATTTGCAATAGGCACAAGCAGTGTCAGTGTATACTGGTATCTAACAAAACTGGAACTATAATTAGATTAATGACTTTAAATGTTCTGCAGAAACACCAAAACGTATTCGGCATAATTTTCTCAAATGTTTATGATAGTATACTTGGTAATGCCTCTAGAATGCCACTTAGTGAGTTTAACATTTGCTAAGCACATACAGTATCATTGCTTATAAAATGGACTTAAGAAATCCAAGTCTCTGATTGGCTAGTACATCATCTGAACCGTGTCTTATCAGATGATATACTAACCAACTACTGCCCACCAAGATGCCCCATGACAACGACGAATCAGTTAGCTCTGACAACCGTAAACAGAAACGCTTGACTAGCAGAGCTCACTGAAGCGCAGCACACCGGGAAGCTGTCTTTGTCATGGTGCAGCAGCAGGAAAGCATAATTAGTTCACCGTGGACCGTTAACGCTCCCCAAAAAACACATACAGAACCTGCTGACTTTCTACCTGCTCTTTTGTATTTTTGTTCTCTATCCCTGTCGTAACATTCTCACTCCCAGCATTTCAAAAGGCACCAAGACCCATAACTGTCACGCCCTTGCTCACATCACAGCAAGCTCCAGTTCCACAGAAATACTCTCAACATTTTTTTTACTCACTAGCCATCAGTTTTGTCATGACTGCATGTTTCAACAGTCACTCCCACTACTCCAGACTGTATTCAGTGTCCAGACTCCATACCCCGTCCCCACAGAGACTGTATTGGTCTCTGGAATCCATACCCCGTCTTTTATCGGAAACAATATTATTAAATACACAAGTCCTGATCACAGCATATAATGCTGTACTGTCACCTCACAAAAAAAGAGACTTCATCAGGTCAAGTTAGCCGTTAGTAACACTTTTAAATATGGGGAAAAACAACAGGAAACAGCTCCATACGGTAGAGCGCAAATGGACACGCTTGGTATCAACAAAGTGGCACTCAGATCATCAACGTGAAACAAAACTAAATTAAAATAAAACCAAACAGAATCAAAAAAATATTTTTGGATGGTGGGGGACATGGTAACAGGAGAAACAGAACACCTGAACTCGAAGCGCTTGCACAAGTAAAACTGAGTTGGCAGTCAGGTACACCTGAAATGCATACAGCAAGTACTACATGTTGAAATAATAATAATAATACAAAAACCCCCAAAAGATTAAAAGTATGGAAGTTGAAACACATAGGCTGTATAGCATTTTTCTACTTTGTACCTCATAAATACATAGGAAGACCTCTGCTGGGGAATATTTTTCACTATTTAATTAATGAAACCTCCATTTTATATTTCTAACTTTCTTTTGTTCTAATATTTTTTTAAATGATTACTTAAGTGCCCATTTTATAAGCACAATAACACATGACAAGGTGTGGGTTACATGCTGATAAGAGCACACCCAGGGGCATAAGGCACTCGGTAAGCACCTCATGCCTTAGTACGCCTGGGTGCTCTGTAATTCACGCTTACACCTCAAATGTTATTCTACTCATCTGATGAACTTAGCTGAATTGTTTGTAGTCCTGTATTTCCTTACTTGGTGACTATTTTGTCCTCCTCCCTTTTTTGCTATCTTAGCTTAACCAGATTGACTAATCACATCTACTAGCCCACTTTATATCCTTCTTGTTCTTCACAGTAACATACTCCCTTAATATGAAAGTCACATACTACTTTTTATCAGTTATATCCTGTGGAAATTACAGCATTCCTTATCCTTGGTACCCCAAAGATTTTCTTCCCAAATACATCTTTCTGAGTATCTCTAAGTCCTAGACTTACATGTGCATCAGACTCTCAGTAGTACATTCAAGTTGTAATTGATAGCGTTGAAACAAAGACCATGACAGCAAAAAAAGACAGACAGTTCATCCAGTCTGCCCACATTACCCTGTCATACCCTGGATCTGTTGTCTATATGGGGTCCATCTACAGTATGCTTCCTTGCTACAAATGGAGATGGTAGCCCATGACAATAGCGACCATGACTGAGTGCTTTAAAAGGGTGACTCAATTGCGGCACCTGTCCACAGGCTACTGGGCAGGAGGGTGACCAGATGGGAGGGCTACTTATGTACACATTTTTTTGGGGGCACATCATGTGACAGGTGGAAGGAAACAGGGTTTTGAGGTGTAGTGGAGCAGTGGGCTGCCAAGCTGTCTCTGTGGCATGGTGGGTGGGTGTCAGGCCAGGGTTGCGAGGTACCAGTTTCAGTTCTGTGCATGCATTCTTCTTGTTGCACCTGGCAGGGTTTTCTTTTCAATTTGCACCCCTGGAGTTGAGAATCCTTTATTAGGGTGTGCAGGGGGTGAAGTCCCTGGTGCCGTTTTGCTGTGCGCTTGGAGTGTACATAGCTGAAACTGATTTTCAGCAATATGCACTCACCCTGTGATGATTGCCTTTCAGCGACTGCTGTTATGACATGGAACCCAGGGGATCTACCACTCTTGTACTACCCAGCTCAGCTACCCATTTCTTTATGAACCCATGCATCTAACAACTGCAGCTGGTGACTCTCTACACTGGCTGCCTCCTCAACTCCCGTACTGTTTAATTTAAATCCCACAAACTTCATTATGATTTAAACTAAGTTAAAGTTTAAGTTTAGTTTCTTTCTCACAAATACAGTTCTTTTTATGATGCAGCTCAGTGGGGAGCCCTCAGTTGTGAGGACTGTGGGGTATTCTTCTCTAAAGATGTGCTCTGTGGAAGGGGCACTGCCCCTTATGCGGGACAATAGCAAAGCTCCATGCTCTCCTGGTAGCACTGAGTGTAGAAATATCTCAGCTGCACACAGCTCAGCAGGAACTCGCCTCACACCCCACTCCCAGAGACCCACTGGTCCAGAGGGATGGAAAGTGGTGGGAGTGGGGGTAGCCATAAGGAGAATGACTAACACTGCAACATCCAGATGTTGAATTGCTTTGCATCCCTGAAAGAGGTTCAGGCACCTGACCCTCCACCAAGGTGACTCGGGCAGTTGAAGGGAAGGGGCAGGACAACAGGATGGCACCCTAGTGGAGCGAGACTGCCAGGAAAGTTCTAGTGGTTGGGGACAGAATAATTTAGGAAGGTAGAAAGGGTGATTGAGGAGGGGTCAGATGAGGGATGGTCCAGTGCCTGCCCTGGCATCAGCCATCCAGGATTTAGACAGGATAGGAGGCTGGTGGAGAGGAGAGGAGATCAGGGGTGCTTGAACACTTGGATTCCAATAAGCAGGCAATCCAGTGGGCGGAGATGGTGAAGCAGAGCTTTCATAGACTCAGAAAAACAGACTGGGGGACACTTAATCTCCCAAGCCTTTTCCAAAGTCCTCCAATGTTGGGCAGGAAGGGTAGGCAGGATAGGATAAGAAATATAGAAATAGAGGAGTTTAACAGTTTGCTTAAGAGTTGGTGTTGAGACATGGGGTAGTACTTTGTAGGGGACTGAGAGGACTTCTGGGGCAGGAGACTGTTCAAGAGTGAAGGATTTTACTTGACACAAGAGGATGCCAGTGCACTGGAGCAGATGTTTGACCTTTATATCAGATAGTTTAAACTGATTGTGGGGATTCTAGGTCTAGGGGAACCATGGTAGATAGTGAGTAGAAAGAGATCCTAGATAGTACTCCCCATATCTGTGGGACTGTAGCAACAAGAGAATACAAACAAAGCGTAGTATTTGCTCGATGAAGGGAATGGGAAGCAGTGAGGGAAAACAAAGGCAGAAAACACCAACAAAGGGGAAGACACAAGCAGAGTAGCAAAGCAGGATCAGGGTTCACATGGAAGAGATATGCATTAATGCCAGGATCCTCGGTAACAATTCTGTGAGCTCCAGGAACTGATGACAGACACTGGGGTGGACCTTGCAACCATCATGGAAACATGGACCTCACATAATAATGCCTGTGAGATAACAGTCCCTAGGTATACACTGTTTAGGACAGACAAAGTAACTGGTAGGGGTGGAGTTGCCCTTTTTTGTCAAGGAGGACATCGTGGTGGTTGAAGATGGGTGCATAAGGAGGTTGAGTGAATATGGGTGCAACTCACAGAAGTCTTAGGTAGGAAAGTACACTAAGGGGTGATCTATGGCCCTCCAGAGCAAGAGGAGGAAAGAGACATAGAACTCAGAGAGGAACTTGAAAAGGGAAGTGCTGTTAGAAGATTTAAACCTGTCAGACATCAATTGGGATGTTCCAAGTAGCTAAAAGCACCAGGAGTCAAGTCTTGCTGGACTGTATACTGGTACAGTTAGTTAAGGAACCCACCAGGCAGATGCAAATCCTTGATGTGGTACGTATTAAATGGTAGGAGCAGTGGTGGTAGGGGAGCTGCAGGGAACAGTGACCATAACTTTATTTGGTTTGAAATTGCCCTTGGGGCCAGCAAACCACAATTGCAAGCTGAAGTCTTTGACTTAAGAAAAACTTCAATAGGCTGAGGCAACTTACCAGGAATAAGTAGAGGTGGAGGACATAGGTGGGTGGAGAAGAGTTGGGGAAAATTAAGGAGGACATCCTCAAAGTATCTAAGATATGCATATGGATCTCAGGAAGGGTCAAGGAAACCATGAAGGCCAAAAGAGGTCTTCAATAAATACAAGGAAAAGCAGGGAAGGTAGAATGGGAGGATTATCTACAGAAAAATAGGGAGACAAAGGGAGCATTAAGGATGCTAAAGCAGATACAGAGCTACATATCCCAGATAGGTCAGGAACAGAGAAAAACAGATGTTCAGATATATTAGTGAAAAATAAAAACAATGTGGGGAATTGTAAGGCTATTTGGGAGGGAGATAGGGTGATATAGGATGACGGACAAGCGCTACCATCCTTAATGACTACTTTTGCTCATTTATCACAAAGGAAGATGGTGGGTCCTTGCCAATCAAAGTGTCCACTTTTGGAATCCCAGAAATGAGACAGCCAATGCTTAATAGTGAAAGGGTCCTGAAAGTGCTGGTAGCATAAGGCCACAGGACCAGATGGGTTGCATCTGAGGATTTCTATGGAATAAGCAGTGGAGTTGACTGAACCACTAGTAGGTCTATTCAACAGTTCACTTTGGTCTGGGGAAGTTTCAAGGGATTGGGCAGCAAGTTGCTTCGCTTATGCGGGGTGGAAGGGTGATAAGGAGCAACCAGGGAACTACAAACCTGTTAGTCTAACCTTATTGTAGGGAAGCTGATGGAGGCAGTGATCCATGAGGACCTCGTAGACTACCAGTAGAGAACTAGGCTCCAGAACAATAAACAGCAAAGTTCCTGGTAGTTTTCATTAATTGGGTGACACAGGAATTAAACAGAGGATGCACTGTTGATCTGCTGTACTTTGACTTTAGGAAAGGCGTTGGACTCGATACTTCACAAACAACTGCTCAGGAAAATGAAGGACCTGGGTATGGCTAAACCCATAAAAACTTGGTGAGTAACTGGCTAGAGGGTGGCAGTACAGGGTGTAGTTGATGGGTTAAATCAGAAGAGAGGGTGGTTACAAGCAGTATCACTCTGACCATTTGTACTCCACTCCTGAGATTCTATTGCCCAAGTGTACTATTTTGCACTTTTGCATTACAAACCTGCTGCCATACCTTGACCACTCTTCCAGTCTTTTCAGATCCATACCCGTCCTCTCCATCCCTCCCAAGTGTCCCCTCTGTTGCAGATCTTGATGTCATCCACATAGAGGCAGACCTTCCTTTCCAGTTACTCTGCAATGTCACTTATAAAGACATTAAAGAGGACCAGTCCTCACACCGATCCCTGATGTACCATGCTGGTCATGCTCCCTTCCTCAGAGTGAACTTCACTTTCCACTACCCTCTGTGTCTCATCCACTAACCAGTTTCTTACCCAGGTCACCACCTTATTACCCATCCCCAAGTTACCCAACTTGCTTACTAGTCTCCTATGGAGAATGGTGTTGAAAACCTTGCTGAAATCCAGGTAGACCACGTCCATTGCTCCTTCCTGATCCAACACCTTTGTCACTCAGTCAAAGAAATCTATCAGATTTTTTTGGCATGACATTCCTCCTTTGAAACCATGATGCCTTGGGTCCTGTAATCCACTGTAAACAAGCTATTTTAGAATCCTTTACATTAATTGTGTTTCCATAAACTTACCTACCACTGATGTATGGCTGACAGGCCTAATATTGCCTGTCTCTTCCTTGCTACCAGTTTTGTGAAGTGGGACTACATCTGTCCTTCTCCAGTCCTTTGGGACCATGCCGGACTCAGTGAGCTGTTAAACAGGTCCATCAGAGGTGCAGCTAGTACCTCCCTGAGCTCTGATGTCACCCTTGAATGTACCCTTGTAAACCTGCCAGACCTGCCTTCCCTAATGTGGACTAGCATTTTCTATTATACAACATAAGGTGTTCCTGTATTTACTGATGGTTGCTATGCTGTATTTGCAAACTACCATCTAGCAGAGATATAGTTGTGGTCTTAGCACAACATCAGCAGTTATTAACCATAACACTATGATCAGCATAATATGATAAAGATTATTCTATTGTAACACAAGATAGCCTGTTGTCAGCATAATACTTATCACTGTGCATGTGCAACATATAACGGCCTTGGGTGCGAGCTGACCACCATGTATACCAATAGCAATGCTTAGTATAGCATCTGTACTATGCAAATGAGAAAAAAACAATGCAGACCCCCAACCTAATGGCAGGTACACACTACTGCCCAGAATGATGAGGACATCAGTGTATGATAGAACTTCACATCTTTAATAAAACCAAAACAGCTGCATAGAGGCCCCAGGCCAAAACAATCAGAAATGGTAATTGGTCACGAGTCCTCTGCATCCTCCAAATCACCATCAGACCCTGGTGGGAGGTATCAGTGTAACCCGAGATGCAATACCAGGTGCCACGAGTTGTCCACGATACCAGGAAAACAGAAGAGTAGAGATGCAGTGAAGTTTAACCGCTCACAAAGTTAATTTGAAGTGGCAACTTGAATTTGCATAGCACTATGCAAAATTCCCATTAAAAGGTTGAAATTCACCTTTAATGGACTTTGTGTTGTTCAATTTGCATTAACATCGAGTTACAGTTTGAGAAGGCAAAGTTGGTGGAAACAGCCTACAGATCACATGTTTGACAGCCTTCAGGTCACATGATGCAGGCAGGCAGTTAATTAGGGAGGAAGTCAGTGAACTAGTTTCACTTTCTCTTGGAAAAGGAGCTGTTTAATCAGCAGAGTTGTACCGTGTATTTTTGCCCCAGTAACTCTCAAAGTCTACTTAGCGTTTTTGTGCTTAAAGTTTTTGATTATTTTTTTTAAGTTTTGCAGCCAGTTTGAGTTGATTTGAAACCTTAGTTTAGTTTTAAAAGTTATTTATGCAGACATAATGATACAGCACCCTGTCCTAAACATTATTTATACTGTAGATGTTGCTAATGTGGGACAGTAAACACCTCAGTAGGCCATATAACTTGAGGCAGCACCACAGTACCATGTACCTTGAACTGTGCACCTCAGACAAGTGTACTGCATCCCCCATGGTTCTGTCCACCTGTCTGTCTCAGTCGTTGCACACATATGGGGTCATATGTGTACAAATACAACTGGCAACTTGCCAGCACAGTAACTCCCAGCAGTAGCAGATGGTACAGACCCACAATCCACTGCACCTTCCTTCACAGTGCCCCCATCCAGCTCTATTAAACCCATATAGTCATGTGCACACTGACACATGGTCAACCCCTCCACATTACTAAGTCAAACTCTGAGCTGCTCATTGCAAAAAGCAAACAGTCCAGCTAATGATGCCAGTGGTGTCTCTGTGCTTCTGTGAGGGTTCCTTGCCATCCCAGGCTACCCCATAGGAACTGCGAAAGGAGTTCGGCTCTGGGTCCTAAGGCAGGTATCAGATTAGATGGCCACCTGCACCTCACCTCCATCCCACACAGCCCTGTTCCAGCAATGCTTGGCTGCTGCATGCCGGGAGGGTGGGGCCGCAGACAGGTGGCCAATGATACTGCATATGGGCCAGTGTGCACCTGTCCTTGGGTGGAGAGCTGCACAGGCAGGGTACGTGACTGTCATGTGTACCCTATGCCCTCTTGGTTAACAGAGCCCAATACTGGCACCATTGTCTAAAACAACAAATTCACTATGGAGGGTCAGAGGCTCTAACTACTCAGAAAATTTTAAAGCATAACTCTTACAGAATATTATCAGACATGTAATGCTTTCCAAGCATGTTGCTGCAAAGTTGCCATTCTTTGTCTACCTTCCTATTCACTGCTGTTTATGGTGGTGATTGATGAAGATAGTGACACCCAATGTGCTGTGATACTCATATAATCAGTGGTTTGAAACCTTTCTTTTTATTATTTCAATTGTTTAACCATGTGAGACACACTAAGCTGAGAGCTTGTTTACAGGTGCAGCCTGGGAGCACAGGGAAGTTAAGTGACTTGCTCAGGGTCACACAGTATGCAAGTGGGGGCTGTGGGATTCAAACACGGTCTCTAGATCTGCAGCTCAGAGCCTTAAACCACTGCACTATACTGCCTCCTTGCTATACTTGTTAACATGTCTGTGATAAGGAGCACAGAACCACATTCATTGTCTTGAAGAGCAAATTTTATTTTACTTTGTATACATTCATACATTTTGGAACAGCCACAGCCACAAAATATTTATGACCTTGTGTGTTGTATTGTGAAGCAAAATATTTTAAAAAGACTCTAGATCCATCATTCTCCACCACAGACAATGGCTGCAGGTCCTGGGAAATACAGTCAGATATTAACTGATACATTTTTAAAGTGTCTTAGTGTGATCTACTCTAGGCAGTTTTTTGCTCAAACATCACAGTAATGGTCTACTGTTTAATTCATGTGGGGGGACAAATATGATGGGATTGCACTGGCAAAGCTGTAGCTTGTATAAATAATTTTGCCAGTGAAGTCGAACATGTTATTTCTTCCTGTCTCTCAGTCTCTTCTTCACCATCACTATTGTCTGTAGGATTATTTTCATTGTAGATATTTGTCTCTTGGTCAGAGTCTGACTGCTGCCCAACCCAATGGTTGGATGTGCCCTTTACAAATGCCTTTTAGTGATGTCATCTTGAATTGGCCCTTACACTCCCTGCTAAGTTCCCAATGACAAAAGGTGCAGAAAGCAAGACAGTCAGTTTTAGGACTTGTATCAAAATAGCGCCACACAACTAAGGTGAAACATTTTGTCATCATGCCAGAACTGTGGCAATGTTGGTGGCAGTTGTTTCTGTCCCTGATTCATGCACACTGTGGCTGGCACCAGAAGAGCTACCTTTATGATTGATTGTTTTGCCACTACGGCTGTGGCTACTGGTGCTTCTTCTTGTATGTGTTTTTCTTTTTTGGTAGGGAATCCAGGTGGCATCCTCTACCTCATCAGTATCACATTATGATGCATCATCTTTGGAAGAGTGTAACCCTTACAGAAATAATTGTATGAAATGTTTTCATGCTGCACACATAAAACTACCCAAGTGATATGTGTGCTGCAAGTATAATTAAATGTCAAATTGAAACCGATTGCGTGCATATGGCATGCATGCAGCAAGCAAGTGTGGAAACCACGATTTTATGTTAAATTGGAAAGACTGCATGCATGTGGCATGCATGCCGAAAGCAAGTGGTCACTGATAAATGCACTTAAAGTTAAGTGACTTGCTCAGGATCACACCATACACAAGTGGGAGTTGATGAGATTCAAACCCAGGTCTCCATGCTTCTAAGTTTCCAAGTCTCTCAGTTTGCAGTTCAGTGTCTTTAACCACTAAAGCCATACTGTATGCATGCATATGGTTCACTTGTACTTCAATACATACTGTATCTGAATACATCTGCATGCATGTGGCATGCTTGTAGCCAGTGTATGCTTTTCAGTTTCTTCTCTCTCATCTCATTTTCACAGTTAAACTGTAGCACACATACCAATGGAAACACATGTTTTCCCACCCCCAGTACACAAACATACCCAAAATCACTTAATTACTTCTGTCTGGTCTGCACATCTACTATTCTTTTCTCCATAGTTTTGAATGCTTACACACAAATAGACTTTAAGGTGCAAACACAAACATAACAATAACTTTACACATACTCATCCATCCACATGGACAGTTCCCTCCCCATACACACACTAATGGTCATGATCATGCTACTGCAGACAACCCACCAAGTATACATGTAGTAAAAAGTCTCTTACTCAGTACTAGGGAGCCAGAGGCAAGAGTCTTTAAGAGATTATGTCCATGGGTCAGAGTGCTGGGCGTACCCCTCGAAATCAACAGAGTTATTTTCTATTACTATTTTATACATTATGACGGTGAGTTGGAGAATAATGAAGGCCTCTTTTCTGCTAACAAGGCCCTTGTTAGTCGAGCAATGGCCTTCACTAATCTCCAACTCTCCATCAATAATGTAAAATAAATAATAAAAAAAATACCCCATTCATTTCAATGCTGCACACCCTGCAGTCTCCTTTGCCCTTTGTCATAATGTGCCTGAGTATGAGAATGTGGAGGTCAGCTTCACTGGGGAGACATTAGCATGGCTATGGTGGTTCTCCAATAGTCTATGCATACCATACCACTTGACTGTCCGTGGAATGCAAGAGACATCTCTAGAATGTCTGCAGCATCTCTAAAAGGTACAACTTATTTGGTTTGGCTGAAATGTGATATGCAAATCAGGAAAAATTAAACTGTATAGGATCAATCTGTATATACCCCTGAGCAGTGCATTACATTTGGACTTAAACCCAGCCAGTAACTAACCAATTTTTTCCTGACTAAAGTTGCCCCCAAAAAATAGAACTTTGTCCGATTTTTCTCTGGCACCATTCCATTCAATAGCCATCCTTATGGGTCATGAAGCCACCCAACGGTGAAGAAACATGAAAAACACATCAATATTTCAATCCTTCCTCCTTCCCCAATCCTCATGTAAAAATAATTATTTACTTTTACTTACCTGGCCATACAGCCAGAACCTGCAGCCTGGCATAGTGTGCCTCGCCCAGTTTTAGTTTGCTCTCCTCTCTCCTTCACCAGAAGTTGGCTACTAGTACAAACCATCACAGGTCCCAACGTGGTCCGCGACCACATCACCTCGCCATATGAATCCACCCAACCTGGGTTTCTTCCTTCTTGGTTGGGTGTTGCTGTGCTGCTGCCAAACTACACTGATCAAGGCCTATAAAGGCCATCCACACCACTGTCACCACTGCTGCTAAGCCAAGCTTGCTGCTTTTTTTGTAAGGTGAGCCTAGTAGAGTAAGTAGGTAGCCTAGTCTTGAGTTAGCTTCTAGCTCACCCTCTGCCCTTCAGCCATCGAGGAGATGGAGACTCACTAGAGTAGAACAACAAAATATGCTGCCACAACACTGCTATTGAGAGTTCAGTGCTCACTGACTCCTCCAAGCTGTAGTGTTCAGCCTGTCTACTTAGTGGTTGGAAGAACAATGCTGTACTTGCAAGGCTCATGTGCTCTTTCTTGGCTGGAGCTCATCACATCACATGTTATTGTGCCACTAGTAGGTGGAAGAATGAACAACACATTACAGGCACAGATAAGTCTGGAGAGTACTTGCAGCGTGAGCACACTCAGGCCAGGTGGGCACTTATTGTACAAAGATTGAATCCAAATTTAAAGCCATTACCGTCACCATATGAACAACCTAGGCACAAATACAGGGGCGGAGGCAACTGCACCCTCTGCCTTACCTAAATGGTACCTGGCTTAATGGTAGAAATTCAGTCCCAGGTGCTAATACAATGGTTTCTACTGTGTTCTGAGGTGCCGTATTTCCATGTTTCATGATGTATCCTGATCATCATGTGGGATAATGTCTCTTATTGTCCCTCATTTTGAGTGTCCATGTCCCTCATTTCAGTGACAAAATGTGACATATGGTGCATGCTTCAAGACCCTACTCAGTACAAAGAGTGCTAAACATGGCCATAGTGCATATGCTCAGTACAGAATGACAAAGGGAAAGTAAGTGAGATAAAACAGTCATGGAGAAACACATTAGAATAAATAAATATGCACAAAGGATTTGCATGGTCCAAAACAAAAGGATAGTCTTCACAACACAGAGGCCCTCTTCGTACATCTGGGATGGGGATTTTGACTGGATATATCCTAGGCATTTAATGCAATAAAAAACAATACTTTACAGATTAATGGCAATTTAATGACAAATATCAAAAGCCATTAAACAACTTGCAAAGGATCAGAATTAATGAGTTTACCTAATTTTTATGGGAATTCAGATAAAAATGTGTTTGAATGACTAATTGCTAGCAGTAGTATAAGAAACAGAAACTGATGTATTTTTAGATGATATTTGCACCAGCTTAGCTGCTGCACACAGCAAGCATGCAGTATGTCCTGATGTGATGATTAAATGATGTTCACACAAGCTTAACTGCTGCACTCATGTCAAGCGTGCAACATGTGAACCTGATGTAATTTTTAGAATATGTTCACACCAGCTTGCTGCTGCACACATATCAAGCTTGCAGCATGCAAACCTGATATACTTTAGACCTGATTCACATATGTTCACTTAGTGTATACGAACCATATGCAAACATTGCACAATTAAGTATGTGGTATGCAATCTGCATGTGCACAGCACACCCATATTTCTGTAAGGGAACTATGATACATCATGATCATGATCTTGTCCATGCACTTTTCAACCTCTTCTTCATCAGAGGCATTGCTTTTTGATGAAGGAGCCCAATGTCATCAGTGGCATATCACGGAATGCCACATACAGTGGTAATAAATAGAGCCTTTTCCTTTAACATTGACTTTATAGGTCTAAGTGTTCTGGCTACCTGTTTTTGTGTTTGACTTTTATCTGATTTTTCTGGCAATGCTGACAGTGCTGCAGTACTTTTCTGGTTGTGTTGCTTCATCTTTTTCTGCTTGTGTTGTATCATCTGTTTCTCATTGTACTGCTTCATTTTCATCAATTGTATTAATAATATATGCAGTAAATTTCCCTATTTTCTGAATTTGTTTTGGGAAATATTTTTTTGTATTATGTGTGCCAATGTCAACCATAATGCCTGTGTTGGCAACAATTTCCATATCCAATACAGACTCTGATTCTGAATCCATATTTTGGGGTTCAACAATTGCTTACTTAGCAGTATTATTTCAGATACAGAAAGGGACATCACAGAGTCTGAGATGTGACACCCCTCTCAAAATCGTGAAGCACTCTATGACCAAGTAGTAGTGCTGGCACAGAAAAGGGTAACACAGAGTCTCAGACATGACATCCATCTCTCAAAATACATGAGGCACTATATGACCTAGTGGTAGTTCCGGCACAGAGATGGACAACACAGAGTCTGAGAGGTAACTGCCTCTCCTTCACAATCTATATGGCACTATGTCACAGAGCTGGGCAACACAGAGTGTAGGCCAGGGCAGTATGACCTTTCAGGGCAGCACAGAGATGGGCAACACAGAGTCTGAGATGTGAGTCCCTCCTTTCAAAATACATGAGGCACTATATGACCTAGAAGTAGTTCAGGTAGAGATGGACAGCACAGTGTCCAAGACATGACGCCCCTCTCAAAATACATGAGGCACTATATGACCTAGTAGTAGTTCAGGCACAGAGATGGGCAACACAGAGTCTGAGACATGAGGCCCTTCTCCCTTTATAATCTCTATGACACTGTACAGAGATGGGAAACAGTCTAGGGCATTCTGAACTTTCAGAGAAGCACAGAGATATGCAACACAGAGTCTGAGATGTGATGTTCCCTCTTCTTATCTGTGTGGTGCTAGGAACAGAGACAGGCAACACAGAATCTGAGACATGACACTACCTTCTGATGACATGTGAGACACTACATGACCTAGTAGTAGTTCAGGCACAGAGATGGGCAGCACAGAGTCCAAGATGTAACACCCCCTCTCAAAATACATTAGGATTTATATTACCTAGCAGTATATATCAGGCACACAGATGGGCAGCACAGAGTCTGAGACGTGATACCCCCCTTCACAATCTGTATAGCACTACTGCACAGAGATGTGCAACACAGAGTGTAGGGCAGTATGACTTTTCAGGGTAGCACAGAGATTGGAAACACAGAGTCTGAGATATAAGACCCCTTCAGAATCTCTGTGACACTATACAGAGATGGGAAACAGAGCCTAGGGCATTCTGAACTTTCAGTGCAGTACAGAGATGGGCAACACAGAGTCTGATATTTGACTCCCTCCCCTTCACAATCTGTATGGCACTATAGCACAGAGAGATGCAACAGAGAGTCTGTAACAAGATGCCCTCCTTTTCACAATCTGTATCCTACTATACAGAGATGGGCAACACAGAGTCAGAGAGATGGGTGATACCCACCTCTCAAAATACGTGAGGCACTATATGACCTAGTACTAGTTCAGGCACAGAGATGGGTAACACAGAGTCTGAAATGTGACACCCTCCCGCACTTCACAACCTGTATGGCACTATGGTACAGAGAGGAGCAAGACAGCAGAAAATCCACAGCACCAACACTTCTGTAGTATAAACTATTTTTACTCACATGTATGCAGAAAAGAGTAAAATACAGTTGCGCCATGCAAGGACAGTTTGTGTGTTTGGGAGCTGTTGTCACTTTGCATGGTGCCACTGTATTTTACTCTATTCTGCATACATGTGAGTAAAATATAGTTTATACTACATAAGTGTTGGTGCTGTGGTTTTTCTGCTGTCTTGTTGTCTTTAACACTGGCACAACAGAAGCTGGAGCCACTTACTCTTTAGATTTACAGAGGAGCAACACAGAGTCTAACATGTGGGTGACACCCACCTCTCAAAATCTGTGAGGCACTATATGACCTAGTACAACTTTAGGCAGAGACTGGCAGCACAGAGTCTGAAATGAGACACCTCCCACTTCACAATCTGTATGGCACTAAGGCTCAGAGAGGAGCAACACAGAGTCTGACATGTGGTGACATCCTCCTCTCAAAATATGTGAGGCACTATGATCTATTACTAGTTCTGACACAGAGATGGGTAACATAGAGTCTGAGATGTGGCATCCTCCTCCCTCACAATCTATATGGCACTATACAGAGATGGGCAACACAGAGTCTAGGGCAGTATGTCCTTTAAGGGCAGCACAGACTTGGGCAACGCTGAGTCTGAGATGTGACACCCCCCTTCTTCACAATCTGTGGCACTATGGCACAGAGATGGACAACATAGAGTCTGAGATGTGATGTCCCCACCTTCACAACCTGTAAGGCACTATACAGAGTTGAGCAACACAGAGTCTAGGGAATATGATGTTTCAGAGCAGCACAGAGATGGGCAACACCACATCTAAAATGTGACAACACCCCTTCACAATTTGTATGGTCTTATGGCACAGAGATGAGCAATGCAGCATCTGGTACAGTATGACCTTTCAAGGCAGCACAGAGATGGGCAACACAGAGTCTGAGATGTGGGTGATACCCTCTTCAAAATCTATGGCACTATAGGACCCGCTAAATTTACTGAGGCACTATATCTTTCAATTAGTTTACAATTGTCCTGTCTGACTTTATTGAATTAATTTAGTCTCTCTCTCTCTCTCTCTCTCTCTCTCCCTCTCTCTCTCTCTCTCTCTCTCTCTCTCTCTGTCTCTCCTCTCTCTCTCTCTCTCCCCTCTCCTCTCCTCTCTCCTGACTAACAAACTGGGTCTTTTACTTTTTACTGTGGAGTCTGCAACATCTGCACTCTGTTGCTTTCTACTGCACTCTGCTGTTGAATTCATCAGTCTCTCTCTCTCTCCTCCTCTCTTTCTGATCCAGAGTTTCAGGAGTCTTCAGCAGAGATTGGGAAAACAAGAAACATCTTTTTCCTATACTTTCTGCAGCCTGCACTGTCTTTTCCATGCAGTACTGGTGGCAAGTGTTATTCTGGACTGGGTCACACTTCTGAACCAGGCCAACTCGGCAAAAGCTTGGTTTTCCCATTCAAAGCTGAATCGACCAGGACTGGGGGTTTGGAACAGCACCAGAGTCTGTTCGCCTATCTCTATTACAGATTGTTAAGTTCTTGAAAGGAATGAATAAGTTAAACAGTGAGAAACTATTCAACAGGAGTGATGAGTTTAATACACAGGGTCAGAAGTAGAAGGTGATAGAGGAATTTGAGGGACATGAGAAAATGTTACTTCACAGAGAGGATGGTTGAGTCATGCAACAGCCTACTAGCTGAAGTGGTGGGCTTAAGAACCATCAACGGTTTCAAGCACAGATGGGACTCAGTTAATGGATTAATAGTTATTCAAGGTGTAACTGCAAGCTGGGAGTAAAGGGAAGCAGAGACATAACCTCATGTAGAAAATGTTTCCGGAGTAGCATGTGGTATAAAAGGCAGACAGGATGGACAGATGGTCTTTTCTGCCAACACTGTCAATGTTTCTTTCTTTCTATTATGATACTTTGGCCTCTGCCATGTAAGACTTGGTGATCAATTTTAACAATATTCTAAAAGCAAGTCATCTGAAGCTCACTGCCATACACATTCCAGATAAATATTATACACTGTAAAGTAAGAGGTGGTGGGCAAACTTAATGCTCAGATATTTGAAATATTCTGCAGTACTATGGAAGGGCTTTCAAGACAGGTAATCTGTAATGTAATGTAGTAATGTAAGTTATATAGATTCTGAGCAGACCCTAATAGCATAGTCTGTGTTTTAGTATGATTAAGTATGGCTTTATTTTATTTTGGGAAAGCCTGTGCTGCACAACATTGAATTAATGTTGTATTAAAAAATAAATATCACATTTACATCTGGCAAACATGGTGGGAGCCAATATTACTTCTTTGCCTGTTTTGCAAAGACATCACTCTTTCACAAAACAATTGTGTCTAAGAGGAACATATAACACTCATTTTAAATTCCTTGCATAGTTCTTACATAAGTATCTGCCAACATAAATGACTTATCACACAAATGAGTTTTTAACTGAACGGATAACTCACCATTGTTGCTCAGCTGTTCTCCCAAATCTCTGTACAAAAGAAGGCTGGAAGGTGTGTCTGTTCAGTAACTTTTACCAGTGCCCTATTTATACACAGACGGACTGGAGATACAGTAAACACATGACCAATGCATACCTTGTACAGAGCCTCAGATTAATATACATTAGGAAACATCAGTGCCAAGGGAGGCTAGAATGAATACTAAAGCACACACTGAGCTGAGAAATGCCTTGAGCAATATGTTGAAATATCCTTGCAACAAGGGTGCAATCAGGCATGCAGTACTCCTTCTACCCACTTGTGTACATTTTATGGAGTGTCTCTCCCAAACCTTATGCCTTTTGTTAACATCATCATTCTCATCTGTAGAATTTAAGTTAATGTAGGCCATTGTGAAGTGTCTCTGTTTAAATTGATGTTGTTTAAGAGACAAATATGGTATAACCTCTTTAAAGATTAGAGGCATCATCTGACAACAATCTGATTTGGTTTATAATGGGGCAGTATTTGGAGAGGATGTATATAATTTTTAATGGATGGGGTAGTAGATAGAAGATTGTGTGTACAAAACAGAAATTTCTGGTTACACCCTGCCTTGCAAAAGATAATTGCTTTATTTACTTAAAATTGATAACCTGGAAGAAAGCCAATTAGGAAACATAGAAGTTGATGGCAGAAAAAGGCAAGTGGTCCATCCAGTTTGCCCATGAGTCTCTATATTACCCTAATCTTTTCATAGCTCTTCTCTGTTCTGTCTCCATCTGTTTTATGTCCTTCTTTTGGTAAGGACTCCAGTACTAAACACAGCACTCCAGGTGCTGTCACACACACTATAGAATAGTGGCAATATGACCTTTTTCCTTCTACTGGAAACCCCCTTTGTTGTACAACCCAGCATGTTATTTACCTGCTCTCTTGTTACACATAGCATTGAGGGTTTCAGGTTGCTTATGGTAACAATTCCAGTGTCTTTCTCTGCCTCTGACACCATGGCGTTACATCCCTTAGCCTGTATGTGACCCTGGTGTCTTGCTTTCAGGATGCAGTGACCTGCACTTTTGCATTGAACCCCATTTGCCAGAATCCAGACCATCTTTGTAACCTTAATAGTTCCTGAGTTTCTAAACTAGTGGCCTTGATGGTTGTCTGGATATTGTGCAGTCCAGAAACATGTGTACAGAGACCATGACTGGGATGTCAACATACCAGTATACACAATCTACAGGAGGGACAGGGAAGGTAAAAGGAGGAGGTAGCGCTCTCTATGTAAAGGAAGGGATCAAAGCAACAGAACTAAAGGTTAAACAGGGAGCAGATGAGTCACTCTGGGTTACCCTGGAGATAGAAATTAGCACTACAATCTACATGGGGGTTGTATACAGACCCCCATCTCAGCAGGAGGGAATGGAAAAGGAAATGATAGAAGGCATCCTTAGAATAGCAGAAAAGAGGAGATATTGTTGATGGGGACCTGAATATGCCAGATGTTAACTGGAGCACCTTTGCTGCAGGCACATCCAAAAAACAAGGTCATTCTTGATGCCGCCTCAGACAGCTGGTATTGGAATCCACTCGGGAGGAACAATCTTAGACCTGATACTCTCAAGTGGGGACAGAGAAAGAATCTCAGATTTAGAAGTGGGTAGCTATCTGAGAACAAGCAACCACCAAATAGTGTGGTTCACGATAAACAAAAGCCATGTAATCAAGCCATACAAAAGCAAGAGTATTGGACTTAAGGAGTGCTGACACTGGAAAAATGAGAGTGTCTCAGAAAAGCACTAGCAAACAGGCAAGAAGGTGGGGTGGAGGAACAATGGGGAGTAATCAAAACAGCCATCACAGAGGCAAAAAGCCTTTGTGTAAAGCAAATCAACAAACACAACAAAAGAAACAACACCATGGTTCTCAAAAGAGGTGGCAGGAAGGTTAGGGAGAAAGGATAGCATTCAGGAAGTATAAGAAAACACAGAAGGAGCAGGAAGAGATCTTTATGAGTTAAAGCAGACAGAGGCAGGAAGGCAGTCAGAATAGCAAACACCCAAACTGAGGAAAGGATAGCCAACTCTGTTAAGAATGGGGATAAGACCTTTATAGGTACATTAAGGATGAAAGAAAGACCAAAGGAGGGATACTGAGGCTTAATAAAGGGAGGAATGTGAGCAGAGGGTGACACTGAAAAAGCAGGGATATTGAAGAAAGATTTCTGCTCAGTATTCACAAAGGAAGAGGAGAAGGAGGTACCTAAACCAAACAAGAGAAACACTCTGAAGATGAGGTTGATACCAGTCCATTTACAGAAGAAAGGTTTCAGAAAGAACTAATAAAATTGAAGGTGGACAAAGCAATGGGGCCTGATGGGATTCACCCAAGAATTCTAAAAGAACTAAGGGTAGAACTAGTGACACCGCTGACTACTCTCTTTAACAAATCATGGGAGGATGGGGTGGTACCTGAGGACTGGAGGAGGCGGATGTGATTCCTCTTTACAAAAATGGGAGCAGGACTGAGGCAGGAATCTACAGACAAGTTAGTTTGACCTCAGTGGTGAGGGAAAATGATGGAATCACTTCTGAAGGAAATAATTGTTGAGTACCTAGAGGCCAGTGGGGCACAGGACCCAAGGCAGCATGGATTCAGACAGGAAGGTCATGTCAGATGAATCTAATAGATTTCTTTGACTGGGTGACCAAAGTAGTAGACCAGGAGGGGCTGTGGACATGGCCTACCTAGATTTTACCAAGGCATTTGATACAGTCCCACACAAAAGATTAATACAAGATAGCCAGCCTGAGGTGGGTCCCAAGGTGGTAGCCTGGATAAAAATTGGTTAGACAACAGGGCGCAAGGGTAGTAGTAATGGAGTACACAGAAGAAAGGAGGGTTACTGAGGGGTACCACAGGGTTCAGTACTGGGACTGGTCCTTTTAATGTCTTTATAAGTGACATTGCAGAGGAACTGGAAGGAAAAGTATGTCTCTTTGCAGGCGACACAAAGATCTGCAACAGGGTTGATACACAAGATGGAGTGGAAAGGATGAAAAGGGACTTGGCAAGGTTGGAGGGATGGTCAAATGTATGGCAGCTAAGTATTCAATGCAAAGAAGTGCAAGGTAATGCACCTGGGAAGCAAAACCCAGGAAAGAGTACTCAATGAGGGTGAGAAACTGACAACAGTAAAAATGAAAGGGACCTGGGGTAATTATATCAGATGACCTAAAGGTGGGCAAGCAATGTGAGAAGGCAGTAAGGAAGACTGGGGATACTGGGATGCATAAGTAAAGGCATCAATAGTAGAAAACAGGAGTTGTTATCCTCTGTACAGACAGTTGGTGAGACCCCATCTGGAGTACTGTGCGCAGTTCTGGAGACCCCATCTCTGCAAAGACATATACAGAGTGGAGGTTGTCAGAGGAGGTAACAAAATGGTGCAGGGTCTGCACCAGAAGACATATGAAGAAGGACCAAAGGAGCTTAATATATATACCCTTAGAAACATAGAAGTTGATGGCAGATAAGGACTGCATAGCCCATCCAGTCTGCCCATTTCTTTTCTACCTTATATATGTACCATTGTACTTTGCTGTCAGTGGCCTATCTATTCATACTCATCTGTATTGTTCCCTTATGCCTATCCCATGCCTGTTTGAAGCCCTGCACTGTATTCATAGCCACCACTTCCTTGAGGTAGGCCATTCCATGCATCCACCACCCTTTCTGTGAAAGAGAACTTCCATCACATTACCCCTTAATCGGCCTCTGTCTAATCTCATGCTGTGACCTCTTGTCCTGCTATTTTCTTATATTGAAACATGTTAGACTGTTTCACCTTGTTAATGCCCTTAAGGTGTTTGAATGTTTCAATCATATTACCACTCTCCCTCCTTTGCTCTAGTCTAGGGTATACATATTGAGCTCCGTTAATCTGTTCTCATATGTCTTCTGATGCAGTCTGTGCACCATTTTGGTTGCCCTTCTCTGGACAGCCTCAATTTGGTTAATGTCCTTGTGAAAGTGTGGCCTCCCAGTACTGCATGCAGTACTCCAGATGGGGCCTAACCAGTGTCTTGTAAATAGGATTATTACCTCCCTCTTACGACTTGTGTTACCCCTACTAATACACCCTAACATCCCCTAGCTTTACCTACTGCTTTAGAGGTCTGCTTGGATGATTTCAGGTCATCGGTGATGATGATGCCCAAGTCTCTTTCTTCCTTTGTGACTGCAAGCAACTCCTCCCAGCCTATAGGTGGCTTCAGGGTTTCTCTTCCCTATGTGCATGATCTTGCACTTTTTACATTAAATCCCAGTTGCCTCTCTTCCGATCATTTTGCTAGTTTAGCCAGATCCCTTCTTATTCTGCCCACCCTATCTGGATCATCTACTTTGTTGCAGATCTTGGTATCATCTGCAAACAGACAAGCCTTACCCTCTAGTCCATCTGCAATGTCACTGATGAAGATATTGAAGAGGACTGGCCCCAGGACTGATCCCTGAGGTACCCCACTTGTGACTTGCAACTCTTCTGACTGCATGCCATTTCACCACTCTCTGTTTTCTGCCTGCCAACCAGTTTGCCACCCATTTTACCAACTTCTGACTCCCCCAACCTACCCAGCTTGTTTATGAATCTTCTATGTGGAACAGTGTTGAAAGCTTTGCCTAAGTCAAGGTGGCGACATCAACTGCTCCCCTTGGTCCACCACTCTGGTTACCCAGTCAAAGAAATCTATGAGATTAGTTTGACAGCACCTTCCTATTGTAAACCCATGCTGTCTTGAATCCTGTGCCTATGGATTCCAGGTGTTGCACTATCCTTTCCTTGGAGTGCCTTCATAATCTTGCCCACTACTGAGGTAAGACTGACTGGTCTGTAGTTCTCTGCCTCCTCCCTGCTACCACTCTTGTGGAGCAGAATCACATGAGCCTTCTCCAGTCTTCTGGGACCTCTCCTGTGCTCAGAGACTCACTAAACAGTTCTGCTAATAGCTCTGCTAGTTCTACCCTTAGCTCCTTTAGTACTATGGGATGTGTGCCATCAGGTCCCATTGCCTTGTCCACCCTGAGCTTAGCGAGCTCTTGTAGGACCCTTTCTTTTGTGAAGGGAGTAGTGCTCACCTCCCTCCCCTGTGTCTATGGTGCTGAGCTCTGTGCCCCGCTCTACCTTCTCTTCAGTAAATACTGAGCAAAAGTATCTATTTAGGATAGATACTTTTACAGAGTCCTCCTCCTCACATGCCCCTTTTCTCCTTTAAGCTTAGCAATACCCCCTCTGGACTTTCTCCTTATCCTAATATATCTATAGAATGTCTTGTCGCCTTCTTTTCTGTCTGTGCTAGTGTTTCCTCAGTTTGGGACTTGCCTGCCTTACTGCATTCCCTGCTTCCCTTAGGGCAGTTTGGTATGCCTCCCTATCTTCATCCGCTGTGTTCCCTTATATTTCCTGAAGTCCAGCCTTTTGGCTCTGATCTTTTCTGATACTGTATTTGAGAACAAAGTGGTTTCCTTCTTATTTTGCACTTCCTTTTCTGTCTAACACAATGGGATGTTGCTTCAAGTATTGCATCCTAATGCTTGCCACTTTGCCTGTACCCCTCTCACCTATGTTTCATTTTGCCAGGGCTAGCTTAACACTGTTGGCCATCTTATCAAAGTCAGCTCCTCTGAAGTTCCATATTTTTGCCTTAGAATGGGATGATTTAGTTGTAGTGGCCAAATTGAACCATACCATGTGATGGTCACTGGCCCCAGGTGACCTTCTACCTGGAGATCTGTGATCCCTTGCCTGTTAGTCAGTACTAGATCTAGAATAGCCCTGTCTCTTGTGGGTTGTTGTACCAGTTGTTTGAGGCCCTCCTCCTGCAGGGAATCCACAATGTGTCTAGTTCTGGCAGATGTTCCTACTGGTATTGCACTTCAGTATCCGGCATGTTGAAGTCTCAAATTATCAGAACCTCCGCTTTAGCTGTCATGTTTTGTATATCTTCTAACAGTAATGTATATATGTCCTTCCTCTGGTCTGGGGACCTGTAGACAACCAATTCTTATGGCTGTCCCATTTTCTGTTTCCAGGGTGACCCACAGTTCTTCTGGCTCCTTATGTATTCTGAATTTCTGTAGCTTTGATATTTTCATTGACATAAAGGGCCTCCACCCCCCCTTTTGCACCTTGGTCTCTTCTAGACAGTACATAGCCAGGTACAGAAGTCTCCCAAGTGTGGTTACCAGTAAACCACATCTCACTGATTGCTACTATGTCCAGTTTAGCCTCTGACATTATTGCCTGCAGGTCTGGGATCTTATTTCCCAGGCTGTGAGCATTTGTACATGATTTTCCATTGGCCAGATTTTGGTGTGTTAGTTGTTGGGTGAGGTCTGGCATTTCCTCTGGGCGTCGTATTGGGAGGCGGACATTTTCTTACCTGGTGATGCAAATGAACTGCAAACATGCTGAATCCTTTTGATCAGTAGGTGGGGGTGCTCTTCCCATTTGGCGTAGTGCTGCCCTCTCTCCCCATTTGCTAGTTTAAATAGTCTGCAAGATGTCAAACTTCTGCCCCAATGCACTGACTCCCTCCTTAGTCAGATGCAGTCCATCAAATTTAAAGAACTTTCACTCCCAAATCTGTTGCCAGTTCCTACAAATCTGTGTCTTTTTCCTGGCACCAGCCCTGAGACACATGTTTATCTCCTATCTCCCCTTCTCTGACCTTCTGTCTATCTGTCACCCTCTCCCAGACAGGCAGGATCTCAGAAAAAGAGATGCTGGATGAAACTGATGATAGTTTGTCACCAGCCTAGTCAGGTGTTCATGGTCTCCATACCTGACTTGCTGGTGAGATCATGAGTCCTATGTGTAACTTGAGGAAAGAAAGAGAGAGGGGACATGATAGAAACTTTCAAGTACCTCAAGGGATCAACAAAGTCCAAGAGGGTAGCATCTTTCAGAAAAGAGATGTGCAAGAATAAAGGGGCACAATTTGAAGATGAGGGGATGGCTCAGAGGTAATGTGAAAGTATTTATTCACAGGGAGGGTTATGGATGCATGGAACAGCCTCCCTGAGGAGGTCGTGGAGTCAACAACAGTGGAAATTCAAGAATGCATGGGACAGACATAAGACAGTCCTAGTGGGGGTAGGAGGAAGTAAGCTGTTGTCAACTAGGATCTGCAGCTTATCTGTTAGGTAGGAAAATGGGCAGACTAGGTGAACTAAGCAGTCTTTATCTGCCGTCAAATTCTATGTTTCCTGCCTCAGATCCCTGACTCCCTTCACCATGTCCCCCTGCCACAGTGGTCAGTGTCCCTAAAGAAAAGGCAGATTTGTGCCTTTATTGTGTCTCAAGTGTTCTTTGTCAAAATGTTGAAAAGTACTAGACTGAGTGCTGACCCTAGTGGATTGCCACCAGTGAACTCCTGCATCTTTGAGTACTCCGGCTACCACCATCCTTTTGGTTCTCCCTCTAGCCAGTTTGCCACCCACCAGGTTAACATTTCACCTCCTCCAAAGTTCTGTAGCTCCTTGATCACTCTCTTGTGGTGGATGGAGTCAAGACATTGCTGAAGTCCAGGTACTGTGTTTCTACTGTCTGGCTCCTGTGTAATGACTTTGCAAGCCAAATAATGTTATCAAAGTTATTTGGCATGACCTTCCAGACAGAAATTCATGTTGCCTATCATCCTAGATCCTGTTTACCTCAAGGAACTCAACCAAACATTCTTAGAAAATAGGTGCCATCAACTTTCAATAGCAAGCTCACTGGTTTGCAGGTGCTGGTTCATCCCTTGTCTAGTTCTTGTACAGAGTACTTGTCTACAATACTTAAATGGTCTTCCACTTTCATGGCACCCTTTCCATTTCCAGGGGCAGTTAACAGATCAGCGGGCGTTCAAGAACTGCATCCAGCTCTCAAAGCCCCTAGGGTGCATGCTACCTGGCCCAGGAGGCCCATGTGGATGTAACCACTTTGGGGGCCTTGAGCCTTTGAGGACCTATCCTCCATAATCACCTACTTGCACATTCTTTTCCCTCATCCCTTCCAATCACTATATTTCCCTTTGGAATTGGTGCATCCTTTTCTTTTGTTAATATTTAGCAGAAATATACATTTAATACTTCTGTTTTTCTCCTGTTGTCCTCCACCCATCAGGTCCCTTTCAGCTCTACAGTATCATCTTTCACTGTCTTTTCTCCAAGAAGTACTGAAAAAGGTCTTGTCTACTTCCTTGACCCCTTCTCCACCCTTATCTCAGTCCCTCCCTTGGTCTGTCATACCACCCTGCTAGGTGTTTTTGCCTCTTTATGTAGTTGAATTTATTCTCATTTTATTGGGTGTTCCTATATTTTTGTAGGAAACCCTTTATCCCTCACTGCACTTCCATCCACCTGTGTAAATCAGAGTCGTTTCACATGTTTATACTTTTGCTTCTTCTGATTTAGACAGGTTTAAGTGACTTCCTGGACCATTGCAAATTATAGACTATTTTGCATTCAATTGTATTTCCACCAAGAGCTTTGACAGACTGTCTCCCAGAGTTCCCCTAGTCTAATGAAATCTGCCATCTTGATGTCCAGAACATGTTTTTGTGTTCAGTTCCTACCTTGTTGGGATGACCCTTCCATATTGAGATGAAAGTATACTAACCAGTGATCCCTGCTCTCTAAGAGCTCAGCTTTGCTCATGCCTCTGACATTATTGCAGTTTGTCAGTACCAAGTCCAAAATTACCTGTTCCATAGTCTAGCTCAATCAGCCCTTGGTTAGAACCCATCTTGGACTGCATTGAGAGTCTTAGGCTCCTGTGGTCTCTAATCTGATTGAAATCACCACCTTTCCTTTATCCACAGCATTACAGATGTTTTCAGCTCACTTCTAGAATGCAGTTTCACTCTGATTTGGGGTCCAATACATCACTGCCACCCATATTTTGTCCCTGCCCCTGTTGGGATCTGCACCCATATTGGCTGAGTTCCATATATCATGTCCTCATTTGTGGAAGTAATCCCTTCCTTGATGTAAAGTACTGCCCTCCTTTCCTGCTATGTCCTTTCTGTAGAAGGTAAATCCTGGAAAGGAGGCCCAATCATGATTTGGGGTTGTCAAGATCTAGAGGCACTCCCAGATCCATTTGGTACTCTGTCACCATGGCCTGGAGGTCATAGCAATTTGCGTAGTAGTTATCTACAGGTCTCCAACCCAGGAAGAGAAGGTGAACAGGAAGGCGGTGGAAGAAATTCATGAGATGGCAGCAAAAGAGAAAGTATTGCTGCTGGGCAATTTTAACATGCCAGATATGGATTAGACCATCCCAGCAGTTGCATCAGCTAGGAGCAGAGACATCCTGGAAGACATGGGACAGGCCTCAGGTAGCTAGTGCTAGAACCCACCAGGAACAGGGTGGTTCTGGACCTAGTACTGACCAATGGAGACAGAGACAAGGAGATCAGGCTGGAGGGACTTCTGGGTCCAGTGACCACCACACAGTGTGGTTTTCAATGGGTACAGGGTCACAATCAAGCAACACAAAGGTGAGGGTTTTAGATTTCAGGAGGGTGGACTTCGCTAGGACGGGATGTGTCTCCAAGAAGCACTAGCAGGAAGGAAGCCAGGGTGGAGGAACAGTGGGCACTCCTAAAAGGATCCATAGTGGAGATAACAAATCAATACATTAGGCAGAAAGGCGAGGGCAAAAGAAAGAAAAAAAAACATTATGGTTCTCAAAGGATGTTGCTGAAAAGGTAAGGACCAAAAGTTGGCTTTCAGAAAATACTGTGTAAGGATTCACAGAAGGAAGAAGATGAGGGTACCTAAATAAACAGAGGAAGCAGGAGGGCAGTTAGAGTGCAAAGGCACAAATAAAAGAAAGGATAGCTCAGACAGTAAGGAGAGGGGACAATACATTTTATAGGTACATCAGTGAAAGAAGGAAGATCAGGGTGGGATTATAAGACTCAGAAGGAAGATGGGGAATGTGTGGAGGGTGAACAAGAAAAGCATCTATACTGAACAAATACTTTTGTTCTGCATTTACTGAAGAATGGGAGGAGACAGGCCAAAACTAGCAATCAAAATCAAAGGGTGGAGGAGGTGAGCACCAGATCTTTTACAGAAAAAGAATCCTAGAAACTCACAAAACTGAAGGTGGACAAAGCTAAGGGCCACATAACATGCACCCTGTTGCCTGTCGTCAAAAGTGGGTTCTACCACTTAAGGAATACCATCTGAATTAGACTCCTGATTATGCCGGAAGACTTGCTATCATTGGTGTAAGCTTTTGTTACCTCCAGGATGGACGCTGTAATGCTTTGTAATTGGGGTCAATGGAGGGTAATCAGCTGACTGTAGCTAGTGCAAAACGTGGTGGCCAGGCTGCTGGTGGGTCTACGAAGTCCTGCATGGACCTCGGTCTTGCATGATCTGCATTGGCTGCCTATCAGGTGAAGGATTATCTTCAAGGTGGGCTTGCTCATCAGTAAGGCCCTATATTACCTGGGCCCTGGTTACCAGTCTGGCCTCCTAACTCCAGCCATCCTGGTATGCTCCCTCCACTCCTCTACTGAGGCCTCTTGGCTATTCTGAGGGCCAGCCTGAAAACCTCAGAGGACCACTCCTTCAAGGTGGCTGGCCTGGCCCACTGGAATTCATTGCCAAGATCTTTAAGGGAGGCCCAATTGGTGGAGGCATTCAAGGGGCCTGAAGACCTTTTTTAAGAAGGCATTTCATGATAATTAATACCATTTATATATGGTTTTAATAATTTGCATATTGTTTTTGTACTGTCCAACCTTGTCCTAATTGTAATGGCACCCAATGCCAAAATATAAATGAATATTTACTTTCTAATACTACTACCCCAGGATATTGAAGGAGCTAAGGATGGTGCTAGCAGCACCACTGGCAGCACTGTTTAATGAATCCCTCTATTCAGGTGTGGTTCCAGAGTACTGGATGCATAGTCCCACTTTATAAAAGCGGAAGCAGGAATAGGCATTCAATTGCAGGCCAGTCAGCCTCATCTCAGTAGTGGGGAAGATTATGAAGGTGCTTCTTAGGGAAATTATTATGGAACACTTGGAATCCATTGGGGCACTGGATCATAGGTGTGAGTTTGGTGGGGCTTCTAGGCTCGAGCCCCACAGGAAAGTTGAGCCCACCCCAAAATCTGAATATAGCCCTTACCCTACACTGTCTGACTTTTTTAATATTTATTTTTTAATAGCTGGCTATGCATTCACCAGTTCACATGGGGAAGACTGGTGCATGCCTGACTGCTGATTTTGTTTCCTGTGTGAATGTCAATAGTGAAGCAGGTGATGGGGTAGCGGAGAAGCATTAGCAAGGGAGACTGCATGGTCTGCTACAACATTAGAAGGAGAGCATGGAGGATCATGTGGTGCTGCATTAGAGGGTCAGCTGACTGAGATGAGAGTCAAGGTAAGGGCTAGGAACCATCCCTTGTGACTTCAGTCCCATAACATCCAACTCCAGTGACTATCATAAGTGACAGCCTAAGAGACAGAAGGGGCAGGCATTAGATCATAAATGGACACCAACAGTAGTTGTCCTTACTTACTGAACTGCCCGTTCCTTGTCTCTCTTCAACGCTGAAGTTATGCTGTTGAGCTCAGTGTCATATAAAATTTATTAGCTGTCTGATTTGGTGTGCATATGTGTGAATAGTCAGAGGCTGAGGCTGAGAGAGAGAGTGGTTGAAGCATTCGAGTCAAGTTTAACACAAAATTCTTTTAAGAGCTGATTTGCCACAGTTTAAATCTGCCTGTCTGCTAGGCCATGACAAGCAATTATGTTTTGTTGTGTGAATGGCTGGAAGATTTGGATAACAATCCTGAGTAAAGGCATGTGCAGAAGCTTATAATTTTTGAGTCTTTAAAAAATTTGTCACCTTCCTCAAATTGGAGTTGCTTCAAATTATTTTTACCATTGTTCAACATGCCAGCTCTGCCCTTCAAGGAGCCCTATTGAATTTTCAGCTCCATGAAGATATAATTAGAAATGTTTAGGAAACACTGTTTGCTGGGCAGAATGAATCGCACGTTCATGCCATTTGGCAATCAGGCATGCATGCAGTCCAGGGTCTAGGGCTTGAAGAGCCTAATCTACCCAGAAAATGAATAATTCTCACCAGATTTCAAGAAGAAGATGCTGAACATCATTTCCTCCCATGCCTGATGAGTATTATCAGTAGCAGTACTTTGCAGCTATTGATGGAGTATTAGTCGGCCTCACAGATGGCTTTGAATCAAAGAAGACCACATCTCATTTAACCAAGATGGAAGAGTTTCTGGTTGGAATGTGACTCATGTGAATGATTTCTACCAGGATGATTATTCAAGGCTCCAGCTGCACAGAGATATGCTATTATATGTGGCCTACGTCTCTGGTACCACTCTGAGTGACTTTCAAGATGTTCTGGAGTTCTTGAAGGCAGAGAAAATGAGGGACAGTGACTGCTAATTCCAGAGCTCATGAGATTAGTGAAGCTTGTTCTGACTGTACCTATGTCAGAAAACATGAGAAAAGAATTTCTTCACAGAACGGGTGGTGGACAAGTGGAACTCCTACCAAAGGAAGTGGTGGGGCTGAAACAATCACGGATTTAAGAATGCATGGGATAGACATAAAAGAATTCTGGAGGTCAGGGTAAGGTGCAACAGACTTCTAGGAAAACAAACTGAACTTACAAGCTCAAATGGGCAGACTGGGTGGGCCATAGGCCTTATCTGTCGACACTGTCTATGTATCTATGTATCTATGTCTACTTGTTTTGTGGAGAGATCTTTTGAGCTTTCATAGGCTGAAGTCCTACTTACGTTCTGCTATCAACCAAGAATGGCCGAATGCTGTTGCCATCCTTTCATGCTACACCGATATTGCCTGATAACTCAACATGGAGAGTCTGATTGATAATTTTATTAAAAAGCTTCAATCAAATGCACATATTTGCTTTAGTGAACAAGTTATAATAAATGTCTTCCGTAATTTTCTTCATTCCATCAGTAATAACATTATTCCTTTGTGTTTGAGTTATATATAACTTTATTCCTTTGTGTTTGAGTTATATTGTTGTATACTTACACTGTTGGTAAAAAAAAATACAATGGGTTCTGTGTCTGAAATCTAACTAGCTGGTTTCACAAGTCAGTTTGATATTGAAGATGTTGACCAACTTTACAGCAACAACTAATTACCAATGGCGACCACGTTGCCCAGCAGGTGTGCCGACAGACCGCAATCACAGAAACAATCACTGTCTTTGGGTCCCGCACCCCAGATATTAATATTATCACCCCAGGTCAGAGGTGTATGGGGAAAAGTTCAAAACCCTGGAATGACAAGACAGCCATCGCTGCAAAATCACGATTGACAGAATGAATATCGATTGGGTTGCAGTGCCGACAGTGCCATCACTGTAGTGCTCTCGCTGCAGTGATGGTACACCATGTAAAATAGGTTAACTGTTTAGTCCAATAGTTTTTTGAGCCTGAGCCCCACCCCAAAAAACTAAACTCTACACATGCTCACACTCTTGGTAACAAAAATACAATGGGTTCTGTGTCTGAAACCTAACTAGCTGGTTCCACCAAGTCGGTTTGACATCTAAGATTTTGACCAACTTTATGGCAACAACAAATTGGCCAATGGCAACCACATCACCTGGCAATTGTGCTGATAGACCGTGATCATGACAGCAATCCCAACTCGGTCCATGCATTCCTGAATGTTAATATTATCCAATCTGTGTTAGAGGTATATAGAGAAAAGGCAAAACCCTGGGGCTGCAAGATGTCCAGTGCTGCAAAATCCCAATTGACAGAATGAATATCGATTGGGTTTCAGCACTGACAATGCCACTGCCTAAAGTGGTTTTGCTGTGGTGACAACACACCATCTAAAATAGGTTAACCTTTTAGGTCAATAGTTTTGAGCCTGAGCCTCCCCGAAAAACCTAAACTCTACACCGTGGTTTATCACATACCCCTGCAAATGGAGTGGACCAATAGCATTATCTTTTCAGCATTATACCTGGGAGGTACACTATGCTCCTTTCATGTAAGCCCAGTTTACCCTCTGGCCACTCTGTTCTTTTTGCTATTAAGTCTGCTAGAAGCAGGACTCTACCTTATTGTCCACTTTTGTTCCACACTTTCTAATGTTCTATTTCTGGTTTCCTGCTCTCTTCCTTCTGCTACAACCCTCAGTTATGCTAACCTTCACTAATATTATCCTACTAGGCTACTGGTAAATGTCCCTCAACCACCTCCCAATTCTACCTCATTGCCAAAACCTCATGTGCCTGTAATGTGGTTTCCTATTCTCTCCTTCCACTTCATTTGTGTGATTTAACTGCTCCCCAAATGTTGCTTTTCCCAGGGTCTAGACTCTCCTTCACCCAGTCCCATCACACTCCCTTTGTGTCTTTCCTAGCTCGGTGCCTTGTCCTTGGCCAGTCTTTGTACTACGTATCCCCCATACGTCCCTTCTAGCTCAGTGCCTATTCCTTTGTAAGTCTTTGGACTATCACTCCCACCTCACAGTTTCCCTCCTTTCAATGCATGTTTTCCCTTTCTTCATGCCTCTCCATCTTCCACTTTCTGTCTTTAATTCCCCACCTACGTCATGTTCCCTTGTCCATTTTGCATCAGTCTTACACCCATCCCTGTTCCCGACTCTTGTCTATTTTGTGAACATTAGCCACTCTCTATTGCCCTAATTCCCTTCCCTGCCTCTACTTAATTCCCTGAGCCCTGAACCTCTGATACTCCTGCCTTCATTTTTGATACTTGCCAACAACACTGTATACTGCAAGAAAAAGTCTCAGCGATGATGTCTGCAAAAGTGTTTAAAGTCGAAGCATAGCATACAATACCCCAACACTTTGCCTCTTTTGAATGAGGCTTCTTTAATGGACCCTGATAAAGCCTCATTCTAAAGAGGTGATGCACAGGGTATGGTTGGTCCATGATTCTACTTTACCTGCTATTTTTCTCTTACAAACACTGTTTTGCTGGCAATGGCTCCAAGATATTGTCTAGCCTCATAACTTGTGCTGTGGGTTGTGCCTCTTGCAGTTGATTGTTCCAAAGTTTTGTAGCTTGCACCACCAGCAAGGTCAGTGCCTCTGTTACAGTGTTCTTCACCACTGTATACTGTCCTCCCCTCAGGTACCCCTTTTCCCATAAGATGACATTTCCCTTTCTTCACCCATTTGACTAATATTTCCTTTGGTGCACCCCATGCTAGGAATACAGTAGATTTACCACCACAACATAGAAACTGCACCTGCATGTTATCTTTCAAAAGTGCTATAAAACCTAACATGTTAAATATGGTGTCCAGTCCATTCAACCTGGAAAATTCAACCCAAGTCAATTCAGCCTGGTGAATTCAGCTCCATGGAAATTCAGCTCCTATGTCAATTCAGCCCATGTCAATTCAGTCCATGTCAGTTCAGTGCCATGTCAATTCAGCTCCTCGTCAATTCGAACCTTTGTCAATTCTACCCTTATGTAAATTCAGCTCCTTTTGGTTCTGCACTAGAATAAACATAACTAACAACATATTTAAACATATTTAGGCTTTATTGAAAGCTTTAAAATATATTTTTAGCAATTAAGTACACTTTATTGAAAATGTTAATTTTCACATACAGTACATGCAGCAAACACTGATCACATACACCAGGCAGAAAAACAAAAGAACAGAATACAAATAAGCCAAAGCATAAACTTCTCACCACACAACACCCAAAACACCTCAATTAACCCACCCCGACTAATCCAACCTGACCCTCATGTGCACATTCTAACAGCTCCAGATGGAATACTAGAATGGACAGTGACTAAGGATATAACTGCCATTTGGGTTTTTGCTTAATTGGGAAGAGCAGAGTATTCACTCAACAGTCAAATGTCTTCTGTAAAAAATCGGTGAAAGGCTGAAGAGTGTAGCATTAAAACATATTGGCACTTATTCATGAATAGACATACATGAGGCACGTATAAGGGTGAGCAGTTCATAGCGCTGAAATTTCCATGCAGAGGCCACAGTCATGAACACTGGTCCTCGTCCGGCTCCCATACATGGCCTGCCCTCCCAGTGTGCTGATTCCCCACAGAGCTTCAAGACTGACTTCAGCAACAATATGGAGCTGATCCAGAGTTATCATTGAATGTGAGAACGTTGGCTGCACTGGCATTCGTGCCTATACATGATGTGGGAAAGTATTCAAGGCTCTAATGGACAGTGCATATTATGGTGAGCATGAGGATTTGCTACATCCTATGACTATTCTGAAGACATTTGGTTGAGATGGATGGACAGAAGACAAAGGCAACGATAGCCCAGATTTCTTCACAGGTCAGTGGGACTGCTATGATGCAACTAACCAAGGCAAACTATTCCAAGGACAAACAATGCTGTTGCAGGATGGCATAACAGTTTTGTGAGCCTCTAAGTGCTGATCACCTAACAATAAGGAAACATCAATGTTATGGTTCAGGTTCAGGTTTACTTTATTTGTTTGACAATGAAAGGCCATTACAAACATGATACAATAAAAATATATTATAAAATGCAAATATTTTACTAAATACAAAATACTAAATCATCCAATAATAATACAAATTGATCAGTTTGCCTACATTAGTTACTTAGAACAGCAAGATATACCTATTAACAAATCTAGTACCTAAGGTAGAAATTCAATATTCTTTTCCAACATCCTTAATTTAAATATATAAAACAATAAATTAAAATATAAACCTACTTAAAGAAATTATTTGCTATCCAGATCTTTTTCTTCTAATTGCTCAATACGATTGGTGCCCTGTACCCATACACCTGTTCAGTTTGACCAATAGGAGAATTATGCGATCCATAGGAATATACCAACTTATACCCAGTTCTCAGAAAGAAGAAACTTTAGTACTCACACATATTGCCATTCTGCAATCACCTTTCTATTAGTTTTTCAAGACACACTATGTCCAAGAGCACTTAACACAATACCCGACTCCCTTTAATATGGGAGTTTAGGGTATGCCATTAGATCCAACTAATCCTCAGGAAGTATGGGCCAATTAGACCAACCTATAGACTCTCATGGGCAGGCTTCCCAGAGAGACTTCCTATTAGATCATTTATGGTCCTTACACCAACTTTGGAAATCAGAACTCTGAGTAGCCCAAGGCTACCTAGACATAATATAACTATGGTCCTGTCATGGTATGCGTAATTCAGCTCATTTAACAATGATCTGCCCCAAAATTTCTAGATCAGCAAATCACAAATAGCAATCTATGATGTCCTACAAAGTACTCCCACCCTTGCTCTGAGAAAAATTAAAGTGCATCCCCAGTACTGTTAAACAATCCATAAGGAAATAACCTTACAGCATATCAATACTCAGATCTTCCAATGACTCTGCATCTGCAATTAGGATCTAGATGGGTCAATTAATTGTTGGTAAATTTTAATTTACTTTAATGAATCTAACCCTATAATTATAGGTTACCTATGCAATTACTCACCATTGTTCACTAATTAACCAACCTTGCTATCTTCTGTCTGGAGTAGATTAAACTCCTAAGCTCCTAAACACAATTCTACCCACATATTTCAGCAATTAAAATGGATATTAGAATAACTACCTATTTAAAATAGGATTAAGTACGCTATATTTATATTGTGACCTTTCACATAACTCCTACAGTTTCTTTAAATATAAATCCATAATAACCATGACATATAAATTAGTTATGTGTTCATGCGTAGACGTGTTCACCAATGTAAACCATTTTAAATGGCTCTATAGCAAATCCTCTGATCAAATACTTTCCCTTTAGGTTAATCAGATAAATTAATTACAGGACTGCAAAACAAACGACTGTATGAGTCAATAATGAGTCAACTAAGCAAGATATCATTTCCTTAAAAGTTCTTAAATAAAGAATGGGAAAATATTTACTCAGTAAAGTGCCTATGAATTAAGAAAGTTTAATTCAAACAGCATAAAAAAATAAGGCCAGACAGCACCCAGAATCTCTGACAGTTCTGCAATTAAAAATGCAAAATGTAAACTGCACATGGACCTTTACTGACGTTCACTCAAAGAGACAGTTCTCTGCCCACAGATCCATTAAGCTCCAAAACCACTGGTGAGAGTAATCATAACCATCCAAATTCACCACAGTAAATGGCCCTGTCATCTGGGATCCTGCTTCCAAGGGCCAAAAGTGCCTTAGGTAGCAGCTTATACAGCAGCTCTGCTCCAAGCCATCAGCCTCATAAAAAGTTAAGAGAGTACCTTAGGGAAGGGAAGCACCTTGATATTTGCTTCCAATAAAAGTATTATTGGGAAAACCAGAAAGAAAACTTTGGCTAACATGAGCAGAATGATCTTCCTCTGGACTCCATAACTAAGGGTTTGTGGTGTCCGTTAAGAAACACAAGTATTTAATGCTACGTCAAAATGAATTATACTCTCCAAGGTCTCCAGCAATTTTCGCTCACTCCTCTCTCCTCTAGGCACCTTCACCGACAGCCATTTCAACTTACAAATAAAACAGAACAGAGCATGCTCCACTAAGTGCAGTGAAATTGGGTGACAAATGGACAAATATCATATTGTGCCCCAGGCAATGATGCCTACCTTTAAAAGGATTTATAAGCCTGTCAGCACAACTGTGCATCCGTAAATACCAGCGTGGTTGCCATAATTTTCTCCAGATTCCTCCTCATCTGGCTGCTTTTCTTATTACAATAATTACAGTGTCTTGAGGTCTAAGTAACAATAACAATATAAATCGAAACCGAGAACCATGCAGCGGCTGTAACACGGAATCCTAAGCATAGCCAACTGGCACTCTTTTACCTTTTCGATGCAGCGGCATTACAACTCAAGGTTACATACATGGAATAAAAGTATGCCTTGTGCAAAAATAGCCTTCATTTCATTCAGTTAATGTGGTCTTTTCTGTATAAAAACTCACAAAAGATACTATAAGCTGCTGAGCTACAAAAGCTGCAAAGAACAGGGCAGCATCACAGCCATCCGCCCTTCCCACCATGCTGGAAGAGGAGCTGCTCCACATTCAAAAAACACTTATCTCCTATCGATTCTATGAAAAAGAACAGAGCCTGACAGAGACTATAAGGGAGCAGTACATTGCTGGCAGCCCACCACAAGAACCAAAGAAAGTGCACAAGAACCTTTTGAAATAATTCAGTGCATTGTCGCAGAATACTATGCAAGAGAAATAGTGGTGTACCTGAGAAAACTTGCATACAATTTCATATTTAAACTTAATGGATGCTTACAATTCTCTCAATGGGCTCTATTCAAATTGTGGCTACGTGCCATGTACTTTGGGTGCATAGGCACCATGCAGCTGCCTGTGCTCCTGCATCCTCTCTGCCCCATTCATGACACCGTTGCACCCCCATGCACAGATACCCCAGCCGATCACAGAGCTCTGCACAGGGGTGAGCCTGGGGTTGTTCGGGAGGTGAGAGCCAACACTCCACACATTCACAACCTCGCACAGTGCTGTGCATGGAGCCTGCTGGCTCTGCATCTGGAAGGCAGCTGTAAACCACAGGGCCTGTTACACACCCACAGGAATCTGCCTCTGGATGCAGCAGACATGGCAGGCAGCAGGCCCCCAACAATGCTGCCCAGCTGTTGGGGCACTTCAGGAGGATGGGGTCAGGTGGGTGGGGTACCCCAACATTAGCATGGTCAGTGCTCTGTGCACGCCAACAACATGGCACCAGTTGCACACAAGGGATCCACTGTGGTCCCTGCTTGGGTAACAATTGGCTGCCCACCTGGATACTCTGCTCCACACCCACCTTCCCCATGGACCTGTGTACCAGGGGGTGGGGCCACCTATAGGAGCCAGACAGGGCGGTGTTTGTGAATGCAGCCACTGCATGGAAATCCCATGGGTGTGGAGCTGTGTGCCCTATACACACCTCTTGCATGTCTACGCATGAATAAGGGCCAATATATTTTAATGCTCCACTCTTCATCCTTTCCTCCATTTTTACAGAGGACATTTGTCTGTTGGCAGATACTCTGCCCTTCCCACTATTCAACAAAAAAACAAATGGCAGTTATATCCTTAGTCATTGTTCATTTTAGTATTCACACCTGGAGCTGTTGGAATGTACACATGAGGGTTGTGGTGGGTTAGTTCGAGTGGTTTGGGTGTTGTGTGGGTTAGAAGGTTATACTTAGGCTTATTTGTGTCCTGTTCTTTTATTTTTCTGTCTGGTGTATGTGATTGGTGTTTGCTGTGTGTACTGTATGTGCAAATTAACATTTTCAATAAAGTGCACTTAATTGCAAAAAATGTTCTAATGCTTTCAATAAAACTTAAATAAATGTAACATACGTTGTTAGTTATGTTTATTCTAATGCAGAACCAAAAGGAGCTGAATTTACATAAGGGCTGAATTGACATAGGAGTTGAATTGACATGGAGCTGAATTCATGTGAGGCTGAATTGACATAGGAGCTGAATTGATACAGGAGCTGAACTGACTCATGTTGAATTGACTCAAGCTGAATTGACAAAGGAGCTAAATTGACATGGAGCTGAATTGACATAGGGCGAATGACTCGGGCTGAATTGCCATGGGGCTGAATTCACTGGGCTGAATTTATCTGTCTGAATTGACAGTTGTTCATTAAATACTCAACTTTGCTGTACTTGAAGTTGTTTCACTATCTAATTGCATGTTGTTATGTCTCAAATACATCTTGTTGTATGTTTTGTACTGTATTACTAACATGGGACATCCTGTAAATGAAACTTATGTCTTATAGAATGTACCTGGTAGTTATAAACTTTTAAATAAAAAAAAATCATAACCTCTAAGCAAACATGCATAAACACTGTGCACACGTGTAAAATACAGTGTACAGGGACACATCATCCTGTGCAGAGACAATGTGCAAAATAGAAAAAAGAGCACATTGTGCAAAATACAGTTAAGCAATAAGGCATGACAGGGGGCACTATGGTGAGATAAAGGCCTGCTTTGGGTGAATTGAAGCATGACACAAAGCAGAGTGTTTCCACCAGCAGAGAAGGGCCATTAGCCCACCATAAGCCCCGAATGCCTTATTGAGATTATGAAATTGAACCCTATCAGTACAATATAAATAAACAAATTACCTCAATCAATATTTTAATTGTCAAAAAGATACAAAATGAAGTCGGCCCAGTGGCGTTGAGGGCAGAGCGCTGGTCGCAGCACCTCACAACACCAATGACCAGGGTTCAGGAGCGAGCATGGGTTGCAGGGGCTGGCAGGGAGAAGAGGACTGAGCATCTGATGGACTGCTCTCCCTCTCTGGGAGGGGTCCAGGATGGTCCATGCCTGACTGCCCCTGGCAGAGGCTGGGGACCGAGGTGCACACTGAACTCAGGGAGGAGTCAAGGCAGATGCCTGGATGGGGCCACATGCAGGCAGCGTGCACACTTCGCCTGCTGGCATCATTGCACGCCCACAGAATCTCAGAAACAGGGAAAAGTGGCATCTCCCATGGATTGATGGCCGTCCATGAGTGTTCATCGGGTCGCTGGCACCAGGCTGGATCCGTACTGGGTGGGAGTTAGGGGCTTCCTGCCACCCCACTTTGGGGAGTAAACCGCAGGGGCTATAGGGTGCCATCAGTCCTGGATGAGACAGATGGAGGCTAGATCCCTGATGAAAGGATGCGAGATACTAATGGGGGTACAGTGAGGCAGCCACAGGAGGATAAATAAATGAAAAAAATACAAAATGTTAAATAAATCATTAAAAGAAAAACAAATCCCATTTGGACATTGTGTTGTGACTTCTTTGCCAGCAGGTGGCAGAATTGTTTCTTTTCTCCTTGTAAATAACAGAAGCACTGAACAGAGACTTCACATTGTAGCATCGGGGTCACTGTGGACAGTATCTCATCAGGGCACAGCAGGCCTTTCCTACAGAAAAGAAAAAGGAAATGGTTTGTCCATGGCACCTTGAGAGAATTCAGCTGAGCAACTGTGACAGAAATGGAGACTTCTGCTGCCGTGAGTGGCAACTATGGATGGCTGACTTCCTAACATCTGGCAGGTGATATATGCATATTTATTTATTTATTTATTTATTTTGTTCACTGGGAAAGGAGGACTAGGCAATTCTACTGTTAGTGTATTGTTTAGTCTCAGTCGCTTCCCTACCCTTGTGGTGAAAAAAGTAGGCGCATGATAATAAAAAAAATGGAAACCTGATCTGCTCTCTGTGTGGTGGGCAGCAGGCGATGGTCAGTTTGAGAGGCAGAGCCCTTCAAATGTAGTGGTCAGTCTGTTGGTCTGGGAGTACTTTCAGCTGGGTTGTTGTGCTGGCATAATGACCCAGCTGAATGTGTCTCTCAACAAATCAGCATTTAGGATTCTTTGTACCCCTTTCATAATATACAGTAACTAGAGCAAGGTTGCAAAGGATAACGTGCAAGAAAACAGCAACACAGAGCACACAGATTAAAACACAGTAGTCAGTGGCTAGAGTGACCTGTGCAAAGGGATAATGTGCTAAAATTAAACAAGCTTTTGTCAATGCTGAATGTTGATTGCTTTGCTCCATTGAGCTTGCTTACTCCCCTCTCTCACTCCTCATTCTGTTTCTCCTGGCACTGCAGGCTGTCCTTTTGTACTGAGCTCCTGCCTCTGTTGGTGCCTTTTTCTGCCCACAAAAAGTCTGCAGCAGTCCCAACAGAGCTCTGTTGAGCTCACTCACTCCCCTCTCTCTCCACGCTCGTTCCGTTTCTGCCAGCGCTGCAGGCTGCCCGTTTGTACTGGGCTCCTGTCTACATTGCTGCCTTTTTTGCCCACAAAGAAATCTGCAGCAGTCATGATGGAGCTCCATTGAGCTCACTCACTCCCTGTCCCTCACTCTCATTCTTTTTCTCCTGGCGCTGCAGGCTACCCTTTTGTACTGGGCTTCTGCCTGCATTGGCGCCTTTTCTGCTCCCACCAAGAAATCTGCAGCAGTCACGATGGAGCTCAGTTGAGCTTGGTCCTCCCCTCTCTTACTCGCTTGATCCTAATCTGTCCCAAACACTGATTTCTGAAAGTGACTGTGGTATTCTCGCTGGAAACATGAAAACACATTTTGCCCAGGATGTGAAAAATGACAGCTGTACTGTTCATAAGGAGGTGTGAATAAATGCCAATGTAGAAATTCTGGCATGAAAATATTACTAATTTGCAAAGTTACAAGGGTGCATGGAAACTGCACAATGCACGCCAGTAACATAGTCATTTTATGGAGTTTCATCACAAAATTTTCAACATATAAATTTTAGGACCTCTGCTCCTGAACAGTGTCACTATGATTGTCATAATCGTCCCGAACACTGATTTCCCACAGTGCCTGTGCTATTCTGCACCAGAAGTGAGAAAACAAATTTCAGCCAGGATGCGAAAAATCACAGCTGCACTGTTCATAAGGAGGTGCAGAAAATGCCAATGTTGAAAATCTGGGTGAAAATATTGCAAAGTTGTGAAGTTACAAGCGTGCATTTAACCTGCTCAATGCGTGCTTGCAACACACTCATTTATGGACTTTCATCACAAAATTTTCAACATAGGCATTTTATGACCTCTACTAATGAACAATGTCACTGTGATTTTCTTAATGTGTCCTGAACATTGATTTCCCACAGCAACCACGCTATTCTGAGCCAGAACTGCAAAAACACATTTAGTCCAGAAAGTAAAAAATGACAGCTGTACTGTTCATTAGGAGGTGTGTAAAAATAACAATGTTGAAAATCTTGAGTGAAACTATTGCAAATTGGTGAAGTTAAGAGGGTGCATAGCAACTGCACAAAGCTCACTTGTAAAACAGTAATTTTTGATTTTCCCACAAATTTGCAACATAGACTTTTGAGAGCCCACCTCATGAACAGTGGCACTGTCGTTTCGTTAATCAGTCCCAAAGGTGATTCCGCACAGTGACCATGAAATCACCTTCGGGACCAATTAATGCCATGACAGTGGCTGAATTCATGAGGCCGGGTCCCAAAACCCCATGTAGAAAATTTGGTGTCCAAATCAAAAATGCCTTAGATATGCATTAAAGTTGAAAAAACTGTATTTATGCCATTATACAGCTTACGCATTTCCTCAGTTCGTGGTCACTTTGAAGAGTGCAGGCAGGTTCCTGGTCTACGAAGATCATTGCACCAGACTCGGAGGTAAGTATGGGGCAAGGGAGAATTAATAGAGAAGCAAGGCACGCGGTAGGTGAGCGTGGGTTGTGGGAGGGGCCAGGAGACCGCAAGGGGCCGTTTTTTTAGAAAAAAAAAAAAAAATGCGGATTTTTTTACAGGGCCATGTGGCATGCTGGGATGAGCTCCCAGCATGCCAATGGAGTGTTTTGTGGTGGGCAGCTGTAGCCGATGGGGATTGGGCACCCCATTGGCACAAAAGGGGTGCGCAAGAGCCGAGGGGATTGGGCATGCTTTCAGCCCAGATCTACTGTGTTTTGTAAGGGGACATTATGCCAATGGGGGTAGGCTTCCCTGCCAGCAAATCAAACTGAGAGGCGGGGCATAATACCAATGGAAGTGGGCTCCCTCGTTGGCAACTTTAACTAGAAGGGACTGAAGCTGACAGGGATTGGGGCCCCGTCTGCCAAGCTACTGTTGTTGGGGACACATGCTGCTGAGGGGATTGAGCACCCTCAGCAGTGGGGTTTAATATTGTTTGTGAACATGGTGGCAAGCCACCGCCATGTTCTACAAACAATCATCACAGTAGCAAGGTTCTGCCCAGCAATGACAGGTCGCTCCCTCATTGCAGAGCAATGGCTTACGCTGCAGTGATGAGGTGGCTCCTGATTGCAGTGGCTAAAACCTTTCCAGGTTGTGGCATGCTGGCTGAACTAGTCTCAGCAGCAGCATGCCATGGCATTGGGGACAGTGGGCCAAGCCTTAAATGGCAGTGGAGGCATTGGCCACAACAGTGCCATGCCTTCACAACCTGCTTCTGCAGTAAGCTGCTGCAGTATGTTTCTTATGCATGCATGGAATCAACATAAAAGAGCACACGGTGCAAATTATGGGGTGAGGGTGAGGGCCACTAGATACCAGTGATATGAATAGTAACATGAGAAACACCAAATGTGGGATCAAATGTCGACTTGAGGCTGGGAGTCACTCGATTCCAGGGATAGGGATAGTAACATACATAAACACCTAATGGGAGTGGACAGAATGGTGATCAATGATGAGAACACCACTGAACACCAAGGATCAGATTTTACCACTGTGTTGGGGGCAACTGAACTATAATCAGGGGTGAGAGACCCACTAGATGTTAGGAATCTAAATATTACACATTAGGGGAGCATATGACCAATGATCCAGGATGGGGATACTATCAAGGAACAGAGAACAAAAAGCACAGCACTTATCAATTCAGTGTACCATATGAACAATTTAGTAGCCCAGACACTACATGATAGTGCTTCAGCACTTTGAGGCTCACTTCATCACCCAAGCACATAAGTGTTAATATCTGTTTTACTTTTACCATTAACATCACTATTTAATGGCAACACTAATGGGCATTTCTAACTTCCTGATAAACAGGTTGAGTACCTAGAAGCACCAAAGTGTTAGCATGTAGTGTCTGCACTAATTCATTTGTCATATTGCACACTGAATTGATGAGTGTAAAGCTTTTATTTGTTTTGTTCAGTGATTGACTCTTAACATCTGTTACAGTGGCTGTCTAAGCTTAGGAGCACCTTACCTTGTTCTCTATTTAAATTGTTAAAACCAGGGACACTAAGCTGGCTTGGTGTCATGGAGAACTGAGGCAAAGGTACCTTACCTTCTGCCATGCCGGTGACCTGTATTCAGGAGCAGGCTTGGGTCATCTGGGGTTGGCCGGAGGGCGAGGATCGAGCGTCTGGAGGACTGCTCTCCTCTCCCAGTGTGGGTACTTGCCATTCTCGCTGAATGACTGCCACCAGGTGGAGGCCTGGGGGTAGTGTGGGTCTGGGATGACAATGACAGAAGGTGCTGTGGGACTCTGCAGCATATGCATGTCTCCATGTCGCATGCTGATGTGCATGCCCCAGGAACAAGAAGGGGAAGGAGAAAAGAAAGGGGGCTTTAGCAGGCTTCACAACATTGTTAAATGCCTGAATTGAGCCCTCAAGTGGGGAACCCAAGCTTGCTTGCTAGCCTTCCAGAAGGGAAAAACTTACAGGGAAACAAACAGGGACACTACAAGGACTGACAGTACCTGCTATCAACCCTCTACACAGCATATGGCCAGGAGAGGGGGATGAGAGTTTGTGCACTACTATGCATAGTGATAGGAGTAAGGTGGTTGTTAGAGTGCTTTTAAAACCTCTTAATACATCACTGCACCTTGCATTCAAGAGGAATCCCTCAGTTGCATGGGTGCAGCAGTAAGTTCTGCATGTGTGCACTATCAGTAAGTGCTGTGTATTGAGGCCACTAAATATTGCCCCATCAGACCATACAATTCCTGGTTAGCATGGAGCTATGATGGCAGTGTTTTCAGCCTTTGCAGATTGTTTTGAGAGGCCTTTTGGCACCATGCACTCCGGCTTGGAATGGGAACATTGTTTAACCAGGAGTAGCACACTAAGCTGAAGCTTGTTTCCAGATGCGACCTGGGAGCACAAGGAAGTTAAGTGACTTGTTCAGGATCACACAGTATGTACCTAGGCGGCTGTGGGATTCAAACCCATGTCTCCAGATCTGCAGCTCAGGGTCTTAACCCATTGCACTATACTGCGTCATAAAAGATTAAAAGAGAACCAGTCTAAATTATTTAATGGTGATTTGAGGTCACGTAATGCAAGCAACCTAGTGGTAGCAGGGTTACAGTGCACCTAACCCCAACCTCACATCATCGCATTTTCAACTAGAATTTTGCCTGAAACCTAAATAAAATACAAAATATGAAGAAGACATCTTCAGCATTGGATATCCCTGTTCCTTTCATCGCTATTGGGAGAATTTCTTCTGCAATGGATGCAGATATGAAGATGGCCCAGCTGAGGCATACACCTCCTCCCTTGCCTGAAAAGCAGCCCAAGAAAGCCAGACCTCCAGGGGGCCTCCAACTCCAAAAGCCTAGCTACCACACAGCCTGTTCCACTTACTGAAGACAGATTTTTGCAGGAACTGCTACCCTTCTGAGAAACTTTATTGGAAATATCTACAGAGCTCAAGTCTCTAAAAATGACATGACTGATTTAAATAGAAGAATAGGGAACTCTGAAGCTAAATCTGCCTCCCTGGAACGTTGGAGGGACAAGAATGATCCAGAAATACACCAGCTTCAGCAACAACTACATAAGTTACTATTAAAACGGAGGATTTAGAAGGTAGGAACAGGAGGAATAACATACTGATAATGGGTCTCCTCGAAAATGAAGAGAACCCTAATGTAATAGCGTTTCTTCAGAAACTCCTATTGAAAATAGTGGGCCCCTCTCCTCTAGGGAATAACTATCAAATAGAGAGAGCCACTCATTACGGCCATGTCCACAACCAGGCTCTCCCCATGGCCATTAATCCTAAAATTCCTGAGTTATCTGGAGTGACAACATGTGTTGAACAAAATAAAAGAGATACAAGCAATAAAGTGGGAAGGCACTAAACTCCGTGTAACACAGGATCTACCATACGAAACACGTCAGAAGTGAGCAGCATTTCATTCCATAGTCACCAAAATCATCACAGCAGGCATTCCTTTTAAAATGCTTATCCTGCTAAGCTACAAGTTTCAATATCTGGATCATGGCTATCCTATGACTCGCCCTCACAAGCAATGGCAGATCCTAAGCTCGAGCTCACAGATTTATTTAAAAGTGACTGATTTCTGTACCTGCATTCAGAGCTGTAGAGATTTTCACAGAAGAAGAGGGCATTCTTAACTGTCTCCACATTTTCAGAAAGTCAGACTCAGGATAACATTTTGGAAAGGCCAGATCTCACTGGTTGAGTGTCAGCTTCTCAATGTAGAGGCAGCGCTCAGCATGACTGCATGTTTCCCTTGAAAAGGAACTGATTCATCCAGGAATGGGTAAAGGGGACTGCTTTTCTATCAGGGACCAAAAAGGGTCCAGCTTCTTCTAACTAACCCCATCACTTCCTTTCTCTTCAGCATAGCCAGATTTGAACCTTGAATCAAAGTACTGTATCAGCTTTAATTTTTGACATTGCATTGCAACAGTTTGAAATAGTTCAAGGTGTCTGGGTATTTTTCTTTCTAGGTGGCAGCAGTTTCTGAATTTGGGGGTGGGGATCATATTTCCACGTAGCAAATTACTATATAATCAGGAATGTGGAACCTGACTCAGGGGTCATTGATTTGGTAAACTTCCCCAAATATCAGGAGAGAGAATTCCTTAGTAATGGATAAAACAGATGTTGGAAATAAGAGGATCAGGTGCAATAAGCCAGCAAGAGCAATGCACCTGCAGAATATCTGAATTGTACTGAAGTTGATCTGTGCTTATGCATAACAATAGTAAAGGACTAACAAGAGGTTTTGTTATGAAGATGATGTGAGGGATGGGGGTGGGGTGCCTGGCTCTAGTAAGCTCGGGGTTAGCTGCATAGCGAGCTAGTTTATGGGGGTTCTGCTCCTACACATTCCCTATGAAAAGATGTGAGGGTTTGCTTTCTTTGGTTGCATTTTCTCAGTTTAACACAAATCTGCCAAAACTCCACAGAATAGGTTTACTAATTTTTTGGGAATTGTGGCTAGGAGTGTAGTGGGATAGTCTTCCCTACTGGGATTGGTACCTCAAGTATTCTAATTGTTCAGTTGTTTCAAGGGGTTTACTGTACATAGTTATTGGGGATTTAGGGAGACGTTTAAGGGGTTGACTATGGTAGATTCATTAAGATTACATTTGTTTGGGTTAGGATTAAGCTTAGGTACAAATCCACATCAGTGAATGGGAAGCATCCTTTCAGGGCTATAGGGGAGAGAGCGAGGGCCAAAATTGCAGTTCTGTTTGGTGTTCCTGGGAGTGGTCTCCCTTTGCTTTCATCGGCTTCATTTGATAAAGTTATGTGCCACTTCTTACTGTTGGACTTCGAGATGGGGAGAGTGGGTTTGAGGGAAGTGTGCCATGTGATTATCTTTGGTGTTTTCATGATTCATCTGCTAGAGATATTATGAGGTTAAATATTGGGTATGGTGATTAACAACTGCAAAACTGTGACCTGGAACGTTAGAGGAGTTAGGAACTGACAAAGAGATATCAAGTGTTGAAACACTGTACCCTGCTTAAGACAGACATAATTCTGTTACAGGAAACACATCTGCTGTTTAGAGAGCCATTTGGCTACAAAGAATGGGGATTACCCAAATTTTCACTGCAGGGATCTCCTCATCAAGTAAAGGCAGTGATCCTAATTAAAATATGATTCCATTCAGGCAGATACCACAGTGACTGATCCCCAAGGCAGATATATTCTGGTCAAAGGTACCCTCATGGGCACTATGGTGGTCTTGGGTTCCATATATGGACTGCCAGGGGTGATCTAACATTTTTATGGAACTTGCAAATAAAATTGTGCCATTTCTTCCCATCTCCCTAATACCAGGGGTAATGGAATGTTCCTCCCACACAAGATATGGATAGAACCCATAGACCATTAAGAGCCCCCACGGCTTCACAAAGAGCACTACAAGACTTAATGGATGCACTAGGGCCCTGTGATCTGTGGTGGTTACTCAATCTGTCACATCAGTTGTTTTCCTTCTACTCTAATGTACATCAGTCCTGGTCCAGATTATACTATATCTTGATCAATATCCCTTGTTAACCAGTTTAATTCAAACAGGCATTGAGTCTATAGTGTTCTCTGATCACTCACTGGTATGGGTGACATTATCTCCTTCAGATGGCCCTAAAGATGGATCATGGAGGCTGAACACACAACTTTTACAAAATAAATCCATCATCACTAAAATTCAAAACTCCATTCAAACCTTTCTAGCTACAAATGTAGACATGACTCAAAGAGACAATTTATTATGGCGTACTCTTAAATGCTATCTTAGAAGATTTCATAAAATTGTCACAAGAAGAAAGAAAATGAGAAAAAGAATCCTTATCTCTGTTAACTCAAATAAGAGTAGCGAACTAGCTCTCTCATCATCGACAAGCACTGCCTCCATAACTAGGCTGTTAGACTCAAGAATAAATATGCAGACCTCTTAAGAAAAAAAGCAGAGTATGCAATATTAAAAACTAAATCCACTTACATAGATCAGGGAGAAAAGGAGGACAAATTACTGGCCCTTCAGCTCCATGAGATGGAAAGCTCAAGACTTATACCCTCCCTTCAGGCTATAGATGGATCTATTAAAACCAAAGCCAGAGATATTGCTCAGGTATTTGAGAACTTTTATCATTTCCTCTATGGGAAAAAACACACCACTCCTACCCACAGGATAGAATCTTACTTGGACTCCTTGTCTCTCCCTCCTTACCCAAACACCTCCAACTTTCCTTGATTTCCCTATCACTCTAGAAGAAGTGGTCACAACAATTAAGGAATTACCCTAGACAAAGCCCCAGGCCCAGATGGCTTTCCCACAAATTTCTACAAAGTCTTTGTTAGAGCTGGCCCCCTACTTGCTCAAACTATTTCAATATATGCTTTCATTGAAACCCTTGGATCCCACCTTATTAGAAGCAACAATTTCTCTTCTATTAAAACCCGACAAGCCTCACCTTCTACCGGAGAACTACCACCAATTTCCCTCCTAAATTGTGATATTAAGATCTTAACTAAAATCTTATCTCTTTGCATCAGAAAAGTATGGGTTCCACTCCTAAGTCCAGAACAGGTAGAATTTGTCCCGGGAAGATCCTCTGCAGATCACCTTCAGAAACTCTTCCATATTTTCAATGTTGCAGAATCATCTCAACTCCCAAAGGCTCTAATCTCATTAGATGCTGAAAAAGCATTCGATAGAGTGAACTGGGACTTCCTCTGGCTGACCTTACGTAGGATTGGCTCCCCCCTCCTTTTTATCCAGTGTATTCAGGCCATATACTCATCCCCTCTGCAAAGATACTATGCAATAGAGTATTCTCCTCTTGCTTTCCTCTCTGCTCAGGTACAAGACAGGGTTGTCCCCTGTCACCCTTTCTATTTAATTTGTATCTAGAACCTTTGATTCGCCATATGAAACAGTCTTTCCAAATACAGGAATTTCAAAACTTAATCACAATCTCACTCTATCTGCATATGCAGATGACATTCTCCTCCATTTGGGGAACCTTGCTGAATCTCTGAGACATGTACTTGAAGTAATATCTCAGTATAGCTCCTATCCAGTTATAAACTTAATCGGACCAAATCTGAAATCTTTCCCTAAACCATTTCACTCATAAAGCAGAATTTAACAGCTTTGATTTTAAGGGTTCTCCACATTCACTTAAATATCTGGGCATTCATCTAACTACAGACCCACTTTTGAGCAAGAAACTCAATCTCAGTGATCTAGTGGCAATCCTTCAACTCGATATTCAAAGATGGAAGCTCTTCCTCTGTCTCTTTGGTGGCGCATAAACGTAGTTACAATGAAAGTGCTGCCTAGACTTTTTACCTTTACATATACTAAACACATGGCTCCCACTATCTTTCTTTCAAAAGGTACACTCTCTTATCTTGGCCTTTATATGGTTGCATAAACAACCCAGGAAATCCTTTATCAAACTGAGCTTACCTAGAACATCGGGGTCTTCGCCTCCTGAATTTTCTTCTGTATTATTGGGTAAGTCATTTCTCTAGGATTGGGAAATGGGTGACAGATACATCAGCAGAAGACAATCCCATTTGGCTATCATTAGAAACCCAGATGTTATGACAAAATCACCTGCTTTCAATTGCCATTTACTATATCCCAATGAAGAAGATGCCTGAGGCAATCAGCCACTCAGTAATAGGGACCTCTCTGAAAGTTTGGACTCAGTTCTGCTCCTCATATAAACTTTCACCACATGAGACTTTGCACAACCTCTCCTCTTTAATTCCAATATTAAAATAGGTGACACATATCTCACACAGACCTGGCTACCTCCATTACATAATGCTAGAGTAAAGGATTTCTAATCCTCCACATCTCTTCTCTCCTTCTCAGAAATCAGACATAAATTTGGCCTACATGCTTCTCATTCCTTTAAAACTCTGCAGCTAAGACACCTAATAGCTCAAACATTTGGGACTGTTTATACAGAATCTAAACTTCAACCAATATTGGATAGCCTCAGGATCTATCTTCCAAACTACACTGCTTATCCCTCTTATATAATTTTATCCTCTCCATTGACTATACTGAACCAATACCCAGTTCCAAAATCTGGTCATCTCTACTAACAGGAATAACCATTGAATGGACAAGAATCTGGCAAGATCTTCATACTTATATCTCTCAAGACAGACTGCAACTTACCCAATACCACATCCTACATAACCTATACTACACTCCAGTTAAATTGGCCAAAATGTGTCACCTTTCTAGTGCTAACTGTTCCAGATGTGGTATGCATGAAGGAACTTAGTACATATATTCTGGGACTATACCAATATTGCCCCTTATGGAATTGATCCAGTCTAATCTGGACCCAATGCTTGGTCTAAGGGACCTTTTCACTGTGGAGATCTGTATCTTGGAGAACTATTATACTATTCAAATTAAGGAATGGAAATACCACATGGCACTAATTTCAATGGTGGTTAAAAAGCTAGTGTTTAAGCACTGGCTAGACTAATTGCCTATATCATATAATGAGAGGCTAAATGACCTCTCAGTCTACTTTAGGACAAGCGCTTAATCACTGGTTCCGCAATAACCTGGCATCATTTAATAAAAATGGGACAAACTGTATGCTTTATACCTACTTTGAAGCTAATAGTTCCAGGATTGTATACAGATGTCTTTCTGTACCAAATATTTCTTTCAAGAATTGTAATATATGCACAGACACACTTTGGGGAGGGTTGGGAGGGAGGAAGGGATTGGGAGTGAGGAGAGTCTTTCTTTTGTTTAACCTTTTCTAGTTTTGTTGGTTTTATGGGGGTTCCATTAATCTTTATCAGCACTCCACTGTATACTTTAATTAGAAAATTATATCACTTTACCATTCCTGATATTATTATAATGATGTACTTAATTTAAAATCAATAAAGAAGTTGAATTTCAAATTTAATTGAGATTTACATATATTTCCCATGATGCCTTGCATTATTATGTTATGTGTATGTAAGATTTTATTGAAGTTTTCAAATCTTTGCACATACATTTCAGCAGCTGCTCAAAGGAGCAACTTCAAACAAGTATACAATGGTAAACAGTATAATTGTCAGACATTTACAGACTTCTTGTGTCATCTTATCCTGGAACAAAAAAAAGCAAACCTATGAAATGTGGGGTATTTCTGAAACACAACCATGCCCTCAACTATGAGTGCATTCATGCTTATAAACTTATAGCATCTTGTTTACAACCAACTAACTTTTGCCTATTGCACCATCTCCTTCAGTAACTCAGAGGGAGTGACTCTTGCCCTGACATTTGCTGCCTATTATATATTCAATAAAATAGTTTTCCATCATCTGTAACCTCTGTCCCTCCTTGGGTGACCCAGCCTTGAGGGGAGTCCCTAGTTGGGGATTGGAGGGTTTAAGTGGAGTAAGAGTATCATCTATATCACAGCAGGGGTTTTCCAGGTGGCGGTGTGGGAGGAGACCATAGGTGGAGCTAAGATACTGTTCCCATTTCCTATTGAACACCTGTATCTGGTTTGTATTAATGTAAGACAGGCATTCAAAAAAGCTAGTCTAGCTATCACTGTGTGCCATGTTAGGGTGAAGGAGGTATAGGCTATTGCCATCTCATTGGTATTAATCATTTTACATCCAGAAAAGCCACCAGTAACAATCTCCTAGTTGTGCTGAACAGTCTAGAACATGCAAGATGTCACCTAAGAGGTTTCATAAATGAACAAATGAGGTTTGACCTGCATGAATTTGGATAGGTATAATCTTGGTGCAGTCCCCAATACTCCTACCCAAAAGGGCCTGTCACTGGGCATTGCCATAGTATGTGCAGCAGATTAGCCTGGGAGGCCTGGCATTTCCAGGATTTCAAGTGAGGGATGAGTCACATCCTCTTTAGTGTGACCGGAGTGTGGTACCATCTTAATAAGATCTTGAGGTGCATAAGGTGGCACCTTGAATCCCTGTGCCCCAGGTATGCATCCTTCAGGAGGCCTGCCTATTCAGTGAGGGATATTGCTGTCTACAGGTCCTGCAACCACTGCACCCTACAACTGTCTGTGGTATTGAGCTGTACTTCTTTGTGCTGATGGTACACCTTGGCAGCAATTTCTCTTACTCTGTCCTTTTTGTGCAGGCTGTCCAACCATTCTCATCCCCCATCCCCAGACTGTGCCTTCCATCTAAGCAACTGGGTTGCTTCTCTGACCTGGAGATATCTCTGGAAGTTTGTTTTGGGCAAGTGGTATCTCGTATGCATTTGCTGGAAGGACATCATGTTGTCCACCTTGGGTGCATATAAGTTGGGCACTGTGTTGATATCTATCTTCATCCAGGAGTTCCATCTGATGGTTTGTTTCTCCACCAAAATTATTGGGTTGTCCACAGTGGGTCATACCTGGCTGGTGGACTCCATAGGGTCTCTGGACATCTCATAATGCACTTACATTTCTGCCAGGCTTCCTTTGTCTCTTGGGTTATTGGTGAGACATTCCCCTTCTAGGACACACTCTTCCCTAGGAAGTTCCCTAGCCATGTGACACCTTCTAGGTTGGTTTTCATTTCCACCTATATTGCTGTGACTGAGATTTGGGGAGAAACCACCTTAGGGCATGTGCCATCCTATAAGACAGGTGGTACCCCTGCAGCCAGGGAATCCTTGACCTCCCCTGGACCAGTGGGCCCATAGCTTTGTTTTCCCTAATCTTGCTGGTTTCCTCTCCCAGAGGAACTCTGCTATCACCTTGTTCACTTCTGGAGGGTTTTAGGAGGGATCAGGATTGGTAGGCTACTGAATAGGTAAGGTAGCTTGGGGATGATAAGAATACACACAGCTTTTACCTTTCCTTTCACGGAAAGGTGTAGTTTTAGCCACCTCTGTGTTTCAGCTCTTATGGGTGCTATGGTGGGTGTGCAGTTTGTCTCCACTATGTCCCTTCAGTGTGTAGTGATATTTACTCCCAGGCTTGTCAGTGTCAGAGTCAGGGTACTCCGAAGGAAGCGGGGGACAACTAGAGGGCATGGGTGAAAGCTGGAGGGGATTCAGGGGAGAAAGGAGGAGTGCTACTTCACTGAAAGGGTGGTGGAGCCATGGAATGTGCTGCTCAGGTGGCTGGTGGAGGCAGAAATGGTGGAGGGGTTCAAGAGGTGGAGGGACAGGTACAGTGGAAGGGTTCTGGAAACAAAATAAACTGCAGTGAGAATATTTGGGACTGGGAAGGGAGAAGCCAGAGAGGAGAGGGGCAGCAAGGTCAGCTCCCAGGGTGAGGGCTGACCAAATGAGCAGACACAAAAGACCATTAGGCTAGTCTGCTGGCATTTTATTATGTTAGTATGTGAAGCCTTGGAGGTCCCACACCACAGATATTTCACACTGGCTGTCTTTTGTGCAGGCCAGGTTCAGTGGGGAACAGTGTGGTTTTCTTGCTATTCACACAAAGCCCCGATATTTTGGTGAACACCTGCAAGATGTCCATCACATGAGGGAGGGATTTGGCCAGCTGAGACAACATAAGCAGCAGTTCATCTGTGTAAGAATTGATTAGGTGCTTATCTTTAACCTCAATGCCCTGAATTTTAAGGGATTCTAGCAGTTTCCTAGCTAGTTGGTCCAGGGCTATTAGAAAAGTGAGGGTGATAGGGAGCAGCCCTGTCTCATCCCTCTTTTTAGCTTGAAGGAAGTGATGTGATTCAGTTGGTCAGTATTGCAGAGATGGGGCTGGTGTAAAGTGTGGAACTCCAGGCCCAAAAGTATGGCCCAAAGCCATATGCCTTGAGCATTTCATGCAAGTACCTCCTTTCAACTGAATCAAAGGCCTTATGAAAATCCCCCATCATGGCTGCCATGGGGATGTTAGAATGCATTGCCAAACATTTCGGATTTATGACTGTGTGGATATTATCTGCCCTGTCTTCCCTCTGCAAAACCCTGCCTGAGACAGGTGGATCAAAGATGGCAACACAGCATCCAATCTGTTGGCTAGTGCCTTTGCCAAGATTTTGTTATCCTTTGAGATCAATGTGATCTACCTAAAGTTGGAGCAGACCAGGGGTTGTTTGATTTTTATGGAGCAGTGTAATTATAGCCTCCTTCATGGTGGGAGGAGAACACCAGCTGCTTTTGCCTCCTGCAGTGCAGCTAAGAGATGTGGCAGGATCTCATCATCCATGATCTGAGAGAGTTCTGTTGAGATTCCATCAGCACCTGGAGATTTGCCCATTGAAAGCTGATGAAGTGCTGCTTTCAGTCCTGGCAGTGTGAGTGGTCTGTCCACTCCTGCACTTCTTCAGTGCTCCGGCACAGGAGTGTGGTTGAGTCCAGAAACTTTTGGATGCCCAGGCCATGTCCCTTATCATTGGTCTGGGCTTATGAAGGGTTTAGGATTTCATAATACTGACTCATTTATTTCAGAGGGTTTCGTGACCATACTCCCAGTTGCTGACCTGAAAGAGTGGATCTGTGAGTTGGCCTTCTGCTTTCTGATATGGTATGCCAACATTTTCCCCTTTATCTCCTGATTCCCAGAATCTGTGTTTGGACCAAAGTAATTGCCACTCTTCTTTCAATTGTAGCAGGTTGTTGATCCTATATTTCAAGCCCACAATTGAAGCATAGAAGCTCTGCATAAGGCGGCGGTTGCTTTTAAATTGTGTTTTCAATGCAGGAAGCTGCTGCAGCTGCAGGTCCTGCATCTCTATCTTTATTTTCCTGTTCCTTCTGGCTGTGTGGGATATGATGCAGTCCTTAGGAAGGCCTTGTAGGCTTCCCATACTGTGCCTACCTTGACCTACCCATTCTGGTTATTTTTGAAAATGGTCTGTATTTCTGACTTGTCCAGTCCGGTAATGGGTTAAATCTCCAGCTTGGTGAGGTGGGCTGAGTTCCTACCAGAAGAAAGGACAGGCTGATTAGGTGTTGTCCAAAAGGACCATAGGTTCAGTATGTATATCCCTATTATGCCCTATTCTGCTAGTCTACTGGACAGCCAAAAGTCAATGTGACTGTGAGTGCCCTGCACTATGGAATAGAAGGTATAATCTCTTCCCTGAGGGTTATACCTCTGCCATGGGGAGACACCCACACTCTTCCATCAACCCAGTATGTGCAACTATATACTAATTAGTTGACTGTTCCTATCAACAGATTTCTCAAGGTCCAACTAAAGGGACAATGTCAACCCTTTTGCATCATATTATTTCTAGATGAACATTCACATTTTATGACTGCTTACCTTTTCTAAAATTCATTGAAATCACTGGTTGATTTATTTACTTCCTTAGTAAAACTGAAGTGCATGATAATAGTACAGTTATGCCTAACTTTCTTTTGTTTCAACTCCTTTATCTGCTCTTATTACACACTTGTTGAACATTAAGAGCACCCCTTAACAATGCAGCCACTCTCCTCCCACTATACAGTATAATGAGCAGCAAGATTGTATTGTAGACCAAGTGTACTGTAGATAGAGGTGGGGTGTCACCCAAGTGAAATAAATGCTGACAGTTGTTTAATGAAGGAAATATACCCAAAATATATAATCCGTCTGTTGATTGCATGAATGCTGGGGCAAAATGGAAGTTTATATAAATTTTGTACTGACACCTTGACAAATTTTGCGATTTTCAGCTCCACATACTTAATGCAGATTCTTATGTCATTACTTCAAGAGTAAGTCAAATGTACATTTAAGTGTGGTCTCATTGAATAGGCAATAGTTAGAGCTTTGAAGTACATACCCATATGTACCTCAAAAGATTAATGTTAAAAGTTATAGGGTTAAATACCAACCACAACCTCTTAATTTCTTGTGAAATTTCAAAATATTCTTATATTTAATCTTGTGAGACAGGATTTATTGAACTTTATAACATAACTGTATGTTGTCTAAAAGGATAAGGGTTCTGCATTAACATGCATATATGTTTGTGAAGTTTTAATGTAATATAAGAGATAAATTGATAAAAGGAAGGTACCATTAAAAGATGGAATTTTAGCATGTTTATACTTTTAACTTCTTCAAGACATATCTTCTGTGTTTATATATGTGTGGCATATGTATGTGTATATTTTATACAGTATATACTGTAAAATATATATATTATAGTAGCATGGTAGTGCTACCATAGTTAGGAGTTGAGTAGCACTTTTAAGGTTAAAGGGTGAAATTTTGCCTTAATAACTTTTCCACAGTTCAATGGATTTGCCTGAAATTTGGCATGCACTATTGGGCATGGTAGGTCTTAGGATCTGCCAAACTTTGTGCCAGTCGAATATCTGGCTGCGAATTTTAAGCAACAACCAAATGCGCAATTACATTTTGTGAAATCTTTGCTCTCACCTACAGGTCACACAGTTTCCGTGACCGGTCTGAATACTTCAGGAAACATGCAGCTGAGGTCCCTGATGTGCCTTTGGAAGATTTTATGAAAAAATATTAAACTGTTCAAAAGTAATTCAAAGAACAAGTTCCCAATATAAGTCAATGGGAAAAGTAAACAAAAAGTTCGAAAGTGTCACAAATGCATTTTAGTGTTGCAAATGGCCCTAGTAGTGTACAAATCTGCCATTTTGTTTTCAGTTAGTGATCAGAAAATTCTTGGCATTTAAAATTGGGACCTTCTAGGGACACAATTCTTTCTGTGTTCACCTAGTCAGACCCTGAGGATGCTAGCCATGTCTTTATTTTGGGGTTAAACACCCCAGAAATACGTTTTCAAATTTTTGAAACAGTAATGTGACAAAGTAGTGTTGCACCTGCGACACTTTCACAAATGTTTGTGAAAAGTGTTGCAAATTGCAACACTACTTTTCGAACTATAGCCAAAATGGCAGGTGTTCTTTGCCACCCTGCTGCAAAATAATCGTTTGGTCTTTTGAGCTGAAATTTGGAGGAAGGCAGCCAACATCTCACATATGTGCCTTTTGTGGTTTGATGAAAAAATATTGCATGGCTGCCAAGTTCGGCACTTTGGATTTGACATTTTTCCCATAGACTAACATTGTGGCGTACAAACCGTGCCTTTCAGGGCTCGTATCTAGAAAATGGTGCGAGATGCAGAATTTTCATCATGACAATGTTTAGCCCATATTCAGTGAAAATGTAGCCAGGAAAATCATGAATCATGTGATTTTTTTCTACATTGTACAGTTACTGAGATATAAGCAATTTAGTATTCCAACAGCTCATTTTCTGCTCTGAGGCCCATTATTATGCATACATTCTTTGTACACTCTCGTTTCTCTATGCAGCTGTTGGGCAAAACCAGGTGTGCACTTCTATTGCTATTATAATTACCGTTAACACTTGTGTTTCCATCAGCGTTTGTGTTACCATTTCCATCGCCACCATGTGTGTTACCATTTGCGTTCTTGTTTGTGCACGCACTTGAATTCAGTTTACATTTTTCTTTACTTTGCCATTCTTTCTGATGTTAATATTACAATTTGCACTTCAATTATCATACTGTGACTGCACATGTCACAGTTGCATTCCACGTGCTTTCATTTCCTTTTGTGCTTCTGTTTCCTTTGGCAATATTGTTGCTGTTACCATTACCTTTACATTTACAATTGTGGTAACATGACCCGTGTGCATTATGGATTGCATTTCCGTACATGCTTGCTTTACGTTCTGTTTCTGTTTCCTTTGGCATTATTCTTCATGTGAACTTTATCAGTTGCATTTACAATTGCAGTACCATGCCTGTATGCGTTACAGTTTGCATTTCCTTGCACTTGCATTAGCATTTCCATTTCTGATTCCTGTGGCATCATTGTTGCAGTTACCGTTAATATTTGCATTTACAATTGCAGTAGCATGACTGTGTGCATTACAGTTTGCATTTCCATATGCTTCCATTCCATTTCTGTTTCCTTTGGTATTATTCTTCATGTTAACTTTACCATTTGTGTTTACAATTGTGGTACTGTGCCTGTGTGCATTTTGGTTTGCATTTCTGTTCACACTTCTTTTCCCATTTCTGTTTCCTTTGGTGTTATTCTTAATGTTAACTTTATCATTTGCACTTACAATTGTGGTACCATGCCCATGCACATACGGTTTTGCGTTTCACGTGCATGCTTGCATTCAGCGTTTCCATTTCTATTCCTTTGGCATTCTTTTGCTGTAACACTTAACATTTGCATTTAAAATACCAGCTGCCACTGTGCGTGTTAGCAGTTGCATTTTGTATGCACTTGTGTGTCCATTTGCATCACTGTTCACTTGGCATCACTTGCGCTTGCATTTCTATTAACGTTTGCTTTACCATTTTACGTTCACATTGCCATATGTGTAACTGTTGGCATTGCCTCTGTGTTGCTGTTCCTGCTACTAGGTGACAAGACATTATGTGGTGGGAGTGCTTCCGCCACTGTATTACATTCACTGTTTATTGTCCTCATTCTTCAAAGAAGGAAATTAGAGGCAAAAACTCTGTTTAATTTATTAGTTAGGGTTGTTCCACAGCGACAAAAGTGAGGAAATTTGGTGTTAGGGTTGAAAGCCCCTTGGACCCCCAACCTACCTCCCCAACTGGCATCAGGATGCCTGTTGGGGTCATTAACTCTAAATCTCACCCCATCACATGTGTAAAGAAGCAGAGGCATAGGAGAATGGGGTGAGAGTTAGGACCGAAGACCCCAACACACACCCTGATGCTGATTGAGAGTGGGCTGGAGGTCAAGAGGTTCAACCTAACACTAGTCTCATCTGACAACAGCGTTCTTTAACAGCTCATTAAACTGAGTTTCTTGCCTCTAACATATATATATTTTTCAAGGCAAAAAACTCAGTTTAATGCATCAGTTAGGGGTGTTCCACAGCAAAAAGTGAGAAATTCAATGTTGGGGTTGCCACCTTGCATCCCACCCACTCCCCAATCAGCATCGGGGTGCGTGTTGAGGTCATCGGTCCTAACTCTTACCCCATTTCTTGTGTAAATAAGCTGAGGTGGTGCAGTATTGGAGAATGGGGTGAGAGTTAGGACCAACAACCCCAATGCACCCCCAGTGCCTGTTGGTGGGGGTGGGGTGGGCAAAGGGTACAAGGGTGGCAACTCTAACACCAAATTTCCTTGCATTTGTCACTGTGGAAAAACCTAACTGATGCATTAAATTAATTTTTGCCTTGAATTTCTCTTGTTTTTGAAAATGTGCACCATATGTGCTATCCTGTTTAGCCGATCACTAGAAACAGGAGGTACCCAAAGACTGGAGGATAGCAGATGTAGTCCCTTATACAAAAGTGGGAACAAAGAGGCAGGGAACTACAGACCAGTCAGCCTCACCTGCTAGTGGGGAAGATCATGGAAACACTACTGAAGGAGAGATTGGTGGAACATCTGGTTGTCAATGGACTACAAGACCCAAGGCAGCATGGTTTCACCAGGGAAGGTCATGTCAGACCAACCTCATTGAATTTTTGACTGGGTGACTAGGGAGGTGGATCAGGGAGGGCAGTGGACATGGCCTATTTGGACTTCAGCAAGGCCTTTGACACTGTGCCACATAGAAGACTATTGCACAAACTGGGGAATATGGGTGTGGGCAGGACAGTAGTGCAGTGGGTAGGTAACTGGCTGGGCAGCAGGACACAGAGGGTGGTGGTAAATGGCTGTCACTCCACAGAGGGAAGAGTGACCAGTGGGGTACCACAGGGATCAGTGCTGGGACTGGTACTATTCAATATCTTCATCAGTGACATTGCACAGGACCTAGAAGGCAGAATTTCACTGTTCGCTGATGACACAAAGCTCTGTAACAGAGTAGACACACCAGAGGGTGTAGACAGAATGAGAAGGGACCTGCAGAAACTTGAAGAATGGTCAGAGGTTTGGCAGTTGAAATTCAATGCAAGGAAGTGCAAGATAATGCATATGGGGCACAAAACCCTGGCACAATATATCAGTTGGGGGGTGAGGATATAGCATGCACCAAGCAGGAAAGGGATCTTGGAGTTATCATCTCTGATGACCTCAAGGCAGGGAAACAGTGTGACAAGACAGCAGGTAAAGCAATAGGATGCTGGGATGCATAGGCAGGGCATCACCAGTAGGAAAAGGGAGGTCATAATTCCACTATACAGACACTAGTGAGGCCGCACCTGGAGTACACTGTGCAGTTCTGGAGACTTTACCTACGTAAGGACATAGGGTAGAGAGGTGCAGAGGAGGCAACAAAGATGGTGCATGGATTGCATCACAAGTCCTATGAGGACAGGTTGAAGGCACTGAACATGTACTCCCTGGAGAGGAGGAGGAGAGAGGGATATGATAGAGACATACAAGTATCTTACAGGGAGGAACAGGGTGCAGGAATGCACTATTTTAAGCGAAAAGATGTTCCAGGACTAGAGGGCATGGGATGAAGTTGGAGGAGGACGATTCAGAGAAAACGTGAGGAAGAATTTCTTCACAGAGCGGTGGTGGACAAGTGGAACACCCTGCCAGAGGAAGTGGTGGTGGCTGAAACAATCACGGATTTAAGAATGCATGGGATAGACATAAAGGAATTCTGGAGGTCAGGGGTAAGGGCAACAGACTTCCTGGAAAACATAAACTGAACTTACAAACTTAAATGGGCAGACTGGGTGGGCCATAGGCCTTTCTCTGCCGACACTGTCTATGTATCTATGTATAAATAGTGAATGGAATGTGGTGGTGAGAGTGCAGGGCCCTTTGGGCCCATGCTACCACCATGTGAATTTTTGTCACTTTTCTGCACAAAAACTATATGACCAACTGAAATGAAAATTGGTAAATGAAGACATGTACCATACCACAACATGTATAACAAATGTTATCTGAATCTGTTCAACAGTTGCACATCAAGCCAGAAAACTGCACAGGAGTGCCAAAAATAAAATTTTGGCACTTCACTACACAAGAACCATATATAAGATGGAACCAAAACTGTTAAAAGAAGACATGCACCATAGCAAACTGTGTGTCCAGAACTGTGTGTACATCCATTCAAAGGTCGCACAGTGCCATGAACAAAAATGTAACAAGCACAGTTCAGCAACTGTAAGTGCCAGTGACCTAAAAATTGTCACAGTCAAAGATGTATTACAAGTCTTTGTACTTTCCAAATGCCAAGCAAATTGGAAACATGATTCAGAAGTTATTGAAGTGTAATGAACCACATTTTCATTCATCTGAGTGGTATAATTCTGCACCTGCTGATGTTTTACACCAAACCTCTGCAAAGTACCTCTGTACTACTAGTGCTACCTACACTATACATTTCAAGCCAGTAGCACCATGCAGAATGCTATGTGCAAAACATTAACTGTGTCATGCAGTATCTCTGCAGTGAATACTTTTTCCAAAATGTAAACAGCACTATTCACATCACCAGGACATCCACTCAACACCCTCCAAATTTCATGTGAAAAGACCAAACCATTCCATAGATATTCAGTTTTACATCTCTGCACCTTTAAGAAGTCTCACACCACAAAATGGTGGAAATCCCAGCCAGAAATGCACTAAAATGGTGGACCCAGTGGCCAAAAAATCTGTAACAGTGACGGGGCCAACTTCAAATGGCAATAACTCTGGAATAGAACAACATGTTTTCACCAAATAAAACTGGTATGTTCCTGAACACAGGTCTTTCTACGTGGAAAGTTTCAGATCAATGAACCTCACACTGGCTGTACTATGAAACTGCGCAGGAGTGCCGAAAATTAAATTTTTGCCACTTCACTTCACCAGAACCATATATCTGACAGAACCAAAATTGTTAAAAGAAGACATGTACTATTGCACACTGTGTGTCCAGAATTGTGTGTACATCCATTCAACGGTCACACAGCACCATTAGAAAATAACTAACATGCACAATTCAGCAACTGTAAGTGCAAGTGTCCTCGAAATTGTCACAGTCAAAGGTGTTTCATAAATCTTTGTACATTCCAATCACCAGGCAAATGGGACACATGTTTCAGAAGTTATTGAAGCATAATAAACCAAATTTTTCATTGGGTGGTATAATTCACACCTGTTAATGTTTACACACCAAACCACTGCAAGGCACCTCTGTACCACTAGGGCTGTCTATGCTATAAATTTCAAGCCAGTAGCACCATGCAGAATGCTATGTGCAAACATTAACTGTGTCACACAGTATCTCTGCAGTGAATACGTTTTCCAACATGTAAACAGCATTATTCACATTCCCAGGATATCCACTCAACAACCTTCAAATGTCATACGAAAAGACCAAACCATTCCAGAGATATTCAATTTTTATGTTTCTGCACCTTTAAGAAGTCTCACACCACAAAATGGCATAAATTGTGGACAAAATGCACTAAAATGGTGAATCTGGTGGCTGAAAAATCTATAACTGTGAGGGGTGCCAACTTCAAATGGCAATGACTCTGGAACAGAACAACATGTTTTCACCAAACAAAAACTGACATGTTCCTTGTATACAGGTCTTTCTATGTGGTAAGTGTCAGATCAATCAACCACACACTGGCTGCACTATATAACTGCGCAGGAGTGCCACAGTAACATTTGTGCCACCTTGCTACACAAGAACCATATCCCACCAAACCAAAAATTATTAAAAGAAGACATGTACCATAGCACACCGTGTTCCAGAACTGTGTGTACATCCATTCAACAGTCACACATAGAGATGGGTGAAATAGCCCAATTTTCTTCACAAAGTGAATCGCGAAGCAAAGTGGATCCACGGGTGCCAGCAATGCAAAGCAGAGTACTTTGCATTATGATGGGTAAGCGAAGTCCATTGAGAACTTTTGCTTACTCCACCTTCTCAAACCACTACTCCACCAAATATTAAGGTGAAGTACTTGAAAGTAATGTACTTTGCTTTACCGCCTTTGCTTTTAAGCTCTAAGGTGAATCTTGCAGTGATTCATGGGATTTCAGATCACATGGGCATTACTGTATATTTTTCTGCACAGCCTCAGTTCAGGGAAGTGTGTGAGGAAGCTGTAGGAGACAGTGTGCTGAGAGATCTCTGTGCTTCAAATATTCTAAAAGCTGTTCAAAAAGCCTTTTGAGAAATTTTTTGCTCAAACTTAGTTCATCGATTGTAGAAACCCTCCTGTGCTCATATCATTGAGCATTTATTGTTTTGTGTGTGTAGATTTTGATGGTAATGAACAACATTGGGTCTGTGTATTAGGAGACAGTGAAAGTGTGCTTTGGGGAGGCTGTGCTGTGGCTGTGTGGTGTAGGTAGATTAACTTGGAGAGAAGACAGTTCTTTCTGTTTTGGTGATATTTTTCTTGTATAATAACTGTGTTAATGCACACATAGTAATGTTTTCAATAATTCTTGTCATATTTTTGCTGATTGTTGTGGAGCAGCAGTGCACAATTTACTTTGTTTAAAATATGTGGTTATATTACTGAGGTTTTTAATTTGCTCGCATTACTTAGTGTGTTTGTGAGTATGAGTGCGACCACGTGTCATCAAATCAGACACCTTATTTTGTGCCACATAGGAATTTCAGCAATGTGAACCTGCTATCCACTGCAGCTGTGTGATTTTGTATTTCTTTGTGATCTCTTTATTGGTACTTGTACTAGTACTGTTACTGCAGGACTGTTACTGCAGCAGTGCAGTACACTCCCCCACTCTGTTCGCCCCAACAGCAAGATATTCTTTTCCAGATTTGAATTTGGGATGGTGAGCACTGGTTGAGTGTTGTGCCTTGCATCTGCATCTCTTCAGTGTCAGTCACGATCTTAATCTGTCTGTGCATTTGCATCTCTTTAAGGCCCAATTTTCACCTTCAAGTTAAGTCACAGTTGTTTCTTTGGCTTCCTTTAAGAGTACTGGACTGGCATGGTATATAATTCTGCATAAACATTGCACTCATTAATATGCATTTTAAGTCAGGATCATCATCACATTCATGAGTCACTAACAAATGATCAAATGACATTCTTCATCATCACGGTCCACAAATGCAGTCACAAATCACAATTTACGGTCACATCACGAATCACAACATAATTTTTTTTACTGGTTACTTGGATGTATTTTATCTTTTTAAGTCTGTTTTGTAGTACTCCATACTTCACACCTCATCATTGTACTCGTTAATGTGCATTTTCAGCCTAGGGAGTTTTGTGCCACACCTCATCGGGGTCCAGGGAAGTACAGCCATAGACACTCGCTTTTCTTCATCATCATTTTACAAATGCAGTCACAAATCATGATTTATAATCATGTCATGAATCACAATATTATTTTTTCTTTTTACACTGGTTACTTGGATGTATTAACTTTTGTAGGCCTGTTTTGTAGTATCTCTACAGGCTTCACCATCCACCATTGTACTCATTAATAAGTGTTTGTAAGTCAGGGAATTGGACAGTTTCTGCAGTTCATACACAGACTGGAAGACTGACATGCAGTTTAGCACACAGTATACCTGCACTGCTCAGAATACAAGTGTCTTCTGAGAAGACAACAAAAAAGGCATTATTACATACAAGGGTCAGGGATGGTGCAGGAATACATTTTATAACACAGCAAGAAAAGTGTGTGGGCACATGATGGTGTGAAGAAAAAAGCTAATGTAGGATCCCATGGTGATCCAGCAGCAGTTCAAGCATGGACATAATTTACAACTGATGTTCCTCTATGTGATCCAACTGTTGCTCAACAGCACTCACCCTCTCATTGTTCTCCTCAACAGCACTCCAGGAGAACTGCCAAGTCAGCACGTGTTACATGCAGTTCCTGGGGTCCACACATTCTGCAGGCTGACCTGCTGGTGGTGGTGGTGGTGGTTTGGGTGCTGGTGGAACAGCAGATGCTGCTCTTGCCCTCCTCTTCTGGGGCCACTGCCATGCACAGCTGCACCCTCTGCCACAGAAGGGACAGACAGGTTCAGGCATGGCCAGTTCTGTGGCAGCCTGCCACTCCAACTAGTGGTGATTGAGAATATGGGTCAGGTGCACTGGCTCCCAGTTCCCAAGAGGAGTCCACCAGGGGCCACGGTGCACCTCCACCTCACATATGTGGCACCTGACCACACTGCTGTCCACTCTGACACAGTCAAAAACTGCCAAACAATGGAGGTGTGGGAGGACCAGGCACAGGCAGGGAAGGCCAGATGAACTGGCAGCTGACTGGTCATGGTGCTCAGCAGGTTGGGATCCATACCTGGGCACAGTGGCACATATACATCCTATTCCAGAGAACCTGGTGCTGAAGCTGGTGCTGGATGTGGTGGTGGTGGTTCAAGTGCCTCAGAGTCAAAAAGGAGGTGCTGGTCCTGCTTCAGGGGGAACACTCATAATTTAAAATCAGTCCAACAGGAACCGCGGCCATGCTCACCACATATCCACATGGTACGACACCTACCAGTACCAGTATCATGCTCTCCCAGAGCTGCCCCCACCCCAGACATTCCCTCAGACCCTCACCCTGGTCCGTCTCTCCTACTCGCTCCCTCAGTCTGAACAATGACTACTCACACTGTCACACAACACACATACAGTCATACTGACACTGACAAAGAACTAACTACTTATGAAGGCTAGAAAAATAAACTTACTGAAAGAACACATTAAAAGAAAACAGAGTACAGAAAAGACAAAAATTCAGATTAGTTATAAAAAGCTTTTGGGTCTATAAATCAAAGTTTAAATCTCCTCCTCACTCTGATCTCCAAGTCTCAGCAGTGACAAAACAACACACTCCTTTCTCTCCATCTGCACAGGAGAAAGTGAAACTGTCTGCTTATATCACTCAGATCCTTCCTTTTCCTGCCTGGCTATGGCTAAAGATCAGAGTGAAGTCTATTAGAAAACAACAACTTTGCCTCACTTGTTGTCATTCGCCATAACACAAAGTGGTAATGACAAGGCAGAGTGACAGTTTACATCGCAGTGGCAGACGTGAAGTGTCCACTTCTAGGACATTTCGCCAGTGGAATTTAAATTCACTGTGTCTCTACTGTGAACCTGCTATCAACTGCACCTGTATTAATTTTTATACTGCTTTGTGGCATCTTTACTGGTAGTGGATTGCTACTGCCATGCACTAATCCCACAATGGGCAAAATATATTCCTTTCCAGATTTGGATTTGTGACTTGTGAGCACTGGTTAGGTGTTGTTGTGTCTTTTTGTATGCATCCCTTGAGTGTGCAGTGCAATCTTAATCTGTCTGTGCGTTTGCATGGCACCCTTAATTCTGGGAGACTGCATTTTGTTACACTCTCATTTCACTTTGTCAGCACTGAGGATTTTTCTGGACACAAGACAGTAGCATATGGGGATGCACATTAATTCTGGTGACTCTGTGTGTGATCTGACCACTGCATGTATAACTGAGTGCCCCATTCATTCTGGAGACTTTGCATTTCAGTTGTTACCTCTCATTTCACTTCATCAGCACAGAGTTTCTGGACACAAGACAGTTGCACTTGGGGATGCACATTCATTCTGGTGACTGTGTGGAGGAGGCCTGTAATATTGTCACTCCACCTTACTTCGCATTTAAGGTGAAATGACAATGCTAAAGTAATATTAACAAGGAGAAGTGAGCCTTTCTAGCAGGCACTCTGTGTAGAGACATGCCAATGTAAAGTAGCCACCTGCATTTGCTTCACGGCGGATTTTTAATTAGCTGCATCTCTAGTCGCTCATTGCCAAGAGCAAACAATGTAACAGGTACAAATCAACAAGTGTAAATGACAGTGACCTGAAATTGTCACAATCAAAGATGTATTATAAATATTTTTACATTTCAAATGCCAGGGCAAATCAGACACATGGTTCAGAAGTTATTGAAGCATAATGAACCAAATTTTCATTAGTTGAGTGGCATAATCCACACCTGCAATGTTTACACAGCAAACCACTACAAGGCACCTCCGTACCACTCTGGCTACCTACACTATATATTTCAAGCTAGTAGCACCATGCAGAATGTTATTGGCAAAATGTTAAATGTGTCATGCAGTCTCTCCATAGCAAATTATTTTTCCAACATGTAAACAGCATAATTCACATCCCCAGGACATCCACTTAATACCCTCCAAATTTCATATGAAAAGGCCAAACCATTCCAAGAGATATTCCATTTTTACATTTCTGCACATTTAGAAGTCTTCCACCAGAAAATGGCTGCAATTGCAGCCAAAATGTCACTAAAATTGCAAACTTAGCAGCCAAAAATCAATAACTGTGAAGTGGGACTACTTCAAATGACAATAATTCTGGAATGGAACAACACGTTTCATCAAACTAAAACTGACATGTTCCTTGAACAAGAGTCTTTCTACTTGAAAAGGTTCAGACCAATCACACACACACACTGGCTGCACTATGTATTGCAGAAGGCAGTGCAGCAAAATAACAAACAGAATGTTTTGCACTGCACTGCACTACGCAAATGCAAAAAAAAACATAACGTTAATGCAAGCGGTGATGGAAAATGTGAGGTACAAAATAGTAATGCTAATGGTAACAAATGCAAACGGTAACACACACGTGACGCAAAATGGAAACGATGACACAAAGAAGAGAAATGCAAGCACAAATGTAAGTGAAAACAGAAATAGTAATGCAAACGGTAATGCAAACGCCAATGGCAACAGAAATGCAAACAGTAATGAAAACGATAATGCAAACATTCAACGGCAACTGAAACACAAATGGTAACAAAAACAGTAATGAAAATCAAGCGTTAATACAAGCATAAACAGAAATGAAATGGTAATTATAACAGTGATGCAGAAGAAAACAGTAATGCATTAGACAATGGAAACGCTACCAAATCACAAACACTAAGGCCAACGAAAACACAAATGCAAATGGTAACGAACACGCAAATGGTAATGTAATGCAATTGAAATGCAAATGGTTACAGTGATGCCAAAGGAAACAGTAACACAAATGGAACGCTAAATGCAAGCACATATGCAAAAGTAAATGGTGATGCACATGATCATGGTAATGCAATTGAAAATGTAAACACTTACAGTAACACCAAAGATTATGCCAAGAAAACAAATGCAAACAGAAATGCAAGAGCATCCACAAACACAAATGGTAACTTACACATACATAAAAGTAGCATAAACAAAATAGTAACAGAAACACAAGGGTAACAATGGCATAATACAAGCACAAACATAAAAAGGTAGTGCACAAGCAGTATAAGCATACTTACAAATAGTTACAGAAACATAAGGAAGCGCTAACAATTACAATAATTAAACACACACCCTTTTTTTTTTCCCAAAAAGGTGCATTCAGAAACACAGTGAATACAAAGAATGTGCATAATAATGGCCCTCAGAGCAGAAAATTAGCACTTAGAATACTAAATTGCTTATATCTCAGTAACTGTACAATGCAGAAAATGATGTAAAATCTCATATTATTTATGACTTTCTAGGCTACATTTGTACTTAGCTACCTAGTGGGGACTAAGCATTCTTCTGATGAACGTCCATATCTCGAAGTGTTTTCGAGATACCAGGCCCCCGAAGGCTCTGTGGGCGCTGTAATGTTAGGCTATGGAAAAATCATCAACTTTAGATGCCATATCTTTCCAGTCCTCAAATATTTTGCTACCAAGCCACCAAACATATATCCGTGGGATCATGGCTTTGTTCCTCAAATTTCAGCCCAAAGACCAAACCATTCTTTTGTAGCAGGGTGGCAAAGATTCCCTATTTTTTTAGCGATAGTGTTGCAAAGTACTTTTGCAAATCACAACATTTTGCAAATGAAATCATAGAAAGTTTCGCTTATGTGAAAGTACTTTGTGACACTATTTTTACAAAAATTTAAAAACATATTTCTCGGGTGTTTTACTCCCAAAAGACTTGACTATCATCCTGAGAGCTTGACTAGGTGAACACAACATGAATTGTGTTCCTACAGAGTCCCAAATTTAAATGCCAAGCATTTCTGTGACTACCAACTAAAAACAAGATGGCCGATTTGCGACACTACAAGGGTCATTTGCAAAAGTAAAAAGTGCATTACCAACACTTTCACATTTTTAACTTTTCCCCCTGACTATAATGGAAACTTGTTTTTTGAATAACTTGAGCCATTTAATCTTTTGCAAAATCTTCTACAGGCACATGAGGACCCGGCTGCATATTCCCTGAAGGTTTTAGACTGATTCATAAACTGTATAGACCTGTAAGTGCTAACAAAGAATGCACAAAATGTATAATTGTCATTTTTCAGTGCTCTGTGGCTCCATAACTGTACATCTGACTGTAAAGAAACTTGGCAAATCCAGAGATCAATGATACCAGACTGTTCATGACAAATTTCAGGCAAATCCATCATATGGTGGCAAAGTTATTAAGCTGCCAAATTTCAGATTTAAACTTAAATGGGTAACTCAACCTAATTATAGTGGCACTACTGTGCCACTATAAAATATATACAGTATGTATAAATAGGGGATACATGATGGGCAGGAGTTTGATTTGGGAAATATTGTCCTTCCTGCAGAGTGAGCTCTGTATTCTCACAGTGCCAAAGACATGAGTGAGAATGCACATCTCACTCTGCAGGAGAGGAAGAATATACATGCTCATCTCACACATGTCACGCTATTTATACAAATGGGGTGAAGCATATGAAGTGTCATGTTTGCTGTGTCTTTTCCTGTATCTATGTGCTTTATTTTTTTATGAGTTTTAGTCTTTAGTAATTAATTTTGGTAGGCAGGTGAGTTTTTAGGAGTACTGGGCAGTTAGGTGATTTGTTCAGATTTACTCAGTATGCAAGTGCAGGCTGCGAGAATCAAACCCAGGTCTGGTCTGCTGGCTATACTAAGCTTGTTCAGAGCTCATTACTTCAAGCTCTAGGCTATTCTGAAAGCAATGTTTGTCTGTGGTCTTAGAGTATGGGAGTGTTTCTGAATGGGCTGGGATTGTTAGAAGCACTGTGGAATACAAATTATTGTGTTTGGCTGTGCTAATTGTGTTGAATTGCATCTTGCAGTGAGAAAGACAAACTGCTCTGTAAATGAGTTTCATTTGAATTCAGGTTTTGTTGAAGCTGAGATGAGCACAGAAATGGAATAGAAGTGTTGGAAACGTTGAGACACAGGTAAGTGTTTTGATATGCTAACTGAGTGAATTGCAGACTTCAGTGAGACACAGAAACTGATTTTTGAAGCACTTTCATTTAGAATGCTAGGTTGAGTGAGTGAGTGATGACATCAACAGAGTATGGATAAATGGAATATATCTCAATCCACTGATGTCATCAGCATTTATCTCACTGCAGTGAGCATTTATCTCACCGCAGTGAGAATATCTCAATTTATTCCACTGGAATAGCTCTCACCCCATTGTGTGTTTGTATATATATATATATATATATATATATATATATATATATATATTAATTAGAGGCAAAAACTCTGTTTAATGCATTAGATAGGGTTGTTCCACGGTGACAAAAGTGAGGAAATTCACTGTTAGGGTTGAAACCCTAACTTGAATTCCCCAGCACCACACACACAGAGACACACACATGCAAGTATGGGGAGGACCAATTCAACACAACCAATGACAGACATCCAGCAGCAGGTGACAGAAATAACAAACAATTGTCTAAATGTACTATGAGACATCCCACCCACCTGACCAGGTACTGCATGCTCAGTGGTGATCAACAGCAAACTGAGGCCATGTACACCAAATGTACACATCCCTGATTGCAGCAGCACACAACGTACCGCACTTAGTAGTTGCATGGCCTTACCTACCAATGCCCACACCACACCACAACTGGTACTGTGCCGTTAGTCAATATAAATGCTGAAAGTGCATGATGACAGTTGTAGAAAGGTTTTAACACTAGTGAGTATACATTAATTAAGAGAAGTACATAAATTAACTACAAGACACTAGCATGCTCAAGATAAAAGTAGTGTTACATTTAGTATATGATTTACATAGTAGTACATTTATTGCAACTGTTTACTCAAGATAGATAGGCTGCTGTAAACATATGGAAAAGCATTGCCTGTTCAATGCTGTGAAATCCGTACTGCCAGTATCAGATGCATTCTTACTGATGAAGGTGTACTGCAGACGTACATACATAGACCTTCAGTGTGTTTCAATACTAAAGATGCAGTAAGTATTCTTTGTGAGAAACAGTGTAATTGCATGGATCAGGCCAAGCAACTTCTAAATATTATAGCACTACTGAGCCAACAATGACGTACCTGTATCGGAGATGTCTATAGGATAGATTTTCCTGTAGGCACTTACTGAGTATGTTGTACCTGAGAAAGACAATCTCATTACATCTGTGATGACTAACTTATTCAAATAGTAATACATTTACTTTTGTTGCAATGAGTGATCTATGCCACTTATGGACACAGTGTAATTTTTTAACAGTTGTTTCATACTCAGGCTGTATACCTAGTGTTTGGGTTTGCCACACTTCTGTCACTGATGCTATCAAAGTGATAACTATGTTAATTGTGGTACAACAAGAATCAAGTAGGTATAGTGTAGATATAAACAGAATGTCTTTTAGTATTGATTTAACTCACAATAGAATAAGTGTACTAGGACAGCAGGGGTTATTCTGTATCACTGACTCTGTCAGTTATAATCACACTAAGGTTTCGATGGCTGTAATGATCAAGTAACACTATTCATCTTCATGAGTTCATATCCACAGCCATTCTCCAGTAACTAGACAGTGTATGATGTAACTGGGTGAGGTCACTGTGTTGCAAAGCTTCTGCAGTGCCTAGCAGAGGGAAATATCTACTCATAAAGACAATCAAGCAATAAGGCATGACCAACAGTTATGTTAAATGGTCTGTTAATCACCCTGTAGGGGTTTAATGTTGAATGACGTGGCCGAGTGCCACATGTTGCTAGACAGTGATAAACTGACCATTAACATAATACCTGGGAGTGGCTTATTGCTATCATAATAAAACTGTTTTTTAAACAACATTAAACCATGTTCATCATATGGTTAGGCTCTACATGTATCTTAATAAAACTAAACATAAGGCTGTTACAATGTTTACAGTCAATTAGAAAGCTGCATTTCTCAAACCCTTGTTATAATCAGAGATATTATACTTGTACAACTCCTTGGTTTTGCTCAACTCTATTGCTTAGGTGGCCCACCACATGTGGTGTGGTCTGGTGTGGGCATCGGTAGGTAAGGCCATGCAACTACTAAGTGTGGTATGTTGTGTGCAGCTGCAATCAGGGATGTGTACATTTGGTGTACATGGCCTCAGTTTTGCTGTTGATCTCCACTGAGCATGCAGTACCTGGTCAGGTGGGTGGGGATGTCTCGTAGTACATTTAGACAATTGTTTGTTATTTCTGTCACCTGCTGCTGGAGGTCTGTCATTAGTTGTGTTGACTTGGTCCTCCCCATACTTGCATATGTGTGTGTGTGTCTGTGTGTGTATGGTGCTGGGGAGAATTCGAGTTAGGGTTTTAACCCTAACAGCGAATTTCCTCACTTTGTCACTGTGGAACAACCCTAACTAATGCATTAAATGGATTTTTTGCCTCTAATTTCCCTTCTTTTTGAGAATGATAACAGAAATAGTGTATGTAATGCAGCGGTTGGAGAGCCCGCTCCGCCACATGATGTCTTGTGGCATAGTAACAGGAACACCAATGCAAACAGAAGCACTAACAGTGGCGCACATGGTAATGCAAGTGAATGAGAACAGAAAGGGTAACATGCACGGTGGCGTGAGATGGGAATGGTCTGCCATGTGATGTGTTGTCACATAGTAACATGGTGCCTGCAAATGGAAATGTCAATGGGCATGGTGATGCAAAGTGAAACAGAAAGAGGAACAGTACTGTAGACACAAATGGCAAAAAATAACAGAAAGCATAGCGCAAATGAAAACAGAGGATAACGCACATGGTGGCACAGGCGTCAACGGTAAGTGAAAGGTGTAATGAACTGCATGGAAAGGGCAACAGTAATGTGTAAGCGCACAGGCTGGTTTTCCCCAAAACCTGCATAGAGAAAGACAGTGAGTACAAAGAATGTATGCATAATAATGGGTATCGGAGCAGAAAATGAGGAGTTGGAATACTAAATGGGTTATATCTCAGGAACTGTACGATGTAAAAAAACATTTAAAAGTCATAAGATTTACAGCTGTCCTAGCTAGTTTTATACTTAGCCCCTGTTAGAGGCTAGCATAATCTGACAAAAGTCCGTATCTCGCACCGTTTCTGAGATATGGGTCCTGAAAGGCACGGGCGAACGCCGTAATGTTATCCTATGGAAAAAGAGAAGTTCAGAGTGCCATAACTTTGCCTCCCTGTAATATTTGTTCACCAAACCACTGAAAGGCACATCTCTGGAGGTTGGCTGTCTTCCCTCCAAATTTCAGGAAAAAGACCAAACCGTTATTTTGCACCAGGGTGCCAAAGGATTCCTGTAATGTCGCGGTGCCGTAATGTTATCCTATGGGAAAACCATAAACTTTGGAGTGCCGTGAACTTTGCCACCATGTAATATTTTTTCACCAAACACTGAAAGGCACATCTGTGAGATGTTGGCTGCATTCCCTCTAAATAGGTTATATCTCAGGAACCGTACAACGTGAAAAAAATTTAAAAGTCATATGATTTACAACTGTCCTGCTAGTTTTGTGCTTAGCCCCCACTAGGGGGCTAAGCATTTCATCAATGAAAAGTCCTATCTCATACCGTTTCCGTAGATACGGGCCCTGAAAGGCGCGGCGAATGCCGTAATGTTATCCTATGGGAAAAAGAGAAGTTCGAGTGCCATAACTTTGCCTCCTGTAATATTTGTTCACCAAACCACTGAAAGGCACATCTCCGGCTGTTGACTGTCTTCTCTCAAATTTGAGGAAAAAGACCAAACTGTTATTTTGCAGCAGGGTGCCAAAGGATTCCTGTAATGCGTCGAGCGCTGTAATGTTATCCTATGGAAGAACTGTCAACTTTGGAGTGCCATAACTTTTCCACCATGTAATATGTTTTCACCACAACACTGAAAGGCACATCTGTGAGATGTTGGCAGTGTTCCTCAAATTTCAGCCCAAAACTCTAACCGTTCTTTTGCAGCACAGTGCCAAAGAATTGCTGTCAGTGTCCCACAGACTAGAAAACTACTGTTGCAATTTGCAAAAGCTTTCACAAAAAGTTCGACACTTTCATGAGCACAAAAGTAATTTGCAAAAGTACTTTTCCAGAAATTTGAAAAACATATTTCTGGGGTGTTTTACCCAAAATAAAGACATGGCTAGCATCCTCAGGGTCCGACTAGGTGAATACAAAAGAATTAGGTTGCTAGAGGGTCCCAAATTTAAATGCCAAGCATTTTCTGATCACCAACTGAAAAAAAATGGCTGATTTATGAAATAACAGGGCCATTTGCGAAAGTAAAATGCATTTGTGACACTGATCGAACTTTTGTTAACTTTTCCTATTGACTTATAATGGGAAATTGTTTTTGAATAACTTTTGAACCGTTTAATAGTTTTCACCAAATTTTCAAAAGGCACATCAGGGGACCCAGGCAGCATTCCCTGAAGATTTCGGACCCAGTCGGCGCAAAACCATGCGAACCTGTAAGCATAAATCAGAATTTGGAAAAGCATAAACGCGCATTAGATCACTCTTAATAACCCACAGCTGAGTATCTGACTGGTAGAAAACTTGGCAGATCCCAAGGCCTATGGTTCTTGATCATGTATTCCAGATTTCAGGCAAATCTGTCAAACGATTATAAAGTTATTAAGGTGCAAAATTTTGAGGGTTTAACATAGAAGTAGCTCCTCTACCATAATATATATATATATATATATATATAAAATTTATTTAATAATTTATTAACTTTAGGATTAACACCTTTGAGCAAAACAGCTCATTTACAAAGGTTCCACATCATAGTGTGGGTAGACAGACAGGGTGAACATCATTATAAAAATTATACAGAGGTAGCACAGATGGAACAGAGCATACAGGTTGCAAATCATTGTTCATAATTGGAGACTACACATGTTGGGTTGGAGTAGAACTAAGGCCAGTGAATAGACATGGAGAGATGGCTCAGGTTGAGAACTAAGCAGTGCATAGGTAGGCTAGGTGTGAAGGAGATCACGGAGGAGCAGTAGGGAGGGTAGTCCCGGAGCATTGGGCAGGCTAGAAGGCCATTGTCAAGGAGGGAGGAGGAAGTGAGAAGTGCTAGTTGGGTAGGGGTAGGGACAGGGACCTAGAAAGTGCTGGTGTTGGTGGGGATGAGGTGGGGGTAGCAACGGGTGGAGGATTGGAGACAAAGAGGTGTACTAGGTAGCAAAGATTTATTGGAGAGGAGCAGGATAGTCTGAAGTGCTAGGGGAGGTAGGAGCTCTAGGTGAAACAGTCGCAGCTACTCAAAGAGGTGAGGTGGTGCCTCAGAGCAGCAATTTGAAGGGGCCAATTTTGGGAGCAGTCAGCATATCCCAGTTGAGAGCATTATACCAGTGTTGAGCCCTGTAGGCAAACAACTCTGCCCCATAGAGGTCCAATATCTGGGAACCTGGTAGGTTTGATTGCTGGTGTTATGGGTATCCTGAGTCATACAGTGCATGTTTAGGGAGCTTTTGACACCTGGTGGCATAACACCTAGGAGTACCTTTTTGTTAGCAGGTAGGTCTGATACTGGATCCTACAAAGGAGGAGCCATCCAAACTGGGCATATAGCTCACAAGTGTGAGTAAGGTGGGCAGCTCCAATGAGTAGTCTACAGGCTTTGTTTAGTCACACTGTTACCCTACGGAGGGCAGTAGGTGAGGCAGAGCCATAGATGGCTAGACCATAGTCAATGATGGAGGTGACTGAGCTGTGGATTGACAGATGCAGAACATCTGTAGTCATACAATTCTTGTGCCTATGTAGCATTCCAGTTTGAATGTTTATGGCCTTGCCACATTCTCGTTGTGCTGTGTGTAGGAGAGGAAGTTATCCAGTGTGATCCCAAGGTATTTGAAATGCTTGACCTGCTCGAGCTGGGCACCACAGCCATTCTGGATGTTGAGGGAATGTGCTTTATGTTTGCTATGCACACTCTGAAAAGCATAACCTTGGTTTTGCTGAGATTCCAGATCAATTTGTGGGCACTGAACCATTCTTCTACCCTCGCAAAGTCAAACTGTAGATGATGGTCAATGAGGTTCAGGTCCTGTTGGCTGGTAAAGATGACAGCATCCTCTGCATAGAGTAATATTCTCTGGTGACAGGCACTAGAGAGATTATTCATGAACAGACTAAACAGTAATGGCCCCAGGATGGAACCCTGGGGGACGCCTGAGAAGTCTGGCTTCCGATTCAAGGTGGTATTGGCAATCTTGACTTGTTAGAACCAGCCCACAAGATAGCTCTCGAACCACTGTAATGCTTCATTGGAAAGACCAATGGAGAAAGCTGTCTGAGAAGAAGTGGGTGGCTGACAGTGTTGAAAGCTTTTGTTAGGTCAATGAACACCACACCAGCACAGTTTCCTGATCAAGTGTTTGTGGATGAAACCCATAAACTCCAAAAGGGCAGTGGTGGTACTGTGCCTTTCTAAATCCATGCTGGTGGGGCACTGAATTTCATATTTCTCCAGATATTCAACTAGCTGGTACGAGAATATGCATTCAAGTGCTTTGGAAAGTGGAGGTGTGAAGTGCCCTGTCACCACTCTATGTACAGGTGTGACAAGCGCCTGTTTCCAGCAAGATGGGAACTGTGCTGATCTAAGTGAGACATTAAAGATCCTTGTGATAGGCAAAGGATTTCTTCAAGGATGAGTGAGATTAGTTTGAGATCAAGAGAGTCACTGCTGGAACAAAGTTTATGGGACGGCCTTGTGAATGTAGGTTCTTGCCAGGTGAATTGGAGTCTCTTTGAAATGGAACTGTGGGGTGCTGCTTTCAATGGCAGTGTCGGGAGGGTGAGTTCTAGCATTAGGTGTGTCAAAGAAATCAGGTGACAGTACACTACCCAGATCTGAGAAAGCGTCGTTGAAAGTATTGGCAATACCCCAAGATCAAGAACTGGGGCTCCATTGATGTTAAACATTGTGGGCGGTGAAGCTGGATCTTTTTCCATGAGATCTTTAAGGTTACACCAAAACTTTTTCCCCATCTCACCAGGAGTTAGTGAGCATTTCCCTCAAGTAGTTACTTGACAGGTTCAAATAGCATGCGTACATTTGTTTCTGGCAGCTTTATATTTTAGATGTCTACTTGCCTGGATGAAACTCTTAACAGAGCCAGAGGTGATCCCTTGGATTCATCTGAGATATAAGCTCGGTGTTATCCATGGGTTTGGTTCCCTCTTACCTTCATCTTCCTGACAGGTGCAAAGGTTGAGATGAGGAGTTGGACTGTGTTAATATCGGTGATAGTGTCTAGTGGGGACCAGTCCAAGTTTTGGGATGAGATCTGAATGATTCAAGGAGACCCTGCTTTAATACCCTTGCATATATAAACTTTGGGGGCTTACAGAACTTGTTGAACCAGACAAAGGTAATGGAGGAGTGGTCACTAATGGTGTCAGGGAGCACATCCACTTGGGAAATATGTTGGGGACAGTTAGGCAGGATCCAGTCAAGTAGGGTGTGAGAACCTGCCTTGTAGTTACATCTAGAGGGGTGGTGAAAAGCTGGGTGAGGTTCTGCAGTGCAGCATCATCCTTATAGGAGCAGGCATCAGGCGAGAGTAATATATATACACATACATATATATATATATATATATATGTATGTATATTACACATTTTATTTCAGACTATTTGAGAATGTTTCTAAATGTTTCTGTCAAGTGGAAACATGGAGAGGAAAATCCTAGGACACTGCAGTGTGTAGTGCATTACCCTGCCCTGACAGCAAGCAACTCTGAAGTAACTTCTCTAAGTGACAAAAGTTGCTGCACATTATAGAGAGCAAATATATTAAAACCCAGTTAGGTGGTGTGAAAATCATCATGATGAACAGTGTGCATCAATTCCAATGCCTAACTATGACCCTGCCAAGCATGGCTACCATAAACAATGCTGTCAACAGTTCACAAACATGAAGAGTATCAGAAAATGTATTTATTAGATCATCGGTTTACAGACCTTTGAGTCAAAGACTCATTTACAAAAGGCACCTCATCAAGACAAGCAGTACATCACAGCAAACAAAACAGTACAGTACATAATGGTTAGATTAAAAAGCAACCAGTGTGTTACAGGAATTCACTGGTGGTACAAGCTTGGTAAAAGGTAGATCACAGTAGTCATAATATAGGTATACAAGTATCTTGCCAGGTAACAAGCTGGAGAACATCAGATGTCGGGTGAATGAAGCTCACATCATTGTCTCAGGGTGGTGTTCCTTGTGCCTCATCATCTAGAGTGTTATTTCCTGATACATGTGGAATCTGTAACAAATATGTAATCAAAGTGAAGGGAAGAAGCAATATCCAACTGCTATTGTTACAAAAACAGATGAAGCCACATGAAAGGGTGGCAGACTACGTGATGACCAAGATATGCTCAGAAAAATTAAGACAAAGAACCTCATTGAAAGGAAGTTTCATAAACATGACAAGTGCCACCTTAATTATACAGCAATCACAAGGGATAGGACCCCAGAATAGAAGTGATAATGAAGATGACAATGAGCAGTCCAATAGAACTGAATTTGTAGCCATGTGTCATGTAATTGAAGGCAATTAGCTTCAAAGACACCAACAATGTGCTCAAAGACACCAACCCATTTCAATGAAGGGCATGAATGAAATCTCAGGCATCAGAGTTGGAGATCAATTATACTGTTATAAACTTAGAAACCAACTGAAAAAGAAATATGGGGATTCACTTTATTTTTAACAACTGATCCTCAAAACCACTAGTTGTAATCAGTGCTGAATCATTAACTGGTGGTGCATCAGTTACAGAGCTTTTGAGAAAGGATGACAATCAAGTCATCAAACAAGCTGCTTCCTAGTAGTGTGAACATATACGTAAGATTTGTAGAGACAGCACCTTCACTACCATGGCCACCAACAGTGGACGCTCTCTAAGTAAACAACGACCGCCCCCAGAGACAGTTCAGTCATTTTTCTGCCATGTACTAAAATCCCCAAACATACAGTAAGAGAACAAGTCTCCTGTTCTCAAAGTCCTACTAAGAAGACTTAATTCATGTTGTCATATGCAACAAGTGTCTCACTACAAAACATGCATGTGTTGAAGTTATGCTGCATCCTTAGAATGACAGAAAAGGCAAAATATTGCTGATGGGGGATCTAAATATGCCAGATGTTAACTGAGTACATTTGCAACAGCCACTTCTAAGAGTGGGGTCATTCTATATGCTCTGCAGGAAACATAGAAACATAGAATTTGATGGCAGATAAGGACCACAGCCCACCCAGTCTGCCCATTTCCTACCTGATGGATTAGCTGCAGATCTTAGTTAACCAGCAGCCTACTTCTTCACCCCCTAGAATTGCCTTATGACTGTCCCATGCATGCTTGAATTCCACCACTGTTTTTGACTCCACAACCTCCTCTGGAAGGCCATTCCATACATCCACAACCCTCTCTGTGAAAAAACTTCCTTAAATTACCTCTGAGCTGCCCCTTCTATCTTCAAATTGTGCCCCTTGTTCTTGCACACCTCTTTTTTGAAAGATGCTGCCTCTTGGACTTTGTTGATTCCCTTGAGGTACTTGAAAGTTTCTATCATGTCCCCTCTCCCTCCTTTCCACAAGGCTATACATATTAAGCTCCTTAAGTCTCTCTTCATATGTCTTCCGGTGCAGACCCTGCATCATTTTAGTTGCCCTCCTCTGGACAGCTTCCATCCTGTCTATGTCTTTGCAGAGATTGGGTCTCCAGAACTGCACGCAGTACTCAGATGTGGTCTCACCAGCTGTCTGTACAGAGGCGATAATAACTTCTTGTTTTCTACTGGTGATGCCTCTCCCTATGCATCCCAGTATACCCAAGCCCACCTTGCTGCCCTTTCACATTGCTTGCCACCTTTAGGTCATCTGCTATGACTACCCCAGGTCCCTTTCCATTTTGTTGTTGTTAGTATCTCACCCCCCATTGTGTACCTTCCCTGGGTTTTTGTTTCCCAGGTGCATTACCTTGCACTTCTTAGCATTGAATCTAAGCTGCCATACATTTGACCATTCCTCTAACCTTGCCAGGTCCTTCTCATCCTTTCCACCCCACCTCGTGCATCAACTCTGTTGCAGATCTTTGTGTCATCTGCAAAGAGACAAACTTTTCCTTCCAGTCCCTCTGCAATGTCGTTTATAAAGACATTGAAGAGGACCGGTCCTATACTGAACTGCGGTACCCACTACTAACCCCCTTTTTCAGTGGACTCCATTTACTATTACTCTCTGTGTCCTATTCTCCAGCCAATTCTTACCCAGGCTGTCATCTTGGGACCCACTCCCAGGCTGGCTAACTTGTATAATAATCTTTTGTGTGGGACTGTGTCAAATGCCTTGCTAAAGTCTAGGTAGGCTATGTCCACAGCCCCTCCCTGATCAACTGCTTTGGTCACCCTGTCAAAGAAATCTATCAGATTTGTCTGACATGACCTTCCCTGTGAATCCATGTTGCCTTGGGTCCTGTGCCTCTCTGGCCTCTAGTACTCAACAATTCTTTCCTTCAGAATTGATTCCATCATTTTCCCTACACTGAGGTTAAACTAACAGGTCTGTAGTTTCCTGCTTCTGTCTTGCTTCCACTTTTGTGAAGAATCACATCTGCCCTCCTCCAGTCCTCAGGTACCACCCCATCCTCCCATGATTTGTTAAAAGGGTAGTCAGTGGTGTCACTAGTTCTACCCTTAGTTCTTTTTAAATTCTGCGATGAATCCCATCAGGCCCCATTGCTTTGTCCACCTTCAGTTTTAAGAGCTCTTTCAGAACCCTTTCTTCTGTAAATGGGCTGGTATCAACTTCTGTATCTAGAGTGTTTCTACTGTTTGTTTTAGGTATCTCCCCTCTTCCTTTGTCAATACTGAGCAAAAATATTTGTTTAGTAGCTCTGCCTTTCACAGTCACCCTCTGCCCACCTCCTCTCCCTTTATTAAGCCTCACTATCCCTCTCTTGGTCTTCCTTCACCCCTGATGTACCTGTAAAGGTTTTATCCCCTTCTTAACTGAGTTGGCTATCTTTTCCTCGGTTTGGACCTTTGCTGTTCTGACTGCCTTTCCAGCTTCCTTTTGCTTTAACTGATACAGTTCTCTGTCCTGTTCCTTCTGCGATTCCTTGTACTTCCTGAATGCTTTCTTTTTTCTTGAACCTTCACTGCCACTTCCTTTGAGAACCATAGTGGTTTCTTACCTCTTTCATTTTGTTTATTTGCTCTACACAAAGGCTTGTTACCTCTGTGATGGCAGTTTTTATTATTCCCCATTGTTTTCCACCCCTCCTTCCTGCCCATTTGCTAGTGCATTCCTTAGGCACTCACCCATTTTGGCAAAGTCAGCCTCAAAATCCAGTACCTTTGTCTTTGTATAGCTTGACTCTATTGCTGTGTTTATTGTGAACCATATTGTTCGATGGTGCTAGTTCCCAGATGGCTACCCACTTCTACATCTGTGATCCTCTCTTCATCCTCATTTGAGAGAACCAGATCTAAGATTGCTCCCTCTCGAGTGGGCTCCAATACTAGTTGTCTAAGGCATGCCCCTGTAGGGCATCTAGAATAACCCCACTCTTGAAGTGCTGCTGCAACTGCACTCCAGTTAACATCTGGCATATTCATATCACCCATCAACAATATCTCCCCTTTATCTGCCATTCTAAGTATACTTTCTATCATTTCCTTGTCCATTTCCTCCCCTGAGAGGGTCTTGTTATAACCCCTGTGCAGATTGTGATGCCATTGCTTGCCTCCAAATTGACCCACAGTGCTTCTTCTCCTCCTGTTTGCCCTTTTGTTCTGTTGCTTTGATTTCTTCTCTTATGTAAGAGCTACTCCTCCTCCCTTTTACCCTCCCTGTCCCTCCTGTAGATAGTGTATCCTGGTATGTTTATGTCCCAGTCATGGTTCTGTGTGACCATGTTTCTGTGATCGCCACGATATCCAGATCCTTCTCCTCCATCAAGGCCACTAATTCAGGAAGCTTGTTACCCAGACTATGGGCATTGGTACTCATTGCTCTCCATTTTTGATGGCTTTACCTTCTGTGCGGCATCCCCACTGACCTTTCTACCTTGGTCTTTTCTCATTTAGTACCCTGTTTTGTAGGGGAAGACTGGGATTTTCCTGCTGCTTATCAGTGCCTCCCCCTTGACTAGTTTAAAGGCTTGCCAATGAAGCATTTAAACCGATTGCCCAAAGACTTGTTCCCTTCCTGGACAGATGCAGACCATCCTGCCAGTATAGGCTGGTGTCCCTCCAGGTGGAACCCCAGTCCCCAGTGAAGCCAAACCCCTGTGCTCCACACCATTTTTCAACCATTTGTTAAACTGCATGGTGCAAAGTACTCTCGCCTCACCCATGCCACTGACAGGCAGTACCTCTGAGAAGGATACTGTGTGTGCTACTTGTCTTAAGCCCTCCCCAACTCTACAAAGTCCTTCTGCACTGCTCTAATCTCATGATGAGCTAAGTCATTTGTCCCTAGGTGGACAATGATGTCCAGCTCAGACTCCGTGCAACTGTTCGTGATCCTAAGGATGCTTCCTGTCCTCCAAGCCATGGCACCAGGCAGGCACCTTACTTCAGTTTTCCCTGCTTCCCCAGTTCTATCCCTTAATAACTGGAGTCCCCACCAGGAGCTGCTTTCTTTCCCTGTGGTGCCCTCTGCCTCCTTCCTGAGGGCCTCCCTTGTGACAGTTGTCTGCACCCTCCTTAGTCTCCTCTGTGGGTGCATCCATAGGGAACTATGCTCCCCAGAATGGTGTATGGATTGTGGAGTGGGACAACTGACTGGGTGTGCCTCTGTTCCACCACCCTTACCCTCCCTGAGCCCACTGTGGTCCAACTGCTGTGCTTCCTTCACAACCTCTGAGGTAGTGGTGGTGGCTCTGGTGCTCCCTGGATGGGGAGGTACCCTTGTCACTGTCCAGTGTGGCCTGAAGATGGGCAACTTCCTCCCTCAGGGCAGATAGTTGTCTGCAAACAGGGCAGCCTCTCAGCCTCAGAAAGACTCCCAGAAGACTGCTGCCCCACAGCCATTACATTGTACTACTCCCACATAACTGTCTACCTTGTTTAGAGGCATGCCTTATACAACTACTATTGGAACCCACTCGAGAGGAGCAATCTTAGACCTGGTACTTTCAAATGGAGATGGCGAGAGAATCACAGATTTAGAAGTGGGTAGCCATCTGGGAACTAATGACTATCAAACAGTGTTGGTCACGATAAACACAGCAGTAGAGTCAAGCCATACAAAGGCAAAGGTACTGGACTTCAGGAGGGCAGACCTTGCCAGATTGGATGAGTGCTTAAGGAATGCACTAGCAAATGGGCAGGAAGGAGGGTGGAAGAACAATGGGGAATAATCAAAACTGACATCACAGAGGCATCAAGCCTTTGTGTGAAGCAACTAAATAAAACAAAACAAATGTAAGAAACTACTATGGTTCTCAAAGGAGGTGGTAGGGAAGGTTAGGGAGAAAAAAGCATTCAAGAAGTACAATGAATCACAGAAGGAGCAGGACAGAGAATTGTATCAATTAAAGTAAAAGGAAGCAGGGAAGGCAGTCAGGACAGCAAAGACCTAAAATGATGAAAAGATAGCCAACTCAGTTAAGAAGGTGGATAAAACCTTTATAGGTACATCAGGGAATGAAGTAAGACCAAGAGAGGGATAGTGAGGCTTAATAAAGGGGTGGGGTGGACAGAGGTGACTGTGAAAAGGCAGAGATACTAAACAAATATTTTGCTCAGTATTCACAAATGAAGAGGGGAAGTACCGAAACCAAACAATAGAAACACTCTAGATATGGGGTTGATACCAGCCCATTCACAGAAGAAAGGATTCTAAAAGAACTCTTAAAACTGAAGGTGGACAAAGCAATGGGGCCTGATGAGATTCATCCCAGAATTCTAAAAGAACTAAGTGTAGAACTAGTGACACCACTGACTACCCTCTTTAACAAATGGGAGGATGGGGTGGTACCTGAGGACTGGAGAAGGGCATATGTTATTCCACTTCAAGTACCTCAAGGGAATCAACAAAGTCCAAGAGGGTAGCATCTTTCAGAAAAAAGGTGTGCAAGAACAAGGGGCACAATTTGAAGATTGAGGGGAATGCTTAGAGGTACTGTGAGGTAGTATTTTTTCATGGAGAGGGTTGTCGATACATGGAACAGCCTTCCTGAGGTGGTTGTGGAGTCAAAAACAGTGGTGGATTTCAAGAATGCTTGGGACAGTCATAAGGCAATTCTAGGGGTGGAGGTAGGAAGAAGTAGTCTATTTGTTAACTAGGATCTGCAGTTTATCCATTAGGTAGGAAAAGGGCAGACTGGGTGGGCCAACCTGTCCTTTTCTGCAGTCAAATTCTAAGTTTCTATGTTTCTTTGCACAATATGAGCCAACAGAAAATGCCTGTGGAAATACTGTTTCATTTAGGAAATAGTTGCAGTTATGACCAAGTGTGTGACGTTGAAACTGGTTTAGCAGAACTTGCTCAGCATTTTCAAGAACAAGATCTGTTACTGCCACTTCAGCCAAAGTCAGAGTCTTCTGTTGGCTTAATGGGTTTCTGGATGGACAGCTTTGATCAGAACATTGAAATAGTAACAGGACATGGAACAATACACAATACACATGGTGTTGCATACTGTACCAAGAAGAATCTGAAGGCTCCTATCTCCGAGAATATTCTATTGAAATTTTCACCCAAAAGAAGGCCAACTCTGTATAACAAAAGGAATTAGAACATTAACAGGTGAATCAGGAAAGAGCCAACAACATTTGACAATATACCTAAGTCTACTGTGGCAACATCGATAGTAAATATTGGCAAGGCAAAGCTAATACTATGGAAACTCAGTCAGGAAGCACAGAAGGAGGATCAGCTTGTCCCAAGGTTTACTGGTTGGCTGATGCTAGTTTGTAACAATCATTCAAGTTCACATAAGAAGACAGTTATTGCATATCTTCCATCCATCGACAAACCCATCACTTATTGGCCTTTAATGTGGATAAGTGTACTGTAATAGATTTGGGACATCAAAACCAATTGTTTACATAAATTGAGGGTAGTGTATTGCAGGTGACAGACAGTGAGATGGATTTGGGAATGATGATTACAAACACACTTACTTTTGATGTACAGGCTAGGGTAATTGTTAAAAATGTAATAAACTCAAGGCATGTATATTTAGAGGTACTGTATAAAGAGTAGAAATTAAGCAGTTATACTCCTGTATTCATCATTGGTGAGAACACAGAGGGTATTGCTCTCATTGTGCCCCACAAAGTAAGAGTGGGGTACAATTAATGGAAAAGTACAGAGAAGGTAACAAAGAGAATTAAAAACTAGAAAAACAAGGATTATGATCAAGCTCTAGAATCTCTGCGGCCGCAGAATTTGGCGAATCTGTAATCTACCACAGAACTTCTAAGTGTGCACAGAATTCAATCTTCTTGGTGATTTTTTATTAATATTTCTGTTTATGCATAGAATCTTGTTCCCTTCCCCTCTTTTATATCCAACCCCCCATATGCTCAGAATGTGATGTTATCATTGCTATAACATCATACATTACTAATGAAATGGCAGTCCTTATCTACCTCAGCTCCACTGCCAGAGATTGTGGCACAGCACATAAGGCATGGTGATATTTGCTCAACCTGCACTACAGCCTAATACAATTTTCAGTCTTACATTATTGCACTAGGGCCAACAAACAAAATCTTGTCAATATCACAGACCTGTTAAGTCCATACCTCACTTTGTACAAAACCTATTTGTGCCTTTTAAGGTATAGAGATGCCATCTGATATGAATAACTGGTAAATGAATTTAACTGTAATTTTTAAGAAAAATTAAATAATCATGCCCAGAAAAGTGGAATATAATAATGTGTAGACCTGTTGAAAGAATAGACCTGTTAAATAATTGCACTGTACACATTTTGCCAGGGTTATTGATTACATATTTTCATTGGTTGATAGAATCACCTAAAGTTTATGGAAAAATGTTGTGCAGGGACAACTGTTGGGCTAGAGGATTGCATGCTGTGTTTCTGTGCTGGCAACTCAGGTTCAGAGAGTAGCTCTGGGAACTGGCTGGGCAGCACAAGGTTGGTGGAACACATCACTGCTCGGAGACTGGGAAGGTATGGCACAGTGTTTTGTTACACGGTGGACACATTGCGATGGGTTGGAGAGCTCTATCTCACAATTGGTTCACATGAATGTCATGGCCTGATGGTGTTACGTGAGTGTGTCAGGGGAAGCAGGATGACATGAAAATGAGTTTGCAATAACTCCTCTATTCTGTTTATTCCATTTCAATGGGACCTGCATGAATGAGGATGCAATTTCATGGGAGTTAAAAAAAATATATATATATATATATTATATATATATATATATATATATACACACACTCACACATACATACAGTATCTCTGTCTTACTACACACACACACATTTGAATGTATGTTACAGATTGCATATAAATATATAAGTGATACACAGTGGAACCTCTTGAGTGGTATAGAAAGCACATACAAATATATAAGTGATAGACAGTAGAGACGTCATTAGTGGGATAGATAACATGTGTATATAAATACCTTATTTGTCACATAAGGTCCCCTCTGCATATGTCATTTATGCAATAGGCTAGGACCTTAAGGAGAGACATTTGTTTTGCTTTTTAGGCATAAAATTATTTCTGTAAGTCTGTTAATTTTTGAACTAGTGTTACTGTGCTTTCCACCATCCTGATTGCTATAACCACTGCCATGAAAGTGAAGTCAGGATGACAAACTGACACTCTGATGTGGTAGTTTGTTGTGCCGCCAGAACTTCCAGAAATTACAAACCACCACTGCAGAAGTTCTGACGGCAAATGGTAATCTTGCCACAGAACTTGGTCCCACTGTGCAGCAGAAAAGTAGGGGCCTTGATTATGAAGATAGATTAATGCAGTTGAACTTATATTCTTTACAATATAGAAGGTTACAAAGAGGTTTGTGTCTGGCATATAGTGCAACAAGGAATGACGAAATGTTTGAAAGTATTGCCTTGGTTAAACTTAATATTAAGAATACAAGATCGCACTTGTTAACATTAGTAGAGGTTATTAGTAAAACTAACAAGAGACAGAAATGGTTTAGTCAAAGGGTTATTACTAGTTGGAATGCCTTACCAGAGAATATAGCTAGAAGTAGAATAATGCACATGTTTAAAACATCATTAGATAGGTACATGGGTATAAAGAAGTATCAGGATCCACTGACAAGTGGTAGACCATACATGGACTTCCGCCTCCTGTGCCCATATAAATCTATGAATCTATGAATCCCTTTTCTGATTAGATGTCGCGACTTCCTCTACCCACAGTAGGTATGTTGCCTTGGGTTCTTCGTCTCATATGCATAATTGTATTCTTTTGGTATTGAATCCTAGTTGCCATGCCATTGATCATTCCTCTAGTCTTTTAGGTCCTTTCTAATTTTTCTACCCCTCTGGTGTGTCAATCCTGTTGCTGATCTGTGTGTTAGCTTTGAACAGGCACCTACCCTTCAGACCGTCTGCTACATCACTAATAAATACAATAAACAGTAAGGGCCCCAGCATTGACCCATATGGTACCCACTTGTCATCTTCCTCACTTCTGATCCTACCCAATTTACTGCTACCATCTGCTCCTGTCATTCTACTAATTTTGTACCCATGCTACCACTTTTGCTCCACCCCAAGACTGCTCAGTTTGTTTATTAATCTATGTGGAATGGTGTCAAAGGCCTTCCTGATGTCCAGGTAAGCCTCATCAACTGTCCTTCTAATCTACTACCTTCATTACCCAATCAAAGAACTTAGTCAGTTTTCTTCTGAATGATTCCCACCCCACTAAGAAACCATGCTGCCTTGGATCTTGTAACCCATTTTGGACAGGTACTCTACCAACCTTTCTTTAATCAGTTTCTCCATAATCTTCCCACCAGCAACATCATGCTTACTGGCCTATAGTTCCTGCCTCTTCTCTATCCCATCCCTTGTGAATTGGTACCACATCTGCCCCGTCCAGTGTCTTGGCATCACCCTGTTTGCAATGATTGACTGAACAGAGCTGCCAAGGAAGCAGATCATACTCCCTTCAGTTCTTCTAATTTCCTTGGGTGCACCACATCTGGCCCCATTGCCTTATTTATTTTAATTTTTCAAGTTCTCTGACTATACTCTCCTATGGAAGGGCTTGTGTCTACCCCATCCTGTAATTTCTCTTGCTTTAAACTGATATCCATTTCCCACCCCTTCCTACGTAAATACTGAACAAAAGTACTTGTTGAGTATGTCTGCCTTCTTCTGGTCCTCACGCTACAACCCCTTCCCCATTAATTCTGACTCTTCCTTCTTTGTTTTCACTTCTCTTGCTAATGTATCTGTAGAATGTTTCATCTTCTAGATTCACTGTCTTAGCTACTGCATGTTTTCCTCTGTATGTGCCTTTGCCCTCCTAACAGCCTTGCTTCCTCCCTCAGAGTCTTCCGATATTCTTCACTGCTTTGTACCTCTCGAAGGCCAACCTTTTGCTCTAATCTTTACTGCAGCTTCTCTGGAGAACCATAGTGGACTCCTCCTTCTTCTATTCTTTGTAATTTGCCTTATGCATAGGCTTGTAGCTTCCTTTATAAGCGTTCCTGATTTTTATCCATCTTTGCTCTACTGCTTCCTCTTTACCAATCTGTTCCAGTCCTCCTTCTCATAATCCCTCCCCATTTATTTTAAATCCACTTTCCTGAAATTCAGGATACTTGTTTTAGTGTGGTATGCTTCTTTTCTTTTCTAACCCCAAACCTCATCGTGTTATTATCACTCATCCCTAGGTGACCCCCCTCACTGTGACATTGGTGGCACTGTCTTTGATAGTACCAGGTCAAGTATGGCCCTTTCTCATGTGGGTTCACTCATAAGTTACTTTAGATATGCCCTCTGTAGTGCATCCAGGACTTCCATAATCCTATTTGTTGCAGCTACTGGGTCATATAGTGCCTCACGTATTTTGAGAGAGGTTGTCACGTCTAAGAATCTGTGTTGCCCATCTCTGCATCTGAACTAATACTACTAAGTAAGCAATTACTGTAAGTTTGACTCCAAAATATGGATTCATAATCAGAGTCTATTATGCAAATGGATATGTTGCCAACACCAACAATATGGCTGAAATTGGTACACACAACAATAAACATTTTTATAAAAACAAATTCAGAAAAAGGAATTCACTGCTGAAGATACTATTAATCCACCCAATACAATAACTGGGATCTGTCTGTTCTAGGGTACAGGTTATCTCATAGGGACAGGGTGATTGGGAAAGGGTTGGGGTGACATGGCATGTGAAGGAAGGACTGAAGTATGTAAGGAGGAAGGGAAGAGGGTAGTAAGGAATCACTTTGGATGCAAATCTAGGACTACAAGAATAGGATTCTAAGAATGGGAGTGGTGTACAGGCCACCCTCTCCGATGGAGGAGTTAGACAGGCAACTAGTGGGACAGATCAGGATGACCTGCGAGAAGGGTAGTGTGGTGATTGTGGGGACTTCAACATGCCAGGAGTGGATTGAGTACCCCAAAAACAGGAATAGAAGGGAGCAGGTACTGCTGGATGCCTTCAGGATTGCTTCCTGCTGCTAATGATCAGTGAACCAACCAGGTTAGGGAATACCCTTGACCTTGTGCTGGCAAATGGGGAGTTTGTGAGAGAACCTATGGTGGAAGAAGCGCTGTCAGGGAGTGACCAACACTCAGTATGACTCACATTAGATATGGGCAAGGAAGAGTGGAATCTGGAACAAGAGTGCTGGACTTCAGGAGGGCCAACTTTGGAAGGATGAGGGAAGTGGTAAAGGGTACCTGGCCAGAATTCAAACTAGTATGGGCACTAATCAGGGTGGGAGCTCATAAAGCTGGGGATAGAGGAGAAACCAAAACCTGCTGCAAGGCCCAAAGCAAGAAGGCTAGGGCTAAGAAACTGTGCTGGTTGAGCAAGGAGGTCATGGAAAAAGTAAAGAGGAAAGAAGACGCTTTAGGAGGTACAGGAAAACAGGGAGGGGAGGACAGTACAGAGTACTTGATGGAATCGAAGGAGGTGACATGGGCAGTAAGGGAGTCAAGGCATCTATGGAGCTCAGGCTGGCACAATGCAATAGAAGGGGAGAAGGACTTCTTTAGGTACATCAGGGAAAAAGGGCTGTAATAACCACATAGTAAGGATTAGGAAGGAGGGGTTGGGTGGAAGCAGGATGCGATAAGGCAGAATCACTAAATGATTGCTTTTGATTGGCATTTCTAAGGAGAAGAGCAGAGTTATACCCAAGGGGAGGAACATCAGAAACTGGGGGAGGGGTGACAGATGAGGAAATCATGGAAGCAGAGTTCAGGAAGATCTGAAGGAACTGAGGGTGGACAAGTCACCAGGCCCAGATGGCATCCACCCAGGGTACTGAAGGAGCTGGCAGAGGTCCTTGCAGGAACTTTGGCAGGTCTAATTAATACCTCACTACACTCAGGGTGTGTACCTCAGGATTGGAAAATGGCTAATGTGGTGCCCCTCCACAAGGTGGCCCCAAAGATGAACGGGGAACTAAAGACCACTGAGCCTCACATCCATCATGGGTAGCTGATGAAGACTATCCAGAAGGAGAGGTTGGTGGCCCTCCTAGAGGCCAAAGGACTACAGGACAGCAGACAGCATAGCTTCATATGTGGCAAAGCATGCAAAATCAACCTGGTGGAGTTCTATGATTGGGTAACTAGGCAACTGGACAGGGGCCATGCAGTGGAATGTCCTGTATATGAACTTCAGTAAGGCATTCAACTTGGTGCCACATGGGAGGCTGGGAAGTAAGTTAGAAGGCACAGGGGTGGGTGCAATGCTGGTGAGATAGGTAGGGAACTGGCTTCAGGGAAGGCAACAGAGGGTGGGGTGGTGGTGGGTGGGAAGCTCTCACACCCAAGGGTAGTGACAAGCAGTGTTCCCACAGGGCTTGGTGTTGGGACCACTGGTGTTTGGGATATTCATTGCAGACATATTATTGAACATCAAGAGCAAGATCAGTCTGTTTGCTGATGATACCAAGATGGGAGCAGTGGTGGACAACCTAGAAGATTACAGGGGTTGCTGGATCAATCAGTCAATCAAAATCTTTGTTATCAGGTGAACATCATTGAGCAGAGATCTTTTACAAGATGGACCTGGTTAGAACAGAGTTGGGTAACGTCCATCATAAAAATATATAAATACATGTAAATAAGTATATAAACACAAACACAATGGTGCAGTAATAGGCGAGTCATATGATAAAAAGGAAGACAAGGAAGCCATAACAAAGGAGAATTCAGATACAAGGCAGCAGGTCCACTATTGAACAATGCAACTGTATATAAACCATGTTCTCTGTATAGAAGTACCAGTTAGTTCATTTACCAGGGCAGTCACTAGTACTAGCCATGAAAATGGCTTGGAGAACCACCAACTAATGGCGGATGGGGTACCAGGAGGGTATGTAATATGTAAGTGAAGGATAAACATTGTGAGAGTGAAGTCCCAAGGATAGGTCGGTAGAACTGATGCAGTGGTGGGGGCCTATGGGGAGAGGAAAAGGGAGTTAGGACTTTTATAGTATGATTGCATGTAGATTGTGGATGAGTGCAGTACAGAGTTGTGAAAAGAAGGCTGGAGAAAGTGGGATGATAGACCAGTATCAAAGGGAGGACAGAGGCATCAAGCTGTTACATGAAAGCATGATGACAGTCCAGGCCAAGGAGGAGACAAACACTAGAAGAAATGTGTTCATTGTTAAATGGTACAGGTTAGCATGATGACAATTCATGGTCATGGGAAGCAATTGCACTTATCATTTCTGAGATGTGACTATAAGAGCTTGAAAGATGAGATGCTGATGGGTGACCTCAGTTTCAGTTTTTTGCAATTTATTCCACTAGGAGGACATTGGAAAGCTTATAGCAGACCCACCAAAGCGAGATTAACTTTGGGAACCATCAATAGGAGACATTGCAACTTCTCAGGGTGTAATTGCCTACTGGTTTTATATGAAGACAGTCTGAAATGTATTGGGGAAGTTTTTGGAGATGGCTCTCATAGTCCATAAGGCTGCATTTATCACACCTGAATTGAAGAGACTCCACCCTCTGATTGATATAGGGAGCAGTGGTGGTGGAATAAGGCAGGCCTGTGATGAACCTCAAAGCTCTATGATATAATGTGTCAAGTTTGGTGAGGTAGGAAATGGGATAGTGACTATAGAGGATGTTAGCATAATCTATCAAGGATAGAAAGGGTGATTGTACCAGCTATAGTTTGGCATCTCCAGTTAAGAAGCGGGCTATCTAAAGAACAGGCCAAGTCAAGTGCAAAATTGCCCGACTCGTCCTTAGTTTTAAAGGAGCTTTAAAGACCCACCTTTTAACATAGCTTTTAAGGATTTATATTAGTTTTAATTTTATTGTATTTATTGTTTGTGAATTTGTACAGGCACTTTGATTTTAAGAAAAGCGCCTTTTAAAAATAAAGATGAATTGAATTGAATTGAATTGAATTGAATTGAAAGTCTCTGTCATAATTTTTGAGTAATTCTTCAACGTGCTCTGTAAAGGAGAGCCTATGGTCCAGCCATACTCCCAGGTATTTGAATTTAGGGATAAATTCAACTATCGACAAGAATTGTAGTAATCTGCAGCACAGAATCTGATATACCTGAATTTATCATTTGGGCAGGGAGAAAAGAGCATTGCTTTTGTTTTCTTGGCATTAAGTAGTAGTTTTTGTTTAGGAGTTGGTGCTGCAGCAGGTTGAACTCAGATTGAAGGTCATTACATGCAGATTGTAATGATGGGCGACTTACGTAAAGAACTGTGTCATCTGCAAACAGATGAATGTTATATAGTTATGCTTTCATCAATATTGTTCATGTATACTGCAAATAAGATGGGTCCTAAGATAGAACCTGGGAACACCTCTTAGGAGAGGTTTGAGGGTTGAGAGATCTCCTTCCGCTTTCTCCTGCTGAAACAATCAGAGATGTAGATGTTGAACAACTGTAAAGATAATGGGTCAGCACCTAGTGAGGTCAGGGAAGAGAGTAGCAAAGAATAGTCAACAGTGTTGAAGGCCTTGCTCAGGTCCAAGAATACAGCGGAGGTGTAATTCCTGTTGTCTAGCTGTCTTTGCCAGTCATTAGTCACTTTGGCAAGTGCTGTGATGGTGCAGTATTTAGCTCTAAACCCTGATTGGACTGGATTAAGCAGGTTATTAGGGTTCTAGATACTGCCTCAGCTGGTTACTTATGATTTTCCAGTAATTTTGACAAGACGGAGAATCGAAATTGGTCTGTAATTATTTAGATCACAGGATTTCTGGACTTGAACAGGGGTATGATGTGCGCTGTTTTCCATATTGAAGGAATGGATCCTTGAGTTAAGGATAGGTTAAATAAATGGGTTATGGGCACGGCTAACACATGGATGGCCACCTTCAAGAAATATGGGTCAAGGGTATCCACACCAGCACTTTTTTTACATCAGTTTAGCAATAGGTCTTCAACTTCTTTCAGAGTAGTAGGATTCAAGGAGAAGGCTGAATCGGTGATGCTAGGATCTGCACCTTGATTATCCACCTGAGAGCATGTCAGATTCACAGGGGAATATCAGAAGGCTAAGCCTGCAGTGGCAAAGTAATTATTGAAGGCATCCAGAGCTTCAGTCTCTCACTAATGGTGTTATTGTGGCCAGAACAAGTCCTTGATGGTTTTCCAAAATTTTGTAGGATTTTGGAGGCAGAGAAAATTCAGAATGATAATATGCAGCTTTTGTATCTCTAACCATTCAAGTACATTAGTTTTGTGCCCTTTTGAACTTGCACCAGTCCACAGCAGACTGGGTTTTGCATCTTTTCTATAGGTTATCTCTTTCAGTCAATGCAAATTTTAATAATGTGTGAACCATCTACATGCATTTTTGCTATTCACACCCTTTACAGTAGGGCATATTTATTTGGGGAATCTAGAAAAATTTTGCTGAATATGCTGAATGCTGATTGCGTATTTTTGCCAAATAGAACTCTTGCCAATACAAGGAGTGTTTCAGTTCATTTATGTAGGCAGTGAGATCAAAGTTCCATCTAGATCTCTTGGCAGCAAACTTTAGGCAAGTAGTAGGTTTGTTGCTTGATCTTATGCAAGCAATAAATGAGTGATCGCTGATATCACTGAAGAAGGTGCCAGCAAAGGAGAAGATATGTGGTTTATTCACTAGGATAACATCTAGCAGGGGCTGTTATCCATGTTCTTTTTATTTACTCATGTTGGTTCGACAATGAGTTGCAATAATCCATATGTGTCTGAAAGCTATGAGAGGAAGCGGTGGTTTTAGATAGCCAGTCTAAATTAAGATCCCAAGAATAATTATTTCTGAGGATTGTTGTTCGATGATATTACTCAGATGAGGTAACAATTGTAGATCAGCAGAAGGAGGTCTATAGCACCCTATGATACATAATGTTGAAGTGTGTGAGATGGTGACTTGAAGAGACAGACATTCATAAGCATTTGCAACAGATGAAGCACTCAGACAAGATACAGTATACCTATCCTTGACATAGATGGCAACCCCTCCACCCTGGAGTGTCTGTCTGCTCTAAATAGTAAATAGTTAGGGATATTGACTTCCCTGTCAGAGGTGGCGGTCTAAGCCAAGTTTCTGAAACCACTAGGATGTCTGGTCAGTATGGAGGACCCAGGCCTGGATCATGGAGAACTTTTTAACTGACTGCATACATTAATGTGGAGGACTGCATACATTAATGTGGAGAAACTCATGCCATTCTGTGTGGTAAAGTCACAGGGTGATGTGATTGCAGCTGGTGGCCTTTGATTGAGCTCCACATTTCCTGAGCACAGGAGAAGAAGGAGTCAAAGTTTTCTTAGAGTGGCAATAGTAAGCTGTACTGGTAACCCCTTTACATTGTTGTGGGCCATCATCCTGTGAGGCGAGCCCCAACATTTTTTGCCTTCCACTAAGGGTGGCAGAGATGAGTTCCTAGCTGCTATCTGTAGAGGTGACGCCTCTATGATGTTGGTGGAAGTCATAAGCTGAGGTGGTAATTCATTTCTTGTACAAGCGTTAAAGGTAATATGAAAATAGTGTTGAAGAATTGGGGGAGTTGAAAAGGCATATATCCATGTAGGGACAGGAACTAGTTACAGAGCAGATCAGATTAGTATCCACAGTAATAAAGGCTTGAGGTGGCATATATTGGGCATGCGATATGAGATAGAAGAAGGACCAGAACAGGATCCATGATTTGGCATACATAGTGGAACAAGGATGGGGGAGCTAGACAGGAGTGAGCTAGAAAGCTGGGGCGGGAGTTTATGTGTATTTAATCAGCACGGGAGGTGGGTGGGTGAAAAATTTGGCAGTTAGGGCTCCCTTCCTGGAGGTAATCAGTCCCTGAGGCAAGTCCATACCTTCATTTCTGTGAGGGGCTGGTGGCTTCAGACCTGGACTGTGGGTGGCAGTCTGGCAAGTTGGGTTCATCGAGAACCACAACAGTGGCTCTCATTCTACCTGGAAGGGAAGGCAGAAGAAATTAAATGAGAAAGTCAGAGGGGTGGGGCTGCTACAGGAGCTAAAAGAAATGTAAACTGGCTAAAGCAAGGGGTATTGCAGCCCAAGATGTTAGGCAAGGTGTCTCCAAGTCTGAGTGAGCTAACAGGGCTATTTAAAACACAATACTAGCGTAAAAAGGTGAATGGGGTTTCAAAGGCCTGAGCTGAGATGGCTACTGGTCTTATGAGGAACACAATACAGGCAATTACATTAAATCAGAAAACTTCAGCTATAAAATACAAACAAGACAGTTTTAACACAAAACATAATCTAGCACAAAATAATCAAACATTAGTGCAGAGCTATATAGAGCCAATTGGAGTGCTCCTGGTGCTGACTGCAGCCAGTGGGCCACAGCAGTAAAAGACTCTGGATTTAAACCCAGAGACAACTGTCCTCAAGTAAAAGAAAGCAAAATTGGCAGCTAGGGCTCCTTCCTGGAGGTAATCAGTCCCTGAGGGCAAGTCCGTACCTGCATTTCTGTGAGGGGCTGGTGGCTTCAGACCTGGACTGCAGATGGCAGTCTGACAGGTTGGGTTTGTCAGAGAACCATGGCTGTGGTTCTCAGACTACTCATTTTGTGAGGGCTGGTGGCTTCAGACCTGGACTGCGGGTGGCAGTCTGGCAAGTCAGGATCATCAGAGAACCACAGCTGTGGCTCTCAGACTACTGATCTGGATGATCTGGCAAAGCCTGAAACCTGGTCAGACACCTGGCAACTGGGGTTTAATGCAAAAGGCAAAGTGCTGCATTTTGGGGTGAAGAACACAAGGAGGACTTACCAGCTGGGAATGCAGCTAGCCCAGACAGAGGAGGAGAAGGATCTGGGGTGTTCATTACAGGGTCAATGAACAACTTGGCACAACATAGGAAGGCAGCTACAAAGGCCAACAAATGCTAGGTTGCATTGCAAGGGGTATATCCTTGAAGAGGTGATTCTGCACTGTATGGGTCATTAGTTAGACCGCACCTAGATACTGCATGCAGTACTGGTGCCCTATCTGAAGAGGGCATTACATTACTGGAGGGATGCAGCACAGGGTGACAAAGATGATCAAGGGGTTGTGGGACTATCATATGCAAGGAGGCTGAGGAGCTGAACATGTAATTGCTGGAGGAGAAGAGGAAGGGAGGCATGACTGAAACCTTTAAGTACATGAAAGCAATGAACAAGACAGATACAGATAGGGCTGTTCAACGTAAGAGGGGAAGGACACCAGGGGCCATGATATGATTCTGAAGGGAGGAGAGTTCAGGACAGAGATGAGGAGACACTTTTACAGAGAAGGTGGTAGCTGGGTGAAATGCATTACCTGCAAAAGTGGTATCCAGTAGAACAGTGGACTGCTCCAAAGGGGATGGGACAAGACAGGGGAAAGTCAATGGAGGGAAAGGTGGAAGGGAGGGCAGCTGCATAATAAGTGGTGCTAGCTGCACATTTGAACAGACTTGACAGACATCTAGGTCTTTATCTGCTGGCAAATTTTGTATGTTCATATTAATACAACTGATGAAATGAAGGAACACAACCAGAGAATGTACCAAAACAACCAGAAAAATATGAAGCAACACAACAAGAAAAAAGAAAGAAAGTTGGTGAATCCCTAATCAAGTAGTGCAACACTCTCAGCATTGCCAGAAAAACAGATACAAGTAAACACAAAAACGAAGAGCTAGAAAATCAATGATTAATGAAAAAGCTCTGGTACCACTAGACATGGCACTCCACGATATGCGCTCATGCATATCAGGCTCCTTCACCACATGCCTGTGATGAAGAAGAGGTTGTAAATGTACAAGAACAAAGATCACAATCATGGTGTATCTCAGTTACACTCTTCCAAAGGTGCTGTATTATAATATGATATTGATGAGGTAGAGAATGCTGCCAGGGTTCCACCACCCAAAAGAAAAAGATTGCAGCATGCTCCACCAGTAGCCACAGCCATTAGTGGAGAAATAATAATCATGGTAGCCATTCAGGGAACAGCAACAGTGTGCATGAATCAGGGTGGAAACAACTACCACCAAAATTGCAGCAGTTCCTGACGTGATGACAAAATGTTTCCTCTCAGTTAGGTAAAGTTATTTTCATGTAAGTCCAAGAAATGAATGTGTAACTGTCTGCACCTTTGTCATCCAGAAGTTAGCAGGGAGCAAGTGAAGGGAAAGTACAGAACAATATCACTAAAAGGCATTTGCAAAAAGCAGATTCAACCATTCCACTGGGCAGCAGTCCTGAGTAAGCGGCAAATATCTGTGATGAAAATAATCCTACAGACAAAAGTGATGGTGAAGAAGAGACTAAGAGAGAGGCAGTAAAAAAACATTTTCAACTTCACTGACCAAAGTATTTGGACAGAAACTAAAAAGCAGACCAGTCCATTTTGACTACTGCAATGTAGTCTACCGTGCTGCTCCCAAGTCCTCCCAGGCCAGATTGGATACCCTCTTCAGTTCCTTCTGCTGCTTTTCTGTAGATGCTTCCTCTGCACCCTCCACTGCAGTCTTTATCATGCCTTACCTTTTCCCTGTCTTACAAACAGGTGACTTTCACGCTGTGTTAAATTCACCTCAAAGCACTGGCTGGGTGAGCTCCTTCCTACCTCTCTTCCTCATTTATAACAGCCCCCACCCTTCCACTCCTTAGATCAACCGACTCCCATACCCTGGTAGTTCTCTGTAGAGCCACCCTTATCGACTATTCTGGTACTCTCCTGCCTCCCCAAAATTTGGAATTCCATCCCGTCTAATCCTTAACTCATCTTGCTCCTACTCCATCACCTCTGCCCTCAATAACTACCTCACTCCTAACTGTTCCTGCCTTGACCCTTCTAATTCCCCCTCAAAGCCAGGACAAACCCCTACCCCCTGTCAGTACACTACTCTGTCCCTGTTGCACCCTATCCTCCAAATTATAGCTCTCCTTCCTTCCCTAACTCCCTCCCTATTGGTCTCTCTTGTACTATTACTGTGTTCACTGCACCTAAAGTTGTACCAAAAGCATGTCCCCACTGTACCTATGCCTCCCACCACTTCTCCCCCACAAAGTATTCTGCTGTCTCTGTCACTTACAGGGTTTCTCTGCATCAAGAAAGTGCCCCTTCTAGGACTTATCTTCTCTTCTCTCTTACTAAACCTCTCTTCTGGCCTTTATCAATCCTTTCAGGCTCCCAGCATCCCACAGCACTCACCCTCACTGCCTAGCAGCCTGCTTCCCTCCTATCATGCTCCACCTCTGCTTTGTGCAGGCTGGGTTTTAGCATAGTCAGCTGGTCAGGCCCTGGCAGACCTCTCTCCTCCCTCTCTCTTCCTTCCCTTCTCCTCCATAACCTGTTCCTTGAAGGGTTCTCAGCTCCCCTAGGGTCCTGCAGCTCTTGATAAGCCCTTTATTTTTCTCCCCCTTTCTCTATTTACCCTCTCCACCTTCCTCCTGCTTCCTCCACCAGTTTACCCTAACACTTGCCTGCCACCATTCCCTAGCAGGGTTCTAAACATCTGGAACTGGTCAGAATGGGTCTAAGTACTCTATCTCCCCTATCCTCCTCCTTTTCCACCCCTACTTAGCACCCATCATTGCCCCAACCATTGCCCTAAATCGACCTTTGGCTGGGTTTTTACTATCCTGTAAATCATGAATCTTAACTGCCTCTCACCTCCCCCATTTCTTAACTTTAGTTCTGGTTAACCATAATCTATTGCACATCTAGACAAATTTGCATTTCTAGCTTACCTTAGCTAAGTTGTACTGTCTGTGTTACTCCTACTAGCTTCCTTAGATCAACTGCTTGAACACCATTCAGCCAAAATTAAGCTACTCATTTGTGTCATTTTGAATTTACCATTAAAGGTCATTTTGTGTTGTTGTATTTATCAAGTTCTGAACTGTTATCATTGTACCTGTCTAGTTCAAAACTGTTAGCATCCTGCTATTTTATTGCATCATTACAGTTTACTCACTTTTATTTGAATGTAATCATATGTAGTTCTTTGTTAATGCTCCACATCTATGTATACTATCCTCATGTTCCCCTTCCCCCACTTCACACTGGGAGATGAGCAACCTGTTGCTCAGTGTGCCTTCCTACTAAAACATTTCAATAAATAAATAAAAATACTGTGGTACTTAAACAAAAAGCTGCCTACCGTAAATCATATCAAGTCATGTTAAAAACTAATCAGTTAATAGCTGAATGCATTGCCAAGGACCTGCAATCATTTTCTGTGGTGGAAAATGATGGTTTAGAATCTTTTAAAATATTTTTGCTTCATGTTTCATAATACCAAGCCATAAATATTTTGTGACTGTAGCTATTCCCAAAATGTATAAATGTATGCAAAGTAAAACAAAATTGACTCTTCAAGACAGTGAATGTGTTTCTGTGCATCTTGCCAGAGATGTAGATGAGTTCTTAAACCACTGATTATGTGTATATCATGGCAAATTGGGGCATGATCATCTTCCAACACCATCACAAGCAGCAGTGTACAGGAAGGTAGACAAAGAATTAACATGTTTGGTAAGCATAGAACTGTTCACAATATTTGGGAAAAGTTGCATGACAAAATTTCTGAGTAGTTGGAGCCCCTGGGACTCACTACAGAATTTGTGGTTTCAGACAATATTGCCAATATTGTTAGTGCATTAAAGCATGGCTGTTTTACTCACTTTCCATGCTCTGCACACTCATTAAATTTGTTAGTGTGAGCTTTCCTTTCCAGAAACAACAGTATGGTAACACTAGTTGGAGCTGCAGAAAAATATGTAGCCATATTATTTAATAGAAATCACGCGTATCTTGGCTGAGCTCCAGAAAAACAAGCATTTGTCAATGCGGAATGTTTGCTTGCTTGTATTAGCATTGGAAATGCAGGAGTTAGACAGATGCAAAATAGGAATGGCAGTGAAGTTTTGAAGTTCACGTAACCCACCTCCATCCTGTGAGATGGACAGGCATTATGGAAAGTGTTTGGGTCGTTGCCCATGAGGGTCATGCAATGTCACCTCACACCCTATTCTGTAGACAGAGACATGTGTTGAGGGTGCGCGCCTTGGGCTTTTGGCTTTACCAGTCACCCCATTCCATAGGACATATGCTGAAATGAGGCAGCATGGAGAATGGGGTGAAGTCTGGGGCTGAAGAGTCTAAGGTACACCTTGATGCCTGTCAGTGGTTGGGGTGGGGGTGGGATGGCATGAGCAGTACAATCAGTCAATCCAAAGGCACACCCAGATGCCTGTCCATCTGTACAGGTTATTTACAGTACAGATTGTCAAAATGGCCTTTTGTGACTCTACCTCATGAAAGCATTTTGGGACCTCTTCTCATGAAGAGTGGCAGTGTGATTTTGTAAATGTCTCTTGAACATTGAGTTCCAAGAGCGACAGTGCCATTGTGCACCATATGTACTAAAACACAGATCGGGCAGGATGTGAAAATGACAGCTGTACCATCCATAGGGAGGTGTGAAGAGATAGCAATGCTGAAAATCTATAGTGAGAATATTACAAATGCTCGCATTTCTGAGCATACATGGAAACTGCACAATGCATGTGTGTAGCAGTCATTTATGGACTTTCATCACCAGATTTTCAACATAGACATTTCGACTTGTGCTCTATGAACAGTGTCACTGTGATTTTCCTAATGTGTCCCAAACACTGATTTCCCACAGCAATCATGGTACTGTGTGCGGAGTGCAAAACACATTTCAGCGAGCATGTGAAAAAATGACAGGTGTACTGTTCATAAGGAGGTCGTAAAAATGACAATGTTGAAAATCTGCAGTGCACATATTGCAAATGTGCCAAGTTATGAGCCTGCGTGGAAACTGCGTAACGCACGTAGTAACACAGTCACTGTATGGACTTTTCTCACCAAATTTTCACCATAGGCATTTTAGGACCTCTGCTAATGAACGGTGTCACTTTGATTTTTGTAATGAGTCACAAACATGGATTTCCCACAGCGACCATACTATTCTGTGCGGATGTGCAAAACACATTTCATCCAACATGTGAAAATGACAGCTGAACTGTTCATAAGAGGTGTGGAAAAATGCCAGTGTTAAAAATCTGGAGTAAAATATTGCAAATGTGTGAAGTTATGGCGTGTGTGGACACTGTGCAACACATGCTCATAACACAGTCATTATAGACTTTTGTCAGAAAAAAGTTTCAACATAAGTATTTTAGGACCTCTGCTAAAAACAGTGTCACTGTGATTTTTGTAATGTGTCCAAAACATGGATTTCCACAGTGACCATACTATTCTGCCATAAGTGTGAAAACACATTTTGGCTAGGATGTGAAAAATAACAGCTGTACTGTTCATGAGGAAGTGTGGAAAAATGGCAATGTTGAAAATCTGGACAGAAAATACTGCAAATTCATGAAGTTATGAGTGTGCTTAGCAACTATGGAATAAAATAGTACTTTTTGAATTTTTTTCCACCAAATTTACAACATACACTTTTGAGAGCCCACCTCATGAACACTGGCACTGTCATTTTGTTAATCAGTCCCAGAAAGTGATTCCAGCATGTGGCATCAAAATCACCTTCGGGACTTATTAATGCCATTACAGTGAAAGAATTCATGAGGAGGGGACCCAAAACCATGTTGAAAATTTGGTGCCAAAATTCTAAAATGCCTGAGACATGCATCAAAGTTGAAAAAACTATTGATTCCATTATCCAGCTTACTGGCATTTCTTCAGTTCATGAGTCGAATTTGAAGAGTGACAGATATGTCCTAGCCCACGAAGATAGTTTCTGCCAGACTCCAGAGGTAAGTATGGGGTGAGGGGTGTGTGTGAGGAGGCAGGGCGTGCAGTAGGTGGGTGCAGATTGTGTGTGTGTCTGATGGGAGGAGACAGCGAAGGACCATTTTTCTCTACAGGTAGAAAAAAAAAAAAAAAGACATTATAGGATTTTTTTGTCTTACAGGCCATTTGGCATGTTGGAGTGGGCTCCCAGCATGCCAACCTACTGTTTCTTTGGGGGGCCAGCTGTAGCAGGTGGGGATTGGGCAACCCCATTGGCACAACAGGAGGAGGCGCACAAGAGCAGAGGAGGATTGGGCACCCCTCGTCACAACTCTAGTCGTTTCTTGGGGGACTTTTGCTGATGGGAGTGGGCTTCCCAGTTGGTAAATGACACTGGAAGGGGCACATATTGCCAACAGGAAGTGGGCTCCCCGTCGGCAGGTGAAGTAGAACCGCCAGACTAGAAGATGACAGGGATGGGCCCCATCGGCAAAACACACTGTTGTGGTGGCATATGCTGTTGAGGGATTGAGCACCCCTCGGCATTGGGGTCTGACTACTATTGTTTTTTGAACACAGTGGCTTGCCGCTGTCAATGGGAACTGGAGACTGGCAGTGGACATCATAGCAGGAGAAGCTGGAGGTTGGGGCCAAACAGCTGTATTAAAAACTGCAGTGCTGGGGGAGTTAACCAGAAAAAAGTAAGTTAGAAAACACAAGTGATAAAAAAGAATTTGCCTGTCAGGCAGGAGTATGTCAGATGATTACAGCCAATGGCACCTAAAACATCAAGAAGGCAAGCAAAATAATGACAAATAAAGATAATACAATCTCAAGTCAAAAGGGCATGAGGGATGGCTGGGGTCCCATCACATATCCTGCTCATGCTGCCTGTCTCACACCAAAAAGCATGCCAGACTCAAAGAACGTCTGTGTGCACTTTACTGTTGTCTTTCTGCAGTTCTATTCATTTGTCTCTTTTTCCCCAATTGTTTAACCAGGAGTGGCACACTAAGCTGAAAGTTTGTTTACAGGTGCGACCTGGGAGCACAGGGAAGTTAAGTGACTTGCTCAGGGTTACACAGTTCACAAGTGGGAGCTGTGGGATTGTGACCCAGGTTTCCAGATTTGCAGTTCAGAGCCTTAAACCACTGTGCTATACTGTCTCACCTCTTTCTGATTATTGTTTAACACACTGCCTCCTTTCACTGCAAAGCCCAAGTGACTTGCATACACTGGGCTGGATTCACAAACATTCTTGTACTAAGTCCCACACCACAACTCCAGTTGTGGACCCAAATCTCAGCAGCTGCAGAGATTGCTATTCATACCTGCAGCAGCGCAAAGATGTTACAGCTGGTCCCACTGACCATAACATTTTTATGCAGCTGCATGGACTTTCATGGTAACACCACCCACAAGCTGCTATAAATCATGGAGCCAGTTGTAAATGGATGCCAAAGGGAGGTCAACAGTGAAAATGCTGACCTCCCGCTGTGCGTGACACAATACCGACACAGGTATTGTGCCACCCGATCTAAGTGTTTTCTGTGGGGACTTTGGGATTATCAACTCTAGGTCAGAGTTGGTCTGGGGAGGGCAGAACACTGGGGTAAGTGAAACATGGAAAGGACCATTACAGTGACTGTCACTGTAATAGCCTTTTCATGTTTCACTGTCAGAATGTCAACCTGAAGAGGTGCACTGGTTGTAAACTATCCTCACTTTTGAGAATACCATAACTGCAGGAGTAATTGTGGTTCCACAAGTGGCAGCCCACTTGCACTAAGTTTTCCTGCTGTGGAGGGATATTCAAAGTTTTGTGAATCCAGCCAGTTGTTTCCATGAATGGCATGTGGTTGCTGACACGTAGGATTGGCAAGAACAACAGTCAGTTTATTTTATTGTTTTGGCTGCTTGCTGGCCTTGAAAATGACAGGAAAATATAGACTCATTTTTAAAGGGTTACATTTCTATGGCTGTGGGTGTAGCCTACAGCTGTTTCCTAAGCATAGCCTAAAAATGTTCAAACATGACATCTTTCATTGGACTTTTGGAAGTATCCTTCCAAAAATCCAGTGGAGCTTAACACTCTGCCATGGTAGGCCACTATGGAGTAACAACCGCACTGTTTTCAGCTATTACTTCCACATTCAGGACAAGAACTGTGCATGTACCTCGCATTCATGTGCAATTTTGCTAGTGCCACCATCTTGTGAATGGCAGAATGCCATTCACTGCAACTATGCATAATGCGAATGCCGCCAAATGGGCAGTTGTGGTACCCCACCATCTTGTGAATGGCACTACTCCTGCACCCTCCCACTGCTCCTGTGCTCCCCATTCCCTCCAAGCTCAGGCACAAAAACAAACCCTTACACTCCTTCCCTGCTGCTGTCATCCACTCCCTCAGTTCCCTATCCCTGCACCAACATTGGAGTGCCCGATCCCCATGTCGGCATCATGTTGCCCCAACTCATGTGACACACTGGGAGCCCACCCCAGTGTATCCAAATTTATGTTTTTTATTTTTGTTCTCCTGCACTGACATTAGGGTGCCCAATCCTCATGTCAGTATTATCTAACCCCATAACTTATATGGCACACTGGGAGCCACCCCAGTCTGCCCATATTTTTTCTTTTGTTTCCTTCTGTGCTGACATTGGGGTGTCCAATCCCCATGTTAGCATCATGTAATATACATATCCCTCCAACTCATGTGGCACTGGGAGCTCACCCAGTGTGCCAACATTATGCTTTTGTTTCTTTTTTCTGTAACTAAAGAAAACTGTCCCCGATGTCTTTATGTTTGTTTTACTTGTAAAAGAAATCGGTCCCAGATCATTGCTCCAATCACCCCTCCATCCCCATCCTCTCACTGAGCACCCACCTCCCTTCACCCCTTATCCCATACTTACCTCCACAAGTAGGTGCTGTCATCTTCTCTGGACCAGGACACATCTGCACTCTTCAAAGCCAAACTGCAAACTGAAGAATCAAAGGTAAGCAAGCTATAATGGCAGTCAATGGGGTTTCAACTTATGCTGATATATTAGCCATTTTAGGAATTTTGACCTAAATTTTCAACATGGGTTTCTTGTGACCCCACCTCATGAACACTTTCACTGTCATTTTGTTATTCAGTTCCAAGGGTGAGTTCGCAGTCACTGTGCAGAATCACCTTTTGAGACTGAGTAATGAAATGACAGTGCCACAGATCATGGTGGGATCTAAAAAGCCCATGTTGCAGATTTAATAACAAAATTCAAAAATGACTGCATTACAGTGTGTGTTGTGCATTTACTAAACACTCTGCAGACTTCACCAGTTTTTAATATTTTCCTCCAGGTCTTCAACATTGCCATTTTGCACTCCTCCTCATTAACAGTGCAGCTGTCATTTTCACATCCTGCCTGAAACATGTTTTGCACTTGTGGCACAGAATGGCACTGTTGCTCTGTGAAATCACCTATCAGATTAATTGAATGAAATGACAGTGGCACTCTTCATGAGGTGGGATCCCAAAGAGTCTATCTCAGAAATTTGGAGAAACAATTCTAAACAAGTGTTTGTCAATGCCAAATGTTTGCTTGCTGGCATTAGCAGTGGTAATGCAGGAGTTAGACAGATGCAGTATAGGAATGGCATTGAAGTATTGAACTGATACCAACTTTACCTCACCCTGCAGAGATGGACAGGCAATGGGTGTGCCACTGGGCCATCGTCCATGATGGTCACAACATTTCACCTCACCCTACCCCTCTGACACTGACAAGTGTTGAGGTGTGCCTTGAGTGTTTGGGCTTTACATTCACCTCATTCCATAAGGAAATACGCTGAAATGGGTGCAGTATAGGAGAATGGGGTGAACTCTGGCAAAAGGGTCCCAGGCGCACCTCGATGGCTGACACTGACTGCATGGTGGGGGTGGGGTGGAATAGCATGAACATTACTGTCGACAATCCCAAGTACACCCTGATGCCTGTCAGTCCCTACAGGGTAGGGGCGTTATGGTCAAAAACCTAATGCCTTGGGCATTTCTTGGTATTTACTCCAAGTTTTCCACATGAGCTTTTTGTGACCCCATTGTATGAACAGTGACACTAACAGTTCTTTGGGCAAGAGCAATTTTGCACAGCGACTGCGTCATTTGGCACCACAGGTGCAAAGACAGATTTTGAACATGATGTGAAAAGTGACAGGTGTACTGTTCATGAGGAGGTGTAAAAATGGCATTGTTGAAAATCTGGAGTGATAATATACAAAAACTGGTGAAGTCACAAGCATGCGTGAAAATGAATAATGTACACATAATGTAATTAGTTTGGGGATTTTTACAGCATATTTTCAACATAGGCATTTTGGGACCACTGCTCATGAATAGTGTCATTATGATTTTCCTAATCTGTCCTGAACACTAATTTCCCACAGTAAATGTGCTATTCTGTGCCAGGAGTGTGAAACACATTTTGTCCAGGTGTGAAAAATGACTGTTGTACTGTTCATAGGAGGTGTGGAAAATTTCAATACTGAAAATCTGGACTGAAAATATTACAAATTCATGTGAACTTATGAGGGGTGTGTGGAAATGTGCAATACATGCTCATAACAGTCATTATATGGACTTTTGTCATCAAATTTTAAACATAGCCATGTTAACACCTCAGCTCACGAACACTGTCACTGTGATTTTCTTAATCTGTCCCAAAATTGACTTCACACCAAAGGGATGTGCATGGCACAACAGGGTTGTGCCATGCACAACCATAATGCCCTCAACCACGATATTAGAAAGGGCAAAGCTGAGATGCCCAAATCCAGATGTGCTGGGCACAACTAATGTATGCAGTGCAATGGCAGGGGTGTGCCCATGCATATGGCACATCCCGATATTCAGCCGGGATGTGTGGCATATATGCCAGTGCATCCTTGCATTGTGCCACACAGGGAGGGGTGTAAAGATGTTCTGAGGACACCCACAGGTGGGCTGCCATATTGCACACTGCAACACATCAGATGCCTGCCATGGGTGGCCACCCGACCTCCCCAGACACCATATCAGGGCACACAGCCTCCCCAGTGGTCAGTAACCCCCATCTCACCCCTGATCACAGCCATAAGTAAAACACGGATCCCTGGTGGTCCAGTGGACCCCCCTCACCGATTGCGGCAGTAGTATAAAATATTTTTCATGGTGGTCCAGTGGAGACACCTCCCTTCACCGCGATCGTGGGCACAAACATATGGAAATACCCTGGTGACGGTGGTACCCCACCCACCTCCACTGCAGTACACCTCCACCCTGCACCCCAGTCAGCAGTGGGCAGCAGTATCCACCCACAAGCCACCTGGCTGCCCATTGACTGACAGTGTACAGTTTGGTTGTACACCTATTGGTCAACTGTGTGGGCCAATGGGCATGCAGTCAAACTGTACTACACAGTCCTGAATTGTGTTCAGCCAGTGGGTGGCTGGGCGCTTGAGGCCAGTGCTATTGCTCGCTACTGTCTGGGGGGTTCAGGGGTGGCAAGGTACCACAGTGAGCAGGTGGGAAGGGGACCACTGGATCCCAGGGTATTTCCATATGTTTGTGCCCATGATCGGGCTATGGGGGGTTTCCACTGGGCCACCATGGAATTATTTTATACTACTACCCATGATCAAGTGAGAGGGAGGTCCCACTGACCACCAGGGATTTTATTTTACTTATCCCTGTGATTGTATCGGGAGGGTGTCCACTGGACTACCGAGGATTTTGTTTTACTTCTGCCACAATCAGGCAAGGAGTGTCCACTGGACCACCAGGGATATGTCTTATACTTCTTCCTGCGATCAGGTGAGGGGGTCCACTGGAACACCAGGATATATTGTTTATGTATGCCCATGATCAGGCAGACAGGCAGGGAACTGCAGTGTGTCAGTCCCGATGGCTGCAGCCTCACAGGATGCCAGGCGCAGCTCAATGGGGATCGGCACACCACATGCAAATGAGGTCTATGAAATGCAAATGGCCCCATTTGTGCCTGCATGCATGATGGCCTCATTTGCATGTGTAGTTCTGAATATCGCTTTGATGCACCTAGCGCAGTGCACTTGTGCTGGTGCATTCTTCCCCATTCTGCCACTTGCGCCTGGCGAGAGCTACTGTACCATGTGCAATGCTTGCACCCTATGTGCCATATTCAATGGTGCTGAGCCATGGTGCAGCACCGTTGAATATCATCTGGTCCTTGCCCTGGCGCAGCCTGGTTGCACTAGTGCCCAGGCTTGTGCCAGGCGGGCACAGTCTGAATATCCTGGTCCACATGTCCAAAAACACATATCAGGTGAAATGTAAAAATGTCAGTTGCACTATTCATAAGGAGGTGAGGTAAAATGGCAATGCTGAAAATTTGAGTGAGAATATTAAAATGCTCGAGGTTACGAGCGTGTAGGAACTGCACAACGTCATGCTTGTAAACAGTCATTTGGGGAATTTGTTCAAATTTTCAACATAGGGTTTTTGGGGGCATACCTCATGAACAGTGTCACTGTGATATTCTTACTCTGTCCTGAACATTGATTTCGCACACTGGCTGTGCCATTGCGCACTACATGTGGAAAACACATATCGGGTGAAGCGTGAAAATGACAGTGGTACTGTTCATAAGGCGGTGTGTTAAAATGGCAATGCTGAAAACCCCAATGAAAATAGTAAAAATATTCGAAGTTACAAGCTTGTGTAGGAACGCTGCGCAATATACGCTAAATAAATCAGTCATTTTGGAGAATTTGTTCACCAAATTTTCAACATAGCCATTTAACACCTCTGCTCATGAATAGTGTCACTATGATTTTTCTTAATGTGTGCCGAACACTGATTTGCACACCAGTGTGCCATTGTGTGCTACATGCGCAGAAACACATTTTAGGTAAGATGCAAAAATGACAGCTATACAGCTCATAAAATCTGCTGAATGCTCTCTGCCACACTGGTCTCTCGGCTGGCCCCCCTAGCATGGTGCGTGAGCTATCTGCCGCTCGATCACAGTGTGTAAAAATCAATGGCACACTCTCTGATACCGTCCCATTCACTCTGGGGTCCCCAAGGCTCCATCCTGGGCCCCCTTCTCTTCTCGCTCTATCTTAACACCCTGCCCAGTTCATGCCTGGCAAAATTCTACTGTATGCAGATGGCGCTGTCCTTTTGCCACCCACTAATCCCATCTCCCTCCAGGACACCCTACGGCAGTCTTTCAACAGTGCTGAAGCTTGGTTTAAGGAGCGCAGACTACGCCATCAATCTTAAAATGACCAAAGCTATCCTCTTTTCCCACCCCAAAACAAAGCTAGCAACCACCACTCTATATCCTTCCAAGTACCAATCAGCCACTGGAACAAGTCTGCTCACAAATACCTTAGGGTTACCTTGACTCAGCCCTCACATTTCACAACCACATCGATGCCCTAACATCCGCCACTAACACACAGCTTGGCATCCTCTTCCGCCATAGAACCTGCCTTCCCCAAATGCTCTCCGGCTTGCTGTTCGTCATCCGTTTTCCCTTGTAGACTATGGTCTACCAATCTATAGTGCTGCCGACACCACTGCACTCAAAAAATTCACTTAACCCTGAATAAAGCCTGCAGATTTATTACTGGTGCCCCAGGCTCACACACCTGTCAGCTGTATGTTGAGGCTAAACTTCTTACCCTGGATGAGCGGCTCTGATATCAAACCTGTCTCCTCACAAAAAACCCTACCGGGCTCTCCCCCTGGGGTAATGGCATCCATCACCAGAGCCCTCCCAATATTGCAACACGGTCATCCAACAAGACCACTCTAATGGTCCCCAGATCAAGAACCAGCCATGGCCAGAGGTCCTTCTGCTATAGAGCCCCAACCTGGTTTAACTCTCTCTGCCCCCATCGCCAATGCCACCACCATCTCCAAGTTCAAAACCACCCTTGAAACCACATCATCAACACTCCTAACTTCTCCTGTCTCTGAAAGTAGCCTCCATCTCTACTTCTCATGACAACACCCTCGAGCGGCTTTCCACCTAGACATCCCCACCACCACTTCCCTGCACACGTACCCTATATCTAACCATGGCCAGTGCCAGCTGTTTCAATGTTTACCTTTTAGATTCTCACTTTTGATACCAACTTGTGTAACACCTGTTCTCAATTACATGTACCCTGTAACCAAATGTATTTGTCTGACCACAGTGTGACGTGGCGCTCTGTTGAACGCCTATTGTTTTGCAAACCTATGCTGTGTAACCAAAAACACTATGTATGTCTTTATGTGATGATGTACCTTTGGAAATGAGCCTCTGGCTCAAAGGTTGTAAACTGATTTTACAAATAAAGAAAAATAAAAAAGGAGAGGTGGTAAAATGGCAATGTTGAAAATCTGGAGTGAAAATATTGAAAATTCACAAACTTACGAGCATGCATAGGAACAGCACAAAGCATGCTTGTAAAACAGTCATTTTGAGAATTTTTCACTAAATTTTCAACATGGGGTTTTGGAGGGCCTGCCTCATGAACTGTGACACTGTAATTTTGTAAATCAGCCCTGAAAGGTGGTTACGTGCAGAGACTGTGAAATCACCTTTTGGGGCTGATTAACAAAATGGCAGTGACAGAATTGTCCCAAAACCCAATGTAGAAACTTTGGTGAAAAAACTCCCAAAATGCCTGAGATATGCTTCAAAGTTGATAAAACCCTATCTATACCATTATACAGCTTACCAGCATTTCCTCAGTTCATGCTCGGCTTTGAAGAGTGCAGATGGGTTCAGGGTCAACGAAGATCATTGCACCGGACTCGAGAGCTAAGTATGGGGTGAAGGGGTGGGGAAGGTGAGATGCATAAAAGGCTGTGCGTGGGCTGGGGAGTCATCTACAGGGACTTTTTCAACTACAGGTTAATTTAAAAAAAACATTGTGGAAGGTTTTCTTTTTGTAGGGACATTTGTTTTGGGCATGCTGGGGTGGGCTTCCAGTGTTCCACCTGACTGGGGTGCTGTAGCCGACGGGGATTGGGCACTCCCGACAGCACCTATCGGGGTGGGGAGACAAAATGAGGGGACTGGGCACCTCTTGGCAAAAACAGTTTTGTGGGGTAAACATCATGCTGACAGGGGTGGGCTCCCCATTGGCAAATGATGAAGAGGGGCATGCCGACAGGGGATTGTGCATCCCTGTTGGCACATAGAGGTGTGGGTGGAGTGGGCTACACTTCTTTTTAACTGTTTCTTTCACCAGGAAGGCACACTGAAGGGGGCAGCAGCTTGCAGCTTTGTAATTGGCTGCTGCTTTCAGGAGCGTACAAACAGCTGATTGTGTGCTGACAGGGTGCTCCCTGATTGCAGTGGTTCAATTACTTTGATCTAGTGACCTGCTAGGTTGACTGTCCTCATTGACAGCTTGCTGCTCTATTGGTACAGCAGTGACCAGCCCAAAATGGACTGCTGCTGTTGGCCACAACACTGCTGTGCCTCCATAACCCTTGTGAAGAAAGCTGATGCAATGTGTTTCTTGCACATGTGTGCAAAGCAAACACAAAATAACAAGTTACACCCAGTCATTCAAAATGTTCTATGCACATTGTAACCTTGGTCATCTGGCAGCTAACACAGATTTATTAGCTCTGGCTAGATTTTCTTTTAAAAGAAGGCTCTAAAATAATATGCATTTTCATACTCAAATAAACTAAAATAAGTCTACAATTCAGTGTAAAGGGTTTGCAAGCTCAACTCCTACATTTACAATGCATCTTAGTAAAATTTGTGACGAGGCACTTAGCGTGTGACCAAATAAAAGCACACAGTTAAGGTACCAGTGCTTTCCCCACCCGCTCCCCACTTATTGCTGCTTTAAAGCCCACAATTTTTTTAAATAACTCCAGTGTTCTTACTTGTCATAAATTTGAAGGGTTCTTGGTCTCATTATCCAGCTGAATTATGATCAAGTCTGTCCACTATGGCAAAGTGATCACCTCCATCGGACAGGAAAAAGCATCACATTTTATCTTGCCATTCAGAGCTGAGTAGAGATGCAGCAAAGTTTTACTTCATTGTGAATTTTCAGTGAACTAACTAAATTCAATTGTGTTTGGATCAGTTCATGACATTGCAGCTGACAAATGAAAATTCACCATTTGTGACTTCACCTTGTTTTGTTTTTAGTTCAAATTGCACTTAGAAAAAAAGCAAGGAGAAGTTACAAATTACAGATCCCACAAATTCCTGGTGTGAAGTACCACTCAACCCCGATGTAAAAAATAAAGTAAATCACTGGTGTCTAGTGTTTCCCCTCCCACTGATCACTGGCCCCAAGATAAAACAATTATCTTAAATCCCTGATGCTAGTGGGCCCCACCCCACCCCACCCCTCCACCCCATCCCACTCCCGTCTACCCAAACCCTGACACCAGCCACCGCACAGGTCTCCACTCACCTCCATGGCAAGCAACCTGACAGAGCTATCAGTGAATGAGAGCATAAATGCTGTATTGCCTCCTTAGTACAACTTTACCTCCTACTTATAGTTCTAGGATATTTGCTTATTGGTTAAAAGTAAGAAGTGAGCTCTGAGAGAGTAATAGGTCTAACGTTATAGGAAATGGAATGTCTTAAGTTGAAAGGTCTTAAAGCAAAAGGGAAGGTGTACAAATAACCTAAGAAACCTAAGAAGATACCTGGGACCCAAAATCAAATTCAGGCTGGTTCCAAAACTCCTGAAAAAGACAACATATACAAAAATTAACAACTAAATGAAATAGTAAGCAGCTCAAAAGAGCAAGGGGAGGGACAAAGAAAGTAACATTGGGAGGTCAAAGGTCAAAATATAATTAATCTTGTTATGTGCTCAATCCATATCTCATTCACAATAAGTGGTAAGGAAAACTAAAATAACTAAGATAACCAAACTAAATATGAAAAGTGTGAACACATCAATTTAAAAGAAGGTCAAAAGGACAAGAATTCAGAATATTTTTCTTTCCTTTATAAAAATGATAAAATATCCCATGTATCATTTAGACCAGTGGGATGCAGTAATTTGCACACATTTAAAATTCAGCTTTGTCTTTGACAGAGAATTCTGCATCTCTTTCTTCCTCTGGGGTTGATCCTTACATGATCCATACCCTTTTGACCTCCTTCCTAGATTGATGTATTATTTAATTATTATTTTGTCTATGCTGCCTCTTGCAGGAGTTTTGGAACCAATCTGAATTTGATTTTGGGTCCCCAGTCTCTTTTATGTCCTTTATGGTGAGCTACAAATTTATTTATTGAAATTTTGAATTATCTGTCACTGAATGTTTCCTTGGACCTTTATTCAATTGCCTTACCTGTATGTCTGTTATATCTACTTTTAGACTCATTTAAATGTATTTAATGACTTCCTTGATCACTTTATACACTATTTAATTGATATTTTTCTTTAAGATTTGTCTGTATAATTGGATGTTTGAATTCTAATCACCACTCCCCTTACAAAGAACCCACAGGAGCTCGAAGCACTGGGGCTTTGTTTGTATTGTCCTTTTGTCACCTGGCATATTAAAACACTGTGCATCAACTTTGCTTGTGGTGTTAACTTTATTTGTACACCTTTTCCTTTTGCTTTACTGTTTTTTAATTGTTGTTTGAGGTGCTGCATCTAGCCCATTGTGCCTTGTGTTTTTTCTGTTTTCAATTTGAATGGTCTTCACCCTGATTGACTGAGACACACAGACACATTTCTTTCTGATACTAACTTACATTTTTGTTATTATTAATGCTGCATGGAGTTTGGATTCACCCATCCTATAGAAACACAGTCCTGACAAAACAAATAAACATTTGTCAGTCACAATGCCACTTGCATTGCTGTTGTACTGGGTTGTGCTTGTACTCATGACTACTATATATTTACCCAAGGTAGAACAGATGAGATGTAATAATGTATTTCATTTGAAATGGAACCCTGATTTTACATAGTTTTATACTGCATTTATCCAGGATAGTACAGGTGAGATGCAATCTCTCATTTTAGTATGGCCCTGCTTTTTAGTGTATTTTTATAGGACCGATCATCTTAGATGCAGCATTTATTTTTCAGTGGGGTTCTTTTGTACATTTCTCATTTTGCACCAATTTGCAGCGCATTTATCCAGGACAACCCAGCTGAGATGCAATATCTAATTTTCAGTGGAGTCCTGTTATGACATATTTTGTACTATAGTTACCCAGTATGGCACAGTTCAGAAGCAATCTGACATTCAGTGGGATCCTGCTTTTCCCAAGTTTTACATTGTATTTATCCAGGACAGTTCAACCAAGATGTAATATCTCATTTTGATGTGGCCTGCTTTTACCAATTTTACCAGTTTTACCCATTGGATGCAGTATAGTCTAGTGGTTAAGGGCACTGAAATAAATTTTCCTATTTTTTCTTCTCTCCATTTGACATAATATATGAGTTAACTGGATGCTGCGCTGCTATGTTGAAGCAACTTGGTAACTTACCATACTGTATATCATCTGTTTTATATGTACACACTGTGTTTATCTATATACAATTGTTCCTATCTAGGTAATAATGATATGTATATGTAAATGTCTCAGGACCTCCTTGTGAATGAGCTTGCTCAGTGGAATTTGCCTGCAATAAACTGGAACTTGAACTTGAAATGAGCTACAAACCTGGAGACCTGGGTTTGAATCCTGTCAGCCCCATTTGCATACTGTTTGACCCCAAATAAGTTATTTAACTTCCTTCTGCTGCCAGATCGCACTGGGAAACAAGATCCGCTAAGTGTGCCTTCCATAGTTAAACAAGTTCTCCTCACCCTTTATCCTTTAGTGCAATGTATTAGGATAGCCAAGATAAAAGCAAGTTACAGTTTCAGTGGGTTTAGCTTTTACAGTGCATTTTCACAGGATGAAACAGCATAGAGGCACAGTTCAGTGGGGCTCAAATGTACAAGGGTCCTGCTTTTACAAATTTTTATTGTATATTTTGCCCAAGATAGACCGGATAAGATGCAACATATCATTTTCAGTGGTGTCATGCTTTTAAACATTTTTAGATTGCAGCTACCCCAGGATAGGCCAGCTGAGAGGCAATATCTAACTTTCAATGGGCTCCTACATTTTGACACCAGATTGCCAACATAGTCTTCTTATATGGGCTCCAATTTTGACCCCAAATTTCCAGCATAGTATTTTATTACTAAACTTTATGATCAAGACAGGTGGAATTTTTGAATTCCATTCAAAAGGTAGTTTTGCAGTGCAACTGTGAAAACATTTTTGGTGGGGATTTCACAAATGACACCTGTCATGTTCATCCAGTGGGATAACAAAAGGCTATGTGCACATTTGGGGCCACAATCTGCAAAAATCACAAAGTTATGAGTACATTTATTTTATTTAGTTCTTGTTGACTGGGTAAGTGCATTAGACAATTTCTTGCCTATTTTTAGGCACAACCGAAGGGAGGGTGATACAGATGAATGTTAACTGACCATGAACCAGATTAAGCTGTTGGTGGTATTTTTAGTGAAATGGAAAATTTGGCCAGGGCACTGGGGAAATTCCCCTACTGAGCAGTAGGGGGCTGTGCTGAGGATGGCTGACTCAGTCCTTTTCTGAGTGTGGATGGAGAAGGAGGTGCGGATGGTTTGAGAGCTCGAGGCTCCGCGTAGCAACTCATGGAGTCAGAAACCTTTACGATGCAGCAGGAGGACTGGAACCCGAGACAGCGAAGGGAGTGGAGATCCAAAAGAAGGTAGATGTATTACCAGCCCTAAAATTGGCTTCAGAGGAGCAGAACCAAACTGTGGAAAATCTAAAATGAAGTGAGACAGAGGAACAGTATTGGCTAAGGAAGGCAGAATTAAACAAAGCACTGGAACTGGCAAAAATGGCAACTGTTTCTGGAAATAAAATACACTTTGTAGAGAATCCACTGACAACTGGTGGGAGTTGTCAGGCAACATCCCAGAATATGTTAGATACCATAGCGATGGCTACTACAGCAACAACTGGACTGGTGATCTTTCAGACTAACAACAACAACCAGGAGAATGCTACAGCTTTCTCCTTTTCTGCAAAAAAAAAACAAAGAGAGTGGGTCACAAAAAAGCAACAGTTAAAAATCTTAGGCTGATGTTTCAGTGGAGCCACAAAAGCCGTGGTCAGTTGAAAGCACGCTAGAGTGGCAGGATGGGTGCAGTCGCGATTTACACAAAAATGGATTTCTGAATTTGCTCCAATAAAGATCTCTGGGGTGCTGTAAGACTTCAAACAGTGACAAATGAATGTCCTGCACAGCAGGATAAAAGTAATCAAGCTTTAACTGTGGCATAGTCTAATACTGACTTATTGCTGCTGCAGGACTACTTTTGACTCAAAACCCAACTTTAGACTTTCAGCAAATAACTTTTATAAACAAATAAAGATCAGAATGGAGAAAAGTATAACTGGGCCTGAAGAAGTTTCAGAACAGGTGTACCTGGTGATTTGGATGAACAAAATACCAACACTTCTGAACAAGGATGGTCGGGGAGGCAGCAGTCTAAATCATATGCTTACTTTTTTCAGTAGCGAGTCTTCCCAGCTAGAAGACATAATGCTTTAAGACTGGTATATAAAGGGGTTTGGAGATATTACGAGACTAGATATATGAGGGATGAGTGTTGTTAAAAAAATGTAAAGTTTAATGCAGCAGAGTTATATGCCCATATCCATGTATCAGGGAAAATACCTTCGACGTTAGTTTTAAAATGCAGAGTAGTCTTGAACAATTTTGGACCAGGTACCAGAAGGTAAAAATATCCCTATGGGCCCCTTTCAAGGTAATACCATTATCAAAGCCCACCCAAAAACGCTCACTATTCTCTTTCAAAATGAAGGAGTCAGCATTACGGATTTATTGTTTTGGCTAAGACAAAAATGTACAACTTTGGGGCATCCAGAGGCAGTATTTGATACTGAAAACATATGGATGGGTGGGTTGAAAGCTCGAGTATCATTAAAGGTTATCAATGGAGAGATACAACATTTGCCTAATTCCGTCTTTTAGGGGTGATAGAGGAGTGCTATTTTATCCCGGCAACCTAAAACTTGTTACAGTATAATTATGGTTCTACAGGACATGAAAGTAACCCTATGATAAAATCTGTGTGTTTTGTGGTTTACTAGGACATAGCAGCACACAATCTACCAGTAAAGAAAGGTGCAATTTATGTGAAAAACTGGGCATTTTATAATGTTTGTACACAAGCAGCACATGAAGGTAGGATCAGGAGACTTGGAAGAAAAGAGGTTAATGGTAGTGATGGCTCAAAAAGAGAATGCTAGGTACAAACAAGGGCCTCCTCCTGTGTCTGCTACACCTCCTCCTCCTCCTCCCCGTAGTATACAAGAGAAAAGATGGGGACTGCACAGGAAGCAGTATCTGAGGATCAAAGTGTAACAGAGGCTGTGAGGTAGTTGGAGGAACCTAGGGTAGAACCTGAAGTTAGGAAACCCAATCTAGGATAACTGAAATGCCACCCCACTCCCTGTACCTGTCCCAGTTAAAGGAAAAAGGATAACACAATGAAGACAAGCTTGGACACTGCCAGCATCTAAAGTGCATAAGATTTCAGAAACTAAGCTTTCTGATAAGTATGGCTGCTACAAGATCTAAATGAAACACAGGGGAATGAGTCTGAGGTTCCTTCTGGGAACCAAAGTCACATCTAGGTGGTGTCAGACTCAGAGCTGAGTGAAATGGGAGATGAGATACAGACAGTAGGGAAGACTAGGAGGAAAATGCACTCAAAAACAAGCCTGAGGTATCTTGGAAACAAGTTAGAAAAATGAGAAAAGCAAAACTAACCCCAGATGATGCAGCAAATGAAATTCCTTATGATAAATGTAAACAGCATTAAGAACAATTTAAAAAGGGGATAGTGTTTTCTCACCTAAATTATAATAAAGCAGACATCATCCTAATTCTAGATACAATATTGCATATAACACAGGAAACTTTACAAGCACTAAAAGAATGGTACAAAGGGATCTCCTACTGGTTGATAAGACTGAGAGATGTATGGGGTAGGAATTTTATTTACAATTCCAATTCTAGCTGGAAAATTTTAGAGTTCATGCCTGGATGAGTATTGTTAATAGATATCAAATATGAGTCTAAATATTATAGGTTAATAAATGTATATACACCACAATCAAAGCAGACAGAGTAGAGGCATTTGGTATAATACTCCCATATCTCTTGTCAGCCCAAAATGTGATCTTTGGGGACTTCAACTGAGGGTTATCAAATATTGATAGAGGTAGTGAGGCAAAGACAGCCAAAATATTTAGTGACATGAATTTCTAAATTCAATGGTCAGAGTAACATCCCTGGTGGATACCTTAAAATAAAAAATGGTTTGGTTTCCACCTTTCAAATGGGAAAATATGCTACAAGGATTGATTTTTTCTTCATCAGTAAGCATATTGAAATCTAAAATTGTATATAGAAGCAGTGGAATATACAGATGATAAGAATTAACTCTCATAATAGGGAAACCGGATAAGCATTTGGGACCAGGGTGTTGGAAGATTAACACCACGCTGCTTCAGAATGAAGGCATAAAACAACAGATTTTGCATCTCATAGGGGTAAAAACATTGTTTGAGTTATAGGATAATGCTCCACAGCGGTGGGACAGTTTGAAAACAGACTTGAGGAATATTCTAGTAACTTTAAGTAAACAAAATAGAGATGCAGACAAAATAAGATACCAAACTCTCCGTAAACAGTTGCAACATGATATGAGCTTAGCACAAACAACTAAACATAACTGTACAAATCAGATAAAGAATATACAAAAAGAAACGAAAGAGTTTGATGTACAGCAGTTAGATTCATTAACTATGCAGCAAATATATGGACGCAAGGAAAGTTGGACTCTATATGTCAATGCTGAGAGAATGCAGAAAAACCTAAATGAAGTGTGAGATTTAAACAACGTAACACAGACAAAGCAGGGAAATATTTTGATACAGTATCTGATTATTCGAGGGGTCAGCTTCAGGCATATTCAGGACATATAGAACCATTTTCAAAATTGCAGGATATAATTAACATCCTGGAATATCCCCAAATAATACAAAAAGAAATAACACAAGAATTGACCATAGACGAAGTTACAATGCTAATATTAAGTTTGAAAAGGGAAAACACTTGAAAGGATGGTATCCCAGTAGAGATTTATCAATTGCTATGCCCAGTCATTGTTAAAGAAATGGCAGCAGTATATAATTATATTTTAAAGACAGGCAATTTCCAATGGAAATGACTATGGGCATAGTGACATAAACATAAAAAGGGTAAAGAAAGGATTTAGACAATTGGCAACCTATATGTTCTGCTAAATGTGGATTTTACAATTTTAATGAAGGTCCTGTACAATAGATTAGTAGGGTGGCTGATTATGTAATTTCAGAAACTTAAACCTGTGGGATTTTAGGAAGGACAACAACAGAAAATGTATTACTGATCCAAGAAAATATTGAAACAGGGAAGCCATTAATTATAGAAGGCTACATCTTGATGCTAGACCAAAAAGCCTTTGAGTCTATTAGCCATGCCTTTTTTTGGGATACTTCAAAGAAGTATAGAGTGCCTGAAACCTTGATAAACTGGATAAAAGCCACATATAATAACAGCAGTAATACAACCTTTTGTGAATGGATATATAGGGCCAATGGTATCAGTGAAAAGAGGGGTAAGATAGGGTTGTCCTCTGAGCTCCCTCCTTTATGTTTTTACCACAGATTCTTTTATTATGGATATTGAATGATGTTGGATTTTTACTGCATTATTTTTACTACTGTACAGACTTTCCATAACAGCCCTTGCATATACAGATGATTTGAGTGTAATAGTAAAAATGAGGAAGAGGTAGAAAAATAATAGAATTGTGTTCTTTATATGGAATGGCTTCGGGGTACAGCTAAATAAGGATGAAAGTAAAAGCAAATGATTAGGCATAATGGGAGGTACAGACACACATATTGCAGGTATTCCAATAGTAGATAAGTCAATACAGATCTTAGGCATTGACTTTGGGGTAGGGGGTAGGCAGGACCTACAGAATTGGAATGTTAAGATACAGCCAGGAAAGTAATGGTTGAGAGATGGAATAAGATTTCTGTGGAGAAACTTAAGAGAGTCTATTTGTCAAACACTTAATTCCCATTTTTATACATTAGCTCAGTGTTCCTCCGAAGGAAAGGGAGGCAACTATCTTAAGTTTACTTGTACAGGCCATTTAGGGAAGCAGATTAAATCCCATCAAGAGAAATATTTTATATTTACCAATAGCTATGGGAGGATTAAATAAGGTGAACTCGATTTTTGTTTTACACATTTCATACAGATTAATATGTGTCCTTTGTGCTTACAGGAAGAACAAAGGTGGATTCCTATATTAGACCATAAAATAAAAGATTGTTATCCAGGTTGGCAAGCAAATACACAGAAAGCTTTCAAGACAGTGTTATTGCTCCATCATACCTAAGGAAGTTTTTGTAAGGCTATACCAATGGAAGATCAAATATTCAGATATTACATCAAAAACTAAGAAACTTTATGTTCAAATTATGGAAACTCACTTTACTGAAAATAGAATGTACAGTAATTGCCCTTTAGAACATGAAGCATCTGTGACAAAATTAAATATAGGTAAGAGAATACCATTACAATTTAAAGATATTCTATGGCTATGTTTTCATGAAAAATTAAATGTTAAGGCAAATCAGAAACACAAAACTGTTAGTGAGAGAAATTGTGCTAGGCCTGGGTGTATTGCTGTATTGGAAATGATGCAGCACTTATTTTTTTCTTGTTCATATATTGCACTAGTTTGGGGACCATATGACTATGAAATGGGTAATGACAATTATGAAAACAGTGACATATGAGGAATTGAGTTATGTGTATATGGGAAAAATGGAACAAATGGAATCAAAGTACACTGAATATAATCTCTACAGTCATTAAGTGGTATATATGGAATGCTAGATGCTTGTTTACCTTGCAGCAAGAAGATATACCATGTGGGGCACTGTAAATAATATTACAAAGAAGTTATGTGCAACTTATTTTTAGAAAAAAACTCAAACAGTTAGGAATAAGGAAAATATATGGAGAAATCTTGTATGAATTACTGACTCAGATGTTCTGATTACTTAAAGGAAAAAGGAATGTGTAGTATAAGGATTTTGATACTCTGTATGTTTATTTGTTATTGATTTATGATGAGCTTCAATAAAAACAAAATTCCCTTACCTTCCTGTAGGGAAACCTCTGGCCGTTGAATGATGGCTGAATCGTTTTAGTCCGGTGAGCACCGAGGCGGATATGGATGGCTGAAGAAACAGTCTCTTCCTCAGTGCATGAAAACCAGTTAGTGGACGAATTCTTTGATGCATCCACTATGCAGGTAGTAGAAGTGGTAATTGACCAGAATATAAAGTGAGAAATTCATGATGGAGAAACAAAAGGTACTAAATCCCAGGAAGCAAATCAATCTATTGAAAATAATACAAAGCTGAAAGATTTGCTACAAGAATCAGAAGAGAATTATCTCAAGAAGAGAAAATAACTTACAGATTTGTTTGCACACCACTCCAAATATATACTTGAAGGTTTCAAAGGGGTCCCTAGCAACACAGGAGATGTCACTACAGCATCACAGCAAACGTGATGTTAATGGACTCCCCTGTTGTGTTCTGTTACAGGCAAGCATCTGAAGGAGTGACAGTATTTTCATTTCAGCGGGTCATGAACAAATGGGAAAAACAGAAAAAGAAAGGGGCTGTAAGTAGCTTTTAACTGGCTGACACACCTTTTTCAGACACAGGCCCCTAGTCTGTAGAAAATCGCTACAAGCAGGGGATGGGTGCGGCACCAGAAACACAACAGTGGATATCTGGCTTTTCCCGTAATCGGATTCCAGGAGTCACCTTACAGCCCAAGGACAGTTCTACAAATGTAAGTACCCTTACTCTTCTGCATACCCTTGAAAATGAAATCAGTCATGTACTGTAGAAGTGGAACCAATGGAAACATCTCCATTCAAATTATCAACTGAACTCTGAGCTGACACAACACCCTGTGTTGTTGACTTTACCAATACAAGATCCTCACAATCAGAACCAGAATCATAATGAGGACATGTTGAGTGACTTTTCTGATATTTCAGACATACTTAGAAACATTCTTAAATAAAAAATAAGCCCAGGGATTTTGAAGAAAATGTAGGGAAAAATAACATCAAAAATGCAAAAGAAAGACAGACTACAAGGCCTTATGCCTCTTTATTTACTCAACGGTATATGTGGCAAAACTGCATAATGCAGTTAGATTGCTGTACAAAGGGTCTAGATAATTTTTCCTGACAGGTATACATAGGGAAAACTTTGTTGAAAGAATATATGCAGCTTAATGTGTCTAAACTGCATGCATTAATTCATGTATCGGGAGGCCATGTTTGATGTTAGCTTTAAACTAGAGAGTGGCTTGATAGATTTTGGGCAAGATACCAGCAAGTTAAGAATATCCTTCATGGGCCCTTTGAAGTGATCCTTTAACAAATCTGCCTGTAAACAATCACAGTCCTCTTCGAATGAGGATGTAAGTGTATCAGATGTTACATATTGGTTAAAACAGCGCTTTACTGTGTTGGGTCATACAAAGGCTATATTTGATTCGAAGGTATCTGACGGGGATGGAGACTAAAGGTTATTTTGAACCATGACAACAATGGGTTATAGCATCTACCCAATTTTTTTTTGGAAAGACAGGGATGAACTCTTTATCCTGGTCAGCCCAAAACATGCTACAAGTGTAGAATGTTGGGCAAAATAAGCTGTGTCTGTGATCAGTTGAAATATACACTTTGGCCGGATATTCAGACTGCGCCAGGCTGTGGCAAGAAGCCTGGGCGCAGCACTTCGGCGCGCAGGGGCATTGACTGGTGTTATTCAATGGGAGTTGTGCCAGCGGCACAGCATCATTGAATATCGCACTTAGCCACCCACAGTGCACATGGCACAGTGGCACTGCACCAGCGCAAGTGGTCAGAGGGAGCAGGAGGATGTGATAGCATAATAAGTTCCCTTGCGCCATGCGCAAATAACCACGATATTCAAAGCGCACATGCAATGAAGCCATATACGAATGCAAGGTACAAATGGGGGCCATTTGCACGTCATTATGGCCCCATTTGCATGCAGGTTCGCCAATCCCTGGAGACTTGCATCTGGCGCCCTGCCAGGCAGCAGCTGTCAGGGACCGATGCCCCTGCACAGAGCGGCACAGTTCCCACGTCTGATCACCGGGCATAAGGATAGTTAAATAATGTCCCATATCCCAGGTGGTCCAGCGGACTACTAAATGCCTGATCACAGGCTTAAGTATATAATAAATCACGCCCTATATCCCTCGTGGTCCAGTGGACCGCTGTTGGCCTGATCGCAGACTTAAGTATATAATAAATCGTGTCCAATATCCCTGGTGGTCTAGTGGACCACTCGCAGCCTGATCGCGGGCTTAGGTATAAAAAATAAAGTACTACCTCCCTGGTGGTCCAGTGACCGCTGTCAGCCTGATTGTGAGCTTAAGTATAAAAAAAGTCCTATCTCCCTGGTGGTCCAGTGGACTACTCAGCCCGATCGCAGGCTTAAGTATTAAAAAAAGTCCTATCTCCCTGGTGGTCTAGTGGACCACTGTCAGCCAATCTCGGGCTTAGGTATAAAAAATAAAGTCCTAGATCCCAGGTGGTCCTGTGGACTGCTCACAGCCTGATTGCGGGCATTTGTAATAATAAAATAGAGTCAATATCCTTGGTGGTCCAGTGGACCACTCACAGCAATCACGGGCATTTGTGTTATAAAATTAAGTCCAGTATCCCTGGTGGTCCAGCAGTACCCCCTTCCCACCCGCCACTGAGCCCCATCACCCCACTTCCCTGGTCAGCAGTACCCACTCTGTGCTACCCTCACGCCTACTGACTATCTCCATAGGGCTGCACACTCTATTGTCTACATGCATGAGCATGGGCATGCAGCTCGTACCATAGCCATTATTGTCCAGATATGGAAATGGATCCATTGCCATATCTGGACTGTGTAGTATGGTACGTCTGCACTCCCATTGGCTCACGCTGTGGATCAATGGGCATACAGCCCACCTATGGTGGTGTCAGTCGGCTGGCCAGCTGGGTGGTAGGGTGTTGCTGCCCGCCACTGACCGCAGAGGAGCGGGGCAGGGGCTTAGTGGGCAGATAGGGAGGGAGTACCACTGACCACCAGGAATATTGGACTTAATTTTATAATACAAATTCCACAATTGGCTGTGAGCGTCCACTGGACAACCAGGGATATTGGACTTTATATTTTTATACCTAAGCCCATGATAGGGCAGGAGAGCAGTCCACTGGACCACCAGGAGATAGGACATTATTAATTTCAACTGATGACCATTATCGGGCATGTGGGTGCCACCACTGAGATACAGCTAGAGCTCGGGTGGCTCTCCCACAGGTGGCAGCTGCCATGTTGCACCTGTGGGTGGCCAGCCGTTGTTCCTTTTTTGGCTCACCTCTGTGAGCGCAAGTAGGGGTTATGATGCTGGAGCACAGCACATCCCGGCTGAATATCGGGATGTGCGGAGTATGCATGGGCACGCCCCTACCTGCGCCTTATACATTACTGATGCACTTCGGTACATCGGGATTTGAGCCAGGCACAATCCGCTTTTGAATATCTCGCCAGGGTGGATCAGTGGGTTGTGATGGTGCAACACTGTTGAGCCATGCACAACCTTTTTAAATATCTGGGCTTCTGTCAACAAAGAGGGCATCTTAGTAGACAGTGTAAGGAAGAATTTGTTTGCAACCTCTGTGGGGAAAAGGGTCATACATATACCTCTTGTTCAGAAGCTGCACATAGGAATCCTCTACTGCAGACAGTGAAGAACAATGGTTACTAGTCTCCTTAGCACAAACAGCCGCAATAAAATTGACAAACTTGTTAGTCATGAAGAGCAAACTAGAGAGAGATCAGCAAAAGGGCCTTACTTGGGACAACCAACACTAGACTAGAGGTAGAAATACAGAAAGAACACCCCACAGCAGGTAAGACATACAGGTGTTTGAGGTATCTGTGGCCATCCCCCTTCGACTGTACCAGAGGAGAAACTGGGAGAAGAGAGTGTTTCATGCCACCCCTTCCCACCCAAGCCAGAGAAGAGCACAGGAGGAAAATGAACACTAGAAGAAGACAGGCATGGTCACAATCAGTCCCGAAAGTGCCCAAAATAAACACAACAACCACTTCCAATAGATTTAAGGCACTAACTGAGACAGATATATCAGACAATAATTCAGAATGATCTTCAATTTATTCTGACCAGCAAGAAACACAGTCAGCTGTAGAACTTAGTGACATGCAAGACAAAACTTCATGAAAAAGAAAGAAAAATCTAGAACTGAGAAAACGAGGATGCAGAACAGTGAAGAAGAAATAGAGCTTGGAAAATTAAAATTGAAGAGATTATTTGGCATTAAATTAACCACTATTTCCCACTATACAGCACTTGACAATCTGGACCTCTAATGTCAATTGCATAGAGAATCATTTAAATAGAAGAGCATTATTTCATAATTTAAAACACATGGCTGTGGTATTTTTCTTTCTAGGAGCCCTAGGCAGGGCTGCCCACTCCACATCTCCAGCAGCCGCAGCTGGGAAACCAGCCAGCCATGCTCAATATTCTGCCCAGAACAACCACCTCTGTGACTGGGGAGCCCTTGGCATGGCTGCCTGCTCCACATCTCTGATGGCCATGGCTGGGAAAGCCAGTTGGATGCACTCAACCTTCTTCCTGGAACAACCACCTCTGCAACAAGAGTAAGCCTGCCTTTTCTCTCTGGGTTCTTTCCAGGAACACTATTTTCTACAGAGTTCTAAACAGGCTCCCGATTGGCTCCAAGTGCTATGGCTTTTCCTCTGATTGGCCCAAGCTCCCAGCAGCTTCTAGCTAAGGCTCTGGACTTTGGGCTTTTTTAACTATGGGCTCTGTTTAAACTCTATGCTTTCTGTGATTTCAATGGCTCATGTATTTAATTGTACTGATGCTGAGGTTATGAAGTGCCTGAACTGATTAGATAGAGGGGCAAAAGTTAAACTGCACTGTGAGACTGTAATTAGCTAGTGGGGAAAGTTAAACTGCACTGTGTAGACTGTAATTTTCTGCTTGTTCACTTTTGCACCTCTATGCCTTCTCTTCTCCTTCCACCTCCCCCTGCCTGAACTTCTTGCTAAAATGTACACTTGTTAATTCTATTTCTCTGTGGTGCCTGATCTAGTTGAGCTGCCTGGTAGTAAACTCCCACCCCAAAACCACTTAACATTATAAACTGTTCTTTCTCCCACCCACCAATCTGATTAATCAGCCTGCTTTTGGCCCTGTCCCTTTACTTGGCTAACTTTCTACTCTCATTTCCTTTCTAGGAACCCTTGGCAGGGCTGCCCTCCCACATCTCTGGTGGCCACAGATAGGAAAGCCATCCAGCTGCACTCAGTCTTCTGCCCAGAACAACCACCTCTGTGATTGGGGTAAGCCTGCCTTTTCTCTCGAGGGTCTGTCTAGGAACATTTTGGCTACTGAACTCCAAACAGGCTCCAGACTGGTTCCAAGTGCTATGGCTTTTCCTTTGATTGGCCGAGCTCCCAGCAGCTTCTCTTGCTACAGCTTTTAGGCGTTGGGCTTATTTAGCTATGGGGCTCTGTTTAAATTCTATTCTTTTCCGCCCACCTGCCCTACCCTGGCCCCACCTCTATTAAATACACCTCTGACTCTGCCCCTTGCCTTCCCATTGGCTAGTTACTGTCTTGCTAATACTTCTACTACTTCTGTCACCCCAAACTAGAATTCACCCTACACCGCTTCATACTGCCCCTGGATTACTGTTCATCCTCCCTCCTCTCTAAGCCTATCTTTGTCACTTCCTCATCTCTTATCTCTTTCTCACTTGTTGCTTGCAGTCCCATAATCCCTTGCTGGATGCTATCCATTTTGCTCCCCTCTGCTATGGCTTATCCTTCTTCATTCTCTGGCTACCTTTGTTCATAGCTGCTTGCTTGTTCCCAATCATGGGCACTCTCTCTTGGCTAATGTTTCTATCCTTCCTAATTCTCCTCAGCTGCTGTGCAGACAGTTTAATAGCTGAGTCATTGCATCACCCGAATGGCAATAGTTGTCCCCACCTCCTGCTATATCAGGCCTGACTCCTTTCTAGTGCTACTTTACATCCCCTGCCTTCCCAAACTTGAAGCAGTAGTACTGGTGTTCTGGCTCCAAAATGCCTTTGTACACCAAATGCTACACAGGCCCATGAAATGTTCTCCTCTTGTGCTCTAATTTGGTCATACACTGCTGCCTTCCTCCTTTTGATACAGGCTGGGATATAGAGCTCAATCCTGAGCCAGACTATCACACCTCCTACACCCACACCTCATCATCCCTACCCTGATTAAAGGTTTAAAAGTCACTCACATGAGCATTCATGGCTTGAGCCCTAAAATGGCTGAACTGCAAGCCTGGACTATCTAAATGTCTCCTAACATCTTGTGCATTCCTGAATCCTGATAAAACCTGCTATTAAACAACGTGAAGTAACTTTACCCAGTTATTGCATCCTTAGAAATGACAGGTGGGGGAGCCTATTAATCTATTTTAGGGCAGATCTGGATGTGCTGAACTTCATATACCTGACATGGCACCTTCTCCAGCTGAGTCTGTTTTTGTTTCTGTTACACTAGGAAATGTCAAGAAACTCATCATTGGTTGTGTTTACTTACCTCCATGCCATGCCTCCACTAGTCAGCCATCCCTCCTAGTCTCACATGCAAGCCTTTCATGCCATGATCTAATACTCTGTGGTGATTTTAACCTAGATTGGTTACACCTGATGCATAAAAATTTGTGACTTGCTTGTTGACTCTAGCTTTACCCAAGTCCTCCAAGATCCTTTGACTAACCCCAAATCTGGGACTCATACCCTACTTGACTGGATGCTCACCAATTGCCCACAGGAGATCAAACTGGCAGGTATACTTTCCGACTGCATAAGTGATCATTCTCCTACCTTTATGTGTGGAGAAACAACTATCCTAACACACCTCCAAAGATCTCTCTTGTTCGAGACATGTCCAGGTTTGATGCTGACAGCTTCATGTTCACTCTCAATAACATTGACCGTGCCCCGTTAAAACACTCCCTGATATAAATCAAGCACTAGACTTCCTAATTGACATTGTCTCACAAATAGTAAACCAACATGCCCACATAAAAATACAGATCCAAGGTGTCAAGGCTCCATGGATTACTAAGGAGATTAGGATACAAATGTCCCTCCATGACAAAGCTTGGCACACATACAAAAGAGTGGATCTATCCTGACTGGCAAATTTTCAGACAACACTGAAACAGTTGCAAAATGCACTCTAAAAAGCCAGGCACCTCCATTTTGAAACTCTTCAAGCAGAACACCTTTGCAATCCCAAGGAATTCTGGAGGCAAATTAACTTGCTAGTAAAAGGAAAGACCATCAAAATCCCTAGCAATATCACTGTCAATTGATCTACCCTTGATGATGCTGTCTCCATCGCTGCCAGTTTTAATAACTTCTTTATCGACCTTCATAAATACAACTCTCTCTTTAGTAACTCCACTTTTCCATCCTCTGCCCCTCAACTACCCTAGGGGAACATCCTGAGTTCCATCTGAAATTGACCACACTCAAAGAAGTGCAACAGCTTCTCTCTAACTTGAAACATGATGGCTCTCTTGGCCATGACACCCTAGAACCAAAATTTCTCAAGCTAGGTGCCCCAGCCCTTTCCTGTCCCATCTGTGACCTCTTTAACTGGTCCTTCTTTTCTAACTCTGTTCAAGATAAAAGGAAGGTGGTGGTAGTTCTCCCAGTGCACAAGGGAGGTTCCAACTCCATTGTCGACAACCACTGACCAATCTCTATCCTATGCCCATTGGACAAATTCCAAGAATGCATAGTCTACAATCACCTCCAGGACTACCTTGACTCTCACAATTTATTTTCCCTTGTCAGAATAGCTTTGAAGGAAACACTTCCTCGATAAAAGTTACAGCTGACATATTTCATGCTATGGATAAAGGCCTGCACGGGTGCCTTTCTTGTTGATCTCACCAAGGCACTTGATCTAGTAAATCGTGATTTCCTTCTCTACTAACTTCTTCTCATCGGTATGGGCACAATGCCATGAACTGGGCCAAATGTTATCTAACAGGGTGGTCCCAGAGACTGAAGTGAGATGATTCCTTTCTGACCTATGCCTGGTTACCCATGGGGTACCTCAAGGATCCATTCTGGGCCCTATATTTTCTCACCCTTCATCAATTATCTCCCTGCTTCTGTGGTGGTAACTCCATATATCTTTATGCAGATGATGCAATCCTGTACTGCTCCTTTCAACACACTGACCATATTAACTGTGACCTTGCCTCTGACCTTGCTTCCTTGAAGATTGGTTCAACCACAATCATCTTGTCCTTAATGCAAAGAAAACTAAATGCATGCTTTTTCACTTCATCCAATACCTGATCCTACTCCCCACCCCTTCACATTTCAACCCTTAAGGGTGATACCTTAGAGATAGTGCACTCATTTAAATACCTGGGGTTCACTCTGGACTCTATGCTCTCCTTCAGCACTCATGCCTCAATTATCACCAAATCTCTTAATCAGAAACTAGGTCTCCTCTACCATATTCATCCACTTCTCATGTCTGCCTCATGCCTGAAAATTGCCTCCTCCTCCCTCCTCCTACCTCTCATAACCTATGGTGCTCCTTACTTCTTTCTACTAACTCTGCCTCCATGTCTCTCCTCTCTCTGGCGTACACAGTATTGGATGGTTTGTCTTGGGGTCTAATGCACGCTATCACCACTGTGATGTCCTCCCCTCACTAGGATGGTTTTCTTACATTGATAAATTAAGGTACCCTCCTTGAGCCTTATAAGTAGTATAAGTTCATATATCTTGTCAAATGTTAAATTTCAGCCAATCAGCGCATGCCACGTCATTTGACAGGTGGGCGTATCCTAAAATGGACCAATCACAATTGCCCCTTGTTAAACAGAAGTCCACTCCTAAAATGTGTAGCCCCGCCCACTTCTGGTGGAAGTGATGTAACCTCGAACCTGTCCCCCCTTGCACAGGAAATGACATGCGTTTGAACTCGTGTCCTGCCCCTTGTGCAGGAAATGACCCATACTGAAACCCTGGAAGTGACATAACACCACCATTTTGTAAGCATCTTATGCCCCTCAATCTTGTACACTCCTCTAACCCCTGCCACCCACCATTTTGTAAGTATCCTACACCCTCCTTCTCGTCACTCCTCGAACACCTGCCATGCCATCCTGGCTGGAACCTGAGTCCCACCATGCTAGCTTGAACTCCTGCACCTCCACCATCCTGGCTCAAACCCCTGTCCCTCTTCACTACTGTACGCCACCCACCCTAAAAATTAGTTAGGGTTTATGTAGTATTATGTGCCCCAATAGGCTTGAGGTATAACTGCAGGGCATGTGTGTGTTTTTATTAGGATATTTTCAGAAAGAAGTATCTAGGAGGCAACCTGATCATGCAGAGGTTTCACAGATCTGTGTGGAGACCCCCAAGGGAAATTCATCTGCCTGTGTGAGTACCCCTTTTTCTGTTTTTATAACAATATACAAAATAATTTAACTTGCATCTGTAGGACTGTGTCAAACTTGCATCAAAAGGATAACTTTATGTATACGCATGTAACATTTATAAGCTAAAACGGGGGACTTCTGTGTAAATAAGATGGTTTAGCAGTTTTCTCTGGATAGCATTGCAACATGCTGGCTGTGTGTGTGTGTGTGTGTGTGTGTGTGTGTGTGTGTCCCTCATTAAACACGAAGGAAAAGCAATGTCTTTTATGTATGTTTAAAACATAGATGGGCTTTTGGAAAAAATTAAAAATCATGTAGTAGGTTTGAAACCATTACCTGTATGTTTCTGTAATGTATCTGACCTGGGACCTTTGTAAAAGAGCTCAGGGCTCAAAAGTATTAATCTTAAGCTTAACTAAATAGGAAAATAAATGACATGTTACAAAGAAAAGACAGAATGTAAAATGATAATGTTTCTCTTTCAGAATAATTTTAAAGTACACAGTCTTAAAATGTATCTACAGCTTTGCTTAGAGTCGATGAAAAATACACACTTTGTGAGTGTGTGTGCTATATTTTACTGAATTACTAATTTAAAGGACTCAGCTGTTTAAAAAGACAGAATTTCTGTTTTGACTTTTAAAACATAACTTAAGCTGGCATTCAACTGCCGTTATTATAAACTGTGTCTTAAGACTGAGAAGAAACATCGGTTTTAACAGGGATCTGTAAAAATGTAGCTTTATGCTTTTGTTACAAAATAAATGTCTATAGTTACATTATCAAAAAATTAAAAATCATGTAGTATGTTTGTAACCATTACCTGTATGTTTCTGTAATGTATCTGACCTGGGACCTTTGTAAAAGAGCTCAGGGCTCAAAAGTATTAATCTTAAGCTTAACTAAATAGGAAAATAAATGATATGTTACAAAGAAAGACAGAATATAAAATGATAATGTTTCTCTTTCAGAATAATTTTAAAGCACACAGACTTAAAATGTATCTACAGCTTTGCTTAGAGTTGGTCGAAAAAATACACACTTTGTGTGTGTGTGCTATGTTTTACTGAATTACTAATTTAAATGACTCATCTGTTTAAAAAGACAAAATTTCCATTTGACTTTTAAAACATAACTTAAGATGTCACTCAACTACTGTTATTATAAATTGTGCCTCTTTGTGTTTTAAGATTGATAAAAGCATCTGTTTTAATTAGACTGTGACCAGTGTGTTAGTAGTATGGCATTTCTTTTTGAACTCTCCATTGTGTAAATGAGAAAAACAGGTGTTTCACATGATTAACTTTTAACAAAATAATTTTTATCTTTTGAATAGTGGTATGCAAGCAGTTGTACTGAATTACTAATTTAGAGGATGCAGCTGTTTTAAAAGACAAGATTTTCATTATACGTTTAAAAGCTAACTATGCCATAAGCTTATTTGGATTTAAAGAAGCAGTCTACATGCCTTTAACTAGACTGTTACCAAACATTTGTCACAAAGGTATTTTTAATGCCTTCCAGCTGTTGCAGGAAGTGAAAAACAAAAGCCTACATTGAGTAGCCTAGGACTTATATATTTCCCCTTCGAAAGGGTGGGGTGGTTTGATGAACTGTACCAAATGTTCAGATGTTTTTTCACTACCAGCTACATACTTGGGGTGGTCTGAGTCATTTTATAGAAGCATTTCAAGTTACTGGAAGCTAAAGACAAAAGGACAGAGCGAGACTGCCAAAACTACTTCTTGAGCTAAAAGAATTTTAAAAACATATAACAAGTAACAATGGAACCATGGACTGTAGATGAGGCCCTTATCCAAACATTTGAAGAGCTGTCTAATTTATAGTTTACCACTACAGAAGGTGTGTATTTTTTATTTTTAACTAGAAACAGTAGATGCTGCAGGTTTTAGAGTTTAAATTTTGTCTTATAAAAGTTTTAAGATATTGAAAGTAGTGACAGGGTGTATTTTCTGTTTTAAACAGCACAGTGACCCCCTGCAGGAGAGAGCGGAGAAAGAGACCATTACATGAAAGTGATGTTTTTCAAAGGCATTCAAGAGTTTCTGCTGGCGTCATTAATGAACAGAATATACATAGCATAAATGCAAATGATGTACAGCCATCTATGAGCAGCGGCTCAAGAGTTTTTGCTGGTGTAAATGAACCAAATGTGCCAATAAACATTGTACATCCATCTAGGAGCAGTGGCACAAGAGTTTCTGACCAAAGGTTTCAAGAAAGGGACATTGACATGCTCAATGTTGGGAAAGCCTATATTCTTAAAACAATTGATAGTTTGTTTAATGCCTTGTAATTGAGGGCAGATTATCTAGTGAGGATTACGATCAGATGTATAAATCTGAGCTTTTAAAAGTTCAGGTACTTTTATTGAGCAGTGTGCTTGGTTTAGTGTGTGCATCTAAGTTCTTGTGCAAAGAGTTGAAAATGATGGCAAGTGCTGCCCACATGTATGAAAAGTACAGGGTTTGGAGGAAACAGTGGCCAAATACAAAAATCAAATTACAAATGAAAGCACAGAAGCTCTCACAAGCTGAGTACAAAGGGTGCGTCACTAACAAAATGAAAAAAATAACAAATGGAGTCAAAAAGAAAATCTGGGTAAAAATAAAACAATCAGAGAAAAGTTGATAAGAAGAGTAAAGCTTGCCAGGAAAATATTACAACATAGGTTGTTACAGCATGTTGCTAATCATCAGCAGTCTGAATTAGAAAACCATCATGATGATGATGAACTGGCAAACAGGGCACCCATACAGTATTTTTAGAATCTGTGCAGCAATATGAACACATTTAAAAAAAAAATTAATGCTACAGAATTTCATCAAAGATATAAGTTTATAAATCTAGATAAAATAAAATCTTTACAGAGGCTATTGCTGCAATGCACCAGGCTATAGAAAATTTGTTATACAGTGTGAAGAGAAAACACGGCATGGTGACTTTATACAGGTAAGATTAAATGCTGCTTCTTTAAATCAACCCTTGTTCTCAAGGAAAACATGACCTAATGGGTTAAATGCTGCTGCCTTCTTAGACCAGATAGCTGATATGCTACAGAGCAATACAGAACTCATTACTGATGACACTATACATCTTGTGGTAACTACTATCAGGAACCACCAGGGTTCGGGGTGGGGGAGACAGACACTGAGCTCCATCTTGTATAGCAGGATTTTACAAAAAGAGACGATACTTGATTGATTTAAATAACAGAGACAATAGTTTGTGTTTGGTGGCTCCATTCTCACACTCTTAAATCCACATATGAGTGACAGGCAGTTGTTGAACAAGGCTAAAATATTGCACACTGAGCTAGGTTTGTCAGACCAAACACCTGTCACTTTTAGTGATGTGTCCCAGTTTGAATGTTTTTTAGAGTCAAAATTAAGATTTTATATCATAATGAAGGAAACTGGCAAACATTTTCAACAGGTCCAGAAAGATTTCCTAAAACACTGTTTGTTATTACATGAAGGACATTTTTATGGTATTACTAATGTAAAAAATTCGTCATGGCATACGTACTCTGCAGATATTATGATGTAGCCTATAGCCATATGGAAATCATATCTGTGCACAACAGTGCAAAGTTTGCTTCGATCTGTGTTGTCTCGAAAATGAAACTAATACCGCATCATATCCCAAATGTAAGAAGATTTGTAGGTCTGTAGTGTGCCTAGAAAGACATTTAGCTAGAGCTGATGGGAGTACAGGGTCTTGTAAATCCATGAAACTGTGTGAACAATGTTTTTTTTTACAAGGGATCTCATACATGTAAATTGATTCAGTGTAACAGATGTGGTTCTTTCATGATAGCAGACAAGCATCTGTGTTACATGTCACCACTCACAGATGTAAAATCTCTGAGAAATATAGTGTTTGATTTTGAAGCCACACAAGAAACGAGGGTGCACATACCAAATTTTGTGTATGCTAAGCAATTAGATGGGAAGAGGTCCTGGGAATTTGAAGGTGAAGATTGTATAAAAGATTTTGTAGGACAGTTTACTGATGCACCATTTAGACACTACACATTTATAGCACACAATGCCAAAGGCTATGACAGTTATTTTATCATTAGCCAGCTAGTCAAGGAAATAATTGATATTAAATTGCTCACACAAGGAGGAAAAAGTACTCTGTGTACAGTGACATCCCTACACATGAGATTTATTGACAACCATTGTTTTCTTCCTTTTAAACTAGCAAAAATCCCTGCAGCCCTTGGATTTGAGAATGAGATTGCTAAAGGTTACTTCTCCCATTTTTTAACACCAAGGCTAATGAAAATTATGTAGGCCCCTGCCCGATGCTCAATTTTATGGTTCTGAATATATGTGCCTGCAGAAAAGCAAGAGTTTTTCAATGGTACCTAACTAACCGACATAGAGAATTCAATCTGAAAAAAGGCTTCGCTAATATTGTCAGTTAGATGTTGAAATTCTTGAAAGAAGCCTGTGTCAGATTTAGGAGAGAAGTGATGGACATGACAACCAAAAGTATTTTAAAACAGTCAGATGGTGATACAGTGGAGTATGAAACAGTATCCTTAGACCCTTACAGTGCGTCACAATTGCCTCAGTTTGCATGGCGATGTACAGATTTTATTTTTGAAAGAATGCACTGTTGCTGTTCTCCCCCAGACAAATACCACAGACAATTGAAGAGATACTCCACACCTGCTATTCAGTGGCTTATGTACATATCTGAGAAAGAAAACATTTCTATTCAGCATGCGCTAAGGGGTGGTGAATTTAAGGTGGGTCCGCACTTTTTGGATGGCTATTCTGTCATAAATGGAATACCCACAGCATTTGAATTTAATGGTTGTTTTTCATGGCTGCAACATCTGTTACTGTGAGAAAGATAGAAACCACATGACAGGGACTAGTTTTGGACAGTTATTCAATAGGACCAACACAAATTTCATTTTCTAAAAGCAGGGTTTTGCCAATAGAGTATTGTGGGAACATGAATGGAAAGCAATGCTGACTACAGATCAGGTTTGAATAATTTCTTGAGGGACAGGCAGCTACCACAGCCACTCAAACTCGGCAGTCACTGTTTGGGGAGAACAAATGCCACTTGTCTGTACTATAAGGCGCAGCCTGATGAGAAAATACACTATTATGATTTTACCAGCCTCTACCCTTTGTTAACAAAACCAAACAGTATCCAGTTGGTCATCCTGACATCATTTATGACAATTTTGATGACCTCACTCCAGTACTTTGGTTTAGCAAAGTAAAGTCTTACCTCTTAGAGGTCTTTTCTTTCCAGTGCTGCCATCCAGGATTGGTAAAAACTGTGTTTACATTATCGTGCATGCACTGAAAATAGACTTCAAACAGCATCATGCACAATGATGATGAGAAAGGTCACCTACAGGTACCTACTGTACTGTAGAACTAAACCTGGCACTGGAAAAGGCTACAAAATCATTAACATTTATGAAGTTTGGCATTTTAAAGAGTCATGCACAGAGCTTTTGCAGACTACATCAAGCTGCATCTAAAAGGCAAGCAAGAGGCATCTGGTTTCCCTTCATGGGTAAAAACTAGAGAGGATAAAGTCAGGTACATACAACAGTATTTTGAAAGGAAAATGTACATTAGAACCCTGTAGCCATAGCTGTTAACCCCGCAAGGAGACAGATATCTAAACTGTTTTTAAATTCTCTTTAGGACAAATTTGGGCAGAGAGCTAATTTGCCGTACAAGAGCATAGTAACAGCTCCACAGAAATTGTTTCAGTATGTTTTTGTACCGTATCATGATGTTGCATCATGCTTTTCATCGATGATGAATCAGCTTGTTTATGCTGGAAATATACCAGTGATCATTACACAAATTCCAATAATATCAACATATTTATAGCTAGTTTTACAACAGCATATGCCAGAGTGGAACTCTACAACCTGCTAGATAGGTTACAGGACAGGTGCCTTCATCACAACACAGACTCTGTCATTTTGTGTCCAGACCAGGTGACTGGGCCCACCTCTAGGCGATCATTTAGGGGAGCTGACCAGTGAAGTTCCTGCAGAGGAACACATTACAGAGTTTGTTCCACAGGCCCAAAACTTACAGCTACAGGCTGTCCAGTGGAGAGGTTGTTCTTAAAGTGAAAAGTTTACCCTTAATGTAGCCAGCAGTAAACACATTAATTTTGACTTGATCATTGACTATACAGGGTCACAGATCTCTAAAGAAATTACCATGAGTCAACCCAGCATTGTTAGGAATAAAAAGCAGTGGTCCCTTGAAACAAAAACAGCTGTCTAAGACCCAGAGAGTAGTTTATGACAAGAGTTTTACAAGACAATTTTAAAACACTTCCTTACAGATACTGATTGTGAAAAATGGATATCAGGTGCAGCATCCCTTTACTTGTCTTTTGGCTGGCCCTCTAATAGTGGGAAGAGCTTCTGTATAAAACAGTTTTGGAACTTGCTGATGCCACTTTATCACACAAGCCTGAAAATATTGTCTGATTCTACAGCTTTAGCAACCTTTGTATAATGAATTGCTGTTAAAGTTCCCTCAGATTAAATTTGTGGAGGGCTACCGATGTCACTAGCTGACAATGGTCTCTTACCCCTGGAAAGGTAAATTTTGTCATTATAGATGATTTGATGGACTCTGCCTGTCAAAATTGTGAAGTGGAATATGGGTTTACCAAGTACAGTCATCATAAACAATTGACAATATTTTAATTGTCCAGAATGTGTTCTGTCAAGGTAAAAAAGCAGGACCATCCACTAAATGCCAAATTCATGATTTTGTTTAAAAATCCAGAGACAAGCTGCAGATCATAAATCTGGCTAGACAAATGTATCCTGGTCAGACAAAATTTTTCTTAGAAGCTTTTGAAGATACGCCAAGAAACCCTCATGGCTGTTTACTGGTTGATTTAAGATCCAATACACCAGATGAATATAGACTGCGTAGTGGGGTGTTTTCCCTGACTGGTCTGTGGCATATGTCATGAAAAAACACATTCTGCTTCTAAAATATTTGATACTGTATTGTCATTATGTCTAAGACTGCAGAGAAATCTGTGTGTTTAAAGTTACTAGTAAAAGGGTCTCTGAGCTTAAGAAAAGCTATTTTATGTTCAGTGTCTGATGATCTGATATTAGCTATAGCTGAGATAGCCTTAAACACTCTCAAAGGAAATATTCACGCTCAGCAAAACAGTTAGGTTTGCTGAAAAAAAATGGAGAGTCATAAAAACTTTAGCGATAAACAATAACCTCAAAAGGAAAAAGAAAATAGTTAATCAGACAGGTGGTTTTATAGGAACACTGCTAGGAATTGTCATCCCTTTGATCACAGGCCTGCTAACTAACAGATAATGGATTTTACTCAGAAAATGTATTTGGCACCTCAGCAAGAGATGGATCAATTAAATCTAATTACCCTGATCAGGATATGAGAAAAGTTGCAACTAACAGTTTGGACACTGACATGAGAACTATACTGTCCCGGACTGATTTCTGAGACTATGACAAAGCCAAATGTAGTCTGCTGTGTTTAGAATGCTACTGACTTTGGTAAGACAAGGAGAATAGCTAAAAACCAGTTTGACATTACTCATGCCTGAAAATGAATCAATGTCTTGACCCCTATGGACACGCAGAGACAGCTTCTGTACTTAGTACTATGGAAAAATACATTTTAAGTAGTGTTTCTCATCGGTCTAAAACCAATGCTGAACTTTGTTAAAGCATATGGAAAAGAACAAGGATATTGTGTTTTGGAGTGATAAGGGTGAATTAATGTATAAAGGCACTGTTGTTTCTGGGTCCACATGGTCGATTTAGTAAGAGCGGCTACAGCCACTCATGCAATCCCTGACCACAGAAAGCCAAAGGGCTGGGATGTTTTTGTCAAAGCAATGGCTGAGTCTAACATACCCACCTCAGTGTTTGCTCACTCAGCAAACAGGAGCTATGTGGAAAGGCTGAACGGTAGCTGGTGCAACAACCACAGCCATCTCCAGTTAACCAATGGTCAGTGATGCCCAAAGACAAAAGTCTTTTAAGAAACCTGCATGGCTCACTATGTAAAACTTAAATGCAATCTCTATGTATGAATGTTAGATACCTCAGTGACTGTTGTGTACAGCCTATGTTGAACATTTACCTCATATTAAATATGTAATCCTACCTCAGTGACTGCTGTGTACAATCTATGTTAGCCATTTACCTCATATTGAATATGTAATCCTGTTTTTACAAAAAGTGTTTATATTGATGCATGTTAGCCTCACCTCATAGTTAAATATGTTAACATGTTTTTAGAAAGAGGTGCTTATCATAATTCTACCTCAGTGCTATGGTATATATAGTGTGCAATTTTTAACAGGGGATGCTTTTGTTTATTATATCTTATCCATGATGTTACCACTGATGTATGTTGTATTTTATTGGCAGGTTTTTTACATTAAATGCCTTTATATTTTATATATTTGTCATTATTGAAGACATTGCATATCTTATCCATGATGTTACCACTGATGTATGTTGTATTTTATTGGCAGTTTTTCCAATAAATACCTTTATATTTATATATTTTTGTCATTATAGAAGACATTGCATATCTGAAAATGTTAAACACAGCCCCCAGTTTAAACACAGGTACCCCCCAAGTTTAAACACAGAAAACACAGAGACACACAATTATGAGTGTTTATATATGATTTTATAAGTGACTAGTTTTGAATAAAATTACAAGCGGTTGCATATTTTAAATTCATTACAAGACAAACAAGTCTGAACATGTTGCCACCTCACTGATACATGCCCTGACATGTTTAGATGTCTGAAAAGGTGACATACAAAACTAGTTACCATGACATCATTTTTCAACAAATCATTAGAGTACATTTTTAAAATCTGATCATAAGAAAGTCCTTTGCATCTGTGGTATAATAAAAATATGCAGTGAAATCCACAGGTGGTAGAAAAGGTATCTTGCAACTGTGTATCTTAGTACAAAATGTTTTTGCATTTCTTTATTTAAAAAAAAAACAATCATTTGTGCATGACTGTCAGGATGAAAACTGTAGCTGTCGAAGAACTCCCCAGTCCCATTTCTGAAATGTATACAGCTAACCAGTGCTGTCCAGGAGGTCATGGGGTCAGTATTGATGACTAATGCTGCGGAAGGTTTCTCAGTCTCTCCTTGGGTAGCAGATCACAGGGAAACATGCCCAGAAAGCAGTCACGGATGTGAGGTCATTGGTTAACATTTTTCCAGCTGCTTTGTGTTCATTTTTATGGTTTATCACATATAATCAAAATGACATTTCTTCTCTGGTTTATTTCAATGACATTATCAAACACACTGCATAGATAACGAGATTAACTGTTTGTGGAAGGGCTTCTGCAAATCTAATCTCAGCTCTGAGGTTCCCAGTTTTAATTAATGAATAATGATCAGCACATTCTTGGTCGGAGTGAGATCAAAGGCAAACAGGGTGTACCCTTGGGTAAATTCCTGACAGTTAACTACAAGCGGGCAATCTTTCATAGATTTCCAGCTGCTAGTACTAGATTAAAATGTTCTCTCACAGCATTCCCATTTCTAAAATTGGGCTGCAGAGGTTTAGTGGAGATTTGTTCACCATCCAGATACAGAGCCACAAAATTAATGTTATAATGCTTAAAGTTAAAGGGGTTTTAGTGTAGAAACTGCTAAAGCATCATTGTCAACAAATCCCATGACCATCATTTTGGTAACTGTCCCAAAACAAATTATCTTGGTTGCAGACCCTGCTGCCTGCAGGGAGGCTGAACACTTTCATACCCACTCTGTCTATAACGTATTTAGTGTTGGAGGTCAGCAGGGCTTCTGAGTGTCCCCAGATGAACTCTGGGGTCACTTTAACCCTTTTGACAAACAGAGAGGGCCATGACTTTTAGCTTATAGAAATAATACCAGCCATGTTAGGCTAATAGCCCAATGGAATTTTAAATGCTGCTGAATCAGTAAAGGGTCCAGTTGGTGGTGTTTTACTGTGGGCTACGCTTAGAGGCTGATAGAGCATACTGAACCTGTTTTTCTGTGCAGGCACATTGTCCCAGGTATGAGGGTACTGAATTTCTGCTAAGCCCACTTCCCATTCACCAGGTAGTTCAAGCGTTTGTGGTAACTTTACTGTAAAAGTGGATATAGTATTGTTGGGGAAAATGTTGTGCGATGCATTGCTGGGCAATGTGATATAAAATCCACTTGTGAGCATTTTAAGCCTTATCTGCTAATGTCCGAACCTGTGTTGTCTCAACCCAGCTATTAAATTTATCTGGCCACCCTCTCCACTTTACCAGATACCAAGTTTTTCTGCCACGCTTTTTCTCCGCCAGGATTTTCTGCACCCTGTACACATGGTCCTCATTAGGTTCAATTTTGCAGCTCCTCAGCATAAAAAGTACCTTTAATGTCTTCCCCGATAGTCTTTTAACTTATAGGTGGGTCTCTGTGTCTTTAAGACCTCTGTCACAATAAATATCTCATCTGTACATCTGTTCATATCCCTTTTCAAAACCCTTTTAGCTTAGATAGTCTCATGTGATCATCTTTCTGAAGGGTACCCTTTTGTTTTTGCCAAGAACAAAATTACTGTAGAGGATCTTCCATACACCCAGGGCATTGAAGGGTTAACATCCACAGGTCTATGTTTAATGCTTCTGTGATAAGTATGGTTATAGCTGTGCACCAGGTCTGATAACACATCTGTATATTTCAAGTATTCTGGGCTGTAAAGTAATGCCACATGCATGACTTCAGTGTCCTATTAAATCTTTCTACAATGCCAGCCTTAACTTCATTATTCGTCACAAAATGGTGTATTTTATTTTGTTTTAATAGGTTATTTAAGAAAGCATTTAGAAACTCTTTACCCTGATCAGTCTGCAACTTCTGAGGTCTGCGTCCACTTTTAAAAATAGTTTTAAAGGCTTGCATCACTGCCTTGCCTGATTTGTCTTTTAGAAGTCACTACCCGGGCATACTTGGACAGTAGATCGATGCACGTCAGTATGTACTTAAACCCATTATTGTACTTTGCACAAACTCATATCCACTAAATCAGCTTGCCATTGTCTGTCTATGTCAGAAACAATGACAGATTTCTCTTAAATCAGACTCTGGCTGCTTGTGTAATGAATAGGGTTCCTGCTTCGAAGCCCTTCTGCAACACCTTTCCTGGTGACCTCTTTATCAAGTTTTTGCAGCCTTATACAGCTGAGTCACCCTGTGAAATTACCCACTTTTTTGCATTAAAATATATATTCTGGAACAGGTGATCATTCATCTTCTTTCGTCAACCCCCGATACATCTGTTAGCTAGCAAAACTCTTGTCACCAGTAAAATAAAGCATGTGCTCTTTCTGTTCTTTTAAAAACACTATGACAACAACAAAGTGCAATATATGATTATATTTTATTTATAAATACACACATGTCATAACAGTATTTGAATATTTACTTTATATACTTTATAATACATAAACTAATGCATATAGCTGCTACATACAAAGGCATAACACATGGCAAGCATGCAATGATTATATAATATCTTGTTTTCTACTCTTCAATTTTTACACACTTCAGAATACTCAGAAACAGCAACTTTTGAGCTGCATGTTTTACACAAGCATGGGCATCGCCACTTCCCCTTAGTGATAAGGTGGGCACAGTACATACACACATATGCCATACACCACTCAAAATAATAAGCCTGATTTTTAAGACCATCTGTTACAACTAAAATGTCGTTCACCTTGCATACTGCTCTCACGGTTACTGTTTTCCATTATGTCCAACAGAGTCTCCATACAAGATGTGGTAACTCTTTAATCAGAGCCAGTGTGTTTTCTGCCAGTGAAGCAGCAGCATCTTCAGAGCAGACATTTAATGCAGGCTGCTTTCCAAAGTATATAGGTTCCTTTGAAATGTCCTTTATCACACGGTACATTGTAGACATCAAGACTGTCTGGAATATTGGGAGCATGCCAGTACGCTCCATCTGAAAGTACATTATAATACACTATTTAGGAAAAGCATATGCTAAATCTGGTTTATGAAACACAACAAAAGTAATAAAAGGCAAAATTTATGATGTCAGACTCAGACCCCCGTTCTGCAAACTAAACACTAAAAGGTCAACAGCGGTACAGATAAAACCACAAAAGTGTATTACATCATAAAGGGTTATGCAAAACTCTATAGCAATTTTAAACATTGCTTCCTCAAGAGAACCCTCATCCTTAAAATAATCCACAGTTTCCTTTTGGGGTCCCTCTGGGAGACCATCAAAACACCTTGGCATGTCTCTAAAAGTACAGACGGTGCTTGTCCTGCAGGTAGATTTAAACCAGGTTGTTTAGCTCTGTGTCTGACTAGTTGGTAAATAAGCCTCTGGATGCACTGACAGGGTGTTTCCCATTGTTGTATACTCTGGAAAAATACAGCACTATGTTTTAGTGACCTCTCACTGCATGGGTGGTTTAGCAAATGGAAAAGCCAGGGTAACAATATGAACAATATTAAAATGGTAACAAGTAACAGTTTTTTGGGGAGGTAAATGTTTTTAACAACGTAAACAGGGTTCCTGAATTTCCTTATATAATTTTTTAAAGGGCCCTTCTTTGACCAGTGGATCATTTCAGCAAGAAGAGAAGCCAGGTTAACAACACGTACAATATCACAAGGTTTTTTCTGCTTTGTAGTACACACACACATGACTATGACTGATCATGATATAAAGTCTACAAAGAGATTCATCATCTTCCATGAATATATCGGCAAACACTTTAACATTTTCTACAAGTGGCAACACAGATTCATTTATATATTTATCTGTATCCTCCCATACTTCTGGAAGGGCAAACATCATCAGTTCAGAGGTTGCATGTATCTCACAAAGGCAAATGTCATATTGAGGTGAACCAAACAGTGATGGATGGCAGTAATGGCTAGGATCAGATACATAAGCTTGGATTCTCTCTGTACTTGCATCCCGCATGATTATCTGTAAAATAAAATATGACACATTTGTTACTGAAATGTTTCCATGTAGTAATTTGGGGTGGGATGGATGGGGTAATTTTTACAAAATAAACAGGGTTCCCGAATTTCTTTTAGAAATTTTTTAAAGGAACCTTTGCCGACCAGACAGCAGGCATCTTTTAATTTCACTGTCTGTCTGCTGTAACATTTGCATAACTAACCATGGGGTCATCGGATGTTCTCACATCATTTAAAACATGACTTATAGTTTCCAGGGTACAATTGGTCATATTTAACCCCTGATGCTTCATAGCAATTGCCAAGATCACAGGCGTGAGCTGCCCTATATGTATGGCTAGAAACATTTCTGTATGCTTCTTTAGACATTAAGTCATCTAGAACACATGAATGGTTTTCTGACTCTGATCATCTAACTCACACCCAGGACAGGAATTGACCAATTCACAATGTATCACCCTCTGTATCACTGAGGCAATTACACCACGGATGGTATGATACATAACGTCACGTACAATACATATCGTTGTCAGTTTTGGGGGTTTACTACTGAGGCCTGGTTTTCACATGAGGTCCCTGTCTAATCTCAGTAGAAGAAGAAGAAGAGGGTTGGGTAGTGATCACAGCCTGTTCTGTGACATTTTGAAACATTCTATCACTCTCTATATTTCTAACATACTGGTTCTCACACATCTCATTAACAACCACATTTGTATCTTTCACACAGCAAAGACAGTCGAGCAGTAGATTTGTGAAAAGTCAGAATCCATGCTGTCGAATATGCTGCTGCTCCATCGCAAATCCTTCGTATATTAAAGTAAAACAGAAAACAGCATTGGTCCTCTGACTCATTATAGGTAAGATTTAGTTCTACTGCTAACTCATCTCCCTCAGTTACACCATGTATATGTCACCACTCATTTTTTAAATGTTAAAATGCATTTACTTCATCAAGGAAACTCTTTCTTCTTCTTCTTCTTCATTTTCTAATCTTTCTCTTTCTTAGCCTGGGCTTGACTGCTTCTGGCTGCATTATCATCATCCCCTCTTGGTCAGAGGCCCTCTTGGCTGTGTCTTGCATTTCTTTTCACAGCTTTCTCTGATGCTTTTTTGGCAGTATCTAACTGGCCATCTTCTCTGCTCCCCTTTTGTCACTCTCTGTTTTTGGTTTCATAGTAACTTCTTTTCTGCATCAGATTCACACCCCAGCAACTCTTCAAGGTCTTGCAGTGGTGTCTCTCCAGAAGGACAGTCAGATTTAGGATTTTCTGATTCACCAAACTGTTCAGTGAGTTTCTTTTTATGTCAGACTCTCTTCCACTCAACAAGACTTGTGTGGGACATTCTTTTCACACCTCACATAGTACACATACGTTGGCTTGGGTTGTGGGGCCCCGACAGCTATATTCTTGCTTGGCTTTTCATCTCCAGACTTTTCATTAGGTGGTGTGACAATCTGTCCTGTTACAGGGAGGCTGAATTGAGAAGCACTGCACTGTGCCATCTTCTTGCTTGATGTATTTGATAATCTGCTCCAAGTCTATAAAACAGAATCTGAGGAATCTCTCAAAAGCTGTGCCTTCTGGCTTCAAATGCAGGGTTTATATAACACTTTGCAAGATGGATTGCCTCTGGTAAAACCATCACCACACCCCATCATACTATACATCTGTTGTAGCCCCACCCCTTTTTACAAATGTTATAAATATCACTCACATTTCATTCAGCCTTCTTCTTGATACTACACAGAGCTGAGGGGTGAACTATAGGTATGTGTATTCCTTTTTCTGATATATTTTATTCTTTTAATTCATAATGAGTATAAATAATTTGTGTTGTGATTGTTGCAATGCTATCCAGAGAAAACTGCTGAACCATCTTATTTACACAGAGGTCCCCTGTTTTAGCTTATAAATGTTACATGCGTATACATAAAGCTATCCTTTTGATGCAAGTTTGACAAAGTCCTACAGATGCAAGTTAAATTATTTTGCATATTGTTATAAAAAACAGAAAGGGGTACTCACACAGGCAGATGAATTTCCTCGGAGGGTCTCCACACAGATCTGTGAAACCTCTGCACTATCAGGTTGCCTCCTAGATACTTCTTTCTGAAAATATCCTAATAAAACACACACACATTGCCCCTGCAGTTATATCCCCAAGCCTATGGGGGCACATAATACTACATAAACCCTAACTGGTTTTAGGGCAGGTGGGGCACGGTAGTAGAAGAGAGACAGGGGTTTGAGCCAGGATGGTGGGGTGCAGGAGTTCAAGCTAGCATGGTGGGACTTGGATTCCAGCCAGGATGGCATGGCAGGGGTTCGAGGTGTCGAGAAGGTGGGGCATTGGATACTTACAAAATGGTGGGTGGCAGGGGTTCGAGGAGTGTAAAAGAATGAGGGGCATAAGGCGCTTACAAAATGGTGGTGTTATGTCACTTCCAGGGTTTCAGTATGGGTCATTTCCTGCACAAGGGGTGGGACATGGGTTGACATGTCATTTCCTGTGCTGAGGGCGGGACTGCCAGGTTGACGTTGTGTCACTTCTACAGAAGTGGGTGGGGCTAGCGCATTTTGGGAGGGACTTCCAGTTTAACAAGGGCAATTCTGATTGGTCCATTTTAGGACACGCCCACCTGTTAAATGACATGGCGTGCTGATTGGCTGAAATTTAACATTTGATGAGATATATGAACTTTTACTACTCTTATATTCAAGCTCCTCCATGACTTTACACCTCCTTGCCTTGGTGAACTAATGCATCTCCGACAAGCACTGTGCATCCTTCTCTGCCTCCCTTCCCTTCTTGTAGTACCAAAATTACGTCTAACCACCTCTAAGAGATCTTTTTTGTTCACTGCTCTCTGACTGGAACTCTCTTTCTCCAATTATCCTGTCTTGCTTCTCTCTTCATTTATTCCAATCAAAGTTGTCTGCCTCATTATCCAGCTTTTCACCCTGTTCTTGCTTCACCTGAAGAAGCTCCCTTTATATCTCTGATAATCCTCTTCTACTACCTTCTCTGCACCCATCCCTCCTTTATCTGTTCAGTTGCCCTATCCTCCTCCCTCCTCCTTCTAAATCTTCCACATGTTTCTATCCACTATCTTCACTACCTAATAATTTTTGAAGTTTTAACTTGTGCCAGTACTTACCACTGCATTCATTGATCTTCTACCTGATAAATTTTGTTCAAGAATATGTTGCCATTCTGTTATTGTGTTCTACTGTATGTTCAATGTATTCCACTCTGTTAATTTGCATTGCTACTGTATGTAATTCAACCCTGGATCAACCCTGAAAAGGTACTGTATTGTCTTAGTGGACTTACCCAGTCACAAAAACTCAGATAAAATAAATAATAAGTAAATAAATATTTTTTGTTACAATATACCAGGTTATTTATCATCTTAGAGCTGCAGAAAGCAACCAAGGACTGGGCAACTAGAATTACATACTGGTCCATTGGCCTAGAAGAGTGCTTCAGGAGGGTATTCTTTTCATCACATACAACCAACAGTCATCAAACATTTAGATTGTATCTCAGGCAGAGCATTATTCTTAGATGTAAGTTAAATTCTCTATATTATCAAATTCTAAATATATATACACCACAAACAAGCGTGGAACAGACTGTTCTATTTCAACAAATTAGTTCATACTTGCATTCTGCTCAACATGTAATATAGGGTGGGGATTTTAATTGTGGGTTAAATAAACAAGATAGAGGTACACATACCACCAAATAGAAAATATTTGGGGATATGGCTGCTTTAAACACTACTATACATGCTGTAAATTTAACAGATGCATACTTTACACATACTGGGAAAAGGAGAAAACTTTCTTTAAGGGAAAATTTATCAACAAGAATCAATTTCTTTTTCATTTCAAAATTTCTCCAGATACAGACAGCTACTTTCATACCTGTAGAGTATTCTGATCATAAGTTATTAAGGATTACTATAGGCCTCTCAGGATCAAAAATGGTCCAGGGTTTTGGAAATTAAATTCCTCTATTCTTCAACAGACAGGATTGCAACAAAACATTTTATACTTTTTAATTTACAGAAAATCACTTTTTGATTTATATGGCAATCCCTCCCAGTGGTGGATGGACACAAAACATGACCTAAGGAACTTGCTTAGCTCTTGGACCAAACAACATAGGATTTCAAAGTACCACACACATTTGAATGACAGAAAGCAATGACAGCTTTTACTCTCATCTGCAAAAACTACAAAACATAGTCACACAGAACAGATACACAATGTTAAACAAAAAATTTACAATTTCACTACAGTCAGACAGAGGGGCTAGAAATACAACAGACATATGGAATGCAAGGCAGTTTTAATAATGTCTGCCACTGATCAGGAATCAGGAAATATTAAAAAGAAAGTGATGACTGCTATTTGTGATTCACTGGGAGTCCTACAAAGAACCTCACAACAAATACTACAAGTAGTATCAACCTTATTTACTAAACCAAAAGCTAAAGATACAAGTAATTTATAATTTTTTAACAATATTGATATTCCAGTAGGACCTCAGTAGAACTGGAAGTATTAGAGAGGCCAAATAGAACAGCAGGAAACTGAAGATGCAATTGCATCTTTAACTTAAAACATTAATAAAAAAACTGTAGGTAAAGCACCAGGTTTGAATGGCTTGACCTCTGACCTATATAAACTTATAGGCCATGAGATATCTGGGGAGTTGACACGAGTATACAATTCCTGTTAAATCACCAGAACATACCCTTGGAAATGGCCACAGGGGTTCTTATCTTTCTACATAAGAAGGGGACAGAACAAATTTAAACTGGAGGCCAATTAGTCTCTTAAATAATGATTTTAAAATTGTGACAAAGATATTAAATAAAAGACTGCAATCAATAGCTAAATACTTACTTACACCTGCCCAATCTTGCACTGTACCAGGGACTTGTATCATGGACCAGTTAATATTACTTGGAGAACTTTTGAGAAAAACAGCTTAACACATCTAAAAGGTTATGTACTTTCACTAGATCAAAACAAGCTTTTAATAATGTAGAAGATTCCTTTTGTGGAATACTCTATTAAATTAGGGAATTCCCAAAACATTTGCATTATGGTTGCAAGCACTATTCAAAACAGCAACTGTCAAACCTTTGGTAAATGGTTATTTTGGACCCCTCATCCATATTCAAAAGGTGGTCCCAGCAAGGTTGTCCAATTAGCTTTTTACTTTATGTATTAAGTTTAGACCCTCTTCTCAGACTTTTGAATGCCTCTTTGGCTCTCCAATCAATACAGCAGTATGTATTACCTTATTCAGCACTCACAGATGCAGATGCTATGTTGGTGCTGTTTGGAAACTCAACAGTTGGCTGAGAGGTCACTTATGATATGCCATGAATATGGAAATATTCTGAAGCAACATTAAATATGAGAAATGTATATGGAAAATGTTGGGAAATCAGGACACTGCACCGGATCAGTGGCTGGTATTATACTCACTAAGTGCACAATAAGAATACTAGGCATCAATTTGGATCAGAACAAATGGATATTATAAACTGGGACCAGAAAATATCAGTTGGGACACAAATAGTTTACAAATTGAACGAATGGAAAATGAGTAATCAAAAATAAGTCTGTCTAATAAAAACATGCCTCATTTCCATTTTTGTTTTAAGTAATATTCTTCCAGTCCCTAAAACTTAAGAAGATCAGCTATATAGCCTTTTCTTCCAGGGTTTCTGGGAAGCAGGTTGAATCCTATTAAATATAACATCTTGTACCTGTGCATCGAAAAGGAGGGCAAAAATAGTGAAACCCATTTTATTATTTTTCTGTCAGTTCATACATATCAACTTCAAGCCACTTTTAGTTAGTACAAATAAATACTGGGAGAAATTATATATTTATTTATTTATTTGCTTTTGTTAACCGGTAAGCACACTAGACAGTCTGTACCTATTTTCAGGTCGACCGGGAGAGTTACAGGTAAGACTTCATACAGGAATAATTGAGGAAGCATTAGGAATACATAGGAAGGTGGTTACATATAAATACTTCGTACATAAACAACTGAGGAGCATAAGGAATACATAGAAAGATAACAGGCAATTCAGTGCAGGCTCTAGAGCAAGGTAGGCATACATTGAGCGGTTGAGGAACAGAGCAGAGCATATAAAAATACACAGGCAGTTACAGGGCTAGCTCTAGGGCAAAGTTGGCACAAAGTTCCTACATGTACGATTGAGGAGACAAGAAACAAACTAAAATAACAGGCAGTTCAAGGCTGACTCTAGGACAAGGTTGGCATGGTGCATTAGAGTAGGATGGGACAGGCGGATAAATCTTGATGGTGAACAGTGGGAACAAAGATAAAGGAAGGTGCCTGCAGAAAGGGGGTGCCCTAGGCAGGTGGTAAGTCCAGGAATCATGGCCAGTTCCAGAAGGAGAACTGCAAGTCATGCTGAGGCCCCCACCATCCAGTCAGGTTGGTGGGTAGGAGGGTAGGGGAGTGGGATTACTTTGAGCAGGAGCAGGGAGGAAGGTTTCAGGAAGTTCCAGAGGGAGGCTTTAAAGCTTGGGTGGGAGGAGGACAGAGTGAGCTCAGGTAGTGAGTTCCAGAGTTTGGGGCGTAAGTGTGGAAGGCTCAGTCCCGCAAGAGTGCGTGTTCTAGGAACCAGACATTCCAGAGTTGATGTAGATCATAGGTGGTAGGATGTGGTCCCCAGGTTTATATACCACTATAGCAACATAGTTTACTGCATGGGAAAGAGATAAGTTAAAAGTAATAAAGCAACAGGCATTATCTCACTTATATTTAGGGAAGTTTTCATAATATTTAGAATGTGGGGCATTAGGAGCAACATGGTACTCACAGAACAAAAAACAGTTATACACAGCCAAAATTGCAATACATTTCTTGGAAGGGATGTATTTCCAAATGCCTAGGAAAATAAAAATGCCCTACAAATTCGTATTGCAGAGAAAAGAATACCTTTTAAATTTAGAGAGACCCATTGGCTTAACTGCCATGAAAGGTTAAATACCAAGGTGAATCAGAAACATAAAACTCTGACAGACAGGATATGTACTAGACCTCTTTGTATGAATCAGTTGGAAACAATCTCACATTTATATTTTATGTGTTCCTACATTAGTTTTATTTTGGTCATATTTGTTTCAACAAACAGGAGAAAAATGTTTGTGGCAATAACCTATCCAATACTATTTATTTTATTTATTTATTTTTGTTGACCGGTAAGTGAACTGAACAAATCCTGCCTATTTTCAGGCATAACCTGGGGAAGGGAGATACAGATGAATGCCAACTGACCTTGAAACAGATTAAGCTGTTGGTGGCATTTTTAGTGAATGAGGGAAATTTGGCCAGGACACCAGGAAATTGCCCTACTGCATTGCTGTCCATAGGGAGACCTATGGCCACAGCAATGGCCAGTCCAGACTTGCAGTCAGAGAGGATGGAGGTGCAAGCATTACAAGAGATTGGAATCTCTGAAACAGACTGTGGAATGGAACTGGATCATTTGGTTGAGAATTTATTAAATTCAGACGATGAAGGTAATACCCCAGTTGAATTTTTTCTATGGAGGATCTCACTGTCGCTAGGAAAATAAGGAAATAGTTAAAAACAATGGTGGCTCAATGGAAGACGCTGAGCAAGAATTACATCTGATATTGCAAAAAAAAGAACAGAGACATGCCCGGGAAAAAAGTAAATTGCAAGCTAAGCTCACTGAGCTGCAGCATTCAGCTTTAAATGTCAGCTCAGTGGAGACACCTGTCAGTGAAACCTCTGACACAGCAAGATCAAATGCACAGCTGGGGCCAGGTGAGCCTGTCAAAGTTTATACTATTTCTTCAAGAGAAAAAGGGGAGAGTCAGCCAGCTGGCAGTTTAAACGCTGAGAATCTAAGCTTGTGCCTACAGCTGAGTCCCTTAGCCACAAGTGACAAAGTAAATGTGAATAATATAAACAGTGTGAATACTCCGATATCTATCTCAGTGAAAATGAGCACACAACTAATGGCCTTGCTGACACTTATCAGAGCCAAAGAAATAAACCTCTGTCAAAAACTTTGGGATTTGTGGCCTTTCCAGGCGTCCCGACGGCTGTCAGGTTTCAGACAAATAATTTGGAATCCCAAGCAACAGCCATGCAGTTTTCTTTTATGAATCTGAATAAAAAAGGTCAAAAGGATATAAAAAAATAATAGACTTGCTCAAACTCTAACTAAACAACATTTAAATATTGATTCATAAAAGATGATCTGGTAATGACAAAAAATCAGCTGAGTAGCGAGATTCAAAAGCACTGTCTCAGTCAGGTTGGAAGCAAAACCCTACTGCGACTTGGGTCCTGGATCTGGAGTGGGATGATAAACTGCCATTTACTCCCTCTTCTTCTACGTGGGTTCCAGGGCAGGACCTGAAGCAAATGTCAACTGCCTCTAATAATAATGTAGTATCTTGCCCAATATCTGCAGATTTACCATTTCCTCAAAAGTGTGAAAATGAAATTCCTCTCCAGGTGGTGGGAGCTGAACCCATGAACCCTACTGGACTAAACATAAAGGCTTCTAGTATTGATCCTGAAACTGAAAATGACCAGACTCAAGGTCAACCCACTCATAAACAACCTTTATTATCAGAACTGTTTGCAAACATAAAGAAAGATGCTGCTCCCAGGAGAAACGAGTATGAATCTGCTACTGAAAGCAGTATGGAGGACAGGCCAGACAGACATTTTGTTGGAAAAGTCTTATTTAAGGATTGTTAAAGGTTTTCCCTTGAGAGGTGGTTGCTTCAGCCCATTTTTTAGATCTTTTTGGGGAAACGTTATACCCAGGTCAAATATTATACCATTTGGACCCCTTTTGTAGTCATACCACTTTCCAAACCTCTGGTTAAATTCATTACAGTGCTGTTTTGAAATGAAGGAGTTCATGTGGCTGATATTTCTTTTTGGTTGTCACAAAGGTGTGAACTGTTGGGAGACCCAGAGCAATTTTAGATACAGAGTTATTTGGACTGGGGGGTAGAGATATAAGGTGAAATTACAAGTACAGATTCTGGCATTACACATATCCCTAACTCTTTTATGTTGGGTAGGGATGGGGAGGTGCTTTATGCTGGGCAACCCCGAGCTTGTTAAAAGTGCAGTTCATATACCCACATCTCTAGTACTTGTGACAAGCCAAGATGTGGAAATTGTGGGAGGTAGGACACATTTCATTTCAATGTGCATCTCACACAAAATGTGATTTGTGACGATGTGGGACATGCGTTAAGGACTGCCCATGGGCTGCAAAAATGCTGCTTGTAACGTTAGCCCTGATCTTCTCATTCAGCAGGCACAAGATCTAGCAGATGTACCAGAAAAACCTCATCAAGATAAATCTGATATTGAATCCTTCCCTCTACCGAAGTTATTAATTTATGTGACCATCAGGAAGGCAAGGATAGAAAAGGTATACAGGTTAAAGTTAAGGACCCACCCCTCCCCAAGTGTTGGATCATCCGGAGGTCTTACAACAGGAGATCCTAAACCCAGTTTGTTACAGTGAACCTGTGCAGGAAAGTGTACCCTTAGCAGCATCCCCACTTCAGAGACGTAGGTCTTCTAGGAATTTAAAGTCGGTCAGCATTCCTCTTCCTCCTACTTTCCCTTTGAAGTGTCAACTTGAATAACCCTTGCAATTTTGGCACTAGAATGGGGATTCAAACATGGATAAGGAGGAAAGAGATAGTAATTCTAGAGATCAAGTTATGGAAACACAAACAATGGGATTTGCAGGGTATAAAGGAAAAAGAAAAAGAAGGAAAAAGTTGATTATTGAAAGCAGTCTTAAAATTACTATTTCTGGCTAACTTAAAAATTGGATCACAAAATGTGCACACTCTTTGAATACAGAGAAATGACAGATTGCTTTGAGTGCGTCCATAGGTTACAATTTGAAATCTGTTTTATTGCAGGAAACTTGGGCTTTCCCAATAATAATATCAGAAACTTCCAGGAGAATGGGTTTGGGGCCTTCTTATTGGTCCTTTGGCAAGATGTTGCAGATGGGGTGGGAGTATTATTTAATTTATTTTCATTTCATTTAATAAAATTGGTAGATATTTTCCCGAAGTGCTTTATTAATGGGTGGTATTTGGAAAAGTAAGACATGTAGGTTGATTAATATATATGGCTCACAGCTGAAAGCAGGGAGAGTGGCACTGTTTAATGCATTAAAACCATACTTTATGACCACTCATAATATAATTATCTGCAGTGATTTTAATTGTGAGATACCCTCATATACTAAAAACAAGAAACCAAATGCTAAAATCTACTGTGGTATTAATGCACTTTTAGAATTAATATCATCAGCCGATCTGATTGATTGCAGCCAATTTAGGAAAAAAGGACCTCATTTTACTTTTAAAAAGGGTAATTGTAGTTCTACCATTGATTATGTTTTGTTTCCAAGAATTTACCTACAGAAAATGGAACATGTCCAGTTGAATTAACAGATCACTTATTAATAGTAAATCTTTATGATGTTCCTGTGAATAAATCCTTTTCTACCAGATGGAAATTGAATGTAAAAGCTTTGGATGAACCTTGGATCTAACAAGGAATATGAGCCATTATTAGTGCTAGATGTTCTATGTGTTTTTATATGCAGATATCGGACAGTGGTGGTTGGATACAAAATAAGATTTTCAAAATTGGTAAAAAATACTGGAAATACAAAGATAATAGTAACTTTTAAAATATCTCTCTTTGTGGCAACAGTAATATAAGTTATTTACTTGGTCAAATACTTCCAGATTCAATTACTCAGATAAAATAAAACAGATAAAAGTACAAATGTTATCCTATCAATATGATCAGCAAACACTTTGAAAGTGCTGTTTCAAATGGGATAAAGAAATCTCTAGCAGGGGATCCTTATCAAGCGTGTAGAGCCATTAGAACAATACAGAGATGGATTCACTATATGACCCTCAGGGGCATTGCAGAGTTCAGAAAAGGATTTATTTCTAATTATTAAAAACATTGGGCAACACTGTCGCTCTGATGGAAGTACTACAGTTCAGGACATCGAGGCTTATTTAAGTCAAGTTCAAGCTCCTCCTATTCCTTCTGAATTATTAAAAATGAAACTAGCATTACTTCTCAAGAAATTGAATTGGCCATTCAAAAATGATACCAGGAAAATCACCAGAGTTGTATGGGCTGCCCATTGAATTCTATAACGTTTTATGGATGAACTATCTGAATGTTTAGAGGTTGTATTTGGTTATTTTTGTTTAAATAATAAAATCCCTCTCCTTTTTAGATAGGCTAGTAATGTATCTTTACAAATCAGAAGATAGAGAATTTCCTACTGGAGACCCATAACTATACTTAATTCAGACTACAACATTTGAACACATATTTTAAATAATAGGTTAAAACAGTTTGCTGAACATGTTATTTCCCCATTCAATATTGCAGTTTACCTTCCTGAAAAATACAATCAGCACTAATGGTAGTAAGAGATGTAATTGAACATCTATTACTCTCAGGTCAACATGGCACAATTATAATGATAGATCAAGAAAAAGCATTTGACAGGGTATTTCATGCATATTTATTTTCAGTTTTATAATATTATGGGATTCTGGGTTATTTAATTAAGTTTATCAAATTAATTTATACTCGACAAATGTATATCCAATTATACGAAGATCAGTGAATTTAGGATTTTGACCCAGTTAGGGTACGACAGGGTTGTCCCCGAGTCCTCTGCTTTATGTGTTTTCCTTAGACCCTTTTTGAGATTAATAACTGATAACCCTAAATGGAGAGGCATTCAAAGGCACTGGCATACAATCAGCTATTAATGCCCAAGCCTTTGCAAATGATTTATGCCTGTTTTTTCAGATGTCTCAATTCCAAATTTTTAAAATCATGTCTGATTTACTATAGTGTCCAATTCAAAAATGAACATGACAAAAAGTCATGGCCTATATATAAGAGTGGGATACCTGGATGCTCAGACTTTGGAGGGTCTTCATATATCCTCGGAACCTCTGAAAATTCTGGGTATTACTTTGTACCCCAAAATATGGCTTTGTTTAATTGGGATCAATCCTTGAAAACGTAGAACTTAAAGTACAAAAATGGAAATCATGGAGTATGTCTAAACTGAAACGCATCCAAATGATAAAAAATTCTTAGTTCCAATTTTGCTTTATGTGGCAATGTAATATCCACCACCAAAGTTGATAGAGACTAGACTGATTAGTGTTTTCTTCCAAATGTTATGGAAACTGTTTAAACCCATTTCAAAGGTGTTTTACATGTCTCCCAATTAATAAAGGTGGTTTAAGTATGTTAGATCCAATAGTTTTTTCATACTTTATTTCACAGACAGTTAAATGTGGGCTAGGTCCCATGACCATGACACATACTAACATACTAATTGCCAGCAGATTAGACCTTATGGTCTATCGAGTCTGCTCGAAGCTCAGATCCCTAGTTGGTTGCTGAGGCCATCCCCCCGTGTTCCAGAAACCCCTATCATCCATCCCCACCCCACATAGGTAGTGGTGTAGAGCAAATTTTGGATAGGTATCTTAGGGCATGGGGATGGTGGCCCCACATTTAGGACCTTTGCATGTACCAGATTTTTTCAAATCAGCTGCTACAAAATTATATAAATGGAATCTCACAAAATTGGATATTTTGTCTCAGTCTGGCTGAAAGCTTTATCAAATAGTACTTGACAAAATGTATCCTAATGAATCTAGCTTCAAACTTTGCACTCCAGAAAACAATAAATATGTTTTAGCTCAATTCATTAACCCCAGAATCCCTCCCCAAATGTGGAACATCTCTGGCTTTCCATTTATGATAGAACACAGGTGAGGGGAATGCTAAGCATAAGGCCATGGAAGAAAGGAACTGTCCCTACCAGATTGTATTAATTTAGAAGAAACCATGGAGCATTATTTATTTTCCTGTTCTTATTCAAAAGCTGTATGGGGTTATTTAGCCACTGTATGGAATATGTCCTGGCTCAAAACAATGTCTTATGAAATCTGTGTATTAGGCCAATATGTCTTTTGGGCTCTAGGTTTCATCCAGATACTCTGCCATATTTTTGTGTTGTTTAAAATTTTATTTATGACAGGCAAGATGCAGTTGGGTACTACGATCAAAATAAAATGTCCTATGAGAATGTTAAGACTCTGATAAGTGAAGCTATGTGGCATGTTTATGAGAAGGATGTAACATATTCAACACTTCAGCGAGTTCAAAGATGGTGGAAAGGTTTTCATTTTCCATCAGATTTCAGCTGACGAGGGTTGCTGGAGATTCCAAGGGTGAATTTGAAGTTTTCTGGAGCCGTGCTTTTAGCTTTGTGGCTCCTCCCTTTAGAATTCTCTGCCCTGTCTAGCTCCGAGATAGTACAACGTGGACAGTTTTAAGAAGGCCTTAAAGTCATTTTTATGGAATCAGGCTTTCCCTGTTTTATCTTAAATTGTTTTAATATTTTACTGGTTTTGTTTGTTAGCGTATTTACTGTCATGTTGACTGTAATGATGATTTGTAAACGCCTTGAAATATTTGAAATGTTTAATCAAATAAATTTATTATTATTATTATTACGTATAGAGTTTATTTATCTATTTGTTTTATGGGGAATAGGTAAGATAAAAATGAAAGATGACGGGAGAAGGGAAAGGGATTTTGTTATAATCATTAGTAATGTTTAAAAGAGTTATGTTTTTCTATTTTTTACCCTGTATGGAGTTTTTGGTGTTTTGTATTTTCTTATGTATTTTTATTTTATAAGTTCTTTTCACAAATGAGTTTTCACAATATTCATTTCAATAAAACTACCCTACTCTTTTCTATAGTGCCATGGGATCTTTAACATCCACCTGAACTACCACCAATCCAGGCAGATGGGACCTCGGTTTAACATCTCATCAGAAAGACGGCACCTCAGAAGTGCAGTACTCTCTAATGCTGCACTACAGTGTCAGTACTGGATATTAACCCAAGTGCCAGATGTGGGAACTGAACCCACAGTCCTCTGATCTTCTGGCCTAAGAGGCGAGTGTGCTACCTACTGAGCCACTGACACTGCAAATGTACTAATGTATGGTGATTATACAAGTGTTTTGGTGAAATGGGAAACAAGTACCTTACATGTAATTTTGCTGTAATAAAATGGTGCATCTGGACTTCCAGATGTATCTTTACTTGCAACAAAAAGAAAGCAGTTATGTAGAACTCTATGAGAAAATTGTAAAATCCTTACAAGAGATATATTATAATGAAGCCAAACAGGTCTCTAGGCAACTTTTAAGACAATATTTGAGGAATTTAATATGGATTACTGACAATGATGTCTCTATTACAAAATTTGTTTTAGGCAGCCAAGATTGAGCTATAATTGTTATTTTTCTTTTGTCTGAGTGGGGTGGGTGTCTTCTTCTGAGGGATGAATGAAATAAAATAATTTTAAAGTAATGTTATACTTACTGTATGGATTGTTGGATATTTGTATTATTTCACTAAAATAAAATATTCCCCACTGTTTTCGAAAAGTGCAATGGGATCTTTAACATCCACCTGAACTACCATCAGAAAAGGCAGATGGGACCTTGGTTAAACATCTCATCCAAAACACGGCACCTCAGGAGTGCAGAAACATAGAAACTTAGAATTTGATGGCAGATAAGGACCACTTGGCCCACCCAGTCTGCTCATTTCCCTACCTACTGGATAAGCTGCAGATCCTAGTTAACCAGCAGCCTACTTCTTCCTACCCCCACCCCTCAGAACTGCCTTATGACTATCCCATGCATGCTTGAATTCCACCACTGATTTTGACTCCACAACCTCTCTCCGGAGGCCGTTACATGCATCCACAGCCTCTCTGTGAAAAAATACTTCCTTAAATTACCTCTGAGCTGCCCCCCATCTTCAAATTGTGCCCTCTTGTTCTTGCACACCTTTTTTTTGAAAGATGCTACCCTCTTGGACTTTGTTGATTCCCTTGAGGTACTTGAAAGTTTCTATCATGTCCCCCTCTCCTCCTTTCCTCGAGGCTATACATATTAAGCTCCTTAAGTCTATCTTCATATGTCTTCTGGTGCAGACCCTGCACCATTTTAGTTGCCCTCCTCTGGACAGCTTCCATCCTGTCTATGTCTTTGCAGAGATTGGGTCTCCAGAACTGCACACAGTACTCAGATGGGGTCTCACCAGCTGTCTGTACAGAGGGATAGTAACTTTCTGTTTTCTACTGGTGATGCCTCTCCTATGCATCCCAGTATCCCCCAGCCTCCTTGCTGCCTCTCACATTGCTTGCCCATCTTTAGATCATCTGATATGACTACCCCCAGGTCCCTCTCCATTTTGTTGTTGTTAGTATCTCACCCCATTGTGTACTCTTCCTGGGTTTTGTTTCCCAGGTGCATTACCTCTGCACTTCTTAGCATTGAATCTAAGCTGACATACATTTGACCATTCCTTTAACCTTACCAAGTCCCTTCTCATCCTTTCCACCCCACCCTGTGCATCAACTCTGTTGCAGATCTTAGTGTCATCTGCAAAGACATATTTTCCTTCCTGTCCTTCTGCAATGTCGCTTATAAAGACATTGAAGAGGACCGTCCTAATACTGAACCTGCGGTACCCCACTAGTAACCCTCCTTTCTTCTGAGTGGACTCCATTTACTATTACTCTGTATCCTATTCTCCAGCCAATTCTTTACCCAGGCTGTCATCTTGGGACCCACTCCCAGGCTGGCTAACTTGTATAGTAATCTTTGTGTGGGACTGTCTCAAATGCCTTGCTAAAGTCTAGGTAGGCCATGTCCACAGCCCTCCCTGATCTACTACTTTGGTCACCCAGTCAAAGAAATTCTATCAGATTTGTCTGGCATGACCTTCCCCACTGTGAATCCATGCTGCCTAGGGTCCTGTGCCCTCTGGCCTCTAGATACTGACAATTCTTTCCTTTTGAAGTGATTCCATCATTTTCCCTATCAGTGAGGTTAAACTAACAGGTCTATAGTTTCCTGCTTCTGCCTTGCTCCCACTTTTGTGAAGGGGAATCACATCTGCCCTCCCTCCAGTCCTCGGGTACCACCCCATCCTCCCATGATTTGTTAAAAGGGTAGTCAGTGGTGTCACTAGTTCTACCCTTAGTTCTTTAGAATTCTGGGATGAATCCCATCAGGCCCCATTGCTTTGTCCACCTTCGTTTTAAGAGTTTTTTCAGAACCCTTTTCTGTAAATGGGCGGTATCAACTTCTGTATCCAGTGTGTTACTACTGTTTGTTTTATGTCTCCCCTCTTCCTTTGTAAATACTGAGCAAAAATATTTGTTTAGTATCTCTGCCTTTCACAGTCTCCTCTGCCCACCCTCCCTCCCCTTTATTAAGCCACTATCCCTCCCTTGGTCTTCCTTCGCTTCCTGATGTACCTATAAAAGGTTTTATCCCTTCTTAACTGAGTTGGCTATCTTTTCCTCGTTTGGGCCTTTGCTGTTCTGACTGCCTTCCCAGCCTCCTTTTGCTTTAACTGATACAGTTCTCTGTCCTGCTTCTTCTACGATTCCTTGTACTTCCTGAATGCTTTCTTTTCTCTTGAACCTTCACTGCCACTTCCTTTGAGAACCATAGTGGTTTCTTACATCGTCTTGTTTTGTTTATTTGCTTCACACAAGGCTCATTACCTCTGTGATGGCAGTTTTATTATTCCCATTGTTATTCCACCCTCCTTCCTGCCCATTTGCTAGTTCATTCCTTAGGGCACTCACCCATTTGGCAAAGTCAGCCCTCCTAAAGTCCAGTACTTTTGTCTTTGTATGGCTTGACTGTATTGCTGTGTTTATTGTAGACCATACTGTTCGATGGTCGCTAGTTCCCAGATGGCTACCCACTTCTACATCTGTAATCCTTCTCCATCTCCATTTGAGAGAATCAAGTCTAATATTGCCCTCTCAAGTGGCTCCAGTACTAGTTGTCTAAGGCATGCCCCTGTAGGGCATCTAGAATAACTGCACTTTTGAAGTGGCAGCTGCAACTGCACTCCAGTTAACATCTGGCATATCAGATCACCCATCAGCAATATCTCCCTTTTCTGCCATTCTAAGTATACTTTCTATAATTTCCCTGTCCATTTCCTCCCCTGAGAGGGTCTGTATACAACCCTGTGCGTATTGTGGTGCCATTGCCTGTCTCAAATTTACCCACAGTGCTTCTTCTCCTCCCTGTTTACCCTTTTGTTCTGTTGCTTTTATTCCTTCCCTTATGTAAAGAACTACTCCTCCTCCTCCTCTTTTACCCTCCCTGTTCCTCCTGTAGACAGTGTATCCTGGTATGTTTATGTCCCAGTCATGGTTTTGTGTACCATGTTTCTGTGACTGCCACGATATCCAGATGTTCCTTCTCCATCAAGGCCACTAATTCAGGAAGCTTGTTACCCAGACTACGGGCAATAGTATGCATTGCTTTCCATTTTTGATGGCTTTACCTTCTGTTGCAGCATCCCCACTGACCGTTCTACCTCAGTCTTTTTCTCATTTAGTACCCTGTTTTGTAGGGAGAGGCTGGGATTTTCCTGCTGCTTGTCAGTGCCTCCCCTTTGACTAGTTTAAAGCTTGCCAATGAAGCATTTAAACCGATTGCTCAAAAGACTTGTTCCCTTCCTGGACAGATGCAGACCATCCTGCCAGTATAGGCTGGTGTCCCTCCAGGTGGAACCCCAGTCCCCAATGAAGCCAAACCCCTGTGCTCTGCACCATTTTTCAACCATTCATTAAACTGCATGGTGCCAATTGCCCTCGCCTCCCCATGCTTTTGACAGGCAGCACCTCTAGAAGGATACTGTGTGTGCTACTCATCTTAGGTCCCTGCCCAGCTCTGCAATGTCCTCCTGCACTGCTCTAATCTCATGATGAGCCAAGTCATTTGTCCCTAGGTGGACAATTATGTCCAGCTCGAATCCCTTGCAGCTGTTCTCGTGATCCTGAGGATGCGCTCCTGTCCCTCAAGCCATGGCACCAGGCAGGCACCTTACTTCATTTTTCCCAGCTCCCCAAGTTCTATACCCCAAATAATTGAGTCCCCCACCAGAAGCTGCTTCCTTTCCCTTGGTGCCCTCTGCCTCCTTTCTGTGGGCCTCCCTTGTGACAGATATCATCAGTCTCCTCTGCATCCATAGCTATGCTCCCCAGAATGGTGTATGGATTGTGAGTGGAACAATTGACTGGGTGTGCCTCTGTTCCACCCTCCTCACCCTCCCTGGAGCCACTGTGGTCCAACTGCTGTGCTTTTTCGCAACCTCTGAGGTAGTAGTGGTGGCGCTAGTGCTCCCTGGATGAGGGAGGTTCCCTTTCACTGTCCAGTGTGGCCTGGGGAAAGGTTTCACTACTGTCCAGTGTGGCCTGAAGATGGGCAACTTCTCCCTCAGGGCAGATAGTTGTCTGCAAATAGCAGCATCTCAGCCTCCAGAAAGACTCCCAGAAGACTGCTGCCTCACAGCCATTACATTGCACTACTCCCCACATGTTTATCTAGTTGTTTTTTATTGTATTTGTATGTGTGTGTGTGTATGTATGGTGATTTGTTCTATAGAAATATATATATATATATATATATATAACAATGTGTATGCTTATATTATCAGTGCAGTGTGCTAGAGAGGATATGACAGTGAAATGCACCTTGCACTCAAGGAAATGATGTCAGAACCTCAGGTATAAAGGAACTATTTCCAGGGTGGTGGGGTGAGGGGTGGGAAGGGTTGGGCCTAAACTGTGTCCTCACAAAACAATCGACTAAAAGCTCTCACCCACCACTGCAATGAGTGCCTTCCTGTCAGCAAGATACCCTACACAACAATTTGACAGAGAAAGTACCCTGCTAATCAAACAGAGAAAATCCAGACATCCAAGTCAGACACAGGTAAACCTCTCCAGCCCCAAAACAGCCTGGTGGTTTGTTAGCCACAAAGGAAAATCAAATATGCAGTTATTTCAGCCCTTCTGAGGATGCTGACAAGATAAGCAGTTTTAAAACCCTTCTGAATTAAAACTAAAACAAATACCAAGCAATGCCACTTTAAAGTGAGGAAAACTTCTCTCAGATGTAAGCAAGAGAGAGAGATTTAATTACAGATAATTGGTCCAAAATAGTATATCCCACGCAGCTTCTCAGTTGTTTCAAGCACTCCTGTACACAACTTGGAAGAAGATGGGCTTCTGCCTCACACAGGATCACACCACTAGTTTATAGTAATTGAATAATGCTGACAAATGGTCTAGCTAGACAAATGGCTATGATGCTGAGCTCTGACTTGTGAAGACAATTACCCCACCTCAGGCTATGTTTGGCATCCAGTTACAATCTGCAGCTTTTGCTATTTTGAATCACACAACCCCACCTAAAGTTGCAAAATATATTGATGAAGATTCTCACAGAATTCTAGTAATCAGTCCAGTTAGCCACAAAGGAAAATCAAATATGCAGAAGATAAGCAGTTTTAAAAAAACCTTTCTGAATTAAAACTAAAACAAATACCAAGCAATGCCACTTTAAAAGTGAGGAAAACTTCTCTCAGATGTAAGCAAGAGAGAGAGAGAGTTTAGTTACAGATAATTGTCCAAAATAGTATATCCATGCAGCTTCTCAGTTGTTTCCAAGCACTCCTGTACACAACTTGGAAGAAGGTTGGATATTTGTATTATTCACTAAAATAAAATATTCCCCACTGTTTTCGAAAAGTGCAATGGGATCTTTAACATCCACCTGAACTACCACCAGAAAGGCAGATGGGACCTTGGTTAAACATCTCATCCGAAACACGGCACCTCAGGAGTGCAGCACCCCTCATGCTGCACTGCAGTGTCAGTATTGGTATATTAACCCAACCCTTCTGATCTTGAGCCTCAGAGGACAGTGTGCTGTCAGCTGAGCCGTGACACTGTTTTCAATGTTGAAACAATTCTATGATTCCTCGTAACTTTGTTGTTTTTTGACATTTTGAGCCCCAAATTTTCAACACTGTCTTTTTATTACCTCACCTTATGATCCCAGAAGGTGCAATGTTTAAAATCCCATTCATTTGATGACTTCATGTAGCAAATGCAAATACTGTACATGTTTCTGAGGTGGTCTGCAAAATATCACCTGTCATTTTCATGAAGTGGGGTAACAAAGAGCTAAGTTGAAAATTGTTGGCCAAACCAGCACCCATCACAATGTTAAGTAGTCAATGAGAAAATTCAATGCTTTTCCTTAAGTTCATTGTTTTGTGACAGTTTGACCACAGTATTTTAAAATAATCTTTTATGATCCCTCCTTCTGAACATGATGTGTAATTTATAAAATACTGACTGAAACCTCATATTTGCACTGTAAGCGCAAACCCCATTTCAGAACAGCAACTGTCATGTTCATGAGGTGGTGTGAAAAAAATGGCTACGTGTTGAAAATGTGGGGTCAAAATATTGAAAATTACCAAATTTATTAGTGAAAAAGTTTCAACTAATATGTCTTTCCTGGCCAAAAGTATAAATTGCAAATAAATAAATAATTAATACATTTCAATGTACTTTCATAGTGTTGTTTTTAATATTTTGACCACAAATATACAACATACTCTTTTTTTTCCTTCTGTTCCCCTTTCCCAGGTTCTTGCTGTCAGGTGGCTTTGGCTGTCTCCTTCAGAGTGCTCCTCTCTGCCCTTTTGTGCGCCACATTGCTCTCTTTCTCTCTCATAGAAACATAGAATTTGACACAGCAGATGAGGACCACTTGGCCCACCTAGTCTGCCCATGTCCCTACCTAACAAATAAGCTGAAGATCCTAGTTAACCAACAGCCTACTTCCTCCTACCCCCCCACTAGAATTGCCTTATGTCTATCCATGCATTCTTGAATTCCCCACTGTTTTTGACTCTCACGCTCCTCAGGAAGGCTGTTCTATGTATTCACAACCCTCACTGTGAAGAAATACTTCCTCACATTACCTCTGAGCCATCCCACCTCTATCTTCAAATTATGCCTCCTTTTTTTTCACATCTCTTTTTCTGAAAGATGCCACTCTCTTGGACTTTGCCGATTCCCTTGAGGTATTTGAAAGTTTTATCATGTCCCCCCCTCCTCCTTTCCTCAAGGTTATACATCTTTAGTTCCTTTAGTATTTCTTCATATGTCTTGTGATGCAGACACTGTATCATTTTGGTTGCCTTCCTCTGGACGGCCTCCACCATGTCTATGTCTTTGCAGAGATGGGGTCTCCAGAACTGTACACAGTATTCCAGATGTGGTCTTACCAACTGTCTGTACAGAGGGCCAACAACTTCCTTTTCTGCTGGTGATGCCTCTCCTATGCATCCCAATATCTCCCAGCCCTTCTTAATGTCTTCTCACATTACTGGACCACCTTAGGTCATCTGATATGACAACCCAGGTCCCTTTCCATTTTGTTGTTGTCAGTATCTCACCCCCACTGTGTACTCTTCCCTTGGTTTTGTTTCCCAGGTGCATTACTTTGCACTTTTGCATTGAATCTAAGCTGCCATACATTTGACCATTCCTCCAACCTGCCAAGTCCCTTTTCATCCTTTCCACCCCACCTTGTGTATCAACCCTGTTGCAGATCTTTGTGTCATCTGCAAAGAGACATACTTTCCTTCAGTCCCTCTGCAATGTCACTTATAAAGGCTTAAAAAGGACCAGCCCCAGTACTGAACCTCACGGTACCCCACTAGTAACCCTCCTTTCTTCACTGTGGACTCCATTTACTATTACTCACTGTGTCCTTTTGTCCAACCAGTGTTTCACCCAGGCTACCACACTAGGACCCACTCCCAGGCTGGCTAATTTGTTTATTAATCTTTTGTGCGGACTGTGTCAAATGCCTTGCTAAAGTCTAGGTAGGCCATGTCCACAGCCCCTCCCTGATCTACTGCTTTGATCACCCAGTCAAAGAAATCAATTAGATATGTCTGACATGACCTTCCCACTGTGAATCCATGCTGCCTTGAGCCTGTGCCCCACTGGCCCTACAGTGTACCAACGATTCTTTCTTCAGAAGTGATTCCATCATTTTCCTACCACTGAGGTCAAACTAACAGGTCTGTAGTTTCCTGCATCTGTCTTGCTCCTACTTTTGTGAAGGGGAATCACATCCACCCTCCTCCAGTCTTCAGGTACCACTTCATCCTCCCATGATTTATTAAAAAGGGTAGTCAGTGGTGTTACTAGTTCTTCCTTAATTCTTTTAAAATTCTGGGTGAATCCCATCAGGCCCCATTGCTTTATCTATGTTTAGTTTTAGAGTTCTTTCAGAACCCTTTCTTCTGTGAAAGGACTAATATCAACCCCCCATCCAGAGTGCTTCTATTGATCGGATTAGGTATTTCCCTGCTTTTCCATTGTGAATACTGAGCAGAAGTATTCATTCAGTATCCCTGTTTTTCACTGTCACTCTCTGCCCAACCACCTTTCTCTTTGTTCAGCCTCAGTATCCCTGCCTTAGTCTTTCTTTGCTCCCTAGTGTACCTATAAAGGTTTTTATCCCCTTCTTAACGAGGTTGGCTATCTTTCCTCAGTTTGGGCCTTTTATATTCTGACTGCCTTACCCACTTCCTTCTGCTTTAACTGGCACAGTTCTCTGTCCTGCTTCTTCTGTTTTCCTTATACTTCCTGAATGCTATCTTTTTTCCCCTTACCTTCCCTAACTTCTTTTGAGAATCATAGTGTTTTTTCTTTCATTTTGATTTGTTTATTTGCTTCACACAAAGACTTGTTGCCTCTGTGATGGCGGTTTTGATGTTTCCCCATTGTTGCTCCACCCACCTTCTTGCCTGTTTGCTAGTGCTTTTCTGAGGCACTCTCCCATTTGACAAAATCAGCCCTCCTGAAGTCTAGTACCTTCACTTTTGTGTGACTTGACTCTACAGCTAAGTTTATTGTGAACCACACTGTTTGGTGGTAGCTTGTTCCCAGATGGCTACCCACTTCAAGATCGAGATCCTCTCTCCATCTCCCCATTTGAGAGTACCAGGTCAAAGATTGCTCTCTCCTGAGTGGGTTCCAAAACTAGCTGTCTGAGGCATGCCCCTGTAGGCATTGAGAATGGCCCTGCTCTTGGATGTGGCTGCAGCAAGGTGCTCCAGTCAACGTCTGGCATATTTAGGCCTCCCATAAGCAATATCTCCCCTTCTCTGGCATCCCAAGTATGCCTTCTGTCATTTCCTCTTGTAGCCCCATCCCTGCCCTTACTAACTTTTCTTTCTCCATTTACCCTAGTCCTGCTTCCTACTGACCTTTCTGCCTTGGTCTTTACCTCATTTAGTACCCTGTTTTGTAGGGAGGCTGGGAATTCCTGCTGCTTATCAGTGCCTCTCCCTTGGCTAGTTTAAAGCTTGCCAATGAAGCATTTAGACCGATCACTCAGGAGACTGGTTCCTTCTTGGACAGGTGCAGACCATCGTGCCAATATAGGTGGGTGTCCTCCAGGTGGAACCCCAGTCTGTAATGAAGCCAAAGCCCTGTGCTCTACTCCAGTTGTTCAATCATTCATTGAATGGCATGGTGCAGAGTACCCTCACCTCACCCATGCCATAGACAGGCAGCACTTCCAAGAAGGATACTGTATGAGCTACTTGTCTAAGGCCCTTCCCCAACTCCACAAACTACTCCTGCACTGCTCTAATCCCATGTCCAACTAAGTCATTTGTCCGTGGGTGGACAACGACACCCTGCACCATCTCCTGTGCAGCTGCTGTCATGATCCTCAGAGTCCGCTTCCTGTCCCTCCAAACCATGGTGCCAGGCAGGCACCTTACTTCACTTTCCTTGCCCCTCCAGTTCTATCTCCCTGATCAGGCAGGTAAGCAATATGAACCTAACACTGGAGTGCCCAATCCTCAGTGTTGGTATCTGAATTGAAGAAAACCATCCCTCAAATCCTTTCTATATTTTTGTTTGTTTTAGACCCTGTAAAAGAAAATATCCCATCAATATCTTCCTGCTGCTGCTCACACTACTGATGCCCTCCCCTACCCGACAGCCCCACTCAGCACCCACCACTACACAACCATCATCCCTTACTTACCTACTTGGTGTCCAATGACATACTCTATAATCTTTCCTGGACTGGAGACACAGCTTCACTCCTCATTGCCAGCGATTGAACTGAGGAAATCAGGTAAGTTGTGGTCAATGCATTTCAGTATGTTTTGAACTTGTAATCATAACATTTTCAACATTGTCTTTTTTGAACCCTTGTCATGAACAAGATAGAGAAAATTACTCAAATCTGGCCCAAAAGGTGATTTCTTAGTTGTTAAGTGAAATCACCTTTCAGGCAGGATTTGAGAGTTTATACTCTACCTGGTTCATGCAGGGGTCATCATGAAGAGTATGTTGAAACAGTCTGACAATTGGCATTGGGGCAGAGGCATCCATGTCTTACCTCCTGCCATGCAGGCAACCCGTGTTTACAATGTGAGTGTGCTGTTGGTGGTTGGCAGATGAAGGAGAGGACTGAGCATCTGGAGGACAGCTCTCCTCTCCCATAGAGGGAAGATTGCCACTTTCAAGTAGCACACACAGTAACTTTCTGAAAGTGATACCTGTCTATGGCATGGATGAGGCTGGGGCACTCTGCACCATGGGATTCAATGACTGGTTGAAAATCTGGTGCAGAGCTCATGGATTTGGCTTCATTGGGGACTGGGGCTCCACCTGGAGGGATGCAGGCCTCACAGGCATGATGTTCTGCATCTATCCTGGAGGGAACCAGGATCCTAGTGATAGGTTTAAATGCTTCAGTGGCAATCATTTAAACTAGCCAAGGGGGAGGCACTGAAGAGGAGAAGGGAAATTCTAGCCCCCAAAAATCAGGGTAATTAGTGAGGTAAACACCAAAATAGAGCAGTCACTAGGAGAAAGGCAGGGGTAAATGGAGAAAAGACAAAGGCAGTAGGGACAGGGATGGGCAAAAAGAAATAAAGCCATAAAAAATGGAGGGTAATGAGTACTAATGATCATAGTCTAGGTAAAAGCTCCCTGAATTGGTGACCTTGATGGAAGAGGAATGCCTGGATATTGTGGCAGTCACGGAAACATGGTAGACAGAGAACCATGACTGGGTTGTCAACATGCCAGGGTACACAATCTACAGGAGAGACAGGGAGGGAAGAAGAGGAGGAGGAGGAGGAGTAGATCGCTATGTAAGGGAAGGGATCAAAGCAACAGAACTAAAGGGTAAACAGGGAGGAGAGGAGGCACTGTGGGTCTCCCTGAGACTGGCAATGGTACCACAATCCGCACAGGGCTGTATAACAGACCCCATCACAGGGGAAGAAATGGACAAGGAAATTATATATGGTATCCTTTGAATGGCAGTAAAAGGAAGATATTGTTGATGGGGGATCTGAATATGCCAGATGTTAACTGGAGTGCATTTCCAGCAGCCACATCAAAGAACATGGTCATTCTAGATGCTCTGCAGGGGCATGCCTTAGACAACTAGTATTTGAACCCACTCAGGAGGGAGCAATCTTAGACATGGTACTCTCAAATGGAGATGGAGAAAGGATCACAGATTTAGAAGTGGATAGCCATCTAGGAACAAGCAACTATCAAACAGTATGGTTCATGATAAACACAGCAGAGAGCCAAGCCATACAAAGGCGAAGACCAAGGACTTTAGGAGGCTGACTTGCCAAAATGGTGGGTGCCTAAGGAGTGCACTAGCAAATGGGCAGGAAGGAGAGGTGGAAGAACAATGGAAATAAACAAAACTGCCATCACTGAGGCAACAAGCCTTTGTGTGAAGCTAATAAACAAAACAAAACAATGTAAAAACACTATTATCCTCAAAGGAGGTGGCAGGGAAGGTTAGGGAGAAAAGATAGCATTCAAGAAGTACAAGGAATCACAGAAGAAGCAGGGCAGAGAACTGTATCAGTTAAAGCAGAAGGAAGTGGAAACAGTCAGAAACAGCAAAGGTCCAAACTGAGGAAAAATAGCCAACTCAGATAAGGGGGATAAAACTTTTATAGGTACATCAGGAATGAAGGAAGACCAAGGGAGGGATCGTGATGCTTAATAAAGGGGATGGGGTGGGCAGAGGGTGACTGTGAAAAGGCAGAGATATTAAACAAATATTTTTGCTCAGTATTCACAAATGAAGAGGGGGTACCTAAACCAAACAATAGAAACACTCTGGATCTGGGGTTGATACCAGCCCATTTACAGAAGACAGTTCTGAAAGAACTCTTAAAATTGAAGGTGGACAAAGCAATGGGGCCTGAGGAGATTCATCACAGAATTCTAAAAGAACTAAGGGTAGAACTAGTGACACCACTGACTACCCTCTTTAACAAATCATGGGAGGATGGGGTGGTACTGAGGACTGGAGGAGGGCAGATGTTATTCCACTTCACAAAAGTGGGAGCAGGGCAGAGGCAGGAAACTACAGACCTGTTAGTTTGACCTCAGTGATAGGGAAATGATGGAATCACTTCTGAAGGAAAGAATTGCTGAGTACCTGGAGGCCAGAGGAGCACAAGATCCAAGGCAGCATGGATTTACAGTGGGAAGGTCATGTCAGACAAATCTAATAGATTTATTTGACTATGTGACTAAAGTAGTAGATCAGGGAGGGCTTTGAACATGGCCTACCTAGACTTTAGCAAGGCATTTGACACAGTCCCATGCAAAGATTAATATACAAGCTAGCCATCCTTGAAGTGGGTCCCAAGATGGTAGTCTGGGTAGAAAACTGGCTGGACAACAGGACACAGAGGGTAATAGTAAACGGTGTCCACTCTGAAGAAAGGGGTGTTGCCAGTGGAGTATCACAGGGTTCAGTTCTAGGACTTGTCCCTTCAATGTCTTTATAAGTGACAGTGCATAGGGACTGGAAGGAAAAGTATGTCTCTTTGCAGATGACACAAAGATCTGCAACAGGGTTGATACACAAAGTAGGGTTGGAAAGGATGAGAAGGACTTGGCAGGTTGGAGGAATGGTCAAATGTATGGTAGCTTAGATTCAATGCTAAGAAGTGAAAAGTAATGCACCTGGAAAACAAAGCCTAGAAGAAGAGTACACATTGGGGGTGAGATACTAACAACAAGAAAAATGGAAAAGGGACCTGCGGTAGTCATATCAGATGACCTAAAGGTTATCAAGCAATGAGAGAAGGCAGTAGGGATGGCTTGGGCATACTGGGCTGTACAGGAGAGGCATCACCAGTAGAAAATGGGAAGTTGTTATTCCTCTCTACAGACAGCTGGTGAGACCCCATCTGGAGTACTGGTGCAGTTCTGGAGCCAGTCTCTCAGCAAGGACATAGACAGGATGGAGGCAGTCCAGAGGAGGGTAACTAAAATGGTGCAGGGTCTGCACCAGAAGACATATGAGGACTTAAGGAGCTTAATATGTATATCATTGAGGAAAGGGAGTGAGAGGGGGACATGATAGAAACTTTCAAGTACCTCAAGGGATTCAACAAAGTCTGAGAGGGTAGCATCTTTCAGAAAGAAAGGTGTGCAAGAACAAGGGAGCACAATTTGAAGACGGGGGAAGGGACTTGCCCAGAGGTAATGAGGAAGTATTTTTTCACAGATGAGGTCGTGGATGCATGGAACGGCCTTCCCAAGGAGATTGTGGAGTCAAAACATTGAGGGAATTCAAGAATGCATGGGGCAGACATAAGGCAATTCTAGGGGTGGGGGTAGGAGAAAGCAGGCTGTAGGTTAACTAGGATCTGCAGGCTATCCATTAGGTAGGGAAATGGGCAGACTGGGTGGGCCACGCAGTCCTTATCTGCTAAATTCTATGTTTCTATGTTGTTTACCCCCTCGCAGTGACATTTTGCCAGCGAGGTCCCCACAGCGACTACAGCACCTAGCCCTGGTGGGAGACCCACTGTAACCCAGTGCTGCCTGTCAGGGGTCTTGCACCCCCAAATCAGCTCCAACTGGGTTGAGAATCTCATGAGATTGGGGTGTGGGAAGTTGAGGCAAAGCCCCTTAAAACAAAGAAAACAATAGATTACAGCGTGACTGTAGAATGCGGTCGGCCTGCTGGTATCACAGAACAGGGCGTTCAACAGAAATACTGTCAGACTCCTGTCGTGGATCCTTTCTATGTTACGGGGCATGGAAAGTGATGGGAAAGGGCAGGATAGTTGACAGAGGGTGGGATTTGCATGCCATGGGAGGCAGAAAAGGAAGTGGGAAAGACACTTGACAGGCGGTTGGATTACATAAAAGAGGCACGGGGCACAGGAAGCAATGGGGAGATGGGGAGATACTTTACTGAGGGTGGGATTATTAGTTGCATTGTGGGAAGGATGATAAGGTGCAGGCTTAACATGATGCCGCTCAGCTGCTTGCTGGGTGACATCATGCAAATCAAAACAAAGAGCCACCATGTGATGTAGGGGCTCATTTCTTTGAAATCCATGAAGTTTCCACAAAAGCACGGAAGAGTGTCATGATTAACCTGTCTCATAATTGGTCTTACACTGTTGGAGCCCATTGCAGACTGCTCTACGTTGGACTGACAGTTACACACCTTTCAAATCCACCATCAAACAATAGGTTGCTTTGTGCAAGCACAAACATGAAAATAAATGACCAACAAAGTGACCTAGACTCCATAGCAACCTGCATGTTTAGTCCATGGTATACTAAAACATTGAAACATAGATTTTGTCATCAGAAAAGGACCTTTAGGCCCATCCGATCTGCCCCTGCCCCTGCCTATTCTGCCACCACTTATCTTAGTTGGTCATAGGTGTCACTCCCTCTCCAGTCCTCTCCTAATATGTCCCTGTGCCTATCCCATGCATGCTTGAAGCTCCCACCATCTCTGCCCCCACTATCTCCTCTGACAGGCTGTTCCATTCATCAACCTCCCTTCCATCAAGAAGTATTTCCACACATCTCTCATGATCTTCCCCTCAGATCATTGCATGCTCCTTGTTCTAGTGCCTTCCTTTCTCTGAAACTAGCCCTCCACTTGCAACTTGCTCACCCTGTGAGGTTCTTGTAGGTTTCAATCATGTCACCTCTCACTCTTCTCTTTCTAAGGAATACATGTTGACTTCTGCTTCGCTATAAGAAAATACACAGATCAGAACAGGTCTAGACTTAATCAAATTTCCCAATTTGAGGAAAGCTTTTACCATATTTAGATTACAAACTTTTCATTCTAATCTGCTGAAAACATGATTTGAAGGTAAACCTAACAATTGTGGAGCTTCATAGTGAGGCTGTAGGCTTGGCATTATAAAAGATTCTATTCATGTTGTTATTTGTTATTCAAAATATTTTGCCCAGAGAAAAACTGGAGATGCTATTTCTTTTCTTGTTCACTGGATCCTCCATCTAACCAACATTATGATTAATTGTCTGAAAAGACCTGGCGTTCATGTAGAAATGTGCTCCCTTTCTGGATGCAATTATATAGAGAATAAAGGATGGGGTAGTGTGGTACGAGAATTTAATGTACACCCGAGGTGTGAAATGTTACATAAACCCTGAGAGCGAAGCTCGAGGGCTTTATTAAAAGCATCTCACACCAAGGTGTGCATTAAATTCTTGAACTACACTACTCCATCCTTTATTTTTTATAATTGCTGCTCAGCAATTTTTCTCCTTCCTAATTTCTTTTTTTGGCAACCTGACTTTAGTGAAAGAATGAAAGATACACACACACACACACACAACCCATACCTTATTGTCTTTCAGGAGAATTAACATTCTCTTTTTCATTTTTGTTGCTTCTGTTTTTTTTGTTTGTTTGTTTTCAGTTTTAAACTTACATTCTGCCAGTTGGGATTGGATTAACAAGCACTACAGCAGCAGCCATCACAGCTCTGGTCAAGATCACGCTGGATACATCCCAGGGTGGATGAGTGGCAGGGTCAACCAGGTACAGCTTTTTAAGCCGTAGTAGGCAGAATCAAATGAATAAATTTAATAACACTAATAAAATACTGCAAAACAGGTCATGTTCTGGTGGCTTCTCAGTAAGTGAGTGAAGGAGCGCCATATTTGTGGAAGTGTTAATCCTGCCCACACACAAAGCAAAAGCCAATAAGGGAGCACTGTTTGTGAATGTCAGTATTGTGAATTCCATAACAACCCATGGGTTATTATGGAAAATATCAACTCGGGCAGAACAAACAAAAATTGCTGACCAGTAATTGTAAAACAGAAGTACACATACAGAATGTCTTTTCATATCTGATTTGCTCTTTATTTTTTCATGGTTCTTACTGTAGTTCTTTATTCTGTCAAGACACACTACTCATTATACTACTATATGATGCTGTAATTTGTATTGTGAACTTGTGATATTGTTGTACTCTGTAGTCATATATTTGTCTTTGAAATGGCATCAAGCTGTTTAATAAAATGTCACCTGAACTGACAGCTGTATTAACAAGTATACTAAGGTGACTGTTTTTAAGTCAGAAAGGAACTTTTTTCCATGGATTTGAGACTTCCTGTAAGTTTATTTAGATACTATGCTGCTGAGGCAGCATCATGTCTTAACTTTCCATCCAGTACCTAATGATGGTCATTTGCCTGTAGAGTAGTCTGAGTCCTGATTGGAAATTTGCAGTCTGTGTCGACACTGGCTTTCTTTTCACTAGAACTGGAGGGTGCCAGGTTTTCTTACTGCTGATATACAGTACATACCATATTGGTTGCACTTTTTGAATACAACTCATCTTCATAGACTTGATTTGCTACTGGTGTCCTAAATGCAACTTGCATTAGATTTCTGAAAATCAAATTTTATAAAACTTATATTAGATTTCTGAGAATCACAATGTATAATTGTCAAGTGGAGTTCCAGATTATTCTTGAGCATTTAAATTATTTTGTCTGTCGGGTGCATATTGTACTTGTGCTGCTGTGTGAAGTGCAATAGTCAGTGCAATGCTTCTATTTAGTAATACCTCACCTATTGAACAACAGGCAATGTCTCACACTCTGTTTTTATGATTGCTTGTGCGCATGTGCAAGAAACATTATGTGACAGCTTAGGAGAGAAGTGGGTTATGGAGGTGTGGCACTGTGGCAGCCAAGAGAGGCACAGCATTTGGGGGCTTGGCAGTGGTGGCCAATAGATGCATAGTGTGCTGATGACACTGGCTTCTAAAAAGCCACCAAGTTCTAACATTTTCACCGTAGCAATCGGCTGGCCTCGTCATTGCAGTGTTAGCCATTCTGCTGCAATGAGGGAGTGATCCATCAGTGCTGGGTGAACTTACCAATTGTAAGATTGTTTGTGAACATGGTGGGGAGCTTGCTGCCTGTTCACAAACAATATTGAAATCCGTTAGCTGGGGGTGCCCAATCTCCGTTGGCAGCATGTACCCCCAGAACAGTGTTTTTGCTAATAGGGTCACCACTCCCAGTCTGCTTCAGTCCCTCCTAGTTGTGTTATTTCAACGGGGAGCCCACCCTTGGTGGCATAATGCTCCCCATAAAAACCCAGTAGATTTGTGCTGAGAGGTGCCCAATCCCCTCGGCTCTTGCTCCCCTTTTGTGCAGACAGGGGTTCCCAATCCCTGTCGGCTACGCTCTCCCAAAAAACACTCCATTGGCACGCTGGAGAAAGCCCTGCGTACAGTATGTCCCTGTAAAAAGTCCCACCATTTTTTTTTTTTTTAACCTGTGAAAAAGAAAATGGTCCTCAGCTCTCCCTACCCTCCCACAATCCGCACCCACCCACTGTGCACTCTGCCTCCTCACCACCCCTCACCCCATACTTACCTCCGAGTCTGGTGTAATGACCTTCAGTGAACCAGGAACACATCTGCACTCTTCAAAGCCGACCGCAAACTGAGGAAATGCCTGTAAGCTGTATGATGGCATAAATAGTTTTTTTTCAACTTTGATGCATATCTAAGGCATTTTTTGGAATTCTGGCACCAAATTTTGTACATGGGTTTTTGAGACCCGTCCTCATAAATTCAGGCTGTCATGGCATTATTTGGTCCCAAAAGTGATTATGCGGTCACTGCGCAGAATCACCTTTCAGGACTGATTAATGAAACAACAGTGCCAGTGTTCATGAGGTGGGCTCTCAAAAAGTGTATGTTGCAACATTGGTGGAAAAAAATTTAAAAAATTGCTGTTTCTGTTGTGCATTCGTGGTGCTATGCCTTTCGTAACTTCTTGTTTTTGCAATATTTTCACTCCAGATTGTCAACATTGTCATTTTCTGCACCTCTGTATGAACAGTACAGCTGTCCTTTTCACATGCTGGCCAAAATGTGTTTTCACACTTCTGGCGCAGAATAGTGCAATCACTGTGGGAAATCAATGTTCGGGACACATTACAAAAATCACAGTGACACTGTTCATTAGCAGAGGTCCTAAAATGCCTATGTTGAAAATTTAGTGACAAAAGTCTATAAAATGACTGCGTTATGAGCATCCATTGTGCAATGTCCATGCACGCTCATAACTCGCACATTTGCAATAATTTCACTCCAGATTTTCAACATTGCCATTTTCTGCAACTCCTTATGAATAGTACAGATGTCATTTTCCACATCCTGGCTGAAATGTGTTTTGCACTTCTGGCACAGAATAAAATGGTTGCTGTGGGAAATCAGTGTCCAGGACACATTAAGAAAACCACAGTGACACTGTTCATGAGCGTAGGTTGTAAAATGCCTATGTTGAAAATCTGGTGATGAAAGTCCATAAAATGTGTTATGTGCATGCGTTATGCAGTTTCCAAGTATACTCAGATCGAGCATTATTAATATTCCCACTACAAATTTTCAACATTGTCATCTCTTCACACCTTCCTATGGATGGTACAGTTGTCCTTTTCATATCCTGCCCGATCTGTGTTTTCGTACATGTGGTGCAGAATGGCACTGTTGCTCTTGGAACTCAATGTTCGGACACATTGACAAATCACAATGCCACTCTTCATGAGAAGAGGTCCCAAATGCTTTCATGATGTGGGTCACAAAAGGCCATGTTCAAAATTTGTACTGTAAATACCAACAAATGCCCAAGGCATTAGGTTTTTCTAACCATAACGTCCTACCCTGTACAGGCAGACAGCCATTGTGTTGTGCCTTTGGATTGCCAACTATACTGCTCATGCATCCCACCCCCACCCCCAGCCACTGACAGGCATCAAGGTGTACCTTGGACTCTTCGTCCCAGACTTCACCCCATTCTCCTATGCTGCACCCATTTCAATGTATGTCCATATGGAATGGGGTGACTGAAGCCATAAACCTTAAGGCACACCTCAACACGTGTCGGTGTCTGCAGAATAGAGTGAAGGACATTGCATGACCTCATGGGTGATGACCAAAAAACTTACCCCAATGCCTGATCATCTCTACAGGATGGAGGTGGGGGTGGCGTGAACTCAATACTTCACTACCATTCCTATTCTGCATCTCTCTAACTCCTGAATTTCCAATGCTAATACCAGCAAGCAAACATTCAGCATTGACAAATGCTTGTTAATTTATCTCAGTGTCTTAACTTACTTTGAATGCAAGGATTTACAGAGACCCAGGCTGTGCCTGTAAAAGGACTATTGTCCCATTAGCATATAAATAAAGAACTGTTTGGTGAAAACCCATATATAAAAGTGACTGTAACTTTGAAATTTGATATACAAAATGCCAGTGATGGTTGTATTACCATGATTAAGCAACTAATCTAATATTATTGATACCCTATTATTGTGCTGTACAGGTCTCAGGCTCTTGAACTTTGCTTTTCTTACTTACTGGAGTTGCAGAACTTTTCATTCACATTGTGGTTTGTAAGGGCACCATGACATCATCCTACTGGTATGTAGTATACACCTGAGCCTAAGGCAAGGGTGTAGGCTCAATATGCTATGCTTAGTTTCATCTTAATAGTAATTACAAAAGCAGGTTTTCCACACCCATGTTTTTACCTAGTGTGTTATTCAATGTTTCTTGCAAGAAAAATGCTTTACTGTTGACTAAGAAAAGGATTTCATTTTATTCTTTTTGATTTCCTCTTGGTTACTCAAATACAAGCAAACTAAAAACCAACACCTTGCTTTTAGGGTACCTACTGATAACCATTTTAAATCTGCAGGCCAGTAAAGCACAAGGATATCAAGTGAGTAAGTAGCTTCAGTTAGAGTCTTCCCATAGTAGTAATAGTTTAATAAGATTATGTTCAGGAAAAAAGATCAAACAAAATTCCATTGCCCCAACATGCTGCTCAAGTGTGCCTGCAAATTATTTAAAGTTATTACATTTTCTTACTCATTTTTTCTTCATTCCATAGTTCTGAAAGGGGGGTTATTAGTCTTATCATTTGGCTGAACCATGGTAAGCCTGACCACTGATGGCAAAGTGGCACCTCATAGATCATGTCCCAACTCTATCAATGTCATTATTACAAAGTGAGCTGCTGGTACGATGACATTCTCTGTCTGTCTTTGTGAAGGCACTCTCAGGCTTCATTTGTTGAAACAGAGTGCTAGCCCCTAAGGGGCTCACAGGTGGCAGTAGTGAGTGTGCTAAATGGGAGAAGACCATAGCTCTTTTGCTCATGGGGTGTGCATAGCATTTTATTTTATTCAGGAAACAAAACATTGAGCAAATGCTTGTTTTTAGTTGTGCTCTGTACAGTTCAGATCAGTCACACAAATAAAATCAAACATAATAAATTAATGCAAAATGTACAACACACGTTACCATATCAAACAGCAAGGTCCGGGGTATTTACTTATGTAATAAACCACCATGTCAACGTATCATCAAGCAGGTGGTGGAAAACACCTACTGGAGTAAATCTACTGTGCAAAGATTATCAGGCAATTACATAATGCCAGCTTTAGGATCCGATTACTAGTAAAAAAGTCTAGAATCATTTTACTATGAGAATTCTTTAATTTGAGAGGTATTTTTTTGGCATGTTACCTCTTCTGTATAACTTTTCTAATACCATACTACCATGATATTTTAAGTTACAGGAAATTTAGCAGATTTGTAAATCAATCCCAGTTCTCTTATTTCCACTCCTAGGACATAACCACTTGGCCAAGCTGACTGCTGCTTTGCAAGTTTGTGGTTTGATGCACTTATGAGACAAACTGATCCCAGATCTATATGGCTGATAAACAGATCCAGGGCTAAGGGAGAGCCAATGTAAGAGTTACTTTTGGTGAAAGTGACAAGAGTTGGCACTTTAGCTTTGAGTAAGTACTGTCAATGTTTTGGGCTCATTGGAGTCACTTCAATTCAACCACGTAGCCAATAGATAAACAGTGAAGTCCACCAGGATGCAGCACAGTACTTTGCAGTATTACAGCAAAGGGCTGCAGTATGCCACCATGAACTATGACATTCAATGGCAAGTATGTCCTTTTGTTATGGATCAATTTGTGAGATGTTTTTGTTGTGTTACATCCTGACTAACTCCACTGTACTACAAGAGAGCTTCTAGTCCTTTCTCTGTGGCAAGCTTTAGTCTAGTGGCAACCCTTCCACACTCTAGTCACTTCCCACCCTCCACAACCTTTCCTTCTATGTAGAAACATAGAAACATGGAATTTGATGGCAGATAAGGACCACTTGACCCACCTAGTCTGCCCATTTCCTACCTAATGCTTAGGCTACAGATCCTAGTTAAACAACAGCCTATTTCTCCTAGCCCCCACTAGAATTGCCTTTTGTCTGTCCCATGCATTCTTGAATTCCTCCACTGTTTTTGAGTCCACTACCTCTCTCAGGAAGGCTATATTCGATGTATCCACAACCTCTCTGTGAAAAATACTTCCTCACGTTACCTTGGAGCCGTCCCTCCACTATCTTCAAATTGTGCCTGGGTTGTTCTTGTACATCTCTTTTTCTGAAAGATACTACCATCTTGGACTCTGTTTATTCCTTTGATGTACTTGAAAGTTCTGTCATGTACCACTTCTCCCTACTCTCCTCGAGTGTATACATATTAGCTTTTTAATCTCTCTTCAGATGGCTTCTGGTACAGACCCTGTACCATTTTAGTTGCCCTCCTCTGGACAGCCTCCATCCTGTCTATGTCCTTGCTGAGATAGGGTCTCCAGAACTGGATGCAGAACTTCAGATGGGGTCTCACCAACTGTCTGTACAAAGGGATAACAACTTCCTGTTTTCTACTGGTGATGCCTCTCCTATGCATCCCAGTATCCCTCAGCTCTTCTTACTGCCTTGTCACATTGCTTGCCCACCTTAAGGTCATCTGATATGACTATCTCCAGGTCCCTTCCATTTGTGTAGTTGTTATTATCTCACCCACCATTGTGTACTCGTCCCTGGATTTTTGTTTCCCAGTGCATTACTTTGCACTTCTTTGCATTGAATCTAAGCTGCCATATATTTGACCATTCCTCCAACCTTGCCAAGTCCCTTTGCATCCTCTCCACCCCAGCTTCTGTATCAACCCTGTTGCAGATCTTTGTGTCATCTGCAAAGAGACATGCTATTCTTCTAGTCCCTCTTCAATGTCACTTATAAAGACATTAAAGAGGACTGGTCCATACTGAACCCTGTGGTACCCCTAGTAACCACCATTTCTTCAGAGTAAACTCAGTTTACTATTACCCTCTGTATCCTGCTGTCCAGCCAATTTTTAATCCAGGCTACCACTGTGGGACCCACTCCAAGGCTGGCTAACTTGTATATTAATCTTTTGTGAGGAACTGTGTCAAATGCCTTGTTAAAGTCTAGGTAGACCATGTCCACTGCCCCTCCCTGATCTACCACTTTGATCACCCATTCAAAGAAATCTATTATATTTGTCTGATATGACCTTCTCGCCATGAATCCATGCTGCCTTGGGTTCTGTGCCTCGCTGCCTCTAGGAACTCAATAATTCTTTCCTTAGAAGTGATTTCATCATTTCCCTACCACTGAGGTCAAACTAACAGGTCTGTAGTTTCTGCCTCTGTCTTGCTCCCACTTTTGTGAAGGGGAATCACGTCTGCCCTCCTCCAGTTCTCCGGTACTACACCATCCTCCCATGATTTGTTAAACAGGGAGGTCAGTGGTGTCACTAATTCTATCCTTAGTTCTTTTAGAATTCTTGGGTGAATCCCATCTGGACCCATTGTTCTGTCCACCTTCAGTTTTAGAGTCCTTTCAAGACCCTTTCTTCCATACCTGTCAAGCTCATACCTCAGAATCTAGGGACAAAGGCTTAACAAAATCAGGGGCAAGGACCAAATTCAGGGACACATCTTCAGAATTGGTGATATCCTCTCAGAAAGCTGGTAGAATAAGTGACTTAGTGTAAAATGCATTTTTAAGGAAGAACAAGTTTGTAGCTTTAATGTTTGACATTATTTTATGCTTACGACACCCACTGTTTGGTCACAGAAATATAATTTTAGGAGGGACAGAGTAAATTTTGAGGCAAAATCAGGGACGTTCCTGAAAATCAGGGACAGTTGAGAGGTTTGCTTTCTTCTGTGAATGGACTTGTATCGACCTCCCTATCCAGAGTGCTTCTATTCTTTGATTTAAGTACCTCCCCTCCTCTTCTTTTGTGAATACCGAGCAGTATTCATTCAGTATTCCTGCTTTTCACTGTCATCCTTGTCCACCCTCCCTTCCATTTAGTAAGCCACACTATCCCTCCTTCATCTTTCTTCACTCCCTAATGTACCTATAAAAGGTTTTATCCCCTTCTTAACTGAGTTGGCTATCTTTTTCTCAGTTTGGGCTTTTGCTATTCTAATTGCCTTCCCCACTTCCTTCTGCTTTTTCTCTGTCCTGCTCCTTTTGTGTTTCCTTATACTTCCTAAATGCTGCCTTTTCTCCTTAACCTTCCTGCCACCTCTTTTGAGAACCGTAGTGTTTTTCCTTCATTTTGCTTCACTGATTTGCTTCACACAAATGCTTGTTGCATCTATGGCTATATTGATGTTTCCCATGTTCCTCCACCCCTCCTTCTTGCCAGTTTGCTAGTGCTTTTCTGAGGCACTCTCCCATTTCCCAAAGTCAGCCCTCCTAAAGTCCAACATTCTTGCCTTTGTATGGCTCAACTCTATGGCTGTGTTTATTGTGAACCACGCTGTTTTGTGGTCACTTTTTCTCAGATGGCTACCCACTTCTAGATCTGAGATTCTTTCTCCATCCCATTTGACAGTACCAATTCTAAGACTGATCACTCTCTAGCGGGTTCCACCACTAGCTGTCTGAGGCATGACCCCTGCAGGGCAGCAGGAATAAACCTGCTTTTTGATGTGGCTGTAGCCAGGGTGCTCCAGCTAATGTTTGGCATGTTCAGGTCCCCATCAACAATAAAACCCCTTTTCTGCCATTCTAATGATGCCTTCAATCATTTCCTTGTCCATTGCCTCCTATGGCTTGATAAATACTGTACCACAACAGAAAGGGAGGGAGAGGCAACAGTAAAGATCCTCTAGGACCTCTCATTGTGCATTATTTAGGTAGGAATGTGCAGACACTGTGGGCAAATGGACTTTTTCTGACAGCAGATTTTATATTTCTATGCTGTATGTATTTCTGTATTGTCAGTTGGCTAAGTCTCTCCCTTATTATGAATCAGTTTGTCAGGTAAACTAATTAATGATAAATATAATAAGCTGCTTCTTTTGCCCAACATTACTCTAGCTTCTTATCTATCAGGCCTCACTTAAACTGTCTAACATGTGCCCACTGTATATCTTAAATCCAGCTACTACATAATTTTGTTTTTGCACCTTCATGGTTTTGCTATAATGCACCTAATATAGTAATTTTTGTCAATTGCACACTCCCTCCTCCCTGGAAACTGTGTAACTTATGTATTTTGTAAGCCACTTGAATTGTTTTATATTTTATATTTCTGTCATTTATTTCCAATACTTGCATTTTACTGTTCTTATTTATTTATTGAATTTTGTTGACCGGTTAAGCCACTTAGACTAGAAGCCTCTTTTCAGGGGCGACCTGGGGGTGGGATACAGATGGTAACCAACTGAAACTGAACCAGATTAAGCTGTTGGGTGGTATTTCTAGTGAATGGAGGAAAGTTGGCCAGGACACCAGGGAAATTTCCCTACACTTTTCAAGAAGTGCCATGGAATCTTTAACGTCCACCTGAACAGTATACAATCTTGCCTGTGACATTTCAACAGGGCACAACACTAGAGACTACAATGCCATGTCACTGTAGTGTCCACACTGTAACCTGGCACAGTCTGTCAGGGTCCTGCACCCCCGAAATCAGCTCTGACTTGCAGTTGATAATCCTCAGTGGGGGTGTGAGTGGTGCAGTCCCCTGAAGAAAACACTTAGTTTTCTTTGAAACCAACAGTCAACTGCAAAATGTGGTCGACCTGCTGGTTTCACTGTCTGGTCGCTCAATAAACTTTTGTCGATGACCAGTCATGGAGCCCACCGAACAACCACCAGACCAGGCAGATGGGATCTTGGTTTGATGTCTGTTCCAAAAATTGCATCTCAGAGTGCAGCACCCACCTCATGATGCACTACAGTGTCAGTATTGGGATACTAACCCTAGTGCCTGGTGTGGGGATAGAACCCACCGCATTCTGATCTCCCAGCCTCAGAGGCAAGTGTGCTACCTGCTGAGCCACTGACACTGACTTGTGAAGGATTTAAAAAATCTGCATTAGAGTGAATGGAGAATGTGCAGCACTTGAAGACCTCTTATATGGCAAGGAGTTCTTCCCTGCTGCAACTTGTATGCTGCTATCACAATTCTGCTTAACAACTGCCTGATAGATTCACTTTTCAGATGGCATCTTTCTCATCCTAACCTCCATCTGATAAACAACAGGGCACCAATTCATTAACAAATAATGTTTACAGAAGGATTAAGAAGGGTAGGAAGAGGAGAGTGAAAAGGGAGGACATGAATGGGAAAACGGGGGCAAAGGGAGGAAACAGGAATGGAGGTACAATAGAGAGTGAGGGGCAAATGGAGTGGAGAGCCATGTCTACTAGTGCAAGGAGCAAGAAAATAAAATTCCTTACCTTGGAGCAATCTATAAGTGGTAGCCTTAATGGAGCACTAATGGAGCATAATGGAGCACTGACAACCACAGCTTGGAGGCTTGTCATATCAGGCAACACCATGTTTTCGAAGGACAGAACAGGGAGAAATGGTTGGGGGGTTATATGTGAGAGACGGTATAAAGACCACAAGAGAAAGAAAAGAGAAACACCAAGGGGTAAGAAAGGACTGAATGTACTATGGGAGAGCTTATAGACAAGGTTTGCAGCATTTATCTGCATGGGGTGTATACAGACCAACAACACAGAGATGAATTAGAAAAGGGTTAGGAAGCCATTTCTAGAATGGCAGGGAAAGGAGAGGTATTAATTATGGAGATTTTAATTTGCCAGATGTAGACTTGCACATTCTGGCTGTGGCTACAACAAGAAGCAGGGCTATCCTCAACTCCCTACAATGGGCATTTCTCAGGCAGCTGGTTATGGAACCCACTAGTGATGGGCAGCTCTGGACCTAGTATTTACAAACAGTGAGAGCACTGCAGGCATCACAGGAGACAGGGTAAACACAATCATTGTAGTCTGTGGTTAGCATATAGACTGAGCAAGAGGAAAACACAGTACAATAAAGGTCCTGAACTTCAGGAGGGCAGACTTTAAAGAAATTGGAGACTGCTTCAGTAAATGCCTTGAAGATTAGAAATGGTTGGGGTGGGGTGGGGGTGGACCCAATGGAAAAAAGATCAAGTAGGAAATAACTAAGGCAATGGCATAATGTTTGAAGGAATTAGGCAAGGGAAGAAGTAGGAAAAGGCCACTGTGGTGTCAAAGGAGGTGGCTAAGGCAGTAAAGATGAAAAGAAAACTTTTAGAAAAGTACAAGGAGACCCAGACAGAGGTGGATTGGAAGATATATCTGGAAAAACAAAGGAGACAGGAAGGAGTGTGAGGCAGCTAAGGCCCAAACAGAGGAGAGGATCACCAAGGAGGTCAAAAAGGGACAAGACTTTCTTTCAGGCAGTTAAGAGAAAAGAGGAAATGAGAAGTGGATAGTGAGACTCAAGAGAGCAGAGGATATTGAGCAGAAGAATATCAGGAAAAGGGTAAAATTTTAAATGAGCATTTCTACTCAGTGAAGTCTCAATTGGGAGGGTGGACTGGCATGTTTCAGCAGGCATGTGTGTGAGGAAGGAGTGGACACAGTCCATTTTCAGAAAAGAGAATCCAAAAGGGTTTGGAAGCCCTAAAAGAATAAGGCAATGGGACTGGATGGGATTCTCAAGGGTTCTAAAGAATTTAGCATGGTGTTTGCCACCCTCTGGCAATACCATTCAGCCCCCTATTTGAGACGGATAGATCAAGAGCACTGGGGAGGACCAGTGTGGTCTCTTTGAACACAAAAGTGACAGCAGGGAGAAAGGTAGCAACTATAGGCCAGTCAGTCTCACATCAGTGATGAAGAAATAATTGAGACCATGATGATGGAGAGGCTAATGGAGTACCAGAAGACAAATGGGTTTTAGGACCACTGGCAGCATGGTTTCACAGGAAGAGGTCATGCAAAATACTCATATATTTCTATTTTTATAATTTCTTTTTATGCATAGAAACATAGACTTTGATGGCAGATAATGTCCACTAGGCCCACCCCTGTCTGCCCATTTTCCTACTTATTGGATAAGCTGCAGATCCTAGCTAACCAAAAAGCATACTTCCTCCTACCCCCCACTATAATTGCCTCATGTCTGTCCCGTGCATTCTTGAATTCCCCATGGTTTTGACCTCACAACCTCCTCAGGAAGGCCATTCCATGGGTCCACCACCTTTTGTGAAAAATTTTTCCTCACGTTGCTCCTGAGCCACCCTCCATCTTCAAACTGTGCCCCTTGTTCTTGCACATCTCTTTTCTGAAAGATTCTACCCTGTTGGACTTTGTTAATTCCCTTTGGTACTTGAAAGTTTCTATCATGTCCCCTCTCCTCCTTTCCTCAAGGGTATACATATTAAGTTCTTTAGTCTCTCTTCCTGTGGTTTCTGGTGTAGACCTTGCACCATTTTAGTTGCCTTCACTGGACTTCCTCCATCCTGTCTATGACCTGCCAGAGATAGGGTCTCCAGAACTGCATGCAGTACTCCAGATGGGGTCTCACCAACTGTCTGTGCAAAGGGATGACAACTTCCTGTTTTCGACTGGTGATGCCTTTCCCTATGCATCCCAGTATCTCCCCAGCCTTTCTTACTGCCTTCTCACATCGCCTGCTTAACTTTAGGCAATACATAGACTACCCCCAAGGTGTCCATAATACAGAGGACAGATACAAACTGTAGTACTATTTATCACCAGGATTAACCAAACCAACATACAGCAAAAGTTTCATTGCAACTTACTTTACAAAACTTATCATGGAGGATTATGTATATATTTTCCCAAGTAGTCTATTTTCTATGTTCTAGGTTCCACCTTAAGTTTTATTACACAGTATAATATATGTATTGCCAGATCTGGATAACCTGTTTCAAGGAACCCAGTTCTTGTTCTGTTGCATTATGTACAGAACCCAGCTCATGAATTTCTTTGACCGGGCGACTTAGATGGATCAGAGGAGGGCAGTGGCTGTGACCTATCTGGACCTCAGTAAGGACTTTGCACTGTGCTGCATATGAGGCTAATGAAGAAACTAAGCAGTCTGGAGGTTGGGGAGAAAGTGGTAAACTGGGTATCAATATGTTGAAGGATAGAAGGCATAAGGTGATGGTAAATGGCAGACACAGGGGATGGGAGAGTGACTGGTGGGGTGCTACAGGGATCAGCACTAGGACTACACCCTATTCAATGTCTTCATAAGTGACATTGCTGAGGAACTGGAAGGAAGCTGTACCTTTCTGCAGATGACACAAATCTGCAAGAGGGTGAACACTCAGGAAGGGTAGAGAGAATGCAAAGGGATCTTGGGGAAATTAAAAGAGTTGTTAGGAAGGAGCAGCTAGGTTTCAATGCCAAAAGTGTAAAATTATATATTACCATGGATGGGGAAACTAGAAGCTGTGTATAAGATGGGGAGGTACTTACAGTCACCAAGTAGAGATAAGCGAAGTAAACAAAATTCGCTCCATGTAGTAATCCATAAAATCACACCCATTTTGTAGAGCAAATGCGGAATTTCACCAGGCGGAGGGCAAAATTATCCCAGCAGAACAGTGAAATTCCACCTTCCACAGCAAAATCCCACCTTCCATGGTGAAATTTCACCTTTAGTGGTGAAATTTCACCTGTTATAGGTGGAATTTCACCCTAAGAAGGCGAAAGTTTGTTGCAGAAGTCATAATTTTGCCACAAAAGGTGTAATTTCACCTGCAGAAGGCAAAATTTCACCTAGGCAAAATTCAGCCTTAGGCAGCAAAATTTACACTGCTCCGCCAGGCGAATTTTGACACTTCGCTGGCCCTTTGCCAGCAGAATTAAAATCACTGCATCTCTATCACCAAGCAAGAAAGGGACCTCAAGGTAATTATATCTGATGATTCTTAAGGTGGCAGGGCAGTGTGCAAGGAAGTAGACAAGGCTAGTGGGATTCTGGATGTACAGAGAGGGGATTTCTAGCAGAAGAAGGGAGGTGGTGTTGCCACTCTATCGCTCACTAGTGAGACCCCACCTAGAATACTGTGCCCAGTCCTGAGGCCCCACCACTGTATGGACATTGACACAGTGGAAGCATTTCACAGGAGGGCTACCAGAATGGTGCAGGATTTGTACAGGAACCCATATGAGGAAAGACTGCAGGATCTCAACATTTACTCCCTGGAGTAGAGGAGAGTGAGCAAGGATATGACAGACCTATAAGTACCTCAAAAGGGTTAACAAGGTGCAGGTGAGAAGTCTCTTTCAGAGGAGGAAAAGTCTCAAACCACATGAGCATACAATGAAGCTTGGGGGCAGTTTAAAAGAAATATAAGGCAATACTGGTTTACAGAAAGGATGGTGGATGCATGGAACAGCCTTCCAGAAGAGGTGGTGGTGGTGGCAGAAGACAATGGTGAGCATCAAACATGCATGGAATAAGGATGTGGGTCTAATAAGTAGAGAAAAGGGTGACTGATGACTGATTAACCTTCAAGGTGTCAAAATAGGCAGAGAAAAACTGGGCAGACTGGATGGGCTACCAATTATTTTCTATGTTTCTATGCTGAACCATTAGCTTCATGCAGAACATTTTAACCACTGTTAAAGAAGATTTTTTTTTGGGGTGTTAGGATGCCAGCAAGATGGCAGCTTAAAATGTTGCTCTGTCCTTCCCTGGGCTGATTTGTGCATTTAGCAATGTGATCCATGACTATCAGGAGAGTCTAACGCCAAAGACAAAGGGCCAAAAGACCACCGCAAAATGTGAGCACTTTGAGAAGTCTGCATAACCCTAGGGAAGCACTGATGTGAGCAGAATCATGCATGTCTCCAGATTCGACCTTATGGGGCACAGGACAGGCCACAGTCTGCTGGCCACCTCATTGTGTATCAGCAGGGTACACAAAGTTTATCTGTATGGAGGACTTTTCTTCTAGGGTGCTTTTGTTATGACCCCCCAATCCAACAAAGCAACACCAGGTTGGCTGGGCTGGGTAGAATATCAAATAAAAAATATCTGCACTGGTTATAAAAATGGCCTTCTTTTGCAATTGCCGGGCTACTGAGCATAGTCCACCAGACACTTTGACCACTATGGCAGATTCCTTTCTTATTTCACAAAGATGCTGGAACTTTACTTCTCCAAGCAGATGGCATCAGTGCCACCCTAGCGGGTAATGTGGCAGATGTACATTGACTAGAATACTATTTTAATGTGGTCAAACAGTGAGGGAGGACTGGTACCACCAGCAGCACAAGATCTTGCAAAAGCTGCAGGAGCATGAGGCCAGACTGCACACACTCTGGGAGAGGCTGAGGACCAAGAAAATCTGGGATGCCAGAATAACATCAAATTTTAGGAATCCCCAAAGGGGTCGAGGGTCCCAATATATCAAGATTCCTTACTGATTTCATCCCACAGATACTGGGAGACAGATAGCAGGACCCAATGGAAGCGGAGAGAGTGCACAGGATTGGAGGTAGAGTGGGACCCCAGGAGCTCCCTCACAGCCAATCATTGCCTACCTGCTAAGGTACTCTGTTAAGGAGCAGGTCTTAATGGCAGCTTGGGACATAGGGGACATAGACTGGAAGGGAGCTCGTATATCCTTTTATAGAGATTACTCACACAGATTGGCAATGAAATGGATGGCCTACATACATATTGAAAGAGTAGTAAAAGACAACAATTTCAAATACTGCTTTAAAAGGCTGACCTTCTTCATGTCTCCAAGAATTTATTTATTTTATTATTTAATTTTTGTTGACCGGGTAAGTACACTAGACAAATTCTGCCTATTTTCAGGCATGGGATGCAGATGAATGCCAACTGATTTTGAACCAGATTGAGCTGTTCGTGGTATTTCAGTGAATGGGGAAATTTGGCCAGGGTACTAGGAAATTCCCTACTCTGTCAGCAGGGGCTTGACTTCCTGGTAGCAGAATGGAGGGACCCAGTTGGGAGCCAGACAGAGGAGGAGGAGGAGGAGGAAGTGCTGATGTGGCAGGAGGGATAGAAGAATTAATAGAGACAGCAAAACAAGATGTGGAAAGACAGGAGCAAAGCTTGAATGTCCTCCTTCACCCAGTGATGGTACAACAGGAATTGCAGTTGCAGGATTTATTAGATATAGACAATGAGAAAGTACAACCTATGGTAGCAGATGATGAGAAGAAACGTAAACGAACTGAGTGAAGCCCTACTGTCATGCCTTTAAAAAGCTTACTTCATGGTCTGGACCATAATGTTTCAACCTTGCACTCTTTCCTTCTGATTCTACAGATTTGTCCTGTTACCTTTTCTGCTTTTTCTGGACTGCTTCTGAGTGGTGTCCTGAACAAGCTCTGCTAAAGCTGGTTGGTTGTTTCAAGATGAAATTTGGGTTCCAGACCCGAGTACTCCTCTGCCTGGTGTTTCTGACAAAGAACAAAAGTCTTTATCTCCGCATCATGAACAAACTGTTTTAGCTTATAGGTGCAGATGCACTGCAATTTTCTAATCCACCTGAGCTGGTGGTTCCCAGGGTGTGGCGCCCTGTTACTCTTCCTGTGTCAGACACTGCAGGTGTGCTTGCTGGTCAGTCAGAGTCTGGAACACCTATTGTTTCTACTCTTGGTTCAGAACTTGTTTTGCCCTTGCCCTCCCCTCCTGAGTCTAAGGGTCTGATCTCAGGTATGTCTGCTCCTTCCATTCCAGAGTTATTACCTGCTTCACTGACTAAACCTAATTGCTGCTCCTGATAAATCTGGGCCTCAGACCAAGCCTACTGGCTATGCTGGTTTGTTTCACAAGCTGATGGAGGCAGCTCAACGTCGTTTGTGGTGAGACTCTATTATAGGTGTGGTTTTGACTTACCCCGGACCAGAATTATGTGGGAAGCACCTGATTATTGAATCACTTCATTTCACCCCATCCAAAGTATATGCATTCATCCACTTCTCGGGTGATCATAACTTTGACATTAGTTTCGTTCTGCCGGTTTGTTGGACAAGTTTTGGGCTGCTTATTATGAAGTAAAGAATACTCCCTTGCAAACCTTTCACAGCTATTCATATTACTAGACCCACTGCTAAGGTGGTTACTGTTCTATTTAGGAATGAGGGGTTAATGTGTTGGATATTGTACTGGCCGGAAAAGCATTGTACAGTCAATGGTCTCCTTGTGCCCTCATTGATGATAATGACTTCTGGACAGGGGCTGGAAGTTTTCATTCAAGCTTGCCTTAACTGAGGATGAGATTCAACATTTGCCCAGTTGTTTTTATTTGGACAGGGATAGGGTATTTTGTTTTATCCTGGCCAGCCTTGATCTTGCTATCAGTGTGGCTCCACTTCCTTTCTCAATTCTAACTGTGTCCTGCTGAAATGTTCTAATTGTGAAACCCTTGGTCACTCCATCACTACTTGTGAGGTTCCTCCTTCTTGTAATCTTTGTAGTGGGAAGACCACATTTTTATCTTGCCCTTGGGCGGCACATAACTCTGCTGATTGTATGGAGCATGGTTTTATGTGGATACTGCCACTAAAGAACATGCTGCTGAGCCTCATACTCCACCTTTGATCTCAGCTTCCCTTGTAGGTCTGGTATGATCATGCAAGCTCTTTCTGCCCTGCTGTTTGCTTGCCTGTTTCTGTACCCCATGTTGCTGCACTTCTCCCAACCCTCCTCCAGTTCCACTTGTAGTAGAAGTGGTAGAGGCACAGAACCTCTTCCCATGGAGCCTGTGGCTTTCCAGATGGTTCAGGCTAAGAGATCCTCAAGAGATTGCAGTTGAAGGCTCAGTTGCCTAGCCCTATGCCCATGTCTAATTGATACAACCCTCTACAGACGTGGAGTGACATTATGGATAGTGAGGATTCAGAGTCTCTGTTTGCCCCTCTCAATATGATACCCTCCTGGATGATTTGCCTCCTGCTGCAGCAGATGTCCCATCTACTGTAAAGAAGAGGTCCACTAGGGCTTCTAAGAAAAACGTAATTAATGTCTCATGGATTGATTGTTTTCTTTCTCTTTTTGATTATGTTGTCCTTTTTACCCATTTCTGTTGTCTGTTTGAATGTGAATAGCATAAAATCTGATTTCAAATGTAAAGCCACTTATGCAGCTGTACAGCTGACTGTATGATATTTATTTTTACAGGGCACTATACTTTCTTCTACTTTGGAGTTATGTAAAGCTACTACAGAATGGGTTTTGGGGACTTCCTTATGGTCTGTTGGGCAGGATACTTGTTCGGGTCTGGGATTTTGTTTTTGGGTACTGATTTGAAGGTCCAAAAGGGTGGATATTGAATTGGATTTTTTGATGGATATTGTTTTACATGTTTGTTTGTTTTTTGTCGTCTAATTAATGTTTATGCCCCTCAACAAAAAGCACATTGTGTGACCTTTTCATAAATTTAAACCTTTTGTTTACCAATCATCCCTGATTTAGGGAGGTGATTTTAATACCTCTCTGAGGAAGGATGGTACTCAAAAGGTCTACTGTGATTCTCATGCTCTAAGTGCCACTTTACAGATAACTGCTTTACGAGATGCTTTTGAACTTCATCCTGACGTTTATAAGGTCATGTTGAAGCTTATCCCGATACACTCATACAAGTGTTTAATGCATTTCTTCTAGAGGATAGGATTGCTACTAATATGCATGAGGGTTTGATGATTTTTTATTTAAAAGGGATAGAATGATTTTGGAAAACTGGAGACCAATCACTCTTTTGAATACAGAATTCAAGATGTTTGCCAAACTTTTATTTAGTAGGATTTTGGGTGTTCTGCCTGATTTGATTCATAACTCTCAATTTTGTTCAGTGCCCCGTCATTCTATCCAGGATGTGTTGATATTGTTGAGGAGCTTTTTCGGGGAGGTGTTGCTCATGGTGAATATTTGCTTAGTATTGAGCAAGCTAAAGCCTTTGATCAGCTTTCCCAAGATTTTCTTTGGTACCTTTTATTTATGTATGATTTTCCACTTGAATTTAGAAATTGGATACAGATATGTTATTCATTGGCATATGTCTTGCCTTATGTGAATGGGAGGGTTCGCACCAGATGTTATATTAGGAGGGAAGTTAGGCAGAGATGTCCCCTTAGCCCAGTTTTGTTTGTTTTGGCTTTGGATCCTATTCTGCAAATACTGAATAGATCACCTTCATTGCGTGGTATTACTGGTCCAGATTTGGGGAATTTTGAATGATCGCTTATGCTGATGATTTATGTCTTGTATTTCCTATTGTATTTATCGGGATTATGTTTCTTCGAGTGTGGCTGTCTCTTCTCTCTGTTATGGGTTCTAGTATCAATAAGGATAAGAGTTTTGTTTAAATCTTACAGTTTTTCTATGACGGATGATCACATCCAGGGTATTGTTGTTTCTGATTTGCCATAGTATTTTAGGTATTTATTTTGGCTGTAATGATGTGGCAGCATATAACTGAGAACTCTGTTTGAATTGAGGGAGGGCTGTAGTCAGTAAATGGGTGGCTTGGAAGATGGGGAAGAAGAAACGGGTCTACCTTATTAAAACCTTTTTGATACCCATGTTTCTTTTCCTCAGTCATAGTTACCCACTCCTAAATCTTTTGAAACTGCTTTAATGGCTTGTTTTCACTGGTGTATGGGGCAGTAGACTGAATCCTGTGAAACAGAATGTTTAATATCTCGATATTAAGCTTGGGGGTCTTAGGATGATTCATCCTGTTTTGTTCTTTTTTCTGTCTTTCTTTTACAAATTTAAAGCCTCTCCTCTTACACCATGACACAATTTAGGTACCTTGGATTGAAACAGGCTTGGAGGATATTTTACTTGAATGGCATCAGTCTTCCTTTATTCATAAAATAAATGGAAGTATACTTTGCCTAGTGATTGGGGTGTCATTTTTGATTATATTCATAAATGGAAAATTGAAATATCTGATGTTGTACGCCTACCCTGGAAATCTTTCTATACTTCTTTGCTTTTTGCTTATGTTCAGGCCGATCCATTTCTATCTTTCCCTGATCATGACCAGAGGGTTATAGGTCTTAGATTGTCTGATCGCCACATACCGCAATCCATGTGGGATTTGTTATGGTTAGGGGTACATGGTAAGATCAGAATGAGGGGAATCATAAACACAAAGCTCTAGCTGACAGGTATTGCCTCCAAGAGACTTGCCATCAGATTGTAGAGACTCAGGAACATCTTTATTTTGAGTGTCCTTTTGTGAAAGACTTTTGGGATGTATGGTATCAGGGTTAGAAGGAGAATGTTTTTCTGTTTGGTCAGCTCAAAGTTTGTCTTACGGTCTTTATCCTCTACAGTGGCATAATTGTCATGCAAGCACCAACCCTTAGAAGACTGTGGATGTATATATACATCCAGAATCTATATATGTTCACACATATTCAGTTCTCAAAGGGTTAGGATGGCAGCAGCTGTTCTATTTTGGGTTTGGTGTTCAGTGTGGTTTTATTTTTCAACAAAAGCAGATGACTCAGCAGCCTTATATCACATTGTAATTTTTATATATCATGGAAAAAAGATTCAGAGTGTCTTTCATTAAAGAGGGTATTTGGAACACTATTGGCATGCTTTCTGACGCTGTGGTGCCCTCATGGACTTCTCTGCTTTTGTTTTTCCTTTTATCTTTTCTTTACATTTATTCTGCTAATGTTTTTTTCTCCATTCCTACTATTCTTTAGGCTGCATTTTTGAAAGATTTAGATTGTATGATATAATACTGCTTATTTTACATTTTTATTCATTTCTTTTTAGGCTATTGGATAGTGTGACTGTTAATATTTCTTTGGCTTGATCTAGTTATGAATTACTGCTTCTTTTAATTTTCTGTTTTCTTTCCTTTTGGGGTCTACAAATGCTGACTTTATGCTTGGTTTACTTTGTATGTATATTTCTGTATTGCATCTGTTGTTCTCTCTGTTGAGAGTTAATGTTTGAATTAATACTTTCTGTTTTCCTTGTTTCAATCAGCTGCATTTTTGATTTGTATAATTTTGTTCTGATTACAATATAAATCCTCTACTCTGTTGGCAATGGTGCTTGCATACCTCTCAAGTGTCCCTCATTATGAGGAATATCCCTCATTTGCCCCTTAAAATTGCTCTGTCCTCATCCGTCCCTCATGGAAAAGGTGCTGCCCAAACAGAGAATGTGCTGTAAATTCAGACTTTAAAACACAAACTCTTAATATTCTGAAATACTAAATACAAAATAAACTGTGTACAAGTAAATGCTAAGATTTTCACAGTGTTCTGAGCTTGTATGTCCATGTTTGAGGATGTGTCCCTCATTCTAAGGATCTATGTTCCTCATTGTCCCTCATTTTGAGTGTCCAGAAATGTCCACACCCCTCATTTCAGTGATAAAGGTTGGAGGTATGGTGTTGTGTCTCTGTCAGTCAGGGTTTGGCTTCTCAGTGCAATGAACAGGTTTGATGGTGGAGGAGGAGTTGTGGAGTTGGCACTAGAGACAGCTGGTACACCAGTTTCTGACACCCGGTACCAGGTCTCTGAAGCTGTGCCTCCTCGATAGTGCACCCAGCTTCTTCTGAATCTATATTGAGAGATGTTGTTCTTGTGGACTCTAAGTCTTCATCTAAGGATTTTTATTTGCACCTTGAGGATTCCCTGGATATTGGCCATTTGCGCTTTTACAGGCAACACTGCAGCAGACAGCATTGGAATATTCCAATGTGAAATGGGCCATTTATCAGAAATTGAAATGGCAGAAAACAGGCTCACCTCCTGGTATCCCAGATAATGGCTCCAAAACCTTCCTCCCTATGGTGGAACTTCCAGCTGAAACAGAGCAGTTCTCACCCCAAAGCAGGTGACTCTCAGTGGCCTCTATAGATGCTCCAGGTTTACGGTCAGCTAATTCAGCCATGCTGAGGCTGGATGGTTGTGTCCTGAATCCGGTACTTGGATGCGGACCGAGATATACCTCTGCCTGGGTCTGATGGGAATCCTGTTGCTTCTATGGATGCTATTGACATGAAGTAGCTGTAAGCTGCACCCGATACCTGCGACCATACTACTGGATGTCCTCCTACTACTTCTGGACCTATTCCTGCTACTTTTTCAGGTACCACTTCTTTTCTCCCCTCGATTCCTCTATCATTTCTGATATTGATTCTGAGGGCATTGTTGTTGATTCCTCAGGATGTGAGGGAGGAGACACTGACTTTTTACACTTGGTCCCTGTGGATCCTCTCCTTACCAGAGACCCTGCAGAACTTTTGACTGTACCCCCTGCATTACACCTCCAGAAGCCCCTACTTATGCTAGCCTACTGAAAACACCTGTGCAACTTGCTAAAAGGCAGAGTGTGGTCCATCTTCTGTTCCTAGGGTCTTCTGAAGAGACACCCAGCAGGTTTTATGTGGGCAATAAGCAACAGATGGGCTTCCCTGCAGAGGTTTATGCACTTATTCATTCCCCTGGAGAGCAATCTTTTGAGATTAGTTTCAGAACCCTGACATCCTGAAGAGGTTCTGGATAAAATATGCTACTCTTAAAACCAAACCAGCCTGGGAATGTTTTCAAGTGATTCTTTTGTCAAAATAATCTTTCAAAGTCATTACCATCCTCTTCCGTAATGAGGGGTTAATATCACGGACATTCTTTACTGGCTGGTCAGACAATGTAAGGTTCAGGTTAATCCTGACCCAATTATTGAAGATGAAGGCTTTTGGAATGGGGTGTGGAGGCCACAATGTTCCCTCTAATTTTTAGTGTTTCTGGGTGGGCAACTGATATGAGTGTGCTGGCTACTTTGTGCAAAATTGATTCATAAAGCATATTGGGATGCCCAAATAAGTGATATATTTTATTGCTAACAAACAGTAAAAACATAACCAACACTCAAATACTCAATGCACAGTATACATATACATTCTGACACAGTCCAAACCTTGGATGTGCATTGTGCAACATAACAGTATGAACTGGAAACATGTAAACTATGTACATTTTAAAGAGTCTTGCATGGCATCTAAAAGGGGTGCTGCTGCTGATGCATTGCTAAGAAATCAACATTTACTGTTTTTCTCCTTTCTTTCCCATTCTTCCAGTGGACATATATTTTAGTAAGATCCATTTTTCCACCAATGCTAAAAACAATTTTGTTTGCATCAGCATATCTAAATGGCTTTCTTCCAAGTGGTTTCTTTGTTTGCTCTAATGCATTTCATGAGGCTGAAGCATCTTTCACAATCAGCACTAAAAGCTTGGAATGTAGTAGTAGTACAATTTATTATTCAGCATAAAGCAGTTACAATACACTAAAATCTGGACAAAATTCACAGTAAATATAAATAGACAATAAATAAATCAACACGGAACTTAAATATCTTTGCAGTGCAATTCAATTTAACAGTGTCCCTTGAGTACCTTTTCACATAAAAACCTCCACAGGACTTCAAGTCCCCTAATAAACTTTACAAATGAGTTGAAATTAAAAATTGTGTAAAGATCTCTTCCATGTTCTTCTCTTTCATAGTAAACAAATATTTCAAAAGATCCTCCAGGGCGAGGCTGAGATCCCCTAACAATCCACCCAACAGTTGTTTCCTTGTCAATTAATGTCTAGGACACAAGAGTACCACATGTTTGAGATCACCTATAGTCCCCACTCCACATTTACAATATGGAGAAAATACCCCTCTTTTTGTCTGAAATGAATGCATTGAGCATTATAGTTTTCAGTTCTGAATTTTGTATAGATTCTCCTTTGTTTAGGACAAGTTAAAAAAAGAGATAGGGCTCATATCCCCATGAAATCATTACTTTTTATAAAACCCATATAGCTTAAGCTTGGAGAGTTGAACATAGCAAGAATTTATGTCGAAGTCAATAAGCCTCAATTTGACATCCTGCCTAATCTCCTCAAATTGTCTTGTGTAATTTTTTTATAATTTAAACTTTATTAATACATTTCCTTTTGTAAAGGGGCAGTTACGAGCCAATCAGGTATGACATAGCACATGCACAACAAGAACTGCCCTGCCCACCCTCCCACCCACCTCCCTTACAGCAGCAACAGACTATATCCCTTAAAGTGCAGTGAATATTTCTGTTGAGCATATGAGTGAGACTAAGGTGGGATAAAATCCTCAGTGAGACAACGAGTAGGGAGTAGAGGGATCCCATATTTTACCATATGTTGCTAGTCTGTTATGAATACTTGCAATCACCCTCTGTGTTCGGAGGTTAGCAATGATTTCATGTAGCCATTCCTGGAATGAAAGGGCAGATTGGTCCTTCCAATGACGTAGAATGAGTTTTTTAACAGAGAGAGCAACCATGGAAATATGGTATTTCCTGATTCTTACTCTAACCAGGGACATGTCCCTAGAAGACAAACCTCAGGAGTAAAATACTTCTGAAGGCCCAGTAGGGGTTGAGAGACATCTTGATTGAATTCCATAGAGAGATAACTTTGGGACAGGACCAGAACATATGGAGGAGCATTCCTTCTTCTTGCAAGCACTTAGTACATGTAGTAGAGTTTGAGAGACCCCATTTCTTAAGTTTAATGGGGTACAATACATATTATATAAATATGGTATTGCATGAGGTGCAGTCTATCTTGGGAAACATACTTATGACAGGATCTCCATAGGGATCACCAATCCAACTGGTATTGAGGGAAGAGTGAGTTCCAGAAACTAGTTGGTCAAGGAGTCCCCGTATTTTTTATAGTACAACACCCTGTATAACTTGGATATGATGCCTGAGGATCCAGACAATAGGGAAATTTCAGGAATCAGAGCTGAGACTTTATGAGAAGAGGGAGAATTCCCCAGGGTTAAAGTGAGAAGGTGTCTTAACTGCATGACCTTGAAGTGAGATGAGACCGAATGAGAAACTTATCAATAATTCCACCTGGGGACAACCAGTGCCCTTCCCCATCTACCAGGGAAAGCAGTCTTCCATCGCCTAATTGAGGCAACCATTTGCAGGAATCTGCTTTCCGTTAATGGTAAAAGATGGTAGTTCCAAATAGACTGAGCCAAATCAGTCTGAGGAGAATAATGAAGAAATAAGCATAACTGTGCATAAACTCTTAAAGAGATACCTATTGTGGTGCAGTTAGCCATCCTTACATGGGACAATTTGAGGTAAAATAAAGTTAAGGGATCCAGGCATTTAGATTTAATTGCATCTAACTCAATCTTAAGCCAAACTGGTTGTGCCATTTCAGTGCCTGGGGATATCCATTTCACACATTTTGCTAGATGACTGGCCCAGTAGTATAATGCCATATGGGAATCCTCAGCCCCTCCTCAAGTTTTGGGGCAGCTAGCTTGTAATAGGCCAAGCGGGATATTTATCAGCCCAGATAAATCTAGTAAATATACTGTGCAATTTCTTAAACCAGCGTATAGGGATAAAAGAACTGAGAAGGGATAAGGGTAGAAAATTCTAGGAAATACATTCATCTTGATAATGTTGATCCTGCCCCATAATGATATAGGAAGTTTGGACCATCTGTCAAGATCGTGAATAACAACCTGTGAGAGAGAGTCTAGGTTATCTTTAACCCACGCTAAGGGGTTATGGGATAACTTAATGCCCAAGTACTTAAATGCTCTAGGAGTCCAACCTAAGTCTAGGGGACAAATATCATCCTTAAATACCTTGTGATTTAATGGGAAGAATAAGGAATTACTAGCATTCAACTTGTAGTTGGATAGCTCGCTAAATCTGGCTATTTCATCCAGTAAGGATGGTATTGATGAAACCAGATGGGAGAGATGTATCAGCAAATCATCTGCGTATTAATGAGTTTAATTTCATGATGCCCAACCCAGATACCTTGTATAGAAATATTTTGGAGGATGTTTTGAATGAGGGGTTCCAGGTATAAATTAAACAACAGAGGCACTAGGGGCAACCCTGCCTAGTACCTGAATAAAATGGGATGGAATTAGAGAAGCCCTGTTAGCTGAGATTCTTGCTGTAGGGATTTATATAATGCAACAACCAGGATATGAATACTGGAGAAATTTAAAGGCACTCAATACTTTAAACAGAAAGCTCCAATTCACCCAGTCAAATGCCTTTTCAGCATCCAAAGAGACCAGGTCTGCAGGAACTCAGCATCTCTGGTAGCCAAGAAGACGTATGACAACATACGCAGATGATCTGCCGAAGTGCATCCTTCATAAATCCTACCTGATTCATACTTGTTAATTCAGGAGAACCACAGACAACCTGTTAGCCAAGATCTTTGAGAGGATTTTAATATCTTGGTTTAGGAGGGATATAGGCCTATAGCTCTGGATGAGTTCAGGTCCTTGTCTGGCTTGGGAGAAGCACTATCAAGGCTTCAAAGAGATGGCAGTCAACCACCATCCCAGACAGGATATGCTGAAATAGTTTATTAAGTACTGGTAATAAAAGTTCTCAAACCGTTTTGTAGAAAAGGAAGAAAATCCATCAGGTCCAGGAGTTTTATCTGAGGGTAAACCATTAATAACCTCAGCGATTTCTTCCTGAGTTATAGGAGAAACCAGAGAGTCTATGTAATGCACTGGGAGGGAGGGCAGATGAATCTATCAGATACTTCTCCACGCTTACAGGGTTGGGGGTGCTCCATGTCCCCATATAGCATTTTGTAGTATGCTGTGAACTCTTGAACTATCTCAGTGGAGATGTTTTCAGAGACCCATCTACCAATGCCCTGATAGAAGGGCTAAATCTCACTGATTCTTGTTGCTTAACACGAGTGCCAATAGGCACCCTGCCTATCACCTTGATCGGTATAACTAGCTTTAGTGCATATGATAGCTAACTCTGTCTTTCCCAGAGTAATTCTAAATATTTATCTCTCAACACTAGGAGCTTCACCTTATCCTCATCTGGGAGTTAACCGAGACATTGGATTCGAGAACCCAAATTAGGGATAGCAAGAATAATAATTCTCTTCCTTGACTCTTTTCCTAGCTGCTGAGAGGCTAATAAGAACATCTCTCAAGTAGGCCTTAAAAGCCCCCATATAATATCCAGTTTTGCACTATTTAAAGGGTTGGATAGAAAAAAGGCCTCTATGTGCTCCCTTATGGTTTTGCAATATTTGGAGTCTTTAAGCAGTTGGTCATTAAGCTTCCATCTTGTTTCTCACTTTGACACATCCTGAATTGTCAGATCACACAACACCAAGGAGTGATCGGAGACAGGACCAGGCTGTATTGATGAGGACCTAACCCCAGATAGGAGAGTCTGAGAAATTAATATGTAGTCAATACGGACTGAGGCCTTGTGCCAAAGACCTGTAAGTGAACTCTTTGGAATCCAGATTTAGGACACGCTAGACATCACAGAGCCCGCACTGATCCAATAGGTCTCTAAAAGTCCTCTGACCTGGGATCCCCGATCTGCCACCTGACCTGTCAAGGTTTGAGTCTACAACTTGATTAAAGTCACCCCCAGGATAATCCTTATGGGTAGGAAAGGCAGGATTACATTTATAAGTCTCATGAAATAGCCAGGATCATCTGCATTAGGGCCATATATGCTACCCAATAACAGTGGTATTGACCACAGAGTACCTATAACTAAAATGAATCTACCCTCAGGATCCCTAATAAATTGGGCTGAAACAAAGGAATGCCCTGTTAATAATAAGCATAACCCACAGCTATTTGAGGAACCTTGTGCCTCACACACCGTCCCACTTGTTGTATCCTCACTTGTGAGGCTTCCGCTCTAATAAGTGTGACTCCTGTAGAAAAGTAATCTGAGTACATAATAGGCTTAAGTGTTTGAGAACCTGGAATTGCTTAGATATTTTCCTGATCCCCTTAACGTTCCACATTGCAAAATTCACCTCCTTGGCCATCTACTAAAGACTACTGAGAGTAACAGATTCAGCCCTGCAATCAGGGTATGTAACACTAATAATCTAACCCCTCCAGTTGCTGCTGTATGGTACTCCCACCACCCCAACCCCCACCAAGAGCCCAAGTTTAAACCCCCAATACACCCCCCCCCAACAAGAACACATAGCCTCTCCCCTCCCACCCCCAAACTGTCACAAGCAATGCTTAGCACAGCACTGGATCATATCCTCCTTCTCCCAGCCCCCGAACCTTTCCCTGCTAAAGATCACCCACATATCTCTAGATATAAAGCAGGTAATAAAATGCATCAATGAGGCCCAAATGTCTACAGAGCAGTTTCGGACTTCCAGAGCCTGTAAACATATATTAGTGAGTCCACTAATTATCAAGAGAGGAAATGAAACTGGATGTCATAAATGTGAATATGGCAGGTCACCATGAGAGTGAAGAGTGGAGTAGAAAATGCTTGTCCCCATGGGAACTACATCATGAACCCGAGCCAGAGGAAAACTGATATGGAGGGTAAGCCCATTATCAAGATGAGAACTTGATAAAACAAGAAGCCAGGTGAGAGCTGAAACAGGATTCTGAGATGGGAAAACAGTAGGAGTAATTACCAGGGGCTACTGACCCTAGTTCACAAAAACCCTCTGCAATACCAGGATATCATAGCAATTGAAAGCAGTCCTTCTCGAGGCAAATGACCGGACCTCATGCTACATGGGTGAACCACGCCCTCTTGTGGTCATAACCTAGTACAACCGACTTGCTGAGAACACCTGAGAGCCGAAACTGCTCAGAAATCTGAAATCCCAACATATAAAACTGATCAGCAGGCATAACTGAAAACCTTCCCTATGTGCTCCCCTAGAAACTAAACATGTAACTTTATCCCAGATGCAGTCCAAAGCAAGCCCTCTGGAGGCCCCCAAGGATTCTCCCTGAAGCACTATTCACACCCAACAGGCCAGGGCCTGAAAAAAGTGAGAGTCATGCCGTATACTAGTAGCCCAGTTCTGTTAGAGAGCATAGACTCACTTAAATTCCATTGTTAGAAGGAGCATTCTCAACACCAAAAAAAATAAAAATAAGTAACAGTTCACTCAGAAGTTCCCAGTGAATCCTGAAGATCAGGAGGCCCTCTTAGGTCATCCGAACAAATCTGGCAATGCTGATTTAAGGCTTTAGAGCGCAACTTCAGGATACTCAAAACTGAGTCATGAGCCATTTACTGAGACTTGTAACTTCACTGGGTACCCATCCTGAACTTTAATCCCACCGCTATGATCTTAGATACAATCGGTGGAAGGCTTTCTATTCAGTCTGACCGAACCAGGGATGTCTTGAGCAATTCTCAGCTTCGCTTTCTCCATCAGACTTCTTACAGGGCCTTAACTTTCTGTAAAAATGCTGCTTTTCTAGGTAGTTCAGAAAACAGCAAATGATTGGGCGAGGAGGGTCATCAGGTAGGGTTTTGGTCGCAGGGACGGTGAGCCGTTCTATCATATATGTTGGCCAAAGGGAGGGGACCAGTGACCCTCTCTACCAGTTTCTGGACAAAGACTACCATATTCTGGCCTTCTTCCCTTCAGGAAGCCTAAATTACCACATTATTTCTCCAACTGTGGCCTTCAAATCTTCGAGTTTAGCTTCTAGGCAGATAGCTTTTGATTCGTTAATAGGAGTTCAGGATCCAGACTTTCCAATTTTCTCTGATCGAAACTATTTGGGCAGTGTTGTCTGAAACTGTAGTGGAGACATCTTCTAACTTTCTGAAGAGGATTTCAAGTCAGTTGTCATATCTTTCATCTCTTCCGAATGGTTTAAATTCCTCCAAGAATCTGTTGAGAGTTAAGGGTTCTTGATCCCCAACTTGACACGAAGGATCTGGTTTCTCTGGGCCACTCGAGGCATGGGATTTCTTTAAGGCCTTCTCAGGAGTGGCGGGGGTATGTTTCTGTGGGCTTTCTTCATATAAGCCTCCATTTACCAGACAGATACCCAAAACAGGAGCACAAGGTATTTAGACACAAGGAGAACTCGAGGCAGAGGAATTAGTTGAGGTTTAAGGTTATTAAATGACAAATTTATATTCGGGAGGCAGGAGCTTAGAGGAGGAGGTTCTACTCAGCACTCTGCATCACGTGATCTCAGGTCTTGTGTAATTTTTATATAACAGGTTGCCCAATCCGGCGGGATTATTGTTTCCTTAATAACTTCAATAAAGGGATGTACATATCCCATGCTGGCAATTTGATGGTTTCCTCTTCACACATTCTGGGATATCTTTGTTGGAGCAAAAGAAAAGTTTGAATCGAAAGAGAATCTGTCGTTCACAGATGAGAGAAGTCAAGGAACATTGTCCTAACTCCAAGGCAAGAATACAGCTTGAGTTCCATTCAACAACATTAAGATGTTTCTATAGAGTTTATTCAGAGTATTTCTAATTCTCTAACCTTAGTATAACCCCAGATTTCAGAGGCATATAACATGCTCATTCTTATTTTGGCATTAACAACTCTTAATACCCTCTGACCGATGACTTCCCATCTTGTTGTTTAATAATTTTAGGGCATTTACCAAGATCCCTATTTAAATCGAATAGCCTCCAAATGTTTGGTTAAAGATAGGCTATAGAAAAATGGGCAACTAAATAGTCATAACACTTAATAGTGTCTATATGGTTACTGTTTAGCCTAAAGCGCACCTTATTCTTGGTTTCAGAGCCAAAACTACAATGTTGGTCTTGCCGAGATTAACTTTAGTTTTCTTTGAGAACAGAGAGATTCAAAGTGAGCCAATTTTATTTTAAGACCTAGGACTGAAGTAGAGAGCAAGACTAAATCATCCGCAAATGATAAGCATTCAATACGTTGATCGTTATTTTTGGAGTATGAAGATTTGAGTTACCAAGCTGATCTAAGACTGTATTAATGTAGATGTTAAAGAGAGTGGGAGCCAAAATACACCCTTTCTGATCCCCATGTTTGTCTCAAATCTCTCAGTTAAATGACCATGCTGATTATACTGGACCCTTGCCCACATATTTTCATAGAGTTTAATAACATCAGGAAGTGAGGCCTCCAATTTCAGATCCCTTAATGTAGCCCAAAGGATTGTTCTACTAATGCTGTTGAAGGCCAAGGAGAAGTCCACAAAACAGCAATATAATCTGTTTTTCTCACTTTAGTATACTTCCAGATCAGGTGCTGAAGCACATAACAGTGTTGTACTGTTGAAGGGTTCTTCCAGAAACCATTCTGTGCCTCATTCAATACTGAGTTCTCCTTGACCCACAACAGCAATCTGCCCAAAATTATCCTAGAGAAAATCTTCTGTGAAACATCTATCAAACTAATAGGCCTATACATCCTTGGGTCATTCGGATCCTCTTTTAAAAATTGGGAAGATAACACTACCTGCCCAACTAGCAGGGCAAGAGTACACCTGAACCAGGCCATTAAACAGCAAAAGAAAAGGAATCCACCAGTTGGGAAAAACTTATAGAGATCACCTAGGACCCCATCCAGCCCTGGTGCTTTATTTGCCTTAAGCCCAATCAGTGACATCCAAGTTTCATCCTCTGTGATCAAGATATGTATTGGAAAAATGTCATCCTCCTGTATTTTGAGAACATCAGGTGTCTCCTGCTCTTCATGAGAATAATAGAGCTTGGGAAATGAGATGCCCAAACATCAGGTGTAATATAGAGATTCAATCCTATTGGCATATCTATTATATCACTGAGCAACAATATTCCAAATTGCATTCCATCCCTATCCAAAACAGCCTGCCTCAGTTTTTCTAAAAGTTCCTGAGTATGTTTATGTCTCTCCCATTTGAGAATGTTCCTATATTTTTCTCATTCAGTCTTTTGCAATTTAAAATATGCTGCAGACTTATTTCTTTTCTTCTTATGCTGTCTTAGTTTTCCTCCAAACTCTTTCTTTGCCTGTAGGCATATCGAATTAAACTAAGACTTTTAAAAGAGACATAGGATGATATGTTGTTTTACATCTAGGTCCAAGTAAAGAATGAATAGTTTCCCAATTCTCCAAAATATTAAAGGCCTTACTTTTCTCCAGGACCAACTCGTGAATATCAACTAAGACTCCTGTACTAAGAATTTCTGTGAAACTAGCTTGATGACTTGGTCCCCATCTAATCCTTCTCTTGTTTATGACTTCCAGACTCTCTTCCTGTTGTGCCTCACTCCTTAAAGTCCAAAAGGGCATTTGATGTTAATTACAATGGCAAAGTGTGCGATTCCAATCTATCCATGACATCTAACTTTTGGATCAGCTTTACAGCTTCCAAATCGGTCCAAACCTAATCAGAGGTTGAAGAGCAAGTAGGTCCTCAATACATTAAGGATCTAGCTAGATCTCCTGAGTTCTCCCATTTAAAATACAGACATTTCTACTGGCCAAGCCCGCTAGCAATTTCCTACCTCTGAGGCTAAATTTTAGATCCTGAGCAGTCCTAGTATATGAGATATTTGGATTACTATAGATATTGTATGGAACATATCTGAATATACATCCTCCAAGAAATGAGAAGGAATTCTGGCATTAAAGTCTACCAAAATAATTATAGGGCAAGATATACTCTTATCTGGCAATTTGTCAAATGCCATTTCAAATCCTTTATGAAAAGGTCAGCGAGATCAGTAGCTCTATTGCAAGGGGAAAGTATATATTGCAGAGAATGATCTTCTCTTGTTCATTGCTAACCGTTAGAGCCAAAATACCCTCTGACTTAGTAGACATGCTAGTGATCTGAAAATTTAGCAAAGTTTTAATAAAAAGGAAATACCCCTTTAAATCTTCCAAATGTTTTTTAGTTGCTGGAAGAGTAAAGACAGAATATCCAGCCAATTTGAGATTTACATTTTCTGTACACCATGTTTCTTGCAGTTCAATAGTATCACAATTATCTAGAAACCTCACTACTTACAGGTCAATTATTTTAAGATGGATGCCCTCAATATTCCATGAAAGTATAGAAAGGGCATCCACATCTCGATCCCCAGCTCCCTTATCCAAATCTATCTGGCATTCAGAGTTTATTTGTTTGATATTATCTACAGGCTGTAGTTGTCAGGCTAAATCAATAATTGTCAGTAGTGAGTAGGTATTAAGGTCAAATAGGTTTCCAAAGTCAATCAGGGGTTATCTGCCTCTAAAATTGATTCTGGACCATCCTTAGTCCGTGTCAACCCAGAAAAGACTTCACCCAAGTCTAATGTGTTAACTAAATGTATCCCGAACAATCCAGCTTGCTGGCCAGAGAAAGCAAGCTGCTAGCTGTATGAGTATTTTTAAATGTAATATCAATCTGTGTTGTGGGATCAGGATCTACTAATAACTTTATGAACTCCACCATGTTTCTGAAGATATAAAATCCTAATGCTCTTTCCAAAAGCAGCAGCAAATCTTCCCTAATTTTCCTATGAGAATCCTTGAGTGAAACCTTCCACCCAAAGATACCTGTGGTTCTACTCAGCCATACTCTGCTTCAGTAGATGATCTTCTATCACTCCCAAGATTTTTCTCTGTGCTATTGTATCCTTCTCTACTCTACACCTCCTATGAAGAATCTCTTCAGGGATGGATAACACTGTGTAGGAACCCTTATACATGATAGCTTCATATTCAACTTGGAATGTAGCCCGTACATCAATACATTTAGCCACCATGCTGTACTGCACATTAGTCAAAGCAAAGTGGATCATGTCAGTAAAGGATTTTAATGATTCTCCCTTTTATTTTTTCAGCAACTATAAATCTGAAGTCATTGTACTGGCTAACAATTTCTGCCTGGTCCACTGATGAAAATAAATAGTCCTGATATTTGCTGCACAGTCTCTCAATATTTGATAGCTAAACTCAAAGCTGCAATGTAGCATTGCAGCAAAATCAAAAGCAGATCCGTCAGAAGGTTCACCAGCAGGAAATTAGCTGTCCAGATGGTCACATAACAGGCCAATGAATTGCACAATTGTTGTTGTGTTTACTTCAGCTGTAACTGGCCAAAAGCAGTTTTACTGGTTGGCTCCAGTAGACAGTTTCACCCAGGTACTAGCTTCTTATCTTTTTATTTTTGCCCTAGCAAACTGTACAGCTGTTGTTAGACTACTTTTCCAAAACATCTTAGACAACACTGTCCACTCCAAAAGTACATCATTTAATACTGTTATGGCAATGTGGTATTCAGGGTTGGACAGCTTCATAAAATAGTACTTATTGCTGTTTTAAAGCCCACAATATTTTTTTAATAACTCCAATGTTCTAACTTGTCATAAATTTTGAAGGGGTTCTTGGTCTCATCATCCAGCTGAATTATGATCAAGTCTGTCCACTATGGCAAAGTGACCACCTCCATCGGTCAGGAAAAAGCATCACATTTTATCTTGCCATTCAGAGGTGAATAAAAACATAAAATAAAATGCAATCCAATATCCCTGGTGGTCCAGTGGACCCCCTCCACCACCCACTGGGCCCCATGTCCCGCTCCCCTAGGTCAGCAGTGGGTGGCAGCATCCCACCACCTGCCACCCCGCCCACCGACTGACACCATCAAGTGGGCTGTCGCCCATTGGTCCACACGTGAGCCAATGGGCATGTCATACCATCAAAGATACATTCCAGATATGTGAATGGTCACATATCTGGAATGTGTAGTAATGGTATAGGCTGCACACCCATTGGCTTACACTGTGGACCAATGGATGTGGCTACAGCCCTACTAATGGTGTCAGTTGCAGGCAGTGGGTGGCAGGCAGGTGGCTGCAGTCCGCTGCTGACCTGGAGGAGCGGGCGGTGGGGCTCCAGTGGGCAGGTGGGAGGGGGTCCACTGGACCACCAGGGATATTGGATTGTTATTTATTTTACTTAAGCCCACGATTGGGCTGACAGCAGTTCACCGACCACCAGGGAGTTTGGAGGGTCATTTCTGTAGGTATGTCCACAATCGGGCATGGGGGCACCACCAGGTGCAGCCGGAATCAGGTGGTCACCCACAGGTGGCAGCTGCCGTGTTGCGCCCCCTGCACACGGCAGCTCACCTGTGGGTGGTCAGCTGTTGATCCTTTTTGGGGATCAACTTTGTGTGGCTAAGTAGGGTAGCTCATGCATGGACTCAGCACATCCTGGGCTGAATATCAGGATATGTAGAGTATGCATGGGCACACCCGCACCTGTGCTGCATACATTACTGATGCACTCTGGCACATTGGGATTTGTGCCAGGCACAATTCCCATTTGAATATCATGCCAGGATGCATCAGTGGGTTGCGTGATGGTGCAACACTGTTGCACCACGTAAGCAACCCTTTGAATATCTGGGCCAGCACATACAAAAAATTAACAACTAAATGAAATACTAAAGAGGTCAAAAGAGCAAGGGGAGGGACAAAGAAATAACATTGGGAGGTCAAAGGTCAAAATAATTAATCTTATTATATGCTCAATATATATCTCATTCATGTTAAGAGATAAAGAAAACTACAGTAACTAAGATAACCAAAATAAATAAGAAAAATGTTAACACATCAATCTAAAAGAAGGTCAAAAGACAAGAATTCAGAATATTTTTTTCCTTTACAAAAATGGTAAAATATCCCATGCATCATTTAAACCAGTGGAATACAGAAAATTGAACCCCTTTAAACATTCAGTTTGCTTTCTCTTTGACAGAAAATTCTGCATCTGTTTCTCCTCTGGGGTTGATCTTACATGATCCATGTCCTTTTGACCTCCTTCCTAGACTGATGTATTATTTAATTATTATTTTTATCTGTGCTGTCTTTTGCAGGAGTTTTGGAACCAATCTAAATTTGATTTTGGGTCCCGAGTCTCTTCTTATGTCCTTTATGGTGAGCTACAAATTTATTTATTGAAGTTTGAATTATCTGTCACTGAATGTTTCCTTGGACTTTTATTCAACTGCCTTGCCTGTATGTCTGTTATATCTACTTTTAGACTTATTTAAATGTGTTTAATGAATTCCTCGATCACTTTATACACTTTTTAATTGATGTTTTTCTTTAAGATTTGGTTTTATATTTGGATGTTTGATCCCAGTCACCCTCCCCTTACAAAGAACCCCAGGGAGCTCAAGCACTGGGGCTTTGTTTGTATTGTTCTTCTGTCGGCTGGCATATTAAAACACTGTGCATCAACTTTGCTTGTGATGTTAAATTCATTTGTGCACCTTTTCCTTTTGCTTTACTGTTTGTAATTGTTTTTGAGGTACTGCATCTAGCCCGTTGCACCTTGTGTTTTTTCTGTTTTCAATTTGAACGGTCTTAACCCTGATTGGCTGAGACACAGACAAATTTCTTTCTGATACTAACTTACATGTTTTGCTATTATTAATGTGGCATGGTGTTTGCATTCAACCATCCTATAGAAATATGGTCCTGACAAAACTATTAAGAATTTGTCAGTCACAGTGCCACTTGCACTGCTGTTGTACTGGTTTGCTTGCACGCATTTCTACTATATACAGTATTTACCCAAGGTAGACCAGATGAGATCTAATACTGTATTTCATTTGAAATGGTGCCCAGATTTTACATATTTTATACTCCATTTATCCAGGATAGTACAGGTGAGATGCAATATCCCATTTTTAGTGTGGCCCTGCTTTTAGTATATTTTTATAGGACCGATCATCTTAGATGCAACATCTATTTTTCCTGTGGGGTTTTTCTGTGTATTTCTTGTTTGACAGTTTTCAGCATATTTACCAGGACAACCAGCTGAGATGCAATATCTAGTTTTCAGCAGAGTCCTGTTATGATATTTTTATACTATAGTTACCAGGATAGCACAGATCAGAAGCAATCTGACATTCAGTGGGATCCTGCTTTTACCAAGTTTTACATTGCATTTATCAAGGACAGTTCAACCAAGATGCAATATCTCATTTTGATGGGGCCTGATTTTACCAGTTTTATCAAATTTACCCATGGGAGGCAATGTAGTGTAGTGGTTAGGGTACTGAGCTACAAACCTGGAGACCTGGGTTTGAATCCTCTCAGCCCCATTTGCATACTGTTTGACCCCAACCAAGTTATTTAACTTCCTTCTGCTACCAGGTTGCACCTGAAAACAAGATCCAGCTAAGTGTGCCTTCCATGGTTAAACAAGTTCCACTCCCTTTATCCATTAGTGTAATGTATATACCTAGGATAGCCAACCTAAAAACAAGTTCCAGTTTCAGTGGGGTTTAGCTTTTACAGTGTATTTTTCCCAGGATAAAACAGCATAGAGGCACAGTTCAGTGGGGCTCAGCTGTACTGGGGTCCTGCTTTTACACATTTTTATGTTTGCTTGCATGCATGTGAGAAAACATAGTGCCATCATCCAAGTTTTCAGAGGTGTGGCAGCCTCTTCCAATTCAGGCAGTGTGTTTGCAGGCACGGCTGCAGTTCTCCAATGCCTGCTGAGCTGTCTATGACAGCAGACAAAATGCAGTGGTGTACAGTTGAAAGGGGAGCTACACTTCAGTGAGCAGTGATAAGATGTTGCCTGCTCATGCGCACTCCCCTACACACACACACACACACGCATGCATACTACATGCTTGCCCTCACACTGTGTAGCCGAAGGGTGCCCAATTCCTGTCGCTGTGCTGCAGCCCCCAAAACAGAGTTCTATATGCCACGCTAGGTGCCCACCCCAGCTGGTTACACATCAGTATAGCTGACGGGGTTCCCAATCCCCCGTCGGCTCCACTGATCCCCCCAGAGTACAGGGTGCCACGCTGGGAGCCCATCCCAGTGTGGCAACACATGCTATCGCTGATGGGGTGCCCAATCCTCATCGGCTCCATGCCCCAAACACCAGCTATCCTTGTGCCATGCTGGGAGCCCACCCCAGCTTGGCAAATGTCCCGCTTCATTGTCATTTAAAAAACACCTGAAACTCTAAATGATCCTCAGTGTCTCTGCCCCCACCTGCACCCACCCACTGTGCACCCTGCCTCCCCACCCCCTCACCCCATACGTGCCTCCGGACTCCAGTGCGATGATCTTCGGTGGACTGGGATCACATCTGCACTCTTCAAAGCCGACCGCTAACTGAGGAAATGCCGGTAAGCTGTATAATGGGATAGATAGGGGTTTTCAACTTTGCTGCATATCTCAGGCATTTTTGGAAGTTTTGCACCAAATTTTCAACATGGGGTTTTGAGACCCCTTCTCATGAATGATCATGCTGTCATGGCGTATACTCAGCCCCAAAGGGTGATTTCACAGTCACTGTGTGAAATCACCTTTCAGGTACTGAGTAATGAAATGACTCTGCTCTTCATAAGGTGGGCTTCAAAAGCCTATGTTGAAAATTTGGTGGAAAATTCCTAAAATGACTGTTTTACAAGAGTGCATTGCAGTCCCTACACACGCCATAAGTTCACAAATTTTCAATATTTTCACCCAGATTTTCAACATTGCTATTTTATTACACTTCCTTATGAGCAGTGCTGCTGTCATTTTTCACATCTTGCCCAAAATGTGTTTCCACCCATGTAGCGAAAATGGTGCAGTTGGTGTGCAAAATCAATGTATGGGACACATTAAGAAAATCAAGGTGACACTGTTCATGAGCAGAGGTCTTAAAATGGCTATGTTGAAAATTTGGTGACAAAATTCCTAAAATGACTTTTTATGAGTGACCATTGCCAGTTTCCACGCACCATCGTAAGTTCATGACTCTGTAATATTTTCAGTCCAGATTTTCACCAATGGCATTCTTCCACACTTCCTTATGAACAGTACAGCTGTCATTTTCACAATATGGCCGAAGGTGTTTTCACACCTTCAACGCAGAGATGCATGGTCGCTGTGGGAAATCATTGCTAGGACAGATAAAGAAAATCACAGTGACACTGTTCATGATCGGAGGTCCTAAAATGCCTGTGTTGACAATCTGCTGTAAAAATCCCCAAACTAATTACATTATGGGTGTGCGTTGTACAGTTTCTATGCACGCCGTGACTTCCTCAGTTTTTAATATTTTTACTGCAGATTTGCAACATTGCTTTTTTTACACCTCCCCATGAACAGTATAGCTGTCATTTTCACATCCTGTTCGGAATGTGTTTTACACCTGTGATGCTAAATGCTGTAGTCACTGTGCATAAGCAGCTTTCAGCTAACAAACTGATATTGCCACTGTTCATGAGGTGGGGATCACAAAAACATGTTCAAAATTTGGAGTGAAAATACCAAAGAATGCCTGAGATATTAGGGTTTCCAACCATAACACCCCACCCTGTAGAAAATGACAGGCATCTGGGGAGTGACTTGGGATTCTTGCCTGTAATGCCTATATCATTCCACACCCTGCAGCCAGTGACAGGCATCGAGGTATGCCTTGGACTCTTCGGCCCCAAAGTTCACCCCATTCTCTATACAGCACCCATCTCACCATATTTCCTGATGGAATGGGTGCGCATAAGGGCCAAAGACCCCAAGGCACACCATGACACTTGTCAGTGTCTGCAGGGTAGGGTGTGGTGAAATGGCGGCCATTATGCCCTGATGACCCAAAGGCACACCCCAATACCTATCACTTTCTGCAGGGTGGTGGTGGAGTTGGCTTCAGTTCAATACTTCACTGCCATTTCTGTTATGCAGCTCTGTAACTTCTACATTACTAATGCCAATGCCAGCAAGCAAACATTTGGCATTGACAAATGCTTGTTGTTGTATAATTTTACTCAAGATAGACCAGATGAGATGCAACATATCATTTTCAATGGTGTCATGCTTTTAAACATTTTAGATTGTAGCTACTCCAGGATAGACCAGCTGAGAGGCAATATCTAACTTTCAGTGAGCTCCCACATTTTACCCCAGACTGCCAACATAGTCTTCTTATATGGGCTCACACATTTTGATCCCAAATTTCCAGCATAGTATTTTTATTACCAAACTTTATGATCAAGAAAGGTGGAATTTTTGAATTCTATTTAAAGGTGGTTTTGCAGTGCAACTAGAAAACATTTTGGAGGGGATTTCACAAATGACACCTGTCATGTTCATCCAGTGGGATAACAAAAGTCTATGGCCCAGATATTCAATCTACATCAGGCTGTGGCCCAAGATTGGGCACAGCTCAACTTGGCTGCGAGGGTGTGGACTGGGTGATATTCAATGGAGCTGCACCATGGCTCAGCAGCATTGAATATCACGCCTAGCCACCCCCCAGTGTGCATGGCACAGTGGCACTGTGCCAGCGCAAGTGGCCAGAGTGAAGCATGAGGGATGCGCTTAGTGCAAGTTCCATTGCGCCATGCACAGCAACCTCGATATTCAAAACTTGACATGCAAATGGGGCCATAATGTATGCAAGGTGAAAATGGGACCATTTTGCATGTCATTATGGTCCCCATTTGCATGCGGTGCACCGATCCTGACAACTTAAGCCTGGTGCCCTGCCAGGTAGTAGCCGTCGGGGACCGACTACCCCCTGCAGCTGGCAATGTACTCCACTGCCCGATCACGGGCATTTGTATAAAAATGAATAATTCCATTATCCTGGTGGTCTAGTGGACTGATGTTCACTCTGATCGTGGTATTTGTGTTAAAAATAATTAAGTCTTGGACGGAATTATTTTATTTTATTACAAATGCCTGTGATCGGGCATGGGGCACTGCCAGGTGCAGCCAGAGTTCCGTGGCCACCTACAAATGGCAGCTGACATGTTGCACCATCCAATGTGGCAGCTCACCTGTGGGTGGCCATCAGTTGTTCCTTTTTTTGGATCAACTTTGTGTTGGTGCAGGTAGGGTTGTGCATGCATGGCCTGCACATCCCAGGCTGAATATCGGGCTGTGCAGGGTATGGGCGTGCACTTACCTGCGCCAGACATTACTGATGCGCTTCCAGCGCATCAGGATTTGTTGCTGTGCACTTTTCTCTTTGAATATCATGCCAGGGTACATCAGTGGGTTATGCATGGCACAACACTGTTGCTCCATGCGCAACCTTTGAATATCTGGCCCAAAATGCACACTTGGGGCCACAATCTGCAAGAATCACAAAGTCATGAGTAAATTTATTTTCTTTAGTTTTTATTGACCAGGTAAGTTCACTAGACAATTTCTGCCTATTTTCAGGCACGGCCTGAAAGGAGGGAGATACAGATGAATGTTAACTGACCATTAACCAGATTAAGCTGTTGGTGGTATTTTTAATGAATGGAAAATTTGGCCAGGGACTAGGGAAATTCCCTACTGAGCAGTGGGGGCATGCTGAGGATGGCTGACTCAGTCCTTTTCTGAGTGTGAATGGAGAAGGAGGTGTGGATGGCTGGAGAGCAGGAGGCTCCTCTACAGGTGCAACTCATGGAGTCGGGAACCTTTTACGATGCAGGAGGACTGGAACCCGGGACAGCCAAGGAAGTGGGGATTCAAAAGAAGTAGATTTATTACCAGCTCTAAAATCAGCTTCAGAGGAGCAGAACCAAACTGGAAAATCTAAAATGAAGTGAGACAGAGGAAAGTATTGGCAAAGGAAGGCAGAATTAAACAAAGATCTTGAATTGTCAAAAAGGCAACTGTTTCTGGAAATAAAATAGACTTTACAGAGAATCCACTGACAATCGGCAGGAGTTGTCAGGCAACATCCCAGAATATGTCAGATACCATAGTGATGGCTACTACAGCAACGGCTGGACCAGTGATCTTTCAGACTAATGATGACAACAACCAGGAGAATGTTACAGTGTTCTCTTTTCTGCAAAACCCAAAAGAGCGTGTCACAAAAAGCAACAGTTAAAATATCTTAGGCTGATGTTTCGTAAGAGCCATGGTCAGTTGAAAGCTCACTAAAAGCAACAGGATGGGTGTAGTCACCTACTACGCAAAAATGGATATCTGGATTTGCTCCATAGAGATCCCTGGGGTATTGTAAGACATCAAACAGTGACTAATGAATGTCCTGCACAGCAGGTAAAAGTAATGATGTTGTAACTGTGGCAGAATCTAATACTGACTTATTGCTGCTGCCAGAACTACTGTTGACCCAAACCCAACTCTAGACTTTCAGAAAATAACTTTGTTATAGACAAATAGGGATTAAAATGGAAAAAAAATACAACTGGGCCAGAAGAAACTTCAGAACAGGGTATACCCAGTGATTTGGACAAACAAAATACCTACACTTCTGAACAAGGATGGTCGAGGGGCAGGCAGCAGTCTAATTGATATGCATCCTTTTTTCAGAAGCATGTATTCCCAGCTAGAAGATATAATGCTGTAAGACTGGTATACAAAGGAGGTTTGGAGATATTCCCAGACTGGGTATATGTGGGACGAGTGATGTTAAAAGAAAATTTAAAATTTAATGCAGCAGAGTTATATGCCCTGATCCATGTATCTGGAAAATACCTTCGATGTTAGTTTTAAAACACAGAGTGGTCTTGAACAATTTTGGACCAGGTACCAGAAGGTCAAAAATACCCCTTATGGGCCCCTTTCAGGGTAATACCATTATCAAAGCCCACCCAAAAAACAGTCACTGTTCTCTTTCGAAATGAAGGAATCAGCATCGTGGATTTATTGTTAAGACAAAATGTACAGTCTTGGGGCATCCAGAGGTAATATTTGATACTAAAACATATGGATGGGTGGTGGAAAGTTTGAGTATCATTAAAGGTAATCAATGGAGAGATACAACATTTACCTAATTCCTTCTTTTTAGGGGTGATAGAAGAGAGCTGTTATATCCTGGGCAACCTAAAACTTGTTATCAGTGTGGTTTCTGGGATATATAAGTAATGCCTTTGATAAAATCAATGTGTTTTATGTGGTTTACTAGGACATAGCAGCACACAATACACCAGTGAAGCAAGGTGCAATTTATGTGGAAAACGTTAGCATTTTATTATGTTTGTGCACAAGCAGCAGGATCAGGAGACTCAGAAGAACAGAGGTTAATGGTAGCGATGGCTCAAAGAAAGAATGCAAGGTACAGATAAGGGCCTCCTCCTGTATCTGCTACCCCTCCAGTATACAAGGGAAAAGATGAGGACTGCACAGGAAGCAACATCTGAGGATCAAAGTGTAACAGAGGGGTGAGGTGGTCAGAGAAACCTTGGGTAGAACCTGAAGTTAGAAAACCCAGTCCAGGATAACTGAAATGCCACCCCACATCCCCTGTACCTGCCCCAGATATAAGGAAAAGGATAACCAGACGAAGACAGGCTTGAAGCTGCCAGCATCTAAAGTGCAGAAGACTTCAGAAACTCAGCTTATTAAGTATGGCCCCCCCACAAGATCTAAATAAATGTAGGGGATGAGTCTGAGGCCTCTTCTGGGGACCAAAGTCACACTGAGGTGGTGTCAGACTCAGAGTTGAGTGAAATGGGAGATGAGATACAAATACTAGGGAAGAATAGGTGGAAAAATTGCACCAAAAACAAGCCTGAAGTATCTGGAAATACGTTAGGAAAAATGAGAAAAGCAAAACTAACCCCAGATGATGCAGCAAATGAAATTCCTTATGGTAAATGTAAACAGCATTAAGAACAAGTTAAAAGGCGAGGATAACGTTTTTGCCTAAATTATAATAAAGCAGACATTATTCTAATTTAGGATATAAGATTGCATACGACTCGAGAAACTTTACAAACATCAAAAGAATGGTACAAAGTGGCCTCTACTGGTCGATAGGACTGGAGAGATGTATGGGGTAGGAATTTTATTTACAATTCCAATTCTAGTGTTGAAAATTTTAGAGTTAGAACCTGGATAAGTATTGCTAATAGATATCAAATATGAGTCTAAATTTTGTAGATTAATAAATGTAAAGGCACCATAATCGAAAGCAGACAGATTAGAGACATTTGATATAGTATGCCCATATTTCTTTCAGCCCAAATGTGATCTTTGGGGCTGAATTCAACTGCAAGTTATCAAATACTGATAGAGGTAGTGAGGTAAAGACAACTAAAATATTTAGTGACATGAATTTTCTAAATTCAATGGTCAGAGTAGCATCCCTAGTGGATACCTATAAAAAATGGTTTGGGTTTCCCACCTTTCAAAGGGGAAAACATACTACATGGATTATTTTTTTCCTTCATCAGTGAGCATATTGAAATCTAAAAGTGTATGTAGAGGCAACATAATATATGGACCATAAAGAATTAGCTCATAATAGGAACTCGATTAAGAATTTGAGACCAGGGCTTTGGAAGTTTAACACCATGCTGCTTCAGAATGAAGGTATAAAACAACAGATGTTGCATCTCATAGGGAAAAACATTGTTTGAGCTATATGATAATGCTCTACAGTGGTGGGACAGTTTAAAAGCAGACTTGAGGAATTTGCTAGTAACTTTAAGTAAACAAAACAGAGATGCAGATAAAATAAGATACCAAACTCTCTGTAAACAGTTGCAACATGTTATGAGCTTAACGCAAATAACTAAGCATGACTATACAAATCAGATAACAAACATACAAAAATAAATGAAAGAGTTTCGTATAAGGCAGTTAGATTCATTAATTATGCAACAAACTTAACAAGGAAAGGTGGACTCTATCTGTCCATTCCTCAGCTGTGCTGAGAGAATACAGAAAAACCTTAAATGAAGTGTGGGACTTAAACAAAGTAACACAGACAAAGCAGGAAAGATTTTGGAAACAGTATCTGATTATTTGAGGGCCAGCTTCAGGAATATTCAGGAAATATAGAACTATTTTCAAAATTGTGGGGTATAATTAACATCCTGGAATATCCCCAAATCATACAAAAAGAAATAACACAAGAATTGACCATAGACGAAGTTACAACAGTAATATTAAGTTTGGAAAAGGAAAAACATCTGAAAGGATGGTTTCATGGTAGAGATTTACCAGTTGTTACGCCCAGTCATTGATAAAGAAATGGCAGCAATATATAATTATATTTTAAAGACAGGCAATTTCCAATGGAAATGACTATGGGCATAGTGACATATATCTACAAAAAGGGAAAGAAAGAATTTAGACAATTACACCTATATGTCTGCTAAATGTAGATTTTAAAATTATAGTGAAGGTCCTGTACAATAGATTAGTAAGGGTGGCTGCTAATGTAATTTCAGAAACCCAAACCTGTGGATTCCAGGAAGGACAATCACAGAACATTTATTACTGATCCGATGAATTATTGAAATGGGAAGCTATTAAATATAGAAGGCTACATCTTGACACTAGGCCAAAAAGAAGTCTTCAATTCTATTAGCCATGCCTTTTATGGTATCATATGTATCATAGATTATCCTGAGCTGTATAAAGACAGAAGTCCATTTAGCTCGCTTTAACAGTAACATTTAATACCCCTTAATATTCTTACTACTTAAATAATAATCAAGAGAATGTTTGAAGGATAACATTGTTTTACAGTACTAGCTACAATCTCAATGGGCAGTTCATTTCAAATTTTGCCACCCCAATTGAAAACCAAAACATACAGGCCTGTGTATACACCTATCCACCTTAAGCTGTAAGGGTGAGCATGGGTATTATATGACTGTTACCTGAGGAGTAAGTCCAATTGATCCCAAAGCTGGTTATCAGACAGTGCCCGATAGATAAGGCACATATCCCATCTTAGCCTTCGATATTCAAGGGAATAAAGTTCCAGATTCTTCAGTCTATCCCCATAATCCTTGTCTTGAACTTCACTAATTCTTTTGATTGCCCTTAGCTGTACCTTCTCCAGGGCCTTTTTATCCCCCTTATAGCCTAGTGCCCAAAACTGTATGCAGTACTCAGTATGAGGCCGCACAGAGGTATACAGAGAGTGCAAAACCTCTTCACCTGCTTTTAATATGCCTATGTATACATCCCCAAATTCCATTGGTCTTCTTAACCATCTGATTACAGTGTGAATGGAATTTAAGGTCATTGCTGACCCTAATCCCCAGATCTAGTTCTTCATGTACTATTTTAAGGATTTGGCCATCTAAACTATAATTCACTTTGGGATTTTTGTCACAAACTACAGACCCATCTCAAACCTACCATTTTTTGGGAAGGTGATTGAGAAGGTAGTGGTGGTTCAATTGAGAACAATTTAACCATCCATGACATCTACAAACCCTTCCAATCCAGTTTTCATAAAGACATGGCACCGAGACTGCACTGGTTCAGGTGCTTAATGATCTTCTGAGGGCGAGAGAACAGAAGAGACGTTTCTATTCTGGTTCTTCTGATCTCTCATCAGCTTTTGACACTGTGGATCATGTGGTGTTGCTAGCACGCCTGAGGCAGATTTGGGGAATATTGGGAATTGTCCTTCAATAGTTCACCTCATTCCTCACTGGGAGATCACAAAGAGTTTCTTCTGGGATTTTTTCTCAGGCCCAGCCTCTTTGTTGTGTGGAGTGCCTCAGGGTTCAGTGCAATCTCCCATGTTATTTGCAGTGTATATGCTGCCCTTGAGACATTATAAGACAGTATGAGAAGAGGTTTCACTGCTATGCAGATGATACCCAGCTATACCTGTCCTTTGCTCCTGACCAGGATGGAGCACTCTCAGTGTTTAACAACTGTCTGAAAGAAATCCAGGATTGGATGGATTCTAGTTGGTTGAAGTTGAACTCAGAAAAGACAGAGGTTTTGGTTGTGGATCCGGTCATCGGATAGAGGGGCCACTTGTTGGTGCACCCTGAGGAATTTTTCTTGGTGGTGTGCACTCCTGACCTCCAAACGGGTGCGTAACCTAGGGGTTATCCTGGATGACAGGCTGACACTATAGTCACAGGTGTCTGCAGTCATCAAGACTTCCTTTACCACCTTAGGAATATCACTAGAGTGAAGCACCTTGTTCCGTCTGACACACTACCAATGTTGGTCCACACCTTCATGTCCTCACGTTTGGACTACTGCAACTCCCTGTATTTTGGGCTTTCTGGGTTGAAATCTGCCACCTTCTGCTAGTGCAGAATGCAGCAGCCTGGTTTTGACTGGGACAAGCAGGTCTTGTCATATTACCTGCTTCACGATCTGCACTGGCTTCCTGTTCAGTGGCGGATCACCTTTAAAGTTTGTTTACTGACTTTTAAAGCCATAAATGATCAGGGTCTGGCCTATCTGAAAGATCTTCTGGTCCTTTGCTGCCCTGGCTGGTCACTCTGCTTGGCCAACAAGAGGTTGCTAGAGATTTCAAGAGTGAGTCTAAATTCATCAAGTTGTAGAGCTTTTTCCTATGCTGCACCCACTCTTTGGAATTCTCTACCATGCTGGTTACAGGAGTGCACTCCATGGAGGAATTGAAGAGGATCTAAAACTCATTTTTATCTAATTGCCTTCTTGGTGTATTGACTGTAGTGAAGCTGCTGATTATACTGTAGTTTTGTCTGTGTTTTATACTGAATTTTAATGTTCAATTTGTATTATTTGTTTTGTACAGCGCCTTGAAACTGAAAGGCATTTTATAAATAAAATGTATTATTATTATTATTATTATTATGTAAGTACATTATCATACACTTATCAATATTGAATGTCGCCATATTTTCCCTGGTCAGGAATCTAGCTCTTCAAGAGCTCCCAACAAATTCAATGCATCCAATTTGCTATTAACTGGAAGCAGGAATTGAGGTCTGCACCAGGGTCCTGTGCTCTCAGCTCAGACAGATGTAGATCTAAGAATTTGTTTGCCAGCACCAGGTTAAGGCATCAGAGCACTATAGCCAGGCTTGTAAACCAAAAAGTGTGCTAAACATGCAATCAAGGGAAGCTAGAGACCATCATGTGTGCTTTTAAAACAGCATTTTATTGCACACAAATACAGAGCTTCCAAACTCCTTACAAGCTGCCCACCTCCTCCAGTAAAACACACAAAGTGTCCTCGGGGATAGGCAGGACCTACAGACTTGGGATGTTAAGATAAAACAAGAGAAAGTAATGGTTGAAAATGGAATAAGATTTCTATGGGAAACTTTTTTATTATTATTTATTTATTTATTTCTAAGAATCAGTTTACAACCTTTGAGCCAGAGGCCGTTTCCAAAGGTACTTAGTCACATAAAGACATACATTGTGTTTTTGGTTACATAGCATAGATTTGCAAAACAATAGGCTCTCAACAGAGGCGCCACGTCACACTGTGGTCAGACAAATACAATTAGTTACAGGTACCTGTAATTGATAACAGGTGTTACACAAGTTGGTATCAAGTGAGCAATCTAGTTGGTAAACACTGAAACAGCTGGCACTGGCCAGGTTAAACATAGGCACGTGTACAGGAAGTGGTGGTGGGGATGGCTAGGTGGAGTGCTGCCCGGAGGGCGTTGTCAAGAGAAGCAGAGGTGGAGGCTATGTTCAGAGACAGGAGCAGTTACGAGTGCTGATGATGTGGTTCAGAAGGGTGGTTTTGAACTTGGAGATGGTGGTGGCATTGGTGATGGGGGCAGGGAGAGTTAAACCAGGTTGGGGCTCTATAGCAGAAGGACCTCTGGCAACGGCTGGTTCTTGATCTGGGGACCATTAGAGTGGTCTTGTAGGAAGACCATGTTGCAATAGTGGGAGGGCTCTGGTGGATGGATGCCGTTACCCCAGGGGAGAGCCGAGTAGGGATTTTTGTGAGGAGACAGGTTTGGTATCGGAGCCGCTCATCCAGGGTAAGCAGGTTAGCCTCGACATACAGCTGACAGGTGTGTGTGAGCCTGGGGGCACCAGTAATCAATCTGCAGGCTTTATTCAGGGTTAAGTGAATTTTGTTGAGTGCAGTGGTGTCGGCAGCACCATATACTGGTAGACCATAGTCTACAAGGGACAGAACGGATGATGTAACAGCGAGCCGGAGAGCATTTGGGGAAGGCAGGTCTATGGCGGAAGAGGATGCCAAGCCGTAGTTAGTGGCGGATGTTAGGCATCGATGTGGTTGTGAAATGTGAGGGCTGAGTCAAGTAACCCCAAGGTATTTGTAGGAGCAGACTTGTTCCAGTGGCTGATTGGTACTTGGAAGGATATAGAGTGGGTGGTTGCTAGCTTTGTTTTGGGGTGGGAAAGAGCATAGCTTTGGTTTTATTAAGATTGATGACAGTCCATGCCCTTAAACCAAGCCTCGCACTGTTGAAAGACTGCTGTAGGGAGTCCTAGGGAGATGTGGATTGCGGTGGGTAGCAAAAGGACAGCGCCATCTGCATACAGAAGAATTTTGCCAGGGCATGCACTGGCAGGTGTCTATGATAGAGCGAAGAGAAGGGACCCAGGATGGAGCCTTGGGGACCTCAGAGAGAATGGGATGGGTATCGGAGAGTGTGCTATTAATTTTGACACAATGAGATTGAGTGTCAAGATAGCTAGTGCACCATGCTAGGGGGCCAGCTGAGAGACCAGTATGGCAGAGTGCATTCAGCAGAAGTGGATGGGAGACGTGTTGAAAGCCTTTGAGAGGTCGATGAACACTGCACCAGCTAGGAACTGGTATCCAAGGAGGAGCGAGAAAGTTGGAGAATTCAATAAGGGTAGTGCTGGTACTGTGACCAGCACGAGCCATGTTGCCTGGGGCATAAAATGTTATGCTTAGCCAGATAATCAGTGATTTGAATGGCCACCACTTTCTCCAGGGCTTTGGGAGGGATGGAGATTGGCCAGTAGTTGTTGGCCAATGACCTGTCGCCCCTTTATGAATAGGTGTGATAATGGCTGTTTTCCAAGCTGTGGAAATTGTCCCAGGCAGAGTGACTGGTTAATTAGGCTGGTGAGGGGCAAGGACTTCATCTAGCACCAGCCTGAGGATGCTGGGGTCCAGTGAGTCACTGCCGGGATTGTTGCCATTGAGAGCTTTGATTAGGATGGGTCTGGCTTCCCGGGTGGAAATCTTGCACAGGTGGAAGCTGGGGTGCTGGAGGACAGGGGAGGTTGGTTGAAGGGAGGGTCAAGAAATTACTAGGGAGGACTGAGCTAAGGTCAGTGAAAGTGGTGTTGAACCAGTTAGCTATGATGGCAGGCCCGGTGGAGGTAGTGCCATTTCTAGTGAGCTGGGATGGGGCAGGGGAGCAAGCTTTACCATTAAGTTGCTTAATATTATCCCAGAAAGTCTGGGCTGAGCCCCAGGAGGAGGTAAGGAGGCCTGGTAATGGTCTGCCTTGCTTTCCTGATGGCCCATGAGCACTTATTCCAGGCTGCATTGTAGGCTTGCCTATCAGACAGATGACCTGTTTCAGTGGCAAGGTGCCAGAGGTTGTCCCGGTTCTAAGTAGTTGTAGGAGGACCGGCTAACCCAGGGTGCATTCTGTTTTTGGACCGGATTTTGGTGAAGGGTGCAAAGAGATCCAGGCCATGTTGAAGGTGTGAGTGAAGAAGGCGAGGCAGTGTCAATGTTGGTTGCATGCTGAATGGGGGACCAGTTTATCTGGGTGAGGAGTACTTAAGTTTTTCAGCCCACCAGGGTGGAGGCACCTGCGGAGGGTGGTCTGGGCTTTGGGTTTGGGATTGGGGACTACCCAATGAAATAGGATAGGGAGTGGTCACTTAGGGAGTCTGGGAGGACCTGGATGTTTTGGATTTTATAGGGACGGTTAGTTATAATAACATCCAGAAGGGTGCTGGTACCTCTCTTAGGGTTAAGTCTCGTGGGCTGGGTGACGAGTTGCATCAGATCTTGGGCAAATGAGTCTCTGATCGCGGATGAGGAGGTGCTGAGCCAATTTACATTAAGGTCCCCCACTAGGATTTGTTCTGCCTTATGGTGGAGGGTGGCCAGGTAATCCGTTAAAGATACCAGGGCCGGGTGCTGGTTCTTTGGGGAACGTGAGGCTGTGGGTGAGATAGAGAGGGTCCTAGAGGGGTCTGGGGTGAGTTTGAGGGTAAGAGCCTGGGCCCCTTTATAAGGGCAGGGGTGGGGAGGCGTGTCCAGGTATTGTGTCCCTGGTATAGATTGCACAGCCTCCCTCGTTTGCTTCATTGGTCCTCCCAGTATAAGGTATAGCCTGGGAGGGAGACAAATGAGTCAGGGGTGGATTTGACAGCCAGGTTTCAACCAGGGCTATGATGTCTGGTTGATGAGCCAAGGCCCAGCACTGTAGGCGTCAAATTTCTTCTGCAGGCTGCATATGTTCAAGGAGGCTACTTGAAGACCAGTGGGCTAGGTGGGTGGGTGGGAGGGGCAGGGCCTGGGTTGGGATGTATGTTCCTGTTAGGAGTAGAAGGAGGAGAAGTGCTGTGGTCAGAGGGAGGCAGATGGAGAGTTTATGCGGGAGCGATAGAATGAGGAAGGGGTTTAGTTGCACAAGGGGTGGGTAGGGCAGCATAGGCAGAGAAGGCCTGAGTGATCAGAAGCGCAAGGAGCAGGGGGAAGGAAAGGTAATGTCTGGAAGGGGGGAGGTGGAGACGAGCATATGGGATATGGAGGAGGAGGGAGGAGGAGGAGCAGTGGTAAAGGAGGAGGGAAGACAGGAGGGTGGGTAGGAATACTGGAGAGTGAGGCTGAGGGTTAATAGGGACACTAGGGTTGGTGGAAGGCAAAGGAAGGAGGAGGAGAGAGATAGGGTGATGAGCAGGGATGCATATGCATAGTTGGAAAGGGTGGGGAGCTGAAGGAGGAAAGAATGGGGTACTAGGATGATAGAGGGGAGATAGTAGCGAGAGGTCACCTCTGAGCCTAGTTGCTGCTATGGTGTAGTGGCAGTGCACGTGACTGAGATGCATAGAGTACCAGGTTTAAGCCTTGCCCAGGGTAGCAGGAAGGAGTCTGACCAGTGGCTGTAACAGCAGGAGTTGGGTTCAAGGTCTGCAGAAGCACTTGGATAACACTTTAGTTGTGTCAGAGGGTTAGTGGCGTTTTAGAGTTTTGAAATCCTGCAGTAAAATAGGCAGGTGTGCTAGCTGAGTGGTGGACCTGTAGACTTTGGAAGTAAGGGTGCAGGGTTCAAATCCTGTAAGAGAGAAGTAGTAAACTTATATTTTGGCAGGTGGGGGTAAGAGACTAAAAAGGCTTAGAAAGTAGAAATAAACAGGTAGGCAAGGTGGTCCAGAGGTGAGCTGCTGACTCTGACTGCAAGGGTACTGGGTTTGATCACAGCTCAGGGACAGAGTGTAGAAAGGTTTAATTTTTTAATTCAAAAAAAGGAGGGAGTGAGGGAGGTTGAGTATGAAAGTAGAGGTGCTGTTATCCTGGTTCATTGGCTTAGCGCCTAGTCAGTGAATTTGGCCAGAAGGATACCAGGTTTGATGCTTAGAGATAGGCTGATAGAAGAGTGAGGAAAGTAGGTGGTAGAAGTATTCAAAGGGACTGCAGTGACCTCTAGTGGGTCAGCTTTAAATGGTAGCTAGGAGGGTATAGAGTTGAAAGAGCAGCTAGAGTGAGAGTGCAGTGACCCCTAGTGGTTGGTGTCTATAACCTGCAAATGGACAAAAAGGAGGGTAGGTGATGTGACACGTGACCTACCAGCAGCAATAAATGAAGTGCCAACCCTGGGTGGGAGGGGTGGTTGGGGCAGGTGGGTGGGAAGGCCTCACAACAGTCAGGCTGTAGTGCAGGACACTTTACCTCTTACAGGCTCTGGCAATCCCTGAATTCAGTCTCCGCTGCTGGGCTGAGTTCTGTTAAGGTTAAGAGAGTCTATTTGGTAATTCTTACATAATTCACATTTTTATACGTTAGCTCAGTGCCCCCATCTCCAAAGGAAAGGGAGACAATGATCTTAAGTTTGCTTTTCCAGGCCATTTGGGAAAGCAGATTAAATCCCATCAGGAAGAACAAAGGTTGATTCCTGTATTAAAGCAGAAATTAAAAGATTGGTATCCAGGTTGGTGAGCAAAACACAGAAAGCTTTCAAAATGGTGTTATGTGCTCCATCACACCTAAGGAAGGTTTTTGTAAGGCTATACCAATGGAAGATCAAATATTCAGATATTACATCAAAAGCCAAAGAACAACTTTATGATCAAGTTATAGAAACTCACGTTACTGAAAATAGGATGTACAGTAATTGCTATTAGAATATGAAACATCTGTGGCAAAATTAAATAAAGTAAGAGAATACCATTAAAATTTAAAGATATTCTATGGCTATCTTGTCATGAAAAATTAAATGTTAAGGTGAATCAGAAACATAAAACTGTTAGAGAGAGGAATTTGCCACGCCTGGTTGTATTGTTGTACTGGAAATGATGCAGCACTTGTTCATACATTGCACTAGTTTGGGACCATATGGCTGTGAAATGGGGAATGAAAATTATGAAAACAGTGACATATGAAGAATTGATTTATGGTGTAATGGGAAAAATGGAAAAAGCAGAATCAAAGTACACTGAATATAATCTTTCAGTCATTAAGTGGTATATGGAATGCTTGATGCTTGCTTACATTGCAGAAAAGATATAGCAGTGGGGAACATGTAATAATATTACAAAGGAGTTATGTGAAGTGTATTTTTAGAAAAACTCAAACAGTTAGGTTTATGGAAAATGAATGGATAAATCTTGTATGGATTACTGACTCGGTTGTTCCAATTGCTTAAAGGAAAAAGGAATGTATAGTATAAGGATGTTGATACATTGTATGTTGATTTGTTTCTGATTTTTGATGAGCTTCAATAAAACAAAATTGCCCTACCTTCCTGTAGGAGGATCCTCAATGCTAAGAAGTGCAAGTAATGCACCTGGGAAACAAAACCCAGGGAAGAGTACACGATGAAGGGTGACGTACTAACAACAACAAAATGGAAAGGAACCTATGGGTAGTCATATCAGATGAACCAAAGGTTAGCAAGCAATGTGGAGAGGGCAGTAAGGAGGGCTGGGGGATACTGGGATGCATAGGAGCGGAATCACCAGTAGAAAACAAGAAGTTGTTATCCCTCTGTACAGACAGCTGGTGAGACCCTATCTGAGTACTGCATGCAGTTCTGGAGACCCAGTCTCTGCAAGGACATAGATAGGATGGAGGCAGTCCAGAGGAGGGCACCAAAATGATGCAGGGTCTGCACCAGAAGACATATGAAGAGAGGCTTAAGGAGCTTAATATGTATGCCCTCGAGGAAAGGAGTGAGAGGGGGGACATGATTGAAACTTTCAAGTACCCTCAAGGAATCATCAAAGTCCAAGAGGGTAGCATCTTCAGAATAAGAGGTGTGCAAGAACAAGGGGCACAATTTGAAGATGGGGGGTGATGGCTCAGAGGTAATGTAAAGAAGCATTTTTCACAGAGTGGTTTGTGATGATGTGGAACGGTCTTTCCAAGGAGGTCATGGAGTCAAAAACATTGGGGAATTCAAGAATGCATGGGACAGACATAAGGCCATCCTAGGGGTGTGGGGTAGAAGAAAGCAGGCTGTGGTTAACTAGGATCTGCAGCTTATCCTTTAGGTAGGGAAATGGGCAGAATGGGTGGGCCAAGCGGTCCTTATCTGCTGTCAAATTCTATGTGTTTCTATGTTCACGGGCATGGAAAGTGATGGGAAGGGGCAGGGATAGTTGACAGAGCGTGGGATTTGCATACTAGAGGAAGCAGAAAGAAAGTGGGAAAGACACTTGGCAGAAGGTTGGATAACGTAAAGGAACAAGGGCCACAGGAAGCAATGGGGAGATCAGAGAGGTATTTATGGAGGGTGAAATTATCAGCTGCATTTCAGGGATGATAAGATGTAGGCTTAACATGATGCCAGTCAGCTGCTTGCTGGGTGACATCATGCAAATCAAAACAAAGAGCCACTATGTGATGCAGGAGGCTCTTTTCTGAAACTCATGAAGTTTCCACAAAGGAAGCATGGAAGAGTGTCATGATTAACCTATCTCATAGTTGGTCTTACATAGTTAGAGCTCATTGCAGACTTCCTATGTTGAACCGACAGTTACACACTCTCATCCACCATCAAAGCAATATGTTTGCTTTGTGCAAGTATAAACATGAAAATAAATGATCAAAAAGTGACCAGACTCCATAGTAACCTGCATGTTTAGTCCATGGTACACTGAAACACTGAAACATAGAAAGTCAGCAGAAAATGACCTTTAGACCCATCCAGTCTGCCCCTGCCCCCTGCCTATTCTTAGTTGGTCATAGGTGCCACTCCCTCTCCAGTCCTCTAATATGCCCCTGTGCCTATCCCATGCATGCCTGAAGCTCCCACAGTCTTTTCCCCACTACGCCCTCTGACAAGTTATTCCATTCATCCACCTCCCTTCCATGAAGAAGTATTTCCGTACATCTCTCATGATTTTCCCCTCAGCTCATTGCATGCTCCATTGTTGTAGTGCCTTCCTTTCTCTGAAACTGGCCTCCACTTGTACCTTGTTCACTCCTGTGAGGTCCTTGTAGGTTCTCAATCATGTTACTCTCACTCTCCTCTCTTCCAAGGAATACATGTTGACTTCCTGCTTTGCTATAAGAAAGTACACAGATCAGAACAGGGTCTAGATTTAATCAAATTGCACAATTTGAGGAAAGCATTTAACAAATTTGCATTACAAATGTTTAATTCTAATCTGCTGAAAGCATGATTTGAAGGTAACTCTAACAATCATGGAACTTCATAGTGTGGCTGTAGGCTTGGCATTATAGAAGATTCAATTCATGTTGTTATTTGTTATTCAAGAAATTTTGCCCAGAGGAAAACTGGAGATGCTATTTCTTTTCTGGTTCACTGGATCCTCCATCTAACAAACATTATGATTAATTGTCTGGTGTCAACGTAGAAATGTGCTCCCTTGCTGGATGCAATTATAAACAGAAGTACACATACAGAATGTCTTCATATCTGTTTTGTTCTTCATTTTTATGTTGATTGTACGCATGTACACAAAACATATTGTGGCAGCTTGCTGCAGAAGCATTTGTGGAGGCGTAGCACTTTTTGTGGACAATGCCCCACAGTCTTTGGAGGCTTGGCCTGCTTTTGCCAATGGGGTGGCACACTGCTGCTGACACTAGTTCAGCCAGCATGCCTCAGTCTTGCAAGGTTTCAGCTGCTGCAATCGGAGGCTGCCTCATCATTGCAACGTAAGTCATTCCACTGCAATGTAGGAGTGACCTGTCATTGCTGGGCAGAACCTTGGTACTGTGATGTTGTTTGTGAACATGGTGGCGGCTTGCCACTGTGTTCACAAACAATATTAGTGAGCTCCCTAAGCTGAGGTGCCCAGTCCCCCTCAATAGCATGTTCCCCCACCACAGTGTTTGTGTGCTGACGGGAGCTACAGTCCTCGTCGGCTTCAGTGCCCGTGCTAATAATTTATGTTGCCAATGGGGAGCCCAAATTCCCATCGGCATTTATGTCCCCCTCAAAGTTTCATTTGTTGATGGGGGAGCTCACTCACTGTCAGCATAATCCCCCAAACATGCAGTGCAGTTGTGCTGAGGGGTTCCTAATCCCCTCGGCTCTTGCACCCCCCTTTGTGCCAACAGGGTGCCAATCCCTCTCAGCTAGGGCTGCCCCCACAAAAAACATTGTGTTGGCATGCTGGGCACCCACCCCAGCATGCCAAATGGTCCTGTAAAAAACATCCTGCAACCTTTTTATGTAGTCAGCTGTAAAAAGAAATTGGTCTCTCCCATCTCCCTGCCCCTCCCACAACCCACACCCACACTCATGGAACTCTGCCTCCCTCACCCCATACTTAGCTGCGGATTCTGGGGTGACGATCTTTGGTGGACTGGGAACACATCTGCACTCTTCAAAGCTGACTAAAACTGAGGAAATGCCGGTAAGCTGTACAATGGCATAAATAGGGTTTTTCAACTTTGATGCATATCTCAGGCATTTTTGAATTTTGGTGTCAAATTTTCAACATGGGTTTTGGGACCCCTCCTCATGAATTCAGCCACTGTCATGGTGTTATTCGCCCTGAAAGGTGATTTTGCAGTCACTGCACAGAATCACCTTTGGAACCAATTAATGAAATGAGAGTGCCTGTGTTCATGAGATGGGCCTCAAAAGTCTATGCTGCAAATTTGGTGGAAAAATCAAAGAAATTACTGTTTTATGAGTGTGCATTGCAAAGTTGCTAAGCAAGTTCGTAATTTCACAAATTTGCAATACTGTCACTCCAGATTTTCAACATTGCCATTTTCCACACCTCCTTATGAAAGTACAGCTGTCATTTTCCACATCCTGGCCAAAATATATTTTCGCACTCCGTGCAGAATAGCGCGGGTCACTGTGGGAAATCAGTGTTTGGGACATGGTACAAACTCACAGTGACACTGTTCATTAGCAGTGGTCCTAAAATGCCTTTTGAAAATTTGGTGATGAAAGTCCATAAATGACAGTGTCATGAGCATGCATTGTGCAGTTTCCACAATGCTCATAACTTCACCAATTTGCAATATTTTCACTCCAGATGTTCAACATTGCCATTGTTCCACACTTCCTTATGAACAGTGCAGTTGCCTATTTTTCACATCCTGGCCAAAATGTGTTTTCACACTTCCGCACAGAATAGAACAAGTGCTGTGGAAATCAGTGTTCAGCATGCATTACGAAAATCAGAGACATTGTTCAAGAGTAGAGGTCCTAAAATGCCTATGTAGAAAATTTTTGTGATGAAACTCCATAAATGACTGTGTTAATGAAAGTGTGCATTGTGCACCCTTGTAACTTCGCAAATTAGTAATATTTTCACGCCAGATTTTCAACACTGGCATTTTTCACACCTCCTTATGAACAGTACAGCTGTCATTTTTCACATCCTGGCTGAAATGTGTTTTGCTTTTCTGGCACTGAATACCGTGAGTCACTGAAATCAGTGTTTGGGGCAGATCAGGATCTAGCGAAAGTGAGAGGAGGAGTGACCAAACTCAACTGAGCTCTGTTGGGACTGCTGCGGATTTCTTTCTGGGGATAAAAGACACCAACACAGGCAGGAGCCCAGTACAAAAGGCAGCCTGCAGCACTGGGAGAAACAGAACAAGCAGGTGAGGGAGGGGACTGGGCGAGCCAGTGAAGCAAAGCAATCAGCATTCGCATTGATAAATGCTTGTTTCATGGTTCTTACTGTAGTTCTTTATTCTCTCAAGGGCACACACTACTCATTATACTACTATATGATGCTGTAATTTGTATTATGAACTTGTGATACTGTTGTACTCTGTAGTCATATATTTGTCTTTGAAATGGCATCAATCTGATCAATAAAAATGTCACCTGAACTGAAAGTTGTATTATCAACTTTACTAAGGAGACTCATTACTTTTAAGCCAGAAAAGAACTTTTTCCATGGATTTGAGACTTCCAGTAAGTTTATTTTAAATACAGTGCTGCTGAGGCTGCATCATGTCTTAACTTTCCATCCAGTACCTAATGATGGTCATTTGCCAGCAGAGTAGTCTGAGTCCTGACTGAAAATTAACAGTCTGTGTCCACATTGGCTTCCTTTTCACTAGAACTGGAGAGTGCCAGGTTTTCACATCTACCTCATCTACCATCCACCCAGAGATAGGAAAGAGTTCCTACAGGAAGATGTGGATTTCACTGTCAGTGTGGTACTGGGATCCGCCAGATTGTTAATTCTGTGAGATTTCAATGCCTGGGTTGATGATAAGTTCTTGCAGTTTGGTTGTGACTTCCTCCAACTACTGACTTTTCAGGACCTCATACAAGTTGTTACCTCTGAAACCCACATTAGAGGTCACTCATTGGACTTGGTATTCCTCCTAAGTTAGAGATATCTAACTTGGTGGTGGAACCAGTCGGGTAATCTGACCATCACACCATAGAGTTCAGTTTTGTGGCTCTGCTAATAGGCCTACCCTTATGGAGATGGTCCAGTACCACCCTTTGCTTGGTGTGACCCCAGATGGCCTAATGGTGGTGCTGGATCTATCTAGCATACCGAGGTATTGTATGGATCCAGGGGATCTGGGTTTGCCTATTATATGGTGGTAATGGAGGCCCTGGATTCTATTGCTTCTATTTGTGTTCACCCCTCACTCTCCATTCAAGGTTTCCATGGTTTGGTGGGACCTTGAGGGAGTTAAAGAGATTGGGGCAAAGGCTGGAGAGGGCCTGGTGGGAATAAAGCCTGAAGGGTGACAGGCTTAAATTGATGGAAAATTATATGATCTGTCTATAGACTATCATTCATAAAAGGTATAGATCCTGTCCTGAAAGACTGCTACCATACAAAATTGACCTGCTCAGCTCTTCTGACTGTGGACAGATTGTGCAATCCAATCTGTCTTCAGTCTTTGGGAGCTTTTACAAGAGAAGTGTGATGATTCTGTTCAATTTTATGCAGGTAAGGTTGCTGCCATCAGGTATGGGATGAGCCAGACCACCTCCAAGGAATGTTGCAGTGGTCAGAGTGAGGTTACAAGCACCCAGTTTGTTTGGAAATACTTTAGTAGGCCAGGACTCATAGAAATTGTGAGGGACATCCAGACACTGCAGCCAACCAGCTGTAGTTAGGTTCCGGGCCCCATGCACTCTAGTGGGTTGCATGGATGAGATTGCCCAATCCTTGCAGAGATAGTCAGAGTTCATTGGTGAGGGATCTTTCCTGATCCTCTAAAGGAGGCAGTGGAATGACCACTGCTGAAAAACCCTCCCATGACATGGATTATACTGCTAACTACAGACCGGTCTCTAAACTGCCCTGTGGGTAAGGTTATTGAGAAGGTGGTTGCACTGCAGCTGGATGACCATTTACCATCCACAATATCTATGATTCTCTCCAGTCTGGATTTAGGAAGATATGTAGTACTGAGATTTATTTATTTATTTAAGAGTTTTACCAGGAAGGCATACTGAGCAGAGTACCGCTCGATTCCAGATGTGCCCTGGGGTATAGGGGATAGGCATGATATAGAGCTAATGAATTCTACACATGTACATATTACACCAGTACAGACATGACAGATAGGCAAATACATATACATATATAGTAAATATATCACAGGGTAGTACAGGCAAGGTGGCTATATTCACATAATTACATAACTACACAACAACCAATATCATAACAATAAGCAGGGTTGGAAACAGCAGGGTAACATTAGCAAGGAGATGGGTCTTGTCCAGGTGATAAATGATCTCCTTATAACAAGAGATTGGAGGTTGCATCCGTCTTCATCCTCCTTGATCTTTCTCTGTGGCATTTGATACTGTGGACCATGGTGTGCTATTGGAGCACCTGTGGTTCCTCTGAGGACTGTCTTGTATGGTCCCCAGATGATTTAGATCTTTCCTCCAGAGTAGGACTCAGAGAGTGGTCACTGGGATTTATTCCTCTGGTGCCCTCTCCCATCCAGTGGGATTCCAGGGCTTCATTTTGGCACCCATGTTGTTTGCAATGTATATGCTGCCATTGGGAGACATTGTTAGGTGGTATGGCTTGAGTTTTTACTGCTATGCAGATGATACTCCACTGTATCTGTCCTTTGTACCTGAGCAGGAGGATGCAATCTTGATATTCAACAACTGTATCTCCGAGATTCAGGACTGCATGAGTGCCAGCAGGCTGAGGTCTAATCCAGATAAGACTGCAATGTTGGTGGTGTATCCAGATCATTGGGCGGTGGGTATGTTGGCTGGATAGTCATCTGTGCTATGGCAGGGGATGCTCAGCTGGCTGCCTCACATCAGATGCGAAACCTTGGCATTATTTTTGACAATGAGCTGACCCTAAAATCTCAAGTGTTGGTGGTTGTCAAAACCTAATTTTTCCATCTGAGGAATATTACCGAGTGAAGCACCTGGTTCCTCCAGATGTTCTTTCTACCTTGGTCCACACATTTGTGACTGCCTGCCATGACTACTGCAACCCCTGTACCTAAGGCTTCTGGGAAATGATATCCACCACTTGCAGCTGGTGCAGAATGCAGCAGCCAAGCTTGTGAGTGGTACTTCTAGGACCAGTCACATTACACGGTCTGCACTGGCTGCCTGTACAGTGGCTGATCACCTTCATGGTCGGTTTGCTGACCTATAAAGCCTTACATGAACAAGGACCCAGCTACCTGAAAGATCTGAAAGGACTGGAGGAGGGCAGATGTGATTCCCCTTCACAAAAGTGGGAGCAAGGCAGAAGCAGGAAACTATAGACCTGTTAGTTTAACCTCAGTGATAGGGAAAATGATGGAATCACTTCTAAAGGAAAGAATTGTCGAGTATCTAGAGGCCAGAAGGGCACAGGACCCTAGGCATCATGGATTCACAGTGGAAGGTCATGCCAGATGAATCTGATAGATTTCTTTGACTGGGTGACCAAAGTAGTAGATCAGGGAGGGCCTGTGGACATGGCCTACCTAGACTTTAGCAAGGCATTTGACACAGTCCCACACAAAAGATTAATATACAAGTTAGCCAGCCTGGGAGTGGGTCCCAAGATGACAGCCTGGGTAAAGAATTGGCTGGAGAATAGGACACAGAGAGTAATAGTAAATGGAGTCCACTCAGAAGAAAGGAGGGTTACTAGTGGGTACCGCAGGGTTCAGTATTAGGACTGGTCCTCTTCAATGTCTTTATAAGCTGACATAGAAGGACTGGAAGGAAAAGTATGTCTCTTTGCAGATGACACTAAGATCCGCAACAGAGTTGATGCACAGGGTGGGGTGGAAAGGATGAGAAGGGACTTGGCAAGGTTAGAGGAATGGTCAAATGTATGGCAGCTTAGATTCAATGCTAAGAAGTGCAAGGTAATGCACCTGGGAAACAAAAACCAAGGGGAAGAGTACACAATGGGGGTGAGATACTAACAACAACAAAAATGGAGAGGACCTGGGGTAGTCATATCAGATGACCTAAAGATGGGCAAGCAATGTGAGAGGGCAGCAAGGAGGGTTGGGGATACTGGGATGCATAGGGAGAGCATCACCAGTAGAAAACAGGAAGTTATTATCCTCTGTACAGACAGCTGGTGAGACCCCATCTGGAGTACTGTGTGCAGTTCTGAGACCCAATCTCCGCAGACATAGACAGGATGGAAGCTGTCCAGAGAAGGGCACTAAAATGGTGCAGGGTCTGCACTGGAAGACATATGAAGAGAAACGAAAGGAGCTTAATATGTATAGCCTCTAGGAAAGGAGGGAGAGGGGACATGATAGAAACTTAAGCACCAAGGGAATCAATAAAGTCCAAGAGGGTAGCATCTTTCAAAAAAGAGGTGTGCAAGAACAAGAGGGCACAATTTGAAGATAGAGGGGCGGCTCAGAGGTAATTTAAGGAAGTATTTTTTCACAGAGAGGGTTGTGGATGCATGGAATGGCCTTCCGGAGGAAGTTGTGGAGTCAAAATCAGTGGTGGAATTCAAGCATGCATGGGATAGTCATAAGGCAATTCTGGGGGTGGTAGGAAGAAGTAGGCTGCTGGTTACTAGGATCTGCAGCTTATCCAGTAGGTAGGGAAATGGGCAGACTGGGTGGGCAAAGCGGTCCTTATCTGCTGTCAAATTCTATGTTTCTATGTTTCCTTTGCCCTTTTGCCCCTACTGCCCCTCCCGTCTGCTCTGATCTACTGACAAGGGATTGCAATAGATTCCCAGAGCTGGTTTGAAGACATCTAGGCCATGTTCCTTTGCTTACATAGTCCCTACCCTGTGGAACTCTCTACCTCCTCAGGTGAGGAGTGTCTAACTGTCCAAAGTTTTAAGCCAGCTTTTAAGACCTATTTATTTAGGTTAGCCTTCCCTGATAGTGCCAGCTGATAGTTTCAGTCATTCATGTTAAGTGGTTGTTTATATTTATCTTATGGTAAAATTGATTTAAACTGGATTTTATGAAATGTTAAAGTTATAATTTGTATGTTTTATATTTTATTGTCAGCGCTTTGGTCTTCTGGAAAGGTGCTTTATAAATAAAGTTATTATGATTATTATTATTATTATTCCCTACTCCTGATATACAATACATACTATATTGGTGTCACTCTTTTAATACAACTCATCTTCATAGACTTTATTTATTACTGGTGTCCTAAATGCAACTTGCATTAAATTTCTGAGAATCACATTTTATAAAACTTACATTAGATTTCTGAGAATCAAATTTTATAATTGTCGAGTGGAGTTCCAGATTATTCCTGAACATTTAAAGGATTTTGTCTATCAAGTGTATATTGTACTTGTGCTGCTATATGTGAAGTGCAGCGGTCAGTGCAATGCTTCTGTTTAGTAATACCTCACCTATTGAACAACAGGCCATGTCTTACATTCTGTTTTTTAATTTATCTTAGTGAGTATTAACTTACTGTGAATGCACAGATTTACAGAAACCAGGCTGTGCCTATAGCAGGACTAGTGTCCCATTGTACCCTATACAGTCAGTCACCCAATAAATAAAGAACTTTTGGTGAAAACCAATATATAAAAGTGACTGTAACTTTCAAATTTGATATACAAAATGCCAGTGATGGTTGCATTACCAGGATTAAACAATTAATCTGATATTAGTGATTTCCTATTATTTTACTGTAAAGGTCTCAGGGATCTTTAACTTTGCTTTTTCTTACTTACTGGAGTTGCAAAACTTTTCCACACACATTGTGGTTTGTAAGGCACCATTACACCATCACATTGGCCTGCAGTATACACCTGAGCCCAAAGGCAAAGGTGTAGCCTCAAAATGTCATGTTCAGTTTCATCACAGTATTAATTACTTAAGTGCGGTTGCTCCACACCCATGTTTTTACCTATTGTGTTACTTAATGTTTCTTGCAAAACACTACTGTACTGTTGACTAAGAAAGGATTTCATTTTGTTATTTTTGATTTTCTCTTGGTTACTTAAATATAAGCAAACTAAAACCAACACCTTGCTTTCAGGGTACTTACTGATAATTATTTTAAAGCTGCAGGCCAGTTCAGCACAAGGATATCAAGTGAGTAAGTAGCTCCAGTTAGATTCTTCCTATAGTAGTAGTAGTTTAAAGAGATCCTGCTCAGGGAAAAAGAATCAAAAAATACAATCACTCTGTCATGCGGCTGAAGTGTGTCTGCAAATTATTTAAAATTATTACATTTTCCACTTTCTTTTTTCATTCCATGGTTCTGAAAGGGGAAGTGGGGTTATTAGTCTGATCATTTGAGTGAACCATGATGAGTCTGACCACTGATGGCAAAGTGACAGCCTTATATGTCATGTCCCTACTCCATCAATTTTATTATGCCAAAGTGAACTGATGTAGGACAACATTCTCTAACTGTTTTATGCAGAAAGCACTCTCAGGCTTCATTTGTTAAATAAGCATTTCTTAACAATGAACGTTTGCATGTGGTACTGGTAGGGCAGGAGTTAGGAGATGCATAGTGGGAATGGCAGTGAAGTAGTGAACTAATGCCAACCCCACCCTACCCTGCATTGACTGACAGGTATTGGGGTGTGCCTTTAGGTCAGACATAATGCTCATGCTTTTTCACCTCACACCACCCTGCAGAAGGTGATAGGTGACACAGATGTTCCTTGGGGTCTGGCTCTTACACTCACCCCATTCCATAAGTAAATAAGTTGAAATAGGTGCAGTATAGGAGAATGGGGTGAACATTAGGCCAAAGACCCCAAGGCACACCCCAGTGCTGGTGTGAGTGGTTGCAGGAGGGTGTGGAATGGTGTAAGCATTACCGCCGAGAACTCCGCCACACCCTCATGCCCGTCAGTCAGTAAAGGGTTGACATTAACAGTTGGAAACCCTGTTGCCCCAGGTGTTTGTTGATATTTTCATTCAAAATGTTCAACAAAGTCTTTTTGGACCTCCCTCATGAACAGTGTCACTGAGATTTCATTAATCTGTGCAAAGTTTGAATTACATATGACTGCACCATTCTGTGCCACAGGTGTAAAAACACTTTTGGGCAGCATGTAAAAATGACAGCTGTACTGTTCATAAGGAATTGTGCAAAATGGGTAATGTTGAACATTCTGAGGGAATATTAGATTTGTAAAGCTATGAGTGTGCGTGGAAACTGTACAATGCATGCTTGTAACATAGTCATTTTATAGGCTTTTGTCATCTAATTTTCAACATAGGCATTTTAGGACCTCTGTTCATAAACAGTGTCACTGTGATTTTCTTAATCTGTCCTGAACACTGATTTCCACAGTGACCATGCTATTCTGTGCCGGAAGTATGAAAACACATTTCAGCCATGATGTGAAAAATGACAGCTGTACTGTTCATAAGGAGGTGTGAAAAAATGGCAAAGTTGACAATCTGGACTGAAAATATTACAAATTCGTAAACTTACAGTGTGCATGGAAAATGCACAATGCACACTGTAACATAGTCACAGTCTACTAGTATCCAAATGTTAGCCTTTTACTGTATTTCATGAACCATTCTTTGTTAATTTGTTACCTGTGTCCCCCTGCTGAACCACTTTTGTACGCTCTCCAGGTTGTACCTGTGTATGACATAGAACCTTTGAAAAGGAGTCTTTGACTCAAAGGTATTTTTCTGAATAAACAAATAAATAAAAAATTAAAAATTTACTGGCATTTTTCACCAAATTTGCAACACTGGCTTTTAGAGAGCCCACCTCATGAACAGTGACACTGTCATTTCATTACTTGGTCCCGAAAGGTGATTCTGTGCAGTGACCACAAAATCACCTTTGGGACCAAATGATGCCATGACAGTGACTGAATTCATGAGAAGGGATCCCAAGAACCACATGTTGAAAATCTGGTGCCAAAAGTCAGAAAAATGGCTGAGATATCCACATAAGTTGAAAAAGAAACATTTATGCTATTTTACAGCTTAACGGCATTTCTTCAGTCCCTGGTCAGCTTTGAAGAGTGCAGACGTGGGCTTGGTCCACCAAAGATCGTCCCATGGGGCTCAGAGGTAAGTATGGGGTGAAAGGGGGAGGTGGGGTGTGCATAGGGGTGGCTGCAGGTTGGGGAGGGGCACGAGACTCAATGAAGGACCGTTTTCTTTTTACAGGTTTTTTTTTCCTTTAAAAAAGATGACATGGGACTTTTAACACGCTGAGGTGGGCTCCCAGCATACTACCTTGGTGCTTGTTGGGGTCTGAGCTGACGGGATTGGGCATCCCTGTGAACTATACAGTGTGCTTGCTGGGGAGAGTGCAGGAGCCGAGGGGATTGGATACCCCATCAGCACACAACAAAAGGAGGGAGAGGTGCATCATGCCTTTGGGAATTGGGCTACCCTATCAGCAAATGAACAAGGGAGGGGGCACAGAATGCGGACTGGCATCTGTTTGACCAGACATACAAACTGTGAATTGGAACCTGTGGGGAGGGGAGGGTTGGAAAAGTACTGTCTTGTGTCTTGTTTCCCACAGTTCACTTTCCAGTTTGGGAAAGTGAACTCTGATCTACTGAGCTGCACATCACACAAATGAAACTAAAGAAAGCATTTTTTCTAGATTAACTGCTTTCTGCAATACATCTTCTAAGCTGTCTGTGGTGTGAAACAGAAGAGTAGACCATTCTCCCATGCTGACCGCTACAATCAGGAACACCCCGCATCACAACTGATTGTTCCATGATGAGACACTCCTGATTGCAGAAGTTAGTTCATTTGAACATAGTGGCATGCTCATTAACTGCAGCACTCTTCTCTATTGGCACAGCACCGACCAGCCCAAGAGCGGACTGCTGCCATTCACCACAACACTGCGGCGCCTCCAAAACCAACTTGTGAAGGAAGCTGACGCAATGTGTTTCTTGCATGTGTGCACAAGCAAACACTAAAAAGAGCGCGATCCCTAAGGGCTCACAGGTGGCAAGTAGTGAGCTTTCTAAATAGGAGAAGACCAAAGCTGTTTTGCATGGGCTGCACATAGCATTTTATTTTATTCAGGAAGCAAAAACATTGCACAAAGACTTATTTTCAGTTGTGCTCTGTACAGTTCAGATGAGTCACACAAATAAAATTGAACATCATCAGTTAATACAAAATGTACAATATACATTTAGTTGTCTGAGTGAGGCGTAGTATACCTGTTGGTCACAGCAACCTTCTTTTATTATTATTAAAAGCCTATCTAGCAACTGAGGAGTGCATTTTAGCTGATTTACATTACTGAGTTTTGATACTTGCACCTTCTCTGTGCGGAGGAGCTATATTATTGTCGTTGTGCTATTACAATATACACTACCATATCAAACAGCAGGGTTCCAGGGTGTTTATTACATAATAAACCACAATGTCAGCTTATCGAGCAGATGGTGGAAAACATCTACTGGAGCACATTTACTGTGCAAGGTTATCACACAATTACATTACACCAGCTTTAGGATCAGGTGCAAATCTAGAGACCTGAGTTTGAATCCCACAGCACAGACTTGCATACTGTATTAACCTGAGGCGAGTCAATTAACTGCTCTGTGCTGCCAGGTTGCAACTGTGAACAAGCTTTCAGCTTAGTGTGTCTCACCTGGTTAAATAATTGGAAAAAAGAGATTACTAGTGAAACAGGTCTGGAACCATGTGCATAGCGAGCAAAAACGGAATTGGTGCTCCGTGGTAGAAATGGATCTTTAAACAAAAACATAATTGAAATCTTCTGATCTCTCTTCTTCAAATCAAAGAATCAAACTTAGCTCTCTTTGATTTGAAGCTCATGTACAGTTTCTTACTCTAACCTGTACTTTATACTGCCAGCTTCTTAGTAACACCTAGCAACACAGCTTTACGTTTTGTGGTGCAGCAATAAATTCACCAAACATCATATAAAATTGAAAAAAAAAAGACTTTTTCCTATTTTTCTGTTCCAAAAATTAAAACATTGTGTAATAGCAATAAACCACTCCAGGATGTTGATGATGCTGGGATTTGCCCACACCTGGAGTGGTTTAGTCACTCAGCCTGATAGTCTCATGACTGAACCACGCCAGGCGTGGAGTAAACCCAGCATCAGCAACACCCTGTCGTGGTTTATTGCTTAATTTTACTGTAAAGGTCTCAGGGATCTTTTGCTTTGCTTGTTCTTACTTACTGGAGTTGCAAAACTTTGCCACACACATTGTGGTTTGTAAGGGCACCATTACACAATCCTAGTGGCCTGTAGTATACACCTGAGCCCAAGGCAAGGGTGTAGCCTCAAAATGTCATGTTCAGTTTCATCTCAGTCTTAATTACTTAAGCATGGTTTCTCCACACCCATGGTTTTACCTGTTGTGTTACTTCAATGTTTATTGCAAAAACAATACTTTACTGTTGACTAGGAAAAGGAATTCATTTTGTTATTTTTGATTTCTCTTGGTTACTCAAATATAAGCAAACAAAAACCAACACCTTGATTTCAGGGTATTTACTGATAACTATTTTAAAACTGCAGGCCAGTTCTGCACAGGGATATCAAGTGAGTAACTAGCTCCAGTTAGATTCTTCCCATAATAATAATAGTTTAATGAGATTCTGCTCAGGAAAAAGAATCAAACAAAATACAGTGCCTCTGTCAAGCTGCTCAAGTGTGCCTGCAAATTATTAAAAGTTATTACATTTTCCACTTTCTTTCTTCATTCCACGGTTCTGAAAGTGTGAGTGGGGTTATTGGTCTTATCATTTGACTGAACCATGATAAGCCTGACCACTGATTGCAAAGTGACAGCCTTATATGTTATGTCCCTACTCCATCAATTTCATTGTGCCAAAGTGAGCTGTGGTATGACAACATTCTCTATCTGTCTCATGTGGAAAGCACTCAGGCTTCATTTGTTAAAGGGCACTCTCAGCTTTGTCTCTCATTTTCATGAAAAGTTAATCGTTGTGCCTCTAGGCACATACATATAAAGAAAACATTCACAATGGAATGTCACAGTACAGCCAAAAACAAGGTTTTACCCAGTTTGTTTAATAGTTACATTTATTTCATTTCAGTCATGCTGAATTAAACTCTTATGTCCACGGAGAAGCATATCCATAAGTAGAATGTGCATCTGCTCAGGGCACAGTCCCAAAGTGTACTTTTGACATGCCTATCGAGAAAGGACATTTACCCAACACATCTGCCCATAATGATTCTTTCCTTGAGTCTAAATTAAAAGAGCGGTAGTAATGCAGCGAAATACAGTTCTAAATGTGTGCTGAAATCACATGCATCTTGAACAGCTACAGAATGAAAAATCCCATGCATGTGCAAGTGCAGCACACTCGGCATGTACAGGATCTTGGCACCAGCTGTTCTGCATGCACATGATTTTCAGCACTCACTTAGAAATGTATTTTGTGGCATCACTACCACTCTTTTGAATCTAGATGCAAAGAAAAGAATCGTTATGGCCAGATGTGTTGGGTAAATGCCTTTCTTGTTGGGCATGTCAAAAGTGCTCTTTGGGACTGTGCTCCTGAGCAGACATGCTTCTACTTTATACAAGCCCTGTGCACATCGGAGTTTAATTCAGGATGACTAGAATGAGGTAAATGTAAATATAGTAAATGAATTAGGTAAAACCTTATTTTGGGATGTACTGTGACAGTTCATTGTGATTGCTTTACATGTATGTGCTTAGAGGCACAATGGTTGGCCTCATGAAAAATGAGGGACAAAGCTGACTGTGCCTCTTAAACAAGCATTTGTCAATGGTGAATGTTTGCTTATGGCATTGGTAGTGCAGGAGTTAGAGAGATGCATAGTAGGAATGGCAGTGCAGTAGTGAACTAATGCTGGCCCCACCCCTACCCTGCAGTGACTGACAGGCATTGGGGTGTGCCTTTGGGTCAGACATAATGCTCATGCTATTCACCTCATACCACCCTGCAGATGGTGACAGGTGACACAGTGTTCCTTGGGTCTTCGGCTCTTACACTCACCCCAATCCATAAGGAAATAGGTGAAATGGGCACGGTATAGGAGAATGGGGTGAATGTTGGCCAAAGACCCCAAGGCACACCTCAATGCTGGTGAGTGGCTACAGGAGGGTGTGGAATGGCGTGAGCATTACCGTTGAGAACCCCAAGCCACACCCTCAATACCTGTCAGTCTTTAAAGGGTTGCTAACAGTTGGAAACCTTATTGCCCCAGGCGTTTGTTGATATTTTCATTCAAAATTTTCAACATAGGCTTTTTGGGACCTCCCTCATGAACAGTGGCACTGAGATTTCATTGATATATTCCAAAGCTTGAATTCACACGCACTGCACCATTCTGCGCCACAGGTGCAAAAACACTTTTGGTCAGCATGCAAAAATGACAGCTGTACTGTTCATATAGGAGGTGCAAAATGGGCAATGTTGAAAATTCTGAGTGGAATATTGCAGATTTGTAAAGTTATGAGGTACGTGAAAACTGTGCATGCATGCTTATAACATAGTCATTTTATAGGGTTTTGTCATCTGATTTTCAAAGTAGGCATTTTAGGACCTCTGCTCATAAACAGTGTCACTGTGATTTTCTTAATTTGTCCCGAACACTGATTTCCCAGAGTGACTGCATTATTCTGGGCTGGAAGTGCGAAAACACATTTCAGCCATGATGTGAAAATGACAGCTGTACTGTTCATAAGGAGGTGTGAAAAAATGGCAATGTTGACAATCTGGATTGAAAATATTACAAATTCGTAAACTTACGAGTGTGCGTGGAAACTGCACGATGCACACTTGTAAACACAGTCACAGTCTACTAGTATCCAAATGTTAGCCTTTACTGTATTTCATGTACCATTCTTTGTTACTTTGTTACCTGTTTCCCTCTGCTGAACCACTTTGTACGTGTTCTGCAGGTTGTACCTGTGTCTGACAGAAACCTTTAAAAGGAGTCTTTGACTCAAAGGTATTTTCAGAATAAACAAATAAATAAAAAATAAAAATGTGCTGGCATTTTTCACCAAATCTGCAACACTGGCTTTTTAGAGACCACCTCATGAACAGTGACACTGTCATTTTCACTACTTGGTCCTGAAAGGTGATTCTGTGCAGTGACCAGAAAATCACCTTTGGGACCAAATAATGCCATGACAGTGACTGAATTCATGAGGAGGGGTCCCAAGAACCCCATCTTGAAAATCTGTTGCAAAAAGTCAAAAAATGGCTGAGATATACACATTAGTTGAAAAAAACATTTATGCTATTTTACAGGTTACCGGCATTTCTTCAGTTTGCGGTTGGCTTTGAAGAGTGCAGATCTGTTCTTGGTCCACGAAGATTGTCGTATGGGGCTCCGGAGATAAGTATGGGGTGAAGAGGGAAGTGGGGTGTGCAGAGGGTGGCTCGCGGGTTGGGGGAGGTGGCACAAGACTCAATGAAGTACTGTTTTCTTTTTACAGGTTTTTCTCTTTTAAAAAGATGACATGGGACTTTCAGCATGCTGAGGTGGGCTCCCAGCATGCTACCTGGAGTGCTTGTTGGGGGTGGGTTTGGAGCTGATGGGGATTGGGCACCCTGTCAGCAATACAGTGTGCTTGGGGAGGCAATAGCTGAAAGGATTGGACACCCCTTGAGCACTCAAGAAATGGAGGGAGGGATGCATCATGCCGATGGGGATTGGGATACCCAGTCTGCAAATGAACAGGGAGGGGCACCGACTGTTGACTGGCATCTGTTTGAACAGACATACAAACTGTGAATTGGAACCTGTTGGGGGCTTGGAAAAATACTGCATTGTGTCTTGTTTCCACAGTTCACTTTCCAGTTCGGGAAAGTGAACCTGATCTACTGAGCTGCACATCACACAAATGAAACTGAAGAAAGCATTTTTCTAGATTAACTGCTTTCTGCCATACATCTACTAAGCTCTCTGTGATGTGAAACAGAAGAGTAGACCATTCTCCTATGCTGACCGCTACAATCAGGAGCACCCAGCATCACAGCTGATTGTTCCATGATGAGGTGTTCCCTGACTGCAGAAGTTAATTCATTTGAACATAGTGGCATGCTCATTAACTGCAGCACTCTCCTCTATTGGCACAGCACAGACCAGCCCCAGAGCGGACTGCTGCCATTCACCACAACACTGCGGCGCCTCCACAACCCCACTTGTGAAGGAAGCTGACGCAATGTGTTTCTTGCATGTGTGCACAAGCAAACACAAAAGAAGCGCGATCCCTAAAGGGCTCACAGGTGGCAAGTAGTGAGCTTTCTAAATAGGAAGAAGACAAAGCTGTTTTGGGCATGGGCTGCACATAGCATTTTATTTTATTCAGGAAGCAAAACATTGCACAAAGACTTATTTTCAGTTGTGCTCTGTACAGTTCAGAAGAGTCACACAAATAAAATTGAACATCATCAGTTAATACAAAATGTACAATATACATTTAGTTGTCTGAGTGAGGCGTGTAGTATACCTGTTGGTCACAGCAACCTTCTTTTATTATTATTAAAAGCCTATCTAGCAACTGAGGAGTGCGTTTTTGTTGATCTACATTATTGAGTTTTATACTTGACCTTCTCAGTGCGGAGGAGCTGTATTGTTGTCATTGTGCTATCACAATATACATTACCATATCAAACAGCAAGGTCCGGGGTGTTTACTTACAGTAATAAACGACAATGTCAGCTTATCGAGCAGGTGGAGGAAAACATCTACTGGAGGAGATTTACTGTACAAAGGTTATCACGCAATTACATTACAGCAGCTTTAGGATCAGATGCAAATCTGGAGACCTGGGTTTAAATCCCACAGCCGCCACTTGCATACTGTGGACCTCTGAGCAAGTCAGTTAACTGCCTTGTGCTCCTAGATTGCAACTTTGAACAAGCTTTCTGCTTAGTGTGTCTCACCTGGTTAAATAATTGGAAAAAAAGAGATTACTTGTGAAACAGGTCTGGAACCATGCTATAGCGAGCAAAATGGAACTGGTGCTCCGTGGTAGAAATGGATTTTAAACAAAAAACATAATTGAAATCTACTGATCTCTCTTCTTCAAATCAAAGAATCAAACTTAGCTCCCTTAGATTTACCAAGTTCATGTACAGTTTCTTACTCCAGCCTGTACGTTATACTGCCAGCTTCCTAGTAACACCCTAGCAACATAATGCTACTTTTGTGGCACTGCAATAAATTCACCAGACATCATATAAAATTGAAAAAATGACTTTTACCAAATTTTTTAGTTCCAAAAATTTAAACATTGTATAATAGCAATAAACCACTCCAGGATGTTGATGATGCTGGGATTTGCCCACACCTGGAGTGGTTTAGTCACTCAGCCTGTGTCTCATGACTGAACCACGCCAGGCGTGGAAGTAAACCCAGCATCAGCAACACCTGTCATGTTTGTTGCTTAATTTTACTGTAAAGGTCTCAGGGATCTTTAACTTTGCTTTTCTTACTTACTGGAGTTGCAAAACTTTTCCAACACATTGTGGTTTGTAAGGGCACCATTACATCATCCTACTGACCTGTAGTATACACCTGAGCCCGAGGCAAGGGTGTAGCCTCAAAATGTCATGTTCAGTTTCATCTCAATATTAATTACTTAAGCATGGTTGCTCCACACCCATGTTTTACCTGTTGTGTTATTTAATGTTTATTGCAAAAACAATACTTTACTGTTGACTAAGAAAAGGATTTCATTTTGTTATTTTTGATTTCCTCTTGGTTCCTCAAATATAAGCAAACTAAAAACCAGCACCTTGCTTTCAGGGGTACTTACTGATAACTATTTTAAAGCTGCAGGCCAGTTCAGCACAAGGATATCAAGTGAGTAACTAGCTCCAGTTAGATTCTTCCCATAATAGTAATAGTTTAATGAAATTCTGCTCAGGGAAAAGAATCAAACAAAATACAGTGCCTCTGTCAAGCTGCTCAAGTGTGCCTGCAAATTATTAAAAGTTATTACATTTTCCACTTTCTTTCTTTATTCCATGGTTCTGAAATTGTGAGTGGGGTAATTGGTCTTATCATTTGACTGAACCATGATAAGTCTGACCACTGACTGCAAAGTGACAGCCTTATATGTCATGTCCCTACTCTATCAATTTCATTGTGCCAAAGTGAGCTGTGGTATGGCAACATTCTCTATCTGTCTCGTGTGGAAAGCACTCTCAGGCTTCATTTGTTAAAGGGCAAACCGATAAACAGTGGCGTCCACAAGGATGCAGCACAGAACTTTGCAGTATTACACGAAAGGGCTGCAGTATGCCACAATGAACTATGAAATTCAATGGCAATTAAGTCCTTTTGTCACAAAGCAATTTGTGAGATGTCTTTTGTTGTGTTGCATCCTGGCTGACCCCACTGTACTGTAAGAGAACTTCTAGTCTTTCTCTGTGGCCAGTTCTAGTCTAGTGCAACCCCTTCCCCACCCTAGTCACTTCTCACCCTCTATAACCCTTCCTTCTATGAAGCCTTAGACTGCGAATTTTAAAATCAATTATGCATCAGGCTGGTTCCCTGAAACTTGCTGGGAGCCCACAACAACTTTTCAGTCAAATCTGTTACTGAATTTGCCCATCAGTCTGAGAAATCACAGTATTTACAAGCTGGGCCACCTCCTGATCTCTGAGCCTTGATTTGGGGACACATAATTTAACTTTCCTTGACTGACTCAGTTGCCCCTTTCATAGCCTGCCTGCTCAATTTCCCAATAGTACTAAATAGCATGAGTGGGCATATGAGCTGGAGGAGGGAAAGGCAATCTGCATCACTAATGATGCTGGGAAGACTGGTTGGTAATAGGGATCAGAAATAATTGTCAAATACACATTTGTACCCTTCTAGACATTGATACCAACAGAGTCACCAAAGCTAGACTGAAGTCTGGGGCCCCATATCAAAACTAAACCCAGTTTGTCAGGGAATTGTTTAAACATAATGGGAACACAAACAACAGGGGCAACTTATTTACACTTGTCAGTAGAAGGAAAATTTAACAAGCATTTGTCAGTGCCGAATGTTTGATTGCTGGCATTGGCATTGGTAGTGCAGGAGTTAGAGATGCATAATGGAATGGCAATGAAGTATTGAACTTGACACCAACCCCACCCCCACCCTGCAGAGACTGACAGGTGTTGGGGTGTGCTTTGGGTCACAGGCATAAGGTTGAAGACTCAAGGCACACCTTGATGCCTGTCATTGGCTGCAGGGTGTGGTGGTGGAATGGTATGAGCATTACAGCCATGATCCCAAGTCACACCCCAGATGCCTGTCAGTCTCTACAGGGTGGGCGTTATGGTTGGAAACCCTAACACTGTGGGTGTTTGTTGGTATTTTCACTCCAAATTTTGACATGGGATTTTGTGACCCCACCTCATGAAGAGTGGCTCTATCAGTTTGTTAGTCGAAGGTGATTTTGCAGAGTGACTGCACCATTTGGCACCACAGGTGCAAAAACACATTTCAGGCAGGATGTGAAAATGACAACTGTACCGTTCATGAGGAGGTGTAAAAATGTCAATGTTGCAAATCTGGAGTGAAAATATCAAAAATTGAAGTCACGAGCATGCGTAGGAACTGCACAATGCACACCCATAACCCAATTATTTTTGGGATATTTTAACCACATTTTCAACATAGGCATTTTGGGACCTCTCCTCATGAACAGTGGCACTGTGTTAATCTGTCCCGAAAGTTGATTTCCACATACTAACATATGAAATTTTCCAGCAGATAAAGGCCTAGAGGTCTATAAAGTCTGCTGAATGTGCAGCTAGCACCCCTTATTCCTGCAGCTGCCCCTCTCTCACCCTTCCTCCATTGACCCTCCCTTGTCCTGTCTCATCCCCTTTTGAAGCAGTCCACTGTTCTACTGGATACCACTTCTGCAGGTAATGTATTCCACCTAGCTACCATCCTCTCTGTAAAAGTGTCTCCTCATCTCCCCTGAAGCTTCCTCCTCCAGTCTCATATCATGGCCCCTGGTGTCCCTTCTCTCCCTTACTTTGAACAGCCCCTCTGTACCTGTCTCATTTATTCCTTTCATGTACTTAAAGGTTTCAATCATGTCCCACGTCCCTCCTATCCTCCAGCAAGTACATGTTCAACTCCCTCAGCCTCCTCTCATATGATAAGTCCCCAGCCCCTTGATCATCTTTGTCACCCTGAACTGCACCTCCAGTAACTTGATGTCCCTCTTCAGATATGGGTGCCAGTACTGAACACAGTACTCAAGTGGTCTAACTAATGACCTATACAGTGGCAGCATTACCTCCTCCTTCCTGGAGGATATACCCCTTGTAATGCAACCCAGCATTTTGATGGCTTTGCAACTGCCTTCCCACGTTGTGCCAGGTTGTTCACTGACCTTGTAATGAGCACCACCAGATCCTTCTCCTCCATTGTCTGGGCTAGGCTGACACTCACAGCTGGTAACTCCTTCTTGGTTCTTCACTCCAAAATGCAGCACCTTGCACTTTTTGGCATTAAACCCCAGTTGCCAGGGGAAGATTTATTATTTGAGGATCAAGACGCTGCACGTCTGTTTTTGAAAAGAATATTAAGATGCCTGAAGACTTGGGTTCAGATTTTGAACAGGAGGAGATAGAAGTAACACAGTACCATACAATCTGAATAAATAATCTTTTCTCCCCTTTATTTCTTTCTTTCTACAGTTTGTGGACTGGATAGATTGGGACTTGAAAATCTGAATACTTTGGATTTATTAATTATTTTTATATCTAATCTTTGGGATGTAAATAGCTTGGAACATACATACAATTTTTTGTTTTTCCTATTTGCCTTGTTATAGCTCTAGTTTAAAATGATATATTGGAATTTTGTTATTTCTCCCTAAAAATAGGATGCTTTATTAAGCTAAAATTCTCTTGATTTAACTATTTCAAAATGTTTTCTTTTCTTGATTTTTCCTTGTTTGTAATTAAAAGAATATTTCTTTAAGAAAATAATAAAAATAAAGTATATAAAAATAAACCCCAGTTGCCAGGTGTCTGACCAGGTTTCAAGCTTTACCAGATCATCCTGCAACCCCTGCCATCCTCGTGACATCGTCCACCATCGCTTGCATCTTGGTACCATCTGCAAACAGGCTGATCTTGCTCTTGATGTCCAATGATATGTCTGAAATGAATATCCCAAACAACACTGGTCCCAACACCGAGCCCTGTGGAACACTACTCATCACTACCCTTGGGTATGAGAGCTCCCACCCACTCTCTGTTGCCTTCCCTGAAGCCAGTTCCCTACCCATCTCACCAGCTTTGCACCCACCCTTGTGCCTTCTAACTTACTTCACAGCCTCCCATGCGGCACCGAGTCAAATGCCTTACAGAAGTTCAGATACAGGACATCCACTGCATGGCCCCTGTCCAGTTGCCTAGATACCCAATCATAGAACTCCACCAGGTTGGTTTGGAAGGATCTGCCATGTATGAAGCCATGCTGCCTGCTGTCCTGTAGTCCTTGGCCTCTAGAAGGGCCACCAGCTTCTCCTTCAGGATAGTCTCCATCATCTTATCCATGATGAATGTAAGGCTCACGGTCTGTAGTACTCCGTTCATCCTTGGGGCCACTCTTGTGGACGGCATCACATGAGCCACCAATGAGGAAACTGCACCACATTGGAGCAACAGATTTCTTCAACTCCATGGCTTTCTCTGAATCTGCTGCCATTACCAGCATGCTGGCGAATTGGTGGCTGAGGGATGCACCAGTAAAGTGTTCCCTGCATTTACTAAAACACTGACACACCTCGGAATGTGTTACTACTAAGATGTAGTTATGGCGGTCACAAGGCAACATAAAAATGTATATGACCCCAGGAGGCAGACACAAGAGTGATCAACCAAAAGGAATAGGGGTGCAGTTTTATATAGTGTCAGTCATGCAAACTGCATGCCAAAGCATCTTACAGTGCAGGAGCTGGAGGGAATGAATGTTGCTGCCATATGGTGAACAGGGAAGATTCACACTACACATAGACAGATTAGAGAAAGAGAAAACAACACATATGTGGACATAGTCCACTCCCTCCCCGACCTGTACTATCTTTGTCCAGTAAAGCCTGGAGACTAAACCTTTCAAGTTACCAGCTGTCACAAGCAGGATTTCCACCAAGAAGGGGCAGAAGACTCACAAGTGCCATAATGAGTGGAACCAGTGCTAAACCAGCTACCCTGGCTAGCATGCCACCTTCCCTGTGGGAGAAATCGTGTCCCAAAAAATGAGAAAGAGCTGAATTCCAACAGATAGAGGTAAACACTGTGAAAGAAGGGCAGAATCTATATGAGGTCTGTAGTTGGGCCCAGATTCTGAGGAAGTTTCTAACGACAAGTTGCCTGTTCCCCACCTTTAAAATGGGAGACCCTCAGAACAGTGGCTTAGGGCATTGAAAAGGTGGCAGTGACCTCCAGATAGACCCACTCCACCCGCCCCATGAGACTGGGACCATCAGAAGGCCAGTGATGCAGAGGTTAAGGCTAAGCCACTTATTAAGTCAGAGTGGAAGGCAGAGGTCCCCATCAGTCATATGGCTGGTGGTGGCTCACTGGCTGGCAGTATAGCCTAGAGATTAGAGTTGCTCTTGCAATTAGACTAATAATTAACTAAGAAATCCCAGAGCTGGCAGCACTCAAGGCACTATCAGTCTCAACAAATTATTATCAAAATAAGTAATTAAACATAAAAAAAAAAAAAACAGCTTCAGGTTTCAGAAAATAAGCCTGAGTCCACAGCACTGAATCCCAGTGTAAAGATGTTGCAAACTTTTATTCTTCCGTGAATTTCCTGTAAAGTTGCTAAACTTGCCCACTGAAACATTTAGCGAAAATGGCTTCTAATGACAAAACCCTCACCAGCTAATTTTGAAGTTAACTTCATCTTTTTAATGACTTCAAAGTTAATGAAAAACAGGGTTTATCACATGACTTCCTTCTGCAGGTCACATGGGAGACTCCAGCCTGGCAGGAAGTGAATGTTACAGTTTCATTTCGGCAGTTAGAGCGGTTTTGAAACAGACAGTAGTAGATCTCATTCTTGATCTTTTGACTCAAAAGTAGCATTTAGTTTTAAAGTTTTTCTTTATTTTTCTGTACAGAGAACTTTTGTTAGTGTACGATCTTTATTTTTATGGAAGTTTAGATGTTTGTGTGTGTGTGTGTGTGTGTGTGTGTTTCTTTTCTTTATGTTCTTTTCTTCAAAACCTTTCGTTAAAATGGAGGGCCAGGTTAATAGGAGGATGAAAGCCTGAAGAAGGGTGGGACAGTTATTCGCCTTAATTGGCATTTGTTCAGAAGAGGCACTGACACCCCCCCAGCTGAGGAAGGAGTTCTGCTGCTCCCCTGCAGCAGCAGGACCCAATAGTCTCTGTCCTCAGCAGGAGCCTGTGGTCTCCGACAACCCACCAATCATCCCAGTACCACCACCAGCAGCTCCACCACTGGCACTAGTGATGTAGTAGCTCAACCCACTGCAACAACATCTGGTGCCCCACCCCTTTCCACTGCCACAAAAATCTGTAGTATGGAGTTTTTCTCCTTAAATCCTACAGATGACACTGTCATCATCTGCAAAATCTGTGGCCATAGTGTTAGACAAGGGAAGAAAGGCAGCCGCCTCAGTACCAGTGGCCAGAGGACACACTCAAGATCCACCACATGGCTGGATGGCAGACAAAGAAGCATAAGGTGGCAACCAAACATGGTAATGGAGGTGGTTATGGGGACAATGTTGAATCAGAAGAGGACCAGTGTGAGGGACGGATGTTGTCTGGCTGAGAGTCGGCGTGGTGGGCAGACACACCACAGTACTCGGCATTGATCTCCACAAGTACATCAGAGGCAGCAAGTGCACCCTTCCTACCACCAATGAATCCCAGTGCACCTGTCACACAGGCAGAGGTGGCTGTGGGACAAGGTGCAGCAACTGTGCTAAGATTTTAGCGCATTCTGGCAGAAGTGAGATGGTATGAACATACTGATGTTCAGCAAAGAAAAGGTCTTGAACTTCCAGTCAGAGCTGCGTGGCGGTGATGGTCCTGGCAGTGCCACTAGAAATGGATATGTGGCAAAGTAACTGCAAACAACTTTCTTTGTTTATTTTTATTTTCGTGCTGCGTTTACAGTTGTCCCCCAAATAAACACAGAAAAAAATAAAAGTAAAAAGAAAACTCTTTCTGTCTTGTGAATCTCTGTCCTCTTTTAGTTCTGTCCAAGATTTATTTTGAATTATACAATGGCAAGAAAGAGTGTTGGGCTCTGATTGGTCAGTCAAGGTTGGACCCATGATGTTATCCCAGCATAACATCAAGGATGTAGTCCCGAACACACATGACCAAATAACTTGATAAAAAAAATGACTGCACGCTATGTCCAACTTGCCTATAATTGGCATACACACCTCACAGTAGTCAAATAGTGAAAATGTTAATTCCTTCCTCCCACACTACAGAAGCCAGCAAAACTGAAACACAGAACCTACTTCCTCCAAACACCCAAAGTATTGTTTTCTTACTTTAAAAATAAAACAAAACCAAGCCAAGTGAAAGCCATCTTTGCAATCGGCTTCACAGCAGTCCTCGCTATCCTGACAGCCTCTCCGCTCTCGCACAGTGACAGTCTCCCTCCGTGAACATTATTTAATTTTCTTTTTCTCAAGAAAAAGATCACAATTCTGTTACCCTGACTTCTGAAGCACAACCATCACAAACCATCCCATTCTCAGCATACCCTCTGCTACCCATCTCGTATCGCCTGCTGCCAAGTAAATGAGCATGTGAGTCAGACCGCAATTCAGTTGCTTACGGATCAGTATTTTCTGCCCTCAGTAAACGAGGAAGTCCACAGCTGCCTCCCAACACACAAACTCTAGCCATAATCTTTTCTTTTCTTGTTTGCCACCAAGGAAAGAGGTAATGCCCGAGCGCTTTCCATTAAACTGGAACGGGAAATACAGTGCCACCACTACCCCTTCCCACAGATCACAGTGGGGATGGCTTTATGGCAAGGTCATTTTTCATTATTTTCTGTCAGGTTAGACAGTGAAAATACAGGCACACGGAGGGGCAGAAAATAACAAGTGTAAAGTAAGGAAGGTGGAGGGTGGAAGGCAGAGACACAGACTCACATTAATGCCATTGCAGCTCCACCTATTGGACAAAATAAAAATCAGTACTACTTTTTACTAAGTAGTCTTACCTTCTCAAGAAATGACAGAACAATGTGATTTTCATAAAATGTTAATCTTAATTTTTTTTGAATGAGCCATTGTATAATAGAATAATGCATCCAGGGTGTGTATCGTGCTGGGATAATGCCACGCCTGGGGCATTAGATGCACTCGTCCTGCAGCCTCATGCCCAACCACCCCAGGCATAGCTTATCGCAGCACAACACACACCCTGTCATGCATTATTCCTTTAATGTTATGATCCATATTTCATTCCATCATTTCCCATACTACTCCCTGAATTTTTCCATGATTTAGACATTTGAATTCCCTTGCCTGATGACTCTTTCTTATTCTTATATGTTCAATACACATGAATTTCTTTCCTTACTTTTTTTTAACACCAATTCATATGTTCTCTTGATATCCACAAATGTCAAGTATTGCATGATAAGTTAAACATAATCATGGAACTTAGGATCTTTGGGTTTTCTACCCTACCACCACTACCACACTGTGCCAGTCAGACATGTAAAGTTGTGTCCCCAGAGAAACTGTTTTCCTTAGGTTAAATACTGTTCCTGCACATGCCAGACAAGGTGTTGAAAATCAAATTAGGAAACTGCAAGAGAAGATAAACATAATTATGGTATCTGTGGTTTCAGGGTCTGCCACCCGCCACCACCATTTCTATGCCAGTCAGATATGTAAAGTTGTGTCCCCAGAGAGAAACTGCTTTTCTTCTGTTAAACACTGTTCCTGCACATGCCAGACAAGGCATTGAAAACCAAAGTAGGAAATTACAAGAGAAGATAAACATAATTATGGTATTTATGGTTTTAGGGCCTGTCACCTCACCGCCACCCACCACCACCACCACCACCTCTATGCCAGTCAAACGTGTAAAGTTGTGTCCCCAGAGAGAAACTACTTTTCTTCAATCACTCTGGTTAAATCACAGTCAGGAGAACAGTGATTTTTCCCCAAGACAAGTGTGCGACAAGGACACAAGAATCAGTCTGGCTGCGCAGTCAGGAAGACAGTGATTTTTTTTCCTAATACAAGTGTGCCAACAGGGACACAACTATCACTCTGGTTATAGCGCAGTCAGGGCAGTGATTTTTTCTTAAGAAAAGACAGGGCACTGGGCCACTGATTTTTGCTAAAAACAAGTGTGCCTTCTAAATTGCTCCTACCCTCCCCACACAAATCACCAAACCACTACTTCTCTCTTGAAACAAAAGTAAATACTTCAAGTAAAGAATACAGGGAAAATCAGCACAAAAGTATTGTGTGTGCACAGGCACTTGCAAACACAGTTTTGAAGCAATTTGAGCACCAAAATGCTCTTTATGTAATGTATTTAGATTTTGACCCTAGGCTACAAGCACAAGCTCTGCTCTCTAAGTCTCTCTCTCCAACACACTACCCAGAAAGAGAATTACCAAACAAGTTTTATTGGCTGTTCAGCAACATGTCACCTTCTATCTCCTGTTACATTGCAAAGTTTGATCTTATGCTAAACTTCAAGCTGAAGTTCCAGTTTTGTGGATCTGGTACACTTCCACTATTAACTTAACATGTGGCAAAGTTTTAACTTTGAAATTTCATGAATCCGCCAATAGTATGTGAAGTACAACTTTGAACTGTGGAAAACTTCGCACTTGGTGGAAATCTACAAATTTTTCTGCAGAGTGAATTTTTGCGACTTCACACTACTCTATTTCAGTGCTTCTGGCTGCAATTAGACTTGTAACTAACAAGGCTATAAATAACTTTGAAGGCCACTCATTATTACAGTAATATGATTCCAAGGAGTGGAACTCTTTATTAATTAGTTTCGCTTGAAGAATAAAAACTGCCAACTCTAAGGTTTATTAAAATTGTTTTTGTCAACCCCACAATCTTGTGATAAGTGTAGATTGAGTGTGTAAGAAATATTCTGACCCTAAATACTATTATCTGAACTCTGTGGATTACTGTCCTGTAGATTTTAAATTGTTAGATTGAGTGTGTGTAAAGATGTATTTTATATCTTCTGTCTTCTTTTTAAATTCATGTGTATTTATTATCACTGCAACTTGCAACATTTTTATTCCTAATGAGTCCAGTTAGCACTTCTGCAACAGTTGGTAAACCCTCGCTAGCACCCTTTCAAGTTGGCCCTATTCTGCAGTATGCTTGCTTCCAACATATAAAGAAAAATCCTTGAAGGCAAGCCTCTGTATACAGAGTGCCCAGTGCCTGACCTTCTTTGTTGTGTGTATTGTCTGATCCATTATACTGTAGATTGAGTGAGTGTCATGTGATGCTCTTGGCAAATTACAACACTCATTTCAATTGCACATGAGGAGCTCTCATTCTGATTTACAAAATGGCCAAGAAAACTCCAGTGATCTAATTGGTCAATATCTGTCCAAAGTTGTGCAGTAATTGACCAATAATTGCTTTGTCTGGAAAGTGCCTTGTACATCTTGGAAGTACACTGCTTCAAATTCTCAGTAACTGTGACAATTTGGGGGAGTTCAACTAACAACATGAGTGGCTTATCTGCCAGGCAATTTGGCCTCTTTGAAGGGCAAGCCTAGTTGTTTGGTGTGCATCTGATTTACCAATGATTAAGATTCATGTAGTCATAATTTAAATATTTAAATAGTTTTTATTATTATGTTGCTATTTTATTATTTTTAAAATGCAGCATACAGATTAACGCATGGCAACTAAGTATACAACAAGGCTGTGCTTCCTTTGAGGAGTTGAAGACATCATATGGACCCTAGGTGATGCGTTCATGAGGTCCAAGATGTCTTCTCAACCCTTGATGGAAACACAGGCCCAAGTTGGGCATAGTTGGCCATCTTTTTATTTTGTACCATGTAACTTATGTAAAAATGAAACTTTCACTTTATATATAGTAGTTCACATGACCCATTTGTTCCCTCCCACCAACCTTTCATCACTCTTAATCAGTAACAATATTAAATATAAATGATGTCAATGGGGTAGGAGGATTAACAGGAGATATTATGAACAGTAACTTTTTGTGACCTTTGAATTGCGCATAAACATTTTTAATGACCTTTGGACTGTGTACAACTTTGCCCATGCACAATGAGGATTCTGAGTATATGGAAATCCATTCAGAACAACATATACTATAACACACTTCAAGACTTGGGTTATTGAGTAATTATCTTGCTACCCCCACCCAACCCCAACACCTGTATCATGCCTCCAACCTATGGAATGGGGTGCAGTAATTACCAGTAACTGCATGCCCTATTATGTGTTATTGCTTATGAGTGCCCCCTGTGCAGCACCTGGCAACAAACAATTTTGTGATGGTCGAAGCAGGTTTTGTTTTCTGCAAAACAGTAAGTTTATAAAAAGATTAATTAATCCCAAACTAAAATGTGCTTTTATACGGATGGTAGCTACTCTCATCTGTACAAGATCAAACTTATTTGCATGCTTCAAATTACAGAACAGCATGGCTTTTTGTAATCAGGAAAACACACTAAGATGAAAGCTTTGTTTACAGGTGCGACCAGGAGAAGCACAAAGAAGTTAAATGACTTGCTCAGGGTCACACAGTAGGCTTCCTTTGCTATTCTCTCATGTGAAGAAAGCGTGAGAGACTACTCTTATACTTCTAACAGTAGCTGACATAGATGTATTACCACACAAAGTGTTGCCATATATGTGTGTGTGTGTATATATATATATATATATACTGATATGCAAATTAGCGCCATCAGCAAACTTTAGCAATCAGTCACAGACTCCCTGCTCCAGGTTGCTACTGAATAGGTTAACAAGCAGCTGACTCAGCACCAGACTCTGTGGTACATCATCAGGACCATTCATGACAAAGCTCTGCTTTCTACATGTACACCAATTTGCTACCATCTCATGTATATTCTGTGGGTGTGACCGCATTCCTTTCTTGACTAGGAGAACAATACATACCATTCTAATATATGGAGATACCTAAATAATGCAACAGTATCCCATACAAAAAATCCTGGTAATACACCAGTAGCCAAAGTGATAATACTATCATTGGCAAGTAATAATACTGTCGTTTCAGAGCTCATAATACTATCGAGCTCTGATGATAATATTATCACCAAACCTCAAGAGCCAACTAGCAAGATCTTCCAGTAGCATACACTAGTTCCTGACATCCCCAGGGCAACCTGCTAGCCCTGCATGCTGACGTTCCTAAAACCGCACCTCCTGATTGGAACTAGTTCCTCTATAGTTAGGCAGAACAATTCAAAAACATGGCGGCCATATCTCACTATGAGAAAATATCGTCCCTTCGCTTTCACGGGCAGCATTTTTTATTCCACTAGCGGTCTGATTAAAGAAGCAAGGTAAGACGTTTTTCAAGTAAAACAGACACAGACTGAGTTTGTGAGTGGATGGGTGAGCAGTGGTGATGGGTGGACAGAAAGTAAACACACACAGAGTGAGTGGCGAACCCTCACTGCAGAGCAGCTTGGCCTCCGACACCACATTCACAGAACTGCTGCAAACAAAACTGGGCTCCATATATTACAAAAGTAAAAATAGGCGAGGGTCTATCACTCGGGAGTAATATCATCTCGAGGTTCTGGGGACAGGAGAACCTCTCGAGCTTCACTCCCGAGGTTTCCATGTCCCCAGAACCTCTCATGGTATTACTCCCTTGTAATAGACCCTCACATATCTATTATTCCATTTATCTTTCATCTGGCACTGTCCGTTTCTCTATCTGCAAGATATCAGCAAGGGTCCATCCAGAACCCTTTTAACTCCACTAAGCCTTGTCCCTCAAGTGGATACCAGTGGTTAATATATTGGGGGAGTAATAGAATGATGTGGGTACATGAGGATTGGACAAAGCACGTTTTTATGAAGTGCCCATTTGCCATACCATTACATACCTGTCCAGTTTGAGCCCTTCTGGACCCTGTGATTTCCATGGCATATTTAGCACTGCCTCATGGTTTTGTTTGCTAATTTCTCGGCTTCCATACCCAGCAAGAATTCTCCCTGGCTGAATACCAACATAAAGTGATTATTTATTCAGGCTAGCACAGTAGCAGTACTACTGCTTGCCATACAGATGACTTGAGTTCACACCATGAACTGGGATGTCTGGTGCTCACCGGCTAGGCAGGATCCGATCTTCCTGGTTGGACAAATCTTGCCTCAGGGAGGAAAAGGAACCTCCTTCTGTTGTACGACTGCTCCCTGGTATCCTAGTGGAAGAGGGTGTCATGTAGGAAGGAAGAGTGCTCCTCACACAGTGGCCTGACATCAGCATGTACCCAATCACTGGTGTGTGACACAGAGGCATCACAAGCACAGAGAAGGGGCTGTCAAGGGAGTTCTGGAGGAGAGGAGGGGCTTGCCCATCTCTCTAACAGCACTGATAGGCCAAGGCCACATCATTCCATAGGAGCATGGTCTGTGGGTGGGATAAAATGGGCCATGGGACAAAGAAAATCAGGGTAGACTTGGGACAGATGAAGACCCTGATCCATCCATGCCCTACTGGGTTACCTGGCCCTCCTCCTTACAGTCCCCTCCATCTGGCCTCCCAGTCTTGTTGAGTGAAATATTCTCCTCAAAAACCTAGTCCCCATCCGAGATCCCACCTGCAGGGGTAAACCAGAGGTTGCCTGCAAGAGTTGTGAGTGAGCGAATACAGGAATGGAGTGTCAGACCCAGTGGTTCCAGGTCAGAAATGGACACTGAAGGTGATGGGAGGAGGTTCTTTGCTTAGGACTGGGGTGCTAAATTATTTAGTACTTCTGCAATCCCTTCCTTGCTTCCATCAATAGTCCCTCTCACATGATCAGGGACCCCATCTTGTTCTGAATTCTTTTTTTGCTCCATCTATTACAGTATATACTGAAAATGGATTTGTCAGTGTAGGTGGGAGGACCACCAAAGTGCCAGCTCCTTGTGGTGGCTGAGAGCTGTGCAGCTTTGGGGCCAACAGAAGGGGACAGCATTGGTGGCATCTGATGTGCAATGTACAGAAGCATGCTTTGCAGTGTCATTGCGCCACTGCATGCCAGTGCCAGGGGGCTACCACTATAGAGAAAACCCTCATTTGCATGATAGCTGCCCGACAACAGTGCCATGGACATGCCAATTAGCTCCCTCCTGTGCCCACCTCCAGGTCTCCACAGTGGTGAGGTACATACCCACTGCAAAGCAACATGGGAAGGTCTGCGAGCGGGAGGTGATCTCTGACCATGGCCGGGTAGGAGCCTGAGGGTGGACTGCATGGGGACCAAATGTACAACCCCCAACCGAGGATATAGAAATAAATAATCAAACAATTTGATTTGTCATTCCTCATGATCCCTTATACAATCCTGCTTCAAGTAATGCCTTAGCCTGTGCAATCACAGCCCTGCTTCCCTCTATAATGACCTTTTCTCTGCTTGCTTGGCCCACTCAACCCATTTGGAGGGAGCAGCTCTAAACTAGCCAGCTTGTAGATCTGGTTGCATGTTTTAAGAAACAGTTTGGTCATTGCCTAGCTACTGCTTCAAAAGTCAGCAATATTCTCAAACTGACTAGCATAGTCTGTTTCAGAACTCTGATGGTGTATCAGGTAGCAACATTTCAACAGCAATATTGTTTACAACCTGAAGCACAGGGTGGGCCCACAAATACTGATCTTGGGGTTTGCAAAGACCTGCAAAGTACCACTGCTCTTCCATGTTCCTTTTTATTTATTTTAGCAATCTTTTCAGCCCCCTACTTCTTCTCACTTTTGTGGCTAAAGCTATTGCCCCTTCCGTACAGCTAGCCTGGTGGACGCTGAGGTAATTGCCTCTTAATCAGCACCTGATTCTGTCCGGACAATGCACTGTATTATACAAGGCAGAAAAAGCATATTACTGCAGAATGCTGCACAAATTAGGGAATAATGCCATTTTCTGAAATGCATAATTAGAGGGTTAATTAAAGTAGCAGTGCATGATAGTGGTGAACATTTGGATATTTTTTTTATTCTATTTTAGATTGCTCCTTTATTCCCGACTTGTGTGATACCCTTTTTGCCATTTTAAATCTGTTTTGTCTTTTTTTTTCAGTTGAAATAATAAGAAGTGATACTTTTAATATGGCTCAGACCATCAATATTCTCAGCTGGTTTTGTACACCTGTAAGATCTGGGATCAGTGCCTGCATCATGCTATTTCATTATAGTTAGAATAACAGTTATCTTAAACAAAGGTGTGTACAAACAGCAGAGAATGCTGATGAAAATATGGTCCAACCCATAATTAAAGGAGCCTCCTTTCATTTTTTCAGCTGCAAAAACTAGTGATAAAGCAAACTCTGAATTGATAAAAGGTTATAATTACTGGTATTCACGTTTTCCAACAGGAAACATGGTTATAATCTGCTGTTATAGCTGGTTATAATGGCAAACATGCATGGGTCTCCTTGAATCATGCATGCACCAGTAGTGGTCTTCCTTCACTCCTCTGTGTCCCTCGAGTGATTCCTTCAGCCACAGACTTCACCGTCACTCACATCTGGTGGTAAGTTGCTTTCTTTACTTGAACATACAGTCATTTTCTCCACTGACAAACCCTTACCAAAGAAAAAAAAGAAAACCAGGAAAAGAGTGGAGCACTGTAGCTTAGCAGACCACAGACCGCTCAGACTTCTGACCGGTCCTGTGGCTGCCTGACACTGATCTGTTTATTTTCTATAATTTCTGAGGCAAAAAGCAGAAGCCAGCAATTATAAAAATAGAATATGAATTAGTGTGTATAAAACTCGATTTTACACACTCCCTCGTTGTGGGATGCATTTTATACCCTCGGGTTTATGTAGCATCCTACAACTCTGGTGTGTGTAAAATCGTTACACATACCACTCCATATATTATTCTCTATGTAATACAAGTCAGTAGGTAAGGGTGATCTAACATACAATAGAAAAAGTGTAGGCCAAAATGTCACCTTATATGCACTGCTGCTTTAAGTAGTATCACATGCCAGGATTTTAAGATACAGTATCAGCACTTCATATGTGGATGGAGGTAAGCTTTTCTTTGCCTCATGCTTTTGCAATCACCAAAAGTGTGCTGGTACACTAATTATACTATGGACAGGATAAACCCAGAAAACCGATAGGCTGAAGCAATGACTGATCTAGATGATGTTTCAGCGTATCACGATGGGTCTGAACTAATCACCAAGCCCAGCCATGTCTCTGTCAACTGTGCATCATTTTATAAACACAATAATAGACTGTGCATGTGATATATAGTATGGCATATCATCAGGGTGTAGCCAGAAATTTATGTTTTGTACACAGTGTCCAACAGTTGCACCCCAATTAAAAAAATGTACACATCCTCTCCAAATGGTACCCTTCCAAACAAGTCAGATTGTTGTCAGATGATTCTTCTAATCTCTAAAGAGGTTATACATGTATCTGTCTCTAAACAACAGAAGTTTGAACAGAGACACTCTTCAATGGCCTAAATTAACCTACATACTACAGATTAGAATGAAAATGTTAACAGAAGGCATATGGTTTTGACAGGCACTCAACAAAACTGTACTCAAATGTGTACAGTGAGTATGCCTGCTTACACCCATGCATAGCATCAATACCAGTGGTTAAAGATACTCAGTTCTGCCTCCTGCCTTACACTGCACCTGAGGCATAGCAGATCATAATAATATACTGTGCCACACTCTTGTGTATTAATCATTACAAAATGTCTTATTTTCCTCCAGAGTCTTTTCAATAATTAAAATAACATGCTTTTGATATGACATGCATGCATTTATCAGAATTTTAATGTGGCCAGAATTACAGCAGAGCAGTTAAGATTGTAATCCCATTCCTGCTTTATTGTACTATACTCTTCTTATTCCACACAAATTTTCTGGAATCTCATTTACCATTATTTTTACTGACAGCTGTGTGAATGTGGTAATTGTTAATGTGTACAACCTTTAAAGACAAATATTTCTATCCTATGGGACAGAAAGTTACAAGCCACTTTCACTGGTTAAAAAATTCAAGTTAGCAGGCAAAGAATAGAATTTATGAAGGATATCCTTTTACGGGTAAATCTTACTTGACCTGGCAATTTGCTTTGTGCCGGTTAAATTGTACACCTGCTAATGTGTAATAAACAAAATCATATGCAGACAATACTGAACTCTGAACTACAGTGCAGTGTGCCTGAAATCAGAGCACCAATACTGTCCCTCTTACTGTAAGACAAACCTTGTACAAGGAAAATATACTGTCTGTATAGTCCATATAACAAAATGAGCTGAATATCTTACACCCATTTCCTTGTCAAACACAAACAGGACACTAAGCACAATATATTCTAAAGCTGACAATACTACAAATCCTCTTTTAAAAGTAAATTTTACCGCAGACAGTGATCAGGTTCTTCTCTCTACTGCAGTATTTCTAGTGACACTTTTTTTTCGGTTAAATTCAGTCCGGGCTAAGGAAGCATACCTCTCAACCTCCCTCCTCATAAAACAGGACGGGTTTGAAAAATCAGGGACAAAGGGCCAAAATCAGGGACACATTTTTCAAAATTAATGATATCCACTTAGGAAGCTGGTAGAATAAGAGGCTCGTGTAAAATGCAATTTCTAAATTAGAGCAAGTCTGCAATTTTATTTTTAAATTTTTATTTTATTGAAATCTAGGATTACAAATACCTTTGAGCAGGAACTGCTCATTTACAAAAGTTCCATGTCGAAGGAATGGGGGTACGTACATACAAAGGTCAACATAATAATACATAGTTACACAATAAAAGAAGTAAGAGACTGAGGCTTAGGAAATTCCAGTAATTCAAAATGTGCCAAATGTTAGGTTGCATGACATACCAGCCAAGGCAATCTTAGAAATAAACACTGCAGGTGAGAGGAAGGGGTATGCAGGCAGGAAGGCCATTGTCAGAGGGTTGAGGGTGAGGGTAAGAAACATTAATATTTGATATTGATTCATGCTTACAATCACCACAGTTTAGTCACAGAAACAGAAATGTTAGAAGGGCAGAGTAAATTTTTGAGGTAAAATCAGGGGCAGTTTAGAGGTATGAAAGGAAACCATGTCAGGTTTGCTCCTGTATCTACAGTTCGTTGAATTATTTGGCTATATAAAACATCATTTTGTGCCCCAGTTGTTCAACCAGTGATGTACAGTACTGTCTCCCCAAAGCACCCAGCAACTGTGTTCTGAAGCAGGCGAAAGGAGCAGAGCAAGGCAGCAGAAAGCACTGGCACAGGAAGACATGATTATGAGGTTTGCTTTTGCTAACACCAACACATAAATCAGGAATGATTTAGTTTTTTCAAACCATAGCCCAAGTCAGCCTACTAGAACATGGCAGTATCATGGAAACCCTTGTGCAACACTATAACATATTAAAATAAAATATCTGGTGCATTTAAGGACTATATGGGCAACTACATTTAGTAGTTCATCTCAGTGTCATGCATCTTTTTCTTGGCGTGTCTGCTTTTAAAATGATACTGATAACATCGGTATTCACCAGCGAAACATGACCAACTGAAAGCCCCAAAGCAAGCATAAAGCAGCGCCAAAGCAATCAGCTTTATAGTAGTGAACGAGCTGCAGTCAAGTTTCCTTCTGACACATCACGAGACCAGAAGTTTAAATTGTAGCCAAGTCATAGATACAATATAATAATATAATAAAAAAAAAGAAAAGACACTGATGCACTGTATGATGATGTTAGAGAGGGATGGCTGCTGCAGGCTAATCTAGCAGGTAGGTGCTTAATGAGATCGATCAAGATTTTGCTTTTATTCTGATCTCTAAGAAAGAAAATCAGGAGGCTAAAAATTCAGAATTAATTAGAGAAGCTGCTATGCCTCTGTAGTGAGGAGAGAGAGAGAGACATACACTGAAACTTACAAGTGAAAGTGCAGTGTCTCTCGCCTTCCTCGAAAAAGTGCAGTTGAGTTTGCTTCTTCAAACCAAAATCAGCTGTAAAAAACAAGAAAGCCAGCCTGTGAAGATGGAAATTAAAAAAAAAAATGGTGCTGTGCAGTGTTCCAATGTCTGGAGCTCAGGTGTATCTCTCTCTCAGGAGTCAGAAATTCAGGGTCAGTGGGACATTGGAGGATGCTAAATAGACAACTGCTCTCTCTCTCTTGCTCTCATTCTCCTGCTCCCTTACTTGTTCTCTCTATAAAATACTTTAATACAGCTGCACTCTACCCCATGTCAGCTTTCGCGGGACTGTGTGTGTGTGTGGGGGAATCCCTGTGCTCCTCTCGACCGCCAATCACCACGGCACAGCCTCAGAACAAATGGTGTATACTTTGCTGGGTGTTGGTGTTGCAGTGGTGGTGGGCATATGGAGAAAGGAAGACGAACACATCATGCAAAGTAGAGATACGCTTCCACCGCTGATTGCAGCGGACCTTTCTTTCAAGTCAAGACTAGTGCTCTGAATCTGCTGTAAGACAGCTGGGCTACCCATTGGTGCATAGGGGACGCACCCTGCAGACTGAGAACTGCATTGGCAAGGACAGGCACATACCTCCAAGCAAGTCCCATTGTCCTAAGATGTTTCTTGCGCATGGGCGCAAGCAAACATAAAAAGAGATACCAGGAAGTATGTGGTCATAGAAATGGTGTTCGGGATGAAATAAGTTGCCTGAGAGGTTAGTTCATGAGAAATCAGTGTGGGAAACAGATGAGAATGGACAGATAACATGGCGTGACGAATACTGTACCACAACAGAAAGGGAGGGGGACAACAGTAAAGAGCCTTTAGGACTCTCTCATTGTGCATTATTTAGGTAGGAATGTGCAGACACAGTGGGCCAATGGACTTTTTCTGACAACAGATTTTATATTTTTATGCTGTTTGGTTTCTATATTGCCAGTTGGCTAAGTCTCTCACCCTTATTATGGATCCATTTACCTGATAAACTAATTAATGATACATGTAATCAACTGCTTCTTTTGCCCAGCATTACATTAGTTTCTCATCTATCAGGCTTCATTTAGACTGTCTAAAACCCATTGTATATCTTAAATCCAGCCTACTATGTAATTTTGTTTCCTGAACCTTCATGGCTGTGCTATATAATACCCTAACCGCGTCATTTTTTGTCAGTTGCACCCCCAGCTTGAAACTGTGTAACTTATGTATTTTGTATGCCACTTGGATTATTTTATATTTCTATCATTTATTTCAAAACTTGCATTTTACTGTTCTTGTGAAACATTTAAATAAAAATTAAAAGTGAATGGGAGAATGTGCACTTGAAGACCTCTTATATGGCAAAGAGTGCTTCCCATGTTGGAACTTGTGTGTGCATATCACAATTTTGTTTAACAACTGCCTGTTAGAGTCACTTTTTCAAATGGCATCTTTCTCATCCTAACCTCCATCTGATAAACAACAGGACACCAGTCCATTAATGAATAATGTTTACAGAAATGTTAAGGAAGGTAGGCAGAGGAGAGAAAGGAGGACATGAATGAGAAAACATGAAGGGCAAAGGATGGAAACAGTAAGGGAGGCAGAATAGGGAGAGTGAGGACAAAATGAGTGGAGAGACATGTCTACTAGTGCAAGGAGCCTAGAAAAAAATTCTTGGCCTTGAAGTAATCTCTATTTAGTAGCCATAATGGAGTAATGAAACACTGACAATCACAGCTTGAAGTGGCCGTATCTAGGCAATACCATGTTTCAGAAGGACAGGACAGGAAGGAAAGGTTGGGGGTGGGTTATATGTGAGAGAAGGTATAAAGGCCACAGTGATATAGGAACACCAAGGGATAAGAAAATACTGAATGTACTATGGGAAAGCTTATAGACAGGGTTTGCAGCCTTTACCTGAATGTGGGTGTACAGACGCCACCATCCCAGAGAGATGAATTAGAAAAAGTTTAGGGAGAGTCCATTTCTAGAATGGCAAGGAAAGTGGAGGTAATAATTATGGGATGCTTTAATTTGCCAGATGTATACTGGATAATTCTGGCTGTGGCTACAAGAAGAAGCAGGGCTATCCTCAACTCCATATAATGAGCATTTCTCAGGCAGCTGGTTATGGAACCCACTAGTGATGGGGCAGTGCTGGACCTAGTATTTACAAACAGGAACAGCATTGCAGGCATCACGGAGATAGCTCCTGGGTAAACACAATCATCATATTCTGTGGTTTAGCATATAGATTGAGCAAGAGAAAACACACTACAAATGAAGGGTCTCAACTTCAGGAGGGCAGATTTTAAAGAAATTGGTGACTGCTTCTCAGTAAATATCTTGAAGGGTAGAATGGCTGTGGGGTGGAGACCCAATGGAAAATGATCAAGACGGAAATAGCTAAGGCGATGGCTTAATGTTTGACGGAATTAGGCAAGGGAAGAAGGAGAAAAAGGCCACTGTGGTTTCAAAGGAGGTGGCTAAGGTGGCAAGGTGCAAAAAACTTTAGAAAGTGAAGAAGACCCAGACAGAGGTGGATGGAAGAAATATCTGGAAAACACAGGAGACAAGAAGGAGTGAGGCAGCTAAGGCCCAAACATAAGAGAGGATCACCAAGGAGGTGAAAAAGAGGATTAGATTTTCTTCAGGTATTTAAGTGAAAAGAGGAAAATGAGAGTGGGATAGTGAGAATCAAGAAAGTGTTGGGGGGACTGAACAGAAGAATATCAGGAAAAGGCTAACATTTTAAATAAGTATTTCTACTCATTCTTCACAGTGGGGGACTAACATGTATCAGCAGGCACGGGTGGGAGGGAGGAGTGGACACAAGTCCATTTTCAGAAGAGAGAATCCAAAAGGGTTTGGAAGCCCAAAGGAGAATAAGGCAATGGGACAGGATGGGATTCACCCAAGGGTTCTAAAATAATTGAACATGGTGCTTGCTGCCACTCTGCAACACTATTCAGCCCTTATTGTCAATGGGGTAGTTCAGAGGACTGGAGGAGGACCAGTGTGGTCCCTCAGAACACAAAAGTGGCAGGAGGAAGGATGCTTGCAACTATAGGGTCATCAGTCTCACATCACTGATGAAGAAATAATTGAGACCATGATGATGGAGAGGCTAATGGAGTACCAGAAGACAAATGGGCTTTAGGACCACTGGCAGCATGGTTTCAGGGAGGAGGTAATGTAAAAAACTCATAGATTTCCTTTTATATAATTTCTTTTATTCAATATGTATAGCAACATAGAAACATAGACTTTGATAGGCGATAAGGACTGCTTGGCCCACCCAGTCTGCCCATTTCCCTACTTATTGGATAAGCTGCAGATCCTAGTTAACCAAAAGCCTATTTCTTCCTATCCCTCACTACAATTGCCTTATGTCTGTCCCATGCATTCTTGAATCCCCACACTGTTTTTGACCCCACAACCTCCTTAGGAAGATCATTCCATGCATCCATCTCCCTCTGTGTAAGAATACTTCCACATATTGCCTCTGAACCATTCCTCTCTATCTTCAAACTGTGCTCCCTTGTTGTTATACATCACTTTTCTGAAAGATCCTATCCTCTTGGACTTTGTTGATTCCTTGAGGTACTTGAACATTTCTATCATGTTCACCCTCTCCTCCTTTCCTCAAGTATATACATATTAAGCTTCTGTAGTCTCTTAATAGACCCCCTGCCATTTTAGCTGCCTTCTTTGCCATCCTGTCTATGTCTTTGCAGAGATAGGGTCCCCAGAACTGGATGCAGTACCCCAGATGGGGTCTAACCAATTGTCTGTACAGAGGAGAAACTTCCTTTTTCTACTGGTGATGCCTCTCCCCATGCATCCGAGTATCCCCAGCCTTCCTTACTGCCTTCTCACATTGCCTGCCTACCTTTAAGTCATCTGATATGACTACCCCCATGTGTCCATAGTATAGAGGACAGATACATAGTACTATTTATCACCAGTATTAACCAAACCAACATACAGCAAAAGTAGCATTGCAGCTTACTGTACAAAACATATCATGGACTATTATGTATTTTCCCAAATAGTCTATTTTCTATCCTTTTGGGTTCCACCTTAAGTTTTATAACAAATTATAATATATGTGTTGCAGATTTGATTACCTGTTTCAAGGAACCCAGTTTTGTTCTGCTGCATATATGTACAGAACCCAGCTCTGACTTTTTGACTGGACAAATTAGGTGGATCAGAGGAGGACAGTAAATGTGACCTATCTGGACTTCAGTAAGGCCTTTGACACTGTGCTGCACACAAGGTTAGTGAGAAAACTAAGCAGCCTGGGGTTGGGAGAAAACGTTAAACTGGGTATCAATTTGGTTGAAGGATAGGTGACAGAAGGTGATGGTAAATGGCAGACATTGGGAGTGGGTGGGACAGTGACTTGTGGGTTGCCACTGGATTAGTGTTGAGACTACACCTCTTCAATGTCTTCATAAGTTACATTGCTGAGGAACTAGGGGGAAGCTGTGTCTCTCTGCAGATGACACAAAATCTGGAAGAGGGCGAACACACAGATAAGGGTAGAGAGAATGCAAAGGATCTGGGGAAATTAGAGGAGTTGTCTAGAAATAACAACTACTATTGGTTTAATACCAAAAACTGAAAAACTATATTCCTGGGATGGGATACAAAGCTTTGTATAAGATGGGAAGGGTATTTACAGTCACCAAGCAAGTAAGGGTCCTCAAGGTAATCATATCTGATGATCTTAAGGTGGCAGGACAGTGTGGCAAGGAAGTAGACAAGGCTAGTGGGATGCTGGATGTATAGAGAGGATTTCTAGCAGGAGAAGGAGGTGGTGTTGCCACTGTATCACTCACTAGTGAGACCCCACCTAGAATACTGTGACCAGTCCTGGAGGCCCCACCACTATATGGACATTGACAGGGTGGAAGCATTTCACATGAGGGCTACCAGAAGGGTGTAGGATTTGCACAGGAACCCATATGAGGAAAGGCTGCAGGATCGCAACATTTACTCTCTGGAGGAGAGGAGAGGAGCGGAGATATGACAGACCTATAAGTACCTCCAAAGGTTTAACAAGGTGCAGGTGGGAAGTCTCTTTCAGAGGGCAAAGTCTCAGACCACATGAGCATACAATGAAGCTGGGGTAGAGTTTAAAAGAAATATAAGGCAATACTGGTTTACAGAAAGGATGGTGGATGCGTGAACAGCCTTCCAGAAGAGGTGGTGGTGGTGGTGTGGCAAAGACAATGGTGAGCATCAAACATGCATGGAATAAGGATGTGGTTATAAGTACAGGAAAGGGAGGCAGGAGGACTGAAGACTGAATAGCTTACAATGTGTCAAAATAGGCAGGGGAAAATTGGGCAAACTGGATGGGTCTACTGGTCATTTTCTATGCTGAACCATTATCTTATGAAGAAAATTGTAACCACTGTTAAAAGAAAGGTTTTGCTGGAGCCAGCCTAGTGGTGCTGAGGTTGAGAGTGCGGACGACACACCTCGCACCACACCGGCGGCTCCCTGAGTTCAGTGACAGATTCAGGCTGCTGGGGATCAGCGGGGGAGAAGGACTGAGCACCCAATAGCTTGCTCTCCTTCTCTGTGGAGGTGCGAAGAGCCTCACTGTGATACTGCCAACTCCCCAGACCACAGGTATCTGGGCAGTCCGGACGTAAGAAACAGTTAAGTGTAGGTGGGAGCTGTTGTCAGCTGAGGACCTGAGCAGAGGCATGTTTCAGTGCGCTTCTGTCTCATTGGCCCTCCTCACATGCTGATGTCAACAGAGGGTGGGAATAAGGGAAAACTGCCCATTCGGTCCTGATGATGAGCCCTCTACTCTGCGCATCCACAAGAAACTGAGGGCAGACTCCACTGTGTGCACTCCACTACAGGTTGAGAGAAGGCAACTAGAGTACCTTCCTTGCCTCGCCCCAGGGGTTAAAAGGGTCTCTGCACATACTAGAGTAGTGCACTCTAGGAGCAGACTCCACAGTGATTGGGATGTGGTCCCCACATGATTGAGGGGTCCAAGAGATTGGACAGAAAGGGGTGGAGAAGGGTGATAAATAGAAAGTAAAAAAAGTTTTTGCATGTATGTGTTGACCCAGTTTTTCTCCATTCCAGTGATAGCTCAAAGTTTTGGTACCCCTCCCCACTTATTCACATTTTTTCTTTCACATTGTCATCTTGTTTTAAACAAATTAAATGAATGCTGACAATGGTTAGAATGTGTGTAAAATTAAGAATAACTTCCTTGTCAGTATCAGGTTTCCTAAAAAAAAAAAATACATGCATACTCCACAAATCTGTGTCCATTCTCACTGACATTAAACTTACAGGCTACATCTCAGCTTCTTTCTTCAGCACTTATGATTCAGCCATTGATGTGTACCTATGACTTTAGAAATTTCTAAAAATAACAGAGGTGAGTTTTTTGTGTGTGTGTGTGGGTGTGTGTGTGTGTGTGTGTGTGTGTGTTATATTGCCATGGTCTGACAATTGTTTTGCAAGCACATGAACATGATAGGGATGAAATACACCAATCTATCTATCAATTCATGATGCATTTTCTCTTAACACACATGGCTATAATTACAGTGAAACTGACTGTCACAGAAAGTCTGCTTTGGCATTGGAATCGCAAGCTTATCTTGGTAGTGATTATTGTGATGCCTTATATAAGGACCATCAACAGTAGTTACAGTCCAGAAACATCTAGATCAGGATATTCAAAGTTTATGCCAATATTATGAAAAGAGCGGATAAGGGTGTCCATGCTTGGAGCCCACAACAAATTGAATAACTACAAAATAAACAATAAATGTGCTACTGTAACAACCACTTATGTGGAAAAAACAAATTCTAGCTTGGTTTGTAGTTTTCCTTTCTCAAACCCATGTGACTGTGGGTGAAACATTGGTGGACACTGGAAGTGGACATGGCAAGTTTTATTCATAAAGCCTACTAAACTACAAACTAAGCTGCTTTTTTCTACATTAGAACTTGTTAGTCCATTTTGTCTTCTTTTGTAAATAGTCAAAACGTATACCCATACACAAAGGATTGCACACTGAGCAGCGTTTACTCCTGAATGGATAGTGTGTGTGCTAAAACAGAATGTAGTCAGTGGGCAGAGGCAGGGGCAGGGACATGAATACAAGTGCAGTGCTATATTCAGTGCATTTGTTCTGTTCAACAGGTTTAGCTACAAGCCACTTTGGGCAATGCAAATATCTCTATTAAATGGTCTACTTACTCCAGGAAAACCCTAGAAGCTGTCAGAGACACTGCAGCCAGTAAACAGATGGCAGTCACTGGAGCACACATACTCGTCTTGCTGCAGGAGGCCCTGCAGGAAGTGGATAGGTCAAATGTCCATCCAGGGCATATCTGTAGGCCATTGAGGTGTTATGCTGTAGACAGACAATGCTGGACATGAGTTACCGTTGAAAGGCTCACAGTTAGCCAACTTGTTGGGCAGTACCACCTTAACAGGGCCATTCTAAGGCACCTGTGTGAACTCCTGCATGTGCAGTTGTGCAGTGACAACAATGCAGCCATGCCATGTCAGCTGAGCTCAAGGTGATGGCTGCTATCGCCTTCTGGCCACGTGGCCATTTGAGACACCGATGGGGATACCACTGGTGTGTCGAGTCCGCCATCTCACACCTGGTGGTTCAATTTCTAAATACCTTACTCACATGCTGGTAAGTACATCATATTCCTCAGCACACCAATGGAGTAAATAGCAACAATGCAGCAGTTCTAGCAGGTTGCGCACCTACCAACAGTACTTGGTGCCATTGACTATACCTTGTTTCCATTTGGTTACCCACTGCTGATAGAGGCATAGAAGTTGACGGCGAGATAAGGACCATTTGGCCACCCAGTCTGCCCATTTCCTACCTAATGGATAAGCTGCAGATCCTAGTTAAGCAGCACTTCTTCCTACCCCACTCCCTAGAATTGCATTATGACTGTCCCATGCATGCTTGAATTCCACCACTGTTTTGACTCCACGACCTCTCGGAAGGCTGTTCCATGCATCCAAACCCCCTCTCTGTGAAAAAATACTTCCTTACATTACCTCTGAGCTGCCCCCATCTTCAAATTGTGCCCCTTGTTCTTGCACACCTCTCTTTTTGAAAGATGCTACCCTCTTGGACTTTGTTGATTCCTTGAGGTGCCTAGAAGTTCCTATCATGTCCCCTCTCCCTCCTTTCCTTGAGGCTATACATATTAAGCCCCTTAAGTCTCTCTTCATATGTCTTCCAGTGCAGACCCTGCACCATTTTAGTTGCCTCCTCTGGACAGCTTCCATTCTGTCTATCTATGTCTTTGTGGAAATTGGGTCTCCAGAACTGCACAGTACTCCAGATGGGGTCTCACCAGCTGTGTGTACAGAGGAAAACAACTTCCTGATTTCTACTGGTGATGCCTCTCCCTATGCATCCTAGTATCCCCCAGCCCTCCTTACTGTGCTCTCACATTGTTTGCCCACCTTTAGGTCATCTGATGACTACCCCCAGGACTCTTTCCATTTTATTGTTGTTAGTATCTCACCCCCATTGTGTACTCTTCCCTGGGTTTTGTTTCCCAGGTGCATTACCTTGCACTTCTTAGCATTGAATCTAAGCTGCCATACATTTGACCATTCCTCTAACCTTGCCAAGTCCCTTCTCATCCTTTCCACCCTACCTTGTGCATCAACTCTGTTACAGATCTTTGTATCATCTGCAAAGAGACATACATTTCCTTCCAGTCCTCTGCAATGTTGCTTATAAAGACATTGAAGAGGACTGGTCTATACTGAACCTGCGGTACCCACTAGTAACCCCCTTTTTCAGAGTGGACTCCATTTGCTATTTCTCTCTGTGTCCTATTCTCCAGCCAATTCTTTACCTAGGCTATCATCTTGGGACCCACTCCTAGGCTGGCTAACTGTATATTAATCTTTAGTGTGGGACTGTGTCAAATGCCTTGCTAAAGTCTAGGTAGGGCATGTCACAGCCCCTCCTGATCTACTACTTTGGTCACCCAGTCAAAGAAATCTATTAGATTTGTCTGGCATGACCTTTCTGCTGTGAATCCATGCTGCCTTGGGTCCTGTGCCCTCTGACCTCTAGGTACTCAACAATTCTTTCCTGCAGAAGTGATTCCATCATTTTCCCTATCACTGAGGTTAAACTAACAGGTCTGTAGTTTCCTGCTTCTGCCCTGCTCCCACTTTTGTGAGGGGAATCACATCTGCCCTCCTCCAGTCCTCAGGTACCACCCCATCCTCCCATAATTTGTTAAAGAGGGTAGTCAGTGGTGTCACTAGTTCCACCCTTAGTTCTTTTAGAATTCTGGGATGAATCCCATCAGACCCCATTGATGAGGTGAACACTTACCTCAGTAGAAAAGGTACCAGTACAACAATTGTCAAATGGAGTACGATGCAACAGGGCACATCACCAGTGTCCTGGCACAGTACCCTAGCAGTACCCATGACACCTTTATATGGCATAATTACATCTTGTTCCAGAGATCTTAAGGTGGGGGCATACCTAGTGGATATTTTATCAGTGAGTACATGCAGCACCCCACCCCCACACACACAAACCCCTATAGGGGTGTGACAGAGCAAAGCACACACATGCCTCATCATGGAAGGGTGAGTGAACAGGTGCAGAATGCACCATGAACTGTGGTCTGTTGTTGGAATGTGGGTACCTGTACTGTCAACAGATGCTAACAGATGTGTGTTTCTTTACAAGAAACAGTGCATACCCTTGTACCCCTGGCTCCTCACCTTCCCTCCACCCCTCATTTGTGGCAAAGGACAGGTACAATGTGGCACACACTGCCGCATGCAACATCAGTGAGCACATCTTTGGCATGCTGAAGATGTGGTTTCAATCTAGACCATTCAGGCAAAGCCCTACAATATAACCCTAGCATGAACTATGCCATATTCCTAGTCTGTTGTATGCTACACACACACACACACCGCACACACACACACAACATGACAGTCTCAGCAGGCATGACCTCCACATGGCCAGGAGGGCTCAGGAGTAGAGATCTCACATAACAAGAAACCGAAGTAGCAGCTGGCAAGTATCACCCACACAAGACGCTGTTGCATGTCTGAAAACTGTATTGTGAAGACACAGATCACATGGTGGCAGAATGCAAACAGTGCTACAATGTATATACAAAACAGAGGCAACAGTAGAGTGTGCACAATGCATGTGGTGTGGCATGGGCATAGACATTGAGAAACATGGGTGCCCACCACACATGCCCATGCCACAGGACTCGAGGGTGGAGGTGGGATGTGAATGCCAGGGAGGTGGGAGGTGGGAGCTAGGGCTGCAAAGATGCTTGCAGGAGTGGACATGGGAAGGGCGGTGGAGGTTCAAGTTAGAAAAGAACAGTGATTGGGGAATGGTGAACAGGGACACCTGTGCTGTGCCATAGGGTGGTTTGTTCCTATCAGATCTCCTGGGACAGACCCCCAGCCAGGCCATGATACACATGGCCTGCCAGGCAGACCTAAGCACCATGGTTTGTAGGTGACACATGTGCCACCTGCAATGGATGCGGGTTCGGAGAATGTGGGATAAATTGTGGTTGGATGGGGGCTATCCCACCTAAGTGTGTCTGTGCGTACAGTGTGTGCAGACCATCAGCCATCACTGACCCTTGTGTGTGGGGGTTGTGTCTATTGATGATAGTTGAGGGGGATGTCCATGGTAATGGTGTCACTGGACCAGGTGCAGGTCCAGTGGGATGCTGGAGGCAAGGAGGTTCAGGTTTCACCCCAGTGTGCAGGGAGTGCCACAGAAAGATCACAGGCATGTTGCCACTGTCTCATCTGCCCCTTTGGCATTTACTTATCCATGGTATTGCTGAGCATGAGGGCTGTGCAAAATGGAAATTCTGAGGTACTACTCGGCTACACAAATTCATGTAATGCGACATGACATCATGCACCACCCCAGTGAAGTCCCTAAACATGTGCCACAGGGCATTGAAGATGTGAGAATCAATGGGCCTCCACATGCTGCTCTGCCCTCTGCAGGTCTTCAAGCAGGAGGCAATTGAGGCAGGTCAGGTCATCATGCATGACTTATCTAAAAGCACGAGTTCCTGCTGTGTGGAGACCTGGTACTCTATTGCTGAACATAAAAGCTATCTGGTTTGTGACTCATTTGAGTGCTGGGTGACACTGTTTGGGTGGACAGGTTCTGATTGCACCCATGGGCATTGTGTGGCCTGTGGGTTCACCATACCTCAGTGGGTGGTGGAGGTGGTGGGGCTGCTGTGGCCATGTCTAACCATGCAGGAAGGGTGTGGGGTGATGGGGTCTGCCAGGCTGTCCAACCATCCAGGAAGGTGGGCAGGTGGCATAGGTAACAGTGGTGGAGGTAGGTGCAGCTGTGGTAGAGGTGACAGGTATGGGAACTGCCATCCCAGACATGGCAGTGCCGGGCTCCTGGGTGTAGGCTCCATATGTGGCAGAGAGGCTCTGTGCATCTCTTGCTGGACACCATTAGGGGGCTGGCTATGGGGACTAATTCTCTGGCTCAGCAAGCAGTGCCACTAGCTCCCAGCTGTCAAACTAGGTGCTTGATCTGGGCTACATTTCTGTCGCTGTTGTCCAGGGCATGCTCACTGTTGTCCTCTGAGTTTTATGGCCAGTTGTGTGGCAGCTGCTGCACTTGCTGGATTTCACAGGATTGTCTCCCTCATCATACAGTGACACCATGGCCTGTGCTGTAGAGAAAATAGTGGTCCATCAGTGTTGCACACTACACAGTACGCAAGCAGTGTGCTGGTGTTGCATGCACACCCCAGTGGACAGTGCCTCATGTAAGAACTGTGTTAACATGCAACTGATGTCAGCAGGATAACTTTCCCACACTGCAATGGTCACACAGCTACATGTGGAGGGTGGACTGCCCAGACATAGCATTGCTCCCTGACCACGGTGCACACTCATGCACATCAGCACACACAGTGCAAACCACAACCCAACAAGACTCACACATCCACCACATATGATAGTAAGCCCCATCATCCATGGACAACAGACAGAACAACAGTGTGACTCACCTTATGTGCATGGGTATACCCCTGTGATACTGGTTGTACAGTCATGATCCAATGGGGTTTCTGGAGACACACATTTGTGGGGCCACAGGGTGGAGCCACAGCAGACTAATTTTGTTAAGGGTGGCCAGGGCACTAATGGGCCACACTATGAGCACCATGACCATATCTGCATTGTGCCCCAACAGTGGCGGGACCCACATGTGTACCCATGCACAAAGGGAGGAACCAGGTGTGTACTTACATGGCTGTCTGGCAGCTACCTGGGCCTCAAACCCACTTCTGGGCATCCCTGTCACCTCCACAGACTGCAGCATAGATGACACCACCTCCTCTGCTAGTTCCAGGGAACTGGCCACCACTGATGATGGTTGGCCACAACGGTGGTGCATTGTTCTGATTCACCAGAGAACAGCACTATATAAATAAAGGATGATTGATTGACTGATTGATTGGTGATTGTTCATATTTCCAGACAGCTAGGTTATCCTTGGCATAGTAGTGCAGGTCCCAGAATCATTTCAGACAGCCTTTACTGGCTGGCCCCATCCACCAGCAGCATTAAACTTCTCAGTGATCTCCTTCCAGGCCATCCAGATGGCAGTATGTGGAATGTGTGGAAGACTAGGTTTGCGGCAAAGGCACCTAGCTTCACCTGAGCTCTTTTCTTCTAGGTTTGCTTGTAACAACAGAGCAAGGAACGTTATCAGAGCTAGGAAAAGGACAGAGCAAGGAACGTTATCAGAGCTAGAGCATCTTTTGGCTAGGCAGATTTACTGTGTGTTACTATTTCTTTTGTGCTCACAGGGTTTGTTACTATTTTTGCTAACATTTTACTGCTTTATTGTCTCGATTCAAATTGCTGTTGCAGGGTATGCTTTATGCTGTATTATTACAGGGTGTGCCTACAGGTTTGGTACTGTTTTGTGCTTACAGATTAATGCTGTAATCTTCTCTGATTCAAACTGCTTTTTTTCCAAGATATATTCTCTTACTGCTTTATTTTCTCTGTAGCAAAGTGTTTTTGCAGGGTATATCTTCTGTGAAATTATTACAGGTGGTTCTTTACATGTTTTACAGTTTTATCTATCATTAGGCTAAGCTTTCAGGGCTACTGCATTTGTTGTTGGTTGATTGTTTCTGCTCTTACCTCCTTGTTTCTTTAGTCTGTTGTTCTTCTTTTTGAGCAGCAGAAGGACCATCCTCCACCCATCACCAACCACCCCATGCAACACTCCTTTTAGAGAGTAGCACAGTCATGACATTTCCTGTAGCAAAGCAGGAAGGGAGGATCAAAGGGTATCCACATAGTGACCTCACTAAGAGGGCACAAGCAATTTAACTTATTATAACAAGTAATACAAAACAAACAAACTAAACAAAAAATCAAACTTTTGCATTCATTTCCTCCTTCTAATTACTTGGACCAGGTTATAAACCTGGCAACTAAACTGGAATGGACATTATTAACTGCAGGTACCGTGGAACACTTTTAAAAGGGCAGTTATACAGGATTCGGATGCTGTCCTACGTGCTGGACTATTGGAGATCTAAAGCCTCAGCTCCAGGCAGCATGGGCAGAGATTGTGTGCCTCAAATTGCATATTCAGGAGGAAGTATATTATAAGAACCATCCTTCATTTCCTCAACATCCAACTTGAATCACCTCGACCGCAGAGGATAGTTGATCGGAAGGTTGGCAGGTGGTTAGGAGGGAACAAATCGTGTGCCCCATCATTCAGTCTCTCCAACATATTACCTCCACAAATCATATAAAAACTACAAAAAGTATCTGCCTCTATCTCTGAAATTAAACAAAGAGGCAAAGGACACTGCAGAGCAGGACACTGCAACACAGGAGCTAGCACAACAAAACTTGTCCAAAATAGGGACCAAAAAAACAAAAAAGCAAAAGGAAATCCAAAATACTTCTGATCATTGCAGAGTCCATGATTCCGGGAGTAGATACCTACCTCCAGCTGGGGTAGTGGTCAGGTGTCTCCCAGGTACATCAGCATTGAGAGATACTGACTACATTGCTAAAATCATACAATAAGCAGGAGAAAGCACAGGCGTCCTGGTAAACAGGGGACTAACAATCTCACCAGCCAGTAAGTTGTGGAGACAAAGGAACAACTGACCAGGCTGGGAGACAATCTGTCATCCATTTCAACTTGCCTCTCCTTCTCTGAGATCCTGCCAGTCTGGGAGAGGGGCAGATGAATGGAAGGTCAATGAAGGGCAGCTAGGGAGCTTAATATGTGGCTCAAGGGCTGGTGCAGAGAAAAACAAATTTGTAGGTAACTGGCAATACTTTTGGGGTGAAAGTTCTTTAAATGTGATGGACTGCATCTGACTAAGGAGGAGTCAGTGCATTGGGGCAGAAATTTGATGTCTTTGCAGAATATGTAAACTAGCAAATGGGAGAGGGTGCAGCACCTGATATATTGCATGGGAAGAACACCCCTCCCTCTCAGCCAGTTATCAAACAGGAGTTTAGCATGTCTGTAGTTCATTTGCATCATCAGGTAAGTAAAAGGTCCTGCTCTCCATACGACACACAGAGGAAATGCTGGACCTCAGCCAACAACTAACGCACCAAAATCTGGTCAATGGAAAATCATGTACACAAATGCCCATGATCTGGAAACAGGATCCCAGACCTGAAAGGCAACAATGACAGAGGCTAAACGGACATAGTAGCCATTAGCGAGACATAGTTCACCAGTAACCACACTTGAGTGACTTCAGTACCTGGCTATGTACTGTTCTGATGAGACCAAGGTGCAAAGGGGGGTTGACCTTTTGTAAATGAAACTATCAAAGCTACAGAAATTCAGAATACACATAGGAGCCAGAAGAACTGTAGGTTACCCTGGAAACAGGAAATGTGACAGCCATATGAACTGGGGTTGTCTACAGGCCTCCAGACCAGGGGATGACATAGAGACACATCACTGTTAGAATACACAACATGACAACTAAAGGAGGTTCTTATAATGGGAGACTTCAACATGCCAGATACAGATTGGTCAATACCATCAGGAACATCTGCCAGAACTAGACACATAGTGGGTTCCCTGCAGGAGGGCCTCAAACAACTGGTACAACAACCCACAAGGGACAGGGCTATTCTAGATCTAGTACTGACTAATGGGAAAGGATCAAAGATCTCCAGGTAGAAGGTCACCTAGGGCCCGCGACCATCACATGGTATGGTTCAATTTGGCCACTAGAACTAAATCATCCCATTCCAAGGCCAAAATGTGGGACTTCAGAGGAGCTGACTTTGATAAGATGGCCAATAGAATTAAGCTAGCCTGGCCAAAAGAAATACAGGTGAGGAGGTATAGGCAAAGTGGGCAAGCATTAATGATGCAATACATGAAGCAACATCCCATTGTGTTAGAGAAAAGCAAAGCAAAAAGGAGGAAACCACTTGGTTCACAAAAACAGTAGCAGAAATGGTCAGAGCCAAAAGACTGGCCTTCTAGAAATATAAAGGAACACAGTGGGATGAAGATAGGAGGCATACCAAACTTCCCTAAGGAAGCAGGGACGGCAGTAAGGCTGGCAAAGTCCCAAACTGAGGAAACACTAGCACAAACAGTAAAGAGGACACGACTTTCTATAGTACATTAGTGAAAGGAGAAAGTCCAGAGGAGTATTGCTAAGATCAAAGGGGATAAGGGAGTGTGTGGAGGAAGACCAAGGAAAAGCATCTATCCAAAATAGATACATCTGCTCAGTATTTACTGAGGCAGGGCCCACAGCTCAGCACCATGGGCATGGGGGAGGAGGTGTGCATGTCCCTTCACAAATGAAAGGGTCCTACAAGAGCTCACTAAGCTCAGGGTGAACAGTCATTTGGACCTGATGGCATATATTCCAAGGTACTATAGGAGCTAAGGGTGGAACTAGCAGAGTCATTATCAGAACTATTTAGTGAGTCTCTGAGCACAGGAGAGGTCCAAGAAGACTGGAGAAGGGCTCATGTGATCCCACTCCACAAGAGTTGTAGCAGGAGGTGGCAGGAACTAAGAACCAGTCAGTATTATTTCAGTAGTGGGCAAGATTATAGAGGCACTCCTTAAGGAAAGGATAGTGCAACACATGGAATCCATAGGAGCACAGGATCCAAGACAGCATGGGTTTACAACTGGAAAGTCCTGTCAAACTAATTTCATAGATTTCATTGACTGGGTAACCAGGTGCGGACCAAAGGGGTGCAGTTGAAGTCACCTACCTTGACTTCAGCAAAGTTTTGATACTGTTCACATAGAAGATTGATTAATAAGCTGGGTAGGCTCAGGGTGAGTTAGAAGTTGGTCAACTGGGTGGCAAACTGGTTGGCAGGCAGACAACAGAGTGGTGGTAAATGGTATAGAGTCAGAAGTGATGCAAGTCACAAGTGGGGTACCTCAGGGATCAGTCCTGGGCCCAGTCCTCTTCAACATCTTCATCAGTGACATTACAAATGGACTGGAGGGTAAGGTTTGTCTGTTTGCAGATGATACCAAGATCTGCAACAGAGTAGATGATCCAGATTGGGTTCTCAGAATGAGAAGAGATATGGATAAACTGGCAACATTTTCGGAAGAGCTTCAACTGGGGTTTAAAGCAAAGAAGTACAAGATCATGCACATAGGGAAGAGAAACCTTGAAGTCACCTATAGTTTGGGAGGGAGTTGCTGGCAATCACAAAGGAAGAAAGAGACTTGGGCATCATCATCATCATCAGAGTTACCTAAAATCAGAAGAAGAGTTGCAAGTCACAGTGGGGTACCTCAGAGGCCAGTCCTCTTCAATATCTTCATCAGTGACATTGCAGATGGACTGGAAGGTGACATTTGTCTGTTTGCAGAAGACACAAAGATCTGCAACAGAGTAGATGATCCAGATGGGGTGGGCAGAATGAGAAGAGATCTGGATAAACTGGCAAAATGGTTGGAATAATTTCAACTGGGGTTTAATGCAAGAAGTACAAGATCATGCACATAGGAAGAGAAACCCTGAAGTCACTTATAGTTTGGGAGGGAGTTGCTGGCAATCACAAAGGAAGAAAGAACTTGGGCATCATCATCATCAGAGATGACCTGAAATCATCAAGCAGACCACTAAAGCAGTAGGTAAGGCTAGAGGATGTTGAGGTGTATTAGTAGAGGGTATCACAAGTCATAAGAGGGGTAATAACCCTCTCTACAAGACACTAGTTAGGCCCCATCTGGAGTAATGCATGCAGTACTGGAGTCAGCACCTGCACAAGGACATTACAAAATGAAGGAGCAGTCCAGAGAGGGCAACCAAAATGGTCCAGGGACAACATCAGAAAACATATGAGGACAGATTAACGGAGCTCAATATGCATATCCTAGAGCAAAGGAGGGATAGAGGTGAAATTATGAAACATTCAAACATCTTAAGGGCATAAACAAGGTGAAAGAGTCTAACATCTTTCAATATAAGAAAAAGAGCAGGACAAGAGGACACAGCATGAGATTAGAGGATGCCACTTAGGTAATCTAAGAAGTCCTTTTTCACAGAAAGGGTGGTGGGTGCATGGAGCGCCTGCCTCAGGAAGTGGTGGATATGAATACAGTGCAGAGATTCAAACAGGCATAGGATAGACATAAGGGAACAATACAGATGAGTATGAATAGATAGGCCATTGATTGAGTACAGGCCTATGGCACATTCATACTGTAGAAAAAATGGGCAGGCTGGATGGGCCTTGCGGTCCTTATCTGCCCTCAACTTCTACGTTTCTATGTTTCTATGTAATGTTGCAGCTGCAGAATAGGACCTCCTCACTCACCTTGTAGGCATGTCACAGGCATACAGCTCATCCTCACTGAAGTAGTGGTCATGGAGTCCCTCACAATCTCCCATAGGACCTGCCAGAGTAAGTGGAACAACAGCAGTCAGTGGTGTGTGTGACAGTTAGATGCATGGGGATGTATGCAGCCCCACTGTGTTCAGTTGATGCACCAGTGCCCTGTATAGGGTACCAGTAGTGTGCAGGGTGGCCTGTGTATGGTGCTTGCCATCATGCCCCCCAGAACACAAATGACTGATATACATCCACCGATCCTTGTAGGTGTGTAGGCGACACAGCCCCAAGATGGGCTGCCTGCAGTCAAGATGGTATTTATCCAGTGCACAACAACCAATGCTGTGTTTGTGGGGATTAGATGGGCATGGATGACCGGTCTGCTGTGTGGATGGCCTGTTGTAGGCCATGGTCTGGGAGAGGGGTCCACACCATTGGAGGGCTGAGAGAGCAGTGCACATGTCTATGTCATACCAAACTCCTGGGCTGGGTGCAGTGCATAGTGTCTCATGCTGTGTAAAAACAGAAGCACTCTGTTGGACATATCAATGCACTGGGTTGTGTGGGAACAGTTCATCATGATGACCCATGCAGGATGGGTCTATCTGTATATTGCCCATGTTGCAGATGCCATCTGTTCATCTACTGTTGGCTCCCAGGGATAACTGACAGCATTGTCTTGATACGTATGCATGTTGGTATGTCAAGAACATGGTTGTTGGACCACGTACTGTGTGGTATGTCACAGGTATGGGCAGAAACTAGGCCTCTGTACTGCCTTGTTTGGGCATGCACTATTGCGTCACTAGGTCACAGTTTTGTAGTACTGTGTCAGGCAGAGCTGTCAAGTTAGCACTCTCCAAGTGTGGGACATCTATTGAGTATGTCCACTAAAATCATAAAAAATTTCACAGGGCCTAATGTTGCAGCCTTACAGAATTTAAGGTGCTAGGCAAACCGCAGTCTCCGGGAGGAGGAAGCGGCTTTGCAGGGGACCGCACCTGGGTTAAGCGGAACCAAGAGCCAGTTAGGGCAGGAGGGATTTGGCAGCCAGAGAGCATTTTACAGCTTTGGCGGAAAAGGCATGATTAAGACCCGGAGCTATGGAACTGAAATCGGCAAGGCACAGAGAGGTAGGGGAGCATGCGGAGTGGGGGAGAGGAAAGACCAGTACCCACATACATTCAGTAACATCATTGGCTTTAGTGCAACACAAGAGGGTCCAGCAATAGTAGGATTTTGACTAATACATACTTCATATACAATAGCAGATAGAGTAGGGCAAATTGTAGACAAACATAGCACAAACAAAATAACAATTGGTAGAACCATTTAAGTGGAATACCACACATATTATAGGAGACAAAGTGATTAGGCATTATTGAGACATTAAATAGTGGTATCTTAGGACAGAGTATCCATACAGGATGCTTTTGTAAACATTTAACTTAAAGTGCAGGCAGACAAGAAATGATAGTTATATATGGCATAAAACTTAGTAGAAGGAGAGCGGTGGTCATATGCAAGGGAACACAGAGGTAGACTTAGATAAGGGAGAACAAAGTATAAGGACTTTAAGTAGGATCAAAACAAGTGCATTGGTCCACAGAGGCAAGGTGAGATTGTAATCTTCGTTTGAAAGCAAGGTGTGAGGGCACTCCTCAGGTCCATAGGCAGCAAGTTCCATGAGTGGGGGCAGCATGCCTGAAGGCTCCAGCGCCCTTGGTGGTCCGGCAGAGGGAACAGTTAACAAAGATTTGTCAGGCGATCTCAGCTCACTCAATGGGATTACAGGCTGGAGCAGTTCAGATAGAGTAGCTGGTTTAGCCACTCTAATTATGGAGTCTGAGAGCAGCAGAGGTAATATTGCCTAGTGGAGAGGGATAGCCAGCCTAGATCTTTATAGAGTTGACAGTGGTGTTTCAGTTGCAGTGCTTTAGATGCATATCTACAGAGCGTTGTTAAAGGTAGTGTCCCATTTTGTAGAACAGTTTTGTTTGCCATTGTAGGGATGGGGCAATAGGACAGGGTAGGTAATAGGATTCTCTGGCGATGGCAAAGCTTGGCAGTGAGAGTGAGCAAGTAGTTTGTCCTGTAGATCGCCCCCAGTTTGCAGTTGACAGCTTTGCAGGTTTCCTGGACGTGTTGATTCAGGTCAAGATTTTGGTCGAGCTGTATTCCCAGATATCGAACGAGCTTACAGTCTCAAGAGGGGTACCATTTGAATCAAGAGTATTTAGTGAAGATGAGCAGGTTCTGAGTTTATGGAGTGACCCAAAGAGCATAGCTTTAGTTTTGCTCGCATTGAGTCGAGGCGATGAGCATTTAGCCAGTGTTGCGCCAAGTGGAAGGCTGGCGTCAGAGTGGCATTGAGTTAGTAGCATTGTCGGAGTGGGCATAGATAACTAGGTCATCCACATAAAGGAGCGAGTTACCAGATGTTATTACGTTAGGCAGGTTGTTTATAAATAGTGAGAAGAGGAGAGGTCCAAGTATAGAGCCCTGCGGAACCCCAATGTTGATCATGGTACTGTCAGAGACAGCCAAGTTGAATTTGACTGCTTGTGACCTATTGAGTACGGTAACTACTGAACCACGTTGTTACAGGGGATGAGAAGCCCAGGTTTTGATGGTGGCAAGCAGCAATGGGTGATCATGAGGTCAAAGGCCTTTGTAAGGTCGATGAACACAGCCTCAGTTAGCTGCCCTTTGTCCATATTGTGTGAGTACATCCGAGGTGAATTTCAGCCAGTGCTGTTGTAGTACTGTGGTGTTTCCTGAAGCCATATTGCGCTTCACAAAGCGCGATTAGAGGATTCAATGAATTCAATGACCTGGGTAGCTACTATTTTTCAAGAACTTTGCTAAGGACCGAAAGGATGGCAATAGGTCTATAGTTCGATATATCATTTTGCTCCTTTTGAACACGGGAGTGATTCTAGTAGCCTTCAAATCTCAGGGACAGTGCCTGTGGAGAGGGATAGTGTGAAGATCCTGGCAATCGGATGGGATATGAAATGAGCAGCCGCTTTCAGTGATCGTGTTCCAATGTATCAAAGCCAGGGCTAGTGTTATCCGATATGACATTCAGGAGTTTGAAAACCTGATTTCCAGTAACCGCCTTAAAATAAAATGATTTTGCTGAAGCTGGTTGAGAATCAGTGCTCATTATGGTAAGGTATTGCTGAGAAGCAGTGGGCATAGATTTATTAGGAGGTTGTAAAGGCAGATAGGTCAGAGAATTGCTGATTGAAAGCATTGGCTATGGTAAGGAGTCATTGCAGTGGACCCCTTGGAGTATCATATCTGAGGGTGACAGATTGGGTGGTTCAAGGAAGGTTTTAATGTGACTCCAGAATTTATGTGGATCATTAGAGGAGCTAGTCAATAGGTTCTGGCAATATTTGCTTTTGGCAAGACTGATATGTTTTTGCAGTCACTTCTATGCCGCTTATATATAAGATGATCCATGGGTAGTCCAGTGATTTTGTATTGTTTCCAGAGTTTGTCCCTGATTTTGAGCTTGTGTAGAAGTTCTTTGTCCAGCCACCTTGTTTGTTGTCCTCTGACCCTTCTCTTTGTCTTTGGTACATGACTCCTTTGTACTTCTCCAAACCTGGTGAGGAGCATCCAGGGCAGCTTCAGCACTGGTTGCATGAAAGATTTCAGACCAGTCGGTGTTAGAAATGTCAGAAAGAAAGGCTTGTACACCCAGTGCAGCAGTTAGTGAAGGTGACCAGGCGGATCGAGAGCAGGCGGCAGGCAGGAATGCTAGTGACAGACCGTGGGCGAGTGATCCGTCAGGGAGTCCGCTAGGATGGCTGTTTTAGATATATGGTCCAGTCTGTTAGTGAGGATCCAGTCCAATAGCGTACCTGTTTGTGAATTAGACATTCTAGTACACTCAGTTATTAGTTGATGAAAGTTGTGCCTTTGGATCAGTGATGCAAGGTGACTGTGATGTGGTCCTAGCCAGTTCAAATTAACGTCCCTAGTAGGATGGTCTCATTCATGTTCACGATTAGAGACACATGTTGAAGTAAGTTCTGGAGACTGTCCAGCCCACCAGTGGGAGGGTTGTAAACACATAAGATGTGCAGGTATTTCACCCAAGGGTCAATGTCGCATGCAGCAATTCACAGCGCATATGGGGACCAGGGTTGGGAACAACATTAAGAAAGGTGATTTTTAGTAATAGCAACACCCCCACCCCTTTAGAACCAAATCTGTCTTGTCGAGCGATGGTATACCCAGGCAGGGAGCAATGTGCATCCAAGATATTAGGTTTTAGCCATGTTTCAGTGAGGCATAGGATGTCAGGATTAACCAACCTTGCCCAGACTTGAGCTCAGCCAAGTGACCCAGGAGACTTCTAATATTCATATGGGCTATTACTAGGCCTTTATTATTTTTGATTGTGGTTGTCCTGTGGCTGGACCATCCCAAGTCAGCATCCCCTCTCAGTTAATCACTCTCTCTGTAGCTGGAACTCCTGATCCCTGCCCCTGCAGCACTGCTGCCACCTGGTAATCATGGGTGTCAGCACAGACAGGGATAGGTAGGTTAGCGTCTGAATGATGGCTGGCTCAGGGCCAGTGCATAGGCACAGCAGTAGTGCATGGGGAGAGTGGGTTGCTGCTTCCACTGCACTGCTGCCACCTAAGAAACCATGGGTGGCAGCACAATGGAGATAAGCAGGTTAGGGTCTGGATGATCACTTGCTCTGGGCCCAGGCCATTGGCACAGCAGTAGAGATCAGAAGATGGTAGGTCACTTCCTCTACTGCACTACTGTCACCTAGATAACCATGGTGCAGCACAAGAGAGATAAGCAGGCTATGGGTTTGGGTGTGGCTGGCTCATGGCCAGCCTATTGTAACAGCAATAGTGCTCAGGGAAGGGGGCTTGCTTCCCCATTCGCACTGCTGCTCGTAGCTGACAATGGGTTGCAGCAGAACCGAGGACAAGCAAGTTAGGATCTGGATGATGACTGGCTCAAAGCTAGCACACTGACACAGCAGTAGTGCTCAGAAGAGGTTGCCTTCCTGCCACTGCTGCCACTTGGTAACCATCAGTGGCAGCACAACAGATATAAGCAGATTAGGGTCTGGATAATGGCTGGCTCAGGACCAGCCCATTCACACAACAGTAGTGATCAGTGGAGGTTGGGTCTCTGCCTCTGCAGAACTGCTGCCACTCATGTAACCATGGGTGTCAGCACAAGAGAAATAAGCAAGTTAGGGTATGGATTATGGCTGGCTCAGGGCCAGCCCATTGCTACAACAGTAGTGCTTGGAGGAGGATGTGTCACTGCCTTTGGCACTGCTGCCAGCTAGGTAACCGTGGGTAACAGCACAAGAGAATACACAAGTTAATGTCTGGGTGTGGCTGGCTCAGGACAAGCCCATTGGCACAGCAGTAGTGCTCAGGAAGAATGGGTCACTGCCCCCATGGTACTGGTGGTACTTAGGTGACCACGGGTGGCAGAGCAATGGAGATAAGCAGGTTAAGTCTGGATGATGGCTGACTCTGGGTAAGCCTGTTGACACAGCAGTAGTGTTCAGTGGATGGTAGGTCACTGCCTCCACTGCATTGCTACCACATAGGTAACCATGGGTGGCAGCACAAGAGAGATAAGCAGGTTAGTGTCTGGATGATAGGTGGCTCAGGGCCAGCCCATTGGCATAGCAGTAGTACTCAGGGAGGGTGTGTCACTGTCCCTGTGGCATTGCTGCCACCTAGGTAACCATGGGTGGTAGCACAAGAGAGATAAGCAGATTAGGGTCTGGGTATGACTGACTCTTGGCCAACCCATTGGTACAACAATAGTGTTTGGGGAGAATGGGTTACTGCCCCATGACACTGATGCCACTTAGGTAACCATGTGTGGCAACACAGTGAAGATAAGCAGGTTACAGTCTAGATGGTTGCAGGCTCAGGGCCAGCCCTTTGGCACAGAAGTAGTGCTCAGGGGAGGGTATGTCACTGCCACTGTGACACTGCTGCAACCTAGGTAACCATGGGTGGAAAAACAGGAGAGATAAGTAGGTTATGGTCTCAGTATGGCTGGCTTAGGGCCAACCCATTGGCACAACAGTAGTGCTCAGGGGAGGGTGGATCACTGCCTCAATGGCACTGCTGCCACTTACGTGACCATGGGTGGTAGCACAATAGAGATAAGCAGGTTAGGGTCTGGATGATGGCTGGATCAAAGTCAGCCCATTGGTATAACAGAAATGCTTGGAGGAGATTATGTCCCTGCCTCAGCAGCACTGCTGGCACCTGGTAACCATGAGGTGGCAGCACAAGAGAATAAGCAGGTTATGGTCTGGATGATGGATGACTCTGGTCCAGCCCACTGGCACAGCAGTAGAAATCAAGGGATGGTAGGTCACTGCCTCTGCTGCACTGCTGCCACCTAGGTAACCATGGGAGCAGCACAATGGCGACAAGTATGTTAGGATGCAGTAGTGCTTGGGGAAGATGGGTCACTGCCTCCATGGCACTGATGCCACTTAGGTGACTATGTGTGAAAGCACAATGAAATAAGCATGTTAAGGTCTGGATGATGGGTGGCTTAGGGCTGGCCCAATGTCACTGCAGTAGTGCTCAGGGGTGGGGTTGCTGCCTCCTCTGCACTGTTGCCACCCAGGTAACCATGGGAGGAAGCACAACTGATATAAGCAGGTTAGGGTCTGGATGATGGACAGCCAACTGGAACAGCAGTAGTGCTTTCGGTGGAGGGCGGATTGCTGCCCCATTACTCTGCTGCTGCTAGGTGTCCATGGGTTGCAGCCCACTTGAAATTAGCAGGTTAGGGTCTGGATGATGGCTGGCTCTAGGCCAGATGATTGGCATAGCATAGTGCTGAGGGATGGTAGGTCACTGCCTCTGCTGCACTGCTGCCACCTAGGTAACGAAGGGTGAAAGGACTGGAGGGATAAACAGGTTAGTGTTTGGGTGTGACTTGCTCAGGGCCAGCCTATTGGCACATCAGTAGTGCTCAGGGTGGGTGTGTTGCTACCTCTGTAGCACTACTGCAGCTTAGATAACAATGGGTGGCAGCACAAAATAAATAAGTAAGTTAGGGTCTGGATGATGGTTGCCTCAAATCCATCCCATTGACACAGCAGCAGTGAAACATAGAAACATAGACTTTGATGGCAGATAAGGACCACTTGGCCCACCGGTCTGCCCATTTCCTACCTATTGGATAAGCTGCAGATTCTAGTTAACCAACAGTCTACTTCCTGCAACCCCCACTATAATTGCCTTATGTCTGTCTCATGTATATTTTGAATTCCCCACTGTTTTAGACCCCACAACCTCTCCAGGAAGGCGGTTCCATGTGTCCACACTCTCTCCATGAAAATAATTTCCTCACATCTCCCCTGAGCTGTCCCCCTCTAACTTTAAATTGTGCCCTCATTGTTCTTACGCATCTCTTTTCTAAAAGATGCTACCCTCCTGGACTTTGTTGATTCCCTTGAGGTACTAAAAGTTTCTATCATGTTCCCCTGTCCCTCCTTTCATCAAGGGTATACATATTAAGGTCTCTCAGTCTTTCTTCATATGGTTTCTGATGCAGACCCTGAACCATTTTAGTTGCCCTCCTCTGGACTGCTTCCATCCTGTCTATGTCCTTGCGTAGATGAGGTCTCCCAAAACTGCCAGTACTCCAGATGGGGTCTCACCAACTGTCTGTACAGAGGGATAACCACTTCCCTTTTTCTACTTGTGATGCCTCCCTATGCATCCAGTATCCCCTGGCTTTCATACTGACTTCACATTGCTTACCCACCTGTAGGTCATCTGATATGACTATATCCAGATCCCTTCCATTATTGTTGTCGCTTAGTACCTCCTCTGCTATTGCATACTCTTCTCCTGGATTTTTATTTCCCAGGTGCATTACTTTGCACTTCTTTGCATTGAATCTAAGTTGCCATATGTCTGACCATTCCTCCAAACTTGCCAAGTCCCTTCTCATCCTTTCTACCCCTTGTGTATCAACTCTGTTACAGATCTTTGTGTCATCCATAAAGGCATACCTTTCCTTCAGACCCTCATAATGTCACCTATAAAGATGTTAAAGAGGACTGGACCCAGTACTGAGCCCTGAGGTACTCCACTGGTACCCCCTTCCTTCAGAATGTGTTCCATTCACTATTACCTTCTGTGTCCTGTTGTGCAGCCAGTTTGCTACCCAGGCTACCACCCTGGGACCCACTCCCAGGCTGGCTAACTTGATTATTAATCTTTGTGTGGGACTGTGTCAAATGCCTTGATAAAGTCTAGGTAGGCAACATCCACAGCCCTCCCTGGTCTATTACTTTGGTCACCCAGTCAAAGAAATCGATTAGATTCCTCTGACATGACCTTCCTGCTGTGAATCCATGCTGCTTTGGGTCCTGTACCCGCTGGCCTCTAGGAACTTAACAATTCTTTCTTTAGAAGTGATTCCATCATTTTCCCCACCACTGAGGTCAAACTAACAGGTCTGTAGTTTCCTGCTTCTGCCTTGTTCCCACTTTTGTGAAGGAGATCACATCTTCCTCCTCCAGTCCTCAGGTACCACCCCATCTTCCCATGATTTGTTAAAAGTGTGGTTAGTGGTGCCACTAGGTCCTCCCTTAGCTCTTTAGGATTCTAGGGAATCTGCACAGGCCCCATTGCTTTGTCCACCTTGAGTTTTAGGAGTTCTTTAGTACTCTTTCCTCTGTAAATGAACTGGTGTCAACCCCACTATCGAGTGCTTCTACTGTTTGGTTTAGGTAACTCCTCCTCTTCGTCTTTTGAATACTGAGCAAAAGTATTCATTCAGTATCTCTGCCTTTTCACTGTCTCCCTCTGCCCACCTCCCTCTTCTTTATTAATCTTCACTATCCTCCCTTAACCTTTCTATGCTCCCTAATGTACCTATACAAGGTTTTATCCTCCTTCTTAACTGAGTTGGCTATCTTTTCCTCAGTTTGGGCCTTTGCTTTTCTGACTGCCTTCCCACTTCTTTCAGCTTTAATTGATACAGTTCCCTGTCGTGCTCCATCTGTGATTCCTTATATGTTTTGAATGCAGCCTTTTCTCCTTAACCTTCCCTGACACCTCTTTTGAGAGCCATAGTGGTTTTTATTCAGCTTTGTTTTCTTTATTTGTTTCACACAAAGGCTTGTTGCCTTCATGATGGCAGTTTTGATTTTACTCCATTGTTCATCCATCCCTCCTTTCTGGCTATTTGCTAATGCATTCCTCAGGTATTCACCCATTATGCCAAAGTCAGCCTTCTAAAGTCCAGTATCCTTGTCTTTGTATGGCTTGTCTCCATGGTTGTGTTTATTGTGACACACACTGTGCAGTGGTCGCTTGTTCCCAGATGTCTACTGACTTCTAAGTTTGTGATCCTCTCTCCATTTGAGAGTACCAGGTCTAATATTGCTTCCTCCTGAGAGGGTTCTACCACTAGCTGTCTAGGCATGCTCCCTGTAGGGCATCGAGAATGACCTTGCTCTTGGATGTGGCTGCAGTCCATGTCAGCCCAGTTAACATCTGGCATATTCAGGTCCCTCATCAACAGTATTCCCTTTTTCAGCCATTTTGAGAATGCCGCTATCATTTTCTTGTCCATTTCCTCCCCTTGAGACGGGGTCTGTATACAACCCCTGTGTGGATTGTGATGCCATTCCCTGTCTCCAAGGTGACCCAGAGTTCCTCTTGTCCTCCTCTTTACTTTTTAGTTCTGTAAACTTGCTCAGTGCTCAGAAGGTTGTACCCCTGCCTCCATGCTGCTGCCACCTGGTAACCATGGGTGGCAGCAACAGGTAAGTCTAGGTGATGGCTGGCCAGGGCCATTACAATGACACAGCAGTACTGCTCCGTGGAGAATGGGTCACTGCCTAATGGCACTGCTGCCACTTAAATAAACAAGCTTTCAGCTTAGTGTGCCACTCCTGGTTAAATAATTGGATAAAAAGTGACCATGGGTGACAGCACAACAGAGATAAGCAGGTTAGGGTCTGGATGATGGCTGTCTCAGGGTGGGCTCATTGCCATTGCAGAAGTATTCAGGGAGGGTAGTTTGCTGCCTCACTGTGTGCTACCTCCCAGATAACCATGGGTGGTAGCACAATGGAGATAAACATGTGAGGTCTGGATGATGGCTGGCTCAGGGCCAACCCATTGGCACAACAGTAGTGCACAGAGAGGCTGGGACTCTGCCTCTGCTGCATTGCTGCCACCTAGGTAACTGTGGGTGGCAACACAAGATAAGCAGGTTAGGGTCTGGATGATTGCTGGCTCAGGGCTGGCCCACTGGCACAACAGTAGTGCTTGTGGGAAGGTGTGGCCTTTCTCCTGGCTTTTCTGCCCACCTAGGTAACTGTGGGTAGCAGCACAACTGAGATAAGCAGGTCAGGGTCTGAATGATGGCCAGATCATGCATCACATGCCATCGTGCATGAGTACACCTGAGCCCATGTATGCCATCATCCAATGGGGTGGAAACAAGGAAAAGAACAGCCCTGGAATGCACAGGTGACTGGACCATGGTAATCCATGTGCTGTTAGCATTCATGATGGCCATCTAAAGAACCTGTGAGAATTCAGAGGTACATCCCTGCCCAACCCACAGTAGGGGACAAAACGTGGTTCAATGGAGCACAATCAAAAGCTGGCATCATGAGGGAAGTTGCCAAGCACTTTGGGATTCCCAAGAGACAGGGATCAGAGCTCAGCAGCGGGCATAAATGATATGTAAATAAAATAAGTTAAAAACTCTTGCAAATGCTACATTCTGATTGGCTGTTAGGATTCCAACCAAAATTAATCTCTATTAAACTGTCATGAGCCTGATCACAGTGCATGAATTCTTCCTGCAAGCTTTTCATGTTCTAGTACTGCAATGACTGGAAGGAGCCATTCAAATTTTGAACTACCATTTAAACAGAATAAACTACTGTATTACATTATATACACGTTTTAATTTTTATTTTGGTAATATGTCTCATAGTACATTACAATAAAATATGTCATAATATACATATGTGATACATAGAATAAATATTTGAAAAATGTTGTGGTAACGTAGGAACACCAAACATTTTTTACAATGTTCATATTTGTATAAATAACTGAATTACAGTTTTCCTTAATTTCAAATAAACACTATGGCCCAGTTATTCAGAAGTGCACCCAGGACATGCACAATGGAATGCACAGTGCAATGCAGATGCACCATAGGAAATGTATGCCATATTCAGATGATGCACCAGTGACATGTGCTGGTGCAAAACACACAGAGTATAGCAAGGATGCACAACCACGCAACCAGGCATGCACTGGAGCAACCAGGAATGAGCAGAATTAAGCAAGGATGCAGAAGCCAGCAAGCTGAACAAGCACAACAAGCAAAGGGGAGCACAGGCAGGGCTGCACATGAGCAGAAGGCCAGACTAGCACTGCCAGACTCAGATCGCAAGGAGCTCACTAGCCAGGATACTGCAGGGGTCACCAGGCTAAGGCCCACACAGACATGAGCCACAACAACAACCCATGTCGCAGCACAACAACCCACCTACCTGAAAGGCATGCCCGCGAGGCAGGCCTAATGCCAGTGCACCAGCAACACAACCCCTGACAGGCAGAACTGTGGTGGACAGTGCATAGCCATGGTGCAAGGCCACCAGACATGCACAGTGGACAGCAGGAGAAGATAGGGATGCATAGGGGAACAAGTGGTATATGGACCTCAAACAGGTAAGGACATAGGGCATAGCAGCACAGTGCACACCGGCACTGGCAATGGCAACACAGCAGGTGGATGGCAGGGCAGCACAGGCAGACAGGGATAAACAGTTCTGGATGGTGCACAAGCAGGGTGAGACCGACTGCCCATGGCACATAGACACAGTGGCGTGGCAAATAGGACCCAGTGCACACAGCAATACCACCCAAAGGGCACAGCAGAGGGACAGGAGGGGACAGCCAAGGACACAACTGTACAACTGCAGCACAGCACAAGAGGCTGCCTGCAAAGGAGACACAGACATAGAACTTGTAGAAAATAAAGTTTTACTCAACAAAGTCATACACTGGTATGCCAACAGGGCACCAGGAACAAGAACAAAGGGGTCAACACAGGGATAGGCAACATGGGACATTAGGGGACAGGGACTGGGAGGAGGGACAGAGGTGCAGAAGGTGGACCGAGCAAAGAGGAGGGCAGTGGAAGTCCATGGAGCAGCAGGGATGGGTGCATTGATCAATGTCTCTGCTGATGCAGCAGTGCCCACAGCTGGTGCACCTCTTGTAGCAGCAACTTAGTTGCGGTTAGCTCACACTGTCCCACCCGCAGCAGCATTGTGGAGTGGCTGATGCTCCTCTGCATGAGCCAATGAAGGATCAGCATGCCCCCCACCAGTTGGTTCAGCCTTCAACTTCAGGCCCATGGCCCAACCCTACCTAGGAGAAGGGATAGAACAGGCCATAAGTGTCATGCTACTGAGAGCCATGCCCACCCATGCATGTGCACTGGACAGCTGATGCAGCCACCAGTGGACAGACCCCAAGGCATGTACACTGTGGACCCAACAGCCAACCCTGATGCACCCCACAGCCATCTGGCCAGGCTACCCTGGGTGACATGCACCCACCACCGCAATGGACACCACAATGCAGGTACAAACCCCCAGGTAGACCAAAACACCAGCAGCTGTCAAACACCATGAGGCCATGCACACTGTCTCACTCCATCAGCGTCAGCACCGGGTGCCACCACACTGAGGCCACATGCATGGTGCCCCACACCCAGCTCAGCACAGCACTGGCGGTGGGGCAGGCACCTACCCATGCAGTGGCCATGCATGGTGGCATTGCCCAAGGCCAGACTACAACACCCTACAGAGCCCCACACATGCACCGTGTGACATGCTGCACACACTTACCTGCCATCCCGTCCACCCGAGTGCACAGGCACCTCCATCATGCTGCTGCTGCCTATCATGGCCCACAGTCTCCCTTGCCCTAATCGGTCCTCTGGTCCTGTGGATGGAACAGAGACAGACACAGACATGAGTGGAATGCCATGAACGTCCTTTCCCCAACAACCCTATGCACACTGCTGACACAGCATGGGATGGTACACTGACCTGGATGTGGCCTCTGGTGCCTGGCCGATAGCATCACACACTACAGAAGTGCATGGGGCAGTGAACCAGGACACAGTATCTACCCACCTGAGGCCCACCTCCCAGGTAGCGCACACACACACACCTGTCAGCACAGTAAATGGACACTGTGGGCATGCACAGTGCAGACCCATCTACCTGGTTGTGGCACAACTTTCTATTGTACTTGTGCCTGTAGCCAGCATAGGCACTCTGGATCTTTCCACCGCAAGGCACCATAGTGATGGCACTGATCACCATGTGTGAAACATCCATGCTGCACTCAAGCTCCACCGCCACCCTATCCCACATCTGGGACCGTGGTTCTCACAGGTCATCCAGTCAAAAAGCTGGGTTGCAACATACTCCATCAGTGCCATGAAGTTGCACATTTCACCTCTTTCCAGTTCAGTGCACATCTTGATCATGACCCAGACACTGCCATACAGCACTGTCATCCAACAGGGTGATAGTGTGACCACTGTAGCCTACACTGCATGCACGTGTATGTACAGGTATGATGCACCACTGTAGGGCTATGAACTGCTGCTGCACAGCATGTGGATGCCTGATAGACATGCACAGTGGAGGCCTATAGTGCAGTACTGCATGTACACCACATCACGGCATGGTGGGAGAATGGGGTCAGGTCCGCGACCCATGTAAGCGCCATGCATGACCCTGCACAATGTCATACAGGCTACGACTATCCACAGTCAGTGGCATAGCACATCCAGTGCTGTTGTGCAATGGGCCTAAGCAGCGCAGTGTACCTAGATGCATTATGGAACTGTGTGCGCATGCATGATATGGGACCATCGAGCAATGCACACAGCTGCACGAAAGGACACAGGACAGGGTGCCACCACGAAAAATATGTGCACCATACAGCAGCGCATTGCAACACACTGGACATGCGCCACATGGTTGCTCCAGTGCAATCCCATTGTGCAGGTGCAAAATCACAATATTCAACTGGCGTATGCAAATTGCCTCATGAGGTTATGCAAAGTGCAGTTCGCTCATTTGAATCACATTACAGTGGCGCAGGTGCTCACTTGAATCGTTGGTCCATAAAGCGCCACAATACAGCACAGGTTACTGTCAGGTATTGCAGCCATAGAGGTAAGGGGCAGCACACATTGTGAATGGGTTGGCCATGTTGTCAATGTTGACAGGTACTTGTTGGGCTGCCAAGCCACTGATGAGCCATTGTTTCACTGTCCACAGGTAGCAACATGTCTGAAAGGCAGGAAGCTGTTGAGCAGGGGCTTGCGAAGCACAGGCCAAACTTCTCAAAGGATGGCAGCAGGCCCTGTTCAAAGGCCTACCTCGACAGGGTGGGACTGCTGAGTGGTGTCACATGTACCCACAGGAATATGCCACGGGTGGGAGGAAGTGGCTGTGACAGTCTCTCCTCCAGCTTATTGTATTATTATATAATATTTGTATTATAAATAAATGATCTGTGTATGTAATTGTCTCACACAAGTCAGCAGTGTATGAGAGATTTGGCATTTAACCTTCAAGGTGTCTGTGAGGATGTCAGTAAAGTGACCAGGGAAAAACCTAATTTAATGCCTTCCTTCCAGAGGGATAGTTTATGGCCCCATATAACCTGCTGCTGCTTTTGAAGTTGAAACTAAATATGAATTTTATGACTCTGGCAGGAGGGAAGTAGTTTGGCTGATTCTTCTTGGTTTTCTCACTAGCCAATTATTGGCATGGTTGTGGGATTGTGAAACACAAAAGTGGATGTTTTGATCAAAACTGTCATATTGGAAACTGGCTAGTGATGATTTCTCATAATAACATACATTCTTGAGGGTAATTATGTGAAAATTAAATCTAAGGAGGAACTAATGCTGACCTCACCAAAGGGGTGGGAGATAGAGTTTGAAATAAACACATTTGGGGAAAACAGTGCATATTATTCTGGACTCAAGAGAGACTGAATTCTCTGGACTTGAAAGCACTTGATGGTAACAACTAGATAGGAAAGAACTTAAGTATTTGTGATAGGAGTTTGTGTTCTGTAACTTCCTATTTTCTTTTATTGTGACTGTAAGTTAATGATATAATTGTTCTGTATTTGATTTTACCTGTTTTACAATTTTTTAGTAAACAACATTTTCTTTAAAATACTGCCTGCTTTTTCTCCATTGTTTTACATGTGATTTGCTAAACCTGTATTTAAGGCTGACAGCTGTTATGGGCTTGAATATGTGACTTAGCTTATAAACGTAAGACTATATCTAGGTCTCATATAGAGTTGTAAGGGTTCATTTTGGAAGCTGGCTTGGTGCCCTTGGTGAAGGATTGTACTGCATTCCCGAAGAAGGTACATATCTGAGCCTTTAAATTGGTAAGCTAGCATACTGTTCAGATTTTGACTCCTGTCCAGAACTCAAGGCTAATAGGTGATTCAGACCCAAAACAGACAGGAGGATTACCCTGTCTGTCCCCTGTTCACACTATTGCAGTTCGGAATTGGCACTGTGAGAGCAGAGGCCTGACCTGCAGAGTGCATTTGTGACAGATTTGGTTGGCAGCAGTGCAATTTAAAAGTATTTGGTGACACAAGCTTTAACAGTTCAGTGTGTCAGATTAATACTGTACAGCTCACATGCAAAATAAGGCAGTGATTTTTAAAAAGTAAACAGAACTATATAATTTTGCTTTCAGTCTAAGTTCCTACCTGTTTTATTTTTTTTTTTGAATGCAAGTTAGTGTAGCTGTAGTTAGGGAAAAGATGGCTTCCAACTACAGTGGGTACATTGCAGACTACCTGAGGCAGTTGTGCCAGGAGAGAGGAGTCCAGCACGAGGATGAGAGCCAACAAGCAGCACCTCATGGATGCTGTGGTGGCAGCCGATGCCCAGTGCCTCGAGTCACAGTCTATGACTGAAAAGGAACAAACCGTGGGTGTGAAAGTGCCAGGGTCCAGTGCAGTGTCCAGATCTGTTGAGGAAGACAGCAGGACCAGTGAAGCCAAGGGCCATAGCAGCAAGGGAAGATCACCAGCATTCTGGAGCCAGAAGCGATCAGGCTGCACATGGAGTCGCAGAGGATGGAGCTGGAGTTTGAAAAAGGTTCAAAGCCCAGCAGCAAAGGGAGTTGGAATTTGAGCAGAAGAAGTTCTTACTGCAGATGAAAAAGAGGAGAAGAGGGAGCAGCTTCAGCGAGCTGCAGAGGAAAGAAAGAGACAGCTTCAGTGAGAGGTAGAGGAAAGAGAACAACAACTTCAACGAAGCTGAGTGAGAAGAGTGCGGCGCCACAGGCAACATGAACTGGAAAAGATCGACTCAAACACCAGCACCAGAGCAGGTAAGTGGCCTGGATTTAACTGGAACTCCAGGACTGGGTTACAAACTAAATTCTAAATTGATAGCTGAATTTAAAGAAGGGAAGATATGGATGCCTTTTAAATTCCTTTGAAAAAGTATGCATTCAGGCAAATATTCCTAGAGGGTCTTGGAGCTTCCAGCTATCCCTGCTACTTACGGAAAAGCTCAGGATGCATTGGGTGAAATGGACAATGGGGACAGTAATTATCACAGCAAACTGAAAACTGCACTTTTAAAGACATATGAGCCAATAGCAGAGGCATACAGAGTTAAATTCCGTAAGCTCAGGAGAGCTCTGATATGAACTATGAGGAGCTAGCCACTAAACAACATCAGTTTTAAAACGTAGGTGGGAAAGAATTGAAGCAGACTCTGTAGAAACAAGTATTTGTCAATGCCGAATGTTTGCTTGCTGGCATTGGCATTGGTAGTGTAGGAGTTAGAGAGCTGCATAATAGGAATGGCAATGAAGTATTGAACTGAAGCAACCCCACCACCACCCTGCACAGACTGACAGGCATTGGGGTGTGCCTTTGGGTCATCAGGCATAGCGGTCCAGGCCATTTCACCACCCTACCCTGCAGACACCAACAAGTGTCATGGTGTGCCTTAGGGTCTTTGGCCCTTATGCTCACCCATTCCATCAGAAAATACAATGAGATGGGTGCTGTATAGAAGAATGGGGTGAATTTTGGGGCCAAACAGTCCAAGGCACACCTCGATGCCTCTCACTGGCTGCAGGGTGTGGAATGGTATGAGCATTACAGGCGAGAATCCCAAGTCACACCCCGATGCCTGTCAATCTCTACAGGTGGGGCAGTATGGTCGAAACCCCTAACGCTCAGGTTAAGAGATGCCACTCCAAATTTTCAACATGGGTTTTTCGTGACCCCCACCTTATGAACAGTGGCAATATCAGTTCAATAGCCAAAAGCTGATTTTGCATAGAGACTATGCCATTTGACACCACAGGTGCAAAAACACAATTCGAACAGGATCGAAAAATGACAGCTGTACTGTTCATGAGGAGGTGCAAAAATGGCAATGTTGAAAATTTGCACTGAAAATATTTAAAAACTGGTGAAGTCACGAGTGCATAGAAACTGCACAACACACACCTGTAATGCAATTAGTTTGGGGATTTTTACAGCAGATTGTCAACACAAGCATTTTGGAACCTCTGCTCATGAACAGTGTCACTGATTTTCTTAATCTGTCCCGAACAGTGATTTCCCCAGCAACCAAGCATTTCTGTGATGGAAGTGCAAAGACACATTTAACCATGGTGTGAAAAATGACATCTGTACTGTTCATAAGGAAGTGTGGAAAAATGTCAGTTGTGAAAATCTGGACTGAAAAATTATAAATGCATGAACTTACGAGGGTGCATGGAAACTGTGCAATGGTAAGCTTGTAACAGTCATTTTATGGACTTTTCACCACATTTTAACATAGCCATTTCAACACCTCTGCTCATGAACAGTGTTACTGTGATTTTCTTAATCTGTCCCAAACATTGATTTCGCACACCGACTGTGCCATTATGCGCTACATGCGATGGAAACACATTTTGGGCAAGATATGAAAAATGACAGCTGTACTGCTCATAAGGAGGTGTGGTAAAATGGCAATGTTGAAAATCTGGAATGAAAATATTGAAAATGTGTGAACTTATGAGCGTGCATAGGAACAGCACAACACATGCTCATAAAACAGTAATTTTGAGAACGTTTTCACCAAATTTTCAACATAGGGTTTTGAGGGCCTACCTCATGGTCTGTGACACTGTCATTTTGTAAATCAGCCCCAAAAGGTGGTTCACTCAGTGACCGTGAAATCACCTTTCGAGACAGTGTAAAAATGACAGTGACATAATTGATGAAGTGGGGTCCCAAAAACCCCATGTTGAAAATTTGTGAAAAATTCAAAAATGCCTGAAGATATGCATCAAAGTTGAAAAAACCTATTTATTCCATTATACAGCTCACGGCATTTCCTCAGTTTGTGGTCGGCTTTGAAGAGTGCAGGCGTGTTCCCGGTCCACTGAAGATCATTCGCTGGACTCTGGAGATAAGTATGGGGTGAGGTGGGGGTGTGGGGAGGCAGGGTGTGCAGAGGGTGGAGTGCAGGGGTGGGAGAGGAGGTCCAGGACAGTCAGCGAGGAAACATTTTTCTTACAGGTGATTTTTTTCCATAGATGATGCTGGACTTGTGCCATGCTGGGGTGGGCTCCAGTGTGGCAGCTGGAAAACTGTTTAGGGGGCAGTGGAGCTGACAGGGATTGGACACTCCCGTTGGCCATACGGACTGTTGCCTTGCTGGGGTGGGCTCTAGCGTGGCAACCAGTAGTCTGTTGGGGGGGACAGTGGTGCCAACAGGATTGGGTTCCCTAGCCGACCTTACAGGCTGTTGCAATGATGGGCTCCCAGTGTGGCACCTGGAACTATATTGGGGAGGGGCGCAGAGTCAACAGTGGATTAGGCACCCCATCGGCCATATAGTGTGTGTGGGGGGAGTGCATGAGCACGCACTATGCTAATCAGCACTATCTTATCACTGCTTATTGAAGTGGAGTGCTCCCTTTCAATTACTGCACTGCATTTCAACTGCTGTCATAGACAGCTGCAGCATTCACTGGTGAACTGTGGCCATGCCTGCAAACACACAGACTGAATTGGAAGACAGGGTGCACATCTACAAAAACTCAGATGATGGCACTATGTTTCTTGCACATGCATGCAAGCAAACATAACAATTGAAAATGTTTACTGTTAGGCAGTTTTGGGGCATGCCCAGCAAAGCTGAAAACCTGGCTGGAGGACCAAGATCCAAAAACAGTGAAAGGGCTGCTGAACTCTGGGACCACTATGCCAGGAGCAGACCTGCTCTGAGAGTTAATGGGGCGGGTGTGGCAGTGCAGAAAGGAAATGCATACCTTCAGGGCAGCTAAAACCCTCCCTGCCTCCACCAAAACCAGGTAGCCTCAGGTTACAAAGAAAATATTTACCTGAGAAAAGAAATGAATGTTGGGTTTGCAAAGAAACTGGCCATATTGCAGACAGTATCCTAAAAGGACAAACAGTGCACAAAGTGGTGCTAGAAAAGAAGTGGGTTGTTTGTGTGTTCCTGAAAGCATACCACTCAACATGAGGGAACACATGCACCAAGTCACTGTGAATGGTGTACAGACACATGGGTTAAGAGACACAGGGGCATCCCTGACTTTGATAAAGGGATCTAATAGAGTCGGGTCAGCTTATAACCTATCAATCTGTGACTGTACAAGGATTCCGGGGAGGAGAAAACCTTGCCACTTGCTAGTGTCCTCCTAGATAGGGGTGGGAAAGCGGGACTGTACAAAAGGTTGCCATAGGTGAAACTTTAGCTGTTGATATAATTATCAGCAACAATCTCAAACATGGGTTGGTGTGTACAGTTACCATACTTAGTATGAGAAAATAGTAGTTCCCTGGATCCCATAGAAGCCCCTGTGGAAACTACTAGGGCTGCTTCCCTATCCTGTATCTCCTGACATGGAGAATAATGAAAGGGTTTATAAATTCCCTGGGTAGCAGTTAACCAAACAGCTATGGAGGTTACTCTGAGGAAGGAGGGTAACCCATAGTCAGAGGTTAGGGATGGCAGTGATCCTGAATGCCCTGACACTAGAGTTAGGACCCTAGTGTAGACACAGAAGGGTACCTGTCCCATGCCTTGGGAATGTGTAAGGAGTTTGCAGCTGCTCAGAAAAGTGACCCTAGTCTACAGAAATTGAGGGCTTCGGCAGATTCTGATGAAGCACAGTGAGGTGACAGGAAACATAATGTTTATTGGGACAATGGACTGATGTATACACTGGATGCTAAAACAGAGGGAGAGGTGATAGGCAGGCAGCTTGTCATTCCCCAGGGGTACTGTGAGCAGTTGCTCAAGACTGCACATGATATTCCCATGTCTGGTCATCTGGGAATCATGTGCACTACACAGCGATTGGGCCCAGAACCCCCATTACCCAACTTCACCCAGACGGCAAAGGAGTAATGCAGATCTTGTCACTGTTGCCAAGAAATAGGGAAGGCAGGTAGCAAACCCAAGCTGCCTAATTCCCTTGCCCATAGTGGAGGAGCCATTCTAGAGGTAGGAATGGATATTGTGGGACCTTTAAATACTCCAGCTCCTTCAGGAAGAGGTTCATCCTGACTGTGGTGGATTATGCCACCCGGTACCCAGAGGCAGTTGCCCTATCCTCACTGAGGACAGACAAAGTGGCAGATGCCTTACTAGGATTTCCCCCCTCCTATTAGGTTTCTGCCAGAAGTTATCATCGATCGAGGGGTTCCTTCATGTCAGACCTGATGAAATGTTTGTGGGAGAAGTGTGGGTGCTGCAGAGATCCCGACACCTTATCATCCACAAGCCAATGGGCTTGTGGAAAGATTTAATGGTACCCTTAAGTCAATGCTTCAAGTGTTTGCTGAACAGCATGATAGGGACTTGGAGAAATACCTTCCCCACCTGTTGCGTGCATACGGGAGGTGCCCAAGGTTGACAGGGTTTTTCCCTTTCAAGCTCTTATAATGGATGCAGAGTACATGGGCCCCTAGACTTGATCTGGGGCACTGGGAAAAACAAACCACCAGGGACCTCCCATAGTGGATTATGTCCTTAGGTTTGGGAAAGGCTGAAGGAGCTTTTAGGAACAGCCCAGAGCAACCTGTCAGCTGCCCAACAAAACAGAAGGTGTGGTGTGACCACAGAGCCATAGCTCATTCATACACTGTGAGTCAGAAAGTCATGGTCCTAATCCCGGTCTGGAAAGACAAACTGCAGGCCGAATGGGCAGGACTGTACAAAGTAGTCAGATGGGTAAATGGTATAAACTACACTATAGTTACCTGACAGAAGACATAAACAAAGGATGTACCATGTTAACATAATGAAGCCATATGCTAAAGGGGCTGATGTGGTGTTTGGAGTGTGTAGTCCTGGGAGGGACGGATGAAGGAGACCCCTTCTGGACTTGTTGGAAGAAAGCAAATGGGAGTTCTCTGTGCAGGCAATAAAAATGTCACCCCAGTTGACCCCGGACCAGATCCAGGAAGTAAGGGAGGTTTAACAGACTTTACCCCACTGTTTAGCACCATACCTGGACTAACCCCTTAGCGACACATGATGTGGAGACAGGGATGAAGTCACCCATACGGCAGACAGCATATCAGGTGTCATAGGCTGTCCAAAAGGACATTAGAGGAGGTGGAGGAAATGCTTGATTTAGGGTAGTCCTGAAATCCCACAGTCCCAGGGCCTCACCAGTAGTTCTTGTTCCCAAGCCAGATGGCTCTACTCATTTTGTGTGGACTATCATGGACTGAATGCAGTCACGAAGTCAGACACCCACCCAATGCTACGAACAGATGAATTTCCGGACAAGTTGGGAGGCGACATACATTACAACTATTGACCTGACTAAGGGGTATTGGCAGGTGGAGTTAAATGCCAGAGTTAGGAAGAGGTTGGCCTTCATCACTCCAATAGGATTATTTGAATTTAAAGTAATGCCTTTTGGAATGAAGAACACCCAGCTAGTTTCCAAAGGTTGGTGAACCAGGTGTAAAATGGTGCCAAGGAGTATGCCATGGTGTACCTGGATGACACTGCCATCTTTAATACCAGCTAGAAGGAATACCTGTCCCACCCTTGGGAAGTGCTGAAGGGATACAGAGGATACAGAGGGCCGTGCTCACTGTCAAAGCTGAGAAGTGCCAGGTAGCCATGGCTGAAGTGGCATACTCTGGGCATGTTGTAGGCCAGGGACAGCTCCATCCTAACCAAGTGAAAATAGAAGGCAATCAAGGCATGGCCCAGACCTGAAATGCAGAAGCCGGCCAGGAGTTTTCTGGGACAGCAGGGTACTATAGGAAATTTGTACCAAATTACAGTACCCTGTCCACTCCCTATCTGTAAACAAAATTAAGCTCTGCACTCCACTGCAAATAACCACAGAAAAACTTTAAATGGCTGTATATCTTCTATGTATTTTCTTTTCAACACTGCAGTGTTAGCAACAGCATAAGTAAAGCAGTAGTACAGCGTTTTCAATGGTAACAAAAACAGTGACTGCTTTCTAGTGTCCAAATGAACTCCTCCTGTGCTTCAACCAACTACTCAGTCTTCATTAGGGGTAGAATGTGTTTCACGTAATCCTCCTTTAATTGCCACAAAATCAATTATTGAATTAACTACCACTTAGGAAGCACCTATCATTACATCATTTTCTAAAACAAATACTGAGAAGTGGTTGTGGAGAGATTTAAACATGCCTGCATCCACTTGCTAAAATAACATTAATGCAACTGATTCTTGACTCAATATAGTAATATTAGCTCATACTACTAATAAATAAATCGTTAGAAACTTATTTAACCCATAAAACAGATTGTGATGTTAAAAAAAAAAATTCAAAACATACACATCCATAATTACGTATGTATAATAGCCAGGAAGATTATAAAACATGGGAATCCTCTTTAAACTGTTTTAAATATTTATTTTAAATTTTATATCTAATTCACAGCTATAAAGTTTTTAATCATCCAAATCAATAGTATTTTAAGTCACAAAAGTGACTATGGTGGGATTCAAACCTATTTATAGAACAATACAAAATTGCAATTTCTTTGTTTTATCACAATCTGTATATAGTTATGCTATATGATCCAATACAATTATAACAACTGTCTAAATTAGAGTTAACAATAAAAAGAGAAAAGGAGAAGAAGAAATAGGACTCATCAAAGATTCAAAAACATCCTAATACATTAAGCTCTATGTTTTGTATGTCCATGATGAAATTTAACATCTAAGTTAATAAGCAATAATTACATTAAGCGCTAAGTTTCTCAATGAACATTTTAAGGAAACAAATATAGTTTAAAGTTTTGCTAACATCGTAAATAGATGTATTCACATTTATTTCACATTTTTACACGTTTTAATGCATCTTTTCTTTACTAAATCAATACATTGTTGTATCATAAAGGAAGCTCGGTCAGTGCTAAGGCTTCAGCAGTGATCACACCCAAAATTTGTCTTCTTCTTTTTCAGGTGGATCTACCTGTCCAAACTTTCCTTTGAATTATTATGATGTGGAGAAAAGAGAGGGAAGAAAGTTGACTTCAGTTTGGAACTATAAATAACAAAACAAAAAATTAATACTCAGAGGAACAATGATCAAATTATACATAATCAAACTCTGTTTCCTCCATTTTTACTTCTTTTGAGGAAGGGTTTGAGATCCCACTCAGTATTTAATCCTTTTGGCTGTAAACATTGCAAAGTGAAGATCCAAAAGCTCTCCCTCTGCAACAACAAATTCGATCTATTCCTACCCTGAAAGCTGCATATAACTTGTTTGAGAGCCATAAATTTTGCTCCCTCAGTACTGCTGTCATGACTTTCAATAAAATGTCTAGCAACAGGTTTGTGGACCATACCTATTCTGATATCGTCGAAATGTTCCTGTATTCTTTGTTTCACTGGACGGATAGTTTTCCCTATACATAATAGGTTGCATAGGCACCATAATGCATATATGACATAGGTGCTATTGCAGTTTGAAAATGACCTTACATCCACCTTATACTCATAACAATCTAAGTTAAAAGTTTTACCATGATTACAATCCCCTATCTGGCCTATTAAAGGAAAGGATGCCTAAGAAAATTACTGGGGAACCAACCTGTGAAAAGGCCTTTACTAAACTGAAGGAGGCACTGTGCAGTGCTCCTGTACTGAGAAGTCTAGACTACAGCAGACCTTTTGTAGTCAAATGGATGCCTCAGATGTGGGTATTGGGGCAGGGCTTTGTCAGACATCCAACCAGGGAAAGATCACCCCATAGTGAAACTGAGTAAAAGTTACTTCCCAGGGAGCAGGCTTACTCTGCTGTGGAAAAAAGTGTCTTGCCATGGTGTGGGCCAAAAGTTAGATCCATACTTATACAGGCAGCATTTTTGAGGTACAAACTGACCACAACCCCTGTTTTAGCTAGGCACAAATGGGTAAGACAAATGGCAGACAACTAAGATAGAGTCTTGCCTTGCAGGGTATACATGACTGTCTCCACACAGGGCCAGGGCAGCCAATGAAAATGCAGATGGACTGTTGTGTCAATCTTAGCAATGAACTGACTTGGGAGCTCATCCATGCAGGGATAGAGCCTCCAAATTCAGTCTAGGTGGGAAGGATTGTGATGTTTTGCCCACCTGCTTATTGTATAATATTTGTATTATTAATAAATGGTCTGTGTATGTAATTGTATCACACAAGTCAATAGTGTGTGAGAGACTTTGCCTTTAATCTTTAAGAAGTCAGTGAGGATGTCAGTAAACTGACCAGGGAAAAACTAATTTAATGCCTTCCTTCCAGAGGGATAATGTATGGCCCCTTATAACCTGCTGCTGCTTCTTTTGAAGTTGAAACTAAATATACATTTTATGACCCTAGCAGGAAGAGAAGTAATTTGACTGATTCCTCTTGGTTTTCTCACTTAGCGAGAATTAATGACATGGTTGTGGGATTGTGAAACACAAAGGGATGTTTTGATCAAAGACTGTCATATTTGGGAAATGGCTAGAGATGATTCTTTACAATAATAACATACATCCTTGTGGATAATTATGTGAGAAATTAAATCTGAGGTAGGAACTAATGCTGATCTAACCAAAGCAGATGGGAAGATGGAGTTTAAAATGAACATTCATTTGGGAAAACAGTGCATATTATTCTGGACTCAAGAGAGACCAAATTTTCTGGACTTGAAAGCACTTAATGGTAACAACTAGATAGGAAAGAACTTAAGTATTTGTGGTAGGAGTTTGTATTCTGTAACTTCCCATTTTTCTTTATTGTGACTGTAAGTTAATGATATAATTGTTCTGTGTTTGATTTTACCTGTTTTACAATTTTTTTAGTAAAAAACATTTTCTTTAAAATACCGTCTGTGCTTTTTCTCTGTTATTTTACTTGTGATTTGCGAACCTGTGTTAAGTGCTGACAGCTGTTACGGGTTTTAATGTGTTACTAAGCTTACTTAAAGGTAAGAATATACTTAGATCTCTTATAGAGTTGTAAGGGTACATTTGGAAAGCTGGCTTGGTGCCCTCAGGCAAAGGACTGTACTGCATTCCCAAAGAGGTACATATCTTAGCCTGTAAATTGGGTATGCTAGCATATGGTTCAGATTTTGATTCTCTCCAGAATTCAAGGCTAGTAGGTGATTCAGACCCCAAACAAACAGGAGGATTATCCTCTCTGTACCCTGTTCACACTATAGCACTTTGAGGTTGGCACTATGGGAGCAGAGAGCCTGACCTGCAGAGTGCATCGGTGACAGTGGTAACCTACATGAATGCCCACATGGTGGCATAATAGGAGTGCACAGGAGTGCAAGAAGAAGGTGGGGATGGACCGACAATGCATCAAGAAGAAGGTGGCAGCCATCAGAGCATCCCACAGCAGGGCGGGTGAGGGACCTATCACTGCTCCTGCATTGATGGGCAGGTGAGGAGCTGGTGGTGGTGATCATCAGCTATGCTGCCATTGAGGGCATCCTGGGAGGAGGATTTCAGATGGATGGCAGCCCTCACAGCACTGTGAGTCAGTGAGTGTTGCATGTGGGTGTGGGGCGGTGTTGTGCCCGGCACTATGCAGGCATGCCCACTGCAGTGCTGCGAGTCCTTGGGTCTGCAGCATGCAGCAGCACATGGTGCTCATGGGGCCACCATGCATGGCATCATGCACTTATATGCAGAGGGATGGCAGCATAGGCACTGTACTGTAGCCATGGCACCTGCTCCAGTGTGTGTGTGGCGCAGCTGCCAGCCCCACAGTGCTGCATGCCCAGTGTGCCTGTGGCATGGCATGCCCACTGGGGCACTGTCTATGGAATGGCATGCCACTGGTGTTGATGCCACTGCCACCCACCATAGCAGGGCTGGCAGGGGCATCGTCAGTGGCATGTCCACCCTGCTGTACACTGCTGCATGGGCATACACTGTTGCATGCTAGCATGGGTGTGGTGCACATGCACCATCACAGTGGCCATGGCTCTGCCTACACATTGTCATCACCACCACTGATAATGCACTTCTGCCTTCCAGCACCGTCACACTTCAGGGTGATTTGAAGGATGCCACTGACAATGTTGGACCTGAAGAGGAGGAGCCATTCACTTCCACAGGCACCTGGGCCAGGGACTGTCACCATCAGGGCAGTGGGGCAGCTGGACTTCTTGTGCCTGGATGACGATGACATACTGTCGAACATACTGCTCACCAAGGACCTACCCGTGTTGGTACTGGGGATGCAGGTGGGTGGGGTGTCTGACATTGATGATGACATGACACTGATCCTGGACTGCATGGGCCTGGTGTTGCTACCCAGAGTACAGGGCCATATCTGGCAACAGTTGCCACCAGTGGCATAATGGCACCCATTCAGCTGTCCCTCACCATGGCTGCACAGTAGCATGTGATGCTGCTGCTGTTGATGGCCATGGGGGTACTACCATGGCTGCCTGTGCCACAGGGACAGCCAGCAGGCAGTTGGTCAGTAGTAGTGGGCTACAGTGACCACTGTGCAGCACACTACAGGGCCACCAATGTTGCACTTGCACACATTACCCCTATGTGATCCCCTGTACAGTGTCCACAGGAGAGAGCATTGACCAGCATGCTACATCACCCCAGCAGGTTGGCGTCTGCCCAGGATGTGCAGGCCGATGTCAGGCTGGATCAGCAAGCCAGGCTGTTGCAGGCATCCATGGACAGCCAGGTGATGTTTGGGGCTGAGATCCATTCACTGCTGGTAGAGGTGCATCAACTGTCCGAGCATGGGGTCATTGAATGTGCCCAGTTGATTGATGAGCTCCAGCAGCTGTGGAAGGCCATGATCGCATTGCTGGACCACTTTGCCAGTACCATTGCCACCGGATTTGCATCACTGGTGTCCACAGGGTATGGCAGTGCACATAGGACTCTCCACAGTGCCACATTGACACCATGGACATGGTGTTTGGTGATCCCAGTATGGCTGATGCAGGGATCCAACATGGCCATCCCTGACACACCCAGTGGTGATCTCTTTGTTGTACTTTTCACGCAGTGAGGATCCAGTTGTATTCTCAGGCCTCTACCCCATGAGTGTGTTGGTTACACCTCCAGTGGCTGTTGCACAGCCAGTGGCTGCCACACAGCCTGGATGTCACCCAGGACACCACACGGTAGGTCTTCTGAGTGTGCTGTTCTATCCTGCTGCCCGCTGCTGTTGTCTGGTGCACATGTGTGAATGCACCCCTATGAGGGTGGCGGCACGTATGTGTGGTGTATGGCACAATCTCCATTTGTGCATGTTATGCTACTGGGCCTTGTGGTGTGGGCGTGATGAGGACAGCACTGTGCCAGCCTTGCCTTTGTGCTGGTGTATTTACTCTGATCCATACCACATCCATATGCATATGTGTGTGTTGTGTGTGTGAACCCATGCCTGTGCATTGTGCTATGGGTATGTGTCTTTGTGTTTGTGTGGTCATTGTGCATGTTGTGTGTGTGCTGGTGTCACTACTTGCATCCCTGTGTGGCTGTGCATCCCTGTGTGTGTGGGGGAGGTCCGTGCATGCATGGCAGGTGTGTCTGTTCATTCACCTCTAGTTCCTGTGTGCTCCTGGTCAATGGTGGCCTGGTGCCTCCTTGCCTGTCCAGCAAGTCTGGGGTCCCCAGTCACCATGGGTGGCTGCACATCCCCATCTGGCCCATCATCCCCATACTCATCATTGCTGTTGCCCTCATTCACTTGGACAGCTATCCATGGTCAATGGCCACATTGTGCAGCATGCAGCAGGCCAGGAATAGGCAACAGGTTTTAACAGGGCTGTACTGTAGGGCACCACCAGACCTGTCTTGGCAATGGAATCACATCTTGAGCATGTCAAACACATGCTCGATGATATGCATGTAGCAATGTGTGCCTCATTGTACCTCTCTTCTGCAGCATTGCATGGGTGCGAAGGGGTGAGCATCCAGGGCCACAGGGGTAGGCACTGTCACCTTTGTGGGTATAACATGTAGGTTAGCACTTTGCATTGCTTGTTTTGCCCCACCCCACCACCTTTAGCCATCATCCCAGATCCCACCATGTGTGGCAAGGGCCTCTTTCCATGGCACTGCTTGGCCCATAACCCACCCCATGCCATGCTCAACTAACAGGTGACCCATGGGGATCTCCATGCTTGAATCTCTGGCACAGGATAAATGTGAGCCAGATGAATGAGTCATGTGCACTCCTGGGTGTGTGGCAAGAGACACTAGTAATGTGCCCGTGGCATTGCCCACCTCCTGGCAGTTGATCAAGGGATACCCTTCCTATTCATTTAGGTGGCCCCCTCTGGGCCAAGTGGTGTGTGTATGGCCATGTGGTTTGCAGTCTGTGGCTCCAGTCATGCCTGGCATGCATGCAACCCTGTGAAAGTCCTGCATGTTTGCTGTACACACCTGCCTGTGTACTTGGGAATCGTATGAACTCTGCAGTGTGTGGCAGCAGGGCATTGAGGAACTGTGTGAAGAGGCAGGACATGGCTGACTGGGTTACCCAAGTGGTTGCCCCATTGGTTTCTGGAAGGTTCCCATGGTGAGCAGGCACATTGCTGCTGTCACCTGGTCTCCACTGTCATGGCGTAACTCCTTCTGGTGGAGCCTGCAACTCATCATGGCACAGCTCACAGAGCTGCCTCAGAATGCACTGTTCAGCTGGTTTCAGCCCATGATCTCCACATCCCGTAATCCACCAAAGATGGAGGTGGGCATGGTACTGTCTGTGCTGGGCACACCACTGGCGAGCTCTTCCTAGGCCATGTTGGTGTTCCACCCACCTCCTCCTCCTCCTCCTCCTCATTACTGCTTCCATAACAAATGGCCTGAATCCATCTCTATCTTTCTCAGTCTTGCACATCTGCTGTATGAGTGCTTGGGCCCCTTTTATGCTCATTTCTGACTGGCACATTCTGTGGGTTGCTCCTGACTTGTGCCATGCTTTTGGCTGAATATACCATTGTGCAGCTTATTTGTGGGTACACCCCTTGTACTTGTCCGCACATATTACTGTTGCACTTCTGCATGTTGGGTTTTGAGCTGTGCATTCACATTAGTTGAATATGGCTGCAGGGCACCTTTCTGTGGTTGCTCCTGCACATCTCAGTTGTGCATTGCACAACTGTTCTGAATATCTGGACCCATGTTGTTAATGTATATCGTATTTGTTTATGCATACCATCACTATATATTCTCAGAATTTTAAAATTCAGCAAAATTGTTTCTAAATACAGCAATTAATTAAAATTATGGAGAAAGAGGTATCCCTGAGAATTTTAATTCAGCAGATTTTATTCTCAATCTTATGATTAATTTAAATTAAGCACACATACACTTCATTATTTTGTACCTCAATTTTAATTAAGCATATTCTGTTAAAGTAATTAAGGATAATTAAGGGGTTTGGAATTTTACAAACTTATTTTAAGGCACCCTTAATTTTAAATTAAGGGCAGATTATTAATTCAGGGGTCAATTAATGGAAAATAAGGAGAATTTAAGCGCTTTTTGTCCCATAGTGCAGGGTTCTTTAAAACCCACTTATTCCAGCCTGGTGGAGCCCATAGTGCTCTATAAAATGGAGGCCAGAAAATCAATAGCACATTGGGCTGGACAGTTCTTAAACAGGTAGCTCTTCATCCTAAACATACAGCAATGTGTGCAGTTTGTTCGCAAAGAAATATTTCATTCAGTATCAGAAAAGTGCAATAGAGACCAGAAATGTAAAACAAAAGGCATTACTCATTCATTGTTTGTGGCAGTTTGTAAAATATGTGTTTTATACATTTCATCTAACAAGAAAGAGCTTCATGTTCTTGATACCTTACCCTTACCCTTACACAGAAATCTAAGTGTGTGTGTACATGCAGAATGCTTGCCACATGTAATTGTGCAATGTTTGCACTCGGTTGACATACACAAAGTGAACCTAAATGAACCAGGTCTAAAAATAAATCAGGTTCACATGCTGCAAGCTTTTATTTTATTTATTTCAGTTTGGGATTAATACCTTTGAGTCAAGGACTCATTTTCAAAGTTCCACTTCAGTGTTGAACAAACATTACAAAAATACAAGGTTTACAGAGAAAAAAAGAGAAAAAAAACATTGAAGCATATACACAGGCAGTAATAGTAAAATTTTAACTGATACACATCAAATTAGTAAATGTTAACAGATAGACTGATTAGATAAGAGGGGTTGGGGAGGATCAGCCAAAGGTGGTATCGTCTGAGGTGCGAGAGAGATGGAGCTTTCAACTAAGTGAGGGCCGTAAATCAGGTAATTGGGGTAAGGGTAGGTTAAGAAAAAAGTGGTATATAGCAGAAAGATGTGGGGGTTAGGTAAATGGAAAACTGGGAGTAAGGTATTATCATATTAATGCAGACAGGTGGCATTGTCTGAGGTGGGAGAGGTGGAGCTTTCAACAAGTGAGGCCATCGTCAGGTAATTGGGGGTAGGGGAGTGGGTTAAGAAAAAAGTGGTATATAGCTGACAGATGTAGGGTGTAGGTAAATGGACATGTAGCTTGACATGTGTGTAGCAGATAAGCTGGTGTAAACGTCTTCTAAAAATCATATCAGGATTTCATGTTGCAGGCAAGACTTGAGTGCAGCATTTAAGCTGGTGTGAACATCATTTAAAATTAGATCAGAATTAAATGTTACACACTTGTCATGTGTGCAGCAACTAAGCTGGTGCAAATCTCATCTAAAACACATCAGTTTCTATTTCCAATACTAGTGCTAGCAATTAGAGTCATTAAAATACATTGTTTCATGATTCCCCACTAAAATTAGGTAAAATCATTAATTCTGATCCTTTTTGCAAGTTGCTTAATGGCTTTTTTGTCATTAAATTGCCATTAGTTTGTAAAGTAATGTTTGCTTACTGCATTAAAATTCCCCATTCCAGATGTGCAAAAGGGCCTCTGTGTTGTGAAGCCTGACCTTTTATTTTGTGCAATGCAAATCCTCTTCTGCATATTTAGTGGTACAGATGTGTTTCTCCATGACTGTTTCAGATCATTTACTTTCACTTTGCCTTTTTGTATGGAGCATGTACACTATGGCCATGCTCAGTACTCTTGTGCTGAGTAGGGTTATGCAAGCATATACCTACCTCACATTTGGCCACTGAAATATGGGTCAGGAACACTCAGAAAGAGGGACAATAAGAACACTTCCCACACGATGATCAGGACACATCCTGTAACATGGAGATCATTACCTTAGAACACAGTGGAAACCATACATTTACTTGTACCGATGTTAGCACCTGAGAATGAATTTCTACCATAAATCAAAGGGTGCCATTTAGGTAGGATGGAGAGGCAGCTGCCTCCCTCCTCACGCACACATACATTTGTGCTTAGGTTGTTGTTATGATGTGGCAATAATGGCATTAAATTTGGATATAATCTTTTGCACAATAAGTGCCCCTTGGCTTCGTGGCACTCATGCTGCAGGTGAACTCCTGACTAGACTGTGTCTGTATTGTGTCATCCACTCTCTCCACCTATTCAAGGTGGCACCATCACATATGACATGGAGGATCTCCAACCAAGCAAGAGCACATGAGTCACATGAGTGGGACACTGTCTTTCCCTCCACAGAGTAGACAGGCTCTACACTATGGCTTGGAGGAGTTGGAGAGCACTGAACTGTCAATAGCAGTGTTGTAGGTGCATATTTATGTTGGCCTACTCTTACTTAGTGAATATCCATCTCCTCTGGTGGCTGAAGGGGCAGAGGGTAAGTTGGATGTTAACTTGAGACTAGGCTACCTACTTACTCTATTAAGCTCACCTCACCCAAAAAGAACAGCACAGGCCCCCAGAGGAGCAAACTAGGCCTAGCAGCAGTGGTGACAGTGGTGTGGGGGTCTTCAGAGGCCTTTATAAGTGTATTGCGGCAGCAGCCCTGGCAACAACCAAGCAAGAAGCAAGCAATACAGGTTAGGTGGGTTGGTTAGTAAGGTGACTTGCTTGCTGGCCACTGAGGGGACCTGGGATGGTCGGATCTAGCAACAAGCTTCTGGCAGACGAACAGAGGAGGAGCAGCCTGCAGGTTCTGGCCAGATTGCCAGGTAAGTAAAACTAAATCTTTTTTTTTTTTTTACAGGGGATTGGGGAAGGAGGAAGGACTGAAATATTGATGTGTATTTCATGTTTCTTCACCTTTGTGCTGTGTCATGACCCATATGGGATGGGTAATGAATGGAATGGAGTCAGGAGAGAAATGGGACAAACCTTTTTTGAGGGGGTCAGAACTTTAGCCAGGGAAAAAATGGTTAGTAACTGCCTGGATGTACAGTAAGCTCAAATCTGATACACTGTTCCGGGTATAGAAAGATGAATCTTATACATTTGAATGCTTCCTGATTTGCATATCACTTTCTAGTCACAACAAATGAGTTTTGCCTTTTAGAGATGCTCAGACATTCTATAGCTTGCCTCCTATGGGCTAACTAGCATCTGGCCTCCATTGGTTGTTGACTCTCCTTTTTTAATCATAGTTTATTGCTTTCTGAATAAAAACAATAGCATATAACTAGCTCATGCAAGAGATCACATAAAGGTACTGCTGATACATTCAATGTAATAGTAAATCACAGGTCTTTGCAATCTTGTAAAAGGATTTGGGGTATACCAAAAGATCAAGTCCATCAAAACTGTTCAAGATATGCTGCACCCTTCAGGACAATAGTAGTCAAGTCCAAATTGAAAATCTAATCCAAACATAATTGACTCAACATCCTCTGAGAATATTAAATCCATAATATGCAAAGCACTAGGAAGAAAAAACTGCTTTTGCTTAAATTCATTTTAGCAAAGAATTAATCTAAATGTAGTTACAGATTAATTTTCCTAACCTGCAACAATTAGAGCTAGTAAAGAAATCTTTCATCAATGCTTCACATGTCCTACTGCCTAGCATATTTCTTAAGATCCCTTAAATTTTATTATTTTCGTTATGGAACATTCAACTGTAAACATTCTAGCTTAGTTTAAATGGAGCAACGACCAGTGTGAGTTGGTATATTGTGGTGCTACCGAACTTAGAGCACCAATACTGCAGATATCCAAAATATTTTTAAACAGTAAAACCTATCAGCATTCATTGGGTAAGTCCCAATGTTAAATCAGTCCATTCTCAAGTGGCCTCTTCTGAATCTGAGAAGACACGAGCTGGAGAATGCTCAATTTCCACCCTATGGACTCCACTTTCTTCCCCACTTCATCTGGGCATGTAAATGAAAAGGTGTGCCCCATATTGGATGCATGGTCACATGGGCATCAGTAAGAGTGTGCTATGCCTAGAGATCATAGTTTGACACACACACACACACACACACACACACACACACACACACTATTAATTTTATTTTCCTTCTGGCCTGTATGGCAAAATAAAGGCTGGGAAATAAATGTGTGGTTTTCCTAGTAATTCAGCAGACAATATTCTGTAGCAATCTGCAGTACAGGGTCTCTAGTAGATGCTCCAGAGGTGACCAGCAAAACTGTGCTGGGTGAGTCATGCTGACCAGCTGTGACCTGGGGAGAAATACAATAAACCTTCAGAAAGTTAGCAGGAAATAAATTGTCTTCCAGATGGAAGTTCTGATGTAGCCAGCTGCTGAAGAAATCTAGTAAGCCTTCCCTCACATCTCTCTGGGAAGCCCACAATCCTGATATTAGTGGCCGATTGAGCATTTTCCATGGCCTCCAAGTGGTACTTCAATTGACAATTTTCCTGCCATTTTTTGAACTAGTCAATGCTTTGATGGCCATAGGTTTAGCTGAAAAGGTACTTTCATGGTGGCCTTGATCTTCATTTCTTGTTCAGTGAGCCTGGTTAGGATTGACTCAACTTTAATGCCAATCACCTGCATTACTTCTGCAAGGCCTTCCAGGGCAGATTCCATCCATATGGAGGTTGTGGCTGAGCCTGAAGCTGCTTCTTGCAGGCTGCTGATTTTCAGGCCTCCACCTGCAGCTTTATTTGTGTGACCTATTATAAAAATTTATATGTAGGTGTTCAGCATGATAAGAAGAATTCACTTCTGCTCTTTAATTAGTAGCAATCAGCGAGGAAATAAGAATTTGTTAGCGATAAATCTCGATCATTGCAGAGCTCTTTCTCAGTATGTCTGGTTGATAGGTGCGCCCACAGGCCCCCAAGGCTCCCCCATGCTGAAATCTGAAATGGCATCCCTGCCATAAAGTCTACATTTGTAGGACATCCTCTGTGTGAGCAGCATGTTTTCCATAAGTGATGGATGCTAAGCAGAGCAGTTTTAGGGGTAACATGAGGGCTCTCCCTTGCATTCAGGGACAGTTGAGCAGTATAGTATGCACAGACTATTGGAACCCAACTATAGTCAGGATTATGTCCTCCCCCACCCTCAGTGAAGCTGACCTCCACATCCCCACACTCAGTCACATTATTACATGGGGCAAGGGAGACTGCAGGGATATGTGCTATTGAAATACATGGGGTGCTTTTATTTCTATTTTATACATTATTGATGGAGAGTTGGAGATTAAAGAAGGGCATATTTGACTAACAAGGGCCTTGTTAGTAGATCAGTAGCCTTTAGTATTCTCCAGCTTGCCATCATAATGTATAAAATCACAAAGAAAAATAACACCATTCATATCATGGGGTATGGTCCAGTACTCTGACCCATGGATATCATCTCTTAAAAACTCCTGCTTTTGGCTCCTAGTACTCAAGTAAGAGACTCTTAACTTATATCTATACTTGTGGGTTGTCTGTAGCAGCATGGCTGCACCTGCTACAGTGTGTGTGCATGGGGGGCTGGGCATATTGGCATGTGTCGAGTTATTGCTACTTTTATGTTTGCCCCTAAAGTCTGTTTATGTGGAAGCATTCAAAACTATAGTGAGAAAATAATAGGAGTACAAGCCAGGTAGAAGTAATTAAGCAGTTTAGTTGGCAAGTGTCTGTATTGGGGGTAGTAAGAACCAAATGTGTTTCCATTGGTATGCGTGCTACAGTTCATCTGTGCAGCTGAGATCAGGGACAAGAAAACTAAAAAGTATAACAGTGGCTATAAGCATGCCACAAGCTTGCAGATGTGTGCAGATTTGAATTGAAGTGAGTATGTGCACAGGTAGTATAGCTTAGTGGTTAAAGGCATTTAACTGTAAACCAGGAGACTTGGAGACCTGCAGACCTTGGTTTGACTCTCACCAACCCCACTTGCATATGAATTGATCATGAGCAAGACATTTAACTTTTATGTGTGCAGTTATCAGTGATCACTTGCTTTTGCATGCATGCCACATGCATACAGTCTGTTCCAATTTAACATAAAAGCATACTTTCCACACTTGTTTGCTGCACACATGCCACACACATGCAATCAGTTCCAATTTACATTTAAATCATGCTTGCTGCATACATATCACATGGGTAGTTTTATGTGTGCAGCATGAAAACATTTTATATAATTATTTCTGTAGGTAGTTACCATCCATATAAAACTAAGGATGGTTCATAATTGTTCTGCTTCAGTGTTGTATTTTGTTATGTTTTATTTAGAGCCAAAACATAGATTCATAGCAATTATGTAATTTGTGCCTCTGGTACTATATTTTACAAAAAGAAATTCTTAACAGGAAAGAAAACGCAGCACCACATCCCACAAGCTTTACTTTCTGTGATAAAACACTCTTTGTGACTTAGTGCTTAACTGTGTGTGTGTGTGGGGGTTGACAGATCTTTGCAAAATTTCTACTATGAGTGATCTGGCCAGAGAAGAAAATACAGAATATTCAAAGGTTAACAGAGAAAAAAGACTGCAGCAAAAGAATAGGAAAGAAGCGTAAATGGTTATCTGGGATGGTGTAAGCCCATTTCTGCACTGAATATCTCAGAACTCGGCATGCTTTCATTTCATCTGGTACATTAGCACAGCCTCTTGAGGCTGTATGGCTACCTAGCCTCTTAGGATGAGGCTGTATAGCTACCTAGCCCCTTAGGATCTCATTATCTAGTTTTATTAAATAGCAAAACAGTCAAATGGTTTCACAGTACCACATACCTCCCTCATTAAGAGTTAACCACCTATGAAGAGCAGCTGGTATCTGATACAAGCACCAGTTAAAGGAAAGGAACAGTGTTTAACCAGGAGTAGCACACTAAGCCAAGTTTTTTCCAGATGCAACCTGGGAGCACAAGGAAGTTAAGTGACTTGCTCAGGATCACACAGTATGCTCCCAGTTAGCCCAGCATCTTGCTTACTTCTTCCTAGGGAAAGAAGGAAAAGGGACTCACAAGCCCCATCCTTAAGGAACTCTGTGCCAATAAGTAGATGGAATACACCATCTCCTGTAACAGTCTGCTAAAGGTGCACTTTGGGGTGACCATTGCCTTAGTGCTTGCACACTGAGGTTCTATGTCTTTTAACTTGTTTTTGTTTTAATTGGTTCAAAACAACATAACCCTGACAGGCCATCTTAGGGTAGCTGGTTCATGCCACAGGAATGTCAAACAGATGAGGTGCACTGATGAGTTCTGGTAGGACGAAACACATGTCTGTGTCTTCTGTTGGCACCCTTTGCAAACTGTGTGAGAGGGCTTACGGCACCATGCAGTTCTGCTTAAAGTTGAACCAGCATAATATTCTGTGGTGATTTGCATATGCAGCCCATGATGCTTTGTGTTATGGGGGCATGTGTGATTTTGTATTTCTGCTAAAGGTACCTTGTCTAACTTACTTTTGTGATCCATACATGCATTTTCTCCTTGTGATGTTTTCTTAATACCATTCCCCATCCTTGTGTAAAGGAAAATGTACTTGGTGCACAGATCAATACAGGCCTGCACTAAAGCAGCACAGGCACACAATCTTGCCTTCATACCCTGCATATGTTGCTTTCCCCACCTGCAGTATTTATTTAGGGATCTTTTTCTTAATTTTTAAGGAGGCCTGCACACAGACTGGCCTCTTTATCCCTGGCATGAAGCCCATACATTCTCGTCCCCACCACAGACCTGCAAAAAGCTATGCAAGTCTTGCAGTCCCCAAATCTTCTGTGAAGACCTTCCATTATATAATGTGGTCCAATGGCAAATACCCAGGTTGTAAAGATCTTAAAAGGAGCCATTTCATTTTTTTGCTCACACAGCCTGAAAGCTCCTGAAGGTTTCCAGTTTTAAATCCTTCAACCACTGCCGCTTTACTTACTGTACCTCATCTAAGCAGAGGAGCATTAACCAGGTTCCTTTCAGCTTCCCTTTATTCTGGTATATTCCATGCTTTGTTCTTTAAACGTGCTGTCCTCCAGACCCAGGGAGGAGTTTACTGCAGCAGGCACCAGCCACCGCCACCATTTTAAACATATTTTACCACCACTAGGTCACCAGATATTATTTTTTAATGGTTGATGCTTTGCCTCCAACCTAAATAGGACAGTATTTTTATTGTTTTCATTTTTTTTAACACAGAGTTCCTTAGCATGAGAAACATTCTCACACCTCTACTCTCATCTCAAGTAACATGACCACACCTTTATCTGAAAACTTGAAAGACCAGTCATCAACACCCATAGAGGAACACTCCTAAGTCTTGCCTGTAATTTTTTTCATTTGGTTTACAGCATGTCATAATCAGGGGCAAATAGAAAACCTTAGATCAGTAGATTAGATGGGTGGTGGTATTAGTTATCCACCATCAGTGTTTTATTTTATTATAGTTTATTTAGTGTCAGAAACATTGAAATATTGCATTTATGTAATTTCTGACATGCATTATAGTTTCCAAATGGCAGTTCATAGCATGGGAAGAGAACACATCACCAAAACTCACTAGCTTTTTCTTTTGTACTAAATTTAGCTTAAACTTAACTTCTACCCTGGGTAATATGCAGAATCTTAGAAAGATCCGTAGAAAAAGGCTTCAGTCAAAAGGATAGAAAACTAAAAGGTTATCTGGTATGCTGTAAGTTCATTTCTGCAGTGAGATTTCAGGACTCAGCATTTTTTCATTTTATCTGGACCTTAAGACAGCCTAGGTGGCTTGTATGGCTTTGAAGCCCCTTAGACCTCATTCTCCATTTTCATTAAACAATAACACAGTGGGAGAGTTTCACCTCACGGTACTTCCCCATTACGTGGGAACCAACTCTGAGCTGCAACTGATTTCTGATACCAGCACCAGATATCCCATTATCATGCTCACTACTTCCTAGGAAAGAGGAAAAGGGCTTCCACAAGACCTGCCTTAACGATCCCTATGACAATTTATTTTATATATTTATTTTATTTTGACAGCAGTTTGAAACCCTTTGACTATAGGCTCATTTACAAAACTACCTTGTCACAGTAAGACAAAATAAAATACACAGTACAACAGCAACCTAAGACAGCAATAAGTACATAGATACAACAAGCTGGTACAGGCAGGATTGATGCAAATAATAACAGAATTAGGTTAACACTAAGCAGCTTAGTAGTAAGCTTTGTCGTAAGTATTGAGTAAGACTTAGACTAGTGGCAATTACAGCTTTGGGTGTTAAAAGGTGGTTCCGTAGGACGTTTGAAGCACAATATAGTTGGGGCTTCGGAGATGGAGGGAGAAGTGTATTGAACCAGAGGGGGCCCTAAAGCTGAAGGCTGTTTGGCTGTGTGAGATCTAGCTCTAGGGATAGCAAGAGAGGTTTTCCCAGAGGTCCAGTATGAACTAGTGGGACAGAGCGGTGGATAGTAGTGATCAGTCCTGGCGGGATAACCCAAGGAGGGTCTTTTAGTAAGGGTACAGGTCAGATATTTGAGGCACTCATCAAGATCAAGCACCAGAGCTTTAGAGTATAGCAGACAGATGTGAGTTAGCCTAGGCGCCCCAGTAATTAACCTGCAGGCCTTGTTTAGAATAGTGCAAATTTTATGGAGCGCGGTTTGATCAGCAGCACCATACACCGCAGCCCATAGTCCACTAGAGACAGGATGGAAGAGGTGACTGTAAGTCAAAGAGCCTCAGGGGAGGCAGTTTTTATACCGGTGTAAGATGCCCCATCGGATATTAGTGGCAGTGGCTAGGGCAGATATGTGCCCATGGAAGGAGAGAGAGGGGTCAAAGTGGACCCCTAGGTATTTATAGGAGCAGTCTTGTTCGAGGGAAGGAGGACCCAGAGTGAATGAGGAGTTTGAAGTTGCAGGACTTGTTTTGAGGGTGAGTGAAGAACATGGTTTTGTTTTTAAGATTTATCACCAGTCTATATTACTTGAACCAGTCTTCAAGGCCGGTGAAGGACTTCTGCAGTGAGTCCTGGAGGGCAATAGGGTTATGACTTGAGGCTAAGATGACCACATCATCAGCGCATAATAGTATGTTACCAGAGCAAGAGCATGGAAGGGTGTTAAGGTAAAGGAGAAAAGTAGGCCCAGAATGGAGCCCTGGGAACCCCAGAAAGATGAGACAGATGTCTGAGTAGGTCCCATCACTATTACACGCCAGAGCAGTCGGACAGATAACTGGTGCACCAGGAGACAGGCCCAGCAGCAAACTGGAGAGACTTAGGGCATCAAGAAGGAGGGGTGGGAGACAGTGTCGAAAGCTTTAGAGAGGTCTAGAAAATAGCACCAGCCAGAGAACTAGTGTCTAGGAGGAGGGAGAAAGTTGGAGAACTCTAGAGGCAGTGCTGATTCAGGGCCTGCATGGAAACCATGCTGCTCAGGACAGAGAACATTGTAGTCAGTGAGGTAGTCAGAGATTTGAGAGGCCACCACCTTTTCCAAGGCCTTGGAGAGAGAGGAGAGAGAATAGATTGGTCGATAGTTTCCAGCCACAGACCTATCACCACCTTTAAGAATGGGGGTGACTGTGGCAATTTTCCAGGCAGTTGGAACCTTCCCCAGGCAGAGAGATTGGTTGATGAGGCAAGTGATCGGGGTAAGGACTGTGTCTAAGACCAGCCTAAGGATACATGGATCCAGGGAGTCACTGCCCATACTATTACTCTTGAATGCATTGACAAGGTGCGGTCTAAGTTCTTGGAGGCAGAAACACGGTGGAGGGGAGAAAATAAAGTGAAAAGATTTACAGCAGGCGCTGAGGGGGTTGAAAAAATCAGTAGGAAGGATAGGGCTAAGGTCCGTGAATGAGGTGTTGAGGTGGTTGGCTATAAGGGCTGGGTCTGAGGAGATAACACCATTAATGTTGATCTGGGAGTGTGGGGGAGCGTGTGCTCCCATTTAACTGTTTAATGTTATCCCAGAGGTTCTGGAGTTCCCCATAAGGCAGTGAGCGAAGACTGATAGTGCTCAGAGTTGACCTTTCTGATGGCCCATGTGCACTTTGTTCAGGCGGCAGCATACAACTGCTCGTCACTGGGCCGCCAGTCTCAATGGCACGGTGCCATAAGTTGTCCCTATGTTTGAGTTGGTGGATCAAAGCTGGGTTACCTTGGAGCATTCTGCCATTTAGAACGGCAGGTTGTCATTGGGGCAAAGATATCACAGGCTTTATTAAAAGTCTGGCTAAAGAAGGAAAGGCTGTGTCATGGTGTTGCTCTGAATAAGAGACCAGTCAATTTGGGGCAGAAGTTCTAAGTTTTTCAGTCCACCAGGTATTAGGTGCCGCGGTGGACTGTGCTATGGGTTTGAGACTGTGGATGACCAGTGAAATAGAATGGGAGTGATCACTGAGAGAGTCTGGGAGGACTTGTACATTGAGGATCCGATTAGGGCGGTTGGTGAGTACCACATCAAGCAAGGTACTGGAGCCTCTTGGTGTTAGTCCTAGTGTGAGTAACCAGTTGCGTTAAGTCTACTGCAGCAAAGGAGTCACAGGTAGAGGAGGAGGAAGGGCTGAGCCAGTTGACATTTAAATCACCCACCAGGATTTGGTCAGCGGAAGGAGGTAGTGAGAAGGTACTCAGTAAGAGAGGCAATGACCTGGATTTGGTCCCTGGGGGCACGTAAGCAGTAGTCAGATAGAGGGGTCACTTTAAAGGGTCAGGGGTCAGTTTCAGTGTAAGAGCCTGGGCCCTGAGTCAAGGATGGGAGCAGGCAGGGCAGTATGGAGAGGATCATTGACATAAATAGCACAGCCGCCACCCGCTTTCCCAGCATGGTCAGATCGGAAGAGGGTGAAACCGGGAAGGGAGACTAGGAGTCTGAGGAGGATTTCGACAGCCAGGTCTCAACCAAAGCGATTACTTCAGGGTTAATCGATGTGACCAGGCATTGTAGTTAGTCAAACTTTTTAGGAGGCTACAGATATTCATGGAGACCTATATAGGCCTGGGGGGCCAGTGGGGAGCTCTTGGGAACCAGGCCAGGGTTCGGATGAATGTTCCCTGACAGGAGTAGTAGCATGACTAACACCCTGGCCGGGAGATGGTGAAAGGTACTTCTATGACTGACATGAGAGGGGAGGGAATTTAAGGAGCAGAGAGGGTGGGCAGTGGTACAGGAAAGGAAAGCAAGAATAAGAAGACACCCATATGTGCCTGAAGCGGGGTGAGGAGGAAGCTGGAGAGGGCAGGGAGGACCGAGACACACAGAGGTTTCAAGGGGCGCGGAGCAAGCTCAGGAGTATGGGGAGGGAGGGTGTCAGGGCACAGTGAGGAGTAGCAGATGGGTAAGTGGGCAAGTGCACTGGTAGTGGTGACAGACACAGGCAGAGCATGAGGCAGGACCAGTAAATTGTGGTGGGCATGATCCAAGAGATGTACTATGGAGAAAATGCGAGGTGGGGAAAAGTGGAAGAGTAAGGGCTACTTTGTCCAACAATAACGATGAACTGCCTCCGGGAGTAGATGGTAGTAGGTTCAAATACTATCCCAGGGTAGTGGGAAGGGTCTGGATGGGATCCCTAGGTTTAGGGACAGCAAGCCAGGTAGTCAGGGGTTGGCCTGAATGAGATGCTCAACGACTCTTCCTAGAGATGGTACTAGTGGGAGGAGTAGGAGTAGGCCAAGGGGAGGGCACTATCAGAACAGTAGGATGTGGCGAGAGAGCATAACTCCTGTAGTGGCCAGTAAGTATAACCTGCAAATGGCAAAGTGGGGAGATAGGTTCTGGGCAACAGGAAGTGATGTCACAGGGGTGGATCCTTAAATTGACCGCCGCCCCTGGGTGGTTGGGGTGGGTGGGGCAGATGGCGTGAAGTGTGCGTCGGGCTAGCACCCCCTGCGAGCGTCAGATGGAGAGAAGAGGTTCTCTTTACCTCAGAGGTAATCAGTGTTTTTTGCGTCCTTCCAGCTCCTTGGGGAGCTCTGTGAGCAGCTGTTGTCCCGATGCCTGCAGCGGTCAGCAGTGTGCTGGGGGGTCGGCCTATGTATTGGAGAAAACAAAACCTCTCATTACTATGCAGCGGGAGAAATATTGCGACTTACACAAAGGAGTCCTACTTTACACATGTGGAGTAGCCAATATGGGGTCACAATAGACCCCACTATCCTAATTCCTTAGGTTACAAAGCACAATTTGAACAAGACTGCTATATATTAGAGGCTTAGTGTATCTGGCTGAAAGGTGAAATCAGCAAGGCAACTCGAGGGCACCTAGCATTTCCTAGCATAACACATCAGCATCAGTTACACAAACCAGCCCACCCAGCAGTGAACAGGGAACAGAGTTCATAAAATAAAAGTTCAGCAGGTAGCACCCCCTGCAGGCGTCCAGATGGAGAGAAGAGTTCTCTTTACCTCAGAGGTAACCAGTGGGTTTTTTGGTGTCCTTCCAGCTCTCGGGGAGCTCTGTGAGCAACTGTGTTGTCCTGATGTCTGCCACGGTCGGCAGTGTACTTGGGGGCTGGCCTCAGAGGTAATCCAGTGGGTTTTTTAGCATCCTTCCAGCTCCTTGGGGGAGCTCTGTGAGCAGCTGTGTTGTCCGATGCCTGCCGAGTCGGCAGTGTGCTTGGGGAGGGCCGGCCTCAGAGGTAATCAGTGGTTTTTTAGCATCCTTCCAGCTCCTCGGGGAGCTCTGTGAGCAGCTGTGTTGTCCCGATGCCTGCCGCAGTCAGCAAAATGAGTAGATGAAATGCATATCTCCTATAACAGTCCTCTAAAGGTGTCTTGTCTATCTTATGTTTGGGATCTATTTATACATCTTTCCTCAGGGTGGTTTCTTTGTACCACTCTCCACCCTTATGCAAAGGAAAAATATACTTGATGCATGCGCCAGTCCAGGCTTGCACTATGTAGCAAAGGTATCCAGTCATTGACTATGGCAACCTTTATACTATTAGCTTATTCCATTTCCATATTTCGGGGTCATTTACTTTTGTTAAGGAGGTCTGTGCACATACTGGCTCTTCATACCTAGTCATAATGCCAAAACATTTTCTTTCCCACTACAGACCTCCAACAGGGTATGCAGGGCTTGCAGTCCCCAAATCTTCTATGGAGACCTTGACTCATATGATGGGATCCAATGACAAATACCCAACTATACAGTGCTTAAAATGAGCTGTTTCCATTTTTGATCACACAGCCCAATGGCTCCAATGGCTGAGGATTCCCAGTTTTAGATTCCTTCAACTACTATCTTTTATCTGCCTTCTCTCACCTAAACAGAGCAATAGCAAGTTCCTATCATAATAGGCAGGCTGTCAGGCTCAGTTTTTAAACAACCAAGCATTTGTTCTTAAGCTTTCATGTATTTTGGCCATATTCCTCAGCTTTATTCTTTAAACATGCTTTCTCCAAACCCAGGAGGAGTTTTCTGCACCAGGCACCAGCCACCTTCACTATTTTAAACATATTTTACCATCCACTGGCTCACCATACAGGTCCCAGAACAGGTAACCCAGCTGCCTCTGAAATCCAGAGATATCCTTAATACCCTTATTCTTTTTTTTTTAAATGGGTGACCCTACATCTTCTTCTTGAAAAGGATAGCTATTTATTTTTCATTCTTTTCAACATAGATCTCCTTAGCATGAGAAACATTCTCACACCTCTGCTTTCAATTCAGGTAACATTCCACAATATGTAAACTAGAAAGACCAGTCACCAACACCCAGAAAGGAACATTCCTAGGCCAAGCATGCAGCAGGAAAAAGTAAACTTATTTGTTTTAATTTGGTTTACAGAATGTGGTAATTTAGGACAAATGGAAAAATCTAAAACAGTAGATTTGATTTGATGATATATATTAATTCATCTTCAATGTTTTGTTTTATTAAATGTTATTTAGTGTCAGAAGCATCGATTAATTGGGCCAGATTTTACAAACCCCATTTAGATCAGGGCACTGTTCACCAAATCCCCAACAGAAGCAAACTCAGGTGGGTCAAGAAACCTGCACCAGATTTTGAAAAATGTGGTGCCTACAAAAACAATTGCAAGCCAAAAGTAGTGTGCTCCATTACCAGACGTGCCCATTAAATATCGAAATATCACAACCAAAAGATAAGAGCACCATCCACCATCTATTCAGTAAAATATTTATTGCTTTATAGAAGTTACCAGAGCAAACACATTTCCACACATACTAGCTAGAACACTCTCCCTATGGCCCAGAGAGAGGCGTGTGCGTGAAACCAGTTGGGGCCATAGGGAGAGTGTTCTACTAGTATGTGTGGAAATGTGTTTGCTGGTAACTTCTATAAAGCAACAAATATTTACTGAATAGACGTGGATCGGTGCTCTTATATTTTTGGCTGTGGCCTGTGCCAAACCCCTGATATTACCACAAGCTATCCAACATGCCACACAACTTATGTATGGGATGGGAATGCCATAGGATGCAACACTGTTGGGAGGCATTGTTGGCTGTAGCATGGACTTGCCGGCTGTGCATCAAATTGCTAGTAGGGCCCATGGACGGCAGGCTGGGGTGGCTTGGGTTGTGGGATGTGGTGATGGACCCCAGATGGGAAGAGCATAGCTGCCTGGTGCAGGGAATGGAGGTGGTAATGTGACCGGCCAGTGGGAAGCCCTGGATGTTACTAGGCACTGCTCCACCACTGTTGTGAAAATTGTCAAGGTACTTGGGGGTCCACAGACATTCACTGGCAATGGCTGCAATGAGAGGCAAGGGCCACCTCCCACCATGCCATGGCACCAGGAATGGCGCACTGGCTGTTAGACCACCTCCTGTCTGATGTAATTCCTGGGCCACTTCCAGACATTTGGTGGGGTTCTGGAATGCTGATTAAGGTGATGTGATAGCCTGGATGCAGCACAAGCCCTTACTGTCATGGCACAGCCTTGTGGCTGCTGAAAGCAGAGTGCAAGGAGGTCTGGTGCTGGGAGTCCTGTTGCTGCTGTAAGCTGCCTTTGAAAATCACAGGTTGCCACACAGTCTGATGCACGGTTGCCCTTGTATCACTTTCTCTTGATGCAAAGGCCCTGGATCAGTCGTGGACCTTTGAAAAGCAGGCCCATTGCATTTATGTAATTTCTGCCACAGGTACTGTATTTTATAAGTGGCAGTTCATAACACTAGAAGAGAGCACAGCATTGAAACCCATAAGCTTTTCTTTATGTGTGAAATAGTCCTTGTGACTTAGTACTTAGCTGTGTGTGTGTGTGTGTGGGGGTGACAGACCATTAAAAACTTTTTACATTGGGTAATCAGATCAGAGGAGAAAGTACTGAATATCAGAAAGGTTAGCATCAATGAAATGTAGCAGCCAAAAAGACAGGAAAGAAAACATAAAGGTTATCTCACATGCCAAAAGCCCATTTCTGCACTTAAGATTTCACAGCACAACAAACTTTGATTTTATCTGGTAGCAAAGGTAGAGTCTGACTGGCCTTCCTGAATACCTAGAAATTTCCAGGTGGGCTGTCCTCTGATGAGTACCTGGTCACCTTCTAAACTCTGAAAATGTTTGCAGTTATCATATATTTTTAATTAAATAGGCTATTTTGTGCACTGCAAGTAAAGGAAAGATTCAAACACATAGCTGGTGTGTCACATTTAGGTGGAGCCTTGATATCAGTTTGTCACCCTGGACACTCCCTTTTGATTTTCAGGTTGACCCCTGCATCCACTTTCCAGGTGGGACCCCCTGTACCCCAGTCCAGCACTGATGTTTGGACAGCCTGATGTGACTGTAGGGATTTCTAGCCCCATAGGACCTCACTCTCTATTTTCCTTAAACAATAACATGATGTGATTTCACCCTATCTCATACCTGCCCCATTAGGTAAAGGAAATTGAAGGGGAAATTGTTTAACCAGGAGAGGCACACTACATTGAAGCTTGATTCTGGGTGTGACCTGGGAGGATAAGGATGTTAAGTAACTTGTACAGAGTCACACAGTATGCCAATGGGGGCTATGGGATTCAAATCCAAGTCTCCAGGGTTGTAGTTTACAGCCTTAAACCACTGCAACATACTGCCTCATTAAGAACGAACCGACTCTGAACAGCAGCTTGTTTCCGATACCAACACCAGATAACCCACTATGATGCTCACTACCTCCTATGGAAAGAGTGGAAGGGGCTTCACAAGCTCCACCCTTAAGGAACCCTGTGCCAATGAGAGATGGTATACAATCTCCTTTAATAGTCCTCAATGGTGCCTTGTCCAAGTTACTTTTGGGATCCATATGCATTTTTATTCGGGAGGTTTCATAGTACCAGACCACACCCTTATGCAAAGGAAAAATGTACATGGTGCACAGGCCAATCCAGGCCTGCAGAAAACTAGCAAAGGTGGACAATCTATGCCTTCTATAACCTGCATACTAGTTGCTTTTCCCATTTTCATGTTCAGGGATTCTTTTCTTCCTTTATAAGGAGATCTACACCCAGACTGGCTCTTCATCACTTGTCTTAATGTTCTTATATTCCCTTGCCCACCACAGACCTCCAGCAAGTTATGCAGGTCTTGCAGACCTCAAATCTTCTGCAAATACATTACCTCGAGTGAATGGTTTAGGGTTCAAGTTTCAAAGCTTTACTAGATCAGCAAATGCCACTACCATTAAAAACTGTCAGGTACATACATGAAAGAACAAGATAATTAACATAAACTTTCACAAAATACAATACAATCTTAATTAGTGCAAAAACTTCCTAATATCTAAAAGTTTGCATTTCCTGATCTGTCTAATAATATACAAATACGCTGTGAGTTGTTGTATGGTAAATAAAGTCTGATATCAGTGATGGGCAAGATGATGGAGGCCATCCTGAGAGAAGGCTGGTGGTGTTCCTGGAGACATGGGACCATTGGGATGATCACCAGCATGACTTTGTACAGGGCAGATCTTGTCAGACTAACCTTGTGCAGTTCTATGACTGGGTGTGAAGGGGGCTGGACCAGGAAGGCTAGTGGATGTCCTCTTTCTTAATTTCAGCAAGGTGTTTGACTCAGTGCCACACCTGGGATTGCTGGACAAGCTAAGGGATTTGGGTGTATGGAAAGGATGGTGAGGTGGACAGAGAACTGGCTAACTGGGTGGACCTCAGAGGGTGGTGGTGGGGAGGAGGTATTATCTCCAAGGAGGGTCATTAGTGAGGTCCTGCAAGAGTCAGTGTTGGGCCCACTCCTGTTTAATTCTTATGTTGCAGACATCAGAAACAGTATCAGGTGTGAGATGAGCCTCTTTGTGGATGACTCAAAGCTGGGGGTAGGGTTGGACAGGGAGGAGGTAGAATATCCTTACAGAGGAACCCGAGACTCTGGAGAGGTGGTCACACACTTAAAATTGAGGTTCAGTGCTAAGAAGTGTAGGGTTCTCCACTTGAGGCATAGAAACCCATATCATGGTTATATTCTGGGTGGGAAGAAACTGCAGGTTTCGGAGGGGAGGGATCTAGGGTGGTAGTGGATGCCAAAATGAGTAACTCTGAGCATTGTAGGAGAGCTTCAGCTAAAGCAAATAAAATACTTGGGTGCATTGCCAGGGAATAACCTTGAGGAGACAGGAGGTACTTTTCCCCTTTATAACTTCCTGATTAGACTAAACCTAGAGTCACATGTGCAATTCTGGCACCCTTACTTAAAAAGGACATTGTGCTTCTGGAGAGAGTCCACAGGAGAGTGACCAGGATGATGCAGGGTCTGAGGGAGAGATCATGTGAGGAGAGACTTGAGGAGTTGGACTTGTACTCCTGGAGGAGAGGAGGGACAGTGGGATATGATCAAGGTCTTTAAATATCTGAAGGCTAAACAGGGTCAGCCTAAATAGGGTGTTCCAGATGAGGGAGGAGGGGCCACTGGTGGCATTCAATGAGGCTGGGCTACGGAGGCTCAGGTGGGAGAATAGGAGATGATACTTTACTGGGAGGTGGTGGATCCATGGACACACTGCCTGCGGAGTTGGTGGCAGTGGATAGAATGGAGGATTCAAGAGGGCTGGGACAGATACAGGGGAGGTGAAACTGAGAAATGCCAGATCTGGAGGTGCACCTCTGTTGGGGATAGGGTTGGAGGGATTCATGAGGGAGGGAGGTAGGGAGGGCAGCAATGGTGTCCAGACTGGGTGCTGAATTTGAAGCAGACTCAAAAGACCTTTAGGCCTACTCTGCTGGCAACTTAGTATGTTAGTATAATTTCATCATGGATTGTAAGTAGGAAATTCAGCAGGTCCTCTGGGATATGGTAAATTACCTTCACATGCTATAAATCCATACAGTATGCTGTGAATTTTTTCATACCAAGGGCACTTTTAGAGCATGGCATAGATTTACACCCTCTCAAGGACACACCCATCCAGCAATGGCCACAACAGCCAGTGTCGACACCCACCGATTGCATGGAAGCATGCGCCACACAGGATGCAACACAGTTCACAGACAAACAACCACCCATACGCAAGGGCACACCAACACAGGGACACAGTAGTGGGTCAACCAAGCCTCTGTGTGCAGCCATGGCAGCCGTGTACACATGGCCAGAACCCTCCACAACACAGGTGTGCTAGCAACTCTGTGCAGGCACCATGATGCCATACCCCACCAGCATGTGCTGGAGCACAAGTGACACACAATGGAGCACATCCCTGCAACAGATACAAGTGACAGCATCAAGGTGGGACAACAACAGCAGAGGCAACAGTACCACGATTCACTCCTACTAGAGGACAGGAGCAGGAAGTGTCTGCATCATTTTGGATAACAGCAAATCTAGCAAAGCTTATATTGCTTGGAAAAGTCTCAGATTTATAGGTTATACAGTATATGCACTTCTCTTAGGATCGCCAGTATATTCCAAATAATATATATAGCCAAAGTATACGTATGCCATTTGTCACATACCAAGGAGAAAATCTGGAACTTTTAGTAACCTCTAGATACATCTCTTGGCTATAGTTCCTAATTTTGTTCTTTAAATTGTTTTTTGTATTTACAGCTGATGAGAATATCTTTTGAAATTACTTATATAAATAATCAACCTAATATAGTCTTATAAGTAGGTGCACATATGAAAGCCATGATTACTTTTTTACCCCAGACTTCCACATCTCTCTCTTTCCTACTGGTACTTTGTATCCAACATCCTAGTATAAGAGAATCAGCTAACATTTTATAGCTGTTGAGACCAAGCTCTGCCCTAACATGGGATGTAAGAGGACACATTTGGTTTAGCCAAGTAAACATAGAAACATAGAATTTGATGGCAGATAAGGACTGTTTTTCCAACTCAATCTGCCCATTTCCCTACCTAATGGATAAGCTGCACATCTTAGTTAACCAACAGCCTACTTCCTCCTACCCCAACCCTAGAATTGCCTTATGTCTATCCCATGCATTCTTGAATTCCCCACTGTTTTGACTCCACAACCTCCTCCAGAAGGCCGCTCCATGCATCCACCTACCCTGTCCGTGAAAAATACTTCCTCACATTACCTGTGAGCCGTTCCTTCTATCGTCAAATTGTGCTCTTGTTCTTGCACATCTCTTTTCTGAAAGATGCTACCCTCTTGGACTTTGTTTATTTCTTTGAGGTACTTGAAAGTTTCTATTATGTCCCCCTGTCCCTGCTTTCCTCTAGGGTATACATATTAAGCTCCTTAAGTCTCTCTTCATATGTCTTCAGTGCAGACCCTGCACCATTTAGTTGCCCTCTCTGGACTGCCTCCATCCTGTCTATGTCCTTGCAGAGATTGGGTCCCCAGAACTGCACATAGTACTCCAGATGGGGTCTCCCAGCTGTCTGTACAGAGGATAATAACTTCCTGTTTTCTACTGGTGATGCCTCTTCCTATACATCCCAGCACCCCCAGCCCTCCTTACTGCCCTCTCACATTGCTTGCCCATCATTAGGTCATCTGATATGACTATCCCCAGGTCCCTGTCCATTTTGTTGTTGTTAGTATCTCACCTCACATAGTGTACTCTTCCTCTGGGTTTTGGTTTCCCAGGTGCATTACTTTGCACTTCTTAGCATTGAATCTAAGCTGCCACATTTGACCATTCCTCCAACCTTGCCAAGTCCCTTCTCATCCTTTCCACCCCACCTTGTGTATCAATCCTGTTGCAGATCTTTGTGTCATCTGCAAAGAGACATGCTTTTCCTTCCAGTCCTCTGCAATATCACTTATAAAGGCGTTGAAGAGACCGGTCCTAGAACTGAACCCTGCGGTACCCCACTAGTAACCCCCTTTCTTCAGAGTGAACTCTGTTTACTGTTACTCTCTGTGTCCTGTTCTCCAGTCAGTTTTTACCCAGGCTACCATCTTGGGACTGACTTCCAGATTGGCTGACCTGTATATTATTTTTTGTGTGGCACTGTGTCAAATGCCTTGCTAAAGTCTAGGTAGGGCATGTCCCCAGCCCCTCCTGATCTACTACTTTGGTCACCCAGTCAAAGAAATCTATTAGATTTGTCTGACATGACCTTCCCACTGTGAATCCATGCTGACCTGGGTCCTATGCCCTCTGGCCTCTAGGTACTCATCAGTTTTCTCCTTCAGAAGTGATTCCATCATTTTTCCTATCACTGAGGTTAAACTGACAGGTCTATAGTTTCCTGCCTGCCCTGCTTCCACTTTTGTGAAGCGGAATCGCATCTGCCCTCCTCCAGTCCTCAGGTACCACCCCATCCTCCCATGATCTGTTAAAGAGGGTAGTCAGTGGTGTCACTAGTTCTACCCTTAGTTCTTTTAGAATTCTGGGATGAATCCCATCAGACTCCATTGCTTTGTCCACCTTCAGTTTTAAGAGTTCTTTCAGAACTCTTTCTTCTGTGAATGAGCTGGTATCAACCCCTATCCAGAGTGATTCTGTTGTTTGGTTTAGGTACCTGCCATTCTTCACTTGTGAATACTAAGCAACATTATTTGTTTAGTATCTCTGCCTTTCACAGTCACCCTCTGCCCACCCCTCCCTTTATTAAGCCTCACTATCCTCCTTTGGTCTTCCTTCACTCCCTGATGTACCCATAAAGGTTTTAACCTCTTCTTAATTGAGTTGACTATCATTTCCTCAGTTTGGCCCTTTGCTGTTCTGACTGCCTTTCCTGCTTCCTTCTTCTTTAACTGATATAGTTCTCTGTCCTGCTCCTTCTGTGATTCCTTGTACTTCCTGAATGCTACATTTTCTCCCTAATCTTCCCTGCCATCTCCTTTAAGAACCAGTGTTTTTTTTACATTGTTTTGTTTTGTTTATTTGCTTCACCAAGGCTTGTTGCCTTAGTGATGGCAGTTTGATTATTCCTCATTGTTCTTCTCACCCTCCTTCCTGCCTATTTGCTAGTGCATTCCTAAGGCACTCACCCATTTTGGCAAAGTCAGCCTTCCTAAAGTCCAGGACCTTTGCCTTTATAGCTTGACTCTACTGTTGTGTTTATCGTGAACCATTCTGTTTGTTGATTGCTAGTTCCCAGATGGCTACCCACTTCTACATCTGTGATCCCTCTTCATCTCCATTTGAGAGGACCACATCTAAGATGTCTCCCTCCTGAGTGGGTTCCAGTACTAGTTGTCTAAGGCATGCCCTGTAGGGCATCTAGAATGACCCCACTCTTGAAGGTGGCTGCAGCAAATGCACCCCAATTTGGCATATTCAGATCCCCTATCAACTGCTAGACAGAATTTTTTTAAATCTGGAATCATGTAGGGAGACCATATCTCAGATGAAAAAGAGCTTGTGTTGTTAATTTTGAGGATGTAGCCTGAATTAAGGATTTCTAATTTTTAAATCCCATCAACTACTGTCTATTTATTTGCCTTTCCTCACCAAAGCAGAGCAACAGCAGGTTCCTATCATAAGAGACAGACTCGTTGTTTAAACAACCAAGCAGTTGTTCTTCAGCTTCCATGTATTTTGGACCATATTCTTCAGCTTTCTTTTAAACATGCTGTCACCCAAGCCCAGGGAGCAGTTTTCTGCACCAGGCACCAGCCACCTTCACTATTTTAAACATATTTCACCATCCTCTAGCTCACCAGACAGGTCCCAGAATAGGTACCACAGCTGTCTCTGAAATCCAGAGATATCTTTAATACCCTTTATTATTTTCTTTTTAAATGGGTGAGCCTACACCTCCCACTTGAAAAGGACAGCTTTTATTTTTTTATTCTTTTCAACAGAGAGCTTGTTAGCATTAGAAACATTCTTACCTCTCTGCTCTCACCTCAGGTAACATTCCACACCTTTATCTGTAAACTAGAAAGACCAGTTACCAACACCCAAAGAGAAACATTCCTAAGCCAAACCTGCAGCAGGAAAACTAAACTTGGTTTACAGCATGTTGTAATTAGGGACAAATGGAAAACCTAAAACAGTAGATTAGAATTATGGTGGTATATAGCAGTTCACCTTCAATGTTTTGTTTTATTAAATGTTATGTAGTGTCAGAAACATCGATTAATTGGGCCAGATTTTACAAACCTCACTTCATCAGTGCACTGTTCAACTAATCCCCAACAGAAGCAAACTCAGGTGGGTCAAGAAACCTGCACCAGATTTTGAAAAATGGGGTTCTGGTGCCAAACCCCTGAGACACCACAAGCCAGCCTCTGCCACAAAACTTATGTTTGGGATGGAAATGCCATAGGATGCAGCACTGTTGGGAAGCAGTGTTGGCTGCAGCATGGACCTGCCAGCTGTGCAACTGATTGCTAGTAGGGCCCATGGAGGCAGGCTGGGGTGGCTTGGGGTATGGTGTTGGGGTGTGGGGTGTGGTGATGGACCCCAGATTGAAGGGCACAGCTGCCCAGGGCACAGAACAGGGTTGATCATGTGATCGGCAGTGTGGGGAAGCCCTGGATGTTACTAGGCACAGCTCCACCACTGCCCGGACACTTGTCAAGGTGTGTGGGGGTCCACAGACATCCACTGGCAGGGGCTGCAATGGAGCAGAAAGGGCCACCTCCAAATGTGCTATGGCACCAGGAATGGCGCACTGGCTGTTAGACCATCTCCTGTTTGGTGTAATTCCAGTGGGCTGTGCAGACATTTTGGGGTTCTGGAATACCAGTTAGTGATGTGACAGCCTGGATGCAGCACAAGTCCCCTACTATCATGGCACAGCCTTGTGGCTGCTGAAAGCACAGTGCAAGGTGATCTGGTGCAGGGAGCCCTGTTGCTGCTGCTGCAAGCTGACTTTGAAAATCACAGTTGCCACACAGTTTGATGCAAGGTTCAACTTCTATCACTTTCTTTTGACACAAATGTCTTGCATCAGTCATGGACCTTTGAAATGCAGGCCCATTGCATTTATCTAAGTTCTGCCACAGGTACTGTATTCTACAAATTGCAGTTCTTAACATTGGAAGAAAATACAGTATTGAAGCCCATAAGCTGTTCTTTATGGATTAAATAGCCCTTGTGACTTAGTACTTAGTGTTGTGTGTTTTTTAGGGGACAGACCATTAAAACTTTCTACGTTGGGTAATCAGAACAGAGAAGAACATGCTGAATATCAGAAAGGTTAGCATAGTTGAAATGCAGCAGCCAAAAAAAATATGAAAGAAACATAAAAGGTTATTTGGTATGCCATAAGCCCATTTCTGAACTGAAGATTTCAGGACACAGCATAATTTCATTTTATCTGGTACCTTAGGCAGAGTCAGACTGGCCCATCTTATTACCTAGAAATTTCCAGGTGGGCTGCCCTCTGGTGAGAACCTGGCCACCTTCTGTACTATGAAAATCTTTGCAGTTATCATATACAGTATTTTTGTTTATTTGATGGGGTATTTTGTGCACTGGAAGTAAATGTAAGTTGCAAATACAGATCTGGTGTATCCAATTTAGGGGAATATTGATGTCAGTTTGTCACCCTGGACTATCTCCTTTGATTTTCCAGGTTAACCCCTGTATTCACTTTCCAGGTGGGCCTCCCGTACCCCAGTAAAGTACTGACCTCAGGACAGCCTGATGTGGTTGTTGGGATTTGTACCCCCTTAGGACCTAATTTTCTATTTTCATTAACCAATACACAGTGCAAGGGTTTACCTACCACATACCTCCCACATTAAGAGTGAACCAACTCTGAACAGCAACTTGTTTCTGATTCCAGCACCAGTAATCCCAGTATGATACTCACTACCTCCTTGGTGAATAGTGGAAGGGGCTTTCACAAGTCCCTCCCTTAAGGAACCCTGTACCAATAAGCAGATGGAATATACCATCTCCTTTAACAGTCCTCTAATGGTACCTCATCCAACTTTCTTTGGGATCCATAGATGCATTTTTTACAGAGTGGTTTCATAGTGCCACCCACACCCTTATGCAAAGGAAAATGTACTGGTGCACAGACCAATCCAGGACTGCAGCAATCTAGTAAAGTTGGACATTCTGGCCTAGATATTCAAACTGCACCACAAAGTTGCTCAATAGCAGGAGCAGGCACAAGTCCACTGCACCATGTGCAGCCACATGTGATATTCAAACACTCACATGAGGTCAAGATGCGCCTGCGCATGATGACTGAATATAGCATCAACTGCACCATAGCACAACCAGGGATGAGCAGTGGCACAGGTCAGATGCACAATAGCACAACCAGGGACACCTAGTGGAGCAGGGCAGCAGCACAACAGCACAACCAGGATGAGCAGGGACAGGATGCAGGGGCCCACCACCCATGGTAGGAATGGGCAGAGGAGCATGCAGAACAGACATCATCCCCACACCCCATGCACTGCACAACCGGAGGAGAACAGGAAGAACCACCAGCCCAGGGACACCAAAAACAAACCTACCACTGGGGCATGGTGCCCCAGCACACCCTTGCAAGCTATGACCATCACACATGGATGCCCGCCACCCTGTGCCACCACCATCCCACCAATGCAAAGTACACCCCTGCCCACGATCCCCATACACCCTGCCCAGGAGTAGTGCCCAAAAGTGCAGGACACCCCATGCCCAACAGTGCAGGACACCCCATGCATGCCACCACCCCCACTGCGACAGTGCAACCCTATGCACCACAGAACCATACAAGCAGCCCCACCACAAGCACCCTTCAGCAGGCGGCAGCAGACAGCAATGCAATGACTCCATACACAGTGCCGCCATGCACGTCCCTCCGTACAGCTGTGAGACTGACCATGCGTTGCACACTAGGTACCCCACACTGACATGGCATGCCCTGGACCCCACCACCAGTGGTGCAGCACCCTGTACACCCTCCCAGGACACACCCCATCCCAGCAATGGCCACAACAGCCAGCGAGACACCCACCGTATTGCATGGAAGCATGCACCACACAGGATGCAACACAGTTCACAGACAAACAACCACCCATACCCAAGGGCACACCAACACAGGGACACAGTAGTGGGTCAACCAAGTCCCTGGTGTGCAGCCATGGCAGCCGTGTACACATGGCCAGAACATCTCCACAACACAGGTGTGCCAGCAACTCTGTGCAGGCACCATGATGCCATACTCCACCAGCATGTGGCTGGAGCACAAGTGACACACGGTGGAGCACATCCCTGCAACAGACACAAGTGACAGCATTGAGGTGGGGCAACAACAGCAGAGGCAACAGTACCACCTGAGGCAGACGTGTACCACACCAGTGACAGGAGGCAACCTGACATCATGTTAAGTACAGTGGCTGTCCAGCATGAGCAGCCACCATTGACATGCAGCGGACTGTGCAGGTCACAGACATGCAAAGGTGGCAGCTGCACAGGCCATGGGAGGTCTGACAGGGGATCATGGACACAGTGCATGCACTGTGTACTACTGCACACAGTCATCTAGTGCACAGGGAACAATACACAAACCACAGACAGTAACTGAGAGCTACACCCACACCAAACTCGCCTCCCTCACAGACACACACACACACCCACACCCATGACAGCACCACCCTGACACCATGCACACCACTGCAGCTGAGCACCATTAGTCCGCTGCAAATCAGAGACCACCAGAGTAGGCATAACAAAACAAATGTATTGTAACAGTATAAACAAAACTATGTACAGATATATACAAAAGAAAAGGGGTGAGGGCCATAAAATGGGTGGGGTGGGTAAGGGGCGAGGTGAACATATGGGAGAGGAAGGATGGGTGTGATGTGTATCCGGGGGTAGGTGTAGTCCAGGGGTGGATGTAATTCAGCAGAGCCCGCTCCCCACTCCTATGGTGCCTCCTGCCATGCCTCCTTCTCACTCTGATCTGTTCTACCTCTGAACTATTTCCAGGAGGCCCTGGCCACCTGAAGTAGCTCCTGCAGTGCCCTCTCAATATGCACCATCTGCCGTCCACCTAGGACAAGGGAGCAGAGTCAATAGCGTGAATGCACAGCCCCTTGCAGCCCACCCATTGTGCATGGCATATAGCCATGGGACACGCCCTGTGATGGTGTGCGACCACCCACAGTGATCATGTCCACAAGACCTGCACACCCAGGTGCACACAGCCATGTGGACTGCTGCACACACCACCACCCAAGTCCTGCACAGCACCACCATGGCTGTACAGTGACATGGCTTTGCAGTCTGAAGGCAGTGGCACAGCCATGTACCCGGTGCATGCATGGACCACCAGTGATGCACACCCAGACACGCAGTGCCACTGGACAGTGCTGACTGTACCATGTGGCCTGCACAGCATTGGTGTCAATGGATGGTGACTATGCCCCACCACCTGCCCTGCTACACAGCATGCACAGAAAATCCTGGATGTAAGGCACTCACCATCATCGAGCTGGTCCTGGTGCTGACCCTCTATGGGACCTCTGGCATGGGGATGTAGCTCCCACCCCTTAGCTCACATCTCTGTCTTTATCCCTCACACGGTGATGTTCTTCAGGGCCTAGGGTACAAACATGGAGAGAGAACATCAGTACAATCCAGTAGCAAAGGCCCCCACCCGGGTGTGTGCGATCCCACACAGCCAAACCATTCAGCCCCCACCCCCTATACCACCACCACCACTGCCCACACTGGATGGACCACCCCTGTGTGGTCGACACATGCCCACTATGATAACGTAAGGATGCAACCAGTGTGTGGATGGGGCATCTACCTGGCCGTGGAACAGCGCCTCCTGGCGCATGCCCACAGGTGGGCAAGCCTGTCCGGGTTCCTCCACTGGAGGTCCCCATACTGGTGTCGGCACTGCTCAGCTGTCCTCTGTATCCTGTGGCCTCCTCCAGTGCCACCGCCACCTCCTCCACACAGTACTCCTGGCCTGTCCAGGGTGCCTCACCAAACAGAGCACCAGCAAGGGATCAACCAGTGCAACTAAATTTGCCAGTTCTATCTGGTTCCAGATTGCTGCTCATCGACGTACCATCTCTGGACCATCTCTGATTCAAAATGGCACTCCTAGCGGATGTCCACCATTTGCGGATGCTGCGCAGTACTGCACTGCCATTCCCCATCGTGCTGTCACCGAGGAGGATGCATGGCACCTAGGGGCAAAGGTCGGGCACAGGGTCAGGGTCTCTCATGCATGGACCGCCACAGTGTGATTGGTACTCACCACATGTAGCATGGTAAGGTGCCTGTGTGGGACTTCCTATAGTGGCCTACCATGCTGTGGCACCATGACGCTCACGGTGCCCCAGGGCAAGGGTGCTATACATGTGAACAGCACACTAGCACCACTGGCACAGTGGTGGACATGCCCTGTACTGCCTCCCATGCTCAACACATCAGCATCACAGCAGGCATTGGCATCAGCACCCTGGGCATGCACCGGCGGTGTCTACTGTGCATGACACAGAGCTGCGCCTGCCTGAACACGCTTCAACACAATTGCATAAGGTGCAACAGCACGATATTCAGCTGAGATATACAAATCAGCTCATCAGCAATTCCACGGAGCAGCTACTGCATTAGCATCCACTTAAAATTGAGCCTCACCTCATTTACATGCATTGTGCTATATGAATGTGACATGGGGCTGCTGAGGCCATAGTCTGGTATTGCAGCCTATTGTGGTGGGTTGCATGCTGCTTGCCAGTGTGGACTGTGGTGTGGGAGATGCATGGGACTGCACAGTGGAAGGTAACACCTGTCATTCCCACAGGCTCTACAATGAGCGAATGTGAGGAAGAGGTGAAACAGGAATGTTGGAGGAAGAGGAGGCCCAAATTCACGGGCAGAAACAGACGCACTGTTCGGAGGCATACCTTGACTGGGAACTGCTGCTCAGCAGACAGCGGGAACACCACAGGCCCATGCTGCAGCATAGGGTGAGGTTGCACATGACGTGAACCAGCATGGCAGCCACCAGCTTTCCATGAAGGAATGTAAGAAGAAGGTCGGCAAAGACAGGAGGAGGATTAAAGACAAGGTGGCTGCCATCAGGGCTGCGTGCTGCGACCAGTGGTGGGCAGCCAGATGTGCCTCACCTGACACCACAGGAGGTGGATGGCCAGCAGCATGTGGCATTGTGCCATTGAGGGCATTCCAGGTGGTGGCTTCCAGATGGGTGGCAGCCCTTCACTGCTGGCAGGTCCTGTGCTGTCACTGTGTGGGTGGTGGGGGAGTGCCACAGGGTAGGGCTGTGACATTAACACTACTGTGTTCCCTTGCAGCTCCTGAGCATCTACATGGATCAGTGGTGGTGGGTGTGTCCACTGTGGGCAAGGCCCTGGACATGCAGGAGTGCCCATCCACCACCACAGGTGTCTATGGGTCAGTACCACTGCATAACTGCCTGTCTGTTCTGACTGAAGATGGTGGTGATGGTGCAGATGAGGCCCTGCCTGTGTCCCAGCATGACAGCGGCCATGGAATCCAGCATGCTGGGACATGGACTGGTGCCAGATCAGGCACCGATGATGATGATGGATCACATCCCAGACAGTGATACATGCGGGATGCAGGATGGTTCCACAGCAGGGAACGGCACGGGCGTAGCCTTGGGTGAATGCCGGCCGGGAGGCCTGCATGACATCACAGTCCCATCCCATGCCTGTATGCCCCAGTGGGGCAGCTCTGTGTGCACCCAGGCTGATGGGGCTGTTGTGGATGATGCGTCGGCACTGGTGGGCCTTCGATCGGCGACTGGAGGGCAGCACCAGCAGTTGGATGATGGAGATGGGGGACAGTGTCAGGGGTGGCATCAGTGCACCACCTGTGGACATTCCCAGGCATGGCCCTGGTGTGCAGTGCCCAACCTCAAGGGTGCTGCCCAGCACAGCCGTGAACACCATGAGTGACAGCATGCCGATCAGGCGGATGACCTCTTAGATGAGCACACCCGTATAATCCATGATTCAGTGGATCAGCAGTTGCGGCTTGTGACGGCGATGGATGCACTCAATGTGGTCCTGTGCCAGGCAGAGGAGTGGTGCAGCAGGGACACCGTTCTGCTCCTGGTAGGGATGGACTGGCTTCTGGAGGATGTGACCGCCGCCATTGACAGGCAGACACAGGCATTCACAGCTGTCATGGCCACAATGGGCACACAGTTATTTACCCATGTGCCACAGACACGCGACAGTGCCATGTCCACCCCCATTCCCGTGTTGTGCGACACCTCCCATGTTGACACTGGGTTCGGCTGTGAGCATACTGAGCATGCCTGGTGCAGGCATGTTCAGTGAGCTGCACACCCTGCACCTAACACGGTCGCATTCCCCACAGCCACCCCTGGGGTACATCTGTGCCACCCCATGAGGCCAATGGTCAGCCTGACATGGCTGGCAGGTCTCAGCAGGGCTGCCCACGCATCCATGGTGGCCGTGGCACTGTGCCACAGGACTACCTGTCTCCCACCATGGCCACTGTCTGCCACTGCCCTGTGTGCAGTGTGTTTTGCACTGTGAGAAGCACGGGTGGGTACCGGCCCTGCACACACACAATCCATGTGCACACCCTCCCAGCTGCTGCACTGTGACATGTGCATGATGATGCCTGCATTGCACTGTCCACCAGTGTGCAATGGTGCCCAGATCTGACACACACACGCAGTGGCAGGCACTATTGCCATGTGGGACTGTGTGTGGCTAGGTGTTGCAGTCGTGGTCGGTGTGCCTCTACCCCTTGTGCATGTCTTGTGGTGGTGTGGGGTGGGTGTGTGTGTGGGCAGTGTGCACGTGTCATGTTTGGCTATGCCCATCCCTGGCAGTGTGTGCAGATCCACAATCAGTCCCATTCCTTGCCACCATCCATCCCTGGTGTTCATCCATGCATGTGTGGTTGTGCCCTTGCCAGTGCTGGTTGCACATGACCTCGTGACCCCTGTGTTGACGAAATGCTCCTCTGTGATGGTGTCCCGGTGCAGTTGTGCCATTCTGAAAAGCGGGGTCCCTTCACCCAGGGGTGGCTGCTCATCACTGTCTGGACTGGCGTCCTCATCATCCCCATCGTTGTCCCCCTCTTTGACCTCTACAGCTATCCCACAGTCGTTGGCCATGTTGTGCAGGATGCAACAGGCCAGGAATAGCCCTGAGGCCTTTGAGGGGCTATATAGGGCACCAACAGATGTGTCCAGGCACTGGAACCAAACTTCAGCATCCCAAACACACCTCGATGATGTTACGGGTGGTGGTGTGTGCCTTATTGTATCGTTGTTGCGTGTGGCATGCCGGTATGGTGTGAGCAGCCAGGGACAGAGTGGGTATTCACTGTCACCCGTGTATAGAGGGTGTGCATTAGTATGGTGGCTGCAGACACTCTGCCATGGGCTGTCAGGCCAGTGCCCCATGGCATCTCTGACTATGCCCCCCGCCTGCCCATGTAATCCTGCATGTTGTGCATACTCACCCACTAGGTGGCCAGTGGGGATATCCCCATTCTTGAACCTGTGGCACATTGGTAACTGGTGCCAGATGAAGGTGTCATGTGCTCCCCAGGGTGTGTGGCACAGACATTGGTTATGCACCCCTGGCATCTCACACCACCTGGCAGTTGATGCTGGAGTATCCCTTGCAGTTGCAGTACGCATGCCTTCTGGGCCAGGTGGTGCAGATGGCCAAATGGGTGCAGTCAATGGCCCCAAGCATGCCAGGCATACGTGCTACCTTGTGGAACTGTTGTATGTTTGCTGTGTGCACTGCCTGTGTGCTGGGGAAATGGATGTATCCACAGCATGTGGCAGCAGTGTGCTGAGGAATTGCGTGAGTAGGCGTGATGCGGCCGACTGGGTTAGTGCCTGTAGTGTCCCTTGTTGGTCTTTGGAAGGTGCCCATGGCAAGTGGGCACATGACAGCTGTCACCTTGGTCTCCACTGACAGATCATGGCTCGTCGTGAGGGTGCCTGCATCTCATCACTGCACAGCTCACAGATCCCCCTCAGGATAGCCCAGTTCAGGTGGTGCTGGCCCACGATCTCTGTATCACTATACTGCTTGAAGGAGATGCGGGCTTGGTACCACCTGTTGAGGGCGTATCACCAACGGGTTCTTCCATGGCCGTATCTCCCTGCTGCCTGCCTTTTCACACCCCTCATTACTGCCTCCATCTGTACGGTGGCACTGGCCATATCCCTGGCTGTTGTTCACCCCCCAGCAGATGTTGTCTTGGTCCCCCGCTGTCCTCTATGCTGCTCCCCTGCACTGACTACACCTCTGGCCTTCTGCTGTCCTGCCTCCTGCCACAGCCCTGCCCACTCTGCAGCATTGCCCTGTTTTCCTGCCCTGTTTGTCTGGTTCCCCAGACCTGTCCTGTGTGGCACAAGTGTGCTCTGTCCTGCTCCACCACTGTCCCTCTCTGTTGCTCTCCCTTGTTTGGCTGCCAGCTCACCCCACTGCAGGCCTTCCTGTGGCATTCTTGCTCCTCTCTCTTGCTTCTTTTTATTTGGCTCACTTCTGCTACGTAAGCGCCTTCGCTACCTCCTAATGCGCATAGCACATGTCATTGAATATTGCACTACACCAGTTATTTATGGCTCCTACCCTCCGGTTGTACATGTATTCATTACCATTGCACTCTTGCGCTTGCAATTTGGGCAGTGCAGCTGCCTCCTGCTGAATATCGCAGAATGGCACATTTTCAGACTTGTGCTGGCGCATCTCTTTGTGCATGGCTCAACTCTTTGAATATCTGAGCCTCTATGTCTTTCATAACCTGCATACAACTTGCTTTTCCTATTTTCATGTTTAGGATTCTTTTCTTCCTTTATAAGAGGTCTGCACCACACTGGCTCTTCATCACTATTCATAATGCCCTAACATTTTCTTGCCCACCACAGATCTCCAGCAAGTTATGCAGGTCTTGCAGTCCTCAAATCATCTGCAAATGCAGTGGCTGCTGTAAATGTCCCTCTACCTTGATATGAGGAGGTAGACGCAACAGGAAGAGTGTCATGCAGCATTTGTCATTTGTCTTTTGCCATATGATATTCTGCACTTCTCACTGAATTAATTTAATTGCATTTAACTGCCAACAGCACAAATGTGCCAGGTGGCACTGTTTCTATGTACATTTACCTGCTAATATTCACATTGACAGCAGGTGTCGCCATAGTTTGTGTCTCTTTAGTCCCTAGACTGGTGGTAAATTGTGTTAGACATCAGACACAGAATTAATGCTACACTGCCACAAACTTATACACACTGAATCTGATAATAATAGCAGGAATCAGATAGTAACCCAAAAAAAGAAAAAAAAGACGCACAGGTTTAGGATTTTTTTTTTATGGTCACCGACTTATCAAAGTATTCACCCTTATGAGCATGAGACAGAAATGCACAAAATGCAGATATTGGCTCATGATATTTATCACTGGACATGCCTTCACCTGCACCAAGCCAGTCCAATATCCTCTCTATGTCTGATTTCTGGAATGCCTGTAACACATACAGTACTCTGATGACTTCCAGCAGTTACTGATATTTTCCATTTGTCTGCTGCACTACTCAATCCCGATAAGTGCATATTTATGGCAGAGGCAATAATCACCCCTGTAGGTGAGTCAAGGTATAGCTACTGCATGGCGATCCCTCAAATTTTAAAACTCCTGGTAGTTTAAGCATGCAGATATTCATTAGGTCCCGATGTTTCACGTACAGTACATGCGATTTGATAAGAGACTTACTACCAGAAGTTTTAAATTTAATACCATATCAGGTTTATTGAATTATCATATGAAGTAATAATGTTTACACTGTACATGGCTCACTTTTCTATGTAATAGCAAAACACTGTTTACTTATTTAGGATTGTCAGATACAAAAAAATGCTGTTGTCTTTTGCATCTGTAGTATCTGTCTAGCCAATCGATATTTCACAGTTGCCTTTCAAGTTTGGAATAATGATTATCAGATAGAATCAATGAACTGAGGTAACAGAACAGGGAGGATATTGTTACTTTGCAAAGCTGTCTGTGAGTGAATTTTATGTGAACCCTTCATATGCTGATAGTTAGCTATACCTGGAATCGAACTATTCACCCTCAGGATCCCAGCTATGTTCACTAAACTGGTCTGCCAGTACTGAAATCTCTACAATATGCATGGCATAACATTTTATCATAATTTACATTATCTTGTGCTCCTTAAACAAATTGAGCAAAATATGAGATTTTCAAATTGTTCATGATTTTTGTGTTAGGTGTTGAGCAGGTGACTTTAGTCAAAAGATTTGATCACTTTAGTTATAAATATATGGAGTGACAACTCTAGCATACAAGGAAGTACACATTTTGGTCTACACAACAAAAGATGTAGAAGGAAGGAATTAAAATAAATAAATCTCTAGAAACCATATATACAGTGGAAATTATTAGACTATAATACCTGGTCAGCAGTTTCTCTCAATGTACTGACCAGGTTGATATTTTCCATAATAACTGCTGGGAGTCACGTGATGGCATCTGGCTAGACAGCAGCTGGGATACTGAGCTCCCCTCTGGCCACCTTTTTGATCATTTATCAAATCATCTTGGCTTTTTGACAAAATTTGCCCAGGAAAACTTTGCAGAAGTAACCCGCCATCGTTAAATGACTTTTGTTGGGAAATAAATATCTGCAGGCCCGCGATGGAGGTGGATGGAAGCAGGCCTCAACCAAACATACACCCCTGCATCCCCGGAGGCTACAAAAGCAGCGAATCAGGCTCTCTACTAAGGCTGATCGAGGAGGGGATAGAATGCAGTCAGGCTGTTCCATTAACGGAGTATAGGTTCCTCCAAGAGCTTACCCTCTAAAAGATATATTGAAGGATCTGACTGGTGAACTCAAATCTCTGTGTAGCGATCTTTCTTCTGTCTCCACTAAAGTCTCAGATATGGAGATCAGAGTTGCCTCATTAGATCAATGGAGATCCAGAACTGAAACGGAGATCATTGAGCTTAGGCAGCAAGTTAAGAAACTGCAAGCCAAAACCAAGACCTAGAAGGGCTAATCGCTGAAACAATTTGTTAATCATGGCCTACCCGAGCTGGAAGAGGGCCCAGATCTCATGGCTTTTTACAGAAGTTTCTTTTGCAAGGTGGTGGGTCCATCCCCATCAGCGCTTCCTACCATCTAGAGAGGGCACATCGCTCATTGAGACCTAGACCTGCAGCTGGATCCCCCACGCCCATTATAATTAAGTTTCTTAGTTATGTGGAGAGGCACCACGTCTACATGAAGTCGTGTGAACTGAAAGAAATCCTGTGGGAGTATCTCAAATTCGGATTGCACAGGACTTACCCAAAGAGACCAGAGAGAAGAGGCAGCATACCACCCGATCGTGCAGAAATTGATAGCTGCCTCTATTCCATTTAAAATGACCTATCTTGCGACTCTGAGAGTTACCATTAGAGACACGTCTGTCAGCTTTAATACCCGATGCTGCTGCTCATAAAGAACTGGCTAATAAATTACCAGACCTATTCAAGATGCCTGGCTGAAGGATTCAACTTTCTTGCCTTGGTCATGGAGCTTAACGATGTTACTGGACTAGTTTTTCTTTGTTTTAGTATAAAATGCCTGTATTTGTATTTTGAATGATGCCTGGTCAGTCTGCCTGGCGCTAGCTGAGGCGCACTGATCTCTTACCTTCTTTCTCTGGCTTCCCTCTGGTTTTTCATCGCTCCTGGTTGCTCTCAGTCTCCCTTTGGCTTTCCTGTGTGGACTATTTGGCTTGATTTGTGCGGTGGTGGGCGGTTCAGGTCCAGGTAATGCTCCCCCCTTCCGTTCTCGTCCTTGTGCCCCCTCGATGGAACTTCTTTTCCGTGATCGCTGTTTCCAGGAGGGATTTCCGGTGGATGGACCTCGGTGGGTCCCTCAGCCTATCGGTCCCCCGAAACAGCAGCCTTCGGTATGATTTGGTCTTGAATTTAATGCTCACCTGTTTCCCGGCCTCTTGCTGGTCTTCTGGATTTTCCTCTCCTCGTGGGCTGTATGGATTTCGGTAGGTGTCCCGTTAATAATGCCTTGTCTGGTGAGGGATGCTGGGGATCATTGGCTCTAACTGGGGTTGATGGGTTACTGTTGCTGGGATGTTGCACTATATCCTCACGCTTCCCTACCTGCTTCCCTTATTTTATATTTTATATCCTATTCTTTTTACGTTCTGTTTGTCTACTGTACTGGAGGTGGGTTTCGGGGTGGCTGTAGGGGATCGGGCTTAGTGTGCTTGCTCGCTAGATGTGGAATTGCGAGCCGTATGTTGGGGATGGCTAACCTCTGCCCGGCTGGGGCAGTTGGGAATCGGATTTTGGCATGGGGGGTCCTCACTTCTTCTGGATTGTACCTGATTCTCTTAGTATGTGGGCATTTGTTCCCAGTTCTGGGGGTCGGAGGTTCACATGGGGGTTGGGAGGTTCGAGCCTCTGGGTACTAGTCCACTTTTTGGGTCACCTTTGCTCGATCCACCCGTTGTATATAGTTATTTTGGGTTTGTAGGGTGTTGGTTGTTGGGGGTCCAGTTTAAAGTATTTCAGGCTATGGGGATTTTTGGCTTTGGGGGAGGGTGGGGTTTCTCTCTAGGATCTGTTTTTTCTAAATTCCTGGATTTTGGACGTTGGGAGGGGTGTGGGGGACTGGGATCAAAGACTGATATCCCAGATATTTTATCGATTGCTGGTTTGCTGTGATAATTTGCCGTTTCTGGGGTCGATTGTTGAATGTGTTTTGGGGTTTTATGGATGGGTGACTGTCTTGGGATCAATTTTGTTTGGTCTGGGTCTCATGGTTGGTTGAGTTCACCCTACGGTACAGGTTCTGTCTCTATTCCGGTTTGATAGGCGGGATTGGGCTACTGCTATTAAGACCCAGGCCTGAGCAGCTCTGGGTGGACATATGGTCCCAGGCCATTATATGGGGGTGCACCGGTTCCTGCAGATTTTGCTGGTTTTGTCTGGATATCTGGTTGTTCTATATTGTTTCTAAAATGGCTATGAATACTGTCAAGATAGCATCTTGGAATGTTCGAGGCTTAGGGATCGGGTCAAGTGGCTGCAGGCCTTTAACCATTGTTCACTGCTTCATATTGATATCCTTTTCCTGCAGGAGACTCATTTTATGCCATGATGACGCTAAGTTGCTATCCCGATCTGGCTTTTCCCAATCCTACCTTGTGGAATTCCTGCTTTAGTAAAGGGGTTATGGTTCTTATTAAAAGGCATGTATTGTTTACTTAAAGAGCTGACTGTCTCAGACCCGAAGGGAGATTTGTCCTGGTGAAAGGTACTTTAAATGGTGGTAATGTTGTCCTGGGCTCAGTGTATGGTCCAGTGGGTGGGAATCCTGGGTTCTTTATGCTACTGGCGGACAAATTGTCTAGCTTTCTTCCCTTAATTTATACTGGGGCGATTGGAATGTCCCTTTCTCATCCACTTTGGATAGAGACCACGGGATATCGCCCACCCTCCGGCTCAGCGCTTTTGGGACCTGAGTTCGATGCTGGGCCTATCGACCCTTGGCGCCTCGCCAACCCCTCCTGCCATGCCTTTTCCTTTCAATCTCAGTCACATGGCACTTAATCGAGATTGGATATGGTTCTAGTTAGTCTCCTTTTCTCCCGAATGTTTCTTTGTCCGGTATTGAGCCGATCATCTTGTCGGACCATGCTATTGTCTGGATTCGCCTGTCTTTAGACCCTAATTACTCCAGCGATGTTATGTGGTGGCTAAACACTCAATTGCTAAAGGATCATCACTGTGTTTCAGAAATTAGTTCGTGGATCTCTCTTTTCTGGCTGACAACTTGAACTCTACTTCAAGGGTAGATATGGTCTGGGGTGCCCTGAAGTGTTACCTTAGGCTGATATCATTAAGTTGGCCTCCTCCAGGAAGAAGACACGATTAGCTAGGTCCTTAGTTCTGATGAGCAAGTTAAGGGAGTTAGAGACTAAATAGTTCTGATGAGCAAGCTAAGGGAGTTAGAGACTAAATACTCCTCGACCTCCTCTGTAAAGGATCTCAAGGATCTTTTGCTAACCAAGAATGAATACTTGGACCTCTTGAAGGAGAAAACAGAGATACTGCTGGATGAAAACTCAGGCTAAGTATCTGGGTCTGGGGAAAAGCGGGCAGTTGCTGGCTTTGCGTCTCACGTGCATTGAGAGCTCAAAGATTATCCTTCTCTATCTTCCCTTCTGGTAGTGTAGTTTCCTCTCCAGAGATATTGCGTAGTCTTCAAGGAATACTATTCGGATCTTTACAGTCATTCCTCATTATCTCATCCCATTTCGGCTGTTAGGGATTATTTGAAAGAAATAGCTCTCCTTGTTTATCTGAAGCCCAACAAGCTAGTTTGTTAGTACCTATTACAGCTGAGGAGATAAGGAGTACTATTGCTTCCTTGGTATCGATGACAAGGCGCGGGGCTAGATGGCTTCCCGCAAACTTTATAAGGTCTTCGTTAGGACCTGGTGCCCATTCTTCTTCAATTATATAATTATTTATTGGTTTCCTCTGAGATTGACCCTGTTCTGTTTGAGGCTACTATAGTCTTAATTCCCAAAGCTGATAAGGTTCCCACTGACCCGCCAATACTACCCATTTCTCTTCAAAATTACGATATGAAAATTCTTACTAAAATACTTGCTGAAAGGATCAAGAAAGTCTGGTCGGGCTGTTGAGCCCTGAGCAGGTCGTGCTTTTGTACCGGGAGGCAGCGCAGACCACTTGAGGACTCTTATCCGCACATTTCTCAATATGCTCAAACTGCTACATGTCCGGTGGCTCTGATCTCTCTTGATACTGAAAAAGCCTTTGACCGGGTTGACTGGTCCTTTCTTTGGTCGGTAATGGAAGGTATGGGCTTTCCAACTTCTTTTCTGAATATTATTCAAACGTTTTATAGCTGCCCTTCTGCTAGGATTTACTGCAATGGGGTCCTATCTTCCTCTTTTCGTCTATTTGCTGGCACTAGGCAGGGATGCCCCTTCTCCTCTATTATTTAACTTATTTCTGGAGCCATTGCTGGTTAGGCTAAAGTCACTCTCCCAGGTGAGAGGGGTTATTTTACAGCAACAGGAGTTGGTCTCTCTGCATATGCAGACGATGTCCTGCTGCACCTAACGGATCCAGCAGCCGCCTTTAAAGGCCGCTCTTGATATTATTACACAGTTTGCGCTTTTCCTGTTACAAGTTAAATATCTCGAAATGTGAGATTTTCCTCTAAACAATTACACTAACAAGCAGGACTTCCTTTCCTTTGAATGAGATGGTCTTCCAGATCAATTAAGTATCTGGGAATCCACTTTTCTACTGACCTTTCCCTCTTAAAAAGATGAATCTGGACAGAGTTAGAGATCTGATTAGTCAGGATTTAAAAGCGCTGGTCAGCTCTCCTATTTCTCGCCTGGGACCTAATTAACATTATTAAAATGAACATCCTCCCCGGATTTTCTATCCGTTGAACCTGACTAATCTATGGATCCCTCTTTCCTTCTTCCAACAGCTTCATCGGTTGTTCTCCAGCTTTATCTGGTGGGGGAAGGATGTAGCGTTCCTATGCCAAGTTATCACTCCCTAAGGACAAGGGTGGCTTGCGGCTGCCTAATCTCCTGTTGTACTACTGGGCGCTCATTTCTCCAAAATAGGGCAATGGTTTCCACGGGTTTAGAGACCCCTTGTCCAATTTGGCTTCAGCTCGAGCGGGCTCTTCTCGCTGAACTCAGATTGGACATGTCTGCTTTATTTTACATGCCCCCAGTGCTCTGTCACAGCTGGTTTTGAATAACACGGTGATGGGTTCTATTAGGTCATGGGTACAATGTCTTAGGTTCTTTCGGTTTCTAGTGGTGTGGACCTGGGACAGCCGGTGGTCCTCAACCCTAACATTAGGTTGGAGAACTCTTGCATTATCTCATACTGGCTTCCGCAACTCAAGGATGCTAGAGTTGAACATCTGTTCAACCGAGATTCACTTCTGGCATCCAATGATATCCTAGTGAAATTTGATATACCAAGCAAAGGGTTTTCAAGGTCTATCAGCTTCGCATTTAATTGGTAGTAAATTTGGTACCATTTTCAGAGAATCTGTTGTGCACCCTTTCTCTCTAACATCATCAGTCTTGCTTCTCAGTCCCACCCTATCTCGTTGATCTATTCCTATCTTTTGAATTATGGCTCCCAGGAGGGTGTTGAAGGCTCGTTGGTCTGGACACATCTTCTTCCTGACATCGTTCGGATTGGCCTAATATTTGGAGTAATTTGCACAGATATCACACCCAGGACAGGCGCTGGTTAACACAGTACTATATTGTGAATAATCTTTACTATACTCCTGTTAAACTCTTTCAGCGCAAGATGGTTTCTTCTTCAGAATGCTTTAGGTGCTCACAAGCTGAGGGTAATTTGATCCATATTTTTTGGGAGTGCCCTAAAGTTGCCCCATTGTGGTCCTTGATCCGGGAGAACCTGGATCCCTTCTGGTCTGAGTAGGTTTTTTGTCCGGAGGTTTGTGTTTTGGGTGATTTTTCCTATGTCGATGAGTGTGGAACGCCGATATCATATGGCCTTGGTGTCAATGGCGGTTAAAAAGCTGGTCTTAAGACACTGGTTGGACCAGCTGGTCCTATCATATGCTGACTGGCTGAAGGAGATAATGTCGTATCTTCAATCAGAGAGCTGATAGCCAGTTTTAAAGATCGTATGGATCTGTTTTCAAAAAGATGGGATAAGCTTCAGGCCTATGTTTGCTTTAATACTGTGGCATGGTGGCCCGATCCTGTTTGCCCTCATCTATTATATGTTCATCTGTAGCATTTTGATTTCCTTGTTATTATCACGATTTAAGATGCTGAAATAAGGATACCTTATCATAAGTACACAGTGATATCCAGATTTATTGGGTTTTCTGTTCTTTGTTGGTGCACCCAAATGGGAAGGCAGGGGTATGTTTTGAAGGGATTTTAGGTGGTGAAGGCTATGTGCTCTACACGGTTTTGGGGTGGTTTGATGGGGGAGGTTTTCGGGGATATTGGGGGTTTTCTAGGGGGAGGGACGATTGTGGGTATTTTGGTTGTACTGTTTATATATCGCTTCTTTGCCTTCATTTTGGATTGTCTTGTATTTGTTTTGTGTTTTAGTGTTTCTTTTGTGTTTTCCATTTTGTTCCTTTTGAAATCAATAAACTTAAATTTCAAAAAAACAACCGGTTGGTTGTTATGACATTCATGAGCCATGCCAGTCAAACTATGCTGCTGCCTCATTGGCCAACATTCTATATGTGGGTGGGGCCAAACAGTCTCACAAACTGCTGGAGAAAAATTGCTGGTCTGTTATTATAAAAAATAAGATGGGGAGGGTGCATATGAATTTAATACACCCTCATTGTGAGATCTTTGATAAACCCTCGGGCTTTGCCCTCGGGTTTATGTAGCATCCCACAACTCAGGTGTGCATTAAATTCTCATATCAAACCGTTACCCATCCATTATTCTCTATATACAAGAAAAATATATAATATTAGCAAAAGCAAGCTGAGAGAAAAAAAAATGATTATTTCAAAGCCTTTCATGGTTCAGGAATGAAGGAATCAGGGAAGACACATTACAGCTGCAAGGTTTGAGCATCATTCATCAATGGTCTTGAAATGATAATTGACTTTATCAATACTTCCAAATTATAGATTGATAACAACACCTTGGCAGATCTTATACAGAAAGCATAGTTTTGCAAGCAACCTCAGTTCTAAACTCGTTCTTTCCAAAATCAAACTAGACAACTGTGCAGAGCTTTATAAACTTTCTGATATTTATGACATCCATGACCTAAGGAGTGCTTGTATGACATATTGTATAGTGACATGTTATTACCATCAAATGCTTAAGAGGCTTATACATAAAAAACTTTTTTTTAATATAAATTACCCATTACCATATCATTCTTTTGGTTTTGATAAATATGGTGGTGATCACTAGTGTGATACTGACTGCATTTAGCAAATCTAAACCACTTTATTCATTAACATTGTTAATGCCTAAAATAACTGCATATAATACATCAATTGATAAAACACCTATCAAACTGACCCTCCCTGCCCCCTCATCCTGGCGGGCATACAACTGCAACCACTGTAAAGAAAAAATATATAAACAATGCAGTGTGTATTTTGCAGTATTTGGATTTTCAGTATATAAGGCCAGAAATCAAAATCTGAGAACCTGATTCTATGCAAAATCTGAAGCAGAAGCTGATTCTGTATCTGACTGCTATGTAAATAACAGGTACTCCCCACTTCCCATTTCCATGTTGCAACTTTACTACCATCTATCTCTGCTCTTACATTGGGTGCTGGACATCTGTGTATGTGAGGAGGGAGGGACGTTTTCCATTTCATGACTGTTGTTTCTGTATCAGATCAACCATAGTATTACTAACAAAATTTGAAGGATAGACCATGCAATAGGCTGCACCTCAATTAATCTCACAGGTGTTCGCTACGGTTGAAGTGCTGCTATAAATTTATTAATGCATTCAGTAAAGATACAGACAATCTCACACAAAATGGGAGAGGTGGTGGTTGAAGTTCTGATATAAATTAAATTTATTAATGCATCCAGTAAAGATACAAACAAACTCACAAAAAATGGGACAGGCTACAGTTGAAATGCTGCTTTAAATTTATTTTTTAAAGCATCCAGCAAAGGTGCTGTTCCCCATCATAGGGTACTTGGGCAAGAGGATGTTTCACCATTCAAGCTTTTTCCTGTAGTGGATGTTTGGGAAGAAACTGAGTAGCATCTGTCAATCAATCAAAATCTTTATTTAACCAGACAGAACACTGTTGAGAAAAAATCATTTTCAAGGTGGACCTGGACAAATTACGTACTGAGTACACATATACACATTCATAATTCATCAATCAAACCTTTATTTATATAGTGCCTTTCAAAATCAAGGCACTTCACAAAACAATCATAGCAACATAAAAACAGCTTTTAAATCTGATACATAAAATTTAAAAAGTCAGTGTAAATCAAGTTCACTATAAATGTCAGGCTTATCAACTAACTTCCTTGGGAAAGGACAAGCTGAACAAATACATCTTTAGTTCTGTCTTAAAACTTATGATGGTCAGGCACTCTCTTATCCAATGAGGTGAGAATTCCAAGGAGTAGGGGCCACATAAGCAAAAATAGGCCCCAGATGTCTTCAAATGTATTCTGGGAATCTCAAGCAATCCCTCATTGGTGGATCAGAGTGGACAGGAGAGGTAGTAGGAAAAAAGGAGATCTTGCAGGTAATGATGTCCCTGTTCATGTAGGACTTTATAGGTCAGCAAGCCAACCTTAAAGGTGATCCACTACTGCAATGGCAACCGATATAGTCAGTGCAGTACAGGTGTAATATGACTGGCCCTAGAAGTACCAGTCAAAAACCTGGCCACCCGTATTCTCGCTAGCTGCAAGTGATGTTCAACCCCACCTAGCCCTAGGTAGAGGCATTGCAGTAGTCAAGATAGGAGGTCATAAAGGTGTGGACCAACATCAGAAGGTCATCTGGAGGAACCAGGTGCATCACCTGGGTGATATTCCTCAGATGGTGAAACAAGGACTTGATAATGGCCAACATCTGAGATTTCAGGGTCAGACTGTCATTAAAGATAATGCCCAGGTTTTGCACCCAGTCTGAGGTCACAAGCTGGACACCCCTGAGCCAAAATCCAGAGGGCTGACCACATGGCAGATTGACCTCCCTACGACCCGGTTCCACTACCAACACCTCAGTTTTAACCATGTTCAACCTCAGACAGCAGGCACTCATCCAGTCTTGAAACTTGGATAGACAGCTGCTAATGACAGAAATTGCATCATCCCATCCGCACGAAGGACATGTACAGTTGAGTATCAACTGCATAGCAGTGAAATTCAAGCCATACCAACTAATGATATCTCCAATGGCAGCATAACACAGAGAACAACATGGTGACAATATGGAGCCCTGCAGCACTGCAGGTAGGGGAGAAGCATCAGAGGAATAAATTCCAGTGACCACTCTCTGAGACCTACCCTCGAGGAAAGATCGAAACCATTTGAGGACTGTCCCCAACAGTCTGCAGATAAGCCACAAATGCTCCAAAAGCACACCATGGTCCACAGAGTAAAAAGCTGCAGAGAGATCAAGGGATCAAGGAGGACCAAGATAGAACACATCCTCTGATCTCTCACTATTAGGAGATCATTCAGTACCCAGACAAGTGCAGTTTCAGCATTATGTCTCTTCCTAAATCTGGACTGGAGAGAATCACAGACATTGTGGATTGAAAGATGATCATCCAACTACAATGCAACCACCTTCTTAAACCTTGCCCACAAAGGGCAAGTTAGAGACAGGTCTGTAGTTAACATGGCAGTCTGGGTCAAGGAAAATGTTTTTCAGGAGACATCAAACAACCGTCTCTTTTAAGGGATTAGGAAAAATCTCCCTCGTGAGTAAACTGCAGACAATCTTGGCAAGGATCAGGCTGATGGTCTCCATGCAACCTACAAGGAGCCATGTGGAATCCAGGTCCAGACTACAGTTGGTTGGTCATAGAGTCTGAATGGTCCTCATGATGTCCATTTATACCAGCCGGGCTAAAATTGGACCAGGTAAACTGGGTGTCTGCCACCACCCACTGATGCTGGAGCTGATGCTGGCAACCTTATCTGTGAAGAATCAGGTGAACTCATAACACTTTTCTTGTGAAAAAGCTCCTCCACGCTGTAGACAGATTGGACTGCACACTCTGTGCACAGTCTGGAAGAGCTGATATGGTTGATTCTGTGCAGCAGCAATCTCCCTGGCAGGAATTCTGCCTTCTTACGGGTGATTGTTGATTAATAGACCATATAATAGTCCATCAATCTAAGTTTGTCAGCCTCCAGACCATACTTCTTCCAGGCTATCTCTAGCCTTCAACACACTCTCTCAGCTTCTTCATGGTCCCATCAAACCATGGTGACCTCGGTGAACAAGAGCAAGAGATTCCACGGCGTTCATCACTGCCTTATTTAAGGCAAGTGCTAGGCCCCTGACTCATGCATTCACTCGACAGGTCCCGACAGGTCCAGCACTGCTGCCAGACCATCTGGAGTCACCTCCCTCAAAGAGCAATACTGGACCATTTCCATAGAGGCAGGTCTATTTGGGGAGCATGAAACTGAAACTTATGGTGTGATGGTCAGACCACCCAACTGGTTCCACCCCAAACAAGAGATCTCCATCCCCAGGAGGAGCACCAGGTCTAATAAGTGACCATCAATGTGGGTTGCAGAGGAAACAACCTGTGTGGTACCCAAATTCAATACACATAGTAAAAATTTAATACACTATATACATGCTCAAGTTCAGTTCATATTGTAATTTGGCACACTTTATACATGAGAGAACATGGGTAATATTGTAAGTTGTGCACACATTATACATGAGAGAACACAGGGTATTTAATGCTCACAACAACATACAGAGGGACAGGCTGCAATTAGGGAAATATGACAGGACTCAGTATACTAAAAGAACACAGGAAGTCAAAAATAGTGCTGAAGTAACACAGGCAGGTACCTAGAGAAGCATATACATTAACATGGAGTTTGATGGGAGCCTTGAGAGAGAGGAACAGATGGTAAGAACAGAGAATAATAATGGGGGTATGCTCGGAGCACACATAAAGAGGAGGTGGAGGGTAGATTAAGGATACTTGAAGAGAAAGGGAGCAGAATATCAAGCCACTGAAAGTAATGGACACATGCAGCCATAGGGGAATATTCACGGATCCATGGCGAAACACCTGTTGTATGCTTTGGGCACGATAGAGGGGAAGAGGAAAAGGGGGTAGGTGGCAGATGCTAGGAGGACTCAGTGATTCTGAAACATGGTTACACGATGCTAATCAGGGAAAGAAGTTAAATGACACCTTGATGAAGTGTACATATAGCATTTTGAATGCTGAGAAATGTATAGGTGGACCTGGTTCAAGGATTTGTGTAGATTGTTCCATAGTAGGGTAGTGCATAGCTTATGGATGATCTACCAAAGCGTGATTTGACTTTGGATGCAGTAAGTGAGATACAGGAGGTGCTTCTCATGGCATACATGCTTACCATACTTAGCAGCAGACAATCCGATATGTATTGCAGTAGCTTTTGGTGATAGCTCAGTATGTCCAAAGAACAGTGTTTTTCTGCCTTCTATAGGCAAGGAATTCCATCCTACTATGGCATATAGAGAGCAGTGATGCATAGAATATGGAGTAGCAGTGATGAATCCTATGGCTCTGTGGAATAGTGTATCTAGTTTGGCTAGTGCAGAAGCAGGGCCTTGGCTGTACAAAAGTCAACATAACCCAACAACGAGAGGAAAAAAGTGAGTACTAGTCTCTTCTTGGCATCCTTAGTGAGAAGATTTTGATTCTGTAAAAGAAGTCTAGCTCTGTCTGAGCTTTTCATCAATTCCTTAAGTCATCAGCTTTTTCATCAGTTCCTTTTCATCAGTTCTCATGTTTCTTACAGGGTATATCTTCGTAAAGTATTACAGGTGGTGCTTTACAGGTTTTACAGTTTTATCCATCATTAGGATACGCTTTCAGGGTTACTGCATTTGTTGCTGACTGATTGTCTCTGATCTTACCTCCTTGTTTCTTTCATCTGTGGTTCTTATTTGGCAGGGGAATGGTCCAGCCACCCACCCCCATCCCCAACCACCCCACACTATACTCCTTTTATAAGGTAGCACAGTTGTGACACTTCCTGTGGCAAAGAGAGGAAGGGGTGGATCACTGGGGTATCCACACATTGACCTCATTTACAGGGGCACTAGTAATTTAACTTGTTATAACAAGTTATACAAAAACAAACAAACAAAACACAAAATCTAACTTTTCTTTCATTTTCTTCCAATTACTCTGACAGGTTATAAACCCAGCAACTTATCTGGAATGGATATTATTAACTGCAGGTACTGCAGAACACTTTTCAGAAGGGCAGTTTTATAGGATTTAACACTGTCCTACATAATGGGCCATTGGAGATCTTAGGGCTCAGCTCCAGGCAGCATGGGCAAAGATTGCGTGCCCCAAATTTCATATTCAAAAGGAAATACTGTATGTTATAAGAACCACCCACCATTTCCCCAACATCCAACAAAAGCACCTCGACTGCATAGGGTAGTTGATCCAGGAGGTTGGCAGGTGGTTAGAGGGCAAATCAGATGCCCCATCACTAGGTGCTCTCCAATATATTACATCCACAAACCATATAAAACTACAAATAGGTATCTGCCTCTATGTCCAAAATCAAACAAAGGGCAAAGGACACTGCAGCACAGGAGCTAGCACAACAAAACACCCAAAACAGGAACCAAAACAAAAAAGCAAAAGGAAATCAAAAACTTCTGATCATAGGAGACTCCATGATTCGGGAGTTGATACCTATCTCCAGCCAGGGTAATGATCAGATGTCTTCCAGGTACATCAGCGTGAGCGACACTGACTGCATTGCTAAAATTGTTCAGGAAGCATTAGAAAACATTGATGTCCTGGTACATATAGGAACTAATGATCTCACCAGCTGGTCAATTGTGAAGACCAAGGAATACCTGACCAGGCTGGGTGACAAACTATCTTCCATTTCATCAGGCATCTCCTTTTCTGAGATCCTGCCAGTCTGGAAGGGAGGAGTGGATGGACAGAAGGTCAGAGAAGGGAGATAGGGGGCTAAACATGTGGCTCAAGGGCTGGTGCCAGGAAAAAGGACACAAATTTGTAGGGAACTGGCAACAGTTTTGGGAGCAAAAGTTCTTTAAATTTGATGGACTGCATATGACTAAGGAGGAGTCAGTGCATTGGGGTAGAAGTTTGACGCCTCAGTAGAATATTTAAACTAGCAAATGGGGAGAGGGGTAGCCACCCATGTCAAATGGGAAGAACACCCCTCCCCTCAGCTAGTGGTCAAATAGGAGTTCAGCATGTTTGCAGTTCATTTGCATCACCATGTAAGAAAAGGTCCAGCTTCCCACATGATGCACAGTGGAAATACCAGACCTCACCCAACAACTAACACACTGAAATCTGGCCAATGGAAAATCATGTACACAATGCTCACAGTCTGGGAAACAAGATCCCAGACCTGCAGTAATAATGACAGAGGCTAAACTGGATGTAGTAGCATTAACTAGATAGTGGTTTACCAGTAACCACACTTGGGAGACTTCAGTACCTGGCTATGTACTGTTCAGAAGAGACTGAGGTGCAAAAGGAGGAGGGTGGAGTGGCCCTGTATGTCAATGAAAGTATCAAAGCTGTAGAAATTCAGAATACAAATAAGGAGCCAGAAGAACTGTGGGTCACCCTGGAAACAGGAAATGGGACAGCCATAAGAACTGGGGTTTTCTACAGGCCCCAGACCAGAGGGAGGACATAGACACATTACTATTAGAAGATCTATAAAACATAACAGCTATTGGGGAGGTTCTGATAATGGGAGACTTCAACATGCCAGATACAGATTTTTAATACCAGCAGGAACATCTGCCAGAACTAGACACATGGTGGATTGCCTGCAGGGAGAAGGCCTCAAACAACTGGTACAACAACCCACAAGAGACAGGGCTATCCTAGATATAGTACTGACTAACAGGGAAAGGATCAAAGATCTCCAGGTAGAAGGTCACCTGGGAGCCAGTGTCCATCACATGGTATGGTTCAATTTGGCCACTACAACTAAATCATTTAATTCCAAGGCAAAATATGGGTCTTCAGAGAAGCTGATTTTGATAAGATGGCTAACAGAGTTAAGCTAGCTCTGGCATAAAGAAATACAGGTGAGGGGGTGCAGGCAAAGGGGCAAGCATTAAGGATGCAATACAGGCAAAGTAGGTGTGCATTAAGGATGCAATACTAGAAGCAACATCCCATTGTGTTAGGAGAGAAAAGGAAGTGCAAAAGAAGAAGGAACCACTTTGGTTGTCAAAAACAGTAGCAGAAAAGGTCAAAGCCAAAAGGCTGACCTTCAGGAAATATAAGGAACACAGCGGGATGAAGATGAGAGGCATACCAAACTTCCCTAAGAGAAGCAGCTCTGGCTGATCAATAGGTCCTTACTTGAAGGATCTGTCCCAGACCTGTGGAAGCAGGTGCATGTGGTACCGATTCATAAGGGAGGTCTGTAGAACCAATTGAAAACTACAGACATATCTCCCTGATGTGTACCCTGGCAAAAATACAGGAGAAACTTATCTATGCCCAACTTAGGGAATACCTGAGGCACACATGCTGTTGTCTCCATCGAACATGGCTTTAGAGCCAAACATGGGACAGACACTGCCCTGACCAAATTCTCCTCTGATGTACTCAGAGACCTAGACTTTGGATCCAATACAGGGGCAGTTTTTATAGACCTCTCCAAGGCCGTCGACCAGGAGGATCACAGACTACTCCTCCAAAAACTCCTCTGCATAGGCCTCATGCCCACACCCTCAAATGGGTGGAAAGCTACCTCTGATCACACACAGAGGGTTAGGTGGCAGGATAAACTCTCCAAACCACAGTCCCTAATGGATGGAGTACCCCAAGGGTCTATACTTGGGCCTCTTATGTTTCGTTGTTCATAAATGAACTACACAAACACTGTGGAAGCAGCAACATAATCCAATATGCGGATGATGCCGTTATCTGCAAAACCTTGACAACCTGGATGACCTCCGCATTTCTCCAAGAGGATATTCACGCCATGGAGAGGTGGCTCATCAAGAACAAAATGGTCCTTAATACCAATAAAACCAGAGCCTATGTTGTTCGGACCAAGAGCCCTTGGACAAGATAGATCACAACTGCTCCAACTTTCATTCCTGGAGGGCAACAAGCTGGAAGTAGCCCCTCAACAAAGTACCTCGGCCTCACCATTGACCAAGGTCTCACATTCAAACAACATGTGGAACAAGTCACTAAAGTAATCCATACAAAACTCGGATTACTGTATCAGCTCAAGGAACAGTTAACCCCAGAAGCCAGGACTGCTATTGCAGCCAGTGTCCTACTTCCAACACTAATATATGCTGCCCCAGTCATTCAGGTATTACTAAGCTGGAGTACAGTAAATTACAAACTCTATACAACAAGGTGGCCTGCTTTGCCACCTTATCCTACTCTAGGAGTCACCACTGAGAGGCGCTAGCTAAGCTTAACTGGCCATCCTTTGAAGCCCGCCTCAGTTATCCTGTACTCTGCCTGACAAAGAAGATAATTAGCCCCGCCTCTCCTGAATCTTGGGGACTCCTCACAGTAAAAAGAAACCAGTGCAGCCTTAGGTCCTCTGGCCTAACGTTACTTGAGTCCCCAAGGTTAGGACTAAGGCAGGACAGAAATCTGTCACGCATGCTGCCCTGCCTTGTGGAACAACCTTCCTCTGGAGGTAAGAGAAACCCAATCGGTGCCGTGCTCGCCAAGACTCAAGACCTATCTTATGACAACAAGCATATGCCAGTGCCACCGCACCTGACATTACTACACTGACCACAACTTGCCTGCTTACCAAACTAAAAACTCTAACCCCGCCTTACAAGGTAGCACTAATTTTTCCTCCCCTCTTTGAACCATCTGGATGCTCTAGAACCACTATACCTAATGAATCCCCAGTTCTGTCTCGCTAATATGTAGGACAGAGGAGAAAGTAATGAAATAACAACAACTTACCAACTAGATATATGATACCACTATCACAACTGCTATGTGTACACAGCCTATACTGTATACCCATGATAACCTGTATATGCTTATGTTCAACTGTTTAATTATTCATGTACTGTTATTCCCGGTCACCCTGAAAAAGGGACCTTCGGGGCCCACTGAGCCTACCCGTCATCAAAATTCAATAAATAAATAAAATAAAATAAATAAGCAGGGAAGGCAGTAAGGCAGGCAAGGGCCCAAGCTGAGCAAACACTAGCACAGACAGTAAAAGAAGGTGACAAGACCTTCCATAGATACATTAGTGAAAGGAGAAAGTCCAGAGGGGGTATTACTAAGATCAAAGGAGATAAGGGGTATGTGAGGAGGAGGACCATGTAAAAGCATATATCCTAAATAGATACTTCTGCTCAGTATTTACCTAAGAGAAAGTAGGCAGTGCCCACAGCTCAGCATCATGGACACAGGTGGGGAGGTGAGCACTAGTCCCTTCACAAAAGAAAGGGCCCTACAAGAGCTCAATAAGCTCAGGGTGGACAAGGCAATGGGACCTGATGGCATACATCCCAGGGTACTAAAGGAGCTAAGGGTGGAACTAGCAGAGCCATTATCAGAACTGTTTAGTGAGTCTCTGAGCACAGGAGAGATCCCAGAAGACTGGAGAAGGCTTCATGGGTCCTGCTCCACAAGAATGGTAGCAGGATGGGCAGAGAACTACAGACCAGTCAGTCTTACCTCAGTAGTGGGCAAGATTATGGAGGCACTCCTTAAGGAAAGGATAGTGCAACACCTGAATCCATACGAGCACAGGATCCAAGACAGCATGGGTTTACAAATGAAGATCCTGTCAAACTAATCTCATAGATTTCTTTGACTGGGTAGCCAGAGTAGTGGACCAAGGGGAGCAGTTGATGTCGCCTACCTTGACTTCAGCAAATTTTTGATACTGTTCCACATAGAAGGTTGATTAATAAGCTGGGTAGGCTCGGTGGGTCAGAAGTTGGTCAACTGGGTGGCAAACTGGTTGATGGGCAGAAAACAAAGAGTGGTGGTAAATGGTATACAGTCAGAAGAGATGCAAGTCACAAGTAGGGTACCTAGGGATCAATCGTGGGGCCAGTCCTATTCAATATCTTCATCAGTGACATTGCAGATGGACCGAGGTAAGGTTTGTCTGTTTGCAGATGACATGTAGATCTGCAACAGTGTAGATGATCCAGATGGGGTGAACAGAATGAGACGAGATCTGGATAAACTAGCAAAATAGTCAGAAGATTGGCAACTGGATTTAATGCAAAGAAGTGCAAGATCATGCACATAGGGAAGAGAAACCTGAAGCCACCTATAGGCTGGGAGGAGAGTTGCTGGCAGTCACAAGTGAAGAAAGGGACTTGGCAGCATCATCACTGATGACCTGAAATCATCCAAGCAGACCAATAAAGCAGTAGGTAAGGCTAGGGGATGTTAGGGTGTATTAGTAGGGGTATCACAAGTCGAAAGAGGGAGGTAATAATCCTCTATACAAGACACTGGTTAGGCTCCAGCTGGAGTACTGCTTGCAGTACTGGAGGCCACACCTTTGCAAGGATATTAACCAAATTGATTCAGTCCAGAGAAGGGCAACCAAATGGTGCAGGACTGCATCAGAAAACTTACGAGGGGGCGCCAGGAGCCCGAGCAAGACGGGCAGCACTCAACAACAGCTCCAGCTCAAATTTTCTAAAATATCCAAAACCCTCAATTGCTCACAAAGAGACCCAAAATAACTCTGCCATTCGAAAGAGGATCTCTCTAAACATAAAATGGAAATCCTCGGAAAGATAGAGAGGAGGAGGATCGGGGCTAGGTTGCCAGACACGTCGCAGCAGTTGAAAACCCCATCGAGGTGCAGGCATGAGTCAGAGGGAGCCTGAGGAAACTATGACCTCCCTGGGATTAAAACTGAACAGAATACCTCTTCTATGGCTGACCTGAATAGCAAGATCGATGCCTTCGCTCGAGAGTCGCGGTTGTTGAAACTACTTTTGAGGAAATAAAATAAGAGTTGGAAACCATTAAAAAGAAAACGGAGGCCACATCATCCGCAACAGCACAGTTGGTGAAAGAGAATCGCATCTCAGAGCCAGGCTCGAAACACTGGAGAACCAGACCCGCGCCTCGCATGTCCGGGTGCTAGGCCTCCCAGGAATCAAGGGACCATCCTCTAATGTTTTTCAGGGAGTGGTTGGCTGAAAAGTTGACCCTGGAGGACCACAGCATTGAATTTCTCTACAGAAAACTTATAGGATTACACCCAGAGGATACCGTGAGGACAACGAAACCCCTCGGACTCTCTTATTAGTAACCGATGGTGTAGGCACTAGGGATCGATTCTTACGATATGTGAGACAGATGGGGCCTATCCTACAGGATGACCGAGTGATCCATTTCTTCCCAGATATTAGTTACCCCACTCGCCTTAAGAGGAAGAGATTTGATGCGATCAGGGCAAGGTTAAAACAAGCGAACATCTCCCATGCTGTGGTATTTCCAGCCCGATTGAGGATTGTATCTGGAGGAAAGGTCTGGGTCTTTTCAGATCCCACAGAAGCCAGTAAGTGGGCCTCAAGATTTTCAGAATCCAGCAGAAAATGGCGAAGAGATCGAGGTGCAGACTCAAGCGGGTTGGAAGACGGAAGACACCTGAGGAACGAGCAGGCCAGACCGTCAAACACTTACTGCGCTCTTATTTAACTGACTCTTTTCAAATACTGTGTTAGCTAAAGTTAAGAGTTTGTTCTGCCCTCATATTGCTCTCTCTGAAATGGGCACATATTGAAATTTAGAAATACAGCAGTTTTCTTTATTACTCCTCCTTCTAGGTCTTGGACTGACCACGAGTATACCAGTGGTAGTTTTTTATTTTTACCATTCCTAATCCGGAGAAATGGCAGGCTTTCTATAGGAGGGACTGCTGGGGTGCTGCCTATATTTTTTTTTTTTACAGGAGGACTTGGACTTTTAGACCTATAGTGTGGCAAGATAACTCCTAACTTGGGGGCATACAGTTGGGCAGATAATGTTTTAACTCAAGTTCTTAAACATATTAGCCACACGGCTCTTTGGGCTCACGTTACACAGCTTTATTTTTGAATATATAACTGTAAGCGTTTTAATGGAAATACCCTACATGCTGTATCAAAATATTTGGGAATCACTAATCCTAGGATTAAATGGGGATAAGTTTCTTATGCGGCTATGTATTAACTATGTTGGTATGTCCTAAATATGAAGCTTGTATCTGTTAAAAGGTATAATGAAACAATAAAATAAAATTTCAAAAAAAAAAAAAAGAAAACTTACGAGGAAAGATTAATGGAGCTCAATATGTATACCCTAGAGCAAAGGAGGGAGAGAGGTGATATGATTGAAAGATTCAAACATCTTAAGGGCATTAACAAGGTGAAAGAGTCTAACATGTTTCAATAGAAGAACAAGCATTTGTCAATGCCGAATGTTTGCTTGCTGGCATTGGCATTGGTAGTGTAGGAGTTATAGAGCTGCATAATAGGAATGGCAGTGAAGTACTGAACTGAAGCTAACTCCACCACCACCCTGCAGATACTGACAGGCATTGGGGTGTGCCTTTGGGTCGTCAGGCATAATGGCCATGTCATTTCACCACACCCTACCCTGCAGACACCGACAAGTGTCATGGTGTGCCTTGGGGTCTTTCGCCCATATGTTCACCCCATTCCATCAGGGAATATGGTGAGATGGGTGCTGTATAGGAGAATGGGGTGAAGTTTGGGGCAAAGAGTCCAAGGCACACCTCCTGCCTCTCACTGGCTGCAGGGTGTGGGTGGGGTGGAAATGGTATGAGCGCTTTCAGTCTCTACGGGGTGGGGTGTTATGGTCGGAAACCCCACGCCTCAGACGATTGTTGGTATTTTCACCCAAATTTTCAACATTTTTTTGTGACTCCTACCTCATGAACAGTGGCAATATCAGTTAATTAGCGAAAGCTGATTTTGCACAGCAACTACACCATTTGGCACCACAGGTGCCAAAACACATTTGAACAGGATGTGAAAATGACAGCTGTACTATTCATGGTGAGGTGTAAAAAATGGCAATATTGAAAATCTGCAGTGAAAATATTAAAAAACTGGTGAAGTCACAAGCGTGCATAGAAACTGTGCAACACACCTGTAATGTAATTAGTTTGGGGATTTTTACAGCAGATTGTCAATACAGGCATTTTGGGACCTCCGCTCATGAACAGTGTCACTGTGATTTTCTTAATCTGTCCCGAACAGTGATTTCCCACAGCGACCACGCATTTCTGTGCTGGAAGCGTGAAAACCTCATTTTGGCCATGGTGTGAAAATGACAGCTGTACTTTTCATAAGGAAGTGTGGAAAATGCCAGTGGTGAACATCTGGACTGAAAATATTACAAATTCATGAACTTACTAGGGTGCATGGAAACTGCGCAATGCTCACTCATAACACAGTCCTTTTATTTATTTATTTATTTATATAAGAGTTTAACAAGGCAGGCATACTGAGCAGAGCACCACTCGCTTCCAGACGCGACCTGGGGGACAATGGGGAATAGGGGAGCATATGTTGATTATTACATACAGTACAGATAATTACAATAGTGTACAGATGATGATTATTACATGCAGTATAGATATTTACAACAGTGTACAGAATTTAAAGCCAGAGGGCTGAAGAAAAGCTGACATAGAGGACAATTTTTCAAAAATTGTACATTTTCTAAAATAGAGAACAGAACAACAATTATCCTTTAGGACCCTACAGTGTAGCAGCTGAGATTTGGAATGTCTACCAGTTAGCAGGAACCAGCGGGCTTGTGCTTACGGCTACTGTGAGTATGTACATGTGGCGGGAAATGGCGTAGAGGTGGGTTGAGACGTCCGGGGTTCGTGGAGCACCTGATATCAGCAGGCAAGTTATTCCATAGTTTGGGCATGTGATATTTGAAAGCTGATTGGCCCTTGGAGGTATGCATAGAAAGGGACTTGGAGAAGCCTGGAGTCAGTGTTTCTGAGTGAGTAGGCAGGGAAGGCTGAGCCGATATGGTGGAATTGAGATAAGGGGAAGGGTCTGTGACCAGAATTTGGCTGATGACTCGGAAACATAGAAACATAGAAACATAGAATTTGATGGCAGATAAGGACCGCCACAACCTAGTCTGCCCATTTCTCCTACTGGATAAGCTGCAGATCCTAGTTAACCAGCAGCCTACTTCTTCCTACCCCACCCCCAGAATTGCCTTATGACTATCCCATGCATGCTTGAATTCCACCACTGATTTTGACTCCACAACCTCCTCCGAAGGCCATTCCATGCATCCACAACCTCTCTAGAAAAATACTCCTTAAATTACCTCTGAGCTGCCCCTCTATCTTCAAATTGTGCCCTCTTGTTCTTGCACACCTCTTTTTAGAAAGATTACCCTCTTGGACGTTGTTGATTCCCTTGAGGTACTTGAAAGTTTCTATCATGTCCCCTCTCCTCCTTTCCTCGAGGCTATACACATTAAGCTCCTAAGTCTCTCTTCATATGTCTTCGGTGCAGACCCTGCACCATTTTAGTGCCCTCTCTGGACAGCTTCCATCCTGTCTATGTCTTTTGGAGATTGGGTCTCCAGAACTGCACACAGTACCAGATGGGGTCTCACCAGCTGTCTGTACAGAGGATAATAACTTCGTTTTCTACTGGTGATGCCTCTCCCATGCATCCAGTACCCTCCTTGCTGCCCTCCACCGTGCTTGCCCTTCTTTAGGTCATCTGATATGACTCCCTCAGGTCCTTTCCATTTTGTTGTTGTTAGTATCTCACCCCCATTGTGTACTCTTCCCTGGGTTTTGTTTCCCAGGTGCATTACTTGCACTTCTTAGCATTGAATCTAAGCTGCCACATTTGACCATTCCTCTAACCTTGCCAAGTCCCTTCTCATCCTTTCCACCCCACCCTGTGCATCAACTCTGTTGCAGATCTTAGTGTCATCTGCAAAGAGACATACTTTTCCTTCCAGTCCTTCTGCAATGTGCTTATAAAGACATTGAAGAGGACCAGTCCTATCACGGAACCCTGTGGTACCCACTAGTAACCCTCCTTTCTTCTGAGTGGACTCCATTTACTATTACTCTGTGTCCTATTCTCCAGCCACTTCTTACCCAGGCTGTCATCTTGGGACCCACTCCCAGGCTGGCTAACTTGTATATTAATCTTTTGTGTGGACTGTGTCAAATGCCTTGCTAAAGTCTAGGTAGGCCATGTCCACAGTCCCTCCTGATCTACTACTTTGGTCACCCAGTCAAAGAAATCTATCAGATTCATCTGGCATGACCTTTCCGCTGTGAATCCATGCTGCCTAGGGTCCTGTGCCCTCTGGCCTCTAGATACTCGACAATTCTTTCCTTTAGAAGTGATTCCATCATTTTCCCTATCACTGAGGTTAAACTAACAGGTCTATAGTTTCCTGCTTCTGCCTTGCTCCCACTTTTGTGAAGGGAATCACATCTGCCCTCCTCCAGTCCTCGGGTACCACCCCATCCTCTCATGATTTGTTAAAAGGGTAGTCAGTGGTGTCACTAGTTCTACCCTTAGTTCTTTAGAATTCTGGGATGAATCCCATCAGGCGCCTTTGCTTTGCCCACCTTCAGTTTTAAGAGTTCTTTCAGAACCCTTTCTTCTTTAAATGGGCGGTATCAACTTCTGTATCCAGAGTGTTACTACTGTTTGTTTTATGTACCTCCCCTCTTCCTTTTTAAACACTGAGCAAAATATTTGTTTAGCATCTTTGCCTTTTCGCAGTCTCCTCTGCCCACCCTCACTCCCCTTTATTAAGCCTCATTATCCCTCCCTTGGTCTTCCTTCGCTCCTGATGTACCTATGAAAGGTTTTATCCCTTCTTAACTGAGTTGGCTATCTTTTCCTCGGTTTGGGCCTTTGCTGTTCTGACTGCCTTCCACCCTCCTTTTGCTTTAACTGATACAGTTCTCTGTCCTGCTCCTTCTGCAATTCCTTGTACTTCCTGAATGCTTTTTTCTTGAACCTTCACTGCCACTTCCTTTGAGAACCATAGTGGTTTCTTACATCGTCTTGTTTTATTTATTTGCTTCACACAAAGGCTCGTTACCTCTGTGATGACAGTTTTATTATTCCCCATTGTTCTTCCACCCTCCTTTCTGCCCATTTGCTAGTGCATTCCTTAGGCACTCACCCAGCAGTGGATCTCTGCAGGTCGTGAGTGAAGGCAGGGCTAGGTCTCTGTACAGATCATAGTGGTGAGTCATTGGTGGGCAATCCAGGATGAAGCAACAGAAGGAGTGTAAAAGTGTGTCCCTGCTGGCCAGGTTAGATAAGGGTGCAGTGCCCTATACCATGTCGCCATAGTCAAGTACAGGAGAATCATTTTTGAACAATTTCCTCCGACCTGTTTGGGCATGCAATCCTTATTGGATATAGAGCACCACATTTTGGGTGCAACTTATTGTGTAAGGATTCGATATGGGTGGAGAAATCCAGGTATTGATCAAGCTAGACTCCCAGATATCTGAATGAGGTGCAGTACTCAAGGGGGCCCTATCTATGAAAGGAATGAGGGCATGAAGCTAGGCGGGAGAGTCGTGAACGTGGACCAAGGTGAGTGTGACTTTTTTCATATTTAGGGATAGGTGGTTGGACAGGAACCAATTCTGTATGGCACTGAAATCCTGCTGAAGCACAGTGGACACCTCTCCAGTGGAAGGGCTGGGGCGTACAGTATGGTGTCATCCACGTACATTTGGATGGATGATAGGTGTGCAGGCCTGTGGGGTCATTTAGAAATATTGAAAAAGCAAAGGACCCAGGACTGAGCCTTGGGGAACCCCATAGTGACTAGTGGGAGGAAGATATGTGAGGGCCAATTTTCACCTAATTGATATCTGCCTACCAGGCAGGCATGAAACTAGCTACTGGCATGGCCTGAGAGGCCAGCACCATTTAGTTTTACTAGTAGCTTAGGATGGGAGATGGTATTGAAAATCTTGGCCAGGTCAATGAAAATGGCCAAGGTGATATGCCCTTGTCCATTCCATAAAGGATGTCATCGGTGATTCTTAATAGAAAGGTGATGATAGAGTGAGACTTTGGAAACCAGACTGATATGGGGTTAAGAAAGAAGTTGTGTCTAGGAATTGGGAAAGTTGGACAAGTGCGAGGTGTTCCTGAATTTTAGCCAGAATTGAAGAAGGGAGATGGGGCAGTAATTACCCAGTCTAGAGGGGTCTCTGCCCTTAGGGAGGGATAACAGTCACATGCTTCCAAGTGGCTGGAATTTTGGCCATGGAGAAGGAAAGGTTGAGAAGATCAGCTACTGGAGAGGCTATGGCAGAAGCAGATAAGTGGAGCAATTTGGCGTCCAGGCCTGATGGACATTTACCTTTGTTGGGGTTGATTGAAGTCAACACTTGCAGCACTTTGGCTGGGGTTACTGGATGGAAGGAGAAACTGGGGGCGTGTGTGGGTTCAGAGATTTCAGAGGGGTAAGTGGTGTGGATGAGGTAGGTGGGTGATTGGATAGGAGAGACACTGCACAGCTAGCGAAGAAAGTACTGAAGGCAGAAACTACTTCACCAGGGTCAGTGACGGACAAACCTAGAATAGATAGGGTTAGGCTTGGAGGTTGGATGGGTGGAGAGGAGGGATTTGAGTTTTCCAAAAATTGGTGAGGTGGTTAAGGTTTGAGTTTAAAGCTGACGTGAAGTAGCTCTTTTGTCCGACTTAGTTTGGTGCAGGAGTTACGGAGGGTACAGTATCTTTGTAGGTATTCTAGGAGTATGCTAGTTTATGTTTATTCTAAGCCTGATCTCTGGTGTGGCAGCTTCTGATGAGATCGGCTGAGACCCAAGGAAGGTGAGAGCCCTTACTGGTCTGCATCTGTCCACTGAAGGAACCAAGCTCCTAAGTGACAGGTTTAAATGCTTCCTTGGCAAGTTTTAAACCAGCCAGGGGGAGGTGCTGATAAGAGGCAGGAAATTTCCAGCCTCCCCACAAAACATGGCAGGTAGTAAGGTAAACACTGAGGTATATAGCTCAACATAGGGCATGATGGGGTAAATGGAAAAATAGACAAGGGTAATAAAAGCAGGGATAGGAAAAAAGGATAAAGCCAACATTAAATGGAGGGCAATGAGTACCAATGTCAGTAGTCTTGGAAACAAGCTTCCTGAGCTAGTAGCCCTGATGGAAGATGAAAATTGGATATTGTGGCAGTCACAGAAACATGGTACACAGAGAAGCATGACTGGAATGTCAACATACCAGGGTACACAGTCTACAGAAGGAACAGGGAGGGTAAAGAGGAGGTGGAGTAGCTCTATACATAAGGGAAGGATCAAAGCTACAGAACTAAAAAGTAAAGGGGTGGACAAGAGGTACTCTGGGTCACCTTGGAGACAGGGAATGGCATCACAATCCGCACAAGGGTTGTATACAGACACCCATCTCAAGGGAAGGAAATGGACAAGAATATGATAGAGGACATTCTCAAAATGGCTGAAAAAGGGAGATACTGTTGATGGGGACCTGAATATGCCAGATGTTAACTGGATGACATGTACTGCAGCCACATCCAAGAGCAGGGTCATTCTTGATGCCCTGCAGGGGCAGGCTTTAGACAGCTAGTGTTGTAACCCACTCAGGAGGAGCAATATTAGACCTGGTACTCTCAAATGGAGAGAGGATCACAAATTTGAAGTCAGTAGACATCTGGGAACAAGTGACCACTGCACAGTGTACTTCACAATAAGCACAACCATGGAGACAGGCCATACAAAACAAGGATACTTGACATTAGAAGGGCCGACTTTGGCAAAATGGGTGAATACCTGAGGAATGCACTAGCAAATGGCCAAAAAGGAGGAGGGAAGAACAATGGAGAAAATCAAAACTGCTATCATAGAGGCAACAAGCCTTTGTGTGAAACAAATAAAGAAAGAAAACAAAGCGAAGTAAAAACACTATGGTTCTCAAAAGAGGTGGCAGGAAGGTTAAGGAGTAAAAGGCTGCATTCAAAAGTATAAGGAATCACAGAAGGAGCATGACAGGGAATTGTATCAATTAAAGCAGAAAGAAGTGGGAAGGCAGTCAGAATAGCAAAGGCCCAAACTGAGGAAAAAATAGCCAACTCAGTTAAGAAGGGGATAAAACCTTTATATGTACATTAGGGAGCATAGAAAGGTTAAGGGAGGAATAGTGAAGATTAATAAAGGAGAGGGAGGTGGGCAGAGGAAGACAGTGAAAAAGCAGAGATACTGAATGAATACTTTGATCAGTATTCACAAAAGAAGATGAGGAGGAGTTACCTAAACCAGACAATAGAAGCACTCTGGGTAGTGGGGTTGGCACCAGTCCATTTACAGAAGAAAGAGTTCTGAAAGAACCCTAAAACTCAAGGTGGACAAAGCAATGGGGCCTGATAGAGTTCACCCCAGAATCCTAAAAGAACTAAGGGAGAACCTAGTGACACCACTGACCACACTTTTAACAAATCATGGGAGGATGGGGTGGTACCTGAGGACTGGAGGAGGGCAGATGTGATTCCCTTCACAAAAGTGGGAGCAAGACAGAAGCAGGAAACTACAGACTTGTAAGTTAGACCTCAGTGGTAGGAAAATGATGGAATCACTTCTGAAAGAAAGAACTGTTGAGTACCTAGAGGCCAGCGGGCACAGGACCCAAAGCAGCATGGATTTACAGCAGGAAGATCATGTCAGATGAATCTAATTGATTTCTTTGACTGGGTGACCAAAGTAATAGACCAGGAGGGCTGTGGATATGGCCTACCTAGACTTTAGCAATGCATTTGTCACAGTACCGAACAAAAGACTAATAATCAAGTTAGCCAGCCTGGGGATGGGTTCCAGGGTGGCAGCCTGGGTAGCAAACTGGCTGCACAACAGGACACAGAAGGTAATAGTGAATGGAACACATTCTGAAGAAAGGGGTTACTAGTGGAGTACCTCAGGCTCAGTACTGGGTCCAGTCCTCTTTAACATCTTTATAGGTGACATTGCAGAGGGTCTGGAGGAAAGGTATGCCTCTTTGCAGATGACACAAAGATCTGTAACACAGTTGATACACAAGGGGGTAGAAAGGATGAGAAGGACTTGGCAAGGTTGGAGAAATGGTCAGACATATGGCAACTTAGATTCCATGCAAATAAGTGCAAGTAATGCACCTGGGAAACAAAAACCAGGAGAAGAGTACACAATAGCAGGAGAGGTACTAACAACAAAAAATGGAAAGGGACTTGAGGTAGTCATATCAGATGACCTAAAGGTGGGCAAGCAATGTGAGAAGTCAGTAAGGAGAGCTAGGGATACTTGGATGCATAGAAAGAGGCATCACCAGTAAAAAAGTGAAGCGGTTATCCCTCTGTACAGACAGTTGGTGAGACTCCATCTGGAATACTATGTGCAGTTTTGAAGACCTCATCTATGCAAGGACATAGACAGGATGGAAGCAGTCCAGAGGAGGGCAACTAAATGGTGCAGGGTCTACATCAGAAACCATATGAAGATAGACTAGAGAGCTTAATATGTATACCCTTGATGAAAGGAGGGACAGGGGAGACATGATAGAAACTTTCAAGTACCTCAAGGAATCAACAAAGTCCAGGAGGGTGGCATCTTTCAGAAAAGAGATGTGTAGAACAAGGGGAACAATTTAAAGATAGTGGGGGACAGCTTGGGGTAATGTGAGGACATTTTTTCACAGAGAGAGTGGTGGATGCATGGAACTGCCTTCCTGGGGAGGTTGTTGGGTCTAAAACAGTGGGGAATTCAAACATGCATGGACAGATATAAGGCAATTGTAGTGGGGTTGCAGGAAGTAGGTTGTCGGTTAACTAGATATCTGCAGCTTATCCAATAGGAAGGAAATGAGCCAACTGGGTGAGCCAAGTGGCCTTTATCTGCCATCAAAGTCTATGTTTCTATGTTTCTATGCTTCTTAGAGGGCATGATTATCCTAAACTGTGAGAACCTGGTCTTAAATGTTTTGTAAGCATAGTCAATTGAGGGTGCTTTTGGTATGAAGGACCAGTCAATATGAGCTGGGTCATGAGGAGCGCAGGTAGAAATATGGATTTGTAAGCCCAGTGAGAACTGGCCCCAGAGGGGGGTTTTGTGGGTCTGTGCACTTTCCTGACCATGTATATCATGTGATCGCCACTTAGGGAGTCAGGAGAAGACCAGCACTAATGATTCTGTGAGGGTGGGAAGTTAGGGCCTAGTCCAGGAGGGAGTGGTTGGGGGTTTTAGGGTTTAGCCAGGTGGGTTGGGAGATTAGCTGGGAGAGGTTTAGTGCATTTATTTTGGTGCGTAGTTTGGCACAGTCTTTTGCTAGCCAGTTGAAATTGAAATCACCAAGGATATGGAGTTCACCAGCTGTGGCAGTAGATGTTAGTGAGGCCAGGTGTTCTAGGACACTGGGAAGGGGGTACTTAGGGCACAGTAAGGAGCCCACAATGTATACAGGGCGGAGTAAGGCAGTGCAAGTTTGATTAATAAGGACTCTATTTGGGGTGACGTGGGATTTGGACCAGGGTGAACTGTAGCCTGGAGGAGATAACCATGGTAATACCTCCCCCTTTCTTGCCTTGACAGTCTTGCCTGATCACTGCATAGCCAAGGATGGCTATAGCAGAGTCCATGTGGTGTGGCTTTAGTCAGGTCTCTGATAGTATGAGGATGTCTGGGTGCAGAGATAGGGTAGTAAGTTGCAGTTCTGGTCATTTTTCAGGAGGCTGCAGATGTTGAGATGCAGTTTTTATGGACTTTGCCACCATATTTTGACATTGCCATTCTAAGACCTTTGCTCATGAACAGTGTCACTGTGATTTTCTTAATCTGTCCTGGACATTGATTTCACACACCAACTGTGCCATTGTGCATTACATGCGTGGAAACACATTTTGGGCAAAATGTGAAAAATGACAGCTGTACTGCTCAAAAGGAGGTTTGGTAAAATGGCAAGGTTGAAAATGTGGAGTGAAAATATAAAAATTCGCAAACTTACGAGGCGTGCATAGGAACTGCGCAATGCATTCTCATAAATCAGTCATTTTGGGGAATTTTTCAACAAATTTTAAACATAGGGTTTCTGGGGGCCTCACATCATGAACTGTGACACTGTCGTTTATAAATCAGTCCCGAAGATGACTTCATGTGCAGATGTGCAGTCACCGTGAAATCACCTTCAGGGCCAATTAATGCAATAACAGTGCCAGAATTCATGAGGAGGGATCCCAAAACCCCATGTGGAAAATTTGGTGCCATAATTCCAAAAGATTCCTGAGATATTCATCAAAGTTGAAAAAACCTATTTATTCCATTATACAGCTTACCAGCATTTCTTCAGTTCACGGTCGGCTTTGAAGAGTGCAGACGTGTTCCGGTCCACCAAAGATTGTCACGCCAGCTCCAGAGGTAAGTATGGGTGAGATGGGGGTGTGGAGAAGTGGATGCGCAGAGGGTTGGTGCGGGATGGGGCAAGACAATTAACGAGGGACTGTTTTTTTTCTTTCAGGTGTTTGTTTTCTTTTTAGAAAGATGACACGGGCTGGGGTGGGCTCCCAGGGTAGCAGCTGGATGATTCTTTGGGGTCAGTGGAGCTGACGGGGATTGGGCATCCCTGTCAGCCACACAGACATGTGCCACACTGAGGTGGGCTCCCAGCGTGGCAACTGGAGGTCTGTTTCTGTTGGAGGGTTTAATTGAGCCGATGGTGGATTGGGCACCTACGTCATCATTCTCACTTATGCCACGCTGGAGTGGGCTCCCAGTTTGGTACCTAGAACTCTGGGGGAGAGCAGAGCTGATGGGGATTGGCACCCCATCATCCTTACTGTGTGTGGTGGGCGGGGGGAGCTATTCAGAGACACTCAGAGGGTTAGGGAATATATTTACAATACTGATCAGGTGTTCCAAAAGACAAAACTGTGTCTACTTTTTCAGTCTCTTTGGGATTCTGTTTTCCTGCCTTTGTCAATGCCACTCCTACCCTGAACTCTGACTCAACATTCCAAGGATGGCAATTAGATCTCTTTTGGAAACATTCCAAGGTTGTCATTTTAGTCACTTGCCTCTTCCCGGAAAGATAGTCCTAAGAAAATTTTACTTCTAACTGAATTTACATTCCAGGAAGAGAAAGAGAGACATATACAAGCAGGATTGCTTGCAATATGCTAATCAACATTATCTTATCACTGCTCACTGAAGCGGTCTCTCCTTTCAACTGTACACCACTGCATTTTCAACTGCTGTCATAGACAGCTGCAGCAATTAAAGAAAGTCTGACCCCTTTCCTGTAATGCTGCCTCTCCAGGATCAATCCTTCATGTGCATCTGTTGGTTGCGGTCACATCACAATAGTTCCCAAGAAGTTATTTCAAGAATATCAAATAAAAGGTGAGGCCACCAGGCTTAACAATTTCATATCTAAGTTTTTGGCAGCTTAGGATATGCTAGCATAGCAAAGCGTCTTATGGAATTATATTACGAAAATATATGGCTCAATCTAGATTCCAGAGGGAGAGTTGGTTGTTTAAAATAATTTCCTTTTGTGCTACTCATAACCAATTCATGGTATCTGACTAGGAATCACAGAGACAATCACTCAGCCTACATTTAAATTATTGCCAGAGGTACACTACAGAAGATCAACTCAGGGTATTGAGTCATGCCCATAAATTTCATACCAGATGCCTTAGATTTCCTCTCGCGAATCTAAGATGAATTAAGCACTCATGACTGCAGTTTGCACCTTTTGGGATCCTGCTAGCATTCCCAGTTCCATCTGTACCCACTACTACACTCTGGTGGGATTGGGAACACCCTATGCCTCCTGCTAGCAGCCATAGGAGTGCTGTCCCACATATATTTAAAACAACTCTCATATGGAGTTTGGTTGCTGCAGCAAGTGAATATTTCAAGCACATTGTACAGTTCCAGTGTGCTGATAAAATTAAGTTTGCTAAAATGAAGGTAAGAAGACTACATTACTCAGAGCATTTGATATCAAAAGAGCTGAAAGTATCTGCTAATATAACAATATGAGCATATAATATAAGTGCTTTTAAATGCCTACATAGTGACTTAATGACTGGGCACAGTAACTGATTATCCTTGGGGAAGACAATAAATGATGACATTATTGAAATAAATCTGGTACCACTGCTAGTGGTACCTGTGTTTAGATGTACTGTAAAATATTTCAACACAGCAGTTCCAGAGTATGTTTCGCAGATATGCAACTGTTTAAAATTGCAAAACTGATAGTCTTAGAGATGTTAGCACTGCAGTTTCTACTAGCAATGATTGTCTAGAAAAATATTAGCTGTGAATTTGCTAGCACAGTATTTAAATTATGAACATTATCACATCGTACAAGCATAGAGATTAATAGTTACCTGAACACCCCTGCTAGCAGTGCCAGGAGCTAAAACAATGTCTGACCCACGTAAATGAACACAGAATTTATGCAATGATTTTCAGGGAGGTAGTATAATAAATAATCAACCTGGTTCCCTTGCCAGCGGTTCCTGAGTTGTATTATTTCATGTAGGCTGAGTGATTGTCTCTGTGATTCCTAGTCAGATACCATGAATTGGTTATGAGTAGCACAAAGGAAGTTATTTTAAACAACCAACTCTCCTCTGGAATCTAGATTGAGCCATATATTTTCGTAATATAATTCCATAAGATGCTTTGTTATGCTAGCATATCCTAAGCCATCTCATGTTATTTTCATCCAAAAACACTCCCACAGAGAAAAGGAAGCTCTAGGGACCAAAATGGAGCCACCCAAATGTTATTTTATGGCTTTTCAAACAGCATGATGATCCCCATGTTCATAGTTTCCAAATTTTCTGCTCCACGAGAGCTGCAAGCTGACTGGCTCTCAGCTCTTCGAGATCTTGGCCACCATCTCAGAGGAAGATAAACAAACAAGATTTGATTAAATCCAACATATCTTGCAATGGAGAATGGAGCTAGCAATTGTACAGCTTCTCAGACCTAAGTTCCCTAACTTTAACACTAACCATGAAGGACAACTGAAGAAACATATTTTAAAGAGCACAAAAAAATGCAGATGATTCCTCACTCAGCTTGCCACATCCAAGGCAAGAATTTGCTAAGACATCCTTCCCTCCTCCCCATCTTAAAGGTACATGCCTACATTATCCCAAAGAATACCAAGGCATACAAAAGGGGCCAAAATAAATAAAATATAAAGAAAATAAATAAATAAATAAAACACAGTACTGTGTTATATTGATCAACATACAAGGAGGTTTCATTACAATAAAATAACTATTTGGAAAATAGTGTACTTTAATAGTAATTTATTTTACTGATATCAACAGTTTCCTTCTCTTAAAGGCACAGTCACATATTAATTAAGGAGCCACTACTATGTACTGTGTATGACAAAGTAATGCATGCTAATGTGAATGCATGACTTAACCCCACTAATTTCATAAAAAGGGACTTGAACAACATAATTTATCACAGTTTGAAATTTAAAGGATGCTAAATTTAAAGAATGCTCACAGAGCCATGTATTGTCAGAGATCTTTCACAGATGACCAGATAGATTCCACAGCCACAGGAGCTCAATACATCAGGAGCTACAAAATAATAAAAGGCTGTCATTCCTTAAATGGACATATGCTCTTGAGTCCCCTACATGCTATCCAGAACAAACATACCACTTTACTAAGGTGTTTGATGACCTGAGCCACTGCCAGCTGCTCCAGAGTCTATCCACTATTAAATGAGCAAGTGGCCACCTTAGAATGTCAGGAGTACCCTCCCAGCATCCCGGATTGCTAAAATACTAAGTACTGTGCCACAGTTCCCCATTACAAGCATAGTAGCACCTGAAGTGCTTACTCAAGACATAACTATGCAACAGTTTCTGAATCATTTTCTGTATCTCTGTGCCTCACCTTAAAATGATGTGCTCAATAGGTTTTATGGCATGTTATGTCTTTTAAACTCACCAAATTCTTCTATCAAAAGGTAGAGGAAACCCTCTATCATCTACCCGACTGCAACACCACAAACAAAGTAGATCTCATGAGGAGGAGGAACATTGAGGGACTAACCTAACTTGCCTAGCCAGATTGGCAGCCGTGAGAAATATCATTATGAGACTTGCTGCTGTGATCTCAGAAAGATCTCCAGTCCCCTTATCTATGCATGATTGAGGGTGTAGGCAGCCGCCAGACAGTGTAGATTGACTGACAATCACTGCTGCCATCTTGTGGAGAGTACAACTATGCTCACAAATGTCCAACCAGCACTGAGAGCATTGATTAAGCACCAACCGATCAGCAACAGCAGATCACAATGCGAATAATTAAATATAAAGGCAACAATTTGAAAATCAATTAATAATGGGGAAATACATTGGGGCTGCACTATTACCACAGCTGTGGGAAAGACAGCATAACACTGAGTCCCTCATTCACTCTAGCCACATTAATAGGGATAGTGCACACTTTAATGCACAGGCACAACTATAGCCTGTATGGTGCAGAACATTATTGATTACAGTGCAGGGAAGAATTAAGGAAATAATAAATAAAATAATATATCTAATCCCCCAACAGCACTCTTTCTATGTATCCTTTCTCAACTTACTACAATAGCTAAAACAAAGAGCTGCAGCCAACACAATGTGTCGCTAGCCCCAAAACAACTAAGCATACTGTGTGCATCAGATGGAGAAGATGCACCCATGCCATCTGACCAGGAGGACACCTATAAAACACAAAAGACAAGGCACAAACAAATATGCCACCTGCTATCCCAAATCCTCCACTGGGCAGGATTTAGACACAGCAACAATCCCCACCAAAATAATTAACCGATGCAAGCACAACTACTGTAGAACACCATGTGAAATAAAGTTAGGTACCAGCAGGGCCAGAACCCCACTCACAACAGCTGGATTCAGAAACATACACCAATCTAGAAACAGAGATGGAGGTGGTTACACAAACACTAATGTCCATATGGTGTTTGCCTGATCAGATACAGCCATTAGTGTGAAATACAATGATGAAGGCGGGGTTTGTCACATCAACTCCTACCCCACTACCCAAGCTAATTCCCACATCTTAATGGCACACTGCCTATGCCATTTGCCTCTAATAATGCCATACACCCTTGAGTAGCTCTACATAGTGGCTACCACTGGGAAACCTAGAAAGAGGTACATGCAAGAGTAAAATGGCCATAAACATTCTGGAAATCAGAGCACTATCCTAGCGCCACTGCAATTCACAAGGCTAGTCAGAAAAAGGAAATTGCCTCATGAGCTTGGACAATCAGGTTATCATCTCCTATATCAACAGGCAAGGAGGAACAAAGTGTGGAGCCATGCAAAGAGAAGCTCAAGACTCATTCTTGGACACAAAACATCTGGTGAGAATAACAGCCATACACTTGGCAAGCAGGCTGAATACCACTGCAGACTGGTTAAGTCACCAGTTAATACATCCAGGAGAGTAGAAGATTCATTCCAACATATTCCAAATGATCAACAGACATTGGGGACTGATAGAAATAAACTTAATGACCACCAACAAGAACAATCAGTGCCCCAGATTCTACTCCAGCTTCAGGGATGACAAATCCATGCACTATCAGCTACATGGTCATTCCAGGTAACCTACATCTTTCCACTGATACTGCAGGTTCTAAAAGGGATATGCAGAACCAGAACCTGGGTGATAAACATCATCTCTCATTGGCCCAGGAGAACAGGGTTCACCACAATAGTGACAATGGCACTAGACCACCCATGGACACTATCATTCCGGGAAGATATTCTCACCCAGGGCCGGTATGTCACCCTCAGTCCAAACAATCTCAAACTACCAGCCTGGCTCCTGAATAGGAGAGACTGTTAAGAGAGGATATCACACAGTGTGTCACCAGTGTTATGGAAAACCCCATTGCTTGAAAATATCAGAGACATTTGAGATTATTCCACAGGTGGTGAGAAGAAACGGGGAAAAATACAACCTCTAAGGGCCACAGTGCCCAACATACTTCTCTTCCTTCAGCAAGGTCTGGATAAAAGACTATCTCCAGCATCCCTAACAGTGCAAGTGGCAGCAAATGATCCAATCTACATCCTAAGATGAATCAATGGCCCACCCTGGGACCTCAACTTAGTACCCAGGGCAATGACCAACTCACCATCTGAACCTTTAGAGTCACTGCCACTCAAATGGCAAACACTTAATCCTTATGGTCACTATATGTTCAGCTAGATGCATAAGCAAACTATGAGCATTATCCTACAAACTGCCTGGGCAATGATCAACTCATCATCTGAACCTCTACAGTCACTACAGTCACTACCACTCAAAGGGAAAACACTTAACCCTTATGGTCACTATATGTTCAGCTAGGTGCATAAGCAAACTACAAGCATTATCCCACAGACTGCCTTATCTGGTATTTCATGAGGACAGTATCAGTTTTAAGATGATCTCTTCCTTTCTGCCTAAAATATGCACACTTTTCACACCAAACAGGATATCAAAATATCTGTCTATATGTCTGCAGACAAGGTAGATAGGGACCCTCAACATCATCTGCTAGCCATGAGGAGACTAATGTCAACTTACATCACAAGAACAGCAGACACATGGCACATATTGGCTTAAGTCTCCCATCACAGAGGCATATAAGGCCTCAAATCATACACCACCAACAAAAATCAAGGTCATTCCACTACAGCAATAGCCACATCATGGACTAGAGAAACATGGCCACAATAGAGAAAATGTGCTGCCGCTATGTGGGCATCAACGCACACATTCACTAAACACTACAGGGTAGATGTAGCCCTGGAAGCAAAACTAACTTTACTTAAGTAGTGTTGTTAGCAGCAAGGTTGAACATAACATAATGGACTGACTACCCACCCTTTTCACTACGGTACTGCTTTTTGCATCGAAACCCATGTGTAAGGTGTGTGGAGGCCTCAGAGATTATCCCCGATATGGTAGTTTACTCACCTGGTAAAGGTGACTGTGGGGGTACACATCTCTGAGGCACTCCACAACTCACCCAGGTAGTCAGTCAGAGACAAAGGACTCAAAGATGAGCTTTAAGATGTAACAATCAGCATGTTTTATGGGCCAGAAATTTTAGATTTGTATGAATAAGAAATAAAGAGAGGACCTCATGGGCCACAGCATTTTTGGTAAAACATAACAAATGCCTCTACTATAATTTATTTAACATGCTAAGATACATATCAGGAAACATTATGCTGCCTACTAACAAGTCAAGAGTTATTGGTTATAGATTAGTACAGCTTTGAAGAATTCAAACTGATCCTGGAGAGGCAGCATCACGGGAAAGGGGGTCGGACTTTGAAGTCACATGTGCATCAAGCAACCTATCAGGTGAACACAACCCATGTGTATGTGTGTGGAGTGCCTCAGAGATGTATACCCCACAATCACCTTTCTCAGGTGAGTAAACTATGATTTTCTTTGCATTCAAGAGTAGTTTCTGGTTTAGTAGTTGTCGCCACTTGAATCACAATGTCTCTGCCCACTCTTAAACAGCTCTTTGTTAAGTGAAAGCTATTTCTATAAAAGAAAAGAAAACTCATGAATTTCAGGCTCCTTAAAAGAAAAATACTTAACAGCTTACTATTGTTTGTGTGTGTGTGGGGGGACATTAGGAACTAGGAAGCATCTCCAGTACACAGTCTACCCAGCAGCACAGCACTATTTTTCTCATGTAATTTTATTTACATGTATTGTTATTTAAAATGTCCAAAAAATCTTCTATTTTTTTAAACAAAAAATTGGGACATTGTACATTCGTAATAAACCAATCCAGGGTAGGTTATGCTGGAATTTACCCACTTGGTGTGGATTTGGTCACTCGACTGCACCTTGTGACCAAACCACACCAGACATGGTAAATCCCAGCATAACCCACACCCTGTCGAGGTTTATTGCTTAAGTATATACGTCACTGACCTTGGCAGTACCTGTGGTTTCACAATCGAGTGTTATATCCTACATAGAAACATAGACTTTGACGGCAGATAAGGACTGCTTGGCCCATCTAGTCTGCCCATTTCTAGCTACAGGATAGGCCACAGATCCTAGTTAACCAACAGCCTATTTCTTCCTACCTCCCACAAGAATTGCCTTATTTCTGTCCCATGCATTATTGAATTCTTCCACAGTTTTAGACCCCACAACCTCCTCAGGATGGCTGTTCTATGCATCCACTACCCTCTCTGTGAAAATACTTCCTCACATAGCCCTGAACTGCCCCCCACCCATCTTTAAATTGTGTCCCCTTGTTCTTGCACATCTCTTTTCTGAAAGATACTACCTCTTGGACTTTGTTAATTCCACTGAGGTACTTAAAAGTTTCTATGATGTCCCCGCTCTTTCCTCAAGGGTATACATATTAAGCACCTTTAGTCTCTCCTCATAAGGCTTCTCTTGCAGACCCTGCACTATTTTAGTTGCCCTCTCTGGACTGCTTCTATCCTGTCTATGTCTTTGTGGAGATGGGGTCTCCAGAATTGATGCAGTACTTCAGATGGGGTCTCACCAACTGTCTGTACAGAGGATAACAACTTACTGTTTTCTGCTGCTGATGCCTCTCCCTATGCATCCCAGTATACACCCAGCCCTCCCTATTGCCTTCTCATTGCTTGCTAACCTTAAAGTCATCTGCTATGATTACCCCTCAGGTCCCTTTCCTTTTTGTTGTTGTTACTACCTCCCCATTGTGTATTCTTCCCTGGGTTTTTGTTTCAGGTGCATTATTTTGCAATTCTTGCATTGAATCCAAGCTGCCATACTTCTGACCATTCCTCCAACCTTGCCAAGTCCCTTCTCATCCTTTCCACACCTCCTTGTATCAACCTTGTTGCAGATCTTTGTGTCATCTGCAAAGAGGCATACTTTTCCTTCCAGTACCCTGCAATATCACTTATGAAGACATTAAAAGGACTGGACCCAATACTAAACCTTGCGGTACCCACTAGTAACCCCTCTTTCTTCAGAGTGACTCCATTTACAATTACCTTCTGTGTCCTGTTGTCCAGCCAATGTTTTTCAGGCTACCACCCTGGGACCCTCCCAGGCTGGTTAATTTGACTATTAATCTTTTGTGTGGGACTATGTCAAATGCCTTGCTAAAGTCTAGGTAGGCCATGTCCACAGCCCTCCCTGGTCTACTACTTTGGTCACACAGTCAAAGAAATCTATTAGATTCATCTGACATGACCTTCCCCTGTAGAACCCATGCTGCCTTGGGTCCTGTGCCCCACTGGCCCCTAGGTACTTAACTTTCTTTCTTCAGAAGTGACTCCATCACTTTCCCTACCACAGAGGACAAACTGACGGGTCTGTACTTTCCTGCCTCTGTCTTGGTCCCACTTTTGTGAAGGGAATCACATTCACCTTCCTCCAGTCCTCGGGTACCACACCATCCTCCCATGATTTATTAAAAGAGTAGCCAGTGGCTTACTAGTTCCCCTTAATTCTTTTAGAATTCTGGGGTGAATTCCATCAGGCCCCATTGTTTTGTCCACCTTCAGTTTTAGGAGTTCTTGCAGAACCCTTTCTTCTGTGAAAGGACTGGGATCAACCTCTATCAAGAGTGCTTCTGTTAATTGGATTAGGCACTTCCTTCCTCTTTGTGAATACTGAGCAGAAATATTCCTTCAGTATCCCTGATTTTCACTGTCCCCTACCCACCCACCGCTCATTCTGTTCAGCCTCACTATCCCTCCTTTGTCTTTCTACGCGCTGATGTACCTATAAAGGATGTCCCCTTCTTAACAGAGTTGGCTATCTTTCTCCTCAGTTTGGGCCTTTGCTATTCTGACTTACCTCCTGCTTCCTTCTGCCTTAACTGGTACAGCTCTCTGTCCTGCTCTTTCTGTGTCTCCTTATACTTCCGAATGCTATCTTTTTCTTCCTGACTTTCACAGCCACCTCCTTTGAGAACCATAGTGGCTTTTCTTTCATTTTGATTTGTTCATTTGCTTCACACAAAGGCTTGTTGCCTCGGTGATGGCAGTTTGCTGATTCCCCATTGTTGTTCCACACCTCCTTCTAGCCTGTTTGCTAGTGCTTTTCTGAGGCACTCTCCCGTCTTGCCAAAGTCAGCCCTTCTGAGTCCAGTACCCTCACTTTTGTATGGCTTGACTCTGTAGCTGAGTTTAACATGAACCACAATGTTTGATGGTCACTTGTTCCCAGATGGCAACACACTTCTAGATCTGAGATCCTTTCACTGCTCCATTTGAGAGTACAAGGTCTAAGATTGCTCCCTCACGAGTGGGTTCCAAAACCATCTGTCTGAGGCCTGCCACCTGAAGGGCATCAAGAATGGCCCTGCTCTTGGATGTTGCTGCAGCAAATGTGCTCCAGTTAACATCTGGCATATTCAGATCTCCATCAACAGTATCTCCTTTCTCTGCCATTCTAAGAATGCCTTCTATCATATCCTTGTCCATTCCCTCCCTGACATGGGAGTCTGTACACAACCCCTGTGCAGATTGTGGTGCCCTTTCCAGTCTCCAAGGTGACCCACAGTGCCTCCTCTCCTCCCTGTTTACTCTTTTGTTTCAGTTCCTTTACAGAGAGCTACTCCTCCCTCTTCTCCCCTGCCCATCTCTCCTGTAGGTTATGTACCCTGGTATGTTAACATCCCAGTCATGGTTCTCTGTGTACCATGTTTCTGTGACTGCTACAATATGCAGGCATTTCTCTTCCATCAAGGCCACCAACTCAGGGAGCTTGTTGCCCAGACTACGGGCTTTGTACTCATTACCCTCCATTTCCTGATGGCCTTACTCCTTTTGCCCCATCCCTGTCCTTTTTGCCTTTGTCATTTTCTCCATTTACCCTGCCCTTCTCCCAATCGACACCTCTATGTTGATGTTTCACTGACTACTACTGTTATTTTTTGGGGGCTAGGATTTCCTGCTCCTTTCCAGTGCCTCCCTCCTTGGATAGTTTAAATACTTGCCAATGAAGCACACCGGAGTCATCCCCACTACTGAACCATGAGCCGGATTCAACTTGCTGGGGCAGGCGGAAAAGCAGTAATCTAACTCTAAGTGCGTTCCTCCGTGAACTGTTGAGTTTGCTTCAAAAAAGGTGCGGCTTAGCCGATTGGCTGTGTTGCACTTGCGGCTGGACTGCTGATTGGTGCGCCTCCTTCATACTGCCTGCTGATTGGTGTGCCTTCAATCTCAGCTCTACTCGAAGGTCTGGAGTGCCCCTAGGTTACTTGCCATGGTCGAGGAGCCATAAAGTATTTTCTGAACTTTCTGCCTGCTAAATAGTTTCACTGAAAAGCTGTTCTTACTTGATATCCTGGTGGCGCTCCCCTCATGGCCCTGACTTTTGCTAAAGTGTACAGGAGACACTTCCCGCTAGCGCTTTGCACCGGCTCCCCACCCCGCCCTCCCTGGGTGGGCATTTACTTATACAGTTCTCGGCCTGTCATATGACTAAGTCCCTAAAATCCCATTTGCTCCTTATACTGCACTACCACTAGGGTTGTCTTAAATGGTAATTTGCTGAAAATAATTAGGCTTGTCTTAAGCGGTAAATGCAGAAAATAACTAGGCTTCCTAAAAGCTTGCACTAGCTATAAATCCTCAGCTGGTCCCTCACTTACTAGTGTCACTGTATTTCCTCCAAATTGTGCCTTACAAAGAGGATTGCTGCTTACTTTATGGATTTTACTCCTTCTTCTCCATCAGTATCCTCTTGTACTGCGATTATCAGTCATAGTCCTCTCGACTGCTGCCTACCACAGCTTAGTAAAAAAAATTGTTTACCATGATCTCTTGTTATCAGAGCTACGACGCACTCCAAACTACTCCAATAGTACTACTAACTATTCCAAGTATAGTATGCCACATACTATACTTGATGATAACACTGTCCCTAATCCCATAGAGTACCTTACACAATGAAATAAGGATTTTCGCCATCCGAGGTTATTCTCCTTGTCATTCTTGCTCTTTTCTATATGAACAGAGTGTCACTCCTATTTTCCAGTGACCATCTTGGTATAGGGTCTGATACCGGGATTTTACTTTCTCCAACTCACTTATAACCAAACATAGGCTGGCACCTGCTTGTCTATTTATCCTTTACCCTAAAGGCTGTACCTATTATATGCTTCTTGGCTGTCATAAGTGGTGCAGAAGGTTTGATCAGAACCAAATCTTTCCACAGGAAAGATCCTGCCTCATGGCACTGTTATTACTCCTCCTAGCAGGAGACATTGAGGGAATCCTGGCCTCTCTCTCACCCCACTGCTCATACCTCATCTGACCTTCCAAGGAAAGGGCTCCTTATTGTACACATGAACATCAGGAGTCTAACATGCCATAAGGATGAACTGAGGTGTGGATAAAAGGTTACAACCCTGACATTCTCTACCTCTCTGAAACATAGCTAAACCTAGCATACCTGACACCCTATGCAAGATTGCCAACTACTCCCTGATACGAGTGATAGATTAAAAACTAGCACGTGGTGGTGTAGCCATCTATTACAGATCTCACCTCAACCTAAACTGTCCTTAACCCGACCTCTGCTGATGTATGTGAACATCTACCTGTCACTGTTACATTAGGCAAAAGCTCCATCTCATACGTGCCTATAATCCTCCCTCTGGTGGCCTCACAGGATTACAAGACCTACTCGAAAAGACCTTTCCAAACATAAACCAAAATGAGGCAATAATTCTTGATGATCTTAACCTAAACTGACTGGGTCCTGCTCATAGTTCCTGGTATCAGTTACCAGCACCTTTAACCTACATCAGATGATTACTGAACCAACGAGGTCCCCAAATCCTACCAAAAATGGCACCCTTATTGACTGTTACTCACTACACGACCTGAATAGTTGATCTCCACAGGGATCCTTGGGACGCGATCACAGACCATTCCCTAATTTTCTGCATGTGGGCCTCTGGTGCCCACCACCTCCCACGCGTTATGTCACCTTTTCGAACTTTGCACAGCTTGATGAAAAAGCTTGCCTCCAGGACATTTCTTGTGTAAATTGGTCTGACATTTACCTCACAAACAGTGTTGATGAGGCCCTGCACATCTTTCTCAATAAGTTCACTGCTATCCAATCAGGTTTGTCCCAAGATCACCAGGAGAGTTAGCAAACAAACCAAGTGGCTACACAAGGATCTCCTTTCTGATCTATGCACGAGAGATAAACTATGGAAGTGTTTCAAACAAACCAGGTGTATGGATGATTTTAACTCCTATAGGGCTAGTAGAAATCTATGCAAAAGAAAATAAGATTAGTAAAAGTAAATACTGCAGGACCTGCTTGTGAGTGCAGCATCTGACTCAAGGAAATTTTGGGCCCATATCAAAACCTTTCTGGGATCCCCACAGGCCCATACCCCCAAGGATATGATATTAAATGGGTGCACTGCAATAATCCTAAGACAATTGCAGATGCTCTTAACCATAAATTCTCTGACCTGTCTTTGTAAACCTCTGCCTTCACGCCACAGACCTCTCCCTCCTGGGTAATGAACCTCAAAGACTACCTGGCTTCTCTACTACTCTCCAAATATCTCAGCATACACCACCTTTTTACTTTAAAGAAATTACCACATTAGAGGTCTTTAAACTTCTCTTATCCATATCTGGAAACACCAGCATGGGGTCGGACCTCCTTGAACCACGTCTACTAAGACTTGCTGCTGCCCACATAGCATCACCACTGGTTAAATATTTTCACTATCTCTGATCACTAGCACTGTCCCTGTCCTGTGAAGTTTGCTCGAATAACTCCGGTATATAAAAGGTGATAAAGGACATAAACAACTATAGACCTATTGCTATTCTCTGTTTTGTCCAAACTACTAGAAAAGGCGTGTTGCTATCCAAACACGTGACTTTCTAAACAAGTGGGTATCCTATCTGATGCCCAACATGGTTTCCATAAAAACCATAGTACATCCACTGCACTATTGAAACTCACCTCTGACATAATCTCTAACATGGACGGAGGTAGACTCACAGGTGATGTATTCATAGACCTTACAAGGCTTTCAACCTTGTGGACCACCCCTACTCCTATCCTACCTGCATAGCCTAGGTTTCTCCTCTCCAGTTGTACATTGGTTTAGTAGCTATCTATCCGATAGGTCTCAAGCAGTTAAATTTAACTCAACCATTTCTGACTCAGCCTCAGTAAATGCTGGGGTTCCTCAAGGCTCCATCCTTGGTCCTCTCCTTTTCTCACTCTTATAGATAATGTCCCTGTGCCCTTCAGAATTGCTCATCTCTCTTGTATGCTGATGATCTTGTCTTTTATGCCAGTGATAAAAGGTGGAGAATCTGAACTCAGCACTTCAAACTGATTTCACAAATATACAAAACTGGCTGTATGAGCACAAGCTGGTCCTAAACATAAAGAAAACCAAGGCCATGCTTTTGGCTCTACCTCTAAACTCCTAGAGAGCCCTGTCTCCTTACAGTCTATGACTCAGATGATACAACACTAGAAACTGTCTCATCTTTTTATTATCTTGGTTGTCATGCTTGACCAATCCCCGATCTTAGCCTGCACATTCAATCCATCTGCAAGCTGTAAACTGCAAACTCGGTGCTGCTTACAAATTCTGGATACTTGCTTACGCCATCTGCTAAAAAGCCATTGCCAGGGTCTACTCCTACCTTCCCTAACCTACAGTGCCCCATCCTCCTAGTGCTCACAAACTGCCCTCCAGAAATGGGATGTCACCTACAATAACATATGTCGATATGCATCCTCCTCCTCCTCAAGACAAAAGCACCAGCTGTCAGCTTTATGATGACTTAGGATGGCTGTCCCCTATGGCCACAAGAAAATATTATCTTGGCTCCCTTTACTGACTCTGTTGTAATGCTCAAATCCACTAAATCTCTGGCAGAACTTTTAATTCCACACTCCATCCCTCGCGGTCTGAGGTCTACGGAAAACTCTCTACTCCAAGTTCCTAGATGCTCTACCACAAAAGGCACTGGGGCTTTCAAATGTGCGGCTCCCATGTTCTGAATACTCTTCCCTCAGCTCAAATCGGCTGAGACTCATCAGAATTTTAAAACAGAACTTCACTGCTATCTATTTGCACTGGCCCATGCACTTGCTTTGATCCTACCTGATGGCCTTGTTAAGGTGTGTTGCCCTGATTTCTCTCTCTTTCCTTTCCTTTCCTCTTAGATTAAGTCTGGTTCCCATACTTTTTCCCTTAGCCCAAAGACTTGCCCTCCCTTGTTGTTTTTCCAATCTTTCAATCCTCTATCTCCTCCTCCTGTATCCCCGCTCTTGTTTATCCCTTATCCTGTATCCCATCTCTAGATTCCTCACACAATGATACCTTTGCCCTGGCTCTCTTGCCTGACCTCTACTTTCTACCTCCCTCTTACATATGTTTCCTCCTACCCAAGCACCTCCTCGACTCCTCTGCCCTATCTCTCACCTGCCCTATCACCAACCTTTCTTTTTCTCCGGCCACTCTTCTTTCCACTTGTCTCTTCTCACTCCCCCCGCCTCTCCTCCTCTACTCTAATTTCTAAAGACCTTTTAGTTTGACCTTTTACATGAAATCTCTGCTGAACAGTAATTTGCTTGACCTATCCTTGTTTGCCCCAACAATTGCTATACTTACCTTGCCCACCGTGGCTCACGGATGTTTTGTTTACCTCCTATTTAAGCCCTGGTATCTGTTCCTCACCACGTGTAAACCTGAAATGCTTCCTATTAACTCTGTTGTGTTAAAATGTTTTACATTATGTACCGTTGCCTAAAACTTCTGTTTGCTTTCTCCCATGTTAAAAATGGAAATGTCTTGTACATGTCTTATTTTATGTTGTACTCTCCCAGGTCATACCTGAAAATAGTCATTGTGTTGGCTACTGTACTTACCCGGTAAACAAAAACTAAATAAAATAATAAAAATAAAATGCTTGAAAATAAAGCCCTGACTCTGGAGTTACTAACTGCTGCCATGCTATTTTTCAAGGCATGACTAGTTTGGAGGCAGTATAGCACAGTGATTTAAGGCTCTGAGCTGCAAACCTGAGACCTGAATTTGAATCCCACAGCCCCCACTTGCACACTGTGTGACCCTGAGCAAGTTATTCAACTTCCTTGTGCTCCCAGGCCACACCTGTAAACAAGCTTTCAGCTTAGTGAGTTTCTCCTAGTAAAAAAAAAAAATAATAATATACAGCTGATCTGCACACTGTGAAGGCAAATGGTTACCTTTCCTGGACAGGTAACCCTGGCTTCACTTTTACAGTGTGCAGCACAGCTGTCCTCATCTTGACTCTTGACACTGTTTCTCATGGATGGGGGTCCAATCACATGTTGTTGGTTCTGTCACCGTAGCCACCACCTCCTGCTCAGAACTGCAGCAGGGTGCAGGCAGAGCAGAGGGACAGTGGCAACACCAGAGAGAAGCTACAGACAGCTCAGCCACCCAAGTAGCCCTGACTCAAGTCCTGGATGGGAGTTTCCACCTTCCAAGCAAGAAATTAAAAGGAAAGGTTTCATACTCTGCTGACTCAGGCTCAGCTGTTGTCCTACTTACTGTCCTGTCATGTCACTATTTCCTGATTGATGGGGGGGCATATCCCAAAGAGAATGGGGCAAAATGGGGTGAAGGGCTTTGTTGTTTGAGGCAGGCAATCTGTTGCTGGTGGGGTCCAGGAGGTGATGGTCCACCCCCCAACCAGCATCAGAAACAGTGACATGACAGGACAGTAGGATAGCTGAGCCTGAGATTCAGCACAGTGTATAATCTTTCCATCCTGATCACCAGTTTGTAATAAATAGATAACTCCCTTGGCATTTTTAGGATGTTGGTGGACTGTCACTGTTCCATCTTTACTCTCTGAGAAGAAGCAGATCTGATAGCGACTGACCCTATTTCCGTCTCCTCTTCTTATCTGGAATGCAACAAAAGGTAACTACAGTAGTCACCTCAGTTACACCTGGTTCCCATTTTGAAACTAGCAGAGGCACACACACAAAAGAATCATAGCTAAGCATTCCTACTATAATTTCATTTTTTTAAATACATTCAGAAAATGCAACTGTTTCCATGGACAATTCTGAGATATGAATTATGTGGTAACTCTAGTTACTGATGCTAAAAAAAAGTTTTTCAGTTCAAAACTTGATTTGATCCTACATGATTATGGGACTGTGATATTCCAGATGCTAATGTAGCAAATACATGCATTATATGAAAAATAAACTGAACCAGAAAAAGCAACTGTGCATTTCTAATCAAAATTAAGTGACTGAGTGCAATGCTCAAGAACTGCAAGCCCTCAGCCACACAAACTATGTCCCTTCATGCCTCTCATTCCTAAATATAACAGCCTCGGATGGGTCACAGCAAGGACATCCCGGTTTAATCCATATGTGTCACTAGTTTTATGCTGACTTTACTTACTGATGTATTTCATTTATGTTGTTTTATGCTTAGATGTCATCCCCTAATGTTCGCTTCCAGGAACACTGAGCACTTCCACATCCATTTTTAACCTATTTTGTGATTTAGGAAGTTCTCTTTGTAGACTGGAACAGTAACGTGCCTTGCAGGTCCGATACAGAACATTTTCCCACAAACATTTATATACTAAAGAGGTGTGTATACAGAGAAGATCCATACAATAGACTCCTTTGAAAGAAAATTGACATCATTTGACTTAGGTCTTGGCTGTACTAAAACATTCTACTGCTGAACAAAGGCGCTATCTAATGGGCTGATTATCATGCTCTACCTAACCCCTATCTAACAAGCTGCTTAAATGATGAGTGCTTATGTTTAACAGTTTGGTGAAGTTCAGTGGAAGATCATCTGTGTCTATTTCACTGATTGCTAGGGCCTTGCTGTCAAGGAACTAGGAGGATCTGACCTACAATATATGTGCTTTGATAAAACATGATTTTGGAAGGTTGTAAGTAGTGCTGCACAAAGAGCAGTTAGCACATTCAAAACTTTCCAGTATGCTAGTATGAAACATAGAAACATAGACTTAGACTTTGACAGCAGATAAGGACCGCTTTGGCCCACCTAGTCTGCCCATTTATCTACCTAGAGGATAAGCTGCAGATCCTATTTAACCAACAGCCTATTTTTCCTACTCCCACAAAATTACCTTATGTCTGTCCCATGCATTCTTGAATTCTCCCACAGTTTTAGACCCACAACCTCCTGAGGAAGGCTGTTCCATGCATCCACCACCCTCTCTGTAAAAAATACTTCTTCACATTGCCTCTGAGCTGTCCCCTCTATATTTAAATTATGTTCCTTGTTCTTGCACATCTCTTTTCTGAAAGATGCTACCCTCTTGGACTTTGTTGATTCCAGTGAGGTACTTAAACTTTCTGTCATGTCCCTCCTCTCCTCCTTTCCTCAAGGGTATACATTCTAAAGCTCCTTTGGTCTCTCCTCGTATGGCATCTCTTGCAGACCCTGCAAAATTTTCGTTGCCCTCCTCTGAACTGCCTCCATCCTGTATATGTCCTTGTGGGGATGGCGTCTCCAGAACTGGTCACAGTACTCCAGATGGGGTCTCACCAACTATCTTCACAGGGGCTAACAACTTCTTGTTTTCTGCTGGTGATGCCTCTCCTATACATCCCAGTATTCCCCAACCCTCCCTACTGCCTTCTCACATTGCTTGCAAACCATAAGGTCATCCGATATGAGTACCCTCAGGTCCCTTTCCATTTTGTTGTTGTTACTACCCCCATTGTGTGATTTTCCCTGGGTTTTTGTTTCCCAGGTGCATTATTTGCAATTCTTTGCATTGAATCCAAGTTGCCATACTTCTGACCATTCCTCCAACCTTGCCAAGTCCCTTCCCATCCTTTCCATGCCTCCTTGTGTATCAACCCTGTTGCAGATCTTTGTGTCATCTGCAAAGGGCATACTTTTCCTTCCAGTCCCTCTGCAATGTCACTTATAAAGACATTAAAAGGACTGGACCCAGTACTGAACCCTGCAGTACCCCACTAGTAACCCCTCTTCTTCAGAGTGGGCACCAATTACAATTACCTTCTGTGTCCTGTTGTCCAGCCAATGTTTTACCAGGCTACCACCCTGGGACCCACTACCAGGCTGGTTAATTTGACTATTAATCTTTGTGTGAGACTGTGTCAAATGCCTTGCTAAAGTCTAGGTAGGGCATGTCCACAGACCCTCTCTGGTCTACTACTTTAGTCACCCAGTTAAAGAAATAAATTAGATTCGTCTCACATGACCTTCCTGCTGTGAACCCATGCTGCCTTGGGTCCTGTGCCCCACTGGCCTCTAGGTACTCAAAAATCCTTTCCTTCAGAAGTAATTCCATCACTTTCCCTACCACAGAGGTCAAACTGACAGGTCTGTAGTTTCCTGCCTCTGTCTTGGTCCCACTTTGTGAAGGGGAATCACATCTGCCTTCCTCCATCCTCAGGTACCACACCATCCTCCCATGATTTGTTAAAAGGGTAGTCAGTGGTGTCACTAGTTCTCTGCTTAGTTCTTTAGAATTCTGGGGTGAATTCCATCTGGCCCCATTGCTTTGTCCACCTTCAGTTTTAGGAGTTCTTTCAGAACCCTTTCTTCTGTGAAAGGATTGGAATTGACCCCTTTCCAGAGTGCTTCTGTTAATTGGATTAGGCACCTCCCACCTCCTCTTTTGTGAATGTTGAACAGAAGTATTCATTCAGTATCCCTGCTTTTCACTGTCACTCTCACCCACCCACTGTCCATTCTATTCAGCCTCACTATCCCTCCCTTTGTCTTTCTATACTTGTTATATATCTATAAAAGTTTTATCCCCTTCTTAACAGAGTTGGCTATCTTTTCCTCAGTTTGGGCCTTTGCTATTCTGACTACCCTTCCTGATTTCTTCTGCCTTAACTGGTACAGTTCTCTGTCCTGCTCCTTCTGTGTTTCCTTATACTTCCTAAATGCTATCTTTTCACCCAAACCTCACTGCCACCTCTTTTGAGAACCATAGTGGTTTTTCTTTCATTTTGATTTGTTTATTTGCTTCACACAAAGGCTTGTTGCCTCTGTGATGGCAGTTTTGATATTTCCCATTGTTGCTCTACCCCTCCTTCTAGCCTGTTTACTAGTGCTTTTCTAAGTCACTCTCACATTTTGCCAAAGTCAGCCCTCCTGAAATACAGAACCCTCACTGCTGTATGGCTTGACTCTGTAGCTGAGTTTATTGTGAACCACACTGGTTGGTGGTCACTTGTCTCAAATGGCTACCCACTTCTAGATCTGAGATCCTCTCACTGCCCCCATTTGAGAGTATGAGGTCTAAGATTGTTCCCCCATGAGTAGGTTCCAAAACTGGCTATCTGATTCATGCCACCTGAAGGGCATCAAGAATGGCACTGCTTTTGGATGTGACTGCAGCAAAGGTGCTCCAGTTAACATCTGGCATATTAAGGTCCCCATCAACAGTATCTCCCCTTCTCTGCCATCCTAAGTATGCCTTCTATCATATTCTTGTCCATTCTCTCCCTGACATGGGGTCTGTATACAACCCTGTGCAGATTGTTTTGCCATTTCCAATCTCCAAGGAGACCCACATTGCTCCTCCCTGCTTACTCTTTTGTTCAGTTGCTTTATCCCTTCCTTACATAGAGAGCTACTCCACCCCTCTTCTCCACTCCCTGTCTCCTGTGGGTTGTGTACCTGGTATGTTAACATCTCAGTCATGGTTCTCGTGTACCATGTTTATGTGACTCTACGATATCCAGGCATCCTCTTCCATCAAGGTCACCAGTTCAGGGAGTTTGTTGCCCAGACTATGGGTGTTGGTACTCATTACCTCCATTTCTTGATGTCCTACCTTTTTGTCCCATCCCTGTTCTCATTGCATTTGTCACTTTCTCCATTTACCCCTACACTCTCCCTATTGACATCTCTATGTTGGTGTCTCACCTCACTTAGTACCCTGATATTTTGGGGTGGCTAGGATTTCCTGCTCCTCTTCAGTGCCTCCCCTTGGCTAGTTTAAATGCCTGCCAATGAAGAATTTAAACCTATCACCTAGGATCCTGTCCCCTCCTGGACAGATGCAGACCATCACGCTAGTTTAGACCTACATCCCTCCAGATGGACCCCCAGTCTCCATTGAAACCAAACCTGAGCTCTGCACCAGTTTTTCAACCACTGATTGAATCCCATGGTGTGGAGTACCTAGCCTCATCCGATGCCATAAAAATGCAGCACCTCCGAGAAAGTTACCATGCGTGCTATTTGTCTAAGGCCCCTCCCCATCTCCACAAATGCTTCTTGCACTGCTCTGATCCCTTTCTTAGCCAGGTCATTTGTCCCTAGGTGGACAATGACATCCAGCTCCTCCCTGTGCAGCTGCTCCTGTGATCCTGAGGATTCACTCCCTGTCTCTCTAGCCATGGCACCAAGCAGGCACCTTACCTCCTCTCCCTTCCTCCCCAGTTCTACCTTCCTAACAATGGAGTCCCCACCAGGAGTTGTTTCCTTCCTGTGGGGTCCCATGCCACCCTCCCATTGGTCTCCTTTGTGGAGGTTCCCAGCATCCTCCTTGGTCTCCACTGTGGGTGCCTCTATTGAGGAACCACACTTTTCCAGAATGGCATAGAAATTGTGGAGAAGTACAGCTAGAGGGATGCACCTCTGTTCCACCACCCTCACCCTCCCTGAGCCCACTGTGGTCCAACCACCTCTTTCTTGGCAACTTCTGAGGCAACGCAGTGACCCTGGTGGTCCCTGGGTGGAGAGGAGGTCCCACAAATCTTGACCAACTCAGTCTGGAGATGAGCAACCTCCTCCCTCAGCCCAGAGAGGTGCCTGCAGATGGGACAACACTGCATCCTCCAGAACGTCTCCCAAAGACTGCTGCTCCATGGCCACTGCACTGCACCACTCCCATTGTGTCTTATTTCTGGCCCCCTAACTGTTGTTTTGAATACTTACTCTTTCCTCTGTTCATTTATTTCTTTTTCTTTCTCTCCCGACTTGCTTACTGCCTCTGTGCTCTTTTAGCTCTGATCTTCCTGTTCTGAGACAAGAAGCTCCTATATTTCTCAGTAGTCTCCTTACTTGCTCAGAGTCAGACCTCCAGCAGCTGGGGGACGGAGAGCTACTCTTGCCCTTCTCAGATGGTGAGTCTTTGGTGGCTCTGTGATCACTCACTTCCTGCTCCCAAACAGGAAGTTCCTATTGTCCATCAAATCCCAGCCTATAAAAAGTAGAACTGCCTTTGGGTGGGAGGGAAGGAGGCAATATAGTCCCAGTAGAGAAGTTTAGTTATACAGTAGTAGCCACTGACACTGCCAGCTATTTCCTAAATTTCTGTGATATTTCCAGAAATATCTGATGCTTTTGCATTTAAACAGTAGGGCAGCAGAGAAACTCTTCAGAAATTTTGTGAAATATCTGGAAATAGCTTGCAATGTCTGTGGACCGCTGTACCAGCAGCTACTTCCTCCTGGTGCTCTGCTTGTTCTCTGGCAGAAGCTATCTAGGGCAGTGTTTAAATCTGGTTTTAACCTGGCTCCTTCTAGCTAAGCCACACCCCTACTTTTCAAATCTTTCTACACTTACTAATTTCACAGATAATTCCTTCAGCCACATGTGACAAGCACCTAGATAACTACACAGATAACACAGATAACAGATATACAGATAACAATTCCCTTCAGCCACCTGTGACAAGCAACTTTAAGAAGCCCTCCTTGGATCCCGACTGTCTTACAAACTAAGGTCGGTCTCTAACCTTCCCTATTTGAGTAAGGTTATTGAGAAGGTGGTGGCTTTACAGCTGGAGGACCATTTGACCAGCCACAATATCTATGATTCTTCCAGTCCAGATTCAGGAAGAGACATAGTACCGAGATGGCTCTTATTCGGTTACTAAATGACCTTCTGATAGTGAGAGATCAAAAGACTCAGTCTATCTTGGTCCTGCTTGATCTCTCTGCAGCATTTGATACTGTGGACCGTGGTGTGCTGTTGGATCATCTGCGGTTTATCTGTGGACTTTCGGGGCTGTCCTCAGATGGTTTCGATCTTACCTCATGGGCAGAACTCAGAGAGTGGTGTCTGGGGTTTGTACCTCAGCTCCATTCTCCCTGCTCTGTGAGGTTCTGCAGGATCCATTCTAGCGCCCATGTTGTTTACAGTGTATATGCTGCCATTGGGAGCAATTATTAGACAGTATGGCTTGAATTTTCACTGCTATGCAGATGATACCCAGCTATACATGTCTTTTGTCCCTGAACAAGCTGATGCTGTCTCAGTGCTCAACAGCTGTCTACCTGAAATTCAGACCTGAATGAATGTTAGTTGGCTAAGGCTGAACCCTGAAAAACAGAGGTGTTGGTTGTGAACCCGGTCGTCTTGAGGTGGGTATGTCGGCAGGTTCACCTTCGGGTTTGTAACTTGGAGGTGTCCAGCTAGCTACCTCAAACCAGGTGCAGAACTTGGCATTATATTTGATGACTGTCTTACCCTAAAATTACAAGTGTCACCAGTTGTTAAAACTTCTTTTACCATCTGAGAAATATCACTGGGGTGAAACATCTGGTTCCTCTCGATGATCTTCCAATGTTTGTTCACGCTCAGCTACCTCCCGCTTTGACTACTGCAATGCCCTTTACCTAGGGCTGCTGGGGTTGATATCCACTGCTTCCAGCTGGTGCAGAAGGCGGCAGCCAGGCTATTGACTGGTGCTTGAGAGCCAGTCATATAACGCCTGTGCTCCGCGGTCTGCACTGGCTGCCGATTCAGTGGCGGATCACCTTTAAAGTTGCTTTGTTAACCTATAAGGCCCCTACCACGACCAGGGACTGAGTTACCTGAAAGATCTCCTTTGTGCTTACTGTCCCGTCTGTCCTCTCCAATCCACTGATGAGGGATTGCTAGAGGTTCCCAGGGTACGTTTGCAGACATCAGGAGCAAGGGCATTTAGCTTTGTTGCTCCGTCCCTGTGGAACTTTCTACCTCATCGGGTACGAGGATTGCCTAACCATCCAGAGTTTTAAAACTGCTTTAAAAACTTATCTTTATAACCTGCCTTTTGTTGATCGATGGAGTAATTTTACTTTATTATGCTGCTATTATATTGCCTTTGTGGAAATTATATGTCTGTTTTATAATAATTTATTTTACTTTATGTATTTTATTGTACAGGCACCTTGGTTTTAGAAAGAGCCTTTTACAAATAAAATTGATTTGATTTGATTTGATTAGATAACTCCCTACTTTGCAAATCTTTCTACACTTAGTTAATTTCACAGATGACAATTCCTTCAGCCACCTGTGACAAGCACCTGGATAACTACACAGATACCACAGATAACAGATACACAGATGGGCTGGCAGTATAGCCTAGAGATTAGAGGAATGAGGCGTGAACACGAGCTTGATACATCCAGCAGAAAAGACCCAAGTTTGATTCTCACAACCTCCACTTACATACTGTGTGACTCTGAGCAAGTCACTTAACCACCCAGTGCTCCCAGGTCACCCCTGAAAACAGGCACTTGTGCCTAGTGGGCCTTACCCAGTTACCAAAGACTAAAATAAAAATAAAAATAAAACTTCACTTGACTAATTCTGGCAAACACACTAACTTTTTTTTTACCCCAAATTGAAGGTCCCAGTACAAGAGTTCTAGTTCTTAGTCCCAGTAGAGAGTTTAGTTATACCAGCAGCCTCTTCCTCCTGGTGCTCTGCCCTCTATACATGCCACAACCTCTCATTAGCTAGCACTACCACAATACCTTGGTGCTCTTGCACTAACAGTGTTTGGGCTGCTCTAACTAGGCCTTTTTGAATATAGTACTTGCCATGTACACTAACTCTTGAGCATGCAAAGAACAGTTAGCACAGGTTGTACATTGTTAGCATATGCACACTCTTTGAATATTGGGCCCTTTAAGCACTAACCTGTAAATAACACACCATAATTGTAGCATGTGACACCATAAGCAGTTGCATCCCCAGCTTCTTCATTTGTTCTTCTGATATGCCCTTTGTCTCTCCCTCCCAAAAGGTACCGAGCAAAACTGTATGTAAGCCTCATGCAAATGTGGTGATGGTTGGGCTCATACCCCTTGCAAGGATCTGCTATGAAGGCCACTGTGGGACTGCTACATGTCCTTCTCAGGCTGCAATACACTGCCAGCTGTAGTGTTTTACTAGCCTCATCACACAGCTGCAGGGACCATAGAATGCTCCTGAATCTGTCTGCCTGCATGGAAATGTGATACTCTCCTCAGTAGCATATACTATTGGGGTGAGTATTTGGGTGTCCAAAAAGCATAGCAGATTTATAACATAAGCAAGCATTTGTCAATGCCAGATGTTTGCTTGCTGGTATTGGCATTGGTACTGCATGAGTTAGAGATGCATAATAGGAATGGCAGTGAAGTATTGAACAAACACAAATCCCCACCCCACCCTGCAGAGACTGACAGGTGTTGGGGTATGCCTTTGGGTCATTGGACATAACACTCATGCCATTTCAACCTCACCCCACCCTGCAGACACTGATAGGTGTTGTGTGTGAAATGGGGTCTTTAGCCCTCACGCTCACCCCATTCTATGAGGAAATAAGCTGAGATGAGTGCAGTATAGGAGAATGGGGTGAATATTAGGCTGAAACCCCAAGGCACACCTTGATGCCTCTCAGTGACTGTAGGGTGGTTGTGGGGTGAATAGTGTGAGCATTGCAGCCAACGACCCAAAGCCACACCCCAATGCCTGTCAGTCTGTACAGGGTGGGTGTTACAGTAGAAACCCAAACACCCCAGGTCTTTGTTGGTATTTTCACCCAGATTTTCAGCATGGGCTTTTGGCACCCACCTCATGAACAGTGGCACTATCATTTCATTACTCAATCCTGAAAGTTGATTTCAAACAGCGAATGCTTATTTGATACAACAGCTGCGAAAAGACATTTTGGGCAGATGTGAAAATGACATCTGTACTGTTCATGAAAGGGTGTGAAAAATGGCAATTTCGAAAATCTGGATTGAAAATATGAAAAGTGGAGCATGCATAGAAATTGAGTAACACACTCTTATAATGCAGTCATTTTTTGAATTTGTTCACTCAAATTGTCAACATGTCCTTTTGGGACCTCCATCATGATATGAAGAGTGGCTGTGATTTCATTAATCTGTCCAAAAGTTGATTTCAGACAGCGACTGCGCCATTCTGCTCCACAGGTGCAAATCATGTCTCAGGCAAGATGAAAAAATGACAGCTGTACTGTTCATAAGGAGGCATGAAAAATGGCAATGTTGGAAATTTGGAGGAAAATATTAAAATTGGCAAAGTTACGATAAGCATACAACTGAGCAATGCACACTTGTAATGCAGTCATTTTTAATTTTTACTAAACTTGCAACATAGGCTTTTTGGGACCCCACCTCATGAACAGTGGCACTATCATTTCACTAATCAGTCCCAAAAGGTAATTCCACACAGTGAATCCAAATCACCTTTTGGGACTGAGAAATGAAATGACAGTGCCAGTGGTCATGAGGTGGGCTCCCAAGAACCCCATGCTGAAAATTTGGGGCCAAAACTCAAAAAATGTCTGAGATATCAATCTATGGCCCTGTCCACACTACACCAGATGCACCTCTGTAATGTTACAGGGGCCCAAACCATTACCACAATGGTTGCGTTTACACCTGTAACGTTAACGTTACAGTAGGCGTTATTCATTTATTTTTATTTATTAGATCATCGGTGGTGGTTTCAGCAATGGTTACAGAACTGGATCCACCGCTGTACCATTACCGGCTGTAGTGTGGACGCATGGAAACAGTCCCCCTGCAGTGCCCTTAGTGCACCGTGAGCTGCATTGTGGGATTGGTGCTGCCATAATGGTTGCCCAGCTCCAGCAGTGTGGACCAGTGGTACTGGTCCCGTACCAGACACTGCCACAGTGTGGACACACTGTACTTCTCCCCGGTCATAACAGTTTGTATCCATTACGGGTCTGAGTAGTGTAGTGTGGAAAGGGCCTAGTTGAACCCCCATTTTAGGGCTTACTGTGATTTTCTTAAGTTTGCAGTTGGCTTTTGAAGAGTGCAGATGTGTTTCTGGTCCACAGAAGATCACTGCGCTAGACCTCTGAGGTAGTATGGGTGAGGGGATGCAGAGAGATGGGCTGTGCAGAGGGAGGGTGCAGGTTGGAGGAGGTGGGAATGACAAGGGACCTTTTTAGGTTTAAAAAGTAAATCATTTGACTGTTTTCTTTTTACAGGTGAAACCAAATGGATTTCAGCACACTGTGGCAGGGTCCCAGTGTGGCAGACTAGTGGAGAGGGATCAATGCCAACCCAGGGATTGGGCACCCCAAGGTTGGCTGATAAAAGAGACATAGAGGGTGCATCTGACAATGGGAGTGCACATCCAGACCCTCTGGAGGTAAGTATGGGTGAGGGGATGCAGAGAGGTGGGCTGTGCAGAGGGAGGGTGCAGGTTGGAGGAGGTGGGAATGACAAGGACCTTTTTAGGTTTAAAAAAGTAAATCATTTGACTGTTTTCTTTTTACAGGTGAAACCAAATGGATTTCTGACACTGTGGCAGGGTCCCAGTGTGGCAGACTAGTGGAGGGGGATCAATGCCAATCCAGGGATTGGGCACCCCAAGGTTGGCTGATAAAAGGACATAGAGGGTGCATCTGACAATGGGAGTGCACATCGGTATCAGAAAAGATAGTACTTTGACACACTGGGGTGGACTCCCATTGTGCCACAATAGTGGGGGCATGCCAACACAGGGTTGAGTACCCATTGTATGCAAAAATATATATTTGGGCTTGGGAGGCATGCCAATATGGGGATTAGCACCCTGATATCGCTTTTGGGGAGTGTGTAATGGGAGGCGGAGCCACCAATTATGTGACAGAGCTCATTTATTTCACTGGGAAAGGCACACTGAGCAAACAAGTTACTCTTTCCAGCCATACACATTACTTTGCACTGTAATGTGCATGGATGGAATTTGTGTGTTGTGGGCGGGGTGGATCGGCCACTGCAGTGATGAAACTGTCTGTGATTGGAGTGGCAGATTTCTTTCAAGTCCGGTGCTCGCTCTGAAACTGCCATCATCAGCAGATTCCTGTTGATTGGTGGCCAAGGCCGAGCCACTGAAAGGATTAGCTGGACTGGCCAAACACTGCCACACCTATGTAATACTCTGCTCACCTCAAAATGTTTCTTGTGCACTGTACGCAAGCAAACATAAAAAGTAATGATCTGTTAGATTAGGTTGATGGCTGTCTTACAGTTGGCCTATTTTTTGCAACTAGTCTGCTTATTATGTTGCATTTATGGTTAAAGTTGGTAATTCCATTTTTCTGCTACAGAAGATTATGATTATTCTAGTGCCAAAGTCCCCTGATATCTGTTCAGTAGTATACCATACATTGTACTGCCTACTTAATGTAACAGTTTTAAGTATATAGATTCCATCCCTTTTAGTTTTAAAGAGCAACATTTGGCCATGAAAGGGCCACAGTATCAATTAACATGTAACATGCTTGACATGGAGCATGTTATACAAAAGATCCTGTGTCTGGAAACAGTTTTACAGGGCATTATTTTTTATTCCACTATTAATGAAGTATTTCCTCAGTTTTAGTTTGCCCGTTATTGTTGCTACTATAAGGGTCTTTCCACTTCCGATTTTGCACTACTCAGTACTACAGATAAGGTGAGTACTGGCCTATTTACTCATCACGTTTAGTTATTACTCTTAAAAAATGTTTTGATAAGAATTGCTACTCATCCCAAACCTTGGAAGTGCTCCACATATACTTTTGAAGAAGTTGACACACTAAATACTGTATATTTTATTACTTTCAACCACTGTATATCACTGATTGAATCCAGACCACAAAAATATAGTTGTTGCAGATAAAGCACAAATATTTGTATCAGGAGTGCCTGTGAGTTTGACACATTGTCGCAGATATTCTCTCTAATCTCTGAAACAGTGAAACATTTTAGATACAGCACTGTAAATACAATGTCGGAAAGAGCAGCTCTTGATACAATGTATCTAGTCAGCAGTTTAATATTTAAAGAGATCTATTGCCATTATTTTTCATATCAGTCTGAATGCTGTGCATCTCAGACTCTGCATTACAAATTAAGGACTGTGACACACTGTGTTATCCTCCCCCATTAATTTGCAAGGTATTGCGATTAATTAATAAGTACAAGTTTAACAAACATCTTGAATTCTGCCTTCTGTATGATCGTATTTGAGAGGATTTCTAATGCCAGGGCTTCAGAAACCTTCTAGCAATGACAGTTTCCCAGTTCAATTAAGGAACATCTTTGGCAGCAAAAAAAAAAGTTTGACATGAACAGCTCATGTTTTATTACAAAACATAAACTAGTACAGATTATTTTGCATTAGGTGACTTTTGCCAATAAAACAGAAATTGAGGAAAACAATGGAGAAAAGCAAGCTAAAAAATTCAGTGTTTCTGCATAGATGGATGTGATTGTGTTTTAGACATTGCATGTCAACACGGTACTCTGTTAGAAAGAATGCCTTGATACTTACAAGATGATCAAATTGATAGAAAGAAATGTTAAAATAAAAATAAAAATAAGTTGTAACAAACAACGGTTTCATTACTACAATGACAAGTCAAACAATTAATTTTCTTGTTCTTGGTTTCCTTCCACACTGTCAAAGGAAATCTTTTTATTTGTGACCTATTTGCGTAATCACACAAACCTACCGGTATATATCCTGCCTTTAAGAGCAAACAAAAGACAGTTTCAGTGTCAACTCATACAGGTATGAATAAAATGCCAAACTGTCAAAAATTAGTGCTATATTATAGCTCATTGCATAGCTTTTTCCAGACCCCAATACTCCTCTACTTTATTCTTCCTACTCTATTTAGCGACAATTGTCCATATTGGACACAATAATTAAATAGACTGCTAAGCTGTATGACAAAATATGTAAAAATAACAGCCTTCCTTTACCACCATTTGTTAGTGCTATACAAGCTATAGCATAAGATAATTAAAATGTAACCTCACTAGCCACACAATAGTGCTTTTTAATTTAATGGCAACAATCACCCCATCAGTTATAGTGGCTACTGTATGTCAAGCAAAACATGAGGGGTCAGTGTTCCTCTAAGAATGTTATCTTCGTGATGCAGTATCAGGACAGTAGCAATATGCGTGGCTCAGTTGGTAGCACATCCGCCTCTGACCAGAACGTCATGGGTTCTCATCCCACACCGGGATTGGACTTGCACCTAAAAGTGCTGGCATCTGAGTGCAGTATTGGGGTGCTGTACTGCTGGGGTGTGCTGTCCTGATGAGACGTTAAACCAAGGTCCCTTCTGCCCATCCTGGTGTTGTCTTGGTGGGTGTCCAGGAGGAAGTAAAGATCCCAGGGCACTCTTCACAAGAGCAGGGAACATTCCCGTGTCCTGTCCAACATTACCCATCCCATTAACTGGTCCAGGCTGTGTGTGGGTGATGATGTGTGATATGGCAGCCACCACACATTCAGTCACTTCACTACCAGTCTAGCATTGCTTGTAAAGCGCTTTGGAATACTGTGTATGAAAAGTGCTATATAAATGCTGATTCTTCTTCTTCTTCTACTTTGTGGGGTGGTGGTTATGAAGATGAAGGAGGCACTGAAAGTTCACATCAGTTCTTCCAAAGTTTTGCCGGCAAGCCCCATAGCAATGGGGCTCCAATGAATAAGTACAAAAAAGTTAACATACCCAGTTTCCAATAAAAATGAAGGCTCTCTGCTAGATTCATGCTAACTATGTAAGAGTAATTGACTATGCACCCTATTTCTCCATTGTCTCACAACATGCAAATATGATGCTATGCCCATATAATATACCCTAATATTTTCAGATAGTGCAATATAACCAAGAGAAGGATTGCTAGAATAATAGCAAACAAAACCTGAACAAAAGTGTGGCATGCTTAAGACATGCTTCACCCAAATTCAGCAAGATTCCACTTTGGATTATTAGTATTCAGAAAGCAGGAAAAGTTTAGAAAATATACTGGACTCCAATATCCTGGATTTTCCCAAATGTCCACTACCAACCTGCATCTGCTGACATATACACATTAAAGCTTTAAATGGCATGGAGCACTTTGCTGTCCAAAATGTTAAGAATTATGTGTTAGCAGAGGCATGGAGAGTGCAATTTAGAGACAATCCATAAAATGGAGTTCAACACATTTTTCTAAACGTTTGACTGCTTGTTGCCATTCATGACTTAACTTGTGTGAACTCTGATTAAAGACTCACTATGGTGACATTTGCAGAAACTCAGGGTCAAGTAAGAGTAGTTGACTTAGCTGTCTAGCTATATACAGATATGGCTAATTAACTATGAAATGATTTTAACATACTGCAGTTAAACATTTTAAAATAATTGTGTGCCTTGTACCTCTCATGCACTGCACAAATGCAAGTGGCTGACAGATGGCAGTTTGACTGTTCTGAGTGGATCCTCAAGTAGAACTCCAATATACTTAGACTGCTATTTAAAAAGAAAGGAGCTCAGCATTCTCTTTTCTTTTTCTTTTCTTGTTAACTCAGGAAAGCATTCGGAAACAGCACACAATTTTTGTTGTACTGCATTACGATATATATATATTTTTGAAGTCTTGAAGACATCTGTGAGTTGAATCTCATTGAGAGGCTTCACATCAGATACATTAACACAAGAAGACACAATAGCATTAGAGTAAAACTTAGATACAGAGTACAAACAATTAAACAGTACATGGGCAGCAATGACAAGCAGTTCACAAACTGTGCTAAGGCATTAAACATGGTATGCCAACATCAGATAGATGACAGAGAAAGATACAGAAGTAGATTATTAGGGTGAGGTAGGGAGGGGCAAGAAGGATAGTGGCACATGAGACATGGGACAGGGAGGGCAGAGGAAAGAAAGAGCCAAGGAGTAGGGGTGGAGGCAAGTACTAGGAAAATACATAACCTGGTAAGCCAGGAGTAGGAAATGCCAAAGCAGACTAAAGCTGTGGGTGCAGTCTAGTGGGGGCACATACAGGTACTTTGTCAGTGAGGTGCTGATGAAGTTTGTGCTAAAGAAACCAAGGGTTGTGGCTCCGTGATGTCAGGTGGTAGACCATTTGTCCACAGAGGGGCTCAGTAAGCAAAGGATCACTGGGCCATAACTGTGCTGCACCTGGACACATGAAACACTTGTATAGTTGTGCCCTTGTATGCCTGGCATGATGAGGAGGTGATAGAAGGCTCAGAACTCCTTGAGGAAGTAAGTTTAGTGAGACCATTTTTGCAAGTAGGCAGGTTTGATACCACATTCTGTCTTTCAATTGAAGCCAGCCCAATCACACCTAATACTCACAGGTATGGGTGAATTTTGGGGCATTCATGAGCAGGGTAGACTTGTTTCAGGCTATTGAGAGGCATTGGAGCACAGTGTGTCAGTAGCGTGTTTCGACAAAGCTAGGCCATAGTCAATCAAGGTGATTAGAAAACTGTTAATCTGCCAAGTTCAGAGCTTTCACAGGTCAGGCAATGCCTGTGTCTATAGAGGATATTGATCCTGGTGTTAAAGGCTTTGGCCATGATGTCAATGTGCTGTGTGCAAGACAGGACAGTTTCAAATGTGATTCCATGTACTTGAAATGGGGACTAGTTCCAGGGTGTTGCCAGAGTCATTCTGAATTGCCAGAAGATAGCATTTTAACTTGTTTTGGGCAGTGGCAAAGAGCATGGTCTTGGTCTTTTGCAGTTCATGACCAGTTTTTCTCTTGAAACAATTTTCAATCACTGTGAAGCTGCTCTGGAGGTCATACTCCAGAAGTACAAGGATGAAGTTGCTAGTAAAGATCACTGCATCATCTGTATAGAGGAGCATGCAGTTATTGCAAGCAATCTGGAAGTTATTTAGGAAGACACTGAAGAAAAATGGACCAAGTGAGTATGGATCCTTGAAGTACCCCTGATCTGACCGGTCAATTTTCTTATAGGATGTCCATGATCTTTACTTGTTGTGATTGCAGGCTAAGGTAGCTACAAAACTGTGCTATGGTTTCTAGGGCTAACCCTATGTCTGAGAGCTGCTCAAGGAGGATGGCATGGTGGACTGCATCAAATGCCTTTGATAAGTCAACAAATGCAGCCCCTACAATGCCCATTGTCAAGAACACTATGTATGAATCTAGTAAATTCCAGGAGAGCTGTAATGGTGCTATGGCCAGCTCAGAAAACATGCTGTTCTGGGTATAGGAGTTGGTATTGCTTGAAGTACTTCACCAGCTGGTCAGCCACAATCCTTTCAAGGGCCATGAGAGTGGGGGGTATAGAGCTCAGCCTGTACTTGCTTTGAAAGGACTGGTCACCACTTTGTGTACCGGGTGACCATGGCAGCTTTCCAGATTTGTAGGAATTAGGAGTGGCAGAGGATAGATTAATTATCTTTGTCAGTGGACCAAGTACCTCGTCTAGTGTTAAGGGAACAAATAAAGGACAAGTGAGTCCTCAATGTTCTTTGATTTGCCAAGGGCTTTTTCAAGGTATTTTCTAGCAGCGACTTCTGAGACCAATCTGAAACACAAGAGTGTCTGGTTTTGTCAGGCTGAGTTCTTTCGGTTCACCCCAGAGCAGAGATATTGAAGAAGTTCATCAGGAGCACACTACTGAGGTCTGAGAAAGTGAGGTTCAGAGAGTTAACAATGAGCAGAGGGTCCAAGGTAGGGACGCCCTCAACATTTAGCATGGTTGGGGCTATTTTAGGTCCTTCCCAGTGATATAATTTAGATTTGCCCAGAATGTTTTGCTGCTATTCCAGGTGTTAGTGAGTGCTTCCTTGTAGAATTTGCTTTTTGACACATGAATTGCCTTTGTGCACTCATTGCGAGTCCTTTTATACCTTTGGATATTAGTTGATGTGCCATGTGCCACTGCTGTTGGCCAGAGTTTGTCTCTTGCATTTAGTTGGGCCAGTATTTCTAGAGTAATCTGAGATTTATTGGTCCTGTATTTTTCTGTATGTGCTGGGAGTGTGTTTGTCACAGGCTGGATTGAATTTTGAGATAAAGAGATCTAGTGCAGTGTCCACATCTGTGGTTCTATACAGGTCCGACCAGTCCTGCTGCTTTAGGTCATCCTTTAGTTGCTGAAGGTGGCCCTTTAGGAGCAGGCAGTTTTTATGGTTCTGGCTGGAGGTTTGTGGTGGATGTTGTTCCAGAGGAATCTGACAGGGAGTGGTCACCAATGAAGCAGGGAGCACAGTGAGATTTGTGATGTGGAAAGGGCAGTTCAAGAGAACACAGTCCAGAAGTGTGCTGGTGCCCATCTTGTAATTGGTTCGAGTGGACCTTCCACCAGTTGGGAGAAGTGGATAGTGGCAAGGGTATCTTTGGTGGTTTTAGCAGCAGGTAAATCCCAGTTGATACTGTAGTCTCCCAACAGCATTGTTTCAGTATTTAGGCTCAGTGTGCTGATGTAGTCAAATAGGTTGTTTACACCAGACATGGGCTGCATAGGTGGTATGTATACAGACAGAAGGGTGAGCACTCCATTGTGTGCTACTAGCATCAGTTTGATGGCTAGTACCTGGAGATTGTAATTGCTGGGAGGTGGGGGTAGGGTATATTCCTGGAGTGTATTTCTGGTGTAAATGACACATCCTCCACCACTTTGCAAGCCATGGTCCTGTTGGTACAGAGTGTAACCAGGCAGGAAATGGCAGTATCTGGTATTGTTGGGGAATGCCATGTTTCCACAACAGATATCATGTCAGGGTGGTGTTCAGGGACCTAGGCCTTGAAACTGTCTATTTTGGGAGCAGGCTGCAGATGTTTAGTGATGAGAACATGAGACCTGAGGTTTTATACTGTCTAGCATTGTGGTAGTTAGAGGACCAGAGTCGGATGCACATTGCAAAACATCAGGAGTAGGAGAAGCAAGAGTAGTCTTAGGAGCTGTTCCAGTATTAGTTTCATCTCTCATTGCCTTACTTGTTTACTGGGTGCCTGCATTTTCATTTTGTTGGTGCAGATTTCAAGGCCATTTAGTAGCAGCACCAGTGCCGGGTCATAAAGAATGTTTCATTTTCCAGCATCCATGGTTGGTCGTCGACTGTGAGAACCAGTGACATCATGGAGTGAGGATATCATGGACCAATACACAGTTAATACTACTATTTCAAGGGCAGGCTGCAGTGGTACAGTGGAACCACTGCAGTTACCTAGTATGACTGCAGTCAGAAGAACAATAAATACAAGCAGTGGGTGGCCTGATGGGGACAGCAAGGGATTGTTTGTTCACCATCATCTTTGGCATAAGGCAATGTTTACCTTTGCTCAGATATGGACCAGATTCAACAATGGTTTGCTATGTCAGGACCTGGGAAATGGACAAGAAATTCAGTACTATAGGTTGTATGCCTAGCATTGACAACATACAGGATGCTTATGGTGAAGTCTACACTTAGTAAATTACCTGTGGTCACATGACTCCATAGAATTATATAAGTAAGTGTCAAGATAGGGCAAGCAGGTGGAGCTAGGGGTGGGTGGGGAGCTGGTGCATAGTGCCGGGGGCTCCAGTGCAGCTTTGTGGTTCTTCTTAGGGAGATCTTAGTCGGCTTCCTGTGGAGCCTACAGTGGCATCAGGTGCAGAAGTGCTCAATGAGTCCAGCTGAAGATTTAAGCAGGAGGGTCCAGGTGGGGACAGCAGAATTAAGGCTGCCCCATGGAGCTTGTGGCAAGAGCAGGAGGCTGCTCTGCTGGACAGCCCAAGTGGGTTAGAGAAATCTGAAGGAGGAAGGAAAGACAGCATTAAGCAAGGTTGCAGAGAGATGAGCAGATGGGCGGGGGGCTGGTGGCAGGTGTAAGGTGGGGCAGAGTCTGAGTTGGTACAGGATTATGGAAATAGAAGCAGGGAGGAGATGAGAAAGGAGTTGGAATTAGAACAGTGCTACTTTCTCCCTGGCAGAGAAAGGGATTAGAGTGAGCAGGACAACTAATGTGTAGGGGACCTTAGTACCAGGTAACTATTGCTAGCGTGTTGAGCCTTATACTTCAATTTAACAAAAACAACAGAGCACCAGTGTCTGCTGCTGGTGTAAGAAAATTAACACAGCAAAATCAGATCTTAGCCTGAATCAGAAAAGCTCCAAGTGGCTGCCACTGGCATACTTGACTTTATACACCAAGTTTAGTAACAAGCACCAAGCAGCTGCCACAGGGCAATTACAGTTCAGTACAAATTCATTAACAGATCTAACTTACTATGTTTAGTTCAGAGCAGCAACAGTTCTAACACAGAGATTTTAACTTTGTTTTAAAAAAAAATAAGTAGATTTAGTATTAAGAGGACCTTGATGCTGAGGAAGGAGAGCAATGAGCTAAGCAGGGATAGCCGGGGAGCCAATCAGCAGGCAGCTGTGAAGACCACGAGCCAACAGTGATCCCCAGGTCTTAGGTTAGACAATAAGCAGTCCAGGGCATTTAGCACCAAAGTTCCTTGAAATTTGAAAACATTAGCACCTGGAGCATTACCTTTGGTCCTAGTGGAGCTTTACAGTTCTTCTTAGGGAGATCCTAGTCAGGGCTTCCACGTGGAGCTCATGGTGGTGTCAGGTGCAGAATCACTCTGCAAGTCCAGCTGAGCATTAGGGCAGTAGGGTCCTGGTGGCAAGAGCAGAATCAAGGTTGCCCCATGGAACTTGTGGTGAGAGCAGGAGGCTGCTCTTGCTGAAAGCCCAAGTGGGCTAGAGAAGTCTGAGGAAGAAGAGAAATGAGCGTTAAGTAAGGTTGTGGGATGTTGAGCAGGTGAGCAGGGGGATAGCAGCAGGGTCCGAGAACAATATAGGGATTAGATTAAAGTGTGGGAGGGGCAGAGTCTGAGCTGGTACAGGAGTATGGAAATACAAGCACGGAGGAGGTGAGAAAGGGTTGGGTTTAGAACAGCACCACTTTCTCCCTGGCAGAAGGAAGTTAGTCAATGATTAGAGAGAGCAAGGAGAGTATCAGGAGAGGCATGAAGAGGAAAAGATTAGAGACAGCAGGACAGATAAAGTGTGGGGACCCTAAGTGCCAGGTGGCTATTGCCAGGCATGTTGAGCCTTACACTTTAAAGTAACAAAATCAACAGAGCACCAGTGCCACTGGTGTAAATAAATTATCACAGCAAAATCAGATCTTAGCAGGAATCAGAAAAGTGTCAAGTGGCTGCCACTGGAGTACTTTCCTGTATTCACCAAGTTCAGTAAAAGCACCAATTGGCTGCTGCAGGGCAATTACAGTTCAGTACAAACTCATTAACAGTTCTACCTTGCTAAGTTTAGCTGAGGAGCAACAGTTCTAACACAGAGATTTTAACATTGTTTTTAAAAATAAGCAGATAGACTTGTATTAAGAGGATCTTCAAGCTGAGGAAGGGAGAGCTAGAGATTCTAGGCAGGGATAGCGGGAGCCACCATCAGGTGACTTAGAAGACTATGAGTCAATCAGGACCTTCAGGTCTCAGGTTAGATAATGGGCAGTCCGAGCACTTAGTGCCAAATTCCATGGAAATTTGAAAAATTATTTGCCTGGAGAGTTACCTCAGTCCTAGTGGAGCATTCGGTTCTTCTTAGAGAGAGCTAGTCAGAGCTTCCTGTGGAGCACATGGCAGTGTGTCAGGTACAGAAGTGTTGATAAATCCAGCTGAGGATTCAGGCAGGAGGATTCAGGTGGGGAGAGCAGAATTAAGGCTGGCCCACAAAACTTGCTGCAAGAGGGGAGGCATACTGCTGAGAGCCCACACTGGCTAGAGAACTCTAAGGTAGAAAGGGAAAGAGAGCAGTAAGTAAGGTTGTGGGGGTTAAGCAGTTGAGCAGGGGGACGCGGCAGACAGCCAGTGGGATCTGAGAATAATAGAGGATTAGGATAAGGGTGGGGAGAGGCAGAGTCTGAACTAGTACAGGAATATGGAAATAGAAGCAGGAAGTAGGTGAAAAGGGGCTGGGTTTAGAAAGTGCCTCTTTCTCTCCTGGCAGAGGGCAGTTAGCCAGTGATTAGAGAGAGTGGGAGATGATCAGAGAGGCCTGGAGAGCAAGGGATTAGAGAGAGCAGGACAGTTAAGGTGCGGGGACCCTAAGCACCAGGTTGTTATTGCCAGGCGTGTTGAGCCTTATACTTTAATTTAATAAAAGCAACAGTGCACCAGTGGCTGCTACTGGTGTAAGTAAATTAACACAACAAAATCAGATCTTAGCAGGAATCAGAGAAGTGCCAACTGGCTGCCACTGGTATACTCAAATTTATACACCAAGTTCAGTAAAAAGAACCAAGCGGTTGCTGCAGGGTGATTACAATCAGTACAAATTAATTAACAGTTCTAACTTGCTGTTTAGTTCAGGCAGCAACTGTTCTAACACAGATATTTTACACTTGTTTTAAAAAAATAAGTAGATAGACTTAGTATTAAGAGGACCTTCAAGATGAGGAAGGGAGAGTGAGACAGCTAACCAGGGATAACTGGGGAAGACAATCAGCAGGTGACTGGGAAGACTGCAAGTCAATCGGTGATCCCCAGGTCTCAGGTTAGCCAATGAGCAGTCTGGGGCATTTAAGCAAACGTTCCTTAGAAATTTGAAAAAATGAGGCACCTGGAGCATTATCTTTGGTCCTTGTGGAGCTTACAGTTCATCTTAGGAGAGGCCTAGTCAGGGCTTCCCTCTGGAGCTCATGGCGGCATCAGGTGCAGAAGCACTCATCGAGTTCAACTAATGATTTGTGAAGGATGGTCCTGGTGGGGAGAGTAGAATTAAGGCTGCCCCTGGAGCTTGTGGCAAGAGCAGGAGGCTGCTCTAATGGGAGCGCTAGAGAAATCTTTGGTCCAAATGGAGCTTTGCAGTTCTTCTTAGGGAAAGTCTAGTCAGGGCTTTCCCATGGAGCTAATGGTGGTGTCAGACGCAGAAGTTCTCAACAAGTCCAACCGAGGATTTGGGCAGGAGGGTCCAGCTGGGGAAAACAGAATCTAAGGCTGCCCCATGGTTCTTGCAGTGAGTGGGATGCTCTGCTAGACAGCCCAAGCCAGATAGAGAAATCTTTGGTCGTGTAGGAGCTTTCATGTTCTTTTTAGGGAGGACCTAGTCAGGGCTTCCCAGCTGAGATCATGGCAGCATCACATGCAGAAGTGCTCGAGTCCAGCAGAGTATTTGGGTAAGAGGGTTCAGGTAGGAAGAACAGAATCAAGGCTGCCCCACAGAACTTGCGACAAGAACAGGAAGCCTCTCTGCAGAGAGCCTAAGCCAGCTAGAGAAATCTTTGGTCTTAGTGAAGCTTTAGTGTTCTTCTTAGGGAGATCCTTGTCAGGGCATCCCTGTGGAGCTCTATGGGGTGTTGGGTGTAGAATCACCCAGTGAGTCCAGCCAAAGATTCAATCAGGAGGGTTCAGGTGGGGAGAGCTGAATCAAGTCTACCCCATGGAGCTTACAATGAGAGCGAAGGCCACTCTGCTGGAGAGCCCAAGTGGGACAGAGAAATCTTTGGTCATAACAGAGCTTTGCAGTTCTTCTTAGGGAGATCATAGTCAGGGCTTCCCTGTGGAGCTCATGGTGGTGTCAGGTGTAGAAGTACTTGGCTAATCCAGCCGAGGATTCAGGCAGGAGGGTCCAGGTGGTTAGAGAAGAATCAAGGCTGCTCCATGGAGCTTGCGGTGAGAGTGGGAGGCTACTGTGCTGGACAGCCTAAGCAGCCTAGATAATATGTGATACAGTTTTCTGCAGTATTTGGCTCAATAAATGTGAAATAGTTCTTAAAATGTGGTTAATCAAGAGTGTCTGCTTACAAATATAACATTTGTTGTCTGACAAATCTGTATATCTGAATATTGGAAATATTTGAATACAAAGGAAGATACTATAGAATTACCTGGACAGTGGCCAGAGATGAGTAAAAGGAATATCAGTTTCCCACTATTACCCCATCACCTTCACAATGCAAGCATATTAGGGACACAACAAATCTCCCCACACCCCTCCACTCTAACTTGATAATTTCTTAGAACAGTGAATTTGAAAGGACTACTGTGCTGTATAGTGGAAGGCAAACTCCTCCCAAGTACCATTGTTCTCACATACCAGGCATTCCAGACATTCATCTAAGAAGAACTATTAGTAGGACAATCACTTTCATGTTGACTGATCACTTTTCTTATTTAGGTCAAGTGAATTGACTGGTGAGAGTTGAGAGGGTGGTGGGAGTGGGTAGATTTATAAAATCTGTAATCACTAAACAGGGAAGCTGGCAAATCACACTGGAGCATGGGGGTGGGGGGTGTACTGAAACTGTTGAGGTGCCTTCCTTAAGATGAGATGTTTAATACCATTAAACCAATGTGTGAGTGTGTGCTTATTTTTTCTTTGTTTTGATTTTTTGTTCTGTGGCCAAAACAATGCTCTTAAAATGATGTACTGTAGAAGTCACGTGATGCAGATTGAGCTAACAGGTCTTCTTGCCTGCTCCCTCACGGGCTTTTACTTAATTTTTACCATTTTTATATTCTAATTCTACTGCATTGTTATTCTTACTGTTACATTATTGCCTCTGGTTGCTGCAGGTGAACTTTTTGTCAGGTATGTTTTGCGAAATGGATGCAGAGATGTGTCAAAGTCTCCCACGTGTACACCTCCCAGATTCCCAAACAAGGCCGTGAAGAAAACTAAGGGCCACAACGTTATCTCGGGCAGGCTCCTACTAAGACACAAGAGATCACCCTGCTCTCGAAAGAATGCTTTTTACTAGAACTCCAACCACTCAAGGACTCACTCACCACCTTCACTGTAGAGCTCACCTCACTATGGAAAGAAACATAGAAACATAGAATTTGATGGCAGATAAGACCACTTGGCCCACCTAGTCTGCCCATTCCCCTACCTAATGGAAACGCTCCAGATCCTAGTTAACCAACAGCCTACTTCCTCCTATCCCCACTAGAATTGCCTTATGTCTGTCCCATGCATTCTTGAATTCACCCACTGTTTTTGACTCTACAACCACCTCAGGAAGGCTGTTCCATGCATCCACAACCTCTCTGTGAAGAAATACTTCCTCACATTACCTCTGAGCCATCCCCTCTATCTTCAAATTATGCCTTTTTGTTTTTCACATCTCTTTTCCTGAAATATGCCACCCTCTTGTACTTTGTTGATTCCTTGAGATATTTGAAAGTTTCTATCATGTCCCCTCTCCCTCCTTTCCTTGAGGCTATACATCTTTAGTTCCTTTAGTCTTTCTTCATATGTCTTCTGATGCAGACCCTGCATCATTTATGTTGCCTCCTCTGGACAGCCTCCACCTTGTCTATGTCTTTGTGAGATGGGGTCTCAGAACTGTACACAGTACTCAGATGTAGTCTTACCAGCTGTCTGTACAGAGGGCCAACAACTTTCTGTTTTCTACTGGTGATGCCTCTCCTATGCATCCCAGTATCCCCCCAGCCTCCTTACTGCCTTCTCACATTGCTGGCCCACCTTTAGGTCATCTGATATGACTACCCCAGGCCCCTTTCCATTTTTGTTGTTCTTAGTATCTCACCCCCATTGTGTACTCTTCCCTGGGTTTTTGTTTCCCAGGTGCATTACTTTGCACTTTTTGCATTGAATCTAAGCTGCCATACATTTGACCATTCCTCTTGCCAAGTCCCTTTTCATCCTTTCCACCGCCATCCTGTATCAGCTCTGTTGCAGATCTTTGTGTCATCTGCAAAAGACATACTTTCCCTTCCAGTCCCTCTGCAACGTCACTTTTAATGACATTAAAAGGACCGGCCCCAGTACTGAACCCTGCGGTACCCATCTAGTAACCCTCCTTTCTTCACTGTGGACTCCATTTACTATTACCCACTGTGTCCTGTTGTCCAACCAGTGTTTTACCCAGGCTACCACCCTAGGACCCACTCCCAGGCTAGCTAATTTGTTTATTAATCTTTGTGCGGGACTGTGTCAAATGCCTTGCTAAAGTCTAGGTAGGTCATATCCACAGCCCCTCCTTGGTCTACTGCTTTGGTCACCCAGTCAAAGAAATCAATTAGATTTGTCTGACACAACCTTCCCACTGTGAATCCATGCTGTCTTGGGTCTTGGCCCCACTGGCCTCTAGGTACTCAACAATTCTTTCCTTCAGAAGTGATTCCATAATTTTCCCTACCACTGAGGTCAAACTGACAGGTCTGTAGTTTCCTGCCTCTGTCTTGCTCCCACTTTTGTGAAAGAGAATCACATCTGCCCTCTCCAGTCCTCAGATACCACCCCATCCTCCCATGATTTATTAAAAGGTAGTCATTGGTGTTACCAGTTCTTCCCTTAGTTCTTTTAAAATCCTTGGGTGAATCCCATCAGGCCCCATTGCTTTATCCACCTTCAGTTTAAGAGTTCTTTCAGAACCCTTTCTTCTGTGAAAGGACTAATATAAACCCTCTATCTAGAGTGCCTCTATTGACCGGATTAGGTATTTCCCCTGCTTTTCCATTGTGAATACTGAGCAGAAGTATTCGTTCAGTATCCCTGCTTTTCACTGTCGCTGTCTGCCCAACCACCTTCCTCTTTGTTCAGCCTCAGTATCCCTGCCTTAGTCTTTCTTTGCTCCCTAATGTACCTATAAAGGTTTTATCCCCTTCTTAACTGAGTTGGCTATCTTTTCCTCGGTTTGGGCCTTTGCTATTCTGACTGTCTTACCCCTCCCTTCTGCTTTAACTGGTACAGTTCTCTGTCCTGCTCCTTCTGTGTTTCCTTATACTTCCTGAATGCTATCTTTTTCCTACTACCTTGGAAAGACATTAGTGACACATCTCAGAGGGTTGGTGATGTGGAAGCCAGGTCAGTATCCCTTGAGAAATAATGAGATTGACTGGATCCTGAAGTCTCTCACTTCGCAATGACTGCACAAGATGGAATTGAAGCTCAAGATCTTGAGGTAGGAGTAGGGGAACAACCTGGTGATCTTAGGACTTCCTGAGGATGCAGAAGGTTTCATGCCTATTCTATTTCCCCAAAAGTTGTTAGACAAGCTGTCTGGTCCATTGCCTAATGGGCCACAGTATGATAGAACGGGCACATCGGGCCCTTGCACCCTAGACCTCCACCTGGCACACCTCCTCAGCCCCTCATTCTATGCCTCCTAAATTACCTCGACAAAGAGCATGTCTGGGCTAAGCTCAGGGACAGTCAATCTATTACCTGGGAAGGTCATAAGCTCTGGGTTCACAAGATCTCCTGACTACTGTTAGACAAAAGAGGGCAGCTTCCACCCAACCATTTCAAAGCTCATATCGACTGGAATCAAATTTCAAATGTTGCATCCTGCCTGGTTACAAGTTCGTTTGCAGGATACTTGGCACACATTTGAGGACCCAGCTTATACCTCCAAGGAGCTTAAATCCTCCTTCCTGATTTATTTAAAGCCAACTGACACATCTTTCATGGCATAATTACTTGACTGTGAATCAAACTAGGCAGTGTTGCATCAGAATCTGATTTCTTACTCTATTTCTCATTTTTCTTTCCATGATTTTATTTCCTGGAATTTTAATAGCATATTTGATCTCTCCTTGACTGTGAGTATCTATCTGTTATGACGTATTTATCATGGACCTGCTGTGGTGCTCCTAAGTTCATGGTTTTCACGCCTCCTCAGGAGCTGGAGCTACGGGTGGCAAGAATCATGTTTTCTTTCCTAGGATGTCTTTGTGGACTGTTGGGTGAGTTCAGCTCTGTAGCCCTACATTGACTTGCCCCCTTACTTCAGATACCTTGTTTGGTCTTTCTCTCCTGCTTCTCCTGCATTTACCACATGGAGTGATGATTGATCTCCAGAAGCCAGAATAAACAGGTACTGTTTTCAAGTTAAGGACTGGAGGTTGTTTTTGATTAATTGCAGCTCCTTCCTGCATCAGCAGACCCAAATATTTCAGCTCTGCATAGATGCAGGGCTCCAGCAGGGACTCTCTTATCCATGCTCCCTCTGTTCTGCTGCAACACCATTTCTGGGTTAGCAGGACAACTTATTAGTGTACTGACTCAGCAACCCCATTAGTTACACCTTTAATTCCCTCCTTATTGGTAATTTAGGGACTAACTTCCTTAGGACTGTTTAGAGGTTCAGAATACCAGGTGCTTTTCTCTTAATTCTTGCTGTTTACCTAGAGTTAATTATTTTGTTATATTTAATGTTCAACTGATATTTACTGGTTACTCTTGTACATAGTTTCTGGCTTACTGTTCAGCTCTTGTTTATGTATTTAAATGCAATGTTTTTCCTGGGTTCCTTTTTATTTTTGCTATTGACAGTGTGATATACCTTATAACTCATTGGCAACCTTGGTATAAAACCCCAGGGCAGACACAGGTTAGGGTCCACCTCAGGGTACCTCACATTTTTGGATGGTGGGGTTCTTCTCCCTAAGAACCCAAGTCTAGATACTTTTTTTGTTCTTCTTAGGCTATTATGGTTGCTTAGCATTGGGTGGGTGTGGTGGCAGTGGCTGGGCTTGGTATGGCTTTGGTCTTTGGTGCCTTCACAAGCCAATCAGAAGGGTGGAGGAGGTGAGGTATTCCTAACTGTTGTTGTTATTAGGTCTTTCCTTTAGGTTGTATGGGGTATTAGTTAATAGGGTTGTTTCATCTTGATCCTCCCATTACAATGGTTGTGTCACAATATGGGGGTTGTTGAGGATTGTTGGGATTTTGGTGGAAGGTAAGCACCACCAGAGGAATGGGCTGGCGGGAGAGGGCAGTCCGGAGATGAACATTGTCAGTGCAGCCAAATATCCTTTTTATGTTTAGTTCCCTGCACCTACCCATGATTGTTGACTCCAAATTACTATCTCCCAATGGTGACCTATAAGTTCTGTACCTGGTACTGCTAAAGGCGCCCAGTCCCTACCAATCACATTAAGGTCTTGCTCCATTTACAGAAATTACAAGCGGATGTTATCTTCCTGCAGGAGACCCACTTGCTCCCACCCTACGCTCCTCTCTTTAGGTGATCCTGGGTGGAACAGGCATTTGGAGTTGGCTCGGACACTGTAAAAAGGGGTGGCTATTTTAATTGCTTGGAGCTTTTCCTTTCTCCTCCTCCAGAAGGTTACAGATCCACAAGGCCGATACATAATTCTCTGGGCTTTACTGGGCCACTTGGAAATCATACTTTGGGCTCTTTACAGTTCCACCTCTGAAGATCCTCATTTTTTTACTATTTTGATGTCCGTCCTCACTCCCTAGATATCCCATCCCATTGTTCTGGGGAAAGACTGGAATTTAGCCCAGTCCAATGATCATGAAATATCTGAAAAGGCCCATTTGGCACTCTCTCATAGCCAACTGGCTTTCCAGGAATTTATGGACCTATGGGACTGGTTGACCCATGGAGGGCCTTGTATCTTGATACTCGGTAGTTCTCTTTCTACTCCCTCACACATAATTCCTTTTCTCATATTGAATATTATTTAATAGGGGCAGAGTGTCTGCATGGGGCTCTATTATGTCATCACTCAGCTAAGGAGAATTTGGACCATCACTCTGCCCTTCTCCATCTCCAGTTCACTTCCTCTTTGGATGCAGATAAAGTCTGGAGCCTAAACAATCAACTACTTAAATCTGGTGACCTGGTACAATATCTCGATCCTTTATTTCCTCCTTCATGGAGATTAACTCCCCTCCATGCCTACTCTCGATATATTATGGGGAGCTCTGAAATGTGCTCCTGGAGGAACTGATCCAATTAGCGACTACTTAACAGAAACAAACCTCTGCTATCTTATCCTCCTGTTAACCCAGATATGTGCCCTAGAGTGACCAGATTTCCCAGACTTCCTCCCAATCTGAGTGGGAATGATTGGAATGTCTCCGCTTTTAGTATAATACCATCCTGGAGGAAAAGGGAACACCTCCTGCTTTGTTCAGAGGTAAAATATTTTGACCAAGGAGAAAAAAGGAAAACTGCTTGCCCTTTGGCTACATTCTCAAATATCGGATAGAATTGCAGCTTCTATCTGTACTGAATCTGGCTCCTCCTCACTTCCCTATGGGATATTATTGATTCCTTCAGAATTTTTTTATCAGAACCTATATGCCCCTCCCCCTTTGTCCACATTGATGGATTCATTTTTTCAGGATGTGCCCATCCCTCAGCTAACAGATCCACAAGTTTCTATATTACAAGCTCCATTAATCCTAATGGAAATGTCCCAAGCTATTGACTCTCTGGCCCTAGACAAAGCACCTGGCACAGATGGTTTTACAACTAATTTTTATAAGTCCTGTAGGGACCAATTGGTTCCTAGTCTCTTAGATATCCGTAATCATATTTTTACGACTGGTCTGTCTGACCCTCTCTCATGGCAGCAACAATAGTGGTCCTACTTAAACCTGACAAGGATCCCATACTCATCTCTAACTACAGGCTGATATCTCTTATCAATGTTGATATGAAAATGTGGCTAAAGTGTTGGCATGTAGATTGGGACTTGTATGAAGCTCCCTCATCAGTACAGAACAAGCTGGTTTTGTTCATGGTAGACTCTCAGCTGACCACCTTAGAAGCTGTCCTATCTCTTTTGGTATCCAGGGACTCCTCTGCTCCTGCAGCCTTGGTGTCCCTGAATGCCAAAAGGCATTTGACCAGGCTTCATGGGACTACTTATTTATTTACTACTCCCAAATATTGTATTCCCCAAGCATTTATTCAATGGGTCAAGGTGTTGTGTTCTTCCCAAACAGCCGGAATTCTTTGTAGTAGAATATTATCATTGCCATTTCCTCTTCACCAGGGCACCAGGCAGGGCTGTCCACTGTCTTCCTATTTACTCAATCTTTTCTTGGAACCTCTAATCTGCAAAATTAATCTCTCCTCTCAGGTTCTGGGCATCCCAAATGGCTGAATGGAATACAAGCTTTCTGTCTATACAGAAGATATTTTGTTACATATCTCTTCCACTGCCACATCCTACATGCTGCCTTTAGACTATCTCTCACTTTGGTGCTCTCGCTAACTATAAATTAAATCTTACTAAAACAGAGATTATGCCCCTCAACAATGTTACCTTCCAAGCTGATGCTGCACACCACAGTTTGATCTCAATGACAGATACATTGAAATATTTGGGATTTACCTTAGTACCTCCTCTCTAAAATGCTCCATTTTAATTTAGATTAAAGTGGATCGAGATCACTGGTCTATATTTCCTCTTACACTATGGAGCTGTTTAAACATCATTAGAGTGAATATTCTCTCAGACTACTGTACCCCTCAGATGTTTAATTTAGCCTTTCCACAATTGTGGTTTAATCTGGTCCAAAGACTTCTCTCGTCATTCTTATGGCACAGTAAGACAGTTTGCAGAGCATTATTTAAGCTTATGTGCATTAAACTGGATGGGGACTACAGCTCCTAACATTTTCTTATATTACTTGACCCTACATGTCATTCAGCTTACCTACTGCATGAGAACACCAGAGCGATTCCACTAAGCATTATGTCCCACAGTGGGTGGACAATGAATGCTCAAACAACTTCATAACATAGGATAAACTCCACTAATTACACAATTTTTAACTGCCAAAAACAGCTCTTTTTATTTTTAAAGTTCACACCAAAGTTCTGGGCAACAGTTTCTTAGCCAAAATGCCACTTCTCCAGGCCCCTCATATACAGTGTTGTTTTTCTAGACAAAAACATATAACAACATATCAAAATACAAATCATTAAACTATACTTCATTCCAACGCTCCAATTACACTCCCACCACCATATTATCAATCACTTAGTCATAATATATATTTTTTAGAAAACACATATACATAATCATTACATGTCATAAATATTCAAACAAACATTCCCCTTTTAAGTCACTTATTTAAATACTACAGTTTCATTAGTAAAACTATAAAAGCAGCATACCTTATTTTCATCTTTATTTATATAGTGTCTTTAACAAATGTTTCTTGTAAATCCATTCAGATAAAAACCTGAAATAGTCTAAGTGTAAGATTCAGTTTTAATTTTCTGTCTGCAGATATACAGTTCCCTTTGGCCTGTCTCTAATAATGTTACCTTCATTTAACCTCATGCATAGTGGAAGATGACATCAATTTAAACACCATCTCTCAAATTTTCTGTTCATCTTGTTAAAGTTTCTCACCCTATTTCTTTAATCAAATAATATTTGCTCCACAATGAATAAACCTACAAATCTCCCCATTAGTCTAACTTCATGTTTTAAAATGGCTATTTTTCAATTCTGTAACTTAGTTTTAGGACTTAAAACTGCCCTACCTTCATTCAATTACTGTTTTATTCACCATAAAAAGCTTCTGACTCTCATTTAAAGCTCCGTTCCTTCATTTCTTAAGCATCCTTCTAGACAATGGAAATGGAGCACATTTCAATATTTCTTTAAAGAACTACATTAAGGAATAGTGTATATTCAAATCATTGGCAAACACTTTTATTTTAAACACACCACGCACGAGTTTCAGCCATTCTCTTCCTGATTTGGCAATTAACCAGAGACATCAAATGTGCATGTATTTATAGTCACGAGAGTAACGGTTGAAGGAACGCCATAATGACTCCTAAATTACCTTTCCCAAAGGGATTTGCCAATGCTTTAATTAACCAGATGCTTGTCATTCCAATTCCATGACTCAAAAGACCCCTACACTGACCAGTGCACCAATATCCACCCTGAAGGCTCCGGTTCTCCTCTCATTCCCAGCCATATTTTAATCCAGTTGCCTTTAGATTACAATAAATTTAAATTCCCTCAAATGAATTTACCTACTTTCAAATACTCTATATAAGATCTATTCCCTCAGTTGTATGGTTTAGTGGAACCTTGCATGGACAAATGAAATGACTGAAAAACTAAAGAAATTGCAGTTCACCCCAAACCCCAGGCTATATACCATTTCTTCTTTTTCTATCTCATCTATCTGCATTCAAACTTTATTTAGTCCTGTTTTAAATATGTTTTCTTTTTATTAAAACTAAAGCCTATATGAATCAAAATGTAATGGCCTTAATGGGAATTTCATCTAAACTTTCATGGCCACTGGGAATTACCTGCAGAAAGGAAATGTTTGAGCTATACAAGAAGTAGATAATATTGTAAATGAAGATGAGTGGCTTATGGTTCAAACCAATAAAATTACAAAAAGGAGGAAAGCGGTGGCTTCAAATACCACTATATAATAGCTTTGATCCTCTATTAATGGATTCTGAGGAAGATGTCATAAGAAACGACTCTATAATGGAAGATAACATTACAAATCCATCAATGCTTTTGGGTCCTAACTTAACTACTCACTCTGATAAAATTTAGGGCCGATTCTCAAACAGAAAATGATGTTAATAATCAGTCAGATCTACTTAGTTTTTGGGACCAATAATTTGCAATAATTGTCCTGACCAAACAGTAAATATGTTAAAAGATAGAGCCCAAAACCCTGAACAAATTTATGTTTTAGGTGACTCATGACCTCTAATATGGATAGGCAAATATGTGACATAAACAAAGCTACATGTACTCTATCTTGCTTTTATGGTGCAAAAATCCAGGAAATCACAAAATGACTAAACAAATTAAAAAAATAGTTGTAAAGACCTCCTGGTAATTGTGCATGCTGGCACAAATAATATCAGGAATCAGAATACACAACAGATTAAAGAAGCCTATGTAGGATTAACAAACGTACTAGCAGATATTGAGTCAATACTGTTTTATTGGAAATACTACCAGTACAAAGGGCAGGCCAATACATAGAGGCTAAGATAAAACTTGTAAATGACTGGCTAAGGGTTGGTGCTTAAGGCAAAACATTAAGGTTCTGAATCATTGGGAACAATTTAATAATAAATGGGAACTCTATTCTAGAGATGGTCCACCTAAATAAACAGGCGCTAGAATACTGGGAAACAGTATTATTTATTTATTTTATTTATTTGTATTTCAGATGACACCTTTGAGCAGAGGGCTCTTTACAAAGGTTCCACGTCAAGGCAATAAGGACAATAAGGTACAAAACATGACATGATCATTACAATGGAACTTACAAAAAAAGACAAATAAGGTTACAATAATAGCAGCAAAAGGCTTTGTCAAGGAATTGTGTTGCGAGTTAATTATACAGTACAAGTCATAGACAGCTCAGTGAAGCTTTGTTAGGAGTGGGTTAGTGAGAAAAGAGAAAGAAGAGTGGTGGTGAGGGGTGGTATGGAGACAGAGAGAGAGAGGAGGAGGAGGAGAAATGGGAGGGCATTGCATTGGGTACGTGGAAGATGGGAAACAGCAAGGAGGAGGAGGAAAGTGGGATGCAAAAGAAAAGGAGACAGATTCATCCTATACCCAGTAATGGGGGTAGGAGAGGAGGAGGAGCTGAGGCAGTGAGGAGGATGCTTGAGGGTAGTATGCCTGAGGGGATTATAAGAAGCAATCACAGAAGGCACTAGCCATGAGGTGTTGATGGAGTTTACACTTAAAAGCACCAATCATGGCAATGTTGGAGATTTCTGTAGGTAGCAAGTTGAACATGGTAGAGGCTCTGACAAGGTAAGAACGCTGAGCTTGAGAGGTCTGACATGAGGTATTGTAAAGGTTAGACTGTCTGATCTTCTAGTTAGGCAGCAGACACACTGTGGGTTCAGTATTGATTGGACTCCAGGGGCATAAGGCCCAGTGATGTCTTCTTAGCTAGGATGCAGGTCTGGTACTTTAGCCTGCCAGATAGCTGGAGCAAGTTAGCCTGCTCATAAATGCCACATGTGTGAGAAAGGCAGGCAGCTGAAATAAAGGAGTCTACATGCCTTATTAAGGGCTACAGCTATGTGTCAGAGTGCAGTATCAGTAGCGGATCCATAGATAACAAGCCCATAGTCAATAGTTGAGATAACAGAGCTCTGGATAGTGAGGTTCAAGTCTTCAGCCATTAGGCAATGTTTATGCTTGTATAGTAGCCCCATATGGGAGTTCACAGTTTAGCGATATTGTCAATGTGTTTGGTATCTAGAGGAGCAGTCAAGGGTCAGGCCCAGATATTTAAACATATCCACCTGCTCAAGAGCGATGCCTTTGTGGTTGTTAATTATGAGCTTATGGTCCTTGTACTTGTTGTGGGTTCCATGGAACAACATTATTTTAGTTTTTTGTGGTTACGGATGAGTTTATGTGAGCAAAACCAGTCTTCCACTTCTGTGAAACTTTTCTGTAGTTGAGACTGAAGGGAGGTGGGTTTGGTATGGCAAGTGAAGATTACTGCATCATCTGCATACAGTAACATTCTGTCTGGCAGGAGGCAGGAGATTGTTCAGGAATATGTTGAATAACAAAGGACCCAGGATAGAACCTTGGGGTACCCAGAGTGGATTGGTAGGATGACGAGAGGAATTCACTAATCCTGACCGCTGGGTCTGGTTACTGAGGTAGCTTTGAAACCAGAGGGTAGTTTCACTTGAAGACCAAGGAGGGATAATTGTTTGAGGAAATGGAGAGATTGACAGTGTCAAATGCCTTAGTCAGGTCAATAAAAGAGGCACTGACCAACTGGCCCTGATCAAGTGCATGATGGATATGTGTGGTGAATTCGAGGAGTGCCGTGGTAGTGCTGTGCCCTTTGCAGAAGCCATGCTGCTGGGAACATTGCAGGCTGTATTTTACAAGGTACTCCATGGGCTGATCAGCCACTATCTGTTCCAAGGCTTTGGATAAAAGAGGGAGGATGGATATAGGCCTGTAGTTGTTCATGAGAGTCTTGTCACCACTTTTATGGACTGGAGTCACCACTGCCAGTTTCTACTTTTGGGGAACTGGGAGAGCATGAGGAAATGGTTGAGGATTTTGGTTAATGGGAGCAGGACTTCATCAACAGTGAGGGTGAGAAGTTTCATATCCAGTGAATCACCACTGACCCTAGACTTTCCAAGCACTTGAAGAATGTGTTTTTAGCTAGACTTTCTTGGATTGCTTTGAAATGGAAAGGAGGGTGCCCTGGTGGCAAACCTGAACTAACAGGAACTGGGTTGACTGTGGTGGGATCAAAAGGTTAGGGGTAGCACATGACTAAGGTCATCAAAAGTGGTGTTAAATGCATTGGCAATGATTACATGGTCAAGAGTGATGGTACCATCTATGTTCAACATTGTAGGTGTTGTTTTGTTATCCTTTCCAGTCACTTCAGCAAGGTTACACCAGAATCTACCCCATCATTCCAGGTGCTGGCTAAGGCATTCCTGTAATAGTTACTTCTCATGGTGGATTGCTGTGGTACATACATTCCTTGCTGTTTTATAGGCCTGGTTATCAGTCTGGTGCAGTAGCCTTAGCATGATACCAGAGCTGGTCTCCAGATGTCATTTGTGTATTAATGCACAGATAGTCTCCTCTTTAAACTAATAAAGGGAGGTCACATGGAACCATAGAATATATACAGGACACCACTGTGCTTGACAGAAATACAGTAATGGAACCTAGCAAATCCACTAATAAACAGAAACAAAATTCTTCAACTCTAGGGTCTAAATTTAAAGTATTATTATTAAGCATGAAGTTTAATGGATAAAATAAACAAACTTCAGATCATATTGTATACCAAAACATTGATGTATGTTGGGTAACAGAAACCTGGTTCACTGATGAACAATGGAGTCATGAAATTCAAGGTTACACACTTTTTAAAAAGAATCAAACCTATATGAGAGGTGTTGGAGTGTTTATTTATATTAAAATTGTATAGATTGTGCAGAAGTAACATTGATATCCCAGCACCCACTGGTATTGAGATCATATGGGTCAAAATAACATCTAATTCTGACCCCATGACTTTAGGTCTCTGCTTACTGTCCACCATCTCTAGATACCAATAAAAATGCTTCATTTCTGGATTATTTACAAAACATTAACCAATTGAACAATATTATTTTAATGGGTGATTTCAATTTTCCTGGAATAAAATGGGATATTTTAGAGGGTCTAATTATCAAGAAACACAATTTTGGAAACTATAATATACTTAGGCCTAGATCAGTTAGTACAGGAACCTACAAGAAAGAATAATGTCCTAGATTTAATACTCACAAACATTAATGAACAGGTAGAAACACAGATTGTCTTGGAACCATTAGGAGACAGTGATCATTGCATGTTACTATGGTCTATAAATAACTATAAAATAGATACTAAGGAATAACTAAATTGAGGAACTTTGAGAGAGCCAACTATGAGGCAATTAAAGTATATTTATTAAGTTGGAATTAACAAAAAGAATTAAATAAACTTACAGTAGAAGAGATTTGGGCAAAATTAAAGAAAAAAATTGATTACTGCTTCCTAAATTGGGTTCCTGAAAGGATAAAATTTAAAAATAATAAGAGACTTCCACTCTGGTACTCCACAGGGATTAAAAGACTTGTAAGGACAAAAAGAAGGCCTTCAATAAATATAAAAAACACAGGGCAGAGGAACAGGTTCAAACAGAAAGCTCAAAAACAAAAATTAGCTATTAGAAAGGCAAAAAAGAAACAGAATATAATCTGGCAACAGTTCAAAAGATAATAAAAACATTTCTTTAATTATATTGGTTCCTTAAAAACTACAAACTGTAAGGTCGGACCATTAAAAAAATGACAATCTAGTTTCTGATGAACAGCTAACGTCAAATGAATTTAATCAGCATTTTGCCAACATCTTTAAAAATAAATAACCTTTGGGAAATATAGTTTATGATACTATGGATCTAGACATTGGATTTACTGTTGCAGAAACCTATTCAGTGATTAATTCTTTTAAGTCATCACCATCAGTTGGACCTGATAATATCCGTTTACCTTTCTGAAAGCAGTTTCATATGAGCTAGTTGGTGCTCTTACCTTGTTTAATGAATTGATTTCCAAAGGAGTTGTTTTAAAAGAATGGAAGGAAGCTTTGGTGATCCCTATACATAAGGGTGGTGCTAAGCAGAATGTGAAGCTACTATAGACCAATTAGTCTAACATCCTGCATTGGGAAAGTTATGGAGAAACTTTTATCTCATAAAATAAGCATGCATATTTTAAAAATGGACAATTAGATATATCACAACATGGATTTTAACCAGGTAGGTCTTGCCAGAGTAATTTAATTATTTTTTGAACCCATCAGCAAAGCATTAGATTCAGGTCTTCCTGTAGACATCATCTCCTTGGATTATGAAAAGACTTTCGATTCAGTTTCTCACAAAATTTTAATAGAATGTTTGGTTATTATGAAATTCCACAAAAATATTATAATATGGATCTCATTGTGGTTAACAGATAGATATCAACAGGTCAGTATACAGGGATACAAGTCCTCCTGGAGTGAGATCACTAGTGTGCCCCAGGGCTCCGGTATGGGCCCAATTTTGTTTAATATCTTTATCTCAAGTATGACCACTACAGGTGGAGTATGGCTAAATAAATATGCAGATGATGCCAAATTGGGTGGCATTGTATATGATATCACATGTGTACAAAACTTGCAGGCCAACTTGAATAGTATATCTAAATGGGCTAATATAAACAAATTAACCTTTAATATTTCTAAATGTAAAGTAATGTATTTTGGAAAAATAATTAAATGGCTGAGTATTTTATAAATAACATACTTTTAAGCAAGGTTACCTCTAAAAAGACTTGGGAGTCTATATTACAAAAAAATAAAATTCTCTGAACATAAAAACAAGACAGTTAAAAATGTCATCAATTAATAAACTGTATTTTAAAAATGTTAAAAGCAGGAGCAAGACATATTAATACCAATATATAGCAGTATAATCAGATCAAATTTTGATTACTGCTCATCCTTCTGTGCTCCAAAATTAGTGAATGACAGGAAGTCCATAGAAAAGTACAGAGGAGATTTACGACATATAAAGAACATACATACTTTTTCATATGAAGATAGATTAAAACACTTGAATCTTTTTTCCTGGAATATTGTTCAATAAGAGGAGACCTATCTCTAATTTACAAAGCCACCAGAGATGAGGCATTATTTGAAACAATATGTTTGTAATGGCACCCTTCTGTAAGCAATACTGATCCCATAAATTGAAGTTGAGGGTAAATATCAATAAGACAGCTAAAAGAAACTGCTTCTTTACATACAGGATAGCTCCAATTTGAATTCCTTACCACAGGAGTAGTCAGAAGTAGTAACCTGCAGCAAGTTTAAACATAATTTGGATCTATATATGGGGAATCTAAATATTATTTCCACCCAAGTTAAGGGTGGCGAGGTCATAATGGGCTAGTCCTTGATCTCGTATTCACATATGAACCTATTACCATTACTTCCACCTTATCTTGCTACTAATTTATTCTATACATACAAAATTACACAAAATAACCATATACAAATAAATATACATATCTTATTATTTATCATATTTTATACCAATTCTTATTCAATTTATATAACTCTCCTTATTTTCAATTTCTCATCTTCCCACCTTCAAAGACCCCTCTGTGATTGAGTCAGACATCAGTTCAATATTTTCCATACACATATTTTCAAAAATCTTCCATAACAGAGATGTACTTCAGGTTAGGGGCTCAGTTACTTCCAGTATAAATGCCAGTCAGAAATTTCATTTAGTCCAATGCTTGGGTTTAAACAGTTCATAGTATAAATCCAAAATGCTTCTCTTTCAAGGAGCAAATCATCCCATGTTACATTGCTCCTATAGGTTCCTTTACTAACTCCAAACCCCAAAACCTTAAAGAGGCTGCGTTTTGACCCATTTGGTTAAAGTGTTTTGCTGCTGACATTTTGATTTTCGTTTTTCCTACATAAAGCTTATAGCACAAACATCTTAAAATATATACAACATGATGTGATTTACATGTTATATGCTGTTTAATGATAAACTTTTGTTTTACAGGGGTGCTCAAACTCCTGTTTCTCTATGTATTACTGCACTGAAAACATTGTCCACAGGGAAAATTAGCTTCCTTGAGGGGCCCAATAAAATTGTTTGGCTTGTGGTTTAGACATCTGATGTACTGTATGTAAAAGTTTGTCCCTTATAGTCTTATTCTTTTTGATGTAATTAAAGGTCTTTCTATAAACCTTCTATTCTGTACCTCCCCTGCCTGTAAAATATACCAGTTCTTCACTATAATCTTCTCTATTTTTTGCTCAAATGACTATAGGCTATGAAAACACTGTTCTATTCTTCATGTCTGTTCCTTCTCTAGTTTGCAGTGCTTCCTTTTGTGCCATTCCGCTACTTCTGTCTTAACTTTAACTATATTCTCAATCGTATACCTCCTCCTTTGAAACCTCTCTGTCATCCTATTTGCGTCCTGTTCATACTCATCATCTCTACTGTTATTTCTCCTTGCTCTTGTTAATTGTGACTTAGGTACACTCTCTTTAAGTTTAGGATCATGATAACTCTGATAATATAGAATTGTATTCCTATCCATCTCCTTGAGATAATGTTTTGTTTCCAACCCATTTTCTCCTTTAAAGATCATCAAATCCAGGAATGCTATTTGGTCCATATTGGCTTCCATGGAAAATACTATGTTTTGATTCCTGCTATTCAAGTACTCTAGAAATCTATCAAGGTCATCCCTTGTTCCTTCCCATAATAACAGCACATCATCTATAAAACATTTCCACCTGCTTATTTTTTCCTTAAATGAGTTGACTCCATCATCCAATATATGTATTTTTCATAATACCACATAAACAAATTGGCATAAGAGGAGCCATCATACTCTCCATTGCTGTACCATGAATTTGTAACTAAAAATAATTTTCAAAATGGAAATAATTTTTATTCAGAATCAAATCAGCTAATCCTAATAAAAATCCTGTCTCAAGGAATTGTTCTTCTCTCTTTCTCAATGCTATCTCAAGGGAGATGCTACCTGTTGATGGGTAGAACGATGGCTAAGTAATAGATCACAGCAAGTAAAGATTCAAGGGTATCTCTCTGCTATAAATGGTGTATGGAGTGGGGTTCCTGGGGTCAGTTTTGGGCCCATTACTGTTTTGCATATTTATAAGCAATCTGAAATTATTAAGTAATAATAGACTAATTAAATTTGCAGACGATGTTAAGGTTGGAGCAGTGGTAAATCGTTGATGAGAGACTAATTTTTGGCCAGGATTTGTTATATATTATTGACTGGGCAAAAAAAATGGAATAACATTTAATAAAGATAAATGTACCATCATGTATTTCAGAAGACACAACATAAATCAGAGCTACTATATGCAAGATCTGAAGCTTAGGGTATCGGAATATGAGAAAGATCTGGGCATTTATGTCCAAAATGATTTAAGAAATGAAGTAAATGGTAGACAATCATCAAACAAAGCAATGCAGATTGTTGGTTGTATTAGGAGAGGTTTTCAATCAAGGAGTAGAGAGGTTTTGATGCCATTGTATAAACATCTGGTGAGGCCTATATTGGATTATTGCTCAACAGTTGCAGGTCCTTTATTGATGAGGGATATTAAATTAATGGAAAGACCACAGAGATCCCTACAAGGTTGATTTCAGGTTGTAAGAAAGAGTCTTATGAGACTAGATTGGAAATACTGGGTTTGTGGTCTTTGGAGAGTAGAAGGGCAAGAGGAGATCTATTACTATTATATAAATCTCTGAAGGATCATGGTATTAGAGCAGAGTTGGGACTGGTGTATAAGGAAAGGATCTATCATTTGAGAAGGCACGATAGGCAATTGGGTGAAGAACTAAGTAGGACTGAGTTAAGGAAGAGGTGTTTTAAGTGTCGAACAATAAGGACATGGAATGGACTGCCCCAGGAGGTGGTGGAGGCAGAAAGTTTAGATTGTTTTAAGCAGAGATTGGACAAGTATCTAGAAGAAGTTGGTGGCATCTGCCACTACCACTGGTGTGAAGAAAATCTCTATGGGACTTGCCTTCTGATTTTCTTATTCATCCAGTATGAAATCCAGTATGAACCTTCCTCATGGGGTATACTCATATATAAATCTTTGACATCTAAAGATACAAGCCACAAACCCTGTATAGCCTCTTGATTTTCATTAATTTCATGAATGAACTTAATAATGTGACTCTTGTCTTTGATGTATGTCTCCATTGTTTTCACCTCCCCTGTATATGGATGTCTATATATTTAGACAACGGTTCTAAATCAAATCCATTCCTGATACTATTGGTCTTCCTGGTGGTTTTATGGGATCTTTATGAACCTTGGGTAATATATAGAAACAAGGAGTCCTAGGTTTTCCATTAATAAACATTTCCTTTTCTATTATTGTACACCATCTCTGATCTACTGCATGCTCCAAAACTCTCTGATGTCTGTCTCTATTTCTACAGTTGGGTCAGATTCAAGTTTCTCATATTTATTATCATTTCCAGTTGTCTAATACATTCTGCCTTATAGTCTGAATAATTTAATATAACAAAACCCCCTTGTCAGCTGGTTTCATTATTATAGATTTGTCCTGTTCCAAATTTTAAAGCCTCTCTTTCCTTTTTTAACATTATTAAACTTAGTGGACAGTGACTTTCTATCTACCATTTCCCTCACCTATTTTCTACCTCTTTTATATGTTTTCCACATGTCTCTACCTCGAAGGCATAAAATCTGATTTTATTCCCAAGGTCTTTTTTTTAATGCCTGTTTCCTAGTAGGAGCCTCTTCTGGCTTATCTCTAAACCAGTCAGCCAATCTCAACTTTCTATACAATTTTTGTAAATCTATCTCTAATTCAAAAGGATCCAAATTTTCAATAGGGAGAAGGAAAGTCCCTTATTAAGTATCCTAATTTCCACATCTGTAATCAGTTTATTACTCAAATTAAAGACAGCTATAGGTTCCACTGTCTCCCCTGACTGGTGAAGCTTGTGCCTCTGTCTCTTTCTCTCCCTCAATGATAGGGCATGCCATTCCAACCTTATGTCTTTTTGTTCCAAATGATAGATTTTATTCATTAATGATTTTCTTTTATTTGTCTCCATCCAGGCCTTATCCCTACTCAATAATCCTAAAATCTGTGCTTGTTCCTCTGCTGTAAAATGATAAGTTAATAAAAGTGCCCTCAGCTGCTTGTTGGAATTCTTGAAAAGGCTCCTGTCTAACATGTGAGGTCCGGCTCCTCTGTAACATTCATTTTATCTATTTTTTATCAACCAATAGGAATTTTCCTCAAGAGAAATAGATGGACAGCAACCATAACATGTAATTTAAACCCAATATAAAAGTCCAAAAAGAGTAAGGCAGGAGAGGAGAAAAAAGAATCGGGAGGGGAGAAAGACAGACCAGAGCAAAACAAACAAAATTCACAAACAGCTGTGGGCACTTTATTAACTTATCATTTTACAGCAGAGGAACAAGCACAGATTTTAGGATTATTGAGTAGGATAAAGCCTGAATGGAGACAATAAATGAAAAATCATTAATGAATAAAATATATGATTTGGAACAAAAGGACATAAGGTCGGAATGGCATGCCCTATCATTGGATGAATATATATATAAAAAGGATCCCAAGGGGATTGAGGTGGTTGTAGAACCAAATCTAGACTTCATGACTCTAAAACTTAATGAGAAATGGACAGGCATTTGGAATAAATGTTCTATAGACTTTATGTTGGCACTCATTGATGCAATTGTGGATGAGAGAAATAGATTGACAGCAGAAATCCAAGGTGTTAAAGATGAATACAAAGCATGAGTACAACATCAAAAGTTTACAACAACATTAGAAAAATCAAGAAGGATTAGGGAGTATGAGAAATATATTAAACAGCAAAAATTAAGAAATTCAAATGGGTTATTATTAATTCTAGAGATAACAAAGTCTATAGTTGGCTTTTGAAATCAGGGGTATATGGTAATTACCAACACCCACAAGAACAACATGATTATCAAACTGACTCTGATAGTGGAGATAGTTATATGACAAATGCATATGAAAGACAAGGAGAAGAGATAATGAGGGTTCTTTTTAGAAAGGGACCAATACCCTTCAGGGTAAATAGAATACAGAATGCAACAGGAACTCACTATGGACAGGGAATATAGCAGATACAAATTAAGGGACAGAGACTGGCAAGGAAGGACATGATACAGATCACCTTTTGGAAACCAGAGAGGAGGGGGTGGAGGAGGTGGAAGAGGAGGAGAAGAGGGACAGGAAGAGGCAGAGGTGCTGGCATCAGCAGTCAGGAAGACAGGAACCTATAGCTGTCTTTAATTTGAGTAATAAACCGATTACAGATGTGGAAATTAGGATACTTAATAAGGGACTTTCCTTCTCCCTATTGAAAATTTGGATCCTTTTGAATTAGAGATAGATTTATAAAAATTATAGAAAGTTGAGATTGACTGACTGGTTTAGAGATAAACCAGAAGAAGCTCATACAAAGAAACAGGCATTAAAAGAACTTGGGAATAAAATCAGATGTTATGCCTCATAGAGGCAGAGACATAGTGGAAACATACATAAAGGTGGTAGGAAAACAGGTGAGAGAAATGATAGATAGAGAGCTTTTGACTCCAATTTAATAATGTTACAAAAGGGAAAGAGAAGCTTTAAGAAATTTGGAACAGGACAAATCTTAAATAGTAAATCCAGCTGACAAGAGGGGAGGTATTGTTATATTAAACTATTCATACTATAAGGCAGAATGTATTAGACAACTGGGAAATGATAATAAATATGAGAAACTTGAATCTGACCCAACTGTAGAAATAGAGACAGACATCAGAGAGTTTTTGGAGCATGCAGTAGATCAGAGATGGTGTACAATAATAGAAAAGGAAATGTTTATTAATGGAAAACCTAGGACTCCTTGTTTCTATATATTACCCAAGGTTCATAAAGATCCCATAAAACCACCAGGAAGACCAATAGTATCAGGAATGGATTTGATTTTAGAACCGTTGTCTAAATATATAGACATCCATATACAGGGAGGTGAAAACAATGGAGACATACATCAAAGACAAGAGTCACATTATAGAATTCATTCATGAATTTAATGAAAATCAAGAGGCTATACAGGGTTTGTGGCTTGTATCTTTAAATGTCAAAGATTTATATACAAGTATACCCATGAGGAAGGTCGGGTCTCCCTTGAGATAGCATTGAGAAATAGAGAAGAACAATTCCTGAGACAAGATTTTATTAGGATTAGCAGATTTGGTTCTGAATAAAAAATTATTTCTGTTTTGAAAATGATTTTTATTTACAAAGTCATGGTATGGCAATGGGGAGTATGATGGTTCCTCTTATGCCAATTTGTTTATGTGGCATTATGAAAAATACATACAGTATATTGGATGAGGAGTCAACTCATTTAAGGAAAACATAAGGGGTGGAAATATTTTATAGATGATGTGCCATTATTACTGGAAGGAACAAGGGATGACCTTGATAGATTTCTAGAGTACTTGAATAGCAGGAATCAAAACATAGTATTTTCCATGGAAGTCAATATGGACCAAATAGCATTCCTGGATTTGATGATCTTTAAGGAGAAAGTGGATTGGAAACAAACCTTTATCGCAGGAGACGGATAGGAATACAGTTCTACATTATCAGAGTTATCATGATCCTAAACTTAAAGAGGTATACCTAAGTCACAGTTAATAAGAGCAAAGAGAAATAACAGTAGAGATGATGAGCATGAACAGGAAGCAAATAGGATGACAGAGAGGTTTCAAGGAGGGTATAACATCGAGAATATAGTTAAAGCTAAGACAGAAGTAGTGGGAATGGCACAAAAGGAAGCACTGCAAACTAGAGAAGGAACAGACATGAAGAATAGAATAGTGTTTTCACAGCCTATAGTCATTTGGGCAAAAAAAATGGAGAAAATTATAATGGAGAACTGGTATATTTTACAGGCAGGGAGGTACAGAATAGATTTGTAGAAAGACCTTTAATTACATCAAAAGAATAAGACTGTAAGGGACAAACTTGTACATACAGTACATCAGATGTCTAAACCACAAGCCAAACAATTTTATTGGGTCCCCTCAAGGAATGGAATTTTCCTGTGGACAATGTTTTCAGTGTAGTAAACGTCGAAAACAGGAGTTGAGCACCACTATTCAAACAAAAAGTTTATCATTAAACAGCATATAGCATTAAAATTTCATCATGTTGTGTATATTTTAAGATGTTTGTGTGATAAACTTTATGTAGGAAAAATGTAAAGGAATTACAGTGCGTATAAGTGAACATAAGAGTGATATACGACTGAAAAATCAAAATTCGTCAGTAGCAAAACACTTTAACCAAATGGATCATACAGCAGCCTCTTTAAGGTTTTGGGGTTTGGAGTTAGTATAGGGGCAATATAACTTGGGATGATTTGCTCCTTAAAAGAGAGGTATTTTGATTTATAATATGAACTGTTTAAACCCAAGAATTGGACTAAATGAAACTTGTGACTGGCATTTATAATGGAAATAAATGAGCCCCTAACCTGAAGTACATCTCTGTCATGGAAGATTTTTGAAAATATGTATATGGGAAATACTGAACTGATGTCTGACTCAATCACAGAGGGGTCTTTGAAGGTGGGGAAGATGAGAAATTGAAAATAAGAAGAGTTATATAAATTGAAAAGAAATGGTATAAAAATGATGATAAATAATAAGATATGTATATTTATTTGTATATGATTATTTTGTGTAATTTTGTATGTATAGAACAAATTAGTAGCATGATAAGGTGGAAGTAATGGTAATATTGTGGAGATCAAACAATTCCTTTCATGAGTAATTCCCATTGGCCATGAAAGTTTAGATGAAATTCCCATTAAGGCCATTAAATTATGATTCATATAGGCTTTAGTTTTAATAAAAGAAAATATATTTAAAATAGGACTAAAAAAGTCTGAATGGAGATAGATGAGTATGAAAAATAAAAGAAATGGTATATAGGTGGGGGTGAACCACAATTTCTTTAGTGTTTCCAGTCTTTCATTTGTCCATGCAAGGTTCCACTAAACTATATAACTGAGGGATAGATCTTATATAGAGTATTTGAAAGTAGGTAAATTTGTTTGAGGAATTTAAATTTTTGTAATCTAAAGGAAACTGGATTAAAATATGGTTAAGAATGAGAAGCAAACCCAGAGCCTTCAGGGTGGATATTGGTGCACTGGTCAGTGTAGGGCTATTTTGAGACATGGAATTAGAATAAAAAGCATCTGGTTAATTAAAGCATTGACAAATCTCTTTGGGAAAGGTAATTTAAGAGGCATTATGACATTCCTCCAACCGTACACTTGCGACTATAAAAACATGCACATTGGCTGCATCTGGTTAATTGCCAAATCAGGAAGAGAACGACTGAAACTGTGTAGAAGTGAGCTTTAAAATAAAAATGTTTGCTAATGATTTGAATATATACTATTCTTTAATGTAGTTCTTAAAGAAATACTGAAATGTGCTCTGTTTCCATTGTCTATAAGGATGCTTACGAAATGAAGGAACAGAGCTTTAAATGAGAGACAGAAACTTTTTTGTGAATAAAGTAACTGAATGAAGGTAGGCTGTTTTAAGTTCTAAAACTAAGTTACAGAATTGAAAAATAGCCATTTTAAAACATGAAGTTGGACTAATGGGGAAATTTGTAGGTTTATTCATTGTGAATGAAATATTATTTGATTAATGAAATGAGGTGAGAAACTTAAGATGAGCAGAAAATTTGAGAGAGGGGCCGGATATTTAAACTGCTCCCAAAATGTGCGCAACAGCAGGAGGAAGCACAATTCAATTGCGCATATGCGCAACAGATGCGATATTCAAACATGGAGCAAAACAAATTGCAAGCAACAACGCCTGAATATCACACAAACTGCGCCATAGCGCAACCAGGAAGGGGAACCTGAGCAGAAGGTTACGCCTATAGCGCAACAAGGCTAGCCCAGCTGAGCAGTCCAGAGGTGCCATACTGCAAGCAGAGCCCCCCCACCCCCAGCAGAGCAATGGAACTGCACAACCAGGGAGGCAGGCTGGGGCCCACCACCAGCCATGCCACACATGGGCATAGGAACACACTGCAGAACCAATCAAGACACCTGCACACCAAGCACAGCATCACTGGGGTGGGACAGATGATCCACTGGCCCATGGGGACAAGCCAGCAAAAACACAGCAGGGCCATGACGCTCCAGCACAACCACTGGCAGGCTGAGACTGCCACACACAGGGGTTGACAACCACAGTGCACATCAGCCCCCGTCTGCACAGCACACTCTGCACCGTGACCCCAAGACACACCCATGTGCAGTGACTGTCACTGCAGGAAACACCATGCATCCCCCCGCACACATCAACCTCGTGTAGCATAGAACCATACAAGCCAGACCCACCCTGTGCACCCAGCAGTGGGCGGCAGCAGATGGCAAGACCGACAGAAAGTCACTGCCACACTGGAGACACCTCCCCATGCACACACACACACACACACACACACACATACCCAGGGCCATACCACCCCAGATGGCATGCACACCACTGCAACTGAGCAACCATATCCAGCTGCAAATCAGAGACCACCACAGTATTCATAACAAAATAGATATATATTTAAAAATGGAAAGTAGAACAAGAACAACAACAAAACTATTTACAAGAGCGGGGGGTAGGGGTACAAGGTAGGGGGTGCGGATGAACAACTTGGAGAGGGAAGCAGAGTGGGAGGGATGGGTGTGAAGTGGGAAGGGGAAGCAGGTCCAAGGCCCAGCAGGCTGGTCCTCTGCTGCCTGGTGCCGTCTCGCTGCTGTGCCTCCTCCGGAGCCCATGGCGCTGGATGTCATGGAGGATGTCACGGTTCTCCAGGGACACCTGGGTCAGCTGGTGCAGTGCCCTCGATCCTGTGGAGCACGATGAGGCCCTAGGAAAGGGAACACAGTCAATGGCTGTGACTGTCCACAACCCTGAACACCACCCAACCTGCAAGGCATATAGCCCAATGTCCCACACCTGTGATGGTATGCACCCACCCACAGTGACCATGCACATGACAAGCCCAACCAGGCGGCAACAGCTATGTGCACCACTGCACACACACTGCCCATGTCCATCACAGCACAAACAAGGCTGTCAAGTGACGTGGCAATGTGGTGGGATGCCAGTTCCACAGCCATGTGCTCAGTGCATGCATGGACCACCAGTGACGACACACAGACGTGCAGTGACACTGGACAGTGATGACTGTCGCCTGTGTCATGCATGGTTGTGTTGTCCATGGCTGGTGGTCATGCACCCCCTCCAGCATGCAATAGCATCCATGATGTAATGATACTCACACTCCGAAGCAGCTGTGGCTGCTGCTGCTGCTGCTGCTGCTGTGGCCCACCCCTCGCAGCACCACCGCCTGCCACCTGGGCCCTACCATGGCCCTCCTCATCCCGTGCCTTCATCCTCTCTGCCCAGCCTGTGGGAGACAAATGTTGAGAAAACATCAGTGTGACTCCAAGCAGACTGCCCCTGCCCCAGTGAGTGTGCCTGCCCACAGCCAGACCCATGCATCTCACACCTGCACACACTGACACAGCCAACCATGGCAGAGCCATCCCCATGCACAGCCACCAAACACACTAACACCCCTACGGAGAATACAGGTGCATAGATGGTACACCCACCTGGCCTGAGCTGCAACGCCCTCCTGGCACATGACCGCAGGCGTTGCAGCACATCTGGCTCCCTCCTGCAGAGGTCACTGAACCTGTGCCGGCACTGCTCGGCAGACCAGCTGCCCTGTGACCCTCACCAGGTCAGTGGCCACCTGCAGCCAGACCTGAGTCGCGAGCCATCGTGAGGGCTCCTCCCCACAGTGCCCCATAGTGGGGCTCAACCAGGAGCCACCAGGTTGGCCACCTCCACTGGGCTCCATTGGGGCGGCTCTTCTGCGTGCCATGGTTGGAGTTTTACAGCAGGCAGTATGGCGCCCTGCATCGCAGCAACCCCGTGGAAATGTTGCACAATAGACCACCATAGGTTCCAATCACGCTGTTTGTACAGCGCCGTCGAGTTCACATAAGCGCTGTCACCAAACAGCACAATAGGGCCGTACATGGCAGCGAACAGCGCCAGGGGGCAAGGTTGGACACCAGGTCAGGGGTCTATGATGCAGAGCCACGCCTAGCGCCATCTGATGTCTCGCATCCCGCGGACCGATCACCTGCGTGCCAGTGCCACAGTGGACTATTGCTGCGCGAGTAGTGCCACAGTGCCATATGGTGCCCAGTGCTGTAGCGCCACTGGCACAATGGTGGCCATGGCCTGAATGCCGATCGTGCACAGCGTCATCAGCGCGGCAGACACCTTCGTAAGCTACCTGGGCATGCACAATGCAGTGTACCACACAGTCACAGATCTGTGCCATTGGCTCCAGCCAGCTCAACTGTATTGCGAAAAGCGCAATGGCGCGATATTCAGCCGACACATGCAAATCATCTGATCAGCCATTCAAAGGTGCAGTGGCGCGATTTGCATCTCATTACAGTTGTTCCTCCTAATTTGCATGCATTGCACTATAAATGTGAGACATTGGGCTGCGCTGGCCAGATTCGGTTACTGCAGGTGAGAGGTGGGTTGCATGCTGTGGGATGTTCTGGACAATGGGCATGGGATAACGCTGTAGACTGCACAGTGACAGGTGTCCACTTCCACCCATACAGTCGCCATGACCGAGCAGAACCAAGGTGAGGGAGATGGTGGGCAAAGGAGGAGGAGGCCCAACTTCACCATGGCAGAGACAGAGGCCTCTTCCAGGCCTACCTGGAGGAGTCACTACTGAGTGGACGGGGCACCCCTCAGGCCCGTGCGTCTGCATGGGAGGGATAGCCTGGGCAGTGAACCTGCAGAGCCACCAGGCTCCGTGCAGGAATGAAAAGAAGATTGGGACAGACCACAGGAGGGTGAAGGAGAAGGTAGCAGCCCTCAGGGCGGCACGTGCTGACACTGGCGGGGCCAGCCAGCGGTGGTGGAGCTGACCCGGCTGAGGACCGACTGGCTGCATCAATGCAGCGCGAGTGCTAATGAGGCGTACCAGGAGGTGGATTCCAGACAGGTGGAAGCCCATCACTGCAGGTATGACATGGTGGTGGTGGTGTTGGGGGAAGGTTGTTCACATGCACTCACATGTCTCTCTTTCTGTTACAGATCCTGTTTTTCTTCAGGGATGGTGGTGGTGGGTCCAGGCAGTGAGGATGACCTGCTGGACATGGAGGAGGTCCATCCACCTCTGTCACCAGCCAGCATGCACTGCACCAGCATGCACGCTGGGCTGCCAACTCTGGTGTCGGTGAGTCGGGTGTGGGGGTGCACAGCCTGTGTCTCAGCAGTCTGGCATGCAAGCATGCCAGCACGCTGTGACTGTGGCTATGTACGTACCTGCACCAATGATGATCAAGGACTGCAATGGGCAGTGACATGTGTGTGTCCCATGCGGACACACAGCAGGCCAACACGTGCCCCTGGGCCTTGCTGGTTCCAACTTGTGTGCCAGCATGTTGGCACAGTCCCAGGCTGTGCCTGTCAGCACCAGTGGGGCAGCACGGTGGCTGTGCAGGTGTCTGGTACTGTGCGGCCACAGCAGTGGAATGAATGGTCCCTGGGGCACAGCGGTTGGAGGCAGCAGCAGCAGCAGTCACCCACCACGTCTGGGGTACAGTGTCCAGCGGTGGCACATGCCCGCCGCCTTTGATCGCCCATTCCTGGTCCTGGCGAACAGTGCCCATCCTCAAGGGGTGTTGAGCATCAGGACCTTCCACACCTTGGGGACAGGATGCCGTTGTGGCAGAGTACCCATTTGAAGAACACCCACCTGCTGGGGAATCAGTACAGCAACAAAGGTGGGTTGCAACATCTGTGGAGGCACTGTGTGCGGCTGTGGAGCGGCACAGCAGGGACTGTGCTCTGGACCGTTGAGATGGTCCATATGCGGATGGATGTGACCGCTGCCATTGACAGAGCAGACCCAGGCATTGGTCGCTGTCGTGGCTGCATTGAGCACATGCAGGTGCTCTGTACTCGCCCGCCCCACAGTCGTTCTCCACCCGTTCCGGCGTCATCGACACCAAGCCTGTCGGCGCGGGTTCCTGTGGGCATCCCAAGCACCCCTGGTGCAGGTATGTTGGCATCCTACAGACCCCACTGCGGACAAGGTCACGATCAGCAGTGGGACCCCTGATGGTCCATCGGTGCCACCCCATGTAGCCCTGCTCAGCCTGACAGTGCTGTTGGGTCGCGGCGGGAGCCACCTGTGCATCTGCGGTGGCTGTGGAATGGTGCAACATGACTGACCTGTCTCCCAGTGTGGGCCCTGTCTGGTGCTGCCCTGTGCGCACTGTGCGTCATGGTGGGCAGTGCACTGGTGGGTGCCCTGCCATCACGCCGACATACAGACCACCTGCACACCATCCCGACTGCTGTCCACAGGTGCGTGTGCATTATGATGCCTGCATTGTACTGTGCACCAAGGTGCAAGGTGCCCATCATCTGACACACGTGCTTGGACAGTACAGGTGGTGGGTGTGGTCTGTGGATCTGTGTGTTTGCCATGTCTGTTCCTGCTCTGCTGTGCACCTGCCCATGTACACTTTGTGCCTGGTGTGCTTGTGTGTGTGTGTGTCCATATGACTGTTCACCCCTCCCTGATGGTGTGTTTGTGTGCCTGGTCCCTTCCACCCCTTGCTGTCATGCACCCTGGTGTGTTACTCTGTGTGCCTGTGGGTTGCGCCAGGACAGTGTTGTTTGCACATGGCCCCTTGACTTACCTGTGTTGTGCATAATGCTCCTCCGTGATGGTGTCCTGGTGCAGCTGGGCCTGCCGGATCAGTCAGGGGTCCCGCCATCCAAGGGGGCTGCTCATCACCATCAACACCGGTGCTGCTGGCATCCCCATCGCTGTCCCCCTCTTCAACCTGTGGCTATCCCACAGTCATTGGCCATGTTGTGCAGGATACAACAGGCCAGGAATATAACACAAGCCTTTGAGGGGCTGTACTGTAGGCACCACCGGAGGTGTCTAGGCATCGAGGCGTGCCTTAAGCATCCCAAACACCGGCTCAATGATGTTGCGTGTGGCATGCGTGCCTCATATAACATTGCTGCGATGGAGTCAAGAGGCGCGGTATGGTGTGAGCAGCTAGGGATGGAGTGGGTATCCGCTGTCACCTGTGTGGAGATAGTGGAGATCAGTCTCATGTTCAGGTCCATATTGCCCATATCCCTGTGTGCCAGTACCATGGCACCTGTGGCATTCCCACCCTTGCCCTGAGTATGCATTTCCTACATGTGTACTCACCCACTAGATGGCCTGTGGGATGTCCCCACTCTTGAATCGATGGCACAGTGCGGACTGATGCCATATAAAGGCATCATGTGCTCCACCAGGGTGTGGCACAGACATTGATTATACGCCCAGTGGCATCACACACCACCTGGCAGTTGACACTGGGAAGCCCTTTCTATTCCTATATGCGGCCCCATCAGGGCCAGGTGGCGTGTGAATGGCCACATGGGTGCAGTCTATGGCCCCTTGCACGCCAGGCATACGTGCTACCCTGTGGAATGCCTGCATGTTTGCTGTCGCTCTGCAGCAGTGCTGGGGAAATGGATGTGCTCCGCGGCATGTGGCAGCAGTGTGCTGAGGAATTGGGTGAGGATGCATGATGTGGCCAACTGTGTGATGCCTGTGGTGTCCCTGTTGGCCTCTGGAAAGTGCCAGTGGTGAGCAGGCACATGTAGGCTGTCACCTTGGTCTCCACTGACAGAGCATGACTCTGTCGTGAGGGTGCCTGCATCACATCACTGCACAGCTCACAGATCCACCTCATTATTGCCCTGTTCAGGCGGTACCGGCCTGATCTCTACATCTGTGTACAACTCCACAGCTGATCACGGGCCACAGTGCTACCTGTTGGGAAAGCGTACACCGGCCAGGCCCATCCACGCCATGTCCCCCTGCACCTTGCATTCTCACCCCCTCATTACAGCTTCCATGGGAAGCTGTCTGTCCATCTCCTGGCTTGTGCCCCGGCTGATGTTGCTTTGTTACCCCCGCTGTCCTGACAGCTACTTCACTGCACTGGCACCCCCCCTGGCTCTGCAGCCTATGGCCCACTGCTTCCCTTGCCTGCCCTGGCCTGTCACTGTCTGTCTTTCTCTCTCTCTTCCCACTTGGCATCCCTGTGGCGTTCTTGCTCCTCTTCCTTGAGCCTTTTTATTTTGCTCATTTCTGCTGGTGTGCAACTTCGGCTGTTCCGCTGTGCGCATGCATAGAATCTTTGGATACTCTTTATGCATGGATCCACCTTCCGGTTGTGCATGCTGTCATTTGCATGCGCTGTTGCTCAGCATGTTTTGGTGGTGCAACTGCCTCCTGCTGAATATCGCAGAATGGTGCACTTTCTTGACTTGCACAGGCGAACTCATTAAGCATGGCGCAACCCTTTGAATATCCCACCAAGGTGTTTAAATTTATTTATTTAATTTATTTATTATGATTATGATTACTTATGATTTATTATAAATTTATGCCATCTCCACTATGCATGAGGTTAAATGAGGTAACATTATTAAAGACAGGCCAGAGGAATTGAGTATCTGCAGAAAGAAATTAAAACTGAATTTTACACTTACACTATTTCAGGTTTTTGTCTGAATGGATTTACAAGAAGCATTTGTTTAAGACACTACGTAAATAAAGATGAAAATAAGGTATGCTGCTTTTTATAGTTTTACTAATTAAAAATTGTAGTATTTAAATAAGTGACTTAAAAGGCTAATGTTTGTTGTAATATTTATGACATGTAATGACTATGTATATGTGTTTTCTAAAAAAATATATTATGACTAAGTGATTGATAATATGGTGGTGGAAGTGTAATTGAAAGTGTTGGAAGGAAGAATATTTTAATGATTTGTATTTTGATATGTTGTTATATGTTTTTGTCTAGAAAAACGACATTGTATATGAGGCCTGAAGAAGTGGTGTTTTGGCTATGAATCTGTTGCCCAGGACTTTAGTGTGAACTTTTAAAAATAAAGAGCTGTTTTTGTCAATTAAAAATTGTGTAATTTGTGGAGTTTATCCTATTTTTTGTAGATTCCTTTATCTCTCCCTAACGAACTCTCCAGGCTTACCCACTGGCTGGTCCTCTCTACTGCCGCTATGCCTCCTGTCATCTTCAAAGACATTATGACTCTCCAGGGACATGGGCCTTACAGCCCCAGAGATCGAATGGACAGTGACTGGAGACAAGCATTAGGCGTGTGGTGGCAACACTGTGAGGAAGCCATCGACTATCAGCAGGAGAAGGTTTTCTCCTCTTGTTACCCTCTACCCTCCTCCCATGTGTGGTGCATGTCCTGACTTCTCGGCACATGGACACCCTGCCAGCATCAGGCCACGCCTATATATGCAGCTCAGCACTCTGCAGTGCCCCAGTCTCCACCAGGGTCCACCAGAGTGCTGAAATTCCCAACACCCTTCCCTGGGATAGAGGAGCAGCCCAGTGGGTGCTCAATCTGATCCCTCCTGCCAACCCCTGACATCCAAGCTCACTCCTAAACCCGGGTTGCCGGCATGGCGAGGTGTGGTGCCTCGCCTCAACCCTCAGCATCACGGGCTGGGTGAGTTTATCCTATGTTATGAAGTTGTTTGGATGTTCTATTTTGCTATGTAGGATGACCCAATGATTTATATATACAGAAAAAGGAAGGCAACCTAAACCAATATACTGTTAAATGGATATTGAATGCTCCCTGTGTTTGCATAATGGTTTGGATATTAAGTCCCTCCCTTATATCCTGAGGAGGAAACTTCCTCCACCCCTACAGACTCCCTCTGGAAGTGTCCCTACAGGTTCACCTGCAGCTCTGCTCTTTTTAAAGTCTGTCCATATAAAGACATATGAAAGCCATAGTTTGGGAATCCTAATTTCTGCATAGCTGGACAGCTTCTGTCCGAGAAGTTTTGGCCCGGCATGGGTGCAATCGGTTGGTGATCTTACCTTCAACCAAAATCTGTTATCCTTCCAAGATGTCTGTGTCAAATATCACTAGCCCACCTCCTCGTGTTTCGATATTTCCAAGTTTCACATACACTTCTGCAATACTTTGGCAGTGGTCTATGGCTTAGTCCATTAGGTATCTCAGTTCTCTCTCATATATCAGGCTCCTGTTTCACATCAACATGTCATATTACTACCAAGCACTAAAGGATTTCCTGGCTACCAATGAAGGGCCAAGAGTTCATTGCTAGGACCACTCCCTCACATCATCTGATACTCCCAGGAAATGGACAACTATCTGAAACACCTTTATAAATTTATCAAGTGGGACAAATTCTGTTTTATGCAGTTTAATATTATTCACAACCTGTACTATACCCCTGTTCATCTGCATAGAATGGGTAGACTCCTGATGACCTCTGTTCCAGATGGTAAATAACCTGGCAAGTTGCTCCTTATTCTATGGTCTTGTGAGGCAGTGGCCCCATTCTGGAATTCAATTTGAGCCCATCTAGAGCCCCTCTTAGGATTGTCTAATGCTTTCCTCCCTGAAATATGTATTTTGGGGACTATACCTATGCTCTGGCTGGGAATCAGAGACCACATGTAGCCTTAATTTCCATATGTGCAAAGAAAGTTACCCTTGACATTGGCTTGACCAGGGATACCCGATATCTTGAGTGGCACAAGGAGATATTATTTGCCCTGCAACTGATTGCCTTATTGCCAGTATGGCTGACCGACTCTCACATTACCAATGTAATTGGGAACCACTGCAGGTTCTAATGACGATCTGAGCATTCCTATTAATATACAGATGCCTTTTTCCTGGCAGTTGAGATAATTACACCTTGTTGCATTCTTCTGGGCACCCTCTGGTGGTGGGCAGGGAGGATGGGAGGGAGGATTGGGGGTGGTGGTGTGGGGAGGTGATGTGAGATTTTATCTAAATTGTACCCATTTGGTCTTATTCTAGTATCTGTAATTGTTGACTATTGTAGCCATAATCTGTTAACTTATTTGGAATATTGTTCCTTTTTGGTGTGCTAATAAAGTTTATTTAATTTGAAAAAAAAGATGTACTGTATATGCAACACACAAGAAAGTGCACATTCAATGAAACAGAAAATGGTACATTGTTACATTTGAAAAAGATTCATAATAACTTTGAACACATATTTGCAGAATATTTAGGAAAGAACATTGTTTAACCAGGAGTAGCACACTAAGCTGAAACTTGTTTCCAGATGCGACCTGGGAGCACAAGGAAGTTAATTGACTTGCTCAGGGTCACACAGTATGCACCTAGGCAGCTGTGGGATTCAAACCAGGTCTCCAGATCTGCAGCTCAGAGCCTTAACCCACTGTGCTATACTGCCTCCTGGGGAAGGGTCAGGGAAAGGGAACATTGTTTAAACTATTTAAACAAGCAAATGGGGAGAGGGTACAGCACCCAGTACATCAAATGGGAAGAACACCCCTCCCCTCTCAGTTAGTGGTCAAGCAGGAGTTCACTCGTTTGTAGTTCATTTGCATCACCAGGTAAGGAAAAAGGTCCAGCTCCCCACACGACACAGGGGAAACGCCAGACCTCACCCAACAACTAACACACTGAAATCTGGCCAATGGAAAATCATGTACACAAATACTCATTCTGGAAACAAGATCCCAGACCTGCAGGCAATAATGACAGAGGCTAAACTGGACATTGTAGAAATTAACGAGATGTGGTTTACCAGTAACCACACTTGGGAGACTTCAGTACTGCTATGTACTGTTCAGAAGAAACTAAGGTGCAAAAAGGGTGGTGGAGTGGCCTTTATGTCAATGATAATATCAAAGCTACAGAAATTCAGAATATACACGTAAGGAGCCATAAGAACTGTGGGTCACCCTGGAAACAGAAATGGGACAGCCATATGAACTGGGTTGTATAGGCCTCCAGACCAGGGGAGGACATTGACACATTACTATTAGAAGAAAAACAAAACATGACAGCTAAAGAGGAGGTTCTGATAATGGGAGACTTCAACATGGCAGATACAGATTGATCAATACCTGCAGGAACATCTGCCAGAACTAGACACATGGTGGATTGCCTGCGGGGAGGGACTCAAACAACTGGTACAATAACCCGCAAGAGACAGGGCTATCCTAAATCTAGTACTGACTAACAGGGAAAGGATCTCAGATCTCCATGTAGAAGGTCACCTGGGGGCCAGTGACCATCACATGGTATGGTTCAACTTGGCCACTAGAACTAAATCATCCCATTCCAGGGCAAAAATATGAGACTTCAGAGGGCTGACTGATAAGATGGCCAACAGAGTTAAACTAGCACTGGCAAGAAGAAATACAGGTGAAGGGTACAGGCAAAGTGGGAAAGCATTAAGGATGCAGTACTTGAAGCAACATCCTATTGTGTTAGAGAGAAAGGAAGTGCAAAGAAGAAAGAAACCACTTTGGTTCTCTAAAACAGTATCAGATAAGGTCAGAACCAAAGGCTGGCCTTCAGGAAAATATAAGGAAGCAGCAGGATGAATATAGGAGGCATACCAAACTTCCCTAAGGGAAGCAGGGAAGGCTGTAAGGCAGGCAAAGGCCCAAACCAAGGAAACACTAGCACAAACAGTAAAAGAAGGTGACAAAACTTTCTATAGATACATTAGTGAAAGGAGAAAGTCCAGAGGGATATTGCTGAGATCAAAGGGGATAAGGGGCATGTGAGGAGGAAGACAATGTAAAGCATCTTCCTAAATAGATACTTCTGCTCAGTATTTACTGAAGAGAAGGTAGAGCAGGGCCTGCAGCTCAGCACCATGGACACAGGGGAGGATGTGTACTAGACCCTTCACAAAGAAAGGGTCCTACAAGCAATCCTCCGCTCGGCGATGAGGGTTGCTGGAGATTCCAAGGGTGAATTGAAATCTTCTGGTGCTAGAGCTTTTTATATGATGCTCCAACCCTTTGGAATCCTCTACCCTGTTGGTTACAAAGAGTGCACTTGTGGTGGATTTTAAAGGACTGAAACATTTTTTTGCAAAAGCCCTTCTTAGAGAATTGATCTGTTTATTTGATTTGATTATTAACTGTATTAAGTATTGTGGAATTTTATAATGATGGTTTGGACTGTTTTAAATTTTTGGCACCTTGAAATTAGAAAGGCCACTTATAAATAAAAATTATTATTATTATTTTAATAGCTCAATATGCTCAGGGTGGACAAGGCAAGGACCTGATGGCATACATCCCAAGATACTAAAGGAGATAAGGGTGGAACTAGCAGAGCCATTATCAGAACTGTTTAGTGAGTCTCTGAGCACAGGAGAAGGGCTCATGTGATCCCACTCCACAAGAGTGGTAGCAGGGAGGAGGCAGAAACTACAGGCCAGTCAGTCTTCACCTCAGTAGTGGGCAAGATTAGGAGGCACTCCTTAAGGAAAGGCTGGTGCAATACCTGGAATACATAGGAGCACAGGATCCAAGACAGCATGGGTTTACAAAGGAAGGTCCTATCAAACTAATCTCATAGATTTCTTTGACTGGGTAACCAGAGTGGTGGACCAAGGGAGCAGTTGATGTCATCTGTCTTGACTTCAGCAAAGCTTTCAATACTGTTCCACATAGAAGATTGATTAATAAGCTGGGTAGGCTTGGGGTGGGTCAGAAGTTGGTCAACTGGGTGGCAAACTGGTTGATGGGCAGAAAAAGAGTGGTGGTAAATGGTATACAAGTCAGAAGAGATGCAAGTCACAAGTGGGCAACTCAGGAATCAGTCCTGGGGCCAGTCCTCTTCAATATCTTCATCAGTGACATTGCAGATGGACTGGAGGATAAGGCTTGTCTGTTTGCAGATAACACAGAAGATCTGCAACAGAATAGATGATCAGATGGAGGGGCAGAATGAGAGAGATCTGGATAAACTAGCAAAATGGTCGGAAGGGTGGCAACTGGAGTTTAACGCAAAAGTGTAAGATCATGCACATAGGGAAGAGAAACCCTGAAACCACCTCTAGGTTGGGAGGGAGTTGCTGGCAGTCACAAGGGAAGAAAGAGACTTGGGCATCTTCATCACCGATAACCTGAAATCATCCAAACAGACCACTAAAGCAGTAGGTAGGGCTAGAGTACTGGAGGCCACACCTTGACAAGGCCATTAACCAAATTGAGGCATTCCAGAGAAGGGCAACAAAAATGATGCAGGGACTGTATCAGAAAAGATATGAGGATAGATTAACGGAGCTCAATATGTATACCCTAGAGCAAAGGAGGGAGGGACAGAGGTGATAAGATCGAAACATTCAAACACCTAGGCATTAACAAGGTGAAAGTGTCTAACATGTTTCAATATAGGAAAACTAGCAGGAGAAGCGGACACAGCATGAGATTAGAGAGAGGCCGATTAAGGGGTAATGTGAGGAAGTTCTTTATCACAGAAAGGGTGGTGGATGCATGGAATGGCCTACCTCAAGAAGTGGTGGATATGAATACAGTGAAGGGCTTCAAACAGACATGGGATAGGCATAAGGGAGCAATACAGATGAGTATGAATAGATAGGCCATTGACAGAGCAAAGGCCGATGGCACATTCATAATTCAGAAAAAGAAATGGGCAGACTGGATGGGCCTTGTGGTCCTTATCTGCCATCAACTTCTATGTTTCTATGTTTCAAAGCTGTTACAATTTTACCAAAATGTTATGAAAACATTTAGAATGTTTCAGCCTGATTGATCCTCAGTCAGATAAGAATATCAGACAAATGGTAACTGACAGTATTTCTGCTAGGATAAAAAATTCCCTAATGTACAGCAGCAGAAAATCTTTTATCTTTCTGCTGGAGGAGAGTATAGATATATTTTATAGTTGAATAAATTTAATCTATTTTGCAGTAAAACTTGTTAGCTACTTTCTTTGCTTGTTCGTGTGTGTGTGTGTTTTTTTCTTACTGGGCACAGTATACCAGCACCTTTCAAACTACAGTACAATGTCATATCTTGTTTCAAAACAAGCAATGAGCATGTTACTTTTTCCTGTTTCTGTCCTGTTCACTCCATCTGAGACTACTTGCCTTTGTGTTGCAGAAAGGTACTGCAGCATCTATAAAATGTGCACTCAGGGCAGACTGGTGGCACTGAGGGTTGGCGCTGGGCTTTTACCTCGCTCCATGCCGGCGACCCAGGTTCAGGATCAGACTCCGGGTCACTGGTGGGTCAGCAGGGGAGATAGACTGGAGTGTCCTATGACAGCTCGCCTTCTCCAGGAGGTACAGGTTGCCTCCAGCTCACTTGCCTCACTCAGGCGGAGGCTCAAGTACCATGCCTCACATATGGGAGGCTGGCCACACTACCAGCATAGATGTCAGGCATTGTGCCTTGATGTCAGGAGTCATACTCTGTATAGGGAGGTGGAAACGGAAAAAGCCTGCCACCTCTGGGAAGATGGAGAGACTGGGGCGTGCTCACGACTTTTCCTCCACCCAATCGAGCAAGCCAGGAGCAGACGACATGCAAGTTTCGGGGTCTGCCCTGCCTTGTCCCCAACCGGGGGTATAGCTGTGGTTCCATGGGGATTTGGGGCTTCGTTGGGTAGGATGGTAGGCAATGAGATGCTGGTTGTCTCCCTGAAGGGTCAGGGTGGCAGGCTGGGTAGGATATAAAATAATAATTACCAAAAAAAAATGTGCTCTCATCTTGACTTGGCAGTGCTAAAGGAATAATTAGCTGTCCTGTTGGTGACAGATGGAGTACCAGGAGTGTTGAGTAGTATACTTAGTGAATGTTGTTTTATGAAGTAATCTGAGTAAAGTATTTGTAAACACATCTTTGACTCACAGGTCCGTTGGGATAGAATCATGCAGAGGTTCAAATTTGTTATTAAATGAAGATGCTCCAAATGGGTCCCCATCCCCTTTTTGGAGTGGGGAGGCTGAATAAGATAGAATGACCTTTAATGTCAATACACACACTATATACAGCCTTTCTGACATGCAGAAAACAGCAAGCAAAGCTTAAATTGCAGTCTGTTGATGGATTTCCTATGCTTGCAGCTAATCTAACAGTGTGTGTGTGTGTGTGTGTGTGTGTGTGTGTGTGTGTGTGTGTTTGTAATCAAAATTATGGCATTCAGTTATAACTCCAAGTTTGGGGGTGGGGTTGGGGTGATGCAGAGTCAACCTAGCCTGCCAGAAAAACAAAACAAAACAAGGGTTTGTCAGACTGTTAAATTATTTGTACAATGTACTTGAAGAAAATAATTTAGAAACTTCATTGCAAATGAAATGTTTCTCTTCATACTTTATCTTTTGTGGATGAATAAGCTACAGATGTGATGCCACATAATGTATATATATATATATATATATATATATATATATATATATATATATATATATATATATATATATATATATATGTGTGTGTATATACTGTATATATATATATATATATATATATATATATATATATAACAATGTATGTTTAGGGATAAATCACAGTGTAAAAATGATATCTGAGCTGGCCAGTGAAGATAACATTATTATCTTCATGTTTCTAACGTCATACATTTATCTCCACGTTCCTATCGTCATCAGAATGAAACTGAAATTATCTCTTGCTGCTGTCTACTGCCGCTGTCTTGCTACCCCCATGCAGCACCCTCCCCCACGCAGCTGTCAATCTTCTGTGAAATTATCTGGTTGATCCTGCCATTATTTTCCACGAAATTCATAATTTAAATGCTTAGCTGGTTGATCCTGCCACTCTGAGCACTTTCACTTTCTTGTAACGTACTGAGGTTGGCGCTATTCTCACTGTTGGCGCTGTATTCTCTGAGGTGTTCTAGTAGTTGGAAATGTCAGAAAATGCTGTGCTTTATGCACAGCTTAGTATTCTTTCTTCAGTGAGTAAAGCTGTTGATGCACACAGGCTGAAGCGGAAGTGAATTTCTGACTTTGGAACAGTAGGCAGGCGCAAGTGTCTGTGCACAGTGAGAATAGTGCTCAACCTCAGTACATTACATAGAAGTGAGAAGTGCTCAGAGTGGCAGGATCAACCAGATAAGTATTTCAATTATGAATTTAGGTGGAAAATAATGGCAGGATCAACCCATAAGCATTTAAAATATTCATTTCATTGACAATAAAAGGCAGAATCAACCAGATAATTTTTTAAATAACTTTAAACCGACAAGGTATTGAAATATCTGGTTGATCCTATCTCATTTGTTGTCTTGGGGTGGTGGGGCTGTGTTGGAGGGGCATGGCAGGATAAACCAGATGAAATAACTATAAATAGCAAGCTCCATCGAAATGTTTTAAACAACAAATGACATCTGTTGTTTTGCCAGCATTCCTATGTGGGGAGTTGTATTGCTAGAACCATTACCTTTATGTGGCCATTGCATTGAGAAGATATGCGGTGGGTTGCATTTCGGGAGCAAAACATACATTGTATAAACAGAATATGACATGGCCTGACAAAGATATCATATTTATCTTCACTCGGGGCCAGTGACATCAAGATATCCCTCGTGGCTTCGCCACTGTGAGATATCATGACATCACTGGCTCTCGTGAAGATAAATATGATATCTTCTGTCAGGCCATGTCATATCCCTATATATATATATATATATATATATATATATATATATATATATATATATATATATATATATAGTATATATAGAGCTGTATTGTTTTTCCTTATTTTAGAATAATCAACATGACTCCAATTAGAACAGCCATATTATTATAAAGTAACATGCTACATGTTGGCCTCATGTGGTCTAATGTAGGGTGAGGGTGGTGGGTCAGTACTTTGATCAGGATGGGAGGGAGAGAAACTGAGGATCATTTGTGAGCCCCTTCCTGGAGGAATGAGTGGAATGAGAGGTGGTGCCTGAGTAATCTATACAGAATCAGGAGGTGACAGAAAACTGTGTGTCAATCTGACATGCATAAATGAAAATGTCCACTTCAGAGGAATAAAAGTCTATTTTGCACTGATAGTATTACAATATAAATGGGGCTAATGCTTATGGTAGTACCCTATATGAGCTTGTATTACTGAGCGACTCAATATGAGTGATTCAATAATACCACTAGTGGTGGGCGAAGTGAGAAAACTTCACTACATTGGGTAATCACCAATTTCACCATTTTATGGACTGAAATGTAAAAATTTTGCCAGGTAGAACAGTGAATTTCAGCCACAGAAGGCAAAATTTTGCCATGGATGGTGAAATTTCACCAGTGGAAGCGAAATTTGCCTTGTTGAAATTCCACATAATGCAAGGAAATTTTGCAGATTACTCTATGTGGTGATTGGCCACTTCACCACCACTTCACGGCTGAATTTAAATTTGATGCATCTCTAAATACCACTCCTGTATAGGGCAACTGTTGCAATACAGTGTGGAATCCTGCTATAAGTTTCCTCACTATTTTGCAACAGTTGCCCTATTTGTATAGTGAGTGCAGTGAACTACACCGCTTTGTCAGAATATGAGCAGGTGTGGTCCTGAACCCTCTTAAGCTGGTCGTTTGGTGTAGTGTCTAGAGTTACTGCTTGCAGAGCCAGCAGACCCATGCTCAGGTACAACTATGGAAAATAAAATTGTCCTTTTTTAAGTTTGCTCTCCCAGAATTTAGGATATCATTTTTTGTGGGTGTAGAGGAGCTATCCCCTACAAAGGGAGGTGGAAGGCACAACCCCCACTAAAAAAAAGTCGAGTTTGCATCTGAGGACTGTTGCAGTTAGTAGCAGTATGCATTGTTTTCGGGCACCCTTTTGGTTCAGGCAATATTTGCACTGCTCTTTGTGTGAAGTGCTTTTAGGGACTCACTGTTATCACATAAATCCAATGCCCATACACACACTGCAGATATAAATGGTCGAGTCATGCACAGAAGGCAATGTATTAATGGTGAATGATCCTGACCAGATGATGCTCTATGTTATTTCATTAACATTAAACAATATGACAGGGTAGTCATGTGAAACAAAGTAGGCATGTTGATACTAAATGCTACAAATGAGCAAGTGTGGTATTAGATGTTTTTATTATTACCTGACAGTAACAGCGCTTACGTTGGTATAGAAAGGCTATCAGACATTATAACACTGGCTCAAATGTAATTAAATAAAGGAATAATGCACGATAGGGTGTGTGTCGTGCTGGGATAAGCCACGCCTAGGGTGGATTTAGGCCGTCAAAGCAGTCCTAATGCCCAGATGTATGAAGTATCCAAAATGCCACCACCCTGAGTAGTGCATATTCCTATTATACAATGGTCGTTGTTATACAGAACAAAAAAATAATTTTAAAGATGTTTTGTGTAGAAACATATTTTTTGTTTTAAGAGAAGATGAAACAATCAATGTGCTGAAGCTCAGTAAAACAATCAAGCTGATGCTCATCTACATGGGTTCACAGTGCTGAGACTAGACCTGTGGCGGCGTGCTGGGATAACGCCACGGGTCCAGTCCCAAACTGACCAATCACAGTCCAAGATTCTTTCTTGCCATTGTATAATAAACATCAGATTGTTTTTGCACCTGAACTGTTGTTAGTCAATGATTTGGTGGAATGACTGTAAAATTGTTTGAAGTGTATTACTATGCTTGTTTGACTTTACATACTGTACCACTGTGCCTATGGTGACCACATTATTGTAGCATACAACATATCCCCATGTATGCTATTCCACTTACTGTATGCACATTAAAACACATGCATTGTAAGTGTATTTAATTTATGGTCTGTGGATTCAGGGATGGTTTTGTCTCTTTGCTACAAAATCAGCTAGGTGGAAGTGAAATTTCAGTGAAAGGTTAGCACGTCTCTCAGACATTACAACACTGGTTCAAATGTACTGAGTTCACATCTTCCACTAAACCTCCCTATGACAACTCCACTCTTTCTCCTAATCCACCACATAGATATCTTTATTTCCAAAGATGAACTGTCCAGATAGCACAGACTTTATCTACACAGAAATGCAAAACATAGATTTTGATGGCAGATAAGGTCAGCTTGGCCCACCTAGTCTGTCCATTTCCCTACCTACGGATAAGCTGCAGATGCTAGTTAACCAACAGCCTATTTCTTCCTACCCACCACAAAAATTGCCTTATGTCTTTCCATGCATTCTTGAATTCTCCCAGTTTTAAACCCCACAACCTCCTCAGGAAGGCTATTCCATGTGTCCACAACCCTCTCTGTGAAAAATACTTCCTCACGTTGCTCCTGAACTGCCTCCCCTCTTCAAATTGTGTCCCCTTGTTCTCGCATCTCTTTTCTGAAGAATGCTACCCTCTTGGACTTTGTCGATTCCACTGAGGTACTTAAAAGTTTCTATCATGTCCCCTCTCCTTTCTTCAAGGGTATACGTATTAAGCTCCTTTAGTCTCTCCTCATATGGCTTCTCTTGCAGACCCTGCACCATTTTAGTTGCCCTCCTCTGGACTGCCTCAGTCCTGTCTATGTCCTTGCAGAGATGGGGTCTCCAGAACTGGATGCAGTACTCCAGATGGGGTCTCACCAACTGTCTGTACAGAAGGATAACAACTTCCTGTTTTCTGCTGGTGATGTCTCTCCCTATACATCCCAGTATTCCCCCAACCCTCCTACTGCCTTCTCACATTGTTTGCAAACTTTAAGGTCATCCCATATGATTACCCCAGGTCCCTTTCTGTTTTTGTTGTTGTCACTACCTACCCCCCACTGTGTAATCTTCCTCTGGGATTTTGTTTCCCAGGTGTATTGTTTTGCACTTCTTTGCATTGAAGCCAAGCTTCCATACTTCTGACCATTCCTCCAACCTTGCCAAGTCCCTTCTCATCCTTTACATGCCTCCTTGTGTATCAACCCTGTTGCATATCTTTGTGTCATCTGCAAAGAGGCATATTTTTCCTTCCAGTCCTCTGCAATGTCACTTATAAAGACATTAAAAGGACTGCACCCAATACTGAACCCGTGGTACCCCACTAGTAACCCTCTTTCTTCAGAGTGGACTCCATTTACAATTACCTTCTGTTTCCTGTTGTCCAGCTAATGTTTTACATGAGGCTACCCCTGGGACCCACTCCCAGGCTGGTTAATTTGACTATTAATCTTTTGTGTGGAAGTGTGTCAAGTGCCTTGCTAAAGTCTAGGTAGGCCATGTCCACAGCCCCTCTCTGGTCTACTACTTTAGTTACCCAGTCAAAGAAATCAATTAGATTCATCTGACATGACCTTCCCACTGTGAACCCATGCTGTCTTGGGTCCTGTGCCCCACTGGCCTCTAGGTACTCAACAATTATTTCATTCAGAAGTGATTCCATCACTTTCCCTACCACAGAGGTCAAACTGACAGATCTGTAGTTTCCTGCCTCTGTTTTGGTCCCACTTTTGTGAAGAGGAATCACATCCACCTTTCTCCAGTCCCAAGGTACCACATCATCCTCCCATGATTTATTAAAAAGGGTAGTCAGTGGTTTCACTAGTTCTCCCCTAATTCTTTTAGAATTCTATGGTGAATTCTGTCAAGGCCCCATTGCTTTGTCCACCTTCAGTTTAGAAGTTCTTTCAGAAGCCTTTCTTCTGTGAAAGACTGGGATTGACCCCCTATCCAGGTGCTTCTGTTAAGTGGATTAGGCACCTCTCCCTCCTCCTCTTTTGTGAATGCTGAACAGAAATATTTGTTCAGTATCCCTGCTTTTCACTGTCCCTCTCTGCCCACCCACAGTCCATTCTATTCAGCCTCACTATTCCTCCCTTTGTCTTTCTGTGCTCTGTGATATACCTATAAAAGGCTTTATAAAATGGCAAGAATGGATTCTCAGTGCTGATTGGCTAATACCACCTCCAAGCTGGGCATTTATTTTCAATAAATGCACAGCAAGAAGTTAGTACCAGCCTGAGTGCCACCTTACCACATACCCTTGTGCAGGGGTGCTCACCCTGCTTAGTCATTAGCTGAAACCACCAGCTAACATTTAAAATCCCTCCATGTTTTCTCTTCCTTAGCGAGAGCAACTGGACCCCACACACATACATACCGCTCCTTCAGTATAAGCTCGCTCCTCTTCAAAAAGAAAAGACACTCCACTTATTCTGCTGTCGGAAGAGTGCCCAAATCTTTTTTCTCACAGTTGCACTCTCCCGATCGACTATCGAGCACTGCGCTTAACCGAAGTGAAAGAATCCATTGCTTCAAAGCTTTTACAACGAAACACCAACACCATTTCAAAATCGTATTATTCTACTGCCACAAACACCAGAACTGCCTCAAACTACAATACCAATTTAAATTAAATACATCATTTACCTCAGAGCTGTTCGTCAGCGCATAGTTCTCATCCACAGGCCCTCACGCTAACAGGCTTAACGTACAACTGCAGCCCAATTAAAAAAATAAAAATGTTAAACAAACATGACACGATTTAAAAGCGATGCCCACAGACTGCTTCTGCATATTTACTAATTCTTCAGTTGGATGTGTCTGTGTCAGGAAGCGGGGGAGGTGATAGCTGTGGGGAGGAGCAACAGAAATTGGAACAGCCTTAAAGAAACATTGACTATTTTTTAAATACTTTTGTTTCTGCTAATACTATTAATTTTTATAATAATTTCTCTCTTCATTAAAACTTACTAAGAAAACCATTTTATAAGCACAATAATACCCTCCAGGGTGGGCCTTATTGGAAATACCAGACCTTTCAGGTGGTGCGGCGTCGGGCCTCATCACGCCCACAGGCAGTATTCCAATAATGCCCACCCTGTTATATTCTTACCTATCCCTTCTTAACTGAGTTGGCTATCTTTTCCTCAATTTAGACCTTGCTATTCTGACTTCCTCCCTGCTTCCTTCTGTCTTAACTGGTACAGCTGTCTGTTCTGCTCCTTCTGTGTTTCCTTGTACTTCCTGAATGCTATCTTTTCTCCCTGACCTTCCCTGCCACCTCTTTTGAGAACCATAGTGGCCCTTTCTTTCATTTTGATTTGTTTATTTGCTTCACACAAAGGCTTGTTGCCTCTGTGATGGCAGTTTTGATGTTTCCCCATTGTTGCTCCACTCCTCCTTCTAGCATGTTTGCTAATGCTTTTCTAAGGCACTCTCCCATCTTGCCAAACTCAGCCCTCCCGAAGTCCAGTACCCTCATTCTTGTATAGCTTGACTCTGTAGCTGAATTTATCATGAACCACACTGTTTGGTGGTCACTTGTTCCCAGATGGCTACCACTTCTAGATCTGAGATTCTTTCACTGTCCCCATTTGAGAGTATGTGTTATTTTCAAAGCATGAATGAATGCAATCTTGTCTTTTCCAAGGTAAACATGAATGGCTGCAAAAGACTACATACAGTACATACTGTACATTTATTCATGCAAAATCTACAAAACCTATTGGGCTTATCTGACAGGATATTAGGAGTTACTTTAAATTTGTTTGTGCAGAACATGCTCTGTAGGTACTGGACAGTATGTAAAACACCTATCACAGTTGCTAGGAAGTGGGTAAAATGAAGAAAAACAAATAATTCAGCATAAAAATAAAGCAAAGTGCATGGCACCATGCTAATGGTCCTGTACATTGCTTACATTATTTGTGCACAGTACCAAGACAGAACTCCACAGGGTACTGCACAACAATTACATTGAAACATAAACATTCCCCCCTTTCTGCCAGCTGATGTATATATTATGTGCAGATGTGCTGTCCAGTGACATATTTGAGGATTGTGCTTGTGATCTGCTGTAGCTGTGTGAAGGCTGCAAATGAGTAGCACACAGATAATAAATGAAATGGCACACAGGCTGTGCACCACAGAAACTGTGCATGTATGACATTGTGGATACTTTCTATTGTTTTATTTATTCTGTGGGCTTTATCTTGTCCTGTCCTTTTTGTCCTTGCACTCTGCACAACCAACCTGAGCAATGGAGTGGTCCACTCACCTGTTAACTGCTACTGTGCCACCAGGACAAGTAATTACATATAAAAAAAGTAATGGCAATGAATATAGCCTTTCTAACTTTTTCATCCCACTAACATGACCCTTCAGAATCCTACTTTTTGGTGGGGTGGTTGGGGAGATGGGTCTCTGTGAAATGACCCATGTGCTGGTTCATTTCTTTTGTATATGTACACACAAAATAAACTAGAATGGTTCTGTCTAGGGTCCTTCGATATTAGTTATCATTAGCTATGAAAATGGCCACTTACTACACACCAGTATGAGCATGAGTGCTGGGATTTGCAGACATCTGTAGCATAGATTTTCATGGGAAGGCAGAATAAGAACTGTCTTACCGTATACTGGCTGCAACAGTACATCATCCCCAAATCCAATAATTGAATGCTTCCATGTGCACTGGAAAAAGTACAATGGGCAAAAAAATTATATGTGGGTGTTGCAGTGGGGCAATGTACTGATGCCACCAGTATTCGTCAGACTATTCATATTCCAACTGCACACAACATTGATCAAAGCTGCCCAGTCCAGCATGAGAACAACATACAGTATAGTCACAAGCTACAGAATTCACACTCAGTCCACTGGTAATCAGTCTGTGGCCAGTACGACCACCATAAAATGACAAGTCCCATTGAAAGACATATGCAGTCCTGTGCCTGCCAGTTTTCAAAATCACTCATGTATTCAATTCTTGCCTAGATGCCCAGATAATATTTGATGACATGAAACATCAGGGGAAAAATAAAGACTCACTTGCACTGTAGCAGACTAACTGGCTCAAATTGCCTATGAAGTTTATGATTGCAGCATGCACTAGATACCAACAAGGTTTGGGTATCTGTCAAAAATCAAACAGAATGCACTGCAATTCAGTGTATGGATGTGTGCTGTGCACCCTGTCACACTATTATTATTTTTTATTAATGGCTTGCAGAAGACATTGGAATCTGAACACATCCTAGGAATTTTGAACTGTAGAAAATACAGTACCAACAGCATGCAGATGCTGACCTCCTTGAATATTACATATCATTTTGCCATCATTGGACACAGAATGCCCACCAGTATCGTGAGTGTCAGTACAAGATTTGTGGCCATCTGTAACATAGTGGACAGGCAGAACAGGAACTACTGTATGTGATACTGGCCTTAACTGCACCTCTTCCTCTCTGTAATAATTGACTGTTTCTGTGTTCAACTGACACAGGACTGGAAGCCAACAATGATTTGTGGTAAAATATATGTAATCATGACATATTTGTGAGATCAAGGAAAAGGTACAAACCAGGACATAACCACGAGCCTGCCCTCCAAAACAATGAAGGTAGCACAAATACCATTACTGAGGGCAAATTGAATTTCTCTGATTGTGGCAGTTGCACCACTAGTGCACCACAGCGCACCCACAGGTTACTTACTTACTTACTACTTGCCAGCAGATACAGGCTACACAGTTCATCAAGTCTGCTCGAGTGTGCAGCTAGCACCCTACTCTTGCAGCTGCCCTCCTCACTTCACAATCCCTCACAAATGAATGCCAAGTGAGCTTGAACCAGATTAAGCTGTTTGTGGCATTTCCAGTGAACAGGAAATTTGTCCAGGACATCAGGAAATTCTCTACTCATCAGTAAGGGGTGTTGGTGGTGCTGCTGTTGCATGGACAGTCTAGAACGTTTGTCGACCCACATGGATGTGGGGAGGCTGGGATCAGGTCTCCTTGTCAGTCTCATCATCTTTAGAGACTCCATATGGATGTTGGTAATGGAGAGTGCTTTGTCTTAGTCCAGGAAGATCTTGTAGACCCACAGGGTCTTCTGTGTTTACAGTCGCCGATGGATGGAGTTTTGGAAACTGGAGAGGCGGCTCAGGCCCTTACGATGCAGGAATTGGAAAAAGCACTTCGGGAGGAGGAGTGTTGCTTTGCTCACTGGAAGACTTTTGCAGCAGGAGGTGTTTCAGAGGAGTGGTTCAAGAAACGGATGTTGTCCGACCAAAAAGGAGCTCGGCAAGGATGGATTGCCTGACATGATGCTATAGCAGCATGAAGAGGATTCCTTTGTGTTATGAGTGCAAGGAGTGGAACATATTTATGATGAAGGTACCGCTGCATGTGTTGGGACTAGCATTGCTGTTATTTAACAGCGGGAAGGGATTGTGCCTAACAATATGGAAAACATATATTGCTATACGGAGGACAGGGGAGTATGAAATTATGTGCAGCAGTCTCCTGCTGTTTCACAGGTTACTGTTATGGGATCTAATTTTCCTCAAATTAATTTCACAATTGGGGTTGCCAGCAGGAGTCTAGGAAGAGTGCATCGGTGAAACAAACGGTGGTTAAAGCTGGTAAAGGGGAAGAACACAGTAAAAAGACATTGGGAGCAGTTCCTTTTGATTCTATGGCAGTGACTAAGGGTCTGATGGTGGGACTCATGGGGACACACCACTGTGTGTAAAACTGCTTTGGTGAATGATGGCTGGAAGGCATCACTAGATGGTAGAGGTTGGGATGCTAGTCTACCAGGCACCTCAGGCACAGGGGCTAGTATGCCCTTGGCTGACCTGGTGAATAATGGTCAAACTTTATTTTGGTATGGAATTGGTCTCTCAGACTCATCCTGGTCAACAACCATTGCCAGAATGATCTGATTCTCAGCAAGTTTCTTCTCCTGCTTCCCAGGGCATGCTGATAGATATTAGACACGGAAATTACCCTCCCATATGTGCACCTGAAGGCCTGCCACCTAATGAGAATGCTGTGGTGGTTACACCATTTGTGGATTCCCCTGATGAAAGCCAACATGCATAACCTGATGCTTCTTTTGTACCATCTATAAATAATGTCTGGAATATAATGTGAGAAACCAGCTGTTCCTTGAAACAGACTGGTGTCTGAGCTAGCTGCATGGCGACGCTGTATGACTCAGATATAGAGGGGGGTCTGATGGTATTCCTGATTGTTTGTTTGGTGGATAGCATAATGTACTGTATTATGCCTGTGAGATCTATGCCTGATAAACATGCCTGGTGATAATATGTTTGATAGCAGCTTCAAATATCCAGCAGGGCTGTAGCATTTTGGAAGCAGTATCAGCTCTTAAAAACTCTCCCTTATGCCTTTTGTGGCTATTCCCTGACTAGACCTTCCTTTAAGCCCATCATTGTTCTTTTCTGGAAGGAGGGATGAAGTGGTGGATATCACCCACTGGCTCAAACAAAGATGCAATGTTAATGGTTACCAGAGCCCATTCTTGATGATGAGCACCTATGGATTGGGGGTGGCATTACAAAGTGACTCTTAAACAAGACAATGGGTGGGGGAGTGCATCTCCCCAACTGTTTTTCTAGGTAGACATCAGGAGTGATCTTCACACTGGACAACCCCTGCTTGCTATCAGTGTGGGACATGGGTCACCTCAGTAATGTGTGACAAACTGAAGTGTAGCCTCTGTGGGATTGTGGGGCATCATAGTGCTCAATGCAAAAGCCCTGTGTGGTGTAATCTCTTTGAAGAGCAAGGCCATCCATTTGCACATGTTCATGGCCTCTCACAATAGCCTAGATACAGCGATAAGGCAGAGCAAGATGTTTATGTTGCTCTTGCACAGAAGGAACATCTGAAGCTTGAAACCTGAGCTGCACGAATGGGCCCAAATATCTTGTCCCTGACCAGGATTCAAGCAGCACAGCCTGAAGGGCCTGGTCCAGCTGTCATTTCGTTACTTTGCTTCCCTCCTCATAGTACTGACTGTGAGGCTTAGGATACTGAAATTGTTCTACAACCAATGGTACCTCTTATTGGTCCGCAGTCTTCTCCACTCTAGGGTCCCAATCGGAACTGGTAGGTTTGGCGGAGCAAAACCCCTCTGTTTCTTTGCCTGCAGTTTTGATGCCTCCACCTGGAGATTCAGTGACCCCTCACCCCTTTCAGAGGGTAACCAGACCTAAACATGGCTAAAACCCCCAACTCTTCTTCCCAGGGCAAAGGATACTGTTTCGATACCAGTCCAAAATCAGTACTCCATTCTTATGGACATGGAGGACATTCCATCAGAGGGTGATTAAGATGTCTCCTCTGTTACATCTTCCATCCTGAGCTGATGAGAGATGTACAGGTTCCAGAGAAATTGAAGCTGAAGAAGAGAAAAGAAAATGACTCTTGATTTTCTAATTTGGCTTTCTTCTCTTTTTTCCTCAGTCCTTCTATAACATGTTAGGACATCTGCACTGTCTCTTAGTACACTGAATGTGAATAGCATTAAGTCTGTAGCAAAAATGTCTGTAACTTTTGATAGTTTGCATTAGATCTCTGGGCATGTATTTTTATGTTGATTGCACACATGCATAAGAAACATATTGTGGCAGCTTTCTCCAGAAGTAGGTTGTGGAGGCGTGGCACTGTTGTGGCCAATGCCCCACAGCCTGTAAAGTCTTGGCCTGCTTCCTCCAATGCCATGGCATGCTGCTGCTCACACTAGTTCAGCCAGCGTGCCACCAACTTGCAAAATTTTAGCCACTGCTATCAGGGGCCGCCTCGTCATTGCAGCATCAGCCATTCGCTGCAATGAGGAGCAACCTGTCATTACAGAGCAGAATTTTGAAACACTGATATTGTTTGTAAACATGGCAGCAGCTTGCCCCTGTGTTCACAAACAATATTATCCCCTCACTCCACTGAGGGTGACCAACTCCCTTGGCAGCATGTGCCTCCCCACCATGTATGTTTGCAGATGGGGCCCCAATCCCCATCAGCTTCAGTGCCATAAGGTTAACTAGCCCCGCTTATATTTGTCTTCAACAAGGTGCCCAATCCCCAGTGGCATAATGTCACCTCCCCTTTTATTGCGTGCCAAGGGGTGCCCAGTCCGTCGGCATAACGTAACACCCTCCCTTTTTTTTGAAGCCAACGGGGGGTGCCCAATCCCCCATCGGCTACAGCTGTCCCTCCCCAAACAGAAGATTCCATTGGCATGCTGGTAGCCCATCCCAGCATGCCACATGCCTATAAAATTAAAAACGGTCCGTGATGTCATTTTTTAACCTGTAAAGAAGGAAAGCGGTCCTCGGCAGTCTCCATGCCCCCTCCCACAACCCACACCCACCCTGCTGTGCACCCTGCCTCCCACACCCTGCCTCACCCCATACTTCCACTTCTGAGTCTGCGCGATGATCTTCGTGGGCTGGGAACACGCCTGCACCTTCAAAACAGACCACGAACTGAGGAAATGCTGGTAAGCTGTATAATGGAATAAATAGGGTTTTTCAACTTTGAAACATATCTCAGGCATTTTTGAATTTTGGCACCAAATTTTCAGCATGGGGTTTTGGGACCACTCTTCATGAATTCTGGCACTGTCATGGTGTTATTCAGCCCTGAGAGGTGATTTCGCAGTCACTGCGTGGAATCCCCTTTCAGGATGGATTAACAAAATAACAGTGCCAGTGTTCATGGTGAGCTCTCAAAAAGCCTATACTGCAAATTTGGTGGGAAGAATCCCAAAATGACTGTTTTATGAGCATGTTGCGACAGTTGTTACGCGCCTCGTAAATTTTGTGAATTTCAACATTTTCATGCCAGATTTTCAACATTGGCATTTTTTCAGACTTCCTTGTGAACAGTACAGCAGTCATTTTCCACATCCCACAAATGTGTTTGCGCACTTTTGGTGCAGAATATCGCGGTCGCTGTGGGAAATCCATGTTCAGGACAGATTAAGAAAATGGCAGTGGCACTGTTTATGAGCAGAGGTCCTAAAATGCCTATGGTGAAAATTTTTGAAAATTTGGTGATGATCATGCCAAAAATGCTGTGTTCTGGCGTGCATTGTGCAGTTTACCGCATGCTCATAACTTCACTAATTTATATTTTCACCAGATTTTCAACATTGCCATTTTGCCACACCTCTTTATGAACAGTACAGCTGTCATTTTCACATCCTGGCTGAAATGTGTTTTCGCTCTTCCGGTGCACAGTAGCACAGTTGCTGTGGGAAATCAGTGTTTGGGACATATTAAGAAAATCACACTAACACTGTTTATGAGCAGAGGTCCTAAAATGCCTATGCTGAAAATTTTGTGATGAAACTCCATAAAATGACTGTGTTATGAGCGTGTGTTGTGCAGGTTCCACGCACCCTTGTAAGTTTGCAAATTAGTAATAATTTCACCAGATTTTCAACACTGGCATTTGTTCACACCTCCTTATGAACAGTACAGCTGTCATTTCACATCCTGGCCAAAATGTGTTTCTGCGCTTCCAGTGCAGAATAGCACAATCGCTGTCAGCGTTTGGGACAGATTAGCTTCAAGCAACTAGGGAGGGTGACCGAGCACAGCTGAGCTCTGTCAGGACTGCTGCAGATTTCTTTGTGGGCAGAAAAAATGACAACGCAGGCAGAAGCCCAGTACAAAAGGGCAGCTTGTAGCACCAGGAGACAAGAGCGAGTGAGGGAGGGAGGGAGGGGTGAGTGAGCTCAACAGAGCTCTGTTGGGACTGCTGCAGATTTCTTTGTGGGCAGGAAAAGGCTGCAATGCATGCAGGGGCTGAGTACAAAGGGTAGCCTGCAGCAGTGGGAAAACAGAATGAGTGGTGACAGAGGCGGTGAGTGAGCTCAATGGAGCTCTACTCGTGACTGCTGTGGATTTCTTTGTGGGCAGAAAAGGGTGGCAACACAGGCAGGAGCCCAGTACAGAAGGGCAGCCTGCAGTGCCGGCAGAAACAGAATGAGCGAGTGAGACAAGGGGAGTGAGTGAGACCAATGGAGCTCTGTCAGGACTGCTGCAGATTTGTTTTGGGCAAAAGATTCCAATAGAGGCAGGAGCCCAGTACAAAAGCAGCCTACAGCGCCAGGAGACATTAAATGAGCGAGTGAGATGGGGGAGTGAGCGACCTCAACAGAGTTCTGTCTGGACAGCTGCGGATTTCTTTTGGTAGGAAAATGTGCCAATGCAGGCAGGAGCCCAGTACAAAAAGGCAGCCTGCAGCGCTGGGAGAAACAGAATGAGCGAGTGAGAGAGGGGTGGGCGAGCTCAACGGAGGTCTATCATGACTGCTGTGGATTTCTTTGTGGGCAGAAAAAGCAACCAACGCAGACAGGTACCCAGTACAAAAGGGCAGACAGCAGCAGCGGAGAAACAGAACAAATGAGTTGGGGGGAATGTGTGAGCAAGCTCAACGGAGCTGTATCGTGACTGCTGCAGATTTCTTTGTGGGCAGAAAAGGGTGGCAACGCAGGGAGGAGAGCCCAGTACAAAAGGGCAGCCTGCAGCCACCGCAGAAACGGAACAAGCAAGTGAGACAGGGGAGTGAGTGAGGAGTGAGGCCAACCGAGTTCTGTTGGGACTGCTGCAGATTTCTTTGTGGTAGAAAAAATGCAAACAGAGGCTGAAGCCCAGTACAAAGGGAGTCTGCAGCACCAGGAGAAACAGAATGAGTGAGTGAGACAGGGGGAGTGAGCGACCTCAATGGAGCTCTGTCAGGACAGCTGCGATTTCTTTGTGGGCAGGAAAGGTGCCAACACAGGCTGGAGCCCAGTACAAAGGGGCAGCCTGCGCGCTGGGAAAAACAGAAAGAGCGAGTGAGAGAGGGGTGAGCGAGGCTCAATGGAGCTCTGTCAGGACTGCTGCGGATTTCTTAGTGGGCAGGAAAGGCAGCAACATAGGCAGGAGTCCAGTACAAAGGCCACCCTGCAGCCCGGCAGAAACAGAACAAGCGAGTGAGAGGGAGTGAGACCTGCGGAGCTGTGTCAGAACTGCTGCACATGTCTTTGTGGGCAGACAAAGCTGGCAATGCAGGTAGGAACCCAGTACAAAAGGATAGCCTGCAGCAGTGGGAGACACAGAGCGAGCAAGCGAGGGAGGGTAGTGAGTGAGGTCAACGGAGCTCTGTTGGGACTGCTGCAGATTTCTTTGTGGGCAGAAAAGGCAGCAATGCATGAAGGGCCCAGTTCAAAAGGGCAGCCTGCAGCTCTGACAGAAATGGAGCAGTGGCAGATCACGTGATGCAGAGTGCTGAGTAGAAGCTCCTTCAGAAGCTCCTGCCTCCCGATCACTAAATCATCTTTTTGGACTTCTGAATTTCCCCATTTCCTCTGCTTTTGAGATTCAGTGCTGTCTGAACACTTTGGAAACCTGGTTTGAGGCGTTAGATTTGTGGATGGAGGCTTACATGAAGAAAGCCCCGCAGAAGCACACTCCCCTGCTACTCCGAAAAGGCCTCCCAAGAAATCCAGGGCCTCGGGTGGGCCTGAGAAGTCTGATCCTCCGAGCCAATTCAGAGAGCAGGAACCTTTAAGGCTCATTAGGTTCCTTGAAGAGTTTAAGCCCTTCGTGAGGAAATGAAAGAAATGGCGATGGATCTGAAGACTCTCTCCAGAAAACTGGATGAAGTTTCGCTAACTGTCTCCGATAATACTGCTCGAATAGTCTCAATGGAGAAAAGTTAGAAAATCTCAATCCCGATCTGGTGTCTATGCATCAGAGGTTATCTCGTCTGAAGCCAAGCTCGAAGATTTAGAGGGCCGCAGCTGCAGGAAACAACGTTGTGATACTTGGGTTACTGGAGGAGAAAGAGGCCAACATGTTGTGGCAATTGTACAGAAGTTGGTGGAGCGGGTCACCAGCCCCCTCCCTTTGGCCCTGTCTATATTATAGAGCGAGTTCACAGGTCCCTCGCGTACCTAAGCCTTCTCTGGAGGACCCCCCCATCATGTCATCTGTCGGTTTTGAACTACCTAGAAAACAACATTTTCTGCAGAAAGTTCGCTGGGAGAACATGAAACAGAATTTTGCTGGATTTGCTTAGCTCGGTTCACCTGGGCGGAAAGTGTTCCATCCCATTGTCACTAAGATAATTGCGTGCAGGCCTGAAATTTAGGATGGGATACCCGGCCAGGTTACAAGTTCTAGTAAATGGATCCTGGTCCAATTATGATGATCCTACAGCTGCCCTGATGAGCCGTAAATCACAGCTACCAGATCATGTTTCGGGAACCCTGAGATGCTGTGTTTTAGGGATGAAGAGCTGCTTGGAGCTGAGAATTAGAACTTTCGTTTTTCCTTCTTTTAGGAGCCGATCAGGCGAGTTGGATGAGAAACTTCTCCTGTTTTGCTTGGACTGGGCGATCAGCTCAAGAGCTGCTTACTATTAGTTTCCTTGGCCCCAATTGCAGAGGACCTATGCCGTTAGGGCAAAGGACACTTAGGGTCTCGGGGTTTGTTTACGGGGAACAATGTCTCAAGTTTCAGCATTCTCCGCATTGTAAACACAATAAAAAGGGAATTGGTTTTGCTGAGATTTAGATTTATGTTTATTTCTTCTACATTGGAAATTAGAGCGGTCTTGGGCTTTCTCTGCAGTTTGCTTTCACTGTACTATGACTGGAACTAGCCACTAGAGGGTGCACCAGGCATTATCAACTCGTAGGGTGCAGCCCTCAATTCGAGGGGATCTCTCTTAATCTTCTCGTTGACTCGAGTGCAGGACAATTAATTCTTGCAAGGAGAGCCTTTGCAACTGGAAGTTGGTTACCTCTGGGAAGACGCATTTTTCAGTCTTCCTTTCCTGAGTTCTGCTTACCATCTCTTTCCGATTCTTGCTCTGTTTGTTGCAGAGGTCACTCCCCCTCACTGGGTTCCTGATCTGGCTTTAGTTCCTGAATAACTGTCTCCACGAGGCAAGGTTCATCTCAATTCTCACTCTCAGTTTTATTCGGGTTTCCATGGTTACCTGGGATATGTATAGTTTTCACTGCGACCCTTCTCTAACAGGTTCTCATCATAATAACACTTTGGTGTGGTGGTATTGAAAGCCAAGACCGCTCTCTCTCATTTTCTGGGGGTAATCAGCAATTGTTTTGTTTTCTCATATGAGTATAGTGGAATGTAGGATTTGTCATTAGAGAGTGCATCATCGGGAGGCGTAGATGAAGGAAAAGCGCCAGTACTGTGCTGAACGTTGCTTGTGACAGTTTAGCGGGTTGGGGAGCGGTTGTGAGTGTCGTTGGTGGGTAGGGGTGGGTGGGGGGATGGGATGGGATGGAATTAGCTGTGGGAGGTTAGGAGGAGGGATGACTTTACTGCAGTAACCATGGGTGCAAGGTTGCAGGTATTATGTATCCTGTGTGCTGAGCTGAATACATTAAGTCTAACTACCACTACTGGATGGCTAAAGAAATAACTTTGCGACTTGGAATATTAAGGGATAAGGAAAAAGCACAAACAATATCAGGCTCTTAAACATTTAAGCTTATTACGTTCTCAGATAACTTTTCTACAGTAAACCCATTTATTAGAAGTGGAAGCTTCACAGTTAAAGAGACAACAGGTGGGTCTGATTTACAATGTCCAGGGATCTACAAATAGCTGTGGGGTCATGCTCATGATTAATAGGGTATTCCTACATTTCTACACAGGTTATTAAAGACCCTGAGGAAGGTTTATCCTTGTTAAAGGTACTCTCTGGTCTGTTCCATTATTACTTGGCAGCATTTATGGCCCTAACATAGATGATCCAGGATTTTTATGAGACTTATATCTGCTATTCTCCCAATGCTTCCCATTAGGATTATTTTAGGGGTTTAATCAAGTACTTGATTCTAATTTGGATAGGTCAGGTAGAGGTCTGGGAGGGTCACTCTGGGCAGAAGGCTTTTAAAGACCTATTGGACCAATGCAGGCTTTGCGATGTCTGGCGCGTCTTGCATCCTGATTCTAGTGAGTTTACCTTCAGGTCAGTGGCGCACGGCTCGCATGTCCCGCATTGATTACATATTTATCTCTCAGTTCCTATTACCTGGGTTAAGACTTCCTTGATTCAACCTGGCCCAATCTCTGACCACTCACTAGTATTATGTAAATTGATATTTCTTACTTTACCTAACAGGGAAACCAGATGGAAACTTAATGAACAACTTCTCAAAGATGTCAAATACTGCAAACTTATAAAGGGAGCAAATTGAATCCTTTTTTCATCTAACCCTTTAGATAGTGCAAAGCGGATATTTTGTGGGGGCCTTTAAGGCTTTCATGTGAGGATCCTTATCAGCATGGCGGTGGGCAGGAAAAGGGCACAGGAGAAGGAATTAATATCTTTACTATCTCAAATTAGATCACTTGAAAATAATTTCTGATTAATCCTCCTGGCGAGGATAGGAGGAAACTCCTAGTGTTGAAAGATAGATATTTGGAGTTACTCTGAGGCAAAGCAGAATTAGCTATTATTCGTACAAGAGCTAGCTACACTGACCAGGAGAAAAGGCGGACGCCTACTGGCATCGTGTTAAGCAACAAGATTCAGTGAGATTTATCCCTCCTATCAGGGCAATGGCTGATGGATCCTTAAAGTATCTCCCACTGAAATAGTCCAAGAATTTGCCCATTACTATACAAATTTGTCCAGTGACATGGAGCATCCCCTTGCCCTGGAGTATGGAGAGCTATCTGAAGGACTCCACTTTCCTCTGTCTCTGACCGACATAAGGATTTTCTGGTTACTCCTATTTCTCAGGAAGAAATTGCCGGGTTATTCGAGTTGCCGCAGACAAGGTCCCAGGCCCGATGGATGTTCCTCCTAATTTACAAAGTTTTTCAGGACCTTTTATTACCAGTACTTTGCTGTTTATTTCAACATATTTTAGCTGGGCGGAGGCCAATTCTCACCTTTTGAGGCCTTGATTGTTCTTCTCCCAAACCAGATAAAGACCTGAGCTTGTTCAGAGTTACAGACCTATCTCACTTTTAAATCAGGATATTAAAATTCTCTCCAAGATATTAGCTAATAGGTTAGCGGTAGTTCTTCCTGAGTTAATAGGTACAAACCAGGTAGGATTTATGAAAGGGCGTTCATCTTCTGACCACTTGCATACCTAATCTCATGTCTCCTCGGCTATCAGGGATGCTGAGTTCCCTGCAGGACTGGTCTCCCTGGATGCCGAGAAGGCATTGATCGAGTGAACTGGAACTTTCTGTTCCGAGTTCTGGAAGCTTTAATTTCCTTCTCTGTTTATTTCCTGGATTGCCACACTTTATAAAAACCCTACCACAAGAATCTCTGGGAATGGGGCTTTCTCTAAGCCCTTTTCCTCCATTCAGGAACTAGGCAGGGTTGTCCCTTATCTCCTTTGTTATTTAACTTATATTTGGAACCTCTCATTCAAAATATTCTCAATAATGTTTCTATACAGGGTATTAGAGTTGGGCGACATGAAATCAAAGTCACTGCATATGCGGATTACTTGCTGATACATTTATCTTACCCTGTATCCTCTGTTCTGGCTTTGCTAAGGGAAATAGCAGATTTAGTGACCTGTCTAATTACAAACTGAATGCTAGCAAATCCTTATTTTCCCATTAAATCATAAAGTTTTCAAAATGACATTAGTCCCTTAGGTTTATGCTGGACTTCCAGGTCATTTAAATATTTGGGTATTAAGCTTTCTCATAACCCTCTAACATGGTTTAAGGACAATCTGGATTCCCTCTTACAGTTGATAGCTCACGACCTTGAGAGGTGGTCCAAACTTCCCATTTCATTATGGGGCGGATCAACATAATTAAGATGAACATATTTCCTAGAATTTTCTATCCATTATCTCTTCTCAACACTTTTATTCCTTTACTCTGGTTTAAAAGATTCATGGCATATTCACCAGATTTATCTGGGCCGATATCCTCGGTTGGCTTATCATAAGCTGGCAGCCCCATAACTGGAGGGCGTTCTGAATTCCCCATCAGGCTATATTACTGGGCTAGTCACTTAGCAAAATGTCCGAGATAGGTATCCTCCGGCCCAGAAAAATAACAACAGGTTTGGCTTAGAATTGAACTGGATGCAATCAAGTCAGAATCTGGACCCCTTACATTATTTTTCTTAAATTCCCTCAGGTACGTATGACCGAGGAGTGCCCCCATAATATCGACTTCTTTAAAGGTTTACTTACAAATGTGTTCATTTTTGCAATATTGTCCCTCACTGGGACCTGGCCCAGTTTATCTGGAATTCCCTTTCTTTCACTATTAACAAGAACCAGATTTCCGCTCAATGGTTGTCCCAATTGGGAGATGGGAAGCTTCTTTCTCTTACGGATGAAGAAGGGCATTAGTTATCAGTGGGAGATATTATTAAGAAATTTCTCATTCGGTTTCTTCTCATTTCAAAGTTATACAATTAAGGCATTTACTTGTAATTAATTTCAGTAATACTCCCCTCCCAGACCATCACTTCCTGATACCTGAGGTTTCCTCACTTTCCGGATCTTCAGTGTAATATCTAAATTATATCAGGTTTTGTTTCACAAAAATATGGGGTTCCTTTGGACCTACAAGATTCTGAAATAATTTCTTCCCTCAGCACTGTTTGGATTGGCAATCTCTGTGGAGATCATGTCATAAACATATTTCTCAAGACAGACTGCGTCTCATGCAATATCATATTTGACATAACCTGTATTACACCCCGTTAAATTACAGAAGTGGGGTTATCTGAATTCTAATATATGCAATAAATGTTTGCAGGAAGAAGGAACACTTCTCCACATGTTCTGGTCCTGTTCTAAAATCTCCCTTATGGGATTCAATTAAGACTTCCCTGGATCCTCTGCTGGGTCTTCAGGAGTACTTTACTACTGAGATTTGTCTGTTAGGGACTTATCCTCTATTAGAGTTAAAAGTAAGAAAGTTTCACATTTCTATGATTGCCTTATCAGCTAAGAAGCTCATTTTACACCACTGGAAAGATAAGTCCTCTCCATCTGTCCAGAAATGGGTAAAGAAATTTTGTCCAATCTGCTTACAGAAAAAGCGATCACCAGTCTTCACAATAGACTGGCAGTGTATACCAAAATCTGGGATTCTCTTCACTCTCTAATATCTCTGGCTCAGGTCTAAGCATATCTCAGGCTACACTGTCATGTAAGACCTTAAGTAAAGTGCTTGGCATTTGAGGGGCATTAGGCTGGGTTACTGCAGTAAGGGGATGGAAGGGTGGGTTAGGCAGTTATCCCTTTACATTGTATCGGAATGTCAATGTCACTGTCACTTGAACTGCCTTTTATTGTGGAAAATGTACCAATAAACTTTAAATTAAAAAAAAAAAAATGGAGCAGCAGTGAGAGAGAGAGGGGGTGAGCAAGCACAATGGAGCTCTGTTGGGACTGCTGCAGATTTCTTTGTGGGCAGAAAAAGGCACCAACAGAGGAAGGAGACCACTACAAAATGGCAGACTGCAGCCCCAGGAGAAACAGAATGGCCGAGTGAGACAGGAGGAGTGAGAGGCCTCACCAGAGCTCTGTCAGGGGCAGCTGCAGATTTCTTTGTAGGGGTAGAAAGGTGCCAATGCAGGCAGAAGCCCAGCACAAAAGGGGCAGCCTGCAGCTTGGGAGAAACACAACGAACCAGTGAGAGAGGGGAGTGAGTGAGTCAATGGAGCTCTATTGTGACTGCTGTGGATTTCTTTGTGGGCAGAAAAAGCAGCAATGCAGGCAGGAGCCCAATACAAAGGCTAACCTGCAGCACCGGCAGAAGCGGAATGGCGAGTGAGAGAGGGAGTAGCTACCTCAACGGACCTGTCAGTACTGCTTCAGATTTCTTTGTGGGCAGAAAGAGCTGCCAACAGAGGCAGGAGCCCAGTATAAAAGGGCAGCCTGCAGAGCCACCAGAAACAGAATGAGCGAGTGAGAGAGGGGTGACCCGCCTCAACAGAGCTCTGTCAGGACAGCTGCAGATTTCTTTGTGGGCAGCAAAACATGCCAATGCAGGCAGAAGCCCAGTACAAAGAGCAGCCTGCAGCACCAGGAGAAACAGAATGAGCGAGTGAAACAGGCGAGAAAGCGACTCAGCGGAGATCTGGCGGGACAGCTGCAGATTTCTTTGTCGGCAGAAAAGGTGCCAGCGCAGACAGAAGCCCAGTACAAAGCGGCAGCCAGCAGTGCTGGGAGAAACATAACAAGTGAGTGAGAGAAGGAGAGTGAGCAAGCTCAACAGACCTCTATCGTGACTGCTGCGCATTGCTTTGTGGGCAGAAAAGGTGGCAAGCATGAGCAGGAGCCCAGTACAAAGAGCCAGCCTGCTGCGGAGAAACAGAATGAGTGAGGTGAGACAGGAGGAGTGAGCAACCTCAATGAAGCTCTGTCAGGACAGCTGCAGATTTCTTTGTGGGCAGAAAAATGTGCCAATGCAGGCAGGAGCCCAGTACAAAGAGCAGCCTGCAGCACCGGGAGAAACAGAACAGTGAGTGACACCAGGCCAGTGCAGGCGAGCTCAATGGACCAATGCAATCAACATTCGGCATTGACAAATGCTTGTTTTACAGGACGCTCACACACTATTTCAGAGATAGCGCAGGCATAGAAGGAGTGGAGATGGGATCCTCTTTATGGTCCATTGGAGAGGAGGTTTGTACAGGGGTGGGGATTATGTTATCTGGCAATCTAGTACAGGTCTTAAAAGTAGTGGATTTCTGCCCAGGAAGGTCATTAATTGTGGATGTTGTTATGTGAGGTGTTGCATATCGATTGATCGACCTTTATGCACCACAATCTAAGGCCGAGAGAATGCGGTTTCTGCGTGATATAGAACCATATTTACATATGGCTAAACTTGTATTATGGGGCATGGATTTTAATTGCCAGCTTGCTAAATGAGACTGGGGCAGGAAACTGACAAAATATACTGTGACACAAACCAGCTACTTAATATCTTAAATAGGACAGATCTTAAGGATGTTAATGACATCCAGGTTGACACGCCTCTGCACACTTTTTTTAATTCAACCTTTATTAGCAAAGTTTTCCACTTACAGAGGAAGTAACATGAAAGAAGACAAGAATACAGCACTTATTACATTTAAAACTGCCCTCCCTCCCTCCCCACAGCAGTTGCATAAGAATGTGCCACTTAAGTATAAGACCATTGTACAGGAGCATACAGGCAATTATACTAAAACACTACTATCTCTGAGTAGCTAAAATTAGAGAGTGAAGGGATCCCATATTTGAGTATAAACAGATAATCAGTTGTGGAGGCTAGCAATAGCCTTTTCCATATGCAGGTTATCAGGATTTTGTTCACCCATTCCTGTAATGTCGGAGTAAGCTTGTCTTTCCAATGGCATAAAATAAGCTTTTTAACCGATAAAGCTATCATTGAGATATGAAATCTTCTCACTTTAACTCTAACAGAGGACATGTCCCCGAGGAGACAAATATCAGGTGTGAAATGTTCCTGTAAACCCAGTATCGGATCTAGGAAAGCTTTGATAGAATCCCACAACTGGAAGTTTTGGGACAGCACCAGAATATGTGAAGGAGTGTCCCTCCTCCTGTGAACATTTAACACATAAATGGAGTCCAGCAGACCCCACTTCGTTAACTTAACAGAGTATAATACATATTGGGCTGGATATTCAAACTGTGCCATTCTGAGCGCAAGCCCTTTAGCCGGCACAAAATAGTTAGCGCAGGGGTGTGGCTCAGGCGATATTCAAAAGGAGTTGGCGCATTGAGCAACTCCTTTGAATATCACCCCAGCCCACAGCCACTGTGCATGGCGCAGTGAAACTTGCACCATCAGTTTGTCAGAGTGGAGCATTCAACTTACGGTGGCCAAGTACCATTCGCCCATGCGCAAAATCGCGATATTCAAAAGGTGACATGCAAATGGGGCCATAATTTATGCAAGGTGCAGGGGGCCATTTGCATCTGATTATGCCCCATTTGCATGCCATTAGCATGTGAGTGCGCCGATCCAGAGGACTTGCGCCTGGCCGCCCTGCCAGGCAGCAGCCGTGAGACTGACACACCCTGCAGCCCCATCGCGGGCAGCAATGGCAGCTCCCACCTCCTCCATTACATCTCCCTGGTGGTCCAGTGGACCATAATGCCGATCACGGGCAGAATGTACCAAAAACCCCACCCAAACATCTCTCTAATGCCCGATCGCAGGCAGAATGTAATAAGAACCCCCAACTCGTTCCTAGTGCCCGATCGTAGGCAGAATGTAAAAAAACCCCCTCAACATCTCCCTGGTGGTCCAGTGGACCGTAATACCCGATCGCGGGCAGAATGTAAATGACACCCTCCCACCAAACATCTCCTGGTAGCTGAGTGTCCCCCACCCCCACCCACCCATGAAGCCCCACCACCGCCCCCCAGCAGCCAGCCGGGCGACAGCATCACCAGCATACCGCTGCCCGCTGCCCACCGGAAACTGACTGCCCGGTGAGACTCTCGCAGCCAGCTGGTGCAGAGCAAGAACCAAGGTGCAGCCCATACGCCGCATGACAGTCCAGATTTGTGAATGATTCATTCCAAAATCTGGACTGTCATGTCTGTCTATACTCTGCAGTACATTAGTTCTTGCTCTCAGCATCAGCACCGGGCAATCATCGGCGGCAATGATGAACAAGCGGGAGGATGCTGCCACGCCCGGCTGCCGGGGAGCGGGGTGGTGGGGCCTCGTGGGTGGGTGGGTGGGGGGACACTATCCACCAGGAGATGTTTGGGCTGGGGGTCATTTTTACATTCTGCCCTTAATCGGGCATTACGGTCCACCGGACCACCAGGAGATGTTGGGGGGTTCTTTTTACATTCTGCCCACGATCGGGCACTAGGAACGTGTTGGGGGTTCTTGTTATTCTGCCATGATCGGGCACTAGAACGTGTTGGGGGTTCTATTACATTCTGCCCGCGATCGGGCACTAGGAATGTGTTGGGCGGGAGGAGTTCATTTCACAATCTGCCCATGATCGGGCATTACGGTCCACTGGACCACCAGGGAGATGTTGAGGGGGTCACTTTTATAATGCCCGTGATCGGCATTTGTCCACTGGACCACCAGGGATGTGAACGGAGGGGAGCCACATTGATGCCCGCGATCGCCTGGTGGGGTACACTATGCCCGCGATCGGGCTGGGGGTGCACAGGGACTGAGTTGGGCCAGCCACAGGTGGCAGCTGCTGTGTTGCGCCTGCAATACAGCAGCTCACCTGAGGGTGGCCTCACTTAAGCTCTTTTTTGGCTCAAGATCCAGCAGGCTCAGGTTGTGTTGCGCCGATCTCTCTCTGCACAGCCCGGCTGAATATTGGCTGTGCAGTTTATGCAAGGTTCCTCCCCTCCTGTTAAGCATGCATTCATTTGCATTGCGCTGTTGCTCAGCCTGTTTTCAGTGGCGCAGCTGCCTCCTGCTGAATATTGCAGAATGGTGCAATGTAGGATTTGAGCATCGCAACCCTGTTGAGCATGGAGCAACCCTTTGAATATCTGGCCCATTATGTAAAATATGAAATTGCCTGAGGCACAGTCTATCTTGGGAGATGAATTTGTGACAGGACCTCCACAAAGCTTGCCATTTAAATGAGTATTGAGGAAGTAAGGAGCTCCAGAACCTCATCGGTCCAAAAGAGTCCCCATACCTTTTGTGAAATAGCACTTGGTATACTTTGGATACACTGCCCAAAAACCAAGTAAAGGAAGAGTTTCAGATATCAGGGCCCCAACCATCTGAATAGGAGGGTGTTATTGAACACTATTGTGAGTAGATGTCTTATTTGTACCACTTTAAAATGTGAGAATGCCGGATACTAAATTTCTGTATAAGATCACATATGGATAGCCATTGCCCTCCTCATCCACAAAGGAAAGTACTATCCCATCCCCAATTGGGTCAACCAGATACAGGGAATCTGCTGCTTATTCATAGTGAAAGATGGGGAGTTCCAAATAGATTGGGCCAGGTCTAACTGAGGAGTATAACGAAAAAAGAGCAAAGTTGTGCATATATCCTTAAAGACGTGGTAACTATAGGAGATTTTCGCAACGTGCACCTGAGAGATTTTTAGATAGAACAGAGTTAAGGGATCCAGGTTCATGGACCAGATTGAATCCAACTCTATTCTAAGCCAAGTCGGCTGCATCCTTTCAGAACCGGATTTACCCATTTCAGGCATTTGACCAGATGACTAGCCCAGTAATATAAGGCTAAATGGGAATCCGCAGGCCCTCTCAGATTTTGGAGAAGCCAACTGTAGTAAGCCAGACGGTATATTTGTCAGACCAGATAAACTTGGAAAAGATACCATGCAATTTCTTAAACCAGGATAACGGGATGAAAGAATTGAGAAGAGATAAAGGATAGAAAAATTCGTGGGAAGATATTCATCTTGATTATATTGATCCGGCCCCAAAGCGAGATAGGGAGTTTGGACCATCTGTTGAGATCTTGAATTATAAGCTGGGAAGGGGTTCCAAATTTTCCTTGAACCATACTGCAGGATTACGAGTCAGTTTAATGCCAGGTATTTCAGTGACCTAAGGGACCAACATAGGCCAAAGAGGGGCAATATCGGTCTTAAAAATCTTGTGATTTAAAGGAAAAGGAAGATTTATTAGCATAAGCTTATAGTTAGGGTGCTAAATTTAGCAATTTCACCCAGCAAAACCGTAACAGAAGATACCGGATGAGATAGGTACACAAGGAGATCATCCTGTATGCAGTGATTTTGACCTCGTGACTCCACCCAGATACCTTGTATTCCTGTATTATTGAGAATATTCTGAATGAGAGGTTCAAGATATAGGTTGAATAACAGGGAGAGAGGGACAACCCTGTCTGGTACCAGAATATAATGAGAAGGACTTAGAAAATGCACCATTTCCCAAAATCCTTGCTGCAGGTGCTTTGTATAATGCAGCTATCCAGGATATAAAGACAGGAGGCTGCACTTTTTATAAAGGAGCTGTATCTTCCAGAATTAATTTCTGGTTCTTGGCAGACAGACATGATGTGCAGCACATGCAGGTGGTCCCCATGGAGACCTCAGATCATGTGGCAGTTAAAGTAGTGCTAGGGGTAGGACAGCATTTATCTATGATAGGGGCTTTTGAGAATGAATACTTCCTTATTGCAGTAAGCACATATTCGACAGGAAATATCAACCTTACTGGAGGCACGACAGGATGTTAGATTTTATATGATGATCAAGTAGTATGGTGGGAGGATACTAAAAGAGATATAGAACTGTTGATGGTGAAGTCATCAGGCTCGTAGTAAGACAACAATGTCTGACATACTTGGGTTATATGGCTCAATATTTGAAATTATTGACTGAGATGCATGAGACTAGACTTGATTTGTCTCTACCACTGGCGAGTTAAAGGAGAAAATGTATGCCTTTCAGTATGCTAAAGTACATTCCATGTCTATGAATCAACAATTTGGCACACAAGGAACTATAAAACAGGTAAATCCCTTTGACAGTGTGGCAGACAGGGTAAAGCAGAGGGTCATGACCTTGTTAAAGGATGTTCAGAGGAATCTGGTCAAGGATATGGCTTCTATACAACACATAGTACAATCATATCTTAAAGAGAAGTTCCAGGTGGGGAGGGTGAAGAAGGACTGGACTCCTTTTTGACCTCCTTAGTAGTTCCTAGACTATCAAGTGGATGAATTGGGTCGTATTGAACCTTTTCAAATTGGGGAACTACAGGACGCTATTAAATCACTATCTGTTAGGACGGCCCTGAGATGGATGGTATCCCTAATGACTTTTATAAGATCTTCATTGATTAATTGGCTCCTATATTGAATGAGGTGTTTTCCACCCTCTTACAGACAGGTAGGCTTGGGAAAGTATGGTGGAGACTGGATGGGCCTTGTGGTCCTTATCTGCCATCAACTTCTATGTTTCTATGTTTCTATGGAGAGTGTAATGGTCTTTCTTTATAAAAAGGTGGCTGGACTGATATAAAAATTGGAGGCCCCTTACGTTACTGACTTCTGATTATAAATCGTTGCTAAAATAGTGCCTATAAGTTAGCAAGGGTGGTGAAAACTTTGACCCTGGAGGAATAAACTTATGCGTGTACCAGAGAAGGAATATTGCACAGAATTTATAATAATAATAATATCTTTATTTATAAAGCGTCTTTCGATTGTCAAAGCTGAACAGTAAGAATAAATAACACAGTAAAATCACAATTACAAACATATGAAATTTGCCAGCAGATAAAGGCCTAGAGGTCTATCAAGTCTGCTTGAATGTTCAGCTAGCAACCCTTATTCTACAGCTGCCTCTCTCTTCCACCCTTCCCTTCTTTGACCCTCCCCTTGTCCTGTCTCATCCCCTTTGAGCAGTCCACTGTTCTAATGGATACCATTTCTGCAGGTAACGCATTCCACCCAACCACCACCCTCTCTGTAAAAAGTGTCTCCTCATCTCCTCTTGAACCTTCCTCCCTCCAGTCTCATATCATGGCCCCTGGTGTCCTCCCTCCCTTACTTTGAACAGCCCTTTGTACCTATCTTGTTTATTCCTTTCATGTACTTAAAGGTTTCAATCATGCCCCCCATCCCTCCTCTCCTCCAGTGAGTACATGTTCAACTCCCTCAGCCTCCTCCTCATGATAAGTCCTCAGCCCCTTGATCATCGCTGTCACCCGCGCTGCACCCTCCAGTAACTTAATGTCCTCTTCAGATACGGGTGCCAGTACTGCACACAGTACCCAGGTGTGGTCTAACTAATGACCTATACAGTGGCAGAATCACCTCCTCCTCCTCAAGGATATACCCTTGCAATACAACCCAGCATTTTGTTGGCTTTTGCAGCTGCCTTCCTACATTGTGCCGAGTTGTTCATTGACCCTATAATGAGCACCTCAGATCCTGATCCTTCTCCTCCTCTGTCCGGGCTAGCTGCACTCCCATGAGCTGGTAACTCCTCCTTGGGTTCTTCATCCCAAAATGCAGCACCTTGCACTTTTTGGCATTAAACCCCAGTTGCCAGGTGTCTGACCAGGTTTTAAGCTTGGCCAGATCATCCTGCAACCCTGCCATCCCTCTAGGTCATCCACCACTGCTCCTACCTTGGTATCATCAGCAAACAGACTGATCTTGCTCTTGATGTCCAATGATATGTCTGCAATGAATAGCCCAAACAACACTGGTCCCAACACGAGCCCTGTGGAACACCGCTCATCACTACCCTTGGGTGTGAGAGCTCCCCATCCACTACCACCCTCTGTTGCCTTCCTGAAGCCAGTTTCCTACCCATCTTACCAGCTTTGCACCTGCCCCTGTGCCTACTTAACTTACTTCCCAGCCTTCCATGCGGCAATCGAAGTCTAATGCCTTACTGAAGTCCAGATACAGGACATCCACTGCATGGCCCCTGTACAGTTGCCTAGTTACCCAGTCACAGAACTCCACCAGATTGGTTTGGCAGGATCTGCCCCATATGAAGCCATGCTGTTTGCTGTCCTGTAGTCCTTTGACCTCTAGGAGGGCCACCAGCCTTTCCTTCAGGATAGTCTCCATTAGCTTACCCACGATGGATGTGAGGCTCACTGGTCTGTAGTTTCTGGTTCATCCTTGGGTCTACTCTTGTGGAGGGGCACCATATGAGCCATCCTCCAGTCCTGAGGTACACACCCTGAATGTAGTGAGGCATTAAATAGGTCTGCCAAAGGTTCTGCAAGGACCTCTGCCAGCTCCTTCGATCCCATGGGGTGGATGTCATCTGGGCCTGTGCCTTATCCACCCTCAGTGCCTTCAAACCCTCCTGAACTCTGCCTCCATGATTTCCCATCTGTCTCCTCCCCTGTTTCTGCCATTCTTCCCCTTGGCTGTCAACCCTCTCTTTAGTAAATACTGAGCAGAAGTACCATTTAGTGCTTCTGCCTTATCACACCCTGCTTCTACCCAACCCTCCTTCCTAATCCTTACTATGTGGTCCTTACAGCTCTTTTCTCCTGATGTACCTAAATAAGTCCTTCTCCCTTCTAATGCCTTGTGCCAGCCTGAGTTCTGTAGGTGCCTTGGCTCCCCTTACTGCCCTTGTCACCTCCTTCGATTCCGGCCAAGTACTCCTCCCTGTCCTCCCTCTCCTGTTTTCTTCTACTTCCTAAAGGCAGCTCTTTTCCTCCTTACTTTTTCCATGACCCTTTGCTCAATCAGCTTGGTTTCTTAGCCCTAGCCTTCTTGCTCTGGGCCTTGCAGCAGGTTTTGTTGCCTCCACTATCCCCAGCTTTATGAGCTCCGACCTCTGGTTAGTGTCCATACTAGATTGAATTCTGGCCAGGTACCCTTTACCACTTCCCCATCCTCCCAAAGTTGGCCCTCCTGAAGTCCAGTACTTTGTGTCAGATTCCACTCCTTCCTTGCCCATATCCAATGTGAGCCATACTGAGTGGTGGTCACTCCCTGACAGCAGTTCCTCTACTGTAAGTTCTCTCACAAAGTCCCCATTTGCCAGCACAAGGTCAAGGGTATACCCTAACCTGGTTGGTTCACTGACCATTTGCAGCAGGAAGCTGTCCTGAAGGCATCCAGCAGTACCTGTTCCCTTCTGTTCTTGGTTGTTGGGGTACTCCAGTCCACTCCGCATGTTGAAGTCCCCTACAATCACCACACTACCCTTCTTGTGGGTCCTCCTGATCTGTCCCACTAGTTCTCTGTCTAACTCCTCTGTCTGAGATGGCGGCCTGTACACCACTCCCATTCTAAGAATCCTATTCTTGGAATCCTGGATTTGCATCCAAATTGATCCAAATTGACTCCATACTACCCTCCTCCCTTTCCTTCCTTACACACTTCAGTCCTTCCTTCACATATAGTGCCACACCCCTCTTCCCAATCACACTGTCTCTAGGAAATAACCTGTACCCTGGTACAGACAGGTCCCAGTCATTGTATTGAGTGGTCCATGTTTCTTTAATGGCTGCAATGTCCACCTCTCCCTCTGCCATGAGCACCTGTAACTCTGCAGTTTTCCTCCCAAGACTCCTAGCATTAAGGGTAAATACAAAGCTAAAATCAATTTGGGTAAGCCTGGCACATAGGTGAGTCTTTGGGGCCTTCTAAAACCTTCCATGGTCGCTCACTCCTGTAACTAATGGGGTAGAGAGTTCCACAGGGCTGGGGCTACATACATGAATGCACGGGCCCCTGATGTCTTCAAAGATACCTTGGAAATCTCCAGTAACTCCCTGCCAGCTGAGCAGAATGGTCATCCAGGGCAGTAGGGGACAGGAGCTTTTTCAGATAGTCCAGACTCTGTCAGTGCAGAGCTTTGTAGGTCAGAAGCCTGACCTTGAAGGTAATCTGCCACTGAATAGGTAGCCAGTGCAGTTAGAGCAGCACTGGTGTGATGTAATAATCCTGAGGGGTCCCCATCAACAACCTGGCTGCAGCATTCTACCCTAGCTGCAAGCAGTGGATATCAACCCCTGGAAGCCCTAGGTATAGGGAGTTGCAATAATCAAGGCTAAGGTCACAAAGGTGTGGGTCAATGTAGGAAGGTTGCTGGATGGAACTGGGTGCTTGACCCTGGCAATGTTCCTCAAATGGTAGAAGGAGGACTTGATGACTGCTGACATCTGATACCACAGTGTCAGCCCATCATCAAAAATCACTCCCAGGTCCTGCACCCATTCAGAGGAAAGAAGCTGGGAGCCTCCCAGGCAAAGTCCGGAAGGTTGACCAGCCCCCAACCCCTCTGGCTGGTGGCCTGGATCCACAACCATCACCTAGGTCTTTCCTGAATTCAACTTCAACCAGCTAGAATTTATCCAGTCCTGGATTTCAGTGAAGTAGTTGGTAAATACCAAATGCACACTACCCTGGTCAGCTGCGAAGACAGGTAGAGCTGGGTATCATCAGCCCACAGCATCTTACAGTGTCTCCAAGGAGCAGCATGTATACCACAAACAACATGAGGGATAACACCAAGCCCTGAGGGACCCCACATGGCAGAGAGAATGATATTTAGTATTTATCAGGAGGTGGTGGAACAAGACCTGAAATGAATCTGTATGATTAAATTTTTTCAGTGAATCAGAAACGGCCTTTGATTCAACACAGCATGGTTATCTGTGGGATGTGTTAACAATATATGGTATTCCAGGTCAATTCATATGTCTCATATGACTACTTTACTCAAAGGCACAGGTGGTACCTATGATTAATGGACATCTAGGTATTCCAATGTATGTGTACAATGGGGAAAGCAGGGATGCCCATTAAGCCTGCTTTTATATGTTTTGGGTTGGATCCTCTATTGAGAATGGTGGAAAATAACAGGATGATAAGACCTGTGGACTTGCAGATGGGGGGACCTTGCAGTAAGATTATTGCATATACTGATGATTGTGTGTTAGCAGTTGCTGATCTTGAATCTGGGAATAAGGTTATAGGAGTGATTAATTGTAATACTGATGTTACTGGTATTAAAATTAATATGGGAAAAATTACAGTACTGGCCTTAGGAAAGGCTTTAATTCCACTGAATCTGTTATTCCAGTTTAGAACAAGGTGAACATTCTGGGTATATACTTGGGACTAAAGAGGCAGCCAATGTAATGGGAGTTAAAATGTATGAAAGCACTGGGAAAAGTTTGTCAATGGAAGGCTTGGAAAATGACTAGAAAGAAAAGTGTTTTGTTAAAAGCATATATAGCACCACTCTTTTATATCTTTCACACATTTTTCCGATACCTTTTGAATGCATGTCAAAATTATGGGGCTTTTTTCAACTTTGTGGGTAGTCGTTTAAACCCAGTTAAATGTAACCATACATATAGACCATTGAAGGAGGGCAGATTGAATATGATTCATCACTTGGTACTTTTCTTTGGGAATTTATTATTCAATAACATTAAGAACTTGATTACAGGGTGTGCAGGAGTTGGTATGCAAGTAATGCAGCTTTGGAAGACAGATTTCTTCACTGCCTGGGAAATGGTAGGTGGAGTGTATTGGACAAAACCTTACCTGGATATGTACAAATCTGTTTGAAATATGTGAGGTTGTGGAAAATTGATATGCAGAGCTTTTAGGGTATCACGAAACAATTTGATCAACACATTTTGATAGCTGTTACTATGCAAAACTGGTTTTCCAGGTTACATCTGACATCAACTGTCCTTGTTGTTAGATTGCATGTTGAATTGAGGATCCCACCCAAAATGAAGGATACAATCTGTATGTGTGGATATGGGAAGTTAAATGTACAGGGTAACCATAAGCATAAAGCTTTGGGGACTGGTACTGTTTGGAAAGTGGGTGTGTGGACTTTTGGAAACCATGTAACATTTTTTTTGATTGTCCATATAGGAAGCCTTTGTGGGGACACATGGATGCCTTCTTGAATATCATCTATTTTAGTGATACAACATATTTCATTCTGGTTTGTGGTCAGCTTGAACAGTGGAAACAGTGGCAAAGTCCACGGTGTATGTGATTTTTGCTTGCATCAAATGGGTTATCTGGCAAGTACAATGTCAGAAGTTCTTAAATGGTGAAGAGGTCACACTGAATGAACTATTGTTTAAACTGCAAGTAGAGTTGTATGGGATGTACGGGTAGGAAAGATGACATTTTGGTGAATTATTGTGTAAAGAATTCTGTGGGTATTGATTGGGTGGGGTGATGGTGCTGTGTGTGTGTTTTGGGGTTTTGAAAGATTCTACATACCATTGTATGTGGCGGTTTTGCAGTTCTGCTTTTTATTTATTTCTGTGTTGCTATTCTTAGTTGTATTAAGTTTTCTTGATGATATGTTTTGGTTTTGAATAAAAAATTCTCCTAGTCTGTGGTAGGGATGCTGCTGTCCCCATGGCTGACAACTCAGACAATCTTCAGGCTGCTGGCAAACCTGCATGTGAGCACATCTCCTCCTTGCAGGTCCACCATAGGCGATGTTTGCTGAAATGAACTGCAACAAGTAGCAATGGAAATAGAAATAGTATCACAGTATCATAGTATCGAGTGATAACAAAGCATTTATCAGACTTGGGTCCATGTTGCTTGCCAAACAAAGAACATTTTTTTATCAGTATTCTCCAACTTTATTGTTGCTAAATCTGTCCAAACGTGTTTTGAATGTTTCCAGTTTTGGGCTTTCTATTACCTCAATAGGAAGTGTATTCCAGTGAGGTACCACCACGCTGGCTAAACCAGAACCTTCTTTGCAAATTACACCTTGTAACTTAACTTGTTTTACTACAGCCCGGTATTCAGACTTCGCACAAGGCAGGTACAAGCCTGGGTGCAGCACAACTGGGATGCACCTAGGCCAGGTGATATTCAATGGTGATGCGCCATGAACAAGTGCAGTTGCACTAGGTGCATCACCCACGATATTCCAGAGGGGCATGTAAATGAGGCCATAAAATATGCAAGGTAAAATGGCCCCATTTGCATGCTCCTGCGCAGGGCAGCTCACACTTGTGGCTGGCACCCTGCACAGCATGATGTATGCAGTGGGATCCTTAGGCATCCCCCACCCCACAGTCGTGAGTGTGGTGTGGGTCAAATAAATCCCTGGTAGTCTAGTACCCCTCCCTAGTCCCCAGTTCCAGAGATATGTATGAATGACCTTCCGTGGTAGGTCTAGTGGACCCCCGCCCATTGCATAACCATGTAAAGATCTCTCAAAATTCCATGGTGATCAGTGGCAACCCCACCTCCCATCCACAGAACCCTTGCCCACACTGGTCCTCCCCATTATTTGCAGGCAGCTGCAACCTGCCTGCATACTGCCTGGCTGCCCACCCACGACAGATAATAGTATAGATTTAAGCCCATTGGTCCTCAGTGTGGAACAATGGGTTAGAGGCATATTGTATAGATAGTCCCAAATATGTGAATGACTTTATTCACATATTTGGGACTGTCTAATACTAAATGTCTCTTACCCATTGGTCCACATGGGGACCAATGGGCTTATAGCTAATACTGTACCTGTCATTCGGCAGGCAGCTGGTGGTATTTGTGCAGGTTGCAGCTGCCCGCCAATGATGAGGGGGAGGGGTGGGCAAGAGGTCCAGTGTGTGGTGGAGGGGTGGGGAGTGCCACTGAATCACCATGAAATTCTTTGTGGGAGCTGTACAGCGATTGCAGTAATGGGTGGGGGTTCCCACTAGACCACTAGGGACAGTCATTTCTATATATCTCGGAAATCTGGTGGGGGACCCCAGACCACCAGGGATGGTCATTCATACATCTCTCAGGGAATTGGGTGTGAAGGGGACCACTAGACCACCAGGATGGTCATTTATACATATCTCAGGGACTCGGGTGGGGGGACCACTAGCCCACCAGGGGTTTCTGGGTGTTTGCTGATGGTGTTCTGGGTGGGGGTGGCCACCATTATCTGGCAGCTGCTATTGAGCTATACATTACAGCAGCCCACCTGTGGGTGGGGTGGGTGGCTGGGATTTGTTCCTCTTTACCTGGGCTCAACTTTGATCCCCTATGCAGCACATTGCAGGGTTGAGCCAGCCTATGCACTCACACATCCCAGGTTGAATATCGGATGTGCCGCATGCATGGGACACCCCTGCAGCTGCACTGCATACAATTACATTGTGCCCGGAGCATTGGGAATTGAGCTGCACCTGGCAGCCTTCTTCAATATACCACCAGGGTGTAACCCCTTGAATATCCAGGCTTATGAGTTCTAGTTTCATAACTTTTCTGCTTAAGTTCCAGACCCAACTCTATTTGCAGCCTATTGTCTTGGGAAGATTTATACACCATAATCATGTCACCCTCCATCTTCTGTAGGCAAATGAATACAGGTTAAAATCTTGCATTCTGTCCCATAGGTTCTACCCATCATCCCACAGATTGATCTTGTAGCCCTTCTTTGTACACTTTCCAGTCTGTTTATTTCTCCCTCATATAAGGGCCCATACTTGGGAACAATATTCCTATTGGTTCTCACTATTGACCCATTCAATGGGATCAGGTCCTCCTTTCTCTACTAGTGATAAGTCTATATATATTTTTAAAGCTTTGTTAGCATTTTTAATTGTCTGGTCACATTGAGAACTGAAAGTTACGTCATTACTGATTATAATTCCTAATTGTCTTTTTTTTGTTGTTTGTTTTAATTGACTATTATTCATATTATATTTGGACTCCAAATTATTTTTCCCATATGTAAACTATACATTTTCTTCATTTAATTTAAGCTTGTGTTAATTTGTCCATTTCTCTATGTACTCAAGAGTATCCTGAAGTCTCCTTTGTTCCATATTTGAGTGGACCACAGCTCCCACCCTACAATCGTCCTCAAACTTTGTCAATTTGATTTGTAAGGAAGAAATATATATATATATATATATATATTAAACAGACAGGGTCCACACACTGACCCCTGAGGGAACCCGCTTGTCACTGGGAGCCATTAAAACAGTTCAACATTTATAATCACCTTCTGTCTTCTCCCTGTAGCCAAGATGTTATCCAATTAACTAGTTTATTATTAATCCAAATGGTAAAAGGGATTTAATTAGCTCTGGGTGTGGAAGTTTGTCAAATGCTATTGAAAAATCAAGTTGCACCACATCCACTGATTTGCCTAGGTCTGAAGTCCTACTAACTTTCTCATAAAATGTAGGAGATTTGTCTGATACGATCTTGCTTCAGTAAATCCATGTTGACTAGGGTCCAGCAATCTATTTTCACTTAAATAGGAGGAAATATGGTTTATAATAATGTCTTCCAGTACTTTACCTATCACTGTTGACAAACTCACAGGTCTGTAGTTCTCAGGGAGGTTTTGCTGCCTTTTGGAAAACTGGCACCACATGTGCCTCTCTCCATTTTTATTACATCCACTGTATCTAATGAATTCTGAAAAATAAAAGTTACAGGATGAACTATCTCTGTAGATATTTCTAATAAGTCTTAGTAGAAAATGAACCAGTTCTATTGACTGAAGAAGATTTGGTAAACAATTTTACTATGGACCAGAGGAAACATTTCTTATTATTGCTACAAAGTTCTATTGCAACTGAAGACAAGGAAGATAGAGAAAATGCTGTACCTGACTTGGAAATCCAGACTGAGGAGATACAGAGTCCAGTAGAGCTGACTCACGAGGAGACAGCTGATTCTGGTGATGCAGATGCATCAAAGGCCCAGCTTGACAAGCGGGATATGCCCAATGACAGTGTGGCAGTTGGAATCATCAAGACAGGAGTTTCAAGCCAGAAGAAAATGCAACAACTACTACATGATAAACAAACCCTGTAAGTAAAAACTCTACTGACTGTAATGCTAAAATGCAGGACTCAGTGATGATCCATAGAGAGAGGAGAAAAGAAAAAATCATGGACCTTTTTACGAGGCATTACCACAATGAGCACAGAATATAGTAGCAGGGAAGGCTGTTCAAATTGTTTGGTACTAGAATGCTAAGAGAGAGAGAAAGAGAGGATAGTGAAACCACAGCTGCTAGAAAATCTTGGACTGTAGAAAACACCCTCACTAACAAAGGATGGCAACAGACTAAAACAAGGGATGGGTAGCAAACACAGATGCTTACAGTATTACAAAGCATTCAGGCAAAAGGAACACAAGGGCTTTAAAACACATGGAAAGTTCTGTTCAAGATTTTGACTTGCTCTACATTCAGAAGTTGTCACATTTGACATAGAGCAACCAAGGCTTATCCTTGCCCCCACCCCATAAGCCACAGATTGCAGATTACAGCTCAGGGTGAAAGTGACTCTCCCACTGAACAAACAAGAAAGGATAAACTGGAGCAGAAACAGAGCAAAATGAAGGAACAACACAAACAAAGCCTTAACAACTGTGAGCCCAATTTCAGAAGGAAAAAGAACATTTTCAAAACACCCTACAACTGAAAAAAAATGAAGTAAGGCTGCAATACCTCAGAAGCCTCCCACACACACCTGACAGAATTTCTGTAGTGAAGACTCTAATAAAATAATCTTTACAATTCTTTTCTAATGAAATATACACACTGACACGTGCAGCAGGAGATACCTTGTATGATATTAGTTTTAAAACCCCTGCAGGTCTTGACAGGTTATGGGCAACATATGAAAAAGTTAAGTACTCAGCATTATGGCTCCCATTTAGGGCAATACCCTTGACAAAACCTGCCATCAAAAACATCATGATTTTATTTCAGAATGAGACTGTAAATGTCCATAACATCAAACATTGGTTGCAGAATAAATGTGATATATTAGGAGAACCAGTGCCCATTTTAGATGAAGAACATATCTGGATAGGGGGCTGAAAATTCCATGTAAAACTAAGGGGGACCACAATGACCTAAACATTTACCAAGTTCCTTTTTGGGGGTTGAGATAGAGGCCACTGCTTCTACCCAGGACAGCCAAAGACCTGGTTTAAGTGTGGGGCACTCTCATATTTAAATAATGCTTGTGATCGACTGAAATATAATCTATGCATGGAATTTGGGATATTGGGACACACTGTAGAAAATGGGCTATGATGTAATGTATGTGATGAGACTGGGCATGTCTATAGGAGCTGTGAATGGGCAACTCACAATAGAACTGATCATTCAGAACAAGAAGGATTGTGAATTCAGCCCCCCAAAAAGTATTCATAATAAGCAGAAACTCTTAGAGGCAAAAGAAAATACCAAAATTGCAGAGTCAACATCAGAACAGACAACAGATACTAGAGAACACCCTACAGTGCAGCAGATTCAGGGAGGACAAGTGACTGAAATTGCTGAGGAGGTTATGGAACAGGAGAATGCTGCAACAAAAACATGTACAAAACCAACCAGAAAAAGAAAAGATCCAGATGTCATTAGTATGCCTCTCCACCGAAATGACAGTGGTAGCGATGAAGAAATGGGGAATGCGCAAAACAATACAAAAGCAAAAGCTACAAAAACTTCCACTTCTCCTCAGACTATTGAATTAACAAATAGATATGATTTGCTGCACCTGGTTGAATCAGAGGATGAACTTGAGACATCTTCCACAGTATCTTCACAACAAGGGATGACCACTAATTCAGAAGACGACCATCTAACAGAAAAGGTTAAAGAAGCAAGAACCAAAACAAAACAATTGGATACAAGATGAAAAAGAAGCAGTAGGTTGGAAAGGGTCACTACCTGAGTCTCATCCTCCACTGATTCTCATTAGACTCTCTCATGCCATTCTACACTATTTATAAAACAGCCACATTAAATCTGAACAGTATTAAGAATCCTAGAAGAAGAGTGGTGACTTTTTCTGTATTAAAAGAACTTGAATTGGACATTTGTTTTCTACAGGATACCAGATTGTCCAATAATAGTGAAATATCTGATGCTAGCAAACTGTGGTGTTATGCCCATCATTTTATTCTATGGGACTAGAACAATGTGGTGGGGTATACTTTTCACAGGGTATAACTATAAGATTACTAAAATGGTGGACATTTTCCTGGCCTAGTTTAATTACTAGATGTAATATGTAATAATACTGTTTGAGACTGACTATTTATTATGGACTTCGACAAAAAAGAGAGAGAGAGAGAGACAGTAGACTTAATGAATTTGGTAAAACCCTATTTATTTACCTCAAAATTACTGATTTGGGCTGATGATTTTAGCTGTGTTCAGAGTATAGCATATAGTGGAGAAAAACTGATAAAATTACTGTGACACATGTTTTAAAACAAACTTATACAACTGGGAGGATTAAAAGATATGTATAGAGCTGTGCACCCTACAGGTGGCTATACATTCTACAAAAGTACTCCAGTCACTCAAATAGATTTTATTTTTGCAACATCAAACTTACATGTGTTACAAACTAACATGATCACAACAGAAAACTCAGATAATTAATTAATACTTTCCAGTCTATCAATTGAGACTGCAATACAGAGAGGTAAAGGGTACTGGAAAGTTAATGTTACACTACTAGAAGATCCTAAAATCAGGAAAAAATTATAGACTTACTAAATTCAAGAAACTCAGTTGCATGTTTAGAAGAAGATTTGAGTACATGGTGGGAGGGAACAAAAAGCTAAAGCAGTTTTTACAAACCTTAGCTAAAGAAAATCTTGGATCAATATAAAGAATACTTCACCCTTAGGGTGCAGTGTTTTTAAAATTTTGGCTTTAGCAGATAATGGATATGGGACATTTATAGAACAAGTCCATGAAAGGAGGTGGAAGACTAGGTTTGCTGGCCAAGGCACCTAGCTTCACCTGAGCTCTTTTCTTCTAGGCTGCTTGAAGGACAGAGCAAAGAACCTTACCAGAGCAAGGGAAAGGATTAAGGCATCTTTTGGCTAGGCAGATTTACTGTGTGTTGTTATTTTTATTTTGTACTCACAGGGATTGTTACTGTTTGTTGCTAATATTTTATTGCTTTATTTTTCTCTGATTCAGATTGTTGTTGCTGGGTATACCTTCTTCTGCATTATTACAGGGTGTGCCTACAGGTGTGTGCTTCGGATTACTGATATAATCTTCTGATTCAAATTGTCTTTGAGGTATATCTTCTGTTACTGCTTTATTTTTCTCTGTAGCAAAGTGTTTCTTACAGGTATATCTTCTGTGAAATTATTACAGGTAGTGCTTTACAGGTTTTACAGTTTTATCTATCATTCTGATAAGCTTTCAGGGCTACTGCATTTGTTGCTGGCTGATTGTTTCTGCTCTTACCTCCTGCTTTCTTTCATCCATGGTTCTTCTTTTTCGGCATTGGAAAGGCCAGCCACCCACCCCATCCCCAACCACCCAATAGTACACTCCTTTTATAGGGTACCACAGTCATGACATTTCCTGTAGCAAAGCAGGAAGGGGCAGATCAGTGGGCTATCCACACAGTGACTTCATTTACAGGGCACTAGTAACTTAACTTGTTATGACAAGTTATACAAAAACAAACAAATCAAACTTTGCTTTCATTTTCTTACTTCTAATTACTCTAACCAGCAACTTATCTGGAATGTATCATTAACTGCAGGTACTGCAGAACACTTTCATAAGGGCAGTTCTACAGGATTTAGGACACTGTCCTACATGCTAGGCCATTGGAGATCTAAGGGCTCAGCTCCAGGCAGCATGGGCAGAGATTGCACTTCAAATTGCATATTCAAAAGGAAATATAAGAATCAACCGCCATTTCCCCAACATCCAAAAGAAGCACCTCGACCTCAGAGGGTAATTGGTCTGGGAGGTTGGCAGGTGGTTAGGAGGGACAAATCAGGTGCCCCACCACTCAGTGCTCTCCAACATATCACCTCCATAAACCATATAAAAACTACAAACCGGTATCTGCCGCTATCTCTGAAATCAAACAAAGGGCAGAGGACACTACAGAGCAGGACACTACAGCACAGGAGCTAGCACAACAAAATCCACCCAAAACAGGAACCAAAACAAAAAGCAAAAGGAAATAGAAACATAGCATTTGATGGCAGATAAGGACCGCTTGGCCCACCTAGTCTGCCCATTTCCCTACCTAATGGATAAGCTGCAGATCCTAGTTAACCAACAGCCTACTTCCTCCTACCCCCAACTAGAATTGCCTTATGTCTGTCCCATGCATTCTTGAATTCCCCACTGTTTTTGACTCTATGACCTCATCAGGAAGGCTGTTCCATGTATCCACAACCCTCTGTGAAGAAATACTTCATCACATTACCTCTGAGCCATCCTCTATCTTCAAATTGTGACCCTTGTTTTTGCACAACTCTTTTCTGAAAGATGCTACCCTCTTGGACTTTGTTGATTCCCTTGAGGTATTTGAAAGTTTCTCATGTCCCCCTCTCTCTCCTTTCCTTGAGGCTATACGTCTTTAGTTCCTTTAGTCTTTCTTCATATGTCTTCTGACACAGACCCTGCATCATTTTGGTTGCCCTCCTCTGGACAGCCTCCACCCTGTCTATGTCTTTGTGAGATGGGGTCTCCAGAACTGTACACAATACTCCAGATGTGGTCTTACCAACTGTCTGTACAAAGGGCCAACAACTTCCTGTTTTCTACTGGTGATGCCTCTCCCTATGCATCCCAGTACCCCCAGCCCTCCTTACTGCCTTTTCACATTGCTGGCCCACCTTTAGGTCATCTGATATGACTACCCCCAGGTCCCTTTCCATTTTTGTTGTTGTCAGTATCTCACCCCCATTGTGTACTCTTCTCCTGGGTTTTTGTTTCCCAGGTACATTACTTGCACTTCTTTGCATTGAATCTAAGCTGCCATACATTTGACCATTCCTCCAACCTTGCCAAGTCCCTTTTCATCCTTTCCACCCCACCTTGTGTATCAACCCTGTTGCAGATCTTTGTGTCATCTGTAAAGAGACACACTTTCCCTTCCAGTCTCTCTGCAATGTCACTTATAAAGACATTAAAAGGACCGCCCCAGTACTAAACCCTGTGGTACCCACTAGTAACCCTCCTTTCTTCACTGTGGACTCCATTTACTATTGTCCGCTGTGTCCTGTTGTCCAACCAGTGTTTTACCCAGGCTACCACCCTAGGACCCACTCCTGGCTGGCTAATTTGTTTATTAATCTTTTGTCTGGGACTGTGTCAAATGCCTTGCTAAAGTCTAGGTTGGCCATGTCCACAGCCCCTCCCTGGTCTACTACTTTCGTCACCCAGTCAAAGAAATCAATTAGATTTGTCTGACATGACCTTCCTGCTGTGAATCCATGCTGCCTTGGGTCCTGTGCCCACTGGCCTCTAGGTACTCAACAATTCTTTCCTTTAGAAGTGATTCCATCATTTTGCCTACCACTGAGGTCAAACTGACAGGTCTGTAGTTTCCTGCCTCTGTCTTGCTCCCACTTTGTGAAGGGAATCACATCCACCCTCCTCCAGTCCTCAGGTACCACCCATCCTCCCATGATTTATTAAAAGGGTAGTCAGTGGTGTTACTAGTTCTTCCTTAGTTCTTTTAAAATCCTGGGGTGAATCCCATCAGTCCCCATTGCTTTTTCCACCTTTAGTTTTAAGAGTTCTTTCAGAACCCTTTCTTCTGTGAAAGGACTAATATCAACCCCTTATCCAGAGTGCCTCTATTGACTGGATTAGGTATTTCTCTTTTCCATTGTGAATACTGAGCAGAGTATTCATTCAGTATCCTGCTTTTTCACTGTTGCTCTCTGCCCAACCACCTTCCTCATTGTTCAGCCTCAGTATCCTTGCCTTAGTCTTTCTTTGCTCCCTAATGTACCTATAAAAGGTTTTATCCCCCTTCTTAACCGAGTTGGCTATCTTTTCCTTGGTTTGGGCCTTTGCTATTCTGACTGCCTTACCTGCTTCCTTCTGCTTTAACTGGTACAGTTCTCTGTCCTGCTCCTTCCGTGTTTCCTTATACTTCCTGAATGCTATCTCCCCTTACCTTTCGCCACTTCTTTTGAGAACCATAGTGTTTTTCCTTCATTTTGATTTGTTTATTTGCTTCACACAAAGTCTTTCTGTCTCTGTGATGGCAGTTTGGATGTTTCCCATTGTTGCTCCACCCCACCTTCTTGCCTGTTGCTAGTGCTTTTCAAGGCACTCTCCCATTTTGACAAAATCAGCCCTCTGATGTCCAGTACCTTCACTTTTGTGTGGCTTGACTCTACAGCTAAGTTTATTGTGAACCACACTGTTTAGTAGTCGCTTGTTCACAGATGGCTACTAACTTCAAGATCTGAGATCCTCTCTCCATCCCCATTTGAGAGTACCAGGTCTAAGATTTCTCCTCCGAGTGGGTTCCAAAACTAGCTGTCTGAGGCATGCCCCTGTAGGGCATCGAGAATGGCTCTGCTCTTGGATGTGGCTGCAGCAAAGGTGCTCCAGTCAACATCTGGCATATTCAGGTCCCCATCAGCAATATCTCCCCTTTCTCTGCCATCCCAAGGATGCCTTCTATCATTTTCTTGTCCATTTCCTCCCCTGAGACTGGGTCTGTATACAACCCCTGTGTGGATTGTGGAGCCATTTCCAGTCTCCAGGGTGACCCACAGTGCCTCCTCTCTCCCTGTTTACCCTTTAGTTCTGTTGCTTTGATCCTTCCTTACATGAGAGCTACTCCTCCTCTTCTTCTTCCCTCCCTGTCCCTCCTGTAGATTGTATACCCTGGTATGTTGACATCCCAATCATGGTTCTCTTGTACCATGTTTCTGTGACTGCCACAATATCCAGGCATCCTCTTTCATCAAGGCCACCATTTCATGGAGCTTTTTACCTAGACTATGGGCATTGATACTCATTACCCTCCATTTTTTATGGCTTTATTTCTTTTAGCCCCATCCCTGTCCCTACTGCCTTTGTCTTTTCTCCATTTACCCCTGCCCTTCTCCCTATCGACTACTCTATTTTGGTGTTTACCTCACTAATTCCCTGATTTTGGGGGAGGCTAGGATTTCCCTTCTTCTTTCAGTGCCTCCCCTTGGCTAGTTTAAATGCTTGCCACTGAAGCATTTAAACCTATCACTAGGATCCTGGTTCCCTCCAGGACAGATGCAGACCATCATGCCTGTATGGGCCTGCATCCATCCAGGTGGAGCCCCAGTCCCCAATGAAGCCAAATCTCTGAGCTCTACACCAGCTTTTCAACCAGTCATTGAATCCCATGGTGCAGAGTGCCCTACCTCATCCCTGCCATAGACAGGTAGCACTTCTGAGAAAGTTACCATGTGTGCTACTTGTCTCAAGGCCCCTCCCCAACTCCACAAACTCCTGTTGCATTGCTCTGATCCCATTCTCAGCCAGATCATTCATCCCATGATGGATAATGACATCCAGCTCCCTCCCTCTTGCTGCTGCTCCATGATCCTGATGATTCATTTCCTGTCCCTCAAGCCTTGGCACTGGGCAGGCACCTTACCTCCCTTTCCCATCCCTCCCCAGATCTACCCCCTAACAATTGGAGTCCCCATCAGGGTTGTTTCCTTCCCTGTGGGGTCCTGGGCCACCCTTCTGTGGGTCTCCATTGTGGAAGTTCCTGCATCCTCCTTGGTCTCACTTCAGGTGCCTCCATAAGGACCTATGCTTCACCAGAGTGGTGAATGAATTGTGGAAGAGGCATAACTAGAGGATGCACCTCTGTTCCACCACCCTCACCCTCCTGAGCCCACCTTGGTCCAACCACTCCTCTTTCTTGGCAACCTCTGAGGTAGTGGGGTGGCATGGGTGGTCCTTGGGTGGGGGAGCAGGTTTCCTGAATCCATGCCAGGTCAGCATGGAGACAAACAACCTCCTCCCTCAGACCAGAGAGGTGCCTGCAAATAGGGCAGCAATGCAGTTTCCAGAATGTCTCCCGAAAGACTGCTGCTCCACAGCCAGTGCATTGCACCACTCCCTACATATCTGTGTCCTTCCAGTTACCAATGCTTTTTTGTTTTTGTTCTTGTTTTAGTGTGTGCAAGCTTGTGAGTGTCTCTACCCCTATTCAGTGTGCTGTGCTTTTAAGGATATGAACAGGTGTATGTTGTTAGCAGTTTTGAGGAAGTGATGTCAGAACCCCTGCTATAAAGGAAGTTATGTGCTTAGGGTGGGTGTGGTGAGGAGAAGGGTGGTGGGAGTAAACCTATGCTGTCCAGAAACAATCACCTACAACTCTTACCCTTCACCCGGGAGTGCCTTCCTTCCTTTCAGACACCTATTTCACAAAGGCTAAGTAACAGATCTAGTCACAACTGACTGCAAATATCTCCCAGCTACAGTTCCTCCCTGATATCAACTAACCTGACTTTTTAACCCTTCTTTCTGTTGGAAGTTGCTGGCAGTTTGCCAGCTCCACCCCAGATACATACCTAATCCCTCGGAAGAGCTGTGGGAGGAAAACAATTAGCTCCTTCAGTGTGAGAATGAGACTGCAACACCTCTGAGACAAAAAAAAAACCTTTTCAGCAAAAATAAATAAATAAAATAGGGGCAAACAGTAATTTTGCTAGCCTAATGATAAATAGTCCACAAAATGTAAGCACCACCTGTAATAATTTCACAGACGATATACCTTTTAAGAAATACTTTGCTACAGAGAAAAATAAAGCAGTAACAGAAGATATACTGTACCTTGCAAAAGACAATTTGAATCAGAAGATTACAGCAGTAATCTGTTAGCACATACCTGTAGGCACACCTTGTAATAATGCAGCAGAAGGTATACCTAGCAACAGCAATGTGAATCAGAGAAAATAATGCAATAAAATGTTAGCAACAAACAGTAACAATCCCTGTGTGTACAAAAAAAACAACACTCAGTAAATCTGCTCTAGCCAAAAGTCTTAATCCTTTCCCTTTCTCTGGTAAGGTTCTTAGTTCTGTCCTTTCAAGCAAGCTAAAAGGAAAGAGCTCAGGTGAAGCTAGGTGCCTTGGCCAGCAAACCTAGCCTTCCACTCCAAGATCTCAACTAACCTGACCTTTTAACCCTTCTTTCTATTGGAAGTTGCTGGCAGTTTGCCAGCTGCACTCCCAGATACACACCTAATCCCTTGAAGAGCTGTGGGAGGAAGCAATTAGCTCCTTCAATGTGAGAAGGAGGCTGCAACACCTCTGAGACAAAAGAAAAACCTTTTCAGCAAAAAATAAATAAATAAAATAGAGGCAAACAGTAATTTTGCTTAGCCTAATAATAAAAGTCACAAAAATATAAGCACCACCTGTAATAATTTCACAGAAGATATACCTTGTAAGAAACACTTTGCTACAGAGAAAATAAAGCTGTAACACAAGATATACCTTGCAAAGACAATTTGAATCAGAAGATTACAGCAGTAATCTGTTAGCACACCTGTAGGCACACCTTGTAATAATGCAGCAGAAGGTATACCCAGCAACAGCAATGTGAATCAGAGAAAAATAATGCAATAAAATGTCAGCAACAAACAGTAACAATTCCTGTGTGTACAAAATCCAAAAACTTCTGATCATAGCAGACTCCATGATTCAGGAGTTGATACCTATCTCCAGCAAGGGTATGGTCAGATGTCCTCAGGTACAACAGCGTGAGAGACACTGACCGCATTGCTAAAATTGTTCAGGAAGTAGGAGAAAACATTGACATCCTGGTATACATAGGGACTAGTGATTTTGCCAGCCAGTCAGTTGTGGAGACCAAGGAACACCTGACCAGGGTGGGTGACAAACTATCATCCATTTTGTCCGATATCTCCTTCTTTGATATTCTGCCAGTCTGGGAGAGGGGGAAGATGGGCCGGAAGGGTCCAGAGAAGGGAGATCATAGTATCATAGTAAGAAGCCAGCAGAATAGGCCCATATCATGTCTGCTCGGAAGCTAGCCCCCTTACTGGAGCTCACCTCCTCCCACACCCCAGCCCCAAAGGTGGCCCCCCTGGCCTCAGCTTCCCCTGTACCTGTCCCAACCCTTCTTGAATCCTTCCACTGTGGTCTCTTCCACCAGACTCCTGGGCAGTACATTCCATGGTTCCACCACCCTGTCTGTGAAGAAGTGTCTCCTGTGTGCCCCCTGTAATTTCCCCTTCACAGCTTCCACTCGTGCCCTGGTAATTCCCCCTTCTTAAAACAGAACACTTTCCTGACTCTGCCCTTAATTATCCCTTACATACTTGAAAGTCTCTATCATGTCCTCTCTGTCCCTCCTCCTCCAATGCGTACAGATTGAGTTCTTCCAGTCTCTCCTCATAGGTCCTGCCCTTCATGCCCTGAATCATCCTGGTCACCCTCCTCTGGACCCTTTCCAGCAGTGCTATGTCCCGTTAAGATGGGATCTCCAGAACTGCACACAGTACTCAAGATGCGGTCTAACCAGGGCATTATACAGAAGGAGGATCACCTCCTCCTCCTGAAGGTAATCCCCTGGTTATGCAGCCCAGTATCCTGTTTGCTTTGCTGCAGCTCCTCAACAATTCTCTGTGTTATTCATTTTGCTGTCCGCCATCATCCCTAAGTCCCTCAAGCCAGATGTGACTTGCAGTGGTCCCCAGGGTGTATGCATGTCCAGGGTTTCTGACCCCTAGATGCAACTCCCTACATTTCCATGCATTGAACTTCAACCTCCACTTCCTTGCCCAACCCCAGGGTATCCACTTCCTGCAGGGCCTCTCTCCCTTCTGCCCATCAGCTAGTGCTCCTAGTTTAGAGTCATCTGCAAAGAGACTCAACCTACTCTAACACCCCACCCTATGTCCGAGTCATAAGAATTGAAAAGGAGTGGCCCCAGGACTGAAACCCTGGGAGAACCCACTGATGACCCTCCTGAGGGAGGAGACTATCCTCCAACCACCACTCACTGTATTCACCCCATAAGCCAGTTTTCCACCCTCCTGAGCAACTGCCACCCTCCCCATCCCCCAGGGAGCTAAACATGTGGCTCAAGGGCTGGTGCCAGGAAAAAGGACACACATTTGTATGGAACTGGCAACAGTTTTGGGAGCAAAAGTCCCTTAAATTTGGTGGACTGCATCTGACAAAGGAGGGAGTCAGTGAATTGGGGCAGAAGTTTGACATCTTTGTGGAATATTTAAATTAGCAAATGGGGAGAGGGTGCAGCATCCCATACATCGAATGGGAAGAACACCCATCCCCTCAGCTAGTGGTCAAACAAGAGTTCAGCATGTTTGTAGTACATTTGCATCACCAGGTAAGGAAAAAGTCCTGCTCCCATATGATGCACAGGAGAAACACCAGACCTCACCCAACAACTAACACACTGAAATCTGACCAATGGAAAATCATGTACACAATGCTCACAGTCTGGGAAGCATGATCCCAGACCTGCAGGTAATAATGACAAAGGCTAAACTGGACATAGTAGCCATTAGCTAGACATGGTTTACCAGTAACCACACTTGGGAGACTTCAGTACCTCACGATGTACTGTTCAGAAGAGACTGAGGTGCAAAAGGATGGTCGAGTGGCCCTTTATGTCAATGAAAATATCAAAGCTACAGAAAGTCAGAATACACATAAGGAGCCAGAAGAACTGTGGGTTACCCTGGAAACAGGAAATGGGACAGCCATATGAACTGGGTTTGTGTACAGGCCTCCAGACCAGAGATAGGACATAGACACTTTTTGTTAGAAGATATACAAAACATGACAGCTAAAGGGAGGTTCTGATAATGGGAGACTTCAACATGCCAGATACAGATTGGTCAATACCAGCAGGAACATCTGCCAGAACTAGACACATGGTAGATTGCCTGCAGGGGAGGGCCTCAAACAACTGGTACAACAACCCACAAGAGACAGGGCTATTCTAGATCTAGTACTGACTAACAGGAAAGGATCACAGATCTCCAGGTAGAAGGTAATCTGAGGGCCAGTGACCATCACATGGTATGGTTCAATTTGGCCACTAGAGCTAAATCATCCAATTCTGAGGCACAAATAAGGGACTTCAGAAGAGCTAACTTTGATAAGATGGCCAACAGAGTTAAGCTAGCCCTGGCAAGAAGAAATACAGGTGAGGGGGTACAGGCAAAGTGGCAAGCCTTAAAGATGCACACTTGAAGCAATATCCCATTGTGTTAGAGAGAAAAGGAAGTGCAAAAAAAGAAGAAGAAACCACTTTGGTTCTCAAAAACAGTAGCAGAAAAGGTCAGAGTGAAAAGGCTGGCTTTCAGGAAATATAAGGGAATGCAGCAGGATGAAGATAGGAGGATACTAAACTTCCCTAAGGGAAGCAGAGAAGGCAGTAAGGTAGACAAAGGCCCACACTGAGGAAACACTAGCACATACATTAAAAGAAGGTGACAAGACTTTCTATAGATACATTAGTGAAAGGAGAAAGTCCAGAGGGTATTGATAAAATCAAAGGGGTAGAGGGCACATGAGGAGGAGGACCATGTAAAGCATCTATCCTAAATAGATACTCTGCTCAGTATTTAATGAAGAGAAGGAAGGGCAGGGCCCACAGCTCGGCACCATGGATACAGGGGAGAAGGAGGTGTGCACTAGTCCCTTGACAAAAGAAAGGGTCCTACAAGAGCTCGATAAGCTCCAGGATGGACAAGGCAATGGGACCCGATGGCATACATCCCAGGGTACTAAAGGAGCTAAGGGTGGAGCTAGCAGAGCCATTATCAGAACTGTTTAGTGAGTCTCTGAGCACAGGAGACATCCCAGAAGAGAATGGCTCATGTGATCCCGCCCACAAGAGTGGTAGCAGGAGGAGACAGGGAACTACAGACCAGTCAGTCTTACCTCAGTAGTGGGCAAGATTATGAAGGCACTCCTTAAGGAAAGGATAATTACTGTACCTGGAATCCATAGGGGCACAGGGACCAAGACAGCATGGGTTTACAAAGGAAGGTCCTGTCAAACTAATCTCATAGATTTCTTTGACTGCGTAATCAGAGTGGTGGATCATGGGGAGCAGTTGATGTCACCTATCTTGACTTCAACAAAGCTTTGATACTGTTCCACATAGAAGATTGATTAATTAAGCTGGGTAGGCTTTGGTGGGTGGATGTTAGCCAACTGGGTGGCAAACTGGTTGATGGGCAGAAACAGAGAGTGGTGGTAAATGGTATACAGTAAGAAGAGATGCAAGTCATAAGTGGGGTACCTCAGGGATCAGTCCTGGGGCCAGTCCTCTTCAATGTTCTTCATCAGTGACATTGCATATGGACTGGAAGGCAAGGTTTGTCTGTTTGCAAATGACACCAAGATCTGCAACAGAATAGATGATCAAGGTGGGGTGGGCAGAATGAGAAGAGATCTGCATAATCTAGCAAAATGGTCGGAAGAATGGCAACTGGGGTTTAACGCAAAAAGTGCAAGATCATGCACATAGGGAAGAGAAACCTGAAGTCACCTATAGGCTGGGAGGAGTTGCTGGCAGTCATAAGGAAGAAAAGACTTGGGCATCATCATCATCACCGATTACCTGAAATCATCCAAGCAGACCACTAAAGCAGTAGGTAAGGCTAGGGGATGTTGGGGTGTATTAGCAGAGGTATCTGAATCTGAAGAGGGAGGTAATAATCCTTCTTTACAAGACACTTTGGTTAGGCCCCATCTGGAGTATTGCATGCAGTACTGAGGCCACAACTTTACAAGGACATTAACCAAATTGAGGCAGTCCAGAGAAAGGCAACCAAAATGGTGCAGGGACTGCATCAGAAAACATATGAGGACAGATTAACGGAGCTCAATATGTATACCATAGAGCAAAGAAGGGAGAGAGGTGATATGATTGAAACATTCAAACACCTTAAGGGCATTAATCAAGGTGAAAGAGTCTAACATCATTATTATATATCTTATTATATGATTTCTTTAATTTTTTAATTATATAACAAAGAAGAATTATGTTATAAACATGGAAAAGTATGTATATAGTAAAAATGTTCAATATATTAACATATTCTGTATATTTTGTTGAACGGACTGTGATTATTTTTGAATGAAGTATGTACACATATTTTGGTCAAATAAAAATTCCCTTACTCTTTTTGATAAGTGCCATGGGGTCTTTAACATCCACCTGAACTACCACCAATCCAGCCAAATGAGACCTCAGTTTAACATCTCATCCTAAAGATTTGACCTCAAAAGTGCACCCTTCATAAATAAAGAATGCACATGATGACTAGGGCAGTATTCCCATTACAAAGACATTTGTTCATGAATGATTCAAGGGTTTGTGTGGGTGTTGCACCTATGCTGACACCACACATACACTCACATCACAAGCAGTTCTAGCATTGCTTTGTAAAACTCATTTTGATGGACTGCATATTACCCACACGCAGTGGAAAATAAATTTTGTTGAGCAGTTCTGAAAAATCACAATGATTGAAAAGTGGCTCTGGTAGGCTGTGTGTTTTTGCAAATCTATGTTGCTATTAATTTTGTATATTGGCTTGTTGAAGACTAAGGAAATGGACTCTGTTCTGAATCATGAAAACTGCAGAACACCAGACCTTATGCATTTTCCATACTAATTACAAACTTATTATTTAAGTATTTGTAGGGTGACATTGAGGATCAATTGCGGAAGAGAACAGATGAGTGATTTTTTTATTAATGAAATAGTGGGGCAACATAGGGAAGGGTGAAAGTGTTGTTTTATATAATTCGGGCAGCATCATAGAACAGTTCTACTCATACCAATGGATGAGTGATTTTTTTTATTAAGGGACACTTCTTTGTACAGAAATCTGCATTTTGTTGTATTTCTTTTTTTTGCCAATAATTATGTTTTATTGAAAAAAATATTACAAAAGCAATGTGCACACCAGACAATAATATACAAACAAGTGCTACACCATAATATACAGAAGCACATTAAAACAAAATACTAGCAAAATAAAACAGTACAAGAAAACAAAACCTCCCTCCCCTCACCACCCCCAGCTATCCTTATAAACCACTGTAGCATAATACAGGGTAGTAGAATAATATAAATTAAAACTATTAACCAACACTCTAGACTCAGGGATGGGGAGAGACTTCATAGATATGAAAAAGGAAGAAAGGGACCAAATTGTGTCAGGCTGTTTAATACCATTAGGATGCAGAAAGGATTAGGGAATAAAAGGCACGAGAGAAAGAAGGCAATAAAAGGGGGTAATAGGAAGATAATAACAGAAGAGAAAATAAAGAAGAGAAGACAGGAAGAATAATCTTCCTTAGTAACCGCATTCATCCTTAAGGGCTATGAATAAGACCACCCCAATACCTTTGAAACTTAGCCGATGCATTAGCAAGTAAGTAAGCAAACCTTTCTGCATTTAATGCTCAAGAATTCCTCCCACCATTCTTCAAGGAAGGAGTCCAATCATCATGCCAATGACGTAAAATTACTAATTTAGTAACCAATGCCACCAATGCCATTTGTGCCTTTGAATATTGTATGGGATGTGACCATACATCCCAAATATACAGACCTCTAAGTTAAAGAATGCTGATAGGTCACAATATGGACTTATCCAGTGTTTAACTGAGTTCCATAACCCAGATATTTTAGGGCAGGACCAGATTTTATGGAATGTAGTTGCTAGGTCATTGCAATCCCTGCATACAGGAGAACATCGGCAATTCAACCGATGAAGTTTCGCTGGAAAGGTAAAGGTTGTGCAACAGCTTAAATTGATATCTCTTAATCTATCTTGCTTGACATACGAATGGATATCAACCCAGATTTTCTCCCATACCGCCTCCGACCACTCTAAGGACATATTAATTCTTCCAATAAAAGGGATCGGAGATAGGGTAGAATCCAACTTACTAAAATATATTTATAAATTTTTGAAACAGCTTTACCAGATAGACTGAGTTCGCATAATTTGCTACATAGATCCCCAGCCTGATCAGATCATTTGCCTTTGCTCAAAAAGGACCTGATGCTACTACGAATTTGAGCCAGCCATAGCAAGGACTGAGGTTTAACCCCAAATTTTGCAGACAAGGTTGATAACGGAAGCAAGGAGTTGCCAGAGTAAAAATCCGCAATATTTAATCTTAGAGGAGGGATTGGATAAAATCTACCAATGGGTTGATTACCAATTAGAAAATTTGGATTCCTGTAAGGGTTGGGAAAAGTCATAGAATTGGGTTATTCTTAATCTTGAGTAGAGTTGGTGCATAGCCCTGATGTCTCATCCTAAAGGGGTGTTTCTGGCCTTCTTAGGGACTTTGGCCATGAAATGTACAAAAGAGATTCCAGATCTAGCTTAAGTTCCTTAGAAAAGGCTAGGTCTAACACAAGTCCTGGAGGGAGACTTCAGTGTTGCCTGCCCACAAAGCTGCTCTGGCCGCATGGACCGCTAAGTAATACGTAAAGAAGTCGGGCAGCTGAAGACCTCTAGATTTATGTTGCCGACAAAGTTTAAGGTAGGCCCTACGGAGGGTTACCTTTCCAAACAAAATCGGAGCAATGTCTATAAAGGAGTCTAAAAAGGATTTAGAAGGTAAATGTTCAAATTCGAAGAGGATAAAAATTTTTGGCAGAATCACCATTTTAATTGTATTGATCCTCCCTGAAAAGTCAATGGAGTTTCGACTATCTCTAGGTCTTCCTTAATGGACTTGAGTAAGGGCTTAAAGTTTAAGTAAGCTAGTTCTTCCAAATTTTTGGAGATTTGAATACCCAAATATAATAAAGATTTTGTTTGCCACTGCAGACCCAAGGATGAACACCAACTCTTCTGGAGGTGTGGGAGAGTGAGTAAATCGTTGTTTTAGCCAGATTTAATTTATATCCAGAAAATTCACTAAATTTAGCAATTAGACTTAAAGCTCATGGGAGTGACGATGTTGTATTTCGATGTGCAATAATAAGTCATCTGCAAACACCGACAATTTGTGCTCTACTGCCATTCCAGATCCCTTGAATTTGTTGGTCTTCTTAATAGTACGTATAGAGGTTCTATCTACAAATTAAACAAATAGGGTGATAGAGGGCATCCTTGTCGAGTTCCCTCAACAAAGGAAAAGCAGCTGAGATTAAATTGTTGCACTGGATTCTAGCAGTTGGACACGAATAGAGGATCCTAATCAAGTGTAGAAATTTTTCAGGGATGCCAAATTTAGCTAAGGTCGCAAACATAAAAGTCCATTCAACTCGATCGATGCCTTTTGCGTCTAGTGAAACCAGGATGCTTCCATGCCTGGGTCCACAGCCGCAGAAATTAAATAAAACAGTTTCCTGAAAGTGGTGCCGACGAAGGCCCTCAACTAAGCCACAGCCTGCTCGGACTTTCAATTCCAGCCATACTCATTTTAATCTAAAGGCCAATACCTTAGCAAAAATTTTATATCTAGGTTCAATAAGATATAGGTCTGAAATTCCTACCAACTCTGAGACTTACCAGGTTTGGGTAATAAAATTATTCTAGCTTCAAGAGTGTTTTATCTTTAATCCCATGCTCAAGCCAATAAGTAAAAGTTGGTTCAGTAATGGAATAACATTTAGTTTGAATAACTTAAAAAGAAGGGTGTAAACCCATCTGGACCTGGCGCTTTATCTACTCTGAGTGAGTCAATAGCCATCCCTATTTCCTCGTTTGAAATAGGAGTTATTAAGCTCTGCCTAGAGTCTTCTGACAGATAAGGGAGTGAGATGTTAGCTAAAATTCTCGCATTTAATTGTTTCGTACAAGGGGAGCGATTGGCTCGAATACAAGTCTTTGTAATAATCTACAAAGATCCCCAGAATACCTTCAGGGTCTGTAATCAACTCCTTTGAAGCAGGATGCCTTAGGGCCATCACCCATTTGGCATCTGATTTTTGTTTTAATTGCCAGGCCAACAATCTCCCAGCGTTGCTACCTTGACTTAGATACAGGCTTTAGCTCTGGTGGTTGAATTGGCTACTTTCTCCCTCAGAGCACTAGCGTACCACACCTTCAATGTTACTAATTCTTGCTCCTGGTCATCCGATCTTAAACTCTCCCAGTATAGTTTCCAGCTCTCTAATTTTCTTTAAGCAATTAGATAAACACTGGGTATGTTTAACCTTGCGAACGGTTGCTAACCAAATTAACCCCTCTCACACTGCTTTTGAGTGCTGCCCACATTTGATCTCAGCCAGTAATAGAACCCCAGTTTGATTTAATTGTATTGTTCAGGAAGCTTCGAAATCGACTTAAAACCTGGGAGTCCTTTAGTATATTATTGTTTAGTGACCATGAGTAAGATCTCGTGAGGGATGGATGGCAAAACCCAACATATTTTAACTGGAGAGTGGTCAGAGATTACCTAGGTAGGAATACTGTTTCTATCACCCCAGATATGCATTGTTGACTCACTAAAAAGTAATCAATCCTTGAGTATGTTTTATGAACCGAAGAAAAAGGTATATTCTCGAGTAGTGGGGTTAAGTAATCTCCAAGGGTCTACTAGACCTAAAAACGACATGAGCTCCACTAGCGCATGCTGGGTAGCGAGGATTATGCTCCTCTATAACAGGAACGATCCAGTCTGTTAGACTGACTAAATTCCAGTCTCCTCCCAATATGATTGGCATCTCTTTAAAGGAGGATAAAACCATTGCCAACTGAGCATAGAAAAAGGTGACTCAGGTTGGGCCATATACTGATCCCAACACTAGGTTCAACCCTCCAAGTCTACCCAAAACAAAATGTACCTGCCATTCGGATCAGAAATTGTTTCGAGTGGGTAAATGGAATCTTGGCTATCAAGATAGCACACCATGACTACTTGAAGAGAATCCAGCACCAAAGACTTGACCTACCATTTTTTTTTTAAATGGGATAAATGATCAGGAAGGACATGGGTTTCTTGCAAAAACTATTGCCGGTTGTAATGGGCCAAATGATTCAGTATTACAAACTTCTTACAATTGTCTCTACCCTTTGATGTTCCAAGAAAGAATATTCAATCTAGTAGCCATATATAATACCTCCTTGTAAAGAAATTTTGGATAGCTGCTCCTCCTTTAACCCAAACCCTAATAAACCTAAGCCCATAAACCAAATATATCCCCACCAGTAGAACAAAGCCCTCTCAATAACCAACCTAAAACCAACCCCCAGGCCCAAGCCAACTCCTCAGCCACTGGTTCATGGTGCGCTATAGAGGTGGGCACCCCCTCCATACCAAGCAAGAAAGAAAAACAAACCTAAATATATATGAGAACCTACTAAGTCTAGCTACTATAATATACAGTGTAACGGAGCTTGTAAATGATGGGAATGTTGTATTTGCTGCCGAGCATGTGAGCTTCCCAGTGAGGAGAACCAGAATGGGCACTAGCCTACTAGTTAGCCATAGATTGTATGACCAACCAAAGCTCAAGGTGTAGTCCCGGTAAAATGAATCCTGGAGGCAAGTGGGGAGAGAAAGAGGTGTTAAGGGTAACAGGGGACACATGGAATAATTGCTGTAGTTCTGCCTCCCTCAAAATTAAAATGGAAAGGGTAGTACCTAGCACAGAAATATGGGAAGTACCGAGACATAAGGACATAATTAGAAGGCCATATACTAAAGAAGGGAGAGGAGGGTCATACACTACCTTGTTACCCCTACCATATAGCATGGCGATACTAGTAACTAACTACACCACAAACCAGACTTATATCCCCAGAAAATTATGTTGCTCCAGGACTTAAGCCCTCTCCCATCTAAAGCTGCTTAGTCATTTTCAATCGCAACACCTTGAAATATAGTGAAAACACATGTTGATATACAGCTTACTAATACAAAGCATAAAACAATGTATAAGCTGCCAGCCCCTCTTGTGGACAGCTTTTAATCTATGCCCCTCTGTCGCCAATGCGCCTGACTAAATAAATGAGAGAGGTCAAAGAAACAAAAAATAGCAGTCACTTTGATAGTCCATGCAGACTTTAGGTATGTCCCAAACTTAACAGCCAGTAGTTAAAATTAATAAAATCCAAAAGGACCGAGATGTAAATACTGCATCCAACATCATAAATTGCTCCTTCTAGGCCTCTCAACCACAGGGATCCAGTATACTGCAAATCTTTAGCTTTATCCTTTAGCAAACAGATCGGGTAATAAAGCCTTTAGTGATGCCAGAGCTTCTTCAGCTGACTCAAATCGCTTGGTTCCATCCTTGATTGTGACCTCCAATTTTGCGGATAGAGCATACGATGGCGGATCCCCGCCACCCATAGCTTAGATGTAATGGGCTGAAAACTTGCTCTAGCTTGCCTCATTTTCCAGGTTAGGTCGGGGACCAGACGTCAGTCTCTTGCCTTCCCAGTGAAAAAGCTGACAACTTTCTTTTTTCTCAAAATATACTCTCGATTGAGATAGTTTAATAGCTTGAAAATTATGGGCCTTGGTGGATCAGATGGGGAGGGCTTGGCTCTAAGGGCTCGGTGACCCCTCTGAATAATATACTCCGGCCCATTAGGTGAGGGCCCAGCAGATTTCTTCAGTAGCTTTGTAAGAAGAGCACTGCATTCAATCCCTCTTCTCCTTCAGGGAGACCCAACAGGACCAGATTATTACGCCTACTTCTCCCCTCTAAATCGTCGGGGCGATCTTCCAACTCGCCGCCAACTTTTTACATTCGACAATAGTAGGCCAGTTTTCTCCATAGATCGCTCAATAGATGAAATTCGGGCTTCAGTGTCCATCACCCGGCAGGCTAACTGGGTCAGTGCTGGCTTGAATTCCGCCACCTCGTCGACTAGTTTGAACAAAGCTCTTTAATCGTTGACAGGTCGCTATAAATTTTAGCAGGGTAATTTTTCCTCCACGACCGATGGTGACGAGCTACGCGCCGCCGCTTGGCCTCAAGTTCTTGATCGGGGCTTGAATCGTGGTATTGACGATCGACTTTAAAATTGCTCCAGTACTAGCTCCAACCCTGGATCCGCTCGATGGGGTGAAAAAATAAACTGCAAATTACGATTTAACAGCAAGTTCAGGAGTTAGGAGTAGGAGCCAGCTGCAGCTACTCCTCTATGCGGGTCACGTGACCCCCATTTTGTTGTATTTCTAAATCCTTGTCAGTGATCTGTCATTTAAATAAATGAGTAAGAATGCAATTATTTATTTTTGTTTATTGTGCAGAACTTTCTCAATGCTCTCAATTCTTGGTGTTATGTGTTCCTAACTGGTTTGAACTTATTCAATGTTGTGGTCATTTTACCACTTTGTGATCACATACACTGCAGTATCAAGTGGTTCAGCTTTTCAGCTTGTAGGTTCAGGACTTCAGCACCTGAAATTATCATCAGTTAGACTGAGAATGTTGTGTTTTGTCTCTTTGCACCTCTGTGCACTGTTACTGACACTGCTGAACTGCCACATGATCCCCATCTTAGTTCTTCACAGATATCCTGATGACCTGGCAACTGAGTCCGTTTCATCAGTTACACTGTTTTTGTTTTTTTGTTAAAGGGAATCAGACACTAGTTGAAGCTGAAACAAAATGTTTTATTTTTCTGCTGTGCAGAGTGCACTGATGGACTAGAAAATATTTTAAAATAGTGGGGTGATGGAGGGGTGGTGATGCTAGACAGCCACTAGACAGCAAGCGAAATTGTGTGTTCTTTTTTCAAAGCCATCTGCTGGTGGAAAACTTGGTTAGGTTAAAGAAAAGAGAAATCACATGCCAGGAAAGCAATCATTGTGGAATTAGTGGTGATTGCCATCTAGTGGCCAAATGAGGAAATGAATTAGGTGCATTATGAATGCCGTTTAACAATCTACGCATTAATACCCAGCGCATGTTGAGGTACAGCCTCAGCAATGAGTGACATACCAGGGTACAGGACAACTCTCTATAACAACCACTGGAATGGTTTAGGGTTCAGGTTTAAAGTTTTACTGGATCAGTAAATGCCACTAGCATTAAAAACCATCAGGTACATACACGAAAGCACACGACAACACAAACTTTTATTACATACAATAAGATCTAACGAATACAAAAAAACATCCTAATATCTAAAAGGCTTACTTTTCTTGATCTGTCTATTAATGTACAAATACTCTGCAAGTTGTTTTATGATAATTTCATCATGGACTGTGAGCAGAAAATGCAGCAGGTCCTCCAGGATATAGGTCAATTCCTCCAAATGCTATAAATCCATATTGTATGTAATGAATTTTTTCATACCAAGGGCATTTATTGAGCATTATATAGATTTCAGACCTCCTAGAGGACAGGAACAGGCAATGTCTGTAGCATTTGGGATAACAGCAAATCTAGCAGAGCTTATATTGCTTGAAAAGTCTCAGATTTATAGGTTATATATGCACTACTTCTTAAGATTGCCCATACATTCCAAATAAAATCTATAGCCAAATTATATGTCATTTGTCACATGACAAGGAGAAAATCTGGAACTTTTAATAACCTTTAGATCCATCTCTTGCAATAGCTCCTAATTTTGTTCTTTAAAGTTTTTTTTGTATTTAAGACTGATGAGAATATTGTTTTACAGTATTTATATAAATAATCAACCTTATATAGTCTTATAAGTAGATGCACATATGAAAGCCTTGAAGACTTTTTATACTCCAGTTTTCACCATTTTTCTTTTTTCTTTCAAACAGATGCATAAGAGGCTACCTTGGGAGGCTCTGGTACATTTAATCCAGTATCCTAGTAAAAGAGAATCAGCTAACATTTTATAGCTATCGAGTCCAAGCTCTGCCCTAACATGAGATGTAGGGATAGATTTGTTTTAACTCAGGGATGTTTCAAAAAGCTGGATAGAATTTTTTCTAAATCTGATTCATGTAGGAGCCCAAATCTTGGCTGCCAAAAGAATTTGCATTGCTAATTTTAAGAAAGTAGCCTGCATTAGGGTCTGATACTATTACCTCCATAACTATTGTTGATTTGTTTTAAACCAATTGCATTTTTCTTTCTAATTTTAATCTTAATATAAATTGCATGTGTATACCATGAGCAATCAGAAGATATGGTAAGACCTAGGTAAACATATATTTTTGGCATTACTTATATACAAGTTTCTAATCCTCCATTTTATAGTTCTAAATAAATGCTACTTACTAAGAATCATTGCCTTGTTTTGGTCTTGATTGAATGACAATGATAATCTTAATGATTCTTTAGCTAGGGATCAAGTTTCTTTTAAGCCCTGCTAAAGATAAAGCCAGAAGGATAAGATTTCCACAAAGGTCAGTGGCAAAATAATTAAAGAGCCCATTCTGGGAGAATAAGATGGCTCAAGTCCAATATTTTGTATGTGTCCATATAGAAATTGAATAGTTGGGGCTAAGAGACAGCCCTGACATATTCCTTTAGTGAGCTGGAATTTTTCTGAAACATTATCCTTAGAGTCTAACCTAATCTGAGCCTAGGTTTTACTTATAGTGCAGAGACGACTGTAGTTAAAGAATAGCCAATGCCTTTGTCCAGTAAAATTTGCCATGAATTATTGTGTGAGATTGAGTCAAAGGCTGAAGAGAAATCAATGAAGGCAACATACATTTTTAACCCTGGATCATACAATATTTTCCCCATACATGCCTTATGATATAGTTTTGTCCAGTGTGAAGCAATTTTTTTTCTGTATACAAATTGAAAAGAGGACAATCTGCCATTAGCCAAAAGTTGCCCTTGTAAGCATGAGAGGATGAGCCTAGTAAGAGACTAATTGGACAATACATTTGAGTTAGATCTGTTGCCTTTTTGAAAATGGGTACAGTTTCTGCAGCTTGCCAAGAATTCAAGAAAAAACTCTTGTTTATGCATTTGTGAAAAGCAGAAAGAGTCTGCCCAAATTTGGGGTGCCTGAAGAAAGACCTCAGAAAGTATGTGATCAGGCCCTGGGGCCTTTTATGTTTTAAAGAAAGAATTGCAGTGCTCACCTCCTGTATGATAAAGAGAGTTATTATGAGATGGATTAGAGTATACAAATTATAACTGATAGATGTATCATAAAGCAGATAAACTGTCCTACACAAGTCTCTGCAGATAAATACTGTAGGTGTCAATTGAATTGGACCAATTGGCAGTTCCCTTGGCTACCAGGTGTGAAAAAGCTTTAGAATAATTTCTAGTAATGATTTCAAGCATGGTTTCCACTTTTTGTAGTGTTCCTTTTTTCCTTAGTAAAATGTTTTTGTTGTTGTTGTTGTTGTTTTAGTTTTGTTGACCAAGAAAGGAGGGCTTGACAATTCTGCTTATTGTCATTCTTGTCCCAGTGGAGGGATACTGATGAATGCCAACTGACACTGAACCAGATTGAACTGTTAGTGGTATTTAGTGAACTGAAGAAATTTGGCCAGGACACTGTGGAAATTTCCCTACTCACCTGCAGAGGGAACCGCCTTGTCATCAGTAGGATGGCCAGTCCCGGTCAGGCACCGGAAAGGATGGATGTGAAGGAGGTGGGAGAGCAGGTCTCCTCCCCTGCCACTAATCTGGTGGAGACTTAAGAATTTTTGACACTACCAGTCATACAGAACCTAAACAACTAGCAAACTTGTTACTAATTCTCAATATACTTCTTCTAATACTGTTACAGTAACCTCTCTTTCCAATAGTGAAGTGGTTTCATGCAAAAATTATTACAAGAAGAGAAAGAACACTTCCAAGCCAGATGACTAGCATTAACTTTTGAACTGTATAAGCTTTAATCTGTAGAGATTGGAGGAAACCTGGGCTCTTCTGAGGCCACTTCTATTGGAGGATGTATGCCCATAGCAATGACAGATGGCCTGCCATACCTGACTTTTCTGCCTGTAAACAAATGGACAATACCTAGGTTTACCAGACAAGCCCTCAAGACCAAACTAATGCTACAGTTTTTACTTTTGCAGCACCTAAATTGGAAACATTGCATCATTCTGATTCCAGATGCTGGCATTTACTTTCCCCAAATATGTCCAGTACACCCGCTGTTTGTCCCTTGATGCTCACAAGCTATATGTTCGATTGGGAAAAGTTACAAACTTACACCGGTTCCTCTCATTGAGTCATCTGTATCCACTGTGTTCCAGAATAGTGTTGCTACTGTTTCTACTGCACAGTAGTCTGCAGCTGGATCTTCACAACATATGGCCTCAGCACCTACAAGTCCATCTGCTTCAACAGGTCCTTTCAACTGAAATACTGTGTCAACTCGGTTACTTGGGGTTCAGTCATGAATGGCAATAATGGGAATTTTGGCTACTGGCCTAAGACTTTCCCTGGTAACAGACAAAGTAGCCTGTCTCAAACACTTACCCCTTGCAGATCCATATGTTCACATGGACTGCCTTAGACAAAAGGCAGTTTTGCACAGAGAACTCACGGAATGGCGAGCTTCCTTACTGCATATGTTAAGTGAAGATGATGATCATGGAAAACAGCATAAGGAAGAGTTGCAGAGGAAAAGGGATGCTCTTTCACAGTCATAGACATGTCTGACTTGATTCTGATAACTCTAGCAAAAAGGTTACGGATGTTACGCAGCAGAACTGGTCTCCATCTCACCCTGTCAGCAGCAGCTGCAGTTCATGCAGCATTTTGAGTCCAGTCCACTGTATCCTACAACAGTGAATGGAATCCTGAGTCAGCTATGCAGGCAGCAGGATGGATGCAGATTACCGATGGTACCTGGACTCCTGATCCTTCTTGGGACCCGAGCAACCTGTCCCAATCATCGACTACTCCAGTATGGCAACCAACAGTAGACCCCAACTTAAAAGTACCTAATTCTATTCTTACTGATAAACATTCAACTTTTAATACAGTTACTTCTGCCAGTACAGTTGCAAATGCAGCTACAGACACCTCCCAGCCAATTTCAAATGCTCTAGTTGGGGCAGGAGACTCATCTAGTGCCTGCAGTACTACTCCATTGTCCACCACAATAGTACCTGGGGTATCTTCCAACTCTATGAAGACACTAACTGCTGCAGCAGTACTTCTAGAACACTGCACTGCCAAATCCATTAGTGGACTTGGCAGATAGTTCAAGTAAGCAAGATAACCTCTTCCCCCACAACCCTTGTTATCAGAACTATTTAAAAGTAACAAAATGGAACCCCTACCTAGACAGCATGCAGTCTGTTTAAAGTACAAAGGAGGACTGGAACAAAGACCTGACTTGACAATATGTTGAGAAACATCTGATTAAGGGCTCACTTCTTTTACACCTCCTGAAGTACAATGACGGCCATTATATGGACAGATAGTTCCAGAAATTTCATGAAATATCTAAAAGAGTCTCTCTGGTGGCCCACATTGGTAATACAAGAGGTCAAGATATTTCCAGATATATCCCAGTGAGAGTCACACTTTCATTTAATTTCTACAATTGATTTCTAAATTTTCTTCAATGGCATATATTGCACTTGGGAAAGGTAGAGGAAGAGTTATTTCAACCTGTAAAGACTTCCTGGTTGCTCATTGCAACACCAGGAAAGAATGTATGTGTCATTCACATGGGAAAACTCTGGGGCCTGAACTGACTAAACTCTCACTGATTGCTAATACCTGGATTAGAATCCCAATGAGAGTCACACTTTTCCTTTCATTTCTACAATTAGATTTCTATATTTGACTCACAGTGGCATATACTACACTTGGGAGAGACAGAGGAGGAGGAGTCATTTGAGTCTGTAAAAGACTTCCTGGCTGCTCACTGAAACACCAGAAAGGGATGTAGCAGTGATTCACATGGTAAAACTCAGGGCCTTAATTGGATGAACTTTCATAGCTCAGTTGCTTAAAATTTAAAGCATGGTTTGCTGATACCTGGCTTCAAATACCAGAGAGTCACACTTTTCCTTTCATTTCTACAACTGAATTTTTATTTATGCCTCATAGTAGCATATACTGCACTTGGGAAAGATAGAGGAGGAGTTATCTGAGTCTGTAAAATACTTCCTGGTTGCTCATTGCAACACCAGAAAGAAATGTATGTGATTCATATGGGAAAACTCTGGGAGTTAACTAGATGAACTTTTATGGTTCAGTTGGTTAAGAGCTGAACCACAGATTGTTGATACCTGGGTTTGAATTCCAGAGAGAATCACACTTTTCTTTTAATTTCTAAATTTGTCTCACAGTGACATAAACTGCACTTGGGAGAGATAGAGGCAGTGTTGTTTGAGTCTGTAAACAGACTTCCTGGTTGCTCATTGAAACACCAGAAAGGAATGTATGTGTGAGTTACATGAGAAATCTCAGGGGCCTTAATTGTCTGAACTCTCATAGCTCAGTTGGTTAAGAGCTAAAAGCACAGATTGCTGATACCTGGGTTCAAATCTCAGTGAGAGTCACACTTTTCGTTTTATTTCTTCAATTGGTTTTCTGAATTTGCCTCCCAGTAGCATATAGTGCACTTGGCAGAGATAGAGGAGGAGGAGTACAGTCTGTAAAATATTTCCTGGTTGTTAATTGAAATACCTGAAAGGGATATATATGTGATACACATGGGAAAACTCAGGGTCTTAATTAACTGAACTCCTCATAGCTCAGTTGGTTAAAGCTAAAGCATGGATTGCTGATACTTGGGTTCGAATCTCAGTGAGAGTTACACTTTTCCATTAATTTCTACAATTGGATTTTTAAATTTGCCTCACAGTGGCATACACTGCACTTGGGAAAATAGAGGAGGAGTTATTTAAGTCTGTAAAAGACTTCCTTGTTGCTCATTGAAACCCCAGAAAGGATTGTATGTATGATTCATATGGGAAAACTTAGGGTCCTTATTTAGTAAACTCTCTTAGCTCAGTTGGTTAAGAGCTAGTGCACAGATTGCTGATACCTGGATTGAAATTCCAGTGAGAGTTCCACTTTTCCTTTCATTTCTACAATTGGATTTCTAAATTTGCCTCACAGTGGCATATTCGACACTTAGGAGAGACAGAGGAGGATTTATTTGAGTATGTGAAAAGACTTCCTTATTGCTCTTTGCAACACCTTAAAGGAATGTATGTATGATTATATAGGAAAACTCAGGGGCCTTAATAGACTAAACTATCATAGCTCAGTTGGTTAAGAGCTAAACCACAGACTGCTGATACCTGAGTTTGAATCCCAATGAGAATCACACTTTTCCTTTCATTTCTAAAATTGATTTTCTAAATTTGCCTTGCAGTGGCATATACTTAACTTGGGAGAGCTATAGGAGGAGTTATTTGCATCTGTAAAAAGACTTCATGGTTGCTCATTGAAATACCAGAAAGTAATGTATGTGTGTGTGATTCACATGGGAAAATTCAGGGCCTTAATTGGCTGAACTATCTTTCACTCATTGGTTAAGAGCTAAAGCATGTATTACTGATATCTTGGTTCAAATCATAGTGAGAGTCATACTTTTCCTTTCGTTTCTACAACTGGATTTCTAAATTTCCTCACAGTGGCATATATTGCACTTTGAGAGATAGAGGTGGAGTTATTTGAGTCAGTAAAAGACTTCATGGTTGCTCATTGCAACACCAGAAAGGAATGTACAGTATGTGTAATTCATATAGGAAAACTCAGGGGCTGTAATTGGCGAACTCTTATAGCTCAGCTGCTTAAGAGCTAAAGCACAGATTGCTAATACCTGGGTTCAAATCCCAGTGAGAGTCACACTTTTACTTTAATTTCTACAACTGGATTTCAGATATATCACAGACATTTCAGAAATATCTGACCATGTCTATAGCTACTACTGTATTTGCATCCACATTTCTGGAGATGACACCTTCAACATCAGTGTTTGACCCACACAACATTTAGATCATTTTGGTAAAAATACAATCAAGTGAAATTCTTCCATTATGGACACCCTTTGTTGCTATCCTTTTAACCAAACCCTCATCAAGATGGTCACCTCACATTCCAGAACAAAAGTGTTCCAGTGGATGACATACATAATGGGTTACAGCAAAATGTGAAATATTGAGTGCCCAGATGCCATCCTGATGGAGAACATTTCTGGATAGGGGCTTGAAATTTAAAGTAAAATTGAGACAAATGGAGGAAGGCATATGTCATCTGCTGAACTGTTTTCTTCGTTGCATGAGAGGTGGGGTCTGCTTTTACACTGGACAGCCAAAGGCTTGTTGCCATTGTAGGGCTCACACACCATGTCAAGAGAATGCAAAAGTTGAGATGCAATCTTTACAGTGAAGATGTCCATGATAGCTTTCAGTGCTCTAATTACACTCACTGCAATCTATGTAAAGAATACGGTCACCTCTATCATGATTGTCCATGGCAGCGGCAATAAATCAGACAATCTCATTCTGAATGATTTGATTAATAAGGCTCAAGTGGCAGTGGTAATGCCTTTGAAAATGCCCACCTTCATCTAGTCCACCTCCTTTATCTACTTCTGTGCTGCTCAATGCCAAGATAGGAGTAGATTTGCTGTTTGACTGCCTTCTGGCCCTTTTGCTTTAACTGATACAGTTCTGTCCTGTCCTTCTATGAGATTCCTTGTACTTCTGAATGCTTTCTTTTTCTTGAACCTTCACAACCCACTATGGTTCTCAAAGGAAGTGGCAGTGAAGGTTCAAGAGAAAAGAAAGCATTCAGGAAGTACAAGGAATCACAGAAGAAGCAGGACAGAGAACTGTATCAGTTAAAGCAAAGGAAGCTGGGAAGGCAGTCAGAACAGCAAAGGCCCAAACTGAGGAAAAGATAGCCAACATTTAAGAAGGGGATAAAACCTTTTATAGGTACATCAGGGAGCGAAGGAAGACAAGGGAGGGATAGTGAGGTCTAATAAAGGAGAGGAGGGTGGGCAGAGGGTGACTGTGAAAAGGCAGATATACTAAACAGATATTTTGCTCAGTATTTACAAAGGAAGAGGGGAGGTACCTAAAACAAACAGTAGAAACACTCTGGATACAGAAGTTGATACCAGCCCATTTACAGAAGAAAGGGTTCTGAAAGAACTCTTAAACTGAAGGTGGACAAAGCAATGGGGCCTGATGGGATTCATCCCAGAATTCTAAAAGAATTAAGGGTAAAACTAGTGACACCACTGACTACCCTCTTTAACAAATCATGGGAGGATGGGGTGGTACCCGAGGACTGGAGGAGGGCAGATGTGATTCCCCTTCACAAGAGTGGGGGCAAGGCAGAAGCAGGAAACTACAGACCTGTTAGTTTAACCTCAGTGGTAGGGAAATGATGGAATCACTTCTGAAGGAAAGAATTGTCGAGTATCTAGAGGCCAGAGGGCACAGGACCCAAGGCAGTATGGATTTACAGTGGAAGGTCATGCCAGACAAATCTGATAGATTTCTTTGACTGGGTGACCAAAGTAGTTGATCAGGGAGGGGCTGTGGACATGGCCTACCTAGACTTTTAGCAAGGCATTTGACACAGTCTCACACAAAAGATTAATATACAAGTTAGCCAGCCTGAGAGTGGGTCCCAAGATGACAGCCTGGGTAAAGAATTGGCTGGAGAATAGGACACAGAGAGTAATAGTAAGTGGAGTCCACTCTATGAAAGGGGGTTACTAGTGGGTACCTGCAGGGTTCAGTATTAGGACTGGTCGTCTTCAATGTCTTTATAAGTGATATTGCAGAGGGACTGGAAGGAAAAGTATGTCTCTTTGCAGATGACACAAAGATCTGCAACAGAGTTGATGCGCAAGGAGGGGTGGAAAGGATGAGAAAGGACTTGGCAAGGTTAGAGGTTAGAGGAATGGTCAAATGTATGGCAGCTTAGATTCACAATGCTAAGAAGTGCAAGGTAATGCACCTGGGAAACAAAACCCAGGGAAGAGTACACAATGGGGGTGAGATACTAACAACAACAAAATGGAAAGGGACCTGGGGTAGTCATATCAGATGACCTAAAGGTGGGCAAGCAATGTGAGAGGGCAGCAGGAGGGCTGGGGGATACTGGGATGCATAGGGAGGCATCAGCAGTAGAAAACAGGAAGTTATTATCCCTCTGTACAGACAGCTGGTAAGACCCCATCTGGAGTACTGCGTGCAGTTCTGGAGACCCAATCTCGCAAAGACATAGACAGGATAGAAGCTGTCCAGAGGAGGGCAACTAAAATGGTGCAGGGTCTGCACCGGAAGACATATGATGAGAGACTTAAGGAGCTTAATATGTATAGCCTCGAGGAAAGGAGGGAGAGGGAACATGATAGAACTTTCAAGTACCTCAAGGGAATCAACAAAGTCAAGAGGGTAGCATCTTTCAAAAAAAACAGGTGTGCAAGAACAAAGGGGCACAATTTGAAGATAGAGGGTGGCTCAGAGGTAATTTTAGGAAGTATTTTTTCACAGAGAGGGTTGTGGATGTATGGAACGGCCTCCGGAGGAGGATGTGGAGTCAAAACAGTGGTGGAATTCAAGCATGCATGGGACAGTCATAAGGCAATTCTAGGGGTGGGGGTAGGAAGAAGTAGGCTGCTGGTTAACTAGAATCTGCAGCTTATCCATCAGGTAGGAAATGGGCAGACTGGGTGTGCCAAGCTGCCTTATCTTCTGTCAAATTCTATGTTTCTATGAATCAAAAAGCCTGGATACTTGATATAATAAGTGAGCTAAATCCAAGGGTAATGTGGAAAAGAACTTCAAAAGATATTAGGAATAATATGAGAGGGACAGTGATAAATCCATATTTTATAGGTAAGAACATGTTTCTAATAAATGGGAGAACATCAGGGGACAAAGAGGAGAGTTTATATATTGGATCCAAAGGCTCTTCTATGATAGAACATGTTTGGAGTAATATGGAGGGGTTAAAATAACAAAAGATCTAAAATTATTGATAGGACAGAATCTACACAATACAATAGAATTGACTATTGAGATTAAATGTAATATAAATAAAGAGATAAAAAGAACAAGAAATTACAGAAAGTTTGGAAATTGTTAACCAAAGGAGGGTCAAGTGGAATTTCAACTCTATAAGATAATTCAATCATTTATTTAAAGGACCAATAAATGAAATAAGAACAGAGATTGTTGAGAATACAAATTATAATATAGCCTTAAAATATTGGTCTGACTTGAATAGTTTGGTCAGACCTTACTGTATAAATAATAAGATAAGATGCCAATTAAAGAATAAGCACAGCAAGGTATGGTTTAATGGGATATGTAAAGAGCAAAAAATATTTGAATAAAATCATCAGAAAATATAAAAAGAATAAACAGATAAAATAATAGAAACAATATAGCTATAAATAAGGAATGGATAAAATATAAACAAATACTAGAGATAGAAAATATAAATATTCTAAAACTCTCTGGGAAAAACTGAGAAAGACAGTGAAAGAAAAGGATGGTAGGGCATTTTGGTTACTATGACTAGATCCTTCAACTCGCTGGACCTCCCTCATTACTAAATGATTTGGGTAATTCTGACTGGTCACGCGTTAGTCAATACACCTCCATAGATGAGGCCCTGTTGTTCTTTAAGTCCAAGTTCACCACCATCTGAGACCGTATCGCCCACCCCTCATACGAACCAGGGTCCGAGGTGCTCACCTCCCATGGATCTCTCCCAAAATCCTAGCCCACCTCAGCCTCAGAGACAAGGCCTGGAAACCTGTAAGACCTCCAGTTCTCCAGCTGACCTCCAGCTTTACTGTGAGCTTCACAATGCTAGTACTAGAAAAGTCTGCCAAGCAAAAGCCAAATATTTTAAAGGCACATTCAATTCCACCTCCATCTCCTGTCAAAATTCTAGAAAGTGTTCAAATCCCTCTCAGCCCTCTATCGTGAGCTCCCCAATCCTTCTGTGCAGGTAGGTGGACTCACCATCACTGACCCCCAGCAGTGGCCACAATGTTTAACTCTCTTCACAAACAGCCATGCTACTCCCCTGTCCACACCTCACCCTGCTCAGCACCCTACCCTGCCACCCCAGCTAGTGGCACACCCACAGCTCAGTCCTTCCTGCAGGTCACCCCTGATGAGGTATATAATGCACTGGTTGCCCTCAACCCAAGTAATGGCAAATGTCCCACTGGGTTGGACTCCAAAATACCCACCTATCGGCCCCTGCCATAGCCCAAACCCCTGGCCTCCTATTTAACTTATCCTTTTCCCCAGTCAAGTCCCTCTGAATGGAAACATGCCATCGTAATCCCACTTCCCAATAGTGGTGATACCTCAAACCCAAACAGCTATCAGCCCATATCCCTCCTACTGATCCTGGCCAAACTACAGAAGCACCTGGTTCTCTTGTCTATCCTCCTTTCTGAATTCCTCCTCCTTTCTCCCCTACCAGTCTGGTTTTAGAAAATCCCACTCCACCACTACCTCCTTTCTCAGGATTACCGACTCCATCCTCACTGGGATGGATGCTGGCCACATCACAGCTGCCATCTTCATCGACCTGGCTAAGGCTTTCAATACAGTATCACACCTCTCCTTCTGGCCAAACTCGTCAATGCTGGCCTATCCAACTTGGCCACATCTTGGTTCCACTCATACCTCACTGGCATATCCCAAGTGGTCCGTATCTGTTCTTCCACCGGCACCCTCTCAATCACCACAGGGGTACCACAAGGCTCTGTCCTAGGCCCCTACTGTTCTCGATCTTTCTGAATGACCTGCCCTCTGCCTGCCCACACACCTCCATCCACATGTATGTGGATGACCTGTGCTGTATGCATCCAGCCCCTCAACCTCACAGGTTATGACCAGACTGTAGCAAGACTTCATCATGGTCCAGCACTGGCTTCACTCAAATCACCTCCTCCTCAATGCCAGGAAAACAGTCTCACTAACCTTTGGCACAAGGCAGAGAATTTCTAGGCTCCCTCCTGATCATATTCCACACCCTGGAAGGGTCCCCCTGGAGTCCTGCACCTCCTTCAGATACCTCAGCATCTTGCTTGACCAGCACCTCAATTTTTCCACACACATTGACTCCATACTCAAGAAGCTGCACCACAAGCTTGGTGCATTTTATCGGAATCATGACAGCATCCCTGAACTGCCAGGAAGGCCATTGTGCAGAAAATGATCCTTCACATCCTCGACTATGGGGATGTAGTCTGCTGTGCCGACCCTAAGTCCACCTTAGCCAGACTGGACTCTCTTTCCACTCATTCTGTCATTTTGTCCTAAACTGTCAATACTCCACACACCACTGTGCCCTATATCAATCTATGAACCTCACCTCTCTAGACAATACTAGACAGTCCCAGTGCGCCAAGATCCCAGCCAAGTTTTGGTCCCAGCGACTCCTCTTCTACCTCACTGATGCCCTAACCAACCCCTGCACCCATGCATACTCTCAGAAACTTGGACTCTCGGTCCCTAGCTGTCCCTCATTGGTCCACTACCATTGGTCAGGCAGCATTCAGCTACCACATTCCAATATTGTGGAACTCCCTCACAGCATACATTCTTCACTTCTCCTCCCCTCGCACTTTAACTCCATGTCCAAGCTCATTTCACCCCTACCTGCGCATGTGTCTAGGCGGTTTCTCCAGTCACTGTTGGAATGTCTGTGTATGTCCGCACTTAGTAATGCAATTAATCAGTGCCAACTATTGTTCTTTCACTTTACTTTGTCTCTTAACGGGACCAATTTGTTAGAGTCCTACACTATGTAATTATTTGTATCATGCTGTCTTAACTGTGGCTACCTACCCGATTTCTCGACCCTCTATTGTCTAGCCAACAGAACCAAATGTTAGTGATTTCCTACTATTTCACTTGTATTATGCTGTCTTTAACTGCTATTTATATTCCTCTCCCAGGAAGCATCTGGAATCGAGCAGAAAACTGCTCAGCATGCCTTCCTGGTAAAATGCTTAAATAAATAAATAAATAAATAACTGACTCAGTCTACCCTTTAAAGCGGATGTATTTTGTTGTAAAACAGAATATAACTGACAAGTTATATTTACTGTTCTTTTATCCATTGAATGTTCTTCCTTTTATTTAGACCATTTTATTTATGGCACAGTTGTACTAGTTAACAGGAGTCTATGTCTATCTTCTACATGGAATGTGAGCACTCTTGATGCACCTGACTTATGGATTTTGAGGACTCTGCTTTAACATGGCAAATTCTTGTAAATGTAATCCTGACAAGAAGATACTGTAGTCACCAACTGTGTATTTAATCAGTTATGTATGAAATTAATAATAAAAGAAGTATAAAAAAGAAATTCTAATCCCAATAGTGTACCAGAGTTGGCCTTCACAATTGAAAGGACATGGAAGGAGGCTAGTACAGCGTCATTATGGATGTAAATCCAAGATTCCAAGAATAGGACTCTCAAGGTGGGAGTAGTGTGTAGGCCACCATCTCAGACAGAGGAGTTAGACAGGGAACTAGCGGGACAGATCAAAGGACCAGTGGAAAGGGTAGCATGGTGATTGTGAGAGACTTTAACCTGCCAGGAATGGATTAGAGTACCCAGCCCCATGATTAGAAGGGAGCAGATACAGTACTTATGGACATGTTCCAGGATAGCTTCCTAATGCAAATGGTTAGCGAGCCAACCAGGTTAAGGAGCACTCTAGACCTCTCGTGATGGCAAGTGGGGAGTTTATGAGTGAGCTGGGGTGGAAGACCCGCTGGCAGAGATCGACCACCACTCAGTGTGGTTCACATTGAAAATGGGTAAAGAGGGAGCAGAAACAGGTACAAGAGTGTTGGACTTCAGGAAAGCCAGTTTTAGGAGGATGGGGAGGCAGTTAAAGGGTATCTAGCCAGAATTCAAACAAATATGGACACTAACCAGAGGTGGGAGGTCATAAACTGTGGATTGAGGAAGCAACCAAAACCTGCATCAGAGTCCAAAGTAAGAGAGCTAGGCCAAGAAACCCAACTGGTTGAGCAAGGGGCATGAGAAAGTAAGAAATAAAAGATCCACCTTTAGAGGTCAAAAACAGGGATAGAAGAGGGCAGAGAGGATTACATGAAGGAATCGAAGGAGGTGACAACAGCAGTAAGGCAGCCAAGGGTGTCTAAGGAGCTCAGACTGGCATAAGACATCAAGAAGGAGGAGAAGGAATTCTTCAGGTACATCAGGAGAAAAGGAATTGTAGGGACAAAATAGTAAGGATTAAGAGGGATGGAGTGGGTGGAAACAGGGGCAGAACAGGCAGAAGCACTTAATGAATACTTCTGCTTGGTGTTTACTAAGGAGAAAGGAGGGCATTACCAAGGGGGTGGGAGGTCAGACTCAGAGGGAAGAGGTGACAGATAGGGGAATGACAGAGGGCAGGGTACTGGAGGACCTGAGGGCACTGAGGGTGGACAAGGCACTAGGGCCAGATGGCATTCACCCAGGGTACTGAGAGAGCTGGTAGGAATCTGGTGGTGCTCTTGGCAGGCCTGTTCAATGCCTCCCTTGTCTCAGGGAGTGTACTTCAGGACTGGAGGATAGCTCACATGGTATCCCTATGTAAGAGTGGTCCCAAAGACAAACCGGGAAACTAGAGACTGTTAAGCCTCACATCCATTGTGGGAAAACTGATGGAGACAATCCTGAAGGAGTGGCTGGTGTCCCTTCTGAGACCAATGGGCTGCAGGATGTTAGGCAGCATGGGTTTGTCATGGGCAGATCCTGTCAGATCAACCTGGTGGATTACTATGACTGGGTAACTAGACAGTTGGACAAGGCTATGCAGTGGATGTTCTGTTTCTGGACTTCAGTAAGGCATTCAACTTGGTGCCACATGGGAGGCTGGGTAGTAAGCTGGCAGATACAGGTGCAGGGGCAAAATAGTGGGATGAGTAGTAAACTGGTTACAGGAAGGCAGCAGAGGGTGGTGGTGGGAGGAGTTCTCATCTCTGAGAGTAGTGACAAGTGGAGTACCGCCGGCTTAGTGCTGGGACTGGTGTTGTTTGGGTTGTTCATATCAGACATCTCAATGGGCATCAAGAGCAAGATCAGTTTGTTTGCAGATGACACCAAGATGGGAGCAGTAGTGGATGACCTAGGAGGGTGGCATGGGTTGCACGAAACTGTCAAAACTGGAGACCTGGTTGGACACCTTGCAGTTGGGATCAATGCCAAAATTGTAATGTGCTACATTTCTTGGCAAAACCCAAGAATTAGCTAACAGTTGGGGTGTCAGCTAGTCATGAGAGAAGATGAGAAGGATCTGGGGATGATTATAACAGTCTCAATGAACAACTCAGCAAAATGAAGAAAGGCAGCTGCAAAGGCCAACAAACGCCTGGGTTGTATTGCCAGGGTATATTTTCAAGGAAAGGGAGGTGATCCTGTCATTGTAGTAGTTAATATTTTTATTAAGTTTGAAAGATAATATCAGACATGGCCAGGTAGGTAAAGAAGATACAACATGACACATATGCATACACTTTGACTGCCATGATCCTGCCATTGTATAGGTCACTGGTTAGACCACACAGGAGTACTGTGTGCAGTACTGGTGCCCATACCTGAAGAGGGACATTAAGTTATTGGAGGGTGTGGCAGAGGCAACAAAGATGATACAGGGACTAGGTGATATACCCATTGTGAGCAGGTTGAGGGAGTTAAACATGTACTCACTGGAGGAGAGATGGGGATATGATTGAAACCTTCAAGTACATAGGGAATAAACAAGACAGGCATGGAGGGACTATTCAAGTTAAGGGAGGGTAGCGACACTCAAGGTCATGATCTCAGATTAGAGGGAAAGGTTCAGGAGGGAAACGAGAAGACACTTTTTCACACAGAGGTGGTGTCTGGGTGAAACATGTTGCCTATGGAAGTGGTATCTGTAGAACAAAGAACTGTTTCAAAAGTGATGGGATAGGGTAAGAGGGAGGGCAGAGGAGGGAGGGAGGGCAGCTGCAGTATAAGGGTTGCTAGCTGCACACTTGAGCAGACTTGATAGACCACAAGGCCTTTATCTGCTGGAAAATTCATACGTTTGTATGTTCTTACCTCAGCTGTCTAAAGGTTCAGATTGTCTGACCCACATACAGTAAAGGACAGTGCATTACACTGAGCACACAATAAATAGTATACTGCACAAAGCAAATTAGCTCACTTTGACTGTTGGACTACATAGAAACATAGAAGTTGATGGCAGATAAGGACCGCAAGGCCCATCCAGTCTGCCCATTTCTTTTCTACCTAATAAATGTGCCATCGGCCTTTGCTCTGTCAGTGGCCTATCTAGTCATAGTCATCTGTATTGCTCCTTATGCCTATCCCATGCCTGTTTGAAGCCCTGCACTGTATTCATAGCCACCACTTCTTGTGGTAAGCCATTCCATGCATCCACCACCTTTCTGTGAAAAAGAATTTCTCACATTCCCCTTAATCGACCCCCTCTAATCTCATGCTGTGTCCTCTTGTCCTGCTTTTTCTTATATTTAAACATGTTAGACTCTTTCACCTTGTTAATGCCCTTAAGGTGTTTGAATGCCTCGATCATATCACCTCTCTCCTCCTTTGCTCAAGGGTATACATATTGAGCTCTGTTAATCTATCCTCATATGTCTTCTGATGCAGTCCCTGAACCATTTTGGATGCCCTTCTCTGGACTGCCTCAATTTGGTTAATGTCCTTGTGAAGGTGTGGCCTCAATACTGCACACAGTACTCCAGGTGGGGCCTAACCAGTGTCTTGTAAAGAGGGATTATTACCTCCCTCTTACGAATTGTGATACCCCTACTAATACACCCTAACACCCCTCTAGCCTTATCTACTGCTTTAGAGGTCTGCTTGGATGATTTCAGGTCATCAGTGATGATGATGCCCAAGTCTCTTTCTTCCTTTGTGACTGCTAGCAACTCCTCCCAGCCTATAGGTGGCTTTAGGGTTTCTCTTCCCTATGTGCATGATTTTGCACTTCTTTGCATTAAATCCCAGTTGCCACTCTTCTGACCATTTTGCTAGTTTATCCAGATCTCTTCTCATTCTGCCCACCATCTGGATCATCTACTCTGTTGCAGATCTTGGTGTCATCTGCAAACAGACAAGCCTTACCCCTAGTCCATCTGCAAGGTCACTAATGAAGATGTTGAAGAGGACTGGCCCAGGACTGATCCCTGAGGTACCCACTTGTGACTTGCATCTCTTCTGACTGTATACCATTTACCACCACTCTCTGTTTTCTGCCCATCAACCAGTTTGCCACCCAGTTGACCAACTTCTGACCCACCCGAGCCTTCCCAGCTTATTTATGAATCTTCTATGTGGAACAGTGTCAAAGCTTTGCTGAAGTCAAGGTAGGCAACATCAACTGCTCTCCTTTGGTCCACCACTCTGGTTACCCAGTCAAAGAAATCTATGAGATTAGTTTGACAGGACCTTCCTTTGTAAACCCATGCTATCTTGGATCCTGTGCCCTATGGATTCAGGTGTTGCACTATCCTTTCCTTAAGGAGTGCCTCCATAATCTTGCCCACTACAGAGGTTAGACTGACTGGCCTGTGTAGTTCCCGCCTCCTCCTGCTACCACTCTTGTGGAGCGGGATCACATGAGCCCTTCTCCAGTCTTCTGGGACCTCTCCTGTGCTTAGAGACTCACTAAACAGTTCTGCTAATGGCTCTGCTAGTTCCACCTTTAGCTCCTTAAGTACCCTGGGATGTATGCCATCAGGTCCCATTGCCTTATCCACCCTGGAGCTTAGCAAGCTCTTGTAGGACCCTTTCTTTTGTGAAGGGAGTAGTGCTCACCTCCCTCCCCAGTGTCCATGATGCTGAGCTGTGGGCCCTGCCCTACCTTCTCTTCAGTAAATACTGAGCAAAAGTATCTATTTAGAATAGATGCCTTTACAGGGTCCTCCTCCTCACATGCTCCTTTTCTCCATTAAGCTAGCAATACCCCTCTGGACTTTCTCCTTTCACTAATGTATCTATAGAAAGTCTTGTCACTTTCTTTACTGTTCGTGCTAGTGTTTCCTCAGTTTGGGACTTTGCCTGCCTTACTGCCTTCCCTGCTTCCCTTAGGGCAGTTTGGTATGCCTCCCTATCTTCATCCCACTGTGTTTCCTTATATTTCCTGAAGGCCAGCCTTTTGGCTCTGACCTTTTCTGCTACTGTATTTGAGAACCAAAGTGGTTTCCTTCTTCTTTGCACTCTTTTCTGTCTAACACAATGGGATGTTGCTTCAAGTATTTCATCCTTAATGCTTGCCCACTTTGCCTGTCACCCTCACCCAGTTTCTTTTTGCCAGGGCTAGCTTAACTCTGTTGGCCATCTTATCAAAGTCAGCTCCTCTGAAGTCCCATATTTTTGTCTTGGAATGGGATGATTTAGATGTAATAGCCAAATTGAACCATACCATGTGATGGTCACTGGCCCCAGGTGACCTTCTACCTGGAGATCTGTGATCCTTCCTTGTTAGTCAGTACTAGATCTAGGATAGCCCTGTCTCTTGTGGGTTGCTGTACCAGTTGTTTGAGGCCCTCCCTTCAGGGAATCCACTATGTGTCTAGTTCTTGCAGATGTTCCTGCTGGTATTGACCAATCTGTATCCGGCATGTTGACGTCTCCCATTATAAGAACCTCCCCTTTAGCTGTCATGTTTTGTATATCTTCTAACAGTAATGTGTCTATGTCCTCCCCTGGTCTGGGGCCTGTAGACAACCCCAGTTCTTATGGCAGTCCCATTTCCTGTTTCCAGGGTGACCCACAGTTCTTCTGGCTCCTTATGTGTATTTTGAATTTCTGTAACTTGATATTTTCATTGACATACAGGGCCACTCCTCCTCCCCTTTTGCACCTCGGTCTTTTCTGAACAATACATAGCCAGGTACTGAAGTCTCCAAGTGTGGTTACTGGTAAACCACGTCTCACTAATTGCTACTATGTCCAGTTTAGCCTCTGACATTATTGCCTGCAGGTCTGGGATCTTATTTCCAGGCTGTGAGCATTAGTGTACATGATCTTCCATTGGCCAGATTTTGGTGTGTTAGTTGTTGGAGTGAGGTTTGGCATTACCCCTGTGCTTCGTATGGGGAGACAAATCTTTTTCTTACCTGGTGATGCAAATGAACTGCAAACATGCTGAATCCTGTTTGACCACTAGCTGAGGGGGGATGGGTGTTCTTCCCATTCGACGTATGGGGTGCTCCACCCTCTCCCCATTTGCTAGTTTAAATATTCTGCAAAGACGTCAAACTTTCTGCCCCAATGCACTGACTCCTCTTAGTCAGATGCAGTCCATCAAATTTAAAGAACTTTTCGCTCACAGAACTGTTGCCAGTTCCCTACAAATCTGTGTCCTTTTCCTGGCACCAGCCCTTGAGCCACATGTTTAGCTCCCCTATCTCCCCTGCCCTGACCTTCTGTCCATCTGCTCCCTCTCTCAGACTGGCAGAATATCAGAGAAGGAGATGCCGGATGAAATAGATGATGTTTGTCACCCAGCCTGGTCAGGTGTTCCTTGGTCTCCACAACTGACCGCTGGTGAGATCATTAGTCCCTATGTGTACTAAGACATCAATGTTTTCTCCTGCTTTGTGAACAATTTTACTAATGCGGTCAGTGTCTCCATGCTGATGTACCTGGGAGACATCTGACCATTACCCTTGCTGGAGATGGGTATCAACTCCCAAATCATGGAGTCTCCTATGATCAGAAGTTTTTGGATTTTTGCTTTTTTGTTTTGGTTCCTGATTTGGGTGAGTTTTGTTGTGCTAGCTCCTGTGCTGCAGTGTCCTGCTCTGCAGTGTCTTCTGCCTCTTTGTTTGATTTCAGAGATAGAGGCAGATACCTGTTTGTAGTGTTTTATGTAGTTGAGGTATTATGTTGAGAGCAGAGACTTCCAACATAATACCTCCAAAAGATTACATTTGGGGTGTACAAATATTCTCCCTTTCTCACATAAACTACAAATATTGTACTTGCCACATTTGTGACTACCCAAGTGTGGCTTCCCTAGCTAAGTGGATTTTGGTGCTTTTTTTGTATAAGTTGTTATCAAATTCCCCAAATTACTCATTCTCTTGTAGACAAATTTTGGTCTATTGCTGAAAATCTGTGTCAGATCACCATCACCTTTAAGAACTCCCTAGTGTTTAGAAATATTACCAACCACTTTGGTGCAAGGTTTTAAAACTTATTGATAAAATGCACCTCCTTTCATCTAACACTTTGTTACTATTTTTCAAATCAGAAACTGGTTTCAGATATATTCTAGCTTGCTGGCATGCTTCAGTTGAAACTGCAATAGCATCCCATATCTTGAAAAATCTTTGGGTTAATTATTTAGATTGAATGTCATAGTATGCAGAACAAAGAACAATTTCTTCAGATTCTCTTAAATTGCCAAAAGTGATTTCCTTTTAAGTGTGGGTGTAGACACTACAGGCTAATGAATTACTCCTTACCTCTGTTTATAGTAAGTCACAGCTGCAATCTCCATCTCTACAGAACTAGATAATATTAAATCCAGAAACATTATTTGGCATACAGTAAATCCAGTCCATAAGTGAAACTAGGTGCAAATTGTGTTGTTCAACAAATCTCATGAAATCATGAACAGAAGATTCAGACTCTGTCAGATTTTATATATTTATTTATTTATTGAAATGTTTCACCAGGAAGGCATACTGAGCAACAAGTTGCTTGTCTCCCAGTGCAACCTGGGGGAAAGGGTACACTAGGATTGAGACATTAAACATTCAAGTTACAAGATCAACATTAACATACAGTTGTAGGCAGGTGTTACAAACAGTGTTACAATGGTGTTGCACATAACATGTAGAAAGAGAGATAATAATAAGTGCTGGGTTAATAACCAAACAAGTGCTTACATGAAGGAAAAAGTGGGAAAGGGAGGAAGAGAGAGGTGGGGTGGAGGGGAAGAGTTGTGTCCCTGGAACCCCTAAGGATGCAAGTAACCCTGCAAGGGACTGGTGGGACCGAGAGAAGGTGTATAAGGCAGTGTCCCAGATAAACCCCTTTAGGATGGTGGGGAAGGGAGTAGATCAGAGATAACTAGAATGTCATCAATAAAGCAACAGTAAAGAAAAATATTCTGAAAAAATACAGGTTTGTCATGGGGTCAAGGACAGACCCTCCTTCCACCAATTCATGAATAGATTTGCATAAGAACAAGCCCTCCTTTGTGCCCATGGCACTACCTCTTACCTGCAAATAACATGAATCACTAACTGGAAAATATTTAGATGTTAGGAGCATCTCAATAGCTTCCAGTGGAAAATCTGTTGAGATCTCAGTGCTGCTTTTTCCATCATTTGACATTCTGTATTAGAGATGTAGAGAATTTAATTTGCTGGCAAAATTCCAGAAAAATCACCTGTTTTGCAGCCACGAAACATTTCGTGTAATTTTGCTCTCATGGTGAAATTTCACCTGTAAATTTGACAAAATGTTGTTTTCAGTTTCACCTTTCACCTGCACATTTCGGCTGCATGTAAGTATAAAAAAGCTTATCACATGACTTTCTCTCTAGCAGACTGCTGGTCACATGGGTGACTACACTTATGCAGGAAGCCTGGCTAAATGTATTTCCTTTAGAGCTGTTTCAGCCATGTAGTAGGAAGTAGGGGAAACTACAGCAGGAGAGCTAAAACTTTTATTTATAAAAATAGTGTGTGTGTGTGTGTGTGTGTGTGTGTGTGTGTGTGTGTGTGTTTTTGCGTATTTCATTGTGACCTGTTCTCATTAGTTTAAAAAGTTAGTATTTTCTGTTAGTGTTTTTTCTGCATTGTTATATTTTTTATCTTTTTAGGTGTGTGTGTTTGACTCCCTGTCCCCTGTTCCTCCCTGTAACTAACTAACTTTCTTTCTTTCTTTCTTTCTTTAGTAAAAAAAAAATGTTATGATGGAGAGTAGTAGTGCACCACCAGCAGCAGGAGGATCTGCGGTCCACCATGACAGGAAGGCATTTTCCAAGCACCCCTCCCCAAGAGAGAAGATGTGCCTGTGGACGCCCAGCAGCAGCAGTAGCAGCCCCCATAGAAACATAGAAATATAGAAACATAAACTTTGACAGCAGATAAGGACCGCTAGGCCCATCTAGTCTGCCCATTTCCTACCTACAGGATAGGCCGCAGATCCTAGTTAACCAACAGCCTATTTCTTCCTACCCCCACAAGAATTGCCTTATGTCTGTCCCATGCATTCTTGAATTCTCCCACAGTTTTAGACCCCACAACCTCCTCAGGAAGGCTGTTCCATACATCCACTACCCCTCTGTGAAATAATACTCACATTGCCCCTGAACCGTCCTCCTTCTATCTTTAAATTGTGTCCCTTGTTCTTGCAAGTCTCTTTTTCTGAAAGATGCTACCCTCTTGGACTTTGTTGATTCCGCTGAGGTACTTAAAGTTTCTATCATGTCCCCTCTCCTTCTTTCCTCAAGGTTATACATATTAAGCTCCTTTAGTCTCTCCTCATATGGCTTCTCTTGCAGACCCTGCACCATTTTAGTTGCCCTCCTCTGGACTGCCTCTATCCTGTCTATGTCCTTGCAGAGATGGGGTCTCCAGAACTGGACACAGTACTCAGATGGGGTCTCACCAACTGTCTGTACAGAGGATAACAACTTCCTGTTTTCTGCTGATGATACCTCTCCATACATCCCAGTATACCCCCAGCCCTCCCTACTGCCTTCTCACATTGCTTGCTAACCTTAAGGTCATCTGATACGATTACCCCAGGTCCCTTTCCTTTTTGTTGTTGTTACTACCTCCCACCCATTGTGTATTCTTCCCTGGGTTCTTGTTTCCAGGTGCATTATTTTGCACTTCTTTGCATTGAATCCTAGCTGCCATACTTCTGACCATTCCTCCAACCTTGCCAAGTCCCTTTTCATCCTTTCCATGCCTCCTTGTGTATCAACTCTGTTGCAGATCTTTGTGTCATCTGCAAAAGGCATATTTTCCTTCCAGCCCCTCTGCAATGTCACTGATGAAGACATTAAAAGGACTGGACCAATACTGACTCCCTCGCGGCACCCCACTAGTAACCCCCTTCTTCAGAGTGGACTCCATTTACAATTACCTTCTGTGTCCTGTTGTTCAGCCAATGTTTTACCCAGGCTATCACCCTGGGTCCCACTCCCAGGCTGGTTAATTTGACTATTAATCTTTTGTGTGGGACTGTGTCAAATGCCTTGCTAAAGTCTAGGTAGGCCATGTCCACAGCCCCTCCCTGGTCTACTACTTTGGTCACCCAGTCAAAGAAATCTATTAGATTCGTCTGACATGACCTTCCCGCTGTGAATCCATGCTGCCTTGGGTCCTGTGCTCCACTGGCCTCTAGGTACTCAACTATTCTTTCCTTCAGAAGTGACTCTATCACTTTCCCTACCACAGAGGTCAGACTGACAGGTCTGTAGTTTTCTGCCTCTGTCTTGGACCCACTTTGTGAAGGGGAATCACATCCGCCTTCCTCCAATCCTCGGGTACCACACCATCCTCCCATGATTTATTAAAAGAGTAGCCAGTGGTTTCACTAGTTCCTCCATTAATTCTTTTAGAATTCTGGGTGAATTCCATCAGGACCCATTGCTTTGTCCACCTTCAGTTTTAGGAGTTCTTGCAGAACCCTTTCTTCTGTTAAAGGACTGGATCGACCCCTATCAAGAGTGCTTCTGTTAATTGGATTAGGCACTTCCTCCTCCTCTTTTGTGAATACTGAGCAGAAATATTCGTTCAGTATTCCTGCTTTTCACTGTCCCCTCTGCCCACCCACCGTTCATTCTATTTAGCCTCACTATCCCTCCTTTGTCTTTCTACGCCGCTGATATACCTATAAAAGGATTTATCCCTTCTTAACCGAGTTGGCTATCTTTTCCTCAGGTTGGGCCTTTGCTATTCTGACTTCCTCCCTGCTTCCTTCTGCCTTAACTGGTACAGCTCTCTGTCCTGCTCCTTCTGTGTTTCTTATACTTTGGAATGCTATCTTTTCTCCCTGACTTTCACAGCCACCTCTTTTGAGAACCATAGTGGCTTTTTTTTTCATTTTGATTTGTTTATTTGCTTCACACAAAGGCTTGTTGCCTCTGTGATGGCAGTTTTGATAATTCCCCATTGTTGCTCCACACCTCCTTCTAGCCTGTTTGCTAGTGCTTTTCTGAGGCACTCTCCCATCTTGCAAAGTCAGCCCTCCTAAAGTCCAGTACCCTCACTTTTGTATGGCTTGACTCTGTAGCTGAGTTTAACGTGAACCACACTGTTTGATGGTCACTTGTCCCCAGATGGAAACCCACTTCTAGATCTGAGATCCTCTCACTGCCCCGTTTGAGAGTACAAGGTCTAAGATTGCTCCCTCACGAGTGGGTTCCAAAACTAGCTGTCTAATGTCTGCTACCTGTAGGGCATCAAGAATGGCCCTGTTCTTGGATGTGGCTGCAGCAAATGTGCTCCAGTTAACATCTGGCATATTCAGGTCTCCCATCAACAGTATCTCCTTTCTCTGCCATTCTAAGAATGCCTTCTATCATATCCTTGTCCATTCCTTCCCCTGACATGGGGGTCTGTATACAACCCTGTGCGGATTGTGGTGCCTTTCCAGTCTCCATGGTGACCCACAGTGCCTCCTCTCCTCCCTGTTTACTCATTTGTTCAGTTGCTTTTATCCCTTCCTTTACATAGAGAGCTACTCCTCCCTCTTCTCCCTGCCTGTCTCTCCTGTAGGTTATGTACCTGGTATGTTAACATCCAGTCATGGTTCTCTGTGTACCATGTTTCTGTGACTGCTACGATATCCAGGCATCCCTCTTCCATTAAGGCCATCAGCTCAGGGAGCTTGTTGCCCAGACTACGGGCATTGTTACTTATTACCCTCCATTTTCTGATGGCCTTACTTCCTTTTGTCCCATCCCTGTCCTTCTTGCCTTTGTCACTTTCTCCATTTACCCCTGCCCTTCTCCTATCGACACCTGTATGTTGGTGTTTACCGCACTTACTACCATGATTATTTGGGGGCTGGGATTTTCCTGCTCCTTTCCAGTGCCTCCCCTTGGCTAGTTTAAAAGCTTGCCAAGAAGCATTTAAACCTATCACCTAGGATCCTGGTTCCCTCCCGGACAGATGCAGCCCATCATGCCAGTATAGGCTTGCATCACTCCAGGTGGACCCCAGTCCCCAATGAAGCTAAACCCCTGAGCTCCACACCAGTTTTCAACCACTGATTGAATCTCATGGTGCGGAACACCCTAGCCTCTCCTATGCCATAGATGGGTAGCACCTCCGAGAAGGTTACCGTCGTAATTCTTTACTAAGACCCTCCCCAATTCCACAAACTCTTCCTGCACTTCTCTAATCCTTTCTTAGCCAGGTCATTTGTCCCTAGGTGGGCAATGACATCCAGCTCCCTCCCTGTGCAGCTGCTCCGGCAATCCTGAGGATTCTCTCCCTGTCCCTCCAAGCCATGGTGCCAGGCAGGCACCTTACCTCCTCTCCCTTCCTCCCCAGTTCTACCTTCCTAACAATGGAGTCCCCCACCAGGAGTTGTTTCCTTCCTGCAGGATCCCTGCCACCCTCCTGTGGGTCTCCTTTGTGGAGGTTCCCAGCATCCTCCTTGGTCTCCACTGTGGGTGCCTCCATAGAGGAACCACACTTTGCCAGAATGGCATAGAATTGTGGAGAGGTACAACGGGAGGGATGCGCCTGTTCCACCACCCTCACCCTCCCTGAGCCCACTGTGGTCCAACTGCTCCTCTTGCTTGGCAACCTCTGAGGCAACGGCAGTGGCACTGGTGGTCCCTGGATGGAAGGGAGGTCCCACAAATCCTGGCCAACTCAGCCTGGAGATGAGCAACCTCCTCCCTCAGCCCAGAGAGGTGCCTGCAGATGGGACAACACCGCATCCTCCAGAACATCTCCCAGAAGACTGCTGCTCCACAGCCACTGCACTGCACCACTCAATCATGTCTTATTTCTGACCCCTTAACTGTTTGCAATCCTTACTCTTCCCTCTGTTTTTTTTCTCTCTCCTTACTTTCTGCCTGTGTGCCTTTAAGCTCCTGGTTGTCCTGTTCTGAGACAAGAATATCCTATATTTCGCAGTAGACCACTTACTTGCTCAGAGGCAGACCTCCAGCAGCTAGAGGGGGCCGAGAGCTTACTTCTGCCCTTCTAGGATGGTGGATCCTTGGTGGTTCTGTGATCACTACTTCCTGCCCTAAACAGGAAGTTCCTGTTGTCAGTCAAATCCTGTGCCTATAAAAATAGAACTAGCTTTGGGTGGAGGGGAGGAAGAGAGCAATATAGTCCCAGTAGAGAAGTTCAGTCACACAGTAGTCCTTTCTCCTGGTGCCTTCTGCCAAGCTACCAGCAGCAGCAGGAGAACCTTTGCACCCACCCCAGCAGCATGTGCCCCCAGGACAGCAAGAGCAGCAGGAGCCTGTTGCATCCCTTAGAACATGTGCAGCCTTCACCACCCCCTCAGCAAGAGCAGCAGGTTTTAGAAGAGGTGGCCACTGCAGATGCAGCAGCAGAGATATCAGTTGATGAGCACCCCCAAGGTCTCTCCATCTCCGTTTGGGCATTTTTTTCCACAGAGGTTGGTGATAACAGTATTGTTATCTGCAACCTTTGTGGCAAAGACATGTGGTGGAAAAGTAGGGTCCCACTTTGGGACAGGTGGACAGAGGAGTAACCTGCAGTACCACCATGCCACAGAGTGGTAATCCAGCTTCAAGAAGCTGCAGCAGCAGGAGGCAGTGATGGGTCTGAGGAGCATCAGGGCATCCAGCGTCCCAGGGGTGTCACAGTAGCCGCAGAAGGAGGAGTGATCAGACACCCCACACCAGCTGGTGCAGGCATGGTTCAGTAGCTCCTCCTGGTGGTCTGGTATCAAAGCTTCCAGCAGCTCCTCCATCAGGACCACCAGGTGACAGGATGGAGGTCCTGAGGCTGTGCGCCAAGAAGTGGTGGCAGTACAATGGAGGTGCAAGGTCTCCGGCAGATGGTTAACCAGTTCCACCAGGAGGTCATGGGAGAACTGGAAAAATAACAGATGACCAAATGAAGGTCTTGACCTCCTGACAGAGCTGCGTCATGGGGGTGGTGGTGGTGTTGTTGGCAGAAGTGGAAATCATGCAAGAAACATAGAAATATAGAAACATAGAAGTGACAGCAGATAAGGACCACAAGGCCCATCCAGTCTGCCCATTTCTTCTTCTACCTTATAGATGTGCCATCGGCATTTGCTCTGTCAATGATCTATCTATTCATACTGTCTGTATTGCTCCCTTATGCCTATCCCATGCCTGTTTGAAGCCCTGCACTGTATTCATATCCACCACTTCCTAAGATAGGCCATTCCGCATCTACCACCCTTTCTGTGAAAAAGAACTTCCTCACATTACACCTTATTCGCCTCCCTCTAATTGTTTTTGACCCATCTTGGTTCTGCCAGTGCAGCACAGTCAGTAAATGTCCAGAAAAGCTGCAGGAAAAATGGTACATTAAACTGAGACAGAAATCTTGTCTCAGCCATGATGTTTTAGGTGCCCTCCCACCACCCAGACATTAAATAGCTGTTTTAGGGCCTGTTTGCCAAATATTTCTGCCTGAAACTCACTGCTGTCGATGCCAAACAGGGCCTACAAGTCCAGACATGTTTACAAAAATGTTATAGTAACTTCAGACAGAAATCAGGTGTCAGACATGCAGTTACATGGTTCACATCCACCGTAAGGACCAAAATGTGCTGTTTTCTGCACCATTTAAATGCTTTATGAGCCTAACTGTTATGCTGCCACTGCCAAACATGGCCCAGAAGTCCAGAAATGATTCCCAAAAAGATGTTACAGTAAGCTTCAGTACTGAAATCAGGTCTCAGTCATGATGTTTTATGGCTCCCAACCCCCACCTGGATCAAACGATTGTCTCTGGTCAACTGTTTACAATTGATTTTATGCCACAACTTGTTTCTGAGAGTGCAGAACAGGCAGTGCATGTCCAGAAATGTTTCCCAAAAATTGCACAGTACATTCAGACAGAAATCAGGTGTCAGATGTGCAGTTACATGGTTCACATTCACCATGAGGACCAAAATGTGCTGTTTTCTGTATCGTTTAAATGCTTTTCAGGCCTAATTGTGGTGCTGCCACTGCCTAACATGGCCCAGAACTTCAGATTTGTTTCCCAAAAATTGTACAGTACATTTAGGCAGAAATCAGGTATCAGACATGCAGTTACATGGCTCACATCCACCGTGAGGACCCGAATGTGTTGTTTTCTGCATCGCTTAAATGCTTTTCGGGCCTAATCTGTGGTGCTGCCACTGCCCAGCAATGCCCAGAAGTCCAGAAATGTTTCCCAAAAATTGTACAGTACATTCAGACAGAAATTAGGTGTCAGGCATGCAGTCACATGGCTCACACCCACGATGAGGACCCAAATGTGCTGTTTTCTGCACCTTTTAAATGCTTTTCAGGCCTAAACGTGGTACCGCCACTGCCTGACATGCAACAGCCAGTTTACCATGATAAGAAAATAAATTCTCCTGCAAATGGTGCTGTGGCTTAAACTTTTACTTACTTCCTCTTGCTTCTGCTTTCTCAGTTGATTGAGAACTGTGGAATTATCATTTCGCAATGATGATGCCATGGTTAGCTCTGTTGTCTCTGTGGTTTTAAGTCGGTGTGTATTGAATGACATTTTGAGTGCTGCTGCTGTTGCCTGTAGCTGCTGCCTGTAGTTACTGCCTGCTCTGACTAGTTGCCACAAGAAGTAATTCTTTGTCTGCTTCATGGGATCCACTTCACATAGTCAATCGCTGCTGCCGCTGCTGCACACGTAGTATCTGTATTTATTTTTCAGGTGCAAGAGAAGGAGAATAGTGGGTTGGTATTGGAACATCATGAGTTCTTATATGTTTGTACTTATTTTATATTTATTTAGTGTGCTGAGGAGAACATCATGACAACATACATGCCAGCCCAGGATTTGATACGGATGTTGAAATGCATCACATTTCACATTGCACAAGGACAAAGTAAGTATTGAATTTTCATTACTGGGAGGGATAGGTGACTGCAGCTCAGATATCTGAGTTGGACTATAATTGTATTATTTCTTTCTTTTCTCAACACATGCAGGAATTCAAGAGCTGTTAACTCCAGTTGCACTGCTGCTGTTCAATATGTGTGCAATTCATTAGCTGGTGGTAAGTATTTCTTAATTTTGTGATGGTTTTGGTGGGCGGGAGGTGGAGGAGGTGGTTGAGGCTGGGTTGGTGTGGGGTTGGTGGATATGGTTAAGCATTAAGTTTGTGGTTACTGCAGGACAGAGATGTCAGACTTTGACAGTAACTATCTTCCATATGGGTCTGTCAATATTCAGGATTTCCGCTGCTGGGTGTGTCTGTTACCTCCCTCCCAATCTGGCTACTGGCTGTGCTCATCAGATGTAGTCTGTTCATGTCAAGAGTTCCAGTTTACCAGCCATTCCCTGATGTAAGTATAAGCTTCACGTAATGATGGGGAGGGCCGTTGTAACAATGCTCAAAATGTCTTCTTTTTTCTTATTGCCAGCCAGGTACAAAGTACTTTGATTGGAATGGTGGCTTACTTTTCTGGTGGACATTTGCTGATGCATCCCATCTCTGTACGGCATTGGTGACTACATAGAAGTCTTCCTACTGGTGTGTGGACGCTGGATCAAGGTGCTGCACCTGTGAGGTGTGGGCCACTGCTGACAACTAAAAACATATGGTTCTTTTGGTGGAAGACTGCTGGGGAGGAGGAGTAATTTAGCTGGACTCAGGGGCAGCATTAATGTACTGAGCTGAGACTGCTGTTTATGCTGGAGCATGCATCCGTCAGCTTCATAAAGTTTCAACGGTCTCCGGTATTTCTTTCAGTATGACAGTGATGGCCCACACTGTTGAAGTCTGTGTTATACAAATTAGGATGGATGACAAGGAGGCAGATTACATGATGGTTAATTGTATACACATGGAGCTGAAATGCATGCATTTCTGCGTAACATACTGGCTGTTCACTGTCCAACTAAGTTGTCATTGTCATCTATACAGTGGTGGCATACCCACTAGACACTCATTCATGGTGTCATGGAGGAGGTATATGTGGAAATGGGAAGATGTTCAGTATTTGTAGCTTGATGGAGCCATTGTGTATTGCTGAGATGACATATTCATTCCAGTTAGCATAGCATGGGTGAATAAATTTTAAAAATTAAATGAAGTAAACACTGTGACTAGGTTGGGTAATCAAATTAAATGGTTTAACTGGATGTGTAACACAGAACAACCAGCAAAATAACATTTTTAAATGCATAACAATAACATAAAACAGCATATTCCATAGAAATGGGGATGAGAAATGCTGGTGGTGGCTGTGGGGTGGGGCAGAACACCTTTAGCCTTCTTCCAGTGACACATCATCCATGAAGCAACCTCACCGTCTTCAAGACTGGAGTCATCACTAGTGGTGGATGAAGGGGCTCAATCAGCTCCGCGGTGATTCGCGGAGCAAAGGCGGATTGTGAGTGCTCCGCAATGCGAAGTGAGTACATTGCGTTATAATGAGTAACGCAAAGTCCATTGAAAACAATGACTTTATGTTACTCCACCTTCCCAGACCACCACCACCAACATCTTAACTGAAGTGCATTGGGATCAACACACTTCACCTTGTTTTTGAGCTCCAAAGGTGAATTTTGCAGTGATTCATGATTTCAGGTCACATGGGCTCTATATCTGCACAGCCTCAGTTCGTTAGGGGTAGTGTGTGTAGGAACCAGTAGGAGACAGTGTGCTCTGAGAGCTGTCTGTGATTAAAACCCTAAAGCTGTTAAAAAGCATTTTTGCTTTTTTTGGGGTCCACCTTTAGTTCATCAATTGCAGTAAACCCTCCTGTGCTCATATCATCGAGTGTTTTTGTTTTTGTGTGGATTTTGAATGTTAATGTACATCATTGAATGTGTATAGTGAAAGACAATGAAAGTGTGCTTTGGGGGAGGCATATCTGTGGTGTAGGTAGATTTAAGTTGGAGAAATAGTGATTTCTTTGTTTTTGGTTATATTTTTGTTATATAACTGACTGTGTTAATGTACACACAGTAATATTGTTAGTAATTATTAACATTTTCTTGCTGATTGTGTGTTGTGTGGATCTGTGCAGCAGTTCATAATTTCTGGTTGTTTACATTACAATACATGTCGTATTATTGAACTTTTCAATTTTGTAGGCGTTACTCGCTCACTATTGTAGAGAAACTGTTCTGTGTGTGTGTGAGTGCTGTTGCATGACATCAAATAATACACCTTTATTGTGCCACAGACTAGTGTAATTGCAGGCAGGCACAGCAGTGTGAACCTGCTAGCCACTGCAGCTGCCTGATTTTGTACTGCAATCGTGGTATCTGTTCTTTGTTTTGCTGCTTGTACTGCTGTAAAACTCTGCAGTCATGCCCCCCACCCCACCGCAAAATACATTTTTACCAGATTGGATTGTTTTTGTGACCTCATCAAATTCAGCACCACTGGTTACTGAAGTTGTTTCATTGCATGACAGTCTCTATCTGTTGCTGATGCTACATTTGTTTTTTGGCTTTACATCCAGCATCCCCCAATCAGAGAGTGAATGTATCAAAATCTAAATTTGGTTATAATATCATTGTTGTTCCCCAAATGCCTACAAAAGAGATGTGCAAGCAAAGCTGGTTCTCGTCATGGCAATGCTGGCAGTAAGATAGTCTGTGGGCTGGTAGTATGCAACGCAGAAGTGCATTGCTGATGTGAGGAAAGGTATTTCTCCTGCAATGTTTTTACAGACCAATCAGTAGCTTCACTCATAGTTGGAGAAGAAGATGTTTTCTCAGCCTTTGATGTTAGTGTTACTGGTGTTAGTGGTAGTAGTAGTATTAGTATTGGTGAGTCAAGTTCAATTCTGACCAGTGTACCGTATCCCAAAATATTGAGTGTGAAGCAGTGCAAGTGAGTGGCAGAATAGATGATGCCATACTTCCCAGTAACATCCAAGTAACTGAACCTGAGGATTCTTCTAATCATGTCAACGATACCATACAATGTGATATTCTGTCAACCGTGGCAGTTACTGTCATGCATTTTCCATGCAGTGATTCAAAGTGTGGTGAAAAGATCAGGTGACGGTGGTGTAGATGATGACGATGATGTTGCTGTTGCAACATGCAGTCCACATGCTAACATCCAAGCAAAGATGTGGATGTGTGTGACGTTGATGAATATGATGATGATGTAATTGACCCCAGTTGGGAACCGGAGAAAAGAAATTCAAAGTAGCTGTGCCTTAGTCTGTTTGCAGGAATCCACCCCGTAAAAACATGTGATTTACTGGTTTTAGTTGATGATGATGACCAAGTAATAAATATGATAGGTAGTCGTGGTGGTCAGTTGCAGTCCAGGTGTGCCGCACCAAACATCACGTGCACTCCCACTTCAGTGCTTAAAATAACGGACCTAAATAAGCAAAATCATGGACATGATAAAGCAGAGCATCACAATCCCTTGTTTGGGATTTTTGTTCAAGATGCAAATAATGAGTCAGTTGCAATCTGACAGGTTTGCCATGTGCGTGTGAGTCGAGGTAAAAGAGGAGCTATCTGGGCACGGGAGGACAGCATACACATTTTAAGAATAGGCACATGGCACTGTGGATCCAGCACAAGCTAGCAGCTAATACCACAGTGGGACGTTCACCCTTGTCACTGGCAACCATAGCAAGCATGTTATCCTTCCATGACTGTTAAGTCCAGTAGTAAATTAAATGTGTGCAGTAGTGAGGTAATAAAAGCAGAGGATTACTACAGGCATGATGAGGTGGAGGACCATAATGACTTTTAAATGTTGTCCAGTGCTGGTGAGTAGCAGTTTTGGTGGTGGTGGTAGTGGTGGTGAATGCAGTATGTCTAGTGCAAGTGGTACATCAACCACGGTTGGCAAATATGGCAAAATAACTGCATTTCTGGGTTTGTCATCATCACCTGTAACTGTCTTCATCAAACGTCCACACTCCACCCCTGCCAATGCCATTTATCACAGATCACAACCATTTATGATCACACCACATGTGAAACGTTTAAGTCAGCCCACGTTACAGAGTGTTTTGTGCATAAGCTGAAGTACCCCCAATCATACAGTGTCACGTGAACTTAATGCTGTTGTAGCAGAAATGTTGAAATTGACCTTGCCCTTCTCCTTTGTGAAGAATTCTGGGTTCAGTGGTTTGCTGCACGTGCCTGTCCAAAATTGAAGTCCCATCCAGGACATACTTTTCACCCGTGCTGTCCCCGAGTTGTTCCACACTGTGTCTGACTCAGTAAGATATGCCCTTCAACATTCCTCCTCTCCATTCATCCATTTAATTATGGATATGTGGACAAATGGCAAAACAGCGGGAGTTCATACCATGTATAACTTCAAACTTCACACTGGGTACAGGTGCAGGGATTGTTTGTGATGTTGGTAGTGTGAATAATTAGTGCGCAAGGTGGATATGCGCAGTAGCAATCTTTCAGGAATTCGACAGCATGCAACGACTGCTATGCACAATGTGACTTGTTCACATACTGGTGAGAACATGTTGGACATGATACTGACTGAAATTGACAAGTATAAACCCCTGTCCCTGAGAGCTGGGTTCATAGCAAGTGACAGTGGGTCAAATGTGGTGAAATGCATCACGAATGGTGTTTTTTCGTATTCCAAGCATGGCCCATTGTTTAAATCTTTGGTGCAGGAGTTTATGCAGCACCCTGATGTAAAGGAAATGCTGACTGTTGCACAACGTATCTGCTCTCACTTTTCAAGATCTGGAAAGGCCTGTGACCAACTGCAGCAGTTGCATATACAAAACAGCCTGCCTCAGCACCGCTTGAAGCTGGAAGTTGCCACCCAATGGAACTTCACTTTATGCATGGCAGAGAGGTTGTATGAACAATACAAGCCATCTCAGAATATCTTGTGATGCACACTCAGCCGTGACAGTTCCAGGGCTTCCAAGTCTATGACGACTGAACAGTGGCGCCTCATGGACTCTGTAATGACAATTTTGGACTTTTGAACATGCCTCACAGGCAGTGAGTGGCGAGTCTGCCCCATTAGCCAATCAATTCCATTGCTGTAGGTGCTGAGGAAGACATTGGTGAATGTACAGCATGGCCTTGATGTTGCCAGAGACAGTGCAAGCAGTATGTTGCTGAAACACATGCCAACAGCATTTGACCAGAATTGTCACATTTTGAGCATTTAGCGTAGTTACAACTTTGCCATAGCAATGATGCTGGACCCATGATACAAATGTGGAACTGCATCAGAACTGGAGGAGGGCCTGAACATGAAAAAATATCAGTGGTCAACTGGTGCGCTTGGTTCATGGGGCACAGAAGTCACATGCCAAGGTCAGCAAACCTCAGCAGCATAATCTGGCTGAAGGTGTACATGTAGGACTATCAAGCATATCCTGCAAGGGGAAGGGGACAGCAGTTCCAGGTGGTCTGTCATCCAAAGTGGCTGGCATCAACCCACTTTGAGAGGCTTTGTCCGAGTGAGATTTGTGAAATAAATGGTTCTGGAGAACAGGATGATGCATCAGCAACTGGATTTAGCGTGGCTCAGAGAATGGTTGAGTCAAATTTGTCTGAAAACAGGCATCTGACAATAACTGAAGATTCTCTTTGTACTGGAGTGGAAAGGTCAGTGAATGGCCAGAGCTGACTGTAGTGGCACTGAAGTACCTCACATGCCCACCCTCCATTGTAAGTGTTGAAAGGGTATTCAGATCAGCAGGTGCAATAGTCAGGATCATTGGACAAACCTGTCTCCAGCAAATGTTAGTTTGCTAACATTCATTAAAATGAATGTGAGGCACATACCAGCACAGTCTGCAACTTTGGTATTCATACCTCAGCCTAGTCATGGTGGTTTTGGTGATGTGGAAATGGACCATCCTGGTGGCACTGGCAGTGGCTGCCTGAAATGGCCCACCACTGATGTAGTGATGACACAATGGAGAAAGAATTTTCAAGTGATCAGACTTCAGACATAGATGACTGTGAGGAAGCTTTCTTTGGGAGGATGATGATGTGGTTAATGTTGACAGGTTTTAACTGAAGTTGTTAAAAGATGGCGTGTCCCATGGACCACCACCACTGGGACTGATGTTAGCCACTGCCACCACTGAGCATGACTCTGTCTGCCCCAGACCACCACCACCACCACTGATGTTAGCCACTGCCACCACTGAGAATGAGTCTGTCTGGACCACCACATCTATCAGGCACAGATACAAAGCTTCTAAATATTTAAACCATAAAGTGAGCATGTTTGTTACGTTGTTTCACTTCCTTTAGTTGTATGTTTTGTTTGCTGTAGCTTTTCAGAGCCACAATGGTCAAACACATATAGTACACTTATTTTGTTTTTTAAAGGTTAACAAAAGAAGTCTCCATCTCTAAAACTCAGTGGGAATGATACTGCAGCTGTACATACAGAGAGGAACCTATGAAATAGCCATGTGAAATCCATTCTGGTAAGTATGAAGATTTTATTTCATCCGTTTCATTGTTTTGGAAAGACTGCAGCAAATGCGACTGACTATGATTCATAAACTATGACATGTGTACGTCACCAAACAATTTCTGTAAGATATCATTCATGAACTGAATTCTGAACTTGCAGCTGTGCTGCAATGACCATAACAGTGTTGAAAAGTTGCACACAGGTTGTGTGACTTGACAAGATGTGGGTTTGAAATGTAACTTGACTTGAGATTGAGAACCAGGGAGGACAAACTACAATTAAGATGTAAGATGTCATTCATTTCTTTTTAGGAGACTTCCAGATGCTTTGTTGTTCTGTCAAAGTGGCCTTATCCAAAAAGTTCTTCAACATCAGGCACCCCTCCCCAGGCTTGGGCACACATGCAACATGCAGAAGGTGTTTCATTAGATGACCATGACCATCATTAACAACTGGACTTCATAAGGATGCAGATGAAATCGAAGAAGTAACAAAATAAGAAACCATTACAGATAAACCTGCAAATATGCTTCCCCATACTCCCCCAAAATACTTCCTTCATGTGCTTGAGCCATCCATTTCCAATTTCAATGCAAAATTCTCATTGGGCACTGGAATGTGCACACCAGCAGTTTCTGTTACCTATGATACAGAACAATACCATGAGTGCATGTCCATGTCAACCCGCCACTCGCCTACAAAATACACAAACATATATCTATATATCAACTCACCAAGACTACTATTAGTGTACAGACAAAGGGCACCCTTCCATCCAGTTGAGATGATCACATTGCATTTGCTCGAATCACTTACGAGAACACATTGGACCAGCAACAGTATGCTCACGGTCATTATTTTATTCTGGGGACGTTGTATGTGTTGAAACACTCTCATTTCACTGTGTTACCACTTGCCAATTTTCTGGACACAAGGCGGATGCGTTTTGGGCATGCAGAAAAATCTGGGACTCTGTGCCACCACTGCACGCATGACTGAGTGTGCCATTAATTCTTGGGATGCATTTTGTATGTTGTGTGATTGTGAGCTCATGATATCATACTGACATTATCAATTAAAGCAGCATTGCAAGAATGTTGTGACAATTTTGAACTGTACTTTTTATGCTACTTTACATTGCCACAGCCATTAGTTACCTCCGAGTCGTGTCTTGAATGATACGCTACTTTTCACAATTTCTGTCTGCTTTGCTTAGTTGATTATTTGTTTTCATGTATGAAAAAATGAGCATGCCTTTCAATATTGTTTTGACCAGGTTTGTATTTATTTGCAGCTGCTTTTCAATAAATATTGTTCTGTGGTGTCATAAAACACTGCCTGCTGCATAACTGTTAATTTACAACAGAAGTGATATATAACAATTAACTGATGTGATGGAGAAAAGCAGAGGAAAACAATGACAAAGACCTGGTCAGCACCAATTTAAAATTAATGCTTCTTTCATTATTTCACACATGAAAAAGGTAGTACAGCAGACTCAACTACTGGAAATTCTTGTATCATTCCAGTCAGGGTATAAGTAAAGGAAGTTGTAACATAGCATTAAAAATATAGGTCAGAGTTCTCAACAGATTGTTGCGCTGCTGCTTTACAGAGATTTACCACATTACATAGTTATGGTGATGCACATAACCTAATATGTGGGCGCCTTACTTCTGGGAATTTTTCTTGCTCCACATAGTGCAATTGATTTCTGTGAAGACCACCCGTAATTTCATTACAGTGTGTCATGTGATGGAGAATTTTCCATTCAGGAAAAGCCACCCACATTCTGCCCCTACTTTCTCAGCAATGTTAGAACATAATGCAGGTGTGTGCTCCACTATGGTGAATGTCCAGCTTATCCCAATGTTTCATTATGTTATAAGGTTCACTTTGTGGTGAAATGTTGGAACGCTTCCACCAACAAGGCTCTTTTACTGGAAACGTGCTCACATGTTTCACCACAAACTGACCATTATGACATATAGAAACATTCGAAAGCTGCCAGACAATCGGACATTCACTATAATGAAGTACACACCGCGCCTCCCTAGCATCACATCCTAATGTTGCTGAGAAAGGGGACAGAATGTGGTGGCCTTCTGAATGGGAATTCTCCATCACGTGACACACTGTAATGAAATTACAAGCGGTTTCCACAGAAATGTATTGCACTATCTCTGGAGCAAGACAGATTTCCTGGGAGTAAGGTGCCCATATATCGGTGCAGTGCTGTAACTTGGTGAATCTCTTTCATGTCTATAGCACGCAAAATAGTTATAGAGCCTCAGTAATGTTTACTTTGTGTGAGGACTCATGAATTGGATTTTAAGTGTTTCACAAACAGCATGAAGACTGAGCAATGTGAGTATGTTGTGCTAAACTGCATGTGTGCCATCACTATTCTTTCCTGTGTGTTCATACGTTGTACAGCTTCATGCAAACATATATATGGTAAGACTTGTTGCATTATCAAGAATAAAGATTACAAAGAATACCTGATGTACATTTCATTGGTACCATCAGCTCCAGCAGACTAAGTGATATGATATTTCTTCAGAGGTATCGGGTCACTGTGCACCCACGTCACTCACAGTGCACACATGACTTTATGGAGATCATAGCACAAAAAACATGCTTTCCTAAAAGTTATGTGTGTAGTATAGTATATAATGGGACTAAGGTGCACTCTGGCCAGACACCTCTGAAAAGTATCATATCACTTAGTCCACTGATGATGATGGTGACAATAAATACACCGTATTCTGCTGGCTATTCTTTATAGCATAAACACTGCCTGCAACAAGTCAGCAACAGCAGTATATGTTTGCAACATGCTGCACAATCTCTGATGTCACACACACACACACACACACGCACACATGAAACAACACTGACTGTATACATGCAATTGTACACATCATACTTGCACTGCTCACAACAGCTTATCCACAAGCACTCAAAACAAAAGTAAACATTACTGAGGCACTGTAACTACAGAAGGAAATGTGTATTATTAAACAACAACAACAAAAACACGCACACTAAAACAGTACAGCACAGTAGTAGGGTGGGCGTGGTGGGTCCAGAAACAACCCCTTAATGTGGCCGTGATGCCGTGGTGGTCCAGCAGCAGGTGCAGCATTGTGAGTATTTGCTGCTGCTGTTGTTGGATTGTATTGACCTACTGCTGCACAGCACCTACCCTCTCATTATTCTCCTCCAGGGCTGCCTACACCAGGGCAATGTCAGCCTCTGTTGCAGGGACTGAGGCGGGTACACTGCAGGTGGAAACTCAGGTAGTGGTGGTGGAGGTGGAGAGGTTGGTGCTGGTGGTTGTGGTGGCGAGTGGTGGTGTGCAGCTGCTGCACTGGCCCTCCTCCTGCTTCTGTGGTGAGGCACAACTTCAACCCCAGCAGCACCTTTGGCCACTGCCATAAAAGGGCCAGCAGGTGGATGCCTGGCCCCTTCCATGGCAGCCTGCCACTCTGCCTTGTTGTGGTTCAACATCTGTGTGCGTGGCCACCAGTCCCCAAATGAGTCTCCGGGGCCGCGTGCACCAGCACACACACACTGCACAGATGGCACACCACGACTGCGCTGTCTCCCTCCACAGAGTTAAAAAACTCCCACACTGGGGAGCTGTGGGGGACCAGATACAGTCCTAGCACCACCTATGTTTTCCTGGGGCACCTCCTATAGCTGTGGAGGGGTGGAGGGGTGCTGCTGGGCCCCTACAGCTGCTACCAGTGGTGGTGGTAGTGGTGGAGTAGGTGGATGTGCAGCAGCCACCAGTGGCACTAGTGCTGCTGCTGCTTCTGCTGCTGTAGCTTCCCACGGGGAAGCAACACCCAAGAGGGGGTGGTCTAGCAAAACACAACCGCCCCACATGTGCCCATCCTCTCCTCTGACCGTGCCCATGGGCCAGCAACTCTCCTTCTCCAAGGTCCATCCTTCCCACACAAGTCCCCGACCCCGACTATAAACAAGTCCAACCACAGTCCATGCCTAGCCTTCACCCGGCGGCCGCACTCACTCTCATACTCCCAGACACACACACACTGACACACACACACAAACAAAACAAAACTTATAATAAAAATTCACTACCAAAAAAATCACAAACACAATACAAAAACTAATACAGATATAGCTTTTAAAAGCTGTTGTTTTCAGGCACAAAGGCAATAAAGCACTTTCTGACAGTGACACAAAACTGCTCTCCTCTCCACAAAGCCTTCTCCCTCTACAAATGCAAAGGAGAAAGTGAAACTGCTTCTCTGACTCATTTTCTTCATGCCTGGCTAAAGCATGTGACTTACAGTACTGTAGTCAGTGATGTGATGAGGGGCTGCTTATTTACTTGTCACTTCACCTTACTTCCGTTGGGCATAATGACAAGCATGAAGTCATAATGAAGCAGTGAGTACTTTGCAGTGGCCACTTCGCAGTTCTCCAATGTGAAGAGGCCACTGCGGTTCACTTCGCCAGCGATTTAAAATTTGCTGCATCTCTAGTCATCACCAGGTGGAAATTTAGTCATCATTACTGCTTCATCTAGCTCCTGCTAGTAGATGCCTTACCATCATGGACGCTCTTCGTTGTCATCACCGTCCCCTAGACACAGTTCTTGGGCAACACCATCGAAATAATTGTGTTATGTGGAATGTGAGCCTCATTCATTTTTATAAATGTTAGGATGGAAACATTCTTGGGTGACAGATTTGTCTTACGGTCACGCACAATGGCCCTAACGGAACTGAACACCCATTCCACACTGACACTGAATAGTGGGCAGCTGAGCTATTCACTCACTTTGCTGCTCCAGTACACCAATGACTCTTCAGTGATGCCAAGATGCTTGGTGTCTCATGTAGGCATGCACCATACATTGTACTGCCCTGAGTCCTACTGCCTCATCATGCTCCTCCTCCTTGTCTTCAATTTCTTCAATGCCCACCTGGTACAGAGCATCCCAAATGGGATTACCTGCCATGCTGTGCTGCGACTTTGACATTTTGTCTGATTTTGTGGCCTCTGATGATTTACTGGTGGTAGTGGTAGCAACACCTGGTATATCTATGTATCCCTTCTTGTCTTTGCATTTTTCATCTGGCCACGTACCTGTCTGACAAGGTAATTGGTCAATTTGTCCACTTGCACACAACCCCTTCAGTCATGGCAGGTAAGTCACGTTGTATCATGGATCCAGCATGGTAGCAACAGCAAACTCATTAGACTGCATAATGCCACAGTTATGTATGTTGCTGTCCAGTATACAGAGCATGTGATCCATTACATGAACAGAACTGTGATCATCACTTGACTCCATCTGGTGATGGACATTTATCAGTGTCTGCCTCAGAACACATATAAGGGATATTGACTGACTTATACAGGCAGTGTACCCACTCACAGCCTGTGTTGCATGCTCAAATGGACACAGAATGCACATTATACAATCTATTTGTCACCATTGCTCCGTTGTTAGGTGATGGACACTCCAGCACTGTCCTGGCTGGTGTGCAGCAGTAGGTAATCTGAAACCACTTTATACTGCTCATAAAGCCAGTCCAGTATGTACAGAATGGAGTCAATCAATCAATCAATCAATCAAGTCTTTATTTAACCAGGCGTTCATCGTTGAGCAGAAGCGCATTTGCAAGATGGACCTGGGTGGAGCATGAACAATTGTATATACAGGTCAACACAGGTATTTACAAGGCAATACAGATAATACTCTTTACAGAGAGGAAGAAAAGAAGTTCATATGTACATAGAATTATACAGATATTGTACAGATTACACGTGTATTTACATACATAGAAGTGTCTATAGGAAGATAAAGCAGGTTATCTAAGGTTGCAGGAGGAAGTAACGGAAGAAAAATAAAATAAAACTATACACCATGTAGAGGTGAAGGTAGGGGGAAGAGAGGGAGGAAGTAGGGGAGAAAGGCTAGGAGGGCACGGTGCACAGAAAGGAGTTGGTAAAGCTGGATGTAGAGAAGGTGAATGGAGAAAGGAGTATGTGTGAGCCCGGATTGAATGCTATAAAGTATAGGGCATGGTAGGATGTCACAACCCAGGGTAGTGAGCTCCACCTGGTAACAACTTCAAGCTTCATACAGTGCTGAGGCAGATGGTTAGTGAGCTGCAGCTCACACAGATGGTCATTGGCCTTTGCAGAATGGGCAAAGTGCACACAGATGCATCTGTCGACAGACACAGTTCTTTATTTGATTGTGGTTCAGAAATTTCTGCATGACTAGATTGAGGCAGTGTGCCAGGCAGGGAACTCTGAAAAAACACTATCAGTAATGCACTTAATCACACTGACAATAAACCTCTGTGAGTGAGTGTGTTGAGCCACTCATTAATCTGATTTAGCAGCACATTCAGCATTTTCTCACCAGTGTGAGACCCTGTAACACTTTGCACAGTTATGATTGCATTCTGATGAATACATGTGTTGCTACCACCAGTTTTGCTTTACACAGCTTTTGCCAGGGTCCAAATCAACAACCACCCCAGGTACCTGTGCCCAGTGTGCTGTTATGCACAGATATGAGCTGTCCACTGTTTGCCCACTTGTCCACATATCCATGCTTAGGTGGATATATTTTGAGGCAGAATGCTTCATGGCATGTAAGACGGACTGTAAAACTCTGCTGTATAGTTCAGGCATGGCACGTTTGGAGAAATACATTCACGATGGCACCTGCCATTTGGGACAGGCACAGGCCATCAAATGGTGGAATCCTGGATTCTCCACAAAGGAGAAGGCAACAGGTCGATGGTGAGCATTTCAGCTATGGCTTTGTTCAGCTCACATGCAGCAGCATGACTGGGGGTACTTTGAGTGTAGATAAAACACACTCTTCAATGTGGGCTGCATCTTGGGAGCGGGTTGACAAAAATGCTTTTAGTTGTGCTCCCAATGTTGTTCTTGCTGGGGTACCAGGTGACTCTTGAGATCTGGAATGTGCAGCATGTATGAAACTATTTTTTGGTGGATTTGGTGCCTGGTGGTATACTTTATAATTCATGGGAGTGGCAGCTCCATGGCTACTATGCTCACTGCTCAAGAGAGAAAATTATTCCTCACACTTCTCCTTCACCAACCCACTCAGCCTCCCTCCTCCTGGTCGATTGCACTGCTGTCACTGACATTATGCTTGACAAGGAAGTCCCACCAACAGCTCTGGTATCTTTCTGGTGTTGGTGCCAGTGCAATGGGTGCTTGTTTTCAAGTGGACATGCTGGCCACCGGTGCTTATGTGGCTGCACTTTTTCCATGACTTACATGTGCTTGACACAGCTGAGATATCACCATGGTGTCACCAGCTGCATCAAGTATGAAAAATCCCAAACTAGGGACTTTGCACCTCTAGATTTGGCATGGGACTGAGACTTGGACAGGGTAGTCAAAGGTGTGGAAGTTTTGCTTTTTGTGACACTTGTACGATATTCCCTATGCTACGTTTGGGAGGTTGGGTGACTGGACTGCTTGTTATAGGCTTGCTGATATCCTCACCCTCAGTCTTGATATCTAAATGGGCTACATCATCACCCTTCATCTTTTTCACTTCTGGCTCCCAAGGGATCTAACATCTCATCATCATCTGTACCAAAACATATTATTTCCTTCTCCTCATCCCTATCACTGTCTACTACCAGACAAACTTTTCCTCTCTGGCATCTCCTCACTGTGGGGAGGCTGACTTTCCTTATCTCCTTCTCCAGGAGAAACAGACTGAAGCTGGACACTATCACCCTCACCACCATCAGCTCCTCCTTGAGCAGGAACAACAGTCACACTAACAACGTTTTGACCTCCTCCTGGACCTCTGTGCCTCCAGTGGTGTGAGTGTCTCCCTTTTCCCAGTATCATCCCCAACAAGCATACTAGCTACAGACTGGGCAGTGAAAAATAAGTCACAGACTTGAAGCCACTTCTAACTTTGATTTGTTGCTACTGACTGCCACAGCATCAGCAAAGGCCACAGAGGGCTCTGATTCAGAAATAGGTTTGCTTTTTCCAACAGACTTTTTGAGCAACCTCCCACCCTAGCACCTTTAACTAAAGTTGAATGTCTCTTGGCAGGTATATTTATAAGTTTGTTTCATTTGGCTTCCTCAGTCTTGAACTATATTATTAAATGTTTCTATTAAATAAGTGTGATTTAACACCTGCAGTGCTAGCTACAAAGGGCAAACAGAAATCAGAACTGGTAGCTGCACTTTAGTGTATATAACTACCTACAACTGCTACTGTAGCCTATTCCAGTGTGAAAACACTATTTATTTTTTCAATTACAAAAACACAAGTTAAGTAACATGGGGTAACAGGAGGACAGAAGAAAGAGATTTTCAATACAAAACTGACAGAGAACCCACCACAATAAGGTTGTCCAGTAAATCTGAAAAGAATACTTAAGTAGTTCTTACTCAAATGTCAGTTTTAAATGGAATGGTTATTACACAACTTGATAATAACTGTAGGTGCTGGTAGGTTCACAAAACTAAACTAAACCAACAGCACAGAACACCTCTCAGTCACTATGTGAACTACAGTCCGTATAAGTGGTGTCTGGATAAGGCAAGTACTACAATGTGTTTGTACTTACTAAAGACCTGGAGTTTCATTGTTATGCCGATGATAACCAGCTCTATCTATCTTTTGTACCTGACCAGAATAGAGCACTCTCAGTGTTTAACAGCTGTCTCAGGAGATCCAGGATTGGATGAGGTCCAGCTGGTTGAAGTTGAACTCTGGGAAGACGGAGGTGTTGGTTGTGGATCCCGCCACCGGATTGAGGGTCTGTGGCATGTCAAACCTCTGGTTTATTCCTGGAGATGTGGAGCTCGATCTCTGAATGGGTGCGAGATCTGGGGGTGATTCTGACGATCAGCTGACATTGGTACGAAGTGTTGGCGTCGTTAAGACATCCTTTTACCATCTTAGGAACATCATCAGACCAAGCACCTTGTTCCTTCTGGAGACCTACCCAAGCTGATCCATGCCTTTGTGACCTCGTGTATGGACTACTGCAATTCCCTTTAATTTGGGCTGTCTGGGGTTGATATCCGCCTAGCTTAGTGCAGAACTCGGCAGCCCGGTTGTTAACGGGACCTCGTCTCTCATATTACACCGTGCTCCGAGACCTGCACTGGCTGCCGATTCAGTGGCGGATCACCTTTTAAAGTCGGTCTTCTGACTTATAAAGCCCTACACGGGTTGGGCCCAGATTACCTGAAAGAGCTCCTGGTGCCTTTATTGACCAACGCTGACCACTCCGCCTCTACCAACGAGGGGTTGCTAGAGATCCCGAGGGTCATTTTAAAATCTTCTGGTGCCCGAGCTTTTATGTTCATGGCACCGACCTCTGGAATTCTTTACCACGTTGGATTCGAGAGTGCATGACGGTGGAAGGTTTTAAAAAGGGCCTAAAGTCTTTTTATGGAACAAGGCATTTTAGATAATGCTGATGCCTATTAATTGCCCTACTGTTAATTCTGTTATATGAAGTTTTATATGGTTTTAGTATGTTTTAATCTGTATTTATTGTAATGCGCCTTGGTTTTAAGAAAGGCGTGACAAATAAAGTTTATTATTATTATTATTATTAAAGACAGATTTGGCTTACAGATATATCAGATGGAAGGGACAACAAGATTTGAAATGAGCAAAGTCACCTCCAAAACTCATGTAGGGAACACCACTATCTATTTGAAAACGATGTAGTTTTTTTATATAGTAGCCTAGGTCAGGTAGTAAACAACAGTGGTGTAACAAGGAGGAAATGGTTACTATGGTAAGCAAATTCAATAGAAAACAAGTACACTGCAATGCAGAGGTTAGATCACAATTTTAATCTCTGTGAGCAATTCAACAGTACAGTGTACCTGGATATGGACAAGTCAAGTGCTCAATGTACATGAATACTTTCAATTAAAAAATAATCAAGAAAGTGATTGGGCATAGGAAACAGGAACAGAACTATTCAGTCAGAAGGTAGTAACTGTTCAGATAAAGTTACCCAAAAAGTCAACATGTCAGAAAATGTAAAAATAAGTAGCACACAAACAAAAAATGTTAAGACTTAAAAGAAATTACAGAAACTCACTCACAACTAGTGAGAAATATGTCAAATATTAGGAACTAGCCTGCTTTACTTCACATACACACACACACACACACACACACACACACACATACACTCTCACCACAAGGTCGACCCTCTTCCACTCAACTCCTCAACACTCTGACATAGAGAAAACTGCAAACACTAACTAAGTTTAACTAAGTATTCTCCAAAGATATGAAAACAAAAAATGTTCACTAGCAGTACTATGAACTAAACTTGAGATTTTGGGACCAATTAACTCTCAAAAATCACAAATAAAGGGTTTTTGAAGGGTTCATTGGCTGTGATGCACCACACTGAACTGCTCTCCAACTCAGCAACAATATACTGTGCAGGAAACAGCCTGCACATGATATTTCAGCTATCTACCCACAATGCACTACAATTTCACTGGCAAAATTGAAAAACATTGGCAAAATTCAGGATAATGGCGAAATTTCACCTTACGCGAATCGAAATTGGTGAAATTGGGTGAAATTTCACATTAGCTAAAAGCAGAATTGAAGGCAAAATCAGTTTCCTTGAGGGCAAAAAATTTTGCATAATGGAATTATGCAAAGCAAAATTTCCCAATTTCGCACATCTCTATTCTGTATAAGCTTCAATCCCATCTTGATGGGCTACAGATATACAGTATACAGTGAGTTCACATCTATACAAAGTCACCTGCAGCTCATGTCCCATTTACTATTTTGCAGCTTTCTGAAAATATCCATACTATCTCTTTAATATGAGCCTGGCATTTTCACACTATCTTAAAGAAAAGAGCCTACAAAAGTCAAAAGATTGTCAATGAGACTCCCAGTCCTTGAAAGATTGGTCTCACTGGCCCAGTGGCACTGAGGGTTGAGTCGCTGTATGCCACCTCACGCCATGCTAATGACCTGGGTTCAGGAATGCACCGGGCCATCTGGGGTTAGCTGGGGAGGGAAGGATTGAGCATCCGATGGACTGCTCTCCTTTCCTGGGGAGGGTTTGGGCTTCCATCATTTCTGTGGTGGCCCTGATGGCAATCAGGGGCACTGCAGGAAACGGTGCATTCAGGGGTGAAGTACGCTGGATTTTCGACATGCAGTGCCTGGACATCATTGCACATCTGTACTACAGGGAGAAAACTGGAGGCTAATGGCAGTTGGTTGGGGCAGCTTGATGGCCAGACCGCTTCACCCAGGAGCCCGTTAAGGAATCACACTCTGGTATTAGATTCTGGCTGGCGAGAGGGAGTGAGACCCTCCATGGGCACGTAGCATGCTAGCAGGATGAGTGAGCCTGTGGGCTGAATGGAGAGAGGATGGCTGCTGGATGTTAAGACAGACTGAGCTGCAGAGAGTAGAAATAAGAAATAAAAATAAAAAAATTAAAGAGAAAAGATTGCTCTCCATGGTGGTCTGAAAGGGTCCTTGTGCAATTTCGGGAGGATGTACATAATTTGTATTACAAGGTTATCATTCCTGAGGAACTGTTCATCCTGTTCCATTACTACATTATGATTGATTGCCAGTTCCAAAATCAACATAATTTTGCTTTGAAATTATTCGTTGGGTCAGCAGGAAACTTCTTGCAACATGCCATGTCCTGCAATTGCCTCATTATTTCTTGTTTGTCATCCTGCTTGTGTAGAACAACTGTTTTTCCCTTTATCTTCCTGTTTAACTTAGATAGTTGACATTTCTAATATTGGTTTACATGCTTCTTGTCCTTCTTTTGAGAGATTAGAACTGTATATATGTTCTTGGATTATGAATAAATCCTCCACATCCTTAAATACTAGACTCAGGAAGGTGGTTATTGCTGGTGAAATATTGGCTTGGGAGCAGAATGTGGACTTTCCTTTAAAGATTTTCTTTGATCTATTAATATTGAAGCTGTGCACAACTTCTTCTATAATACAGATTAGTTATTCTCAATACCGGTTCTAGTAGGTTACCAGTAACTGAATTCAGTGCACTCCAATTTTCAGTAAATAAATTGATCAAAACTTGTTACTCATTTTCCCATGTCATGTACAGGTATTCAGTCTCCACCAGTGTGACTTAGTTGGTAGCACATCTACCTTTTGACCATATAGTCTTGGTTCTAGTCCCATGCTGGGATTGGGCTCATACCTTAACACTGGCACCCAAGTGCAGTAAATGGAATTGTATGAAGCCATATGAAGAGAGAGACTAAAATAGCTTAATATGCATGCCCTCGAGGAACTGAGGGAGAGAAGGGACATGATAGAAGCTTTAGTACCTCAATGGACTCAACAAAGTCCAAGAGAGTAGCATCTTTCAGAAAGTGATGTTCAAGAACAAAGGGGTACAATCTGAAGATAAGGGAGACACCTCAGGAGAAACATGAGGAAGTATTTTTTGGAGAGAGGGTGGTGGATGCATGGAATGGCCTTCCTGAAGATGTTGTAGGGCCACAAACTGTTGGGGAATTCAAGAATGCATGGGCAGACATAAGGCAATTCTAGTGGTGGGAAGGAGGAAGTAGGTTGTTGATTAACTAGGATGTGCAGCTTACCCAATAGGTAAGGAAATGGGAAGACTTGGTGGGCCAAGCGGTCCTTATCTGCCATCAAAGTCTGTGTTTCTGTGGTCTATGTTTCTATGTTGGGAGGTGCTCTACTGTCTGGGTGTGCTGTCCTTTGGATGAGATGTCAAACTAAGGTCTCTTCTTCCCATCTCTGGTGATCTCCTGGTGTGGTGTGTTCAGGTTCAGTAGAAGTAAAACACAATGCACTTTTTCAAGAATAGGTAATTTTCCCCAGTATCCTGGACAACACTTTCCTTCCAATAAACCTGGTTCATGCAATTAACCAAGGCTGTGTGTGGGTGTTAATGTGAAATAGCTGCCACCACATGTCCAGTCACTTCACTACCAGTCTCAAATTGTTGTAAAGCACTTTGGAATTCAGTGTGTATGAAAAGCACAATATAAATGCTGATTCTGCTTCTTCTTCCTTACTAAATTGTTGAACACCATATTGCTGCATTTTGAAAACAACTTTTAAAGATACTTTTTGTAGCAATTTTCTAATATCAATATAGATATAAAAGGGATTGGCCTTATTGTAGATTGTGGGATGAAGGATAATCCCTTATCTAAAAGGTCTAACTATATTAGAAAGATTAACTACTAGCCAGATTTTTGTCACAGGTTGTGGTTATAATGTCCTTTTGTTCCTGTCCCTCCTTTAACTAATGGACTTTTACCTTTTTAGTATATCAGATTACTGATGTTTACTATGTCCTAAGAAATGACATTGATAATTTTCACTGTTGGTATGTCAATGTCTTCTGGTGGGCTTGAGATTACTGATATAGGGCTCTGATTTTTCCTCTTATGATTAGATTGATCCTGTCTACAGCATCCTCTGATTTCAGAGCAAGCAGGTCTTTCCCACAATACCTGGGGCTAGATTCACAATGCTTTCTGAGATTAAGTCCCATGCCACAACTCCATTTGTGGACCAAAATCTCCACAACTGCAGCAATTGATATTTATAGCCTCAACAGTTGCAGATGTTGTGGCTGGTCCACACCATAACAGTTTTTCCTCAGCTACAGGAATTTCACAGCCAACACCACCAGCAAGCTGCTGTAAATCATGGAGCCACCATTGTGGATACCCACAGCTGCGGTAAAACTGCAGAAACTATGGATCCACGACGCAACCAACTTGCACCAGGATTTTGAACAGCTGTATTTCATGTGTTTTGTGAATCTAGCCACCTGGTTCTGGATGCACTCTAATGTAACTCTTGCTGATTTGGATTTTTCCTTTCAGCTATTTCTTCTTAGTGACTTGATAACTATTTTATAAACTCTGTTCCAACTTGTCCTGTCACCTTCTCTCCTATCTTACCCGTTGTTGCCTTCAAGGCTTTCATAGCCCTCAGACCTCATAAGGGTGAAGTTCTGATGGCCTCTACCCTAAACTGCTCTCTCTGCCCCAGCAATTGCTGTCCCTGTCTCCTCCTCCTTTCTCTTCCTTTCCCTTGGCTCTGTCCCTACAGCCTGGAAATATGCTACCATAATACTCCTTCCAATAGGTAGTAATTTCTAACCCAGGCAATTCTTGCCCCATATCTCTCCTTCCCACTCTGGCTAAACTCCAGGAGCACTTGGTTTTATCTCTCTCCCTTTCCTTGACTCCACATCTTTCTTCACCCTTTTCAGTCTCAGGTTCATAAATCCCATTCCACCTCCACCTCCTCCCTTGGCTTACTGATTGCTTTCTTTCTGGTATGGATCAGGGTCATATACTTCATCACATTTCAGCTAATACTTTGTTTACCTTAGCCATCTTTGTCAACCTGGCCAAAGCCTTGAGTAATGTCGCCCACCACCTCCTCCTCCTCCTCACTAAGCCTGCAGCAATAGGGCTTTCCATCCCTACCACTAACTTATTCCTTTCCTACCCTGAAGGCAGGTCTCAATCAGTTAGAACTGGCAAGTCCAATCCCTCCCCCAAGAAAAATCGATACTGGTATCCCCAAGGTGCTGTCCTTTGTCCAATGCTCTTTCAATTTTCTTAAATGACTTCCTGCTGTCTGAACCTCAGCATCAATTCATATGTATGCTGATCATACAGTCCTGTTTGCCTCAGATCCCTCTCCTCTGACTTGCTATCCATGCTTCAGCTGGACTTTGATAACATTCAGCCCTGATTAGGTGCAAATCAGTGGCTCTGAAGTCCAAGAAAATGATCTCCATGACCTTGGCTCTAGGCAAAACTGTCTACTGTAGAATTGCTGTTCCATCCACCTTCCATACCCTGGAAACATTTGCCATTGAAGTTGTTCCTCTTTCAAATACCATGGAGTCTGGCTAGACAGCCCCTTGACTTTTCTGAACATGTGGATGCTATTCACAAAAGTCTCCATCCCAAACTCGGTACCATTTACAGAAAGCTTGGCTGCATTCCTTTCGAGGCACTCAGAGTCATTGCTCAGAAAATGATCCTGCCACTATTTCACTATGGGGACATTGTCTATAGTACTGCTCCCAAATCTACCTTGTCCAGACAGCATCTACGTTTCCACTCTTTTGTTTTTTGCACTGGATGCTCTGCCACAGACTCAACACTCTCTCTCTTATACCTACCTCTCCTTCCCTTTACTTATTGACAGATGGCCCACTGTGTCACTTTATAGTCAACTACTGTCTGGCCTGTATCCCATCATACCTTTCCTTTATAATCTTCCAACCTCACCCTTTTCATTTGCCCTTGCAGCTCCTCTAGCTGTTCCTTTGCTATACCACTGAGATCCTCTGTGGCTGGCCAAGCGCATTCTCCTACTGCTTCTCTAAACTCTGGAACTCACTCCCATTACACATCCAGTCCACCTCATCCTCCTTCTCTCTTGCCCACCTCCTCACTTAACTCACAACTCAGTCTTGTAACTGCTTATGACACAATGTTTGTCTTATACTTGAACTCAGCATAGTTGTCCCACCTCTCATGATCTCTGTGCTGTCCATCTCTTACCTAACCTCACCTCAACTCCTAATTTATAATTATTTGTCTCCCTTCCTTGCATTCCACTCAGTGTGCATATGTGGATTCTTGTTTATTACCTGATTTTTCCAACTACAGTGGCATCCCCAGGATGAAACACACTTTAATGTACCTGCAGTATGCTGCAGCAGACCTGCTTGAATTATCAATATAATTTCAATGGCAATTAGTCCCTTGTCATGCAGGAAACTGTGGCATCTACTTCATCCTGGCAGTGACACATTTTCCTGAATGACAAAGTGGACTAATTGCCATTGAAATTACATTGTTTAATCAGTAGGTCTTCTGCAGCATTCTACAGAAACCTGGATGGAGAGCCCCATTGCTGCAGGCTTAGTGAGCAAAATGCTGCAGAACTGTGTTTCATCCTGGGGATGCCACTGTAGTGTACCGTGAGGTACATTCTGAGTACAGTACAAGCTATTTAGATGGGACACGCTTAAGTGGGACAACCACTTAAGTGGGACATTTCTTGGAGAACAGATTTGTTATAGTTTTAAGTATATGTGCTCCTTTTGGTCAAATGGGACTCCATTAAACAGGAGTGTCGCTTTAGTGAGTTGCCTGGCAGCTAAATCAAAGCAGATTGCAATCAATTACAGCCAATTACCATGACAGCACAGCACACTTTGTTTTTTTGCGTTGGCTCACACGCGCAGGCCAACATATTGCGGTAGTAGCAGATTTGAGGTGCAGCCACTGTTGGGCAAATGCAGGGCACACATCAGTAGGTGAATCCTTCATTCCCCAATCAGCCTGCATGCCGGCGTCACAAGATGCATACTTAATGTGGTGATCACATCAGATGAAAGGTCTGCTGCAATGCGAGCAAAGCTCATCATATGCAGCGGACCTCCTGACGTCTTTCCTGGTGAAACAAGTACATAACATGGCGGCACACTGCCTGCCATAATGCCAACTTTGGGGTGCCCAGTACCCTGTCGGCATGCCCTGTTACAATGTATATGCCTATGGGGGCCACTTCCCGTCCAGCATCATACACCCCCATTTGTTATGTGCCGAGGGGTGTCCAATCCCAGGCTCTTGCCCCTTTCATTGTTTGCTGACAGGGGTGCCCAATCCCCAGTCAGCTACAGCATCCCCACAAAACACTTTAGGTGGCATGCTGGAGCCCACCCCAGCATGCCAAATCGCTCTGAAAATAGAAATAGTCCTCAAGGTTTTTTTCTTTTTAAACCCTGTGAAAAGAAAACGGTCCTCACTGTCTCCCTGCCCCTCCTGCAACCCGCACCCACCCTCTGCACATCATGACTCCCCACTCCCCTCACCCCATACTTTCCTCCGAGTCCTGGGCAATGATCTTCAGTGGACGGGAACACATCTGCACTCTTCAAGCCGACCGGAACAGAAGAAATGCCAGTAAGCTGTATAATGGCATAAATAGGATTTTCTTAACTTTGGTGCATATCTCAGGCATTTTTTTGAAATGTTTGCACCAAATTTTCAACTTAGGGTCATTAGGACCCCTCCTCATGAATTCTGTCACTGTCATGGCATTATCCGGTCCGAAAGGTGATTTTGTGGTCACTGCGTGAAATCACCTTTCGGGACTGGTAATGAAATAACAGTGCCACTGTTCATGAGGGTGCTCCAAAATGCCTATGTTGCAAATTTGGTGAAAGAAATCAAAAATGGCTGTTTTACGAGTGTGCATTGTGCTGTTTCCACGCACGTCGAACTTCATGAATTTTTAATATTTTCACTCTCAGATTTTCAAAATTGGCATTTTTCCACACCTCCTGATGAACAGTACAGCTGTCATTTTACATATCCTGGCCAAAATGTGTTTTGCATCTGGCACAGAATAGCGATCACTGGGCAAAATCAGTTTTGGGACAGTTTGAGGAGATGACAGTGAGACTATTCATGAGCAGAGGTCCTAAAATGCCTATGTTGAAATTGGTGCTGAAAGTCCATATAATGACTGTGTTACAATCGTGTGTTGTAGTTTCCATGCACCCTTATAACTTCTCAAATTTGCAATATCTCCATGTCAGATTTTCAACACTGGCATTTTTTCACACCTCCTTATGAATAGTACAGTTGTCATTTTTCACATCCTGCCCAAATGTGTTTCCGCACCTGTGGCCTAGTGGCATAGGTCGCTGTGGGTAATCAACTTTTGGGACAGATTAACAAAATCACAGCACTACTGTTCATGAGAGGAGGTCCCAAAATGCCTATGTTAAAAATGTGGCTAACAAACTCCCAAAAATAATTGGTTCGGATGGGTGTTGCATAGTTTCTATGCATGCTCATGACTTCACCAATTTTTCATATTTTCACACCAGATCTTCAACATTGCCATTTTTTATGCCTCTTCATGAACAATACAGTTGTCATTTCCACCTCCTGCCCAAAATGTGTTTTCATCCTGTGTCGCCAAATGGCATAGCCACTGTGCAAAACCATCTTTCAGCTAACAAACTGATTGTGCTGTTTTCATGAGGTGGGCTCACAAAAGTGCATGTTGAAAATTTGGAGTGAAAATACCAACACACGCCACGGTGTTAGGGTTTCCAACTGTAGCACCCAACCCTGTAGAGACTGACAGGCATCAGGGGTGTGACTTGGGTTCATTGGCTGTAATGTTCAAGCCATTTCACCCCACCCCCACCTAACAACCAGTGACAGGCATCATGATGTGCCTTGCACTGTTCGGCCACAAAGTTCACCCTATTCTCCTATACTGCACCCACCTCAGCATATTTCCTTCTGGAATGGGGTAAGTACAATGCCCAAAGACCCCAAAGCACACTGACACTTGTCAGTGTCTACAAGGTAGGGTGAGGTACAATGCCATGAGCGTTATAGCTGATGACCCAGAGGCACACCCCAATGCCTGTTGGTGTCTACAGGGTGGGGATGGGGTTGGCATCACTTCAATACTTCACTGCCATTCCTATTATGCATCTCTAACTCTGACACTACCAATACCTGTGCCAGTGAGACAACATTCAGAATTAACAAATGCTTGTTTGGAACAGCATTCCACCCAGCCTCACACTTAAGTGGCTTCTACTGTATGCATGAAGAGGTGGAGTGACTATGTACCATGCATCTGGGGCATGTAGCCACTCCACACCCAATGCACCCACCATGGGATGCACTAAGAGGGGCATGCAGCCACACCACACCTGATCCGCCATCGTGGTGGACTGTAACATGGCTGTGGCAGGCAGGGCATGACAGCACCATGTTCCATGCACTAAGACCTGTAGTGCTGGCCATGGGGGTGTGGAGGAGGGTGCAGGGTACACCAGTGAGAGCCAGGATTGAGAACCCTGCTGGCTGTAAGTCCTCTATGCTCCCTGTACAAACACAGGGACCCACATGGACAGGAAGATAGCCTACCCACCGACCCAGTCCACTGCGGCCATATGTCCCATGGCTGCCCAGCACCACCTGACCATGCCCACATCAGTGGGCAGCCCCAACTGGCACCCCCAACCAACATGCACCCCATACTGGAACACCAGACCAGGGATGAACTCTAAATAGGCATGGCCCTCTGGGCATATGGTTAGGCATATTCCCTCACCATCGCCACGGCCACAGGCCCCAAGCCTACCCCTATCCGTGCTCAGTTCCATAGCTGCACTGTGGGGGCAGAGGCATTGTCCTCCACTCACCTCCACAGCCACTGGCCCTAGAACATCCATGGGGCACATTGCCAACACGCTTCTCGCTGCACAAGGATCCAATTTGTGACCAGGTCAGACATCCAAATGGATGCCCAGCCAGGTCAGTGATGCCACCACGAGCCACCCTGCAATGTACTGCACACCAGGACAGTGGGGCCGAGACACGTGGCGGCAGTTGTGAATGCCAATGATGCACACTTGTCCAGCAGGTGTGGAGCTCTGTGGGTGGGTAATTCACCGCTCAGCGATATAACCCACCCATTAGTGCATAAGGCCTCTATATGTAAACTACTTATATTAGCTGCATCTTTCTGTACTTGTTTGACAATATTTATGTTCTCTGTACTATAATCATACTGCACTCTCTCCTCCTCTCCCCAGGATGCATCCAGAAACAAGCTATTCAGTTCAACATGCATTTCCTGGTGAAACTCTTTGAATAAATAAACAAATAAACTTGTTAAAACCTGGCTGTTCCTTATACTCCAAACATTTTTCTTGCTATTCTAATATTTCTTCTGAAACAATTTGGTAATGCTCAGAGTCCTGATCAAGCAGAATGTATTTTCTACAAAGAATTCTCTGGCTAGAGACTTTGTAGTTTCATAATTTGATATGAACTCAGTAGGCCTATGCCTTTTAGGGAACTTGCCACCTAACATTATTGGTGGAATTCCAGTTTCTTTTCTCCCATATACTTATCTAGTCTAGCTTTGAATATAGACATATTATTACTCTTAATTATATATTTGGCAATGTGTTCCAGATTGTTATTATTCTCTGCTTATAATATTTACTTCTTTTGATGGTTTGTTTCTTTCTCCTGTTAATATGTGTTCGTGTGCCCTGGTTTTTTTTTTTTTCTGACCTACAAGGCCAATTGTTTCCATAACTAATGGGTTATAAATACCTTTATAAGTCAAGCACAAGACCTCTAATTTGTCTATATTTCATAGAAAATAGACTAGCTTATGTAATCTATTTTTGTAGCTAAGATTATCTGTGCTCTTATTTTTTGGTAATGTTTCTCTAAACCCTTGATCAACTTTTGCTGTGAACAGTTGAGGGTGCACAGAATTGTATATTTGTACTCTGGTGTGGTCTAACCAGGAGAGTATAAAGGAGTAAAAATAGTACAAACGTATCAGTCCTTAGAGCCTTGTGGATCCCACCCTTGCTCTCAATATTTTCTAGATGAGTGATTGAAATACAAATTCATTTCTTCCATCTTTTACTTTTCAAGCAGTGAAAGAGCTCTTAAAATTTGATTCTGGGAGCAAATACTGTTGTGTGCTATTTCCCATTCCAGAAATGATGGCATCTAATTGACACTTTCCTGCTTTCAAAACACAGTAATTGTGAAAGCTGTGAGGAGACAGCTGTACCTTGTATTGATACAAATGAATCATTATGGCTTGTGCCTTCCCATTACTCTTGCCCACAAACTACAACAGCTGTCCTTAGTTGCAATACCAGAGTACTACTGCACAGTATTTTCACAGTATATTAGTATTTAAACTTATTAATTTGGTCATACCTCAGCTGTCCTTTAAGCTAAATATCTGAAATGTGGCAGGATTTCTTGTTAATAGGTAAACTAACAATGTGCCAAATATTATGACATCAGCAACATTGCCTCAAAATTATAGATGCTCAAAATCTGTTGTTTTAATTTGTTGTGGGACATTTCATGAACATTTTTATCTTTATATTTAATGTATTTTATTTTGTTCTTTTGTAACCAGGTAAGGCCCAATAGGTGCTAGAGGTGGGTAAAGTGCAATTTTTCACCCTCGAATTTCCACAGAAATCAGGAAACTTTCATGGAAGTTTCTGAACCTCTGCCTGTGGCGGAGAGGAAAACTTCCATAAAGCATATGGGCGAAATTTCACCTGATCTTAAAAGAAAACACCTAGTAGCTTGTGGCCCCTCCCCCACCCACTCCACCCACCCCACAAGTACACACATTAGATCCTTGGTGGCTAGTGGTCCCTCCCCCACCAGTTCACCCGCTGCCACCCAACTTTAAAAAAAAAAATCAAGCCCCACCACCCAATAGTGCCCACACAGCCCAAATGCTCTTATGCCCTGGTGGCTAGTGTTCCTCCCTACACCCCAAGTCCAAGTGTATAGTAAATTTATAGTAACTCCCATGTACGTTCATACCGTAACAGTAGTTGCAGTAAAAAAATTCACTGGTTTCAGTATTTTAAACTTGAGGACAAGCTGCTGATAAATATTGTGCCTACAGTGGGTTTTGTGAGAAATAGTAGCATAGTTGCTCATTCTGTCATCTCTGAGGTGCAAGTGGTGAAGTGACAACCCTGCATCACATAGCAGGATCATGGGCTGAGCTGCCAGTGAAACAAAAGGCACTCTGGTGTATTTTTTATGCCACTGAGGCACAACATCATTGTTTTAAACAACACGTTTAGCCCCAGAGAAGTGTTTTAAATGAATTTTAACATCTTTTGAAAACCGAAAGTCGACAGAGGGCTACTTCTGATTTGAACACTACTAACCCTGCAACTCTGCGAGCTGGAGGAGGTTTTAATATTTTAAACTTGGGGACATGCTGGTCCCATAAATATAGTGCTTACAGTAGGTTTTGTGAAAATAGGAGCATAGCTGTTCATTCTGTCACCCTGAGGGCCAAGTGGTGGTGGCCTCCCTCATTACACAGCAGGATCATTGGCTGAGCTGCCGGGAAACAAAGGAATGTTAGTGTATTTTTATGCCACTGAGGCACAGCTGTGTTGTTTTAACAGTGCAGTTTAGCCCTGAGAAGTGTTTTAAACTAATTTTAACATTTTGGAAAACCAGAAGTCCACAGAGGTTAGTTCCAGTTGAAACACTACTAAACCAATATACCATAGTCCCTATGTTAAAAAAATTCTCTGGTGGTCTATGTGGTTTCCCTAATAACCCTCCACCTCCGATCCCTAGTCACATATAATTCCCAGAATCACTGGTGGTCTAGTGCCTCCCACCCCCACCTTAGCTAGAATTCAACAACCCTGCTCCCACCCTAAACCCTGCAGCAGCTGGACTGGAACATCCCTCCTCTCCTCCGTGGCTGGCCCGCCCACTGACTGATCTTTTAATGAATGGCGTGTTCCTGTACAGGAACGTGTTCTTTCATTAAAAGTTCAGTCAGTGGGTGAGCCAGCTGTGGAGGAGAGGAGGATGTTCCGGTCCACCCAGGGTTTAGTGGATGGGAGCAGGTGGTTGGACTCTAGCAGGAGTGGGGTAGGGTGGTGGGAGGCACTAGACCACCAGGGATTCAGGGAATTATATGTGACTGGAGATCAGGAGGGGAGGGCTATTAGAGAAACCACTAGACCACCAGAGAATTTTTTTTAACCAGGACTATGGTATGGACAGACATGTGGGTACTATAAATTTACTATACACTTGGGCTTGGGGTGAAGGGGAGGGACAACTAGCCACCAGGGCATAAGGGCATTTAGGCTGTGTGGGCACTGTCGGGTGGGGTGTGATTTATGACAATTTTGCTTTGGTCAGGTGGCTGGCACTTGAACTGGTGAGGGAAGGGACCTCAAGCTTCCAGGGATTTAACTAGTACCTGTGGGTGGGTGGGGAAGGCACCACTAGCCACCAGGGATTATTTTGAAATAAAACTAAGACAGCATAAAGGAGGCAAAATTTCCATGAAAGATCAGAAATGGATTTACAAACTTTCATGGAAGCGAAAGTCTAACTTTCGTTTAAGTTCCGGCTGAGAATTTTTTTGCACACCACTACTAGGCACAAGTGCTTGTTTTCTGGAGTGTCCCAGGAGCTCTACCGTGGTTATGTGACTTGCTCAGAGTTACACACTATGCAAGTGGAAGTTGTGGGAATCAAACCAAGGTCTTCTGGGTGTACCAAGATCATTCACAGCTCATTACTCTAACTTCTAGACTATGCTGCCAGACTCATAACTCAAGCACCTTTGCAGCTAGTAATCAGAAACTAGGTACTTATATATAAATCTAGCTCACCTACAACATTTTATAAGCATTTCTTGAATGTTTCAAAATTAAAATAACTAAAATTTACATTTTGGAAAAATGTTTGGCTATCTATAGCCCAGCCCCTTTAAAGAGTGAGAATTTGGTGGTGTATATGCCCATGTAACACATTTATCTAAATTTAGAAAATGTGGAGACATTTGGATCAGACATTTTAAAATTAGATTGAAATAACTGAAAACTAAATTTTGATTACATGTCTGGACACCTATACCTCAGAACTCTTTCAATCTAGTACTCTGAAATTTGCTACACTAATGAAAACCATCGGCACCTGTATGCCTGTCAAGTTTGGTATTATTTGGGTGCATACTTGAAAATTAGACCCAAATAAACTTGAATTTGGCAACATTCTGTGGGATTTTTGAAATGTATTATTGTGGTAATAAATCATCCATCTATTAAGCTGGCAATCTGTAATTTGGCATTCTTACTTATTGACATGTGTTCTACTGCTGTACTTAATATCATGATATGGAACATACTGCCTCAAATTCTAAGTGCTCACATTCTGTCATTTTATTTTTGTGGAAACTGCTTTAACACCTTTATCTGCATATACCTCAGGCACCTTTAGTAGCTAGAAATCTGAAACTAGGTACATATATAGATGCAGTATAAATCCATATATCTGCAAAATGCTATAAAATTTAATTGAAAGCTTTCAAAATTATACTAAAAAATGACAATTTAAACTTTGGCAAAATGTTTGTACAATGCCACAGCCACCCTTTAAAGCTTGAGACTTAAAACTTGGCACACATGCCCATGTTGCACATTTTCTAAATCCTAAAACTATAGAGAAATTTGAATAAGAAATTTTAAAATTAGATGGAAATAACTGTGTTATTGATCTTCCCAGTTATCTTATACAGATGGCTGCTTTAATTCACTAGTTTCCGCCTCCTACTGATAATGGTCTGGAGCCTGCTGCAAGATGGCAAGACATATGTCCTCCTGTGGAATCAACCTTTGCTGCCTTTGGGGGCATTCAGGTGGCAGTCATGGTTTGATAAGGGTATCAGGAGAGTAGGTAATCTATTTTCTTCCATTGCAGGCTACTTTAAATCACTTCAAGATATCCAGTGTCAGTACTCTCTATCGAATTCCCATCAAGAGGAAGGAAGGAAGTGGTATTAGAACTTTACTACTCTACTGGGACTTAAGAACTAGAACTATACTACTGGGGCCTTCAATTTAGGGTAAAAAAGAAATGTGGTAAATAGGGTAAAAACAAACAAACAAAAACAACAGTTAGTGTGTTTGTCTGAGTTGGGTGAAGCCAGGAACCGTTATCTGGGCAGTTAGCTAGGTGAAGAAGGAGCTGTGAATTAGGGGGAGTAGCTTAGGCAACTGGAAGCCAAGTGTCTGGATTTAAAATTGCCCTAGATAGCTTTTTGGCAAAACAGCAAGAGGAAGGAGGTGCTGCTAGAACTTTACTACTCTACTGGAATTAAGAACTAGAACTTTACTACTGGGACCTTCAATTTAGGGTAAAACAAACAAAACAAAAACGAAAATTGGTATGTTTGCCTAAGTTGGGTGAAGGAACTATTATCTGTGCAGTTAGCTGGGTGAAGAAGGGAACTGTGAATTAGAGTGAGTGGCTTAGGCAGCAGGAAGTCAGGTGTTTCATACTAAGGTTAATACTAAGGATGAGAAACAGCAAGGAGGCTATGAGGCTCATATATGCTCTTATTCTTTAATTATAACAGTAAGCTGATCTGTGCCCTGAAAGTAAAAATTTAAGTTTGTTTTTAAATTAGCTTTTTTGTTTTACTAATGATTAAGTCTAAGGATAAGGTATTTCAAGGATTAATAGTTCTTAATGTAAAGAAACATTTTCTATTAAGATGATTGAACCTGTGGGCATGGCCAAGCACAGGAGCTGACTGGCGGCTTGAATGAGGAGCTCGTCCACATTGCCTGCTATTTTCTCCTGACACCCTTACTAGACTGCCACAAAACCTAATAATTTAACTTACTAACCTATCCAGATGCCTGCACAAGCTAAATCTGTGAATAAACAGTCCAAAATCTCTTTTAATTCACCAGGATTGAGCTGAGAAGTTAAGGCCTACCTCAGAGGAAAGCACAAGATGAGTCTGGACAGAGGCCTGCAGTAGAACAAGCCTCTCCTGCTCCAGAAACCTCCACAATGCAGGACAAACCCACTCCAGGTCCGATTGATGCTGTAGCTGAAGATTATAAAAATCTAGAACCTCTCTTGAAGGACCTTAAATATGATCTTGGTACCTACATGAAAGTGGGGTTTGAAAATGTAACAGCACAAATCCAGCATATGCAGCAGGCGGTTAATACCTTAGCAGAAACAGTGGAACACATGAATCCATTATAGGAGAACTGGAACATTGAGTGGGGAATCAAGAAGATCTAACCTCTAGACACTCTACAGACCTCACAAAAGTTCTAAAAGAAATTGAACTCCTTAAGCAAATTTTGGATTATCATGAGAACCAGGAGCGATGTTGCAACATAAGAATTATTGGGCTACCAGAGGGCTCGAAGGAAAGGAGGGATTGTGCAGGATTTCTACAGTCTTGGTTCAGGGACACATTACAAATGCCACAGGGTGCTACTTTGAAAATTCAGCAAGCTCATCGCTCACGGGTCCCAGACCTTCACCTGACCAAAAGCCTCGCCATATTATAGTTACATTTCTGAGGTATCAGGACAGGTTATTGGTGCTCGATGCAGCTCGGAAAAGGATGTGATTATGGCACAACAGAACTGGGTCAGTTTGTTCTCGACTATTCCAGAGTGCTACAGTTGCAGAGGTAGGCTTATGCTGAAGTTAAAAATGGTTGCATTCCATTTCTTGCCTCTTCACTTTGGCTTATTCAGCCAGGTCATTATCCGGCCTGTGGAGGCTCACAGAAGGCCTTTACTAGCTCAGACCTTGCATTGGAATATGTCAGAGAACTGGAACACCAGAAGCGAGGCTAACTGGATTGCTTCACATAAGCAGGACTAACATCAGGTACTGTAATACCAGTGGTGGGTGACTGGGGAGTGGGGGCATTTAAGCCTTTTCCGTTGTATAACACCTTGGGGCCTATCAGGCATGATCGCGGGCACCCCCCTTCTTCTTTTCCTCTTCCCCTACTGGCATCCTCAGTAGTACATTGAAGACTCATCTGTATTGGGCAGATTCTGAACATGGCAACATTTGAGAGAGAGAGCGCATGGGAAACAGGACTGGGCCTCTACTTATTCTAGGGCTATTTGTCCACATGTGGAAGATGGCAGGTGGCACAGAAATTCTTTTTGGACTCGAAGAAGTCTAATTTTGAAACTTTCATGTCAACAGTTGGACTATTGATGGTTATTGGGACTATTATATGGGGACTAGTACTATGTTTGCCTATTTAGCTCTCCTTCATGAGAGCTTATGTGAAGCTGGGGGGATGTAGAAATAATCCGTTTTGGGGCCTGCATTTTTTCTCTTACTTGGTTAGCAGTTTAAAGTAACTAGAATGCATTTATTTGAATGTTTACATGTTTAGGGAGGATGCTGGGTTAAAAGCTCTCTGCAAAATTTATGGTTAGAGCAATGGTGTTAATGCTGAAACTTCCATTTAGGCAGGGTGGTTTGTTCCCATGTCTCAGAGGGACAGACAACCTGCAGAGCTCGAAGGCATCTCCCACTTCCCAAGTAATCTATGGGGCAAGGAAGGGTCACTGGGAGGAGAGTTTCCAGGCCCTTAGTCCCACCCTTTTCCTTTTCTCTGGACAACAGGGAATATGGTTTATTTCTTTCAAATTTCATTTTATTAAATGGTTAAAATAGCAGGTGATGGGGAGCTCTATCCACGAAGAATAGTGGATGGGAACAGCAGACAACTTGATACTGTTGTGGAGGAAGGGGTTGTTCTTGCTTTTGTTACTGTTGCATCAATGTTGCCTTTATCATGTGTGTGTTTAATGGTGACTGATCGTTCTTTGGGGGCTTTCATTACAACCAGGTGGTTTAATGCCAATTATTGTTCTATTTATGACACGTTGGTGATTAAGAGGAGAGGAAGGGGATTGTTAAGGAAGATCTTTCTATGTAGTTGGGGTTACTGTAAACTTAGCAGAGCAAGTTTTGTTTTTCTCACAGATTTACAGTTGACATTTGGGTTTATATTAAGTATTATGTGCTTATGGCTAATATCACTTTTTATCATGGAACATCAATGGGTTGCAAACAGTGGTTAAAAGAAAGCTAGTATGGGCATATATTAAGAATCTTAAAGGTGATATAGTCTTTCTGCAGAAGATTCACTCTACTAAGGAGGAGGCTGGTCACCTGGGAAACTCCTGGAGTGGTACTTTTTGGCAGCCCCTGTACCTCTAAAGCTCATTGAACTGCTATATGGATTTGACCTGGTCTATCCCATTGGTGTAATCATGGGTGGCTGATCCTAAAGGCAGATATGTAATAGCAGTGGTTGACTTGGGAGGATGGAAACTCACCCTGGTCTCAAGCCCATGGCCCCAATTATGACTCAACTGATATTTTACTCACTTGGCAACCACCCTTGCTCCTTATCCGGACTGTATATTCATGGCGAGGGATACGAATACCTATTGGGGTATCAAGCCAGATCACTTGAACTCGCTGGCGTGTTCCACCTCATGGTGCCTCTGCCTCTGTGCAGGTTAGTGGAAGGTAGATCCCTCACAGAGCTTGGCGTTTAGCCATCCTGCTTCTGGGAATATTCTTTCTTTTCCCATGCACATAGTGTCTATACCAGACTAGATTATATATTTTTACCATCTTGCCTGGTGGAGGAGAGTGAAAGCAGAATATGGACAAATGGTGATGATTTGTGATCATGTGTCCTTAGATTGGTGGTGTCCAGGAAGTGGACTTACCTGCTACGACTCAGTGGCACCTCAATTCTGCCCTGCTTTTAGACCAACATTTTATTCAGCAACTAACGAACATCTCAGGAGTTTGTTCTTTTGAATCCTCCAACAGACCCCACAATCAATATCAGAGCATAAGTCATTAAAAGGTACTTTAAACCAGCTCTCTACTAGTAAACTGGAGCGGGATTTGTTGTTAACAAAATCTAATACCTTCTTTGATGGGAAAAATCATGGAAGTTGCTGGCTGGAATGGTGAAGGCTAAATGGGCAGAAATAATGATATTAGGTATAGAGGATCCCGATGGGAGGTCACTTAAGATCAAACCAAGATTAATGATGCCTTTACGACATATTATTCTACCCTGTATACCTCTGAATTCCCACCAGCAGACCCGTGACCTTTTTGGAATGATTGATCTGCCTACCTTGCAGTATCAGGACAGGAAACTTTGGGGACCCGGTGACCCTAGAAGAGTTCGTGAAGTGATGTGGGGTACAAAGAAGGGGAAGACCAGGCCCCCTATGGACTACCCTCTGAGCTGCATAAACTGATTTGGGACACTGCGGGGCCCTCTGATGCTCTGGATGGTGTCTGATGCCTTGGAACAGAGAACCCTGCCACTTTCTCAATATTTGGCCACCATCACTGTTCTGCCTAAACCTGGTAAAGACCCTCTTAAATGTATTTTATATCAACCCATTTCCTCCTAAATGCTGATTATAAAATCATAGCCAAGTTTATGGCATCCAGGATTGAGGGTTATTGCCCCGGCTGATAAACCTGCATCAGGGAGGGTTTGTGAAAGGCAGGCAGGCAAAACATAATATTAGATGGACCCTGAATATTATTCATCATTGGCCCTGGGTTAGGGGCTACTGTACTATGATGCTCAAAAGGCATTTGACCATGTTGAATGACCCTTTATGCTTGTGATTTTTGCCAAATTCGGTATGGGTTCCCAGATGTTGCGATGGGTGGATACATTATATCGAGCTCCTAAGGCCAAATAGTTACAAATAATATGGTGTCAGATCCCTTTTCCTGTCTAGGGGAATCAGGCAGGGTTGCCCTCTGCCCCACTTTTATATGTCCTTACCATTGAAGCCTTGACTCAGGCTATTAGGTCTGTCCCAGGTATTCAGGGCCTTGACATTTTGGGGGGAGGACATAAATCTCCTTTTGCCGATAATGTTCTACTTTTCTATGATTCCCGGAGAAATCCCACCATTGTTTATCTGAACATTTTACCACATATGGACCACTCTCAGGGCATGAAATTAATTGGGGAAGTGAGTAGATGCAGCTGGCAGGCCCTGAGATCCTATTATGGTGGCCAATACTAGCATTCCTGTACTGACCAGATTAAATATTTAGGAATCGTGATCCCTCAGCTAACTCCAAACTGGTGAAAATAAACAGGAAGAGCATCATTAAAAAGTTAAAGAAGATTGTACAGTTTGAAGAGCCCTTCCTCTGCCCTCCTAAGGAGAGTTAACTTAATTAAAATGTCAGTGGTCCCAATTCTTATACTTTTTCCAGACAGTCCCCTCTAAATTCCCACAAATTTATAAAATCAATGGAAGGCGCCAATCCCCACCTCCTTTGGCAGGGTAGGAGACCAAGAATAAAAAGATATTTTGTGGCACCCAGCTGGGAAGGGGAGTTTAGGCCTCCCTAATGTTCAATATTATTATATGGCTGCTAATTAGGTTTTGTGCAGGACATGTTTTAAGTGGGACTTAATAGACCTGCATTGGTGAGTTTGGAAACATGTTCTTTTATCCTTTGTATTATGATGTCTTGGTGGGAGGTAGTGGTTTGTCCAGCCTATTAAGTTAGACAACCCATGCACCAGAAACACTTGGAAGTGTGACAGAAGGCACATCAGGTGTTGGGGTGTGGGACACAGTCAGTTTCTAGAGACCCCCTTTTGAATCTTATGCTGAATAGTGGGAGATGGCGCCTGGGAAAGAACATTTTAAAACTTTGGTATGATCGGGGTTTAAATCCCTAGGCCAACTCTGGATGGAGGACGTGGTGTTACCCTTTCTCCTTATAGAAAATACAGCATACATGCATACTACTTTGTCTACTTGTGCCTGCAGGCAATTATATCCCAACTGGGGATTCAGCTGCTGGAAGGCCAACTGGGATGCAGAACACCACTGGAGGAGGTATTTGTGGGGCAGGCTATGGACCAGGCTTTTAGACCCCTTAGGAAATGTTACAGACTGGTGCTTGAGGGCACTTTCAGATTCTAACAAAATAAATGCGCAGTGGGAATCAGATATAATTCTGGAGGGCCTCACAGGAGACTGGCTGACCATTCTTAAAAATATAAGAAATGTTCAAATAACAACAGGCTTTGAGCAGTCTAGTATAATGTTCTCTTCAGAGCGTACTACACCATGTCCTTCTCATAGGATAGACCTGTCAGTGTCATTTCTATGCCTCAAATGTAAAATCCATGAGGGCACTCTTTATCATCTGCTTTCAGAGTGCCCAAAGGTACAAATATTCTGGCAGGCCTTGAACAGCTCCTAACCTCGATTTTACAATGCCCAGTAATGTTAGAGCCATCTGAAATTTTGTAGGTGCCTGCCCCTGGGAGACGGGGTGGAAACCCAGCCTTTTCTACCAACCTATGGAGACTAGAAATGTGGTAGCACTTAGATTACTAGCACAGCATTGAGTTCATCAAAATGCCACCTGTTGCAGAATGGGTGAGTTCATTTATGGAATGTATGAAGTTAGAAAGAACTCAATATTTTGTCAGGGGCCAAATAGCACATTATCAGATGTGATCTCTAGTGGAGGATGCCATAGTGCAACCCTGGTTTCCCTATTTTAAAACTAGTACCTGCTTCTTTGGCCTGTTCACATTACTAATTTTAGGTATATCACTGTCTTACAGGGTTCATTGACTTGAGGTTTCTGAGGGGTACATTTCAAGGAGAGTCCTCTTGAGAGGGATGACCCACTGTTACATTAAGCTACCATTGATGTGTATAGTTCAAATTATACTGTGAAATTATGATGATTTGCCAGTGAGATGATACTGTGTATTACCTGATATGTCAATCATGTAACCAACTCTCCGCTGTTTTAAATAAAGTATACAAAACAAAAGATGTTTGAACCTTTTGCCTATCAGTTGTAGTGGGTGGCCTCGAGTATTATAGAAACATAGCAACATAGAATTTGACGGCACATAAGGAGCACTTGGCCCACCCAGTCTTTCCATTTCCCTACCTAATGGATAAGCTGCAGATCCTAGTTAACCAGCAGCCTACTTCTTCCTACCCCACCCCGGTGCCTTACAATTCCTGCTGCTGTAGATTTTATGACTGTCCCATGCATGCTTGAATTCCACCTTTTTTGACTCCACAACTGCCTCGGAAGGCACTCATGCATCCACAACCCTCTCTTGAAAAATACTTTCTTAAATTACCTCTGAGCCACCCCCACTATCTTCAAATTGTGTCCCTTGTTCTTGCACTTCTTTTTGAAAGATGCTACCTCTTGGACTTTGTTGATTCCCTTGAGGTACTTGAAGTTTCTATCATGTCCCCTCTCCTCCTTTCCTCGAGGCTATACATATTAAGCTCCTTAAGTCTCTTCTTCATACGTCTTCCAGTGCAGACCCTGCACCATTTTAGTTGCCCTCCTCTGGACAGCTTCCATCCTGCCTATGTCTTTGCAGAGATTGGTCTCCAGAACTGCATGCAGTACTCCAGATGGGGTCTCACCAGCTGTCTGTACAGAGGGATAATAACTTCCTGTTTTCTACAGGTGTTGCCTCTCCCTATGCATCCCAGTATCCCTCCAGCCCTCCTTGCTGCCCTCTCACATTGCTTGCCCACCTTTAGGTCATCTGATATGACTACCCCCAGGTCCCTTTCCATTTTGTTGTTGTTAGTATCTCACCCCCATTGTGTACTCTTCCCCTGGGTTTTTGTTTCCCAGGTGCATTACCTGCACTTCTTAGCATTGAATCTAAGCTGCCATACATTTGACCATTCCTCTAACCTTGCCAAATCCCTTCTCATCCTTTCCACCCCACCTTGTGCATCAACTCTGTTGCAGATCTTTGTGTCATCTGCAAAGAGACATACTTTCCTTCCAGTCCCTCTGCAATGTCACTATAAAGACATTGAAGGGACCGATCTAATACACTGAACCTGCGGTACCCCACTAGTAACCCCCTTTCTTCCGAGTGGACTCCATTTACTATTACTCTCTGTGTCCTATTCTCCAGCCAATTCTTTTACCCAGGCTGTCATTTTGGGACCCTCCCAGACTGGCTAACTTGTATATTAATCTTTTGTGTGGGACTGTGTCAAATGTCTTGCTGAAGTCTAGGTAGGTCATGTCCACAGCCCCTCCCTGATCTACCACTTTGGTCACCCAGTCAAAGAAATCTATCTGATTTGTCTGGCATGACCTTCCCACTGTGAATCCATGCTGCCTTGGGTCCTGTGCCCTCTGGCCTCTAGATAATCGACAATTCTTTCCTTCAGAAGTGATTCCATCATTTTCCTACCACTGAGGTTAAACTAACAGGTCTGTAGTTTCCTGCTTCTGCCTTGCTCCCACTTTTGTGAAGGGGAATCACATCTGCCCTCCTCCAGTCCTCGGGTACCACCCCATCCTCCCATGATTTGTTAAAGAGGGTAGTCAGTGGTGTCACTAGTTCTACCCTTAGTTCTTTTGAATTCTGGGATGAATTCCAGCAGGCCCCATTGCTTTGTCCACCTTCAGTTTTAAGAGTTCTTTCAGAACCCTTTCTTCCATAAATGGGCTGGTATCAACTTCTGTATCCAGAGTGTTTCTACTGTTTGTTTTAGGTACCTCCTCCTCTTCCTTTGTAAATACTGAGCAAAAATATTTGTTTAGTATCTCTGCCTTTCACAGTCACTCTGCCCACCCTCCCTCCCTTTATTAAGCCTCACTATCCCTCCTTGGTCTTCCTTCGCTCCTGATGTACCTATAAAAGGTTTTATCCCCCTTCTTAACTGAGTTGGCTATCTTTTCCTCGGTTTGGGCCTTTGCTGTTCTGACTGCCTTCACAGCTTCATTTTGCTTTAACTGATACAGTTCTCGTCCTGCTCCTTATGTGATTCCTTGTACTTCCTGAATGCTTTCTTTTCTCTTGAAGCTTCACTGCCACTTCTTTTGAGAACCATAGTGGTTTCTTACTTCATTTCATTTTGTTTATTTGCTTCACAGAAAGGCTTGTTACCTCTGTGATGGCAGTTTTAATATTCCCCATTGTCTTCCACCCTCCTTCTTGCCCATTTGCTAGTGCATTCCTTAGGCACTCACCCGTTTTGGCAAAGTCAGCCCTCCTAAAGTCCAGTACTTTTGCCTTTGCATGGCTTGACTCTATTGCTGTGTTTATTGTGAACCATACTGTTCGATGGTCTCTAGTTCCCAGATGGCTACCCACTTCTACATCTGTGATCCCTCTTCATCTCCATTTGAGAGAACCAGGTCTAAGATTGCTCCCTCTCGAGTCGGCTCCAATACTAGTTATCTAAGGCATGCCCCTGTAGGGCATCTAGAATAACCCCACTCTTTGAAGTGGCTGCTGCAACTGCACTCCAGTTAACATCTGGCATATTCAGATCACCCATCAGCAATATCTCCCCTTTTTCTGCCATTCTAAGTATACTTTCTTTCATTTCCTTGTCCATTTCCTCCCCTGAGAAGAGGTCTGTATCTAACCCCTATGCGGATTGTGGTGCCATTGCCGGTCTCCAAATTTACCCACAGTGCTTCTTCTCCTCCCTGTTTACCCATTTGTTCTGTTGCTTTGATTCCTTCCCTTATGTAAAGAGCTACTCCTCCTGCTCTTTTTACCCTCCCTGTCCCTCCTGTAGATAGTGTATCCTGGTATGTTTACATCCCAGTCATGGTTTTGTGTGTACCATGTTTCTGTAACTGCCACGATATCCAGATGTTCCTCCTCCATCAAGGCCACTAATTCAGGAAGCTTGTTACTCAGACTACGGGCATTGGTACTCATTGTTCCATTTTTGATGGCTTTACCTTCTGTTGCAGCATCCCCACTGACCTTTCTACCTCGGTCTTTTTCTCATTTAGTACCCTGTTTTGTAGGGAGAGGCTGGGATTTTCCTGCTGCTTATTAGTGCCTCCCCTTGACTAGTTTAAAGCTTGCCAATGAAGCATTTAAACCAATTGCTCAAAGACTTGCTCCCTTCCTGGACAGATGCAGACCATCCTGCCTGTATAGGCTGGTGTCCCTCCAGTGGAACCCCAGTCCCCAATGAAGCCAAACCCCTGTGCTCCACACCATTTTTTCAACCATTCATTAAACTGCATGGTGCAAAGTACCTCGCCTCACTCATGCCATTGACAGGCAGCACCTCTGAGAAGGATACTGTGTGTGCTACTTGTCTTAGGCCCTCCCCAATTCTACAAAGTCCTTCTGCACTGCTCTAATCTCATGATGAGCCAAGTCATTTGTCCCTAGGTGGACAATGATGTCCAGCTCAGACTCCGTGCAGCTTTTCTCGTGATCTTGAGGATGAGCTTCCTGTCCCTCAAGCCATGGCACCAGGAAGGCACCTTACTCAGTTTTCCCTGCTCCCTCCAGCTCTATCCCCTAATAATTGAGTCCCCCACTAGGAGCCGCTTCCTTTCCTTGTGGTGTCCTCTGCCTCCTTTCTGTGGGCCTCCCTTGTGACAGTTGTCCTCAGCCTCCTTAGTCTCCTCTGTGGGTGCATCCATAGGGGAGCTATGCTCCCCAGAATGGTGTATGGATTGTGAGTGGAACAACTGACTGGGTGTGCCTCTGTTCCACCATCCTCACCCTCCCTGAGCCCACTGTGGTCCAACTGCTATGCTTCCTTCGCAACCTCTGAGGTAGTGGTGGTGGTTCTGGTGCTCCTGGATGGGGAGGTTCCCTTCCTACCATCCAGTGTGGCTGGGGAAGGTTCCTTACTATTGTCCAGTGTGACCTGAAGATGGGCAACTTCCTCCTCAGGGCAGAGAGTTGTCTGCAAATAGGGCAGCATCTCAGCCTCCAGAAAGACTCCCGGAAGACTGTTGCCCCACAGCCATTACATTGCACTACTCCCCACATGTTTATCTACTTTTTGTGTGTGTGTGTGTGTGTGTGTGTGTGTGTGTGTGTGTGTGATTGGTTTGTTATATAGAAATATATATATTATACAATGTGTACGCTTATATTGTCAGTGCAGTGTGCAAGAGAGGATATGACAGTGATATGCACCTTGCACTCTTGAGGAAAAGATGTCAGAACCCCAGGTATAAAGGAACTATTTCCTTTATACCTGAGGTATAAAGGATTCCATTATGAATGGAATTCTTAAATTCCAGATCTACTGTAAAGTGGATCCTGGATAATATCAAAGAAAAAAGCCTTCCTCTTCGATAATATCCTTAACGGTCATTAATTAAGGGTATGTAATCTATACTCATATGATTCCTTTTCAAGACCAGCTATGTGCTTAGTAAATCTACATTGTATGTTTTCTAGGTTTTATAGTTGGTTTCTTGTATGGACACAATTGTGAGACATGCTCAAGGTGTGCTCTTACATAGGCTTGAAATCCGTGTTTGGATTTAAAACTACCCTAGATAGCTTTTTAGCAGAGAACAGCAAGAGGAATGAGGTACTGTTAGAACTTTACTACTCTACTGGGACTATATAGCCCTCAATTCCTACCACCCACCCTCACCCTTAGCTCGCTCCACTTTTATAGGTATAGGATTTGACTGACAACAGGCACTTCCTGTTTGGGAGCAGGAAGGGATTGATCACAGAAGCACAAAGACTCAGAATCCTAGAAGAAAAAGAGTAGCTCTCCATCCCCCTAGCTGCTGGAGGTCTGACTCAGGGCAAGTAAGAAGTAGACTACTGAGGAATACAGGTGTTTCCTGTCCCAGAACAGGAACAGCAGGAGCTTTAAGGTCATGGAGGCAGTAGGAAAGTAGGGATAAAAAAAAATAAACAGAGAGAAAAGAGTAAGCATACCAAATAACAGTTGAGGGGCCACAAATATGACATGATGGCTGGTACAGTGCAGTGGCAGTGAAGTAGCAGTCTTCTGGGAAATGTTCTGGAGGATATGGTTTTGTTCCATCATGAGTCACCTCTCTGGGCTGAAAGAGGAGGTTGGTCATCTCCAGGCTGAGTTGTCCAGGATTCAGAGGACCTCCTCTACCACCCAGAGATCACCAGGGCTGCTGCCACTGCCTCAAAGACTGCCAATAATGAGGAGTGGTTGAACCACAGTGGGCTCAAGAAGGGTGAGGGTGGTGGAAAGAGATGCATACCTCCAGTTGTACCTCTCCACAATTGTACACCATTCTGGCAGAGTGTGGTTCCTCTATGGAGGCACCTGTGGTGGAGACCAAGGAGGTTGGTGGGAACCTTCACAAGGAAACCCACAGGAGGGTGGCATGAGACCACACAGGGAAGGAAACAACTCCTGTTGGGGGACTCCATTGTTAGGAGGGTAGAACTGAGGGAGGGCGTAAGCTGCCTGCCTGATGCCATGTCTTGGAGGGACAGGAACAAATCCTCAGGACCATGGGAGCAGCTGCATGGGGATGGGAGCTGGATGTCACTGTCCACTTAGGATCAAATGACTTGGCTCTGAATAGGATCAGAGCAGTGCAGGAGGAGTTTGTGAGGTTGGGAAGGGCTTTTGACAAGTAGCATGCATGGTAACCTTCTCGGAGGTGATGCCTGTCTATGGCATGGGTGAGGATAGGGTGTGCTTCACCATGGGATTCAATCAGTGGTTGAAAATCTGGTGCATCACTCAGTGTTTTGTCTTCATTAGGGACTGGGCATCCACCTGAAGGGATACATGCCTATACTGGTACTATGGTCTGCATCTGTCTAGGAGGGAACCAGGATCCTAGGTGATAAGTTTAAATCTTCATTGGCAATCTTTAAACTAGCCGGGGGTGGGGCACTGAAAGGAGAAGGAAATTCTGCCCCCCCATAAAAAATCAGTGTAGTTAGTGAGGTAAACACCATGATAGAGAAGATGATAGGGAGAAGGGCAGGGTAAATGGAGAAAAGTAAAAGGCAGTAAGGATGGGGATGGGGCAAAAAGGGTTAGGACATCAAAAATGGAGGGTAATGAGTAACAATGCCCATAGTCTTGGTAACAAGCTCCCTGAACTGGTGGCCTTGATGGAAAGGGACACTCGATATTGTGGCAGTCACAAAACATGGTACACAGAGAACCATGACTGAGACATCAACATATGAGGGTACACAATCTACAGATGGACAGGGAGGGTAGAAGTGGAGAAGGAATAGGTCACTACATAAGGGAAGGATCAAAGCAATGGATTTAAAGGGTAAACAGGGAGGAGAGGAGTCATTGTGGGTCACCCTGGAGACCAGAATTAGCACCACAATCTGCATGGAGGTTGTACACAGGCCCCCATCTCATGGGGAAGAAATAGACAATGAAATGATAGAAGGCATCCATAGGATGGCAGAGAAGGAAATATTGTTGATGAGGGACCTGAATATGCCAGATGTTAACTAGAGCACCTTTGCTGCAGCCACATCCAAGAGCAGGATCATTCTCGATGCCCTGAAGGGGCATGCCTCGGACAGCTAGTGTTGGAACCCACCCTGGAGGAGCAGTCTTAGACCTGGTACTCGCAAATGGGAATGGAGAGGATCTCAGATCTAGAAGTAGGTGGCCATCTGGGAACAAGTGACCACAAAACAGTGTGGTTCATGATAAATGTAGTCGCAGAGTCCATCAATACAAAAGTGAGGGTACTGGACTTTAGTGCGGCTGACTTTGTCAAAATGGGAGTGTCCTCAGAAAAGCATTAGACAACAGGCAAGAAGGAGGGGTAGAGGAACAATGGAAACATCAAAACTGCCATCACAAAGGCGTTGTGTAAGTAAAATAAACAAATCAAACTGACAGAAAAATGACTCTGGTTGTCAGCGATAGCAGGAAGGTTAGAGAAGAAGACAGCATTCAGGAAGTATAAGGAAACACAGAAGGAGCATGACAGAGAACTGTACCAGTAAAGCAGAAGGAAGTGGAAGGCAGTCAGAATAGCAAAGGCCCAAACTGAGGAAAGATAACCTACTCAGTTAAGAAGGGATAAAACCTTTAATAGGTACATTAGGGAGCAAAGAAAGTCTGGGAGGGATAGTGAGGCTTAATAAAGGGAGGCTGGGTTGGCAGAGAGGATAGTGAAAAGCAAGGATACTGAACAAATACTTCTGCTCAGAAGAAGAGGGGTAACAAATCCCATCAATAGAAGCACTCTGTAAAGCGGGTCGATACCTGTCCTTTCAGAAGAAAGGGTTCTAAAAGAACTCCTAAAATTAAAAGTGGACAAAGCAATGGGGCCTGATGGGATTCACCTCAGAATTCTAAAAGAACTAAGGGAGAACTAGTGACACCACTGACTACCCTTTTAACAAATCATGGGAGGATTGTGAGGTACCTAGGACTGGAGGAGGATGGATGTGATTCCCTTCACAAATGTGGAGCAAAGCAAAGGCAGGAAACTATAGATCTGTTAGCTTGACCTCAGTGGTAGGGAAAATGGTAGAATCACTTCTGAAAGAAAGAATTGCTGAGCAGCTAGAGGCCAGAGGGTGCAAGACCCAAGGCAGCATGGATTCACAGCAGGAAGGTCATGTCAGACAAATCTAATAGATTTCTTTGACTGAGTGACCAAAGTAGTAGACCAGGGAGAGGCTGTAGACATGGCCTACCTAGACTTTAGCAAGATATATGACAGTCCACACAAAAGATTAATAACACTTAGCCAGCCTGGGAGTGGGTCCCAGGGTGGTAGCCTTGGTAAAAATTGGCTGGACAACAGGACACAGAGGGTAATACTAAACGGAGTCCACTCTGAAGAAAGGGGATTACTAGCGGGTACCGCAGGTTCAATACTGGGTCTGGTCCTTTTAATGTCTTTATGTGACATTGCAGAGGGACTGGAAGGGAAAGTATGCCTCTTAAAGATGACACAAAGATCTGCAACAGGATTAGTACACAAGGTGGGTGGAAAGGATAAGAAGGGACTTGGCAGGTTGGAGGAATTGTCAAAGTGTGGCAGCTTAGATTCAATGCAAAGAAGTGCAAAGTAATGCACCTGGAAAACAAAAACCCAAGCAATGTGAGAAGGCAGTAAGGGTAGCTTGGGGGATACTGGAATGTATAGAGAGAGGCATCACCAGTAGGAAACAGGAAGTTGTATCCTTCTGTACAGACAGTTAGTGTGACCCTTCTGGAGTACTGTGTGTAGTCCTAAATACCCCATCTCTGGAAGGACATAGACAGGATGGAGGCAGTCCAGAGGAGAACAACTAAAATGGTTAGGATCTGCAACAGAAGCCATATGAAAAGAAACTAAAGGAGCCTAACATACATACCCTTGAGGAAAAGGGGGACATGATAGAAACTTTAAAGTACCTCAGGAATTAACAAAGTCCAAGTGGGTAGTGTCTTTAAGAAAAAGAGATGTTCAAGAATAAGGGGACACAATTTGAAGACAGAGGGGAATGGCCTAGGATCAATGTTAGGAAGTGTTTTTCACAGAGAAGGTGGTCAACATATGGAATGGCCTTCCTGTAGAGGTTGTGGGTTAAAAATAGTGAGGGATTTCAAGAATGCATGGGACAGACATGAGGCAGTTCTGGTGGGGGTAGGAAGAAGTAAGCTGTTAGTTATTTAAGATCTGCAGCTTATCCAGTAGGTTGGGAAACAGGCAGACTAGGTGGGTCAAGTGGTCCTTATCTGCCATACGTAAAATTCTTTTGTTTATATGTCTCATGTCATTGGTGGTACCTGCTAAGTCGGTAAAAGGAGCCAGGGGATACTGGAATGCATAGGAAGGGCATCACAAGTAGAAAAGGAAGTGGTTATCCTCTGTACAGACAGTTAGTGAGACCCCATCTGGAGTACTGCATGCAGTTTGGAGACCTCATCTATGCAAGGACATAGACAGGATGGAAGCAGTCCAGAGGAGGGCAACTAAAATGGTGCAGGGTCTGCATCAGAAACCATATGAAGAGTGACTGGGAGAGCTTAATATGTATACCCTTGATGAAAGGAGGGACGGGATATGATAGAACTTTTAAGTACCCTCAAGGGAATCAACAAAGTCCAGGAGGGTAGCATATTTCAGAAAAGAGATGTGTAAGAACAAGGGGACACAATTTATAGATAGAGGGGACGGCTCAGGGTAATGTGAGTAATTTTTTTCATGGAGAGAGTGGTGGATGCATGGAACCGCTTTCCGGAGAGGTTGTGGGGTCTAAAACAGAGGGAATTCAAACATGCATGGGACAGACATAAGGCAATTATAGTGGGGGTTGCAGGAAGTAGGCTGTTGGTTAACTAGAATCTGCAGCTTATCCAATAGGTAGGAAAATGGGCAATCTGGTGGGCCAAGTGGTCCTTATCTGCCATCAAAGTCTATGTTTCTGTGTTTCTGTAATACAGTCATTTTTAGGTGGATCTGTTACTGTAGTCTTCCTACTCCTTATGGGTTCAAATTTTCAGGCTCGGTAGGGTAGAGGGGATTACTTCATCTTTCCTATGCTGGTACTATTTATTGGGTGCTTTTTATGATTAAGGCACCAGATATGAGTACATACCAACAGAAATGGGAAAAGGTGTTGGGTTACTATTTAAGTGCTTCTGAAAGGAAGATGATTTGGTCAAATGGGTACAAAAAGGAAAGGATATGGTGGGTGAATTTATGCCACTGAAAACATTATGGCTTATGGTATCATACCCCAGCAATACTCTATTGGATGAACCTAATTCCCAGTCCTAGATCTTGTAGGTGTGATGAGGCTGCAGGTACCTTACTGCATATTTTGTGGAATTGCCCTACAGTGGCTGCCTGATTGGGGAACCTGATTGGGATTATGGAACACACACTAGGGGCTAAGCTAGAGTTCAATTCTTCTTTACTAATATTGGAAAATACCCACTTACTGCTTGGCTAGATAACCATCGAGGCCATGGTTTATGTCAGCCATTACTGAAGTCAAGTACCTGCTACTCTGCCACTGTTGTTTTGTGGATATACCCTCCTGTGATCAGTGGATAGATGTGATGCTTAAAGTGGCTAAGTTTGAGCATCTACACTATATAGCCATTGGGAAGTACCAAACCTTTATTCAAGTCTATGCCCCTTTCCTGACTTATTTGGAATCCCTCTCCTTGTGGGTTGAGCATGGATGCCTCTCTATTGGATCTGGGGGTACAGGTACACTGATAGGCATTCTACACCAGGGACCCCCACAAAGAGGGTCTTTACTGAAAATAAAGGAACAGTTTTGAGGCTGTAGGGTATGATCCTCCCGACTCCCCTTAACATCTAACTCTCAACACAGAATGGAAACTCGCCTTCCTGGCTTGCAATAGGCACTATCACACTAGCGTTCCAACTTTTTCCAAACAGTTTTACTCAGTTACTGGGAGCACATGGTTTCTTTCCATCCTACCTGTTACAGATGTTACATTTTAGTTCTATTACGTGGTTCTGGATATGTTTGAGAAGTATACTTGTTACTCTTGCTCTTTTGCCGATTCTCATAGATTGTACTTCCAAGGAGCTTTAGCTCTGTTCAAGCAAATGTTATAATGTTGTTTGGATTATTGTACACCTCTTCAGTGTTAAAAACAGCTCTTAAAATATTATTAAAACAAGACTTGTGTCCTCCTGCTGTGGATGACATTCTGTTGGAGGAGCAGGAGAGTTGCTGTTCCACTGCAAGACAGCAAGGTGCTATGACACCACAATGAGTGCAAACACCTCCATAACAACTCTCTGTCACAAACAAACAATGAGAGACTGAGAAGTGACAGAAAAGAGATGGAAAAGATTCAAGAAAATGAGAAACTCAGACCAGCAAATAGATCTAAAAAAGAGATTTAAAATAAAGATTAACTATTAAAATAGTGTTCCAGAAATTGCTGTAAGCAATATTTAAATAAAATAGTTTTCTTGGGTACAAAACAGGCTCTTTCTACTCCTCTGTCTGACTAGACATAAGAAACGGAATCAAGTCTGGCACAGTCACTGTATACAGATGTACCATGTGACCTGCAGAAGCTCTCTCTGGGACCTTTAGACAAATTGATTTCCAAAAGCCTATTTTTTCAGAACAAAATCACCTTATCAACATCAAATGCAGAGATACACGGAGAAGTTACAAAACAAAGTTGGGAAACAAAGCTAATTTTAGCACACGTATAAATATTAATTAATTTGTTCTGTTAAGGTGAATTTCAACAATTCACCTGAACTTGGGTAAATCAAAACTTTTGCACATTGTTAAGCTGTAGATCATGATTGAAAGAGATGGTCAAGACTTAGACCCAGATATTCAAAACTTTGTCCTGGAGCTAAATAGCACTGCCCAGTGTGCTAAAATAGCCCAGAACCATTAGCATGCCATATTCAGAAGGATTAGACCCGGTGCTAAACCTGCTAAATATAATATGCTAAGGAAGCTGGGCAAACTGAGCTGGAAGTGCAGTGTTAAAATAGGCTGGGAATAAGACAGCTCTGAATATAGCAACAGGGAAGTGCAAACTGCAACAGCAACTCAGTAGACCTTGGAGCAAGCCAGTGTTGCAGGTGGAGAGCATTGTGTGTGATTGCAAAGAGATGTCTCACATCTACTGTAAACAATGCAAGCCACACACTGCAGAACTGTGCTATGCTGATGAGAGGTTTGCCAGGGCTAACCTGATTGCACAGTGCTAACACAATAGCCAGTGCAAACTGGTAAGCCCAGGCAAAAGGTTTGCTATATTCAAAGCTTCCATGCAATGAGCCTACTTAGGTAATCCATGGGAAAACAAGCACATTTGCATCTCATTATGTGCTTAGCAGCATACATTACCATGTAGTTTGTCCTGTTCTACTCCATGGTGCTAACAGTTCCACCTGTAGGTTGGCCTGAAGTACAGCAGCTGGCTGGGACTGCTCACCATCTCTACCTGTAGGTCAGCCTGGGAGTAAAGGGCTTGATGGGACAACTCACAGCTCCACCTATAGGTTGGCCTGGGAGTACAGGTAGAAAGCTGCAGGCAATGGGTGTCAGCAGGCTCACACAGTGCATACACGCACACCCAGTCTGCACTGGACTGAGGAACACAGACACTCAGAATGGTGGACAGTGAGGACATTGATCCCATAATGAGGACACATCCACAAACACAGAGATACAAATGCAGAACATGAGGGAACCATTACCTCTGTGTCTACAAACATCAGGTGGTAGGTAGCATCACAAAACACTATTACTGTCTGCTAGAACATCTGGATGTACAGTACATCCTCTGTGTGCAGCATGTATAGTCCATGTTGAGTGGCAGCATGTGGAATGTCCCTCGTAATGAGGGACAATGGGGATTTATTTAAGCAATAAGGCACAACAGGGTGTGGGTTATTGCAGGATATACCACAGTCATGTGATGTGTTTTGACCAGTTAAGTTACAGGATTTTATACCCCATTGTATAAATATATATATGTTCATGGCAAAAATCTCCATTTAATCGTCAGTTAGGGTTGTTCCACAGCGACAAAAAGTGAGGAAATTTGGTGTTGGGTTGAAAACCCTAACTCTGCACCCCACCCCAGCACCGCACACACACACACACACACACACACACACACATATGCAAGTGGGGGAGGACCAAGGCAACACAACCAATCACAGACAACCAGCAACAGGTGACAGAAACAACATACAACTGTCTAAACATACTACAAGACACATCCATCATCATGGTCCACCAACTGTAGCATTTGTGCAGACATGGGTGTACAGCATTCTCAGCATCTGCACAGGTAACATGCCAGAACAGGAGTACTGTTCACACAATACCTAAGATATACATCGTTTGGTTATGCTGGGATAATGTCATGAGGCATTAAGATAGAAGAACATGGATAAAAGGTGTCTAATATAATGTGGTCATAGGCACAGAAATGACAGCATGGTACCCTTTGAGTAACATGCAGTGACCAATGTACTCATGTTCAAACCAAGATGGGCATGGTTACATAAAGACACACATGTAGTATTAATAACAAGTTCTGGTCACAACTCAATGCACACATTCAGTGCTCAAGAGTTTTATGACAGCTCTGTAGTTTTCTATTCATTATAGCATGCAGAAGTGATATTTGGTTATTATTATGCCACATGTAGAAGCAGCACCACAGCGCTAACAGTGGTATGAATGCAGCATGATGTTTACAGGCTAGAATAACAGTCATTTTTCTTGTTAATGTCTGAAACAGTTTGTATGATAATGTCCACCATGGTCCATGATGATATTAAAATAGTGGAGAAGGGCTCTGCAGATAATACTGTACTGTTCCATTTTCTCTTATGCCACGGTAAGATCAGGAGGTATTTAGACACATGAAACTGTGTTACAATGCTATCTGATACTGCACAGTCATAAACAGAAACGTGTGAGCATGGGACCCTTTGAACAGCATGCTAGCAGAAACATATCAGTTAGTAAAGAAACACAGTTACATGTTTCAAATTAGAAACTATTCAGAATTCAGGTACTGTGTAGTGTGAGCATGTGAATGTTTGGGTCTGACACCCCACACAGATCTGCAACTGTACAATGTAAGATAATGGTGCAGCAGTACTGTGCACATAATAGTGTACTGATGCATCATTGTCTTATACTGTGGAAGACCAGGAGACATTAACAGTCAAAAAGGTTTCTAAAACCACTGCCTGACATTGGCATGTTGTTAGAGTGATGCATAACTGGCACAGTCATTCAGAAGAGATAAGAAATGTATTCGATATAAAAATGTTTAATGTGGTCCACCAACAAGTGATGGCTAGTATGCATGTATACCACCAAGTCACTCAGATGGCAGCAGAACTCCTACAGTTGGTGGACCATGATGATGGATGTGTCTTGTAGTATGTTTAGACAGTTGTATGTTGTTTCTGTCACCTGCTGCTGGTTGTCTATAATTGGTTGTGTTGCCTTGGTCCTCTCTTCCTACTTGCATGTGCGTGTGTGTGTGTGTGGTACTGGGTGGGGTGGAATGTGGAGTTAGGTTTTCAACCCTAACACCTAATTTCCTCACTTTGTCGCTGTGAATAACCCTAACTGATGCATTAAATGGATTTTTGCCATGAATTTCCTTCTTTTGAGAATGTGCACTATAAATAGTGAATGGAATGTGGTGGTGGAAGTGCAGTGCCAAAAGGTCCCGGTGCTCACACCATGTGATTTTTGTCACTTCGCTGTGCAAAAACTGTATGACCGACTGAAATGAAAATTGGTAAATGAAGATGTGTACCATGGCACACTGTGTGTCCAGAATTGTGTACATCCATTCAATGGTCACACAGCACCATGAGAAAACAACATAACATGCACAATTCAACAACCGTAAGTGCCAGTGATGTGAAAATTGGCACAGTGAAAGATGAATTATACATCTTTGTACATTCTAAATGCCAGGCAAATTGGACACAGTTCAGAAATTATTGAAGAGTAATGAACCAAATTTTCAGTCATCGGTGGCATAATTCCACACCTGTTTTACACATGAAACCACTGCAAGGTTCCGCCATGCCACTAGGGCTACCAATGTGATAAATTTAAGGGCAGTAACACAATGCACAATGCTATGCTCAAAACGTGAAGTGTGTCACTGCAGTATGTCTACAGCTAATTAATTTTCAAACATGTAAACAGCATAATTCACACCTCCACAACATTCACTCAACACCTCCAAATTACATGTGAAAAGACCAAGCCATTCCAGAGATATTAAATTTTTAAGTTTCTGTACCTTTAAGAAGTCTTCCAACAAAATGGTGGAAATTGCAGCTGAAAATGCACTAAAATGGCAGACTGCAAAGTGGGGCAACTTCAAATGGCCATAACTCTGAAACAGAACAACAGCTTTTACCAAGCAAAACTGGCATGCTCCTTGAAGGAATATCTTTCGACCTGCCAAGTTTCAGACCAATCAACCACAAACTGGCTGTGCAATGTGTTGCAGAAGACAGTGCAGAAAATAATAGAAGCAGTAACGAAATGCTAACAGGAACAGAAACCCAAACGCAAATGGTACCGAAAATGCAAACGATAAGACAAATGTTAACAGAAATGCAAACGTAACAGCAACGGCGACGCAGAGAAGAAACAGTAACGCTAATCGACAATGGAAACGCTTAACAAAATGCAAACTTAAGGCCAACAGAAACTCAAATGCAGACGGTGATGAACATGCAAACAGTAAAGGTAATGCAATTGGAAGCATAAATGGTTATGGTAACACTAACAATGAAGCCAAAGGAACAGTAACATGAAGCAGAAAGCATAAATGCAGAAGTCGTACACAAACACAAATAGTAATACACACACGGTCACGGTAATGCAATTGGAAATGCAAACACTTACAGTAACACCAACAATGATGCCAAAGGAAAGACAAATGCAAAGGCAGGAGCGCATGCAAAGACAAATTGTATTGCTCATGGTCATGGTAACGCAATTGGAAATGCAAATGCACACGGTAACACCAATGATGATACCAAAGGAAACAAAAATACAAGCGGAAATGCAAAAGGAAGCAGCATACGAAATGGAAATGTAATGCACGGTGACACAAAAGAAAGCATGAAACAAAAAACAGTAATGGAAACTCAAATGGTAACAGTAATGCAAAGCAAAGGGGTAACACACGGTGGCAATAGCGGAAATGCTAACATAGCGGTAATGGAAGCAGCAAGCACAAATGCTAACTGTAATAGTAATGCAAATGCACAACATTTTTTTTACCAAAGGTGCATTCAGAAGCACAGTAAATACAAAGAATGTATGCATAATAATTGGCCTAAGAGCAGAAAATGAGCACTTGGAATACTAAATTGCTTATATCTCAGGAACCGTACAATGTAGAAAAAAATTCAAATTTCACATTATTTATGACTTTCCAGGCTAGTTTTGTACTTAGGCCTCATCTGGGGGCTAAGCATTTTTCCAATGAAAAGTCCATATCTGAAGCATTTCTGAGATATAGGCTCCAAAAGCACAGTGGATGCCTTAATGTTAGCCTATGGGAAAAATCATCAACTTTGGAGTGACGTAACTTTGAAGCCCTCTAATATTTTGTCACCAAACCATGACAATGCACATCTGTGGGATCTTGACTTTCTTCCAAATTTCAACCAAAAAGACTAAACCATTCTTTTGCAGCAGGAGTGGCAAAAGATTTCCTGTTCTTTTAGGCATAGTGTATAAGTAGTGTCATGATTTACGACACTTTATCAAAAAAACACAAAAGTGTCGAATGTGTGACACTACTGTTTACAAAAATGTTAAAACATACTTCTGGGTTGTTTAACCCCCCAAAAAGAAGACATGGCTAGCATCCTCAGGGCTCGACTAGGTGAATGTAGCAAGAACTGAGTCCCTAGAGGGTCTCAAATTTAAATGCCAAGCATTTCTGTGACCACCAACTGAAAACAAGATGGCAAATTTGTGACAGTACAGGGTCATTTGTGACACTAAGAACTGCATTTGTGACACTGTTGAACTTTTTTTACTTTTCCATTGACTATAATGGGAATTTATTTTGAATAACTTTTGAACCTTTTAATTTTTCACGAAATCTTCAAAAGGCACATCAGGGACCCTGGCTGCATGCTTCCTGAAGGTTTTGGGCCAGTCACACAGACCATGATACCTGTAGGTGCGAGCAAAGAATGCACAAAAAGTGTAATTACCACATTCTCCGTGCTATGCAGCTCCGCAACTGTATATCCGGCCATTATGAAACTTGGCAGATCCAGAGATCACTGATACCACTCAGTGCATGCAAAACTTCAGGCAAATCTGTCATACAGTGGCAAAGTTATTAAGCTGCCAAATTTCACAATTTAATCTTAAATGGGGTACTCATCCCTAGCTATAGTGGCACTACCGTGCCACTATAATGTGTGTGTATATATATATATATATATATATATATATATATATATGTGTGTGTGTGTGTATATATATATATATATTCTATGCAAAAACTTCATTAATGCATTAGTTAGGGTTCTTCTATAGCAAAAAAAAGCGAGGAAATTATAATTTAGGGTTTCCACCCCTTGCAGCCCACCCACCCCATCCCCTACCAACAGGCATCGGGGTGTGTGATAGGAGTGATCAGTCGTAACTCTCACCCCATCCCATGTGTAAACAAGCTGAGGAGGTGTAATGTAGGAGAATGGGGTGAGATTTAGGGCCGATTACCCCAATGCACACCCGATGCCTGTTGGTGGGGGTCATGGTGGGTGTGGTGTAAGGGTAGAACCCTAAAATCGAATTTCTAATTTTTGTTGTAGAAGGACCCTAACTGATGCATTAACGAAGTTTTTGCAACAATGTCCTTACTTTTAAGAAAGAATCAAAAGTAGAAAGTTGTGCACATTGGTGATCACGCAGGGCCCTTTGGGCCCGTGCTCCCATCAACTTGTAAGTGTTGGGCCACATTACACCCAATGACTAAATAGTACATTGACAACAGCAAGGGCAGCCACCAAACAAATGTCAATCTAGTAGAACAATAGAAAATGCTGTCCACAAAATGTAAACTGTGCCACACAATATCTCCCAAAAATATATTGTCCAACACATAGACACTGCTGTTACCATCTACAGGACATGCCATCAACATCCTCCAAATTTCAAGTAAAAGACCAAACCGTGTCCAAGACATAACATGTCAAAATTTGATTTTCTCCAACACACAAACACCATAATTCACATTTACAAGACATGCCGTAAACACCCTCCAAATTTCAAGTAAAAGACCACACTGATTCCGAGATATTCAATGTTAAAGATTGGAAAAATTTCCCTATCTATTCCATTAAAAAAATCTTGCCATTTGTGCCCCTCACGATCAAAGATGGTGATCAAAGAATCTCACTATCAAAGAATATGCAGGCTCACGAACAAAGAATAAAAATGCTATAAATCAAAAAATTAAGTAATTGCAGTAAACCACCACCATGGTTTGACAGAATGAAACCCCCAGAGCAAAACCCACTCTTATTTGACTTCCTAGGGCACCCCTGGGCTGAGAAAATAGATTTTTAATCTTACCATCTCATCCCTTGCTCGCGATGCACAATCACGATCAAAGAATCTCACGATCAAAGCATTTGCAAGCTCACAATCAAAGAATTTGCAGTGTCACAACCAAGAATAAAACTGTTGTAATTTAAAAATTCAAAGAATTGTGGTAAGCCACCACCATGATTCATAAGAGCGAAGCCCCTGAGTAAAACCCATCCTCATTTGTCTTCTAGGACAACCCTGGGCTGAGAAAATTGATTTTTAATGTGGTCATCTCATCCATCACTCGCAGTACGATCGCGATCAAAGAATCTCACGATCAAAGAATTTACAAGCTCGCGATTAAAAATTGCATGCTGCAAACAAAGAGCGAGGGACAAGATGGCCAGATTAAAAAATATTTCTCAGCTCAAGCGTGCCCTAGAAAGTCAAATGAGTGGAGTTTACTCCGCGAACTTCATTCTGCCTAATCTGAATAAAATCAATAACGTTTTCAGTATCCCTGGTAGTCTAGCAGCCCCCCATATGCATAAAAAAATAATATTTCTGCATATCCCTGGTAGTCCTAGTACCCCCCATGTCCATCCAACAAATAATGTTGTCCATATCCTGGTAGTCTAGCCCCCAATGTGAATCCGATAAATAATGTTTTGTATAGCCCTGGTAGTCTAGAGTCCCCTGATGTGTGCAAAAAATAATCTTCTCCTTATCCATGGTAGTCTAGCAGCCCCCATCTGTATAAAATAGATAGTGTTCTGCATATCCCTAGTAGTCTAATGCCCCCAATGTGCATTAAATTAATAATGGCCTTCATATTCCTTGTAGTCTAGCTCCCCGATCTGTATAAAATTAATATTGTTGCCCATATCCCTGGTAGTCTAGCGTACCGATCATTATAAAATACATTACAATCTCCAATTCCCTGGTAGTCTAGTGGTCCCCACCCCCTCCCAGCCAGTCCAGCCACAGCACCCCAACCGTCCCCAGCTGAGACTGGCACAGCCCACCTCTCACCTCCATGGCCCAGCCGCTGACTGTGTGTTTGTCGATAATACAAGGAGGCACTCAAGATTATTTCTGAGCACCTCCTTGCATTAGTGCTGCTAATACACTGTTGATAACTGTGATGGTGAGAGATTGACTACCAGTCGCCTGCTGGGGAAGGGGTGAGGGGTGCTGGTGGGCTAGCACAGCTGGATGGAGGTGGGGCCACAAGATTACCAAGAATTGGAGATCGAATGTATTTTATAATGATCGGTGGAGTTAAACTACCAGGGATATGGGCAAAATATTAATTTTATACAGATCGGGGCCGCTAGACTACCAGGATATACAGAACACTATAAATTTTATACAGATGGGGGGCTAGACTACCACGGATAGGATAACATTGTGTTTTGTACAGATCGGGGAACCGCTAGACTACCAGGGCTATACAAAACATTATTTATTGATACATATTGGGGAGCCGCTAGACTACTAGGATATGGACAACATTATTTGTTGGATGCACATTGGGGGGCCACTAGACTACCAGGGATATTGAAAACATTATTGATTTTATTCAGATCAGGCAGAACAAAGCCCTGAGCAAAACCCACACTCATTTAACTTCCTAGGGCACCCTGGGCTGAGAAAATTGATTTTAAATCTGGTCATCTTGTCCCTTGCTCGCGATGTCAATCGTGATCAAAGAATCTCGCGATCAAAGAATTTGCAGGCTCGCGATCAAAGAAATTGCATGCTCATGATCAAAGAATAAAAATGATGAAATGCGATTTTTCACTGATTTGAAGCAAACCAACACCATGCCTCGATAGAACGAAGCCTCCTGGGTAAAATCCTCCCTCATTTGTGTCCCTAGCCCACCTAAGCCAAGATATTTGTGTTTTATGTTGCAATGCAAGATCACGATCAAAGACTCTCGCGATCAAAGAATTTGCAGGCTCGCGATAAAAGATCGTTAGCGAGCATGCAAATTAAGATTTTAAAAGTTTATAACTCTATTTTGTGACCAATTTGGATGAAACCAAAGGCATGGCTCAATAGATTGTAGTTCCTGAGTAAACCATCCAAGTTTTACTTAGAAGTGACCCCTGAGCCGAGATATTTGTGTTTTCCGATCGGAAATTTAAGAACAAGATGGCAGACCTTGCGATCAAAGAATTTTTAAATTCTCGGGGACAAAGATTCTTCAACCACGAGGCTGCAAATTCATTGATCACCAGGTGAGATGAGATAGCCAGAACCCCATTCTTTGTTAAGCAAAACATACATATAAATTTTCCAATTGACTTATAATGGGAACTTAAAAGTGGCATAACTTTGAATGTCTTAATACTTTTCACTAAACGAAAAGCACCATGTTCGGTCACCAAAGCTCTTGCAAATGAGCCATCTCAGAGACAGAACACCACACAACAGCCATGCAGGGCCATGTCCAAAATCCCAAAAGCTGCCTCCAAAATGGATAATTTTGCATGTTTCAGCATTTTTGTACAGATCGGGGCTGCTAGACTACCAGGATAAGGAGAACATTATTTATTTTATGCAGATTGGGAAGGCTGCTAGACTACCAGGGATCATGAATATTATTTATTTAATACAGATCAGGCAGAACGAAGCCCTTGAGCAAAACCCACCCGCTCGGTGGGGGAGGGCAATAGACTAGCAAGGATATGGAGCACAATAACCTGAGGCTTTTATTTTTTACTCTTTGATCATGAGCATGACATTTCTTTGATCGAGCATGCAAATTCTTTGATAGCGAGATCTCTTTGATATAATCGTGCACATCATAAGTGAGGAACAGATAGGATTTAATGGATTTAAAAATCAATTTTCTCAGCCCAGGGTACCATTGGAAGTCAAATGAGGGTGAGTTTTGCTCAGGGCTCGTTTCTATCGAACCAGAGCAGTGGTTCACCACAATTGCTTCAAATGATTGCTTTACAGCATTTTTTATACTTTGATCATGAGCCTACAAATTCTTTGACCATGAGATTCTTTGAGCGTGATCTTTGATCATAGGCGAGAACAAGATGATCAGATTTTTAAAATGGAATACATAGGGACATTTCACTAATCTTTGACATTGAATATCTAGAAACAGTTTGGTCTTTTACTTGAAATTTGGAGGGTGTTTACAGAATGTCCTGTGGATGTAAATTACAGTGATTACATGTTTGAAAAATGTTTTTGGCAGAGATATGGTGTGGTGCATTTACATTCTGCAGACAGTATTTTGCTTGTGGTGGTGGCATGAAATTGATGGGATACCTAGCCTTGGTGTCATGGATGTATTTTTCAGTCGTGTGTGTTTAAATGTCAACAGGTGCAGAACTGTGCCACTCTGATGAATGAAAATTTCAAACTTTGATGTGTTATATCTGGGACATGGTTTGGTCTTTTACAAGAAATATGGAGGTGCTGATGGCATGTCCTGCAGATGTTAATTGCAGTGTTGATGTGTCAGACAATATATTTTTGCAGAGATATTATTGTTGGCACAGTTTACATTTTGTGGACAGTGTTTTCTGTTGTTCTATTAGATTAACATTTGTTTGGTGGCTGGCCTTGCTGCTGTCAATCTACTTTTCAGTCATGTGCCTGCACACTTACAAGTTGGTGCCCAGCAACTTCGCAACTTTCTACTTTTCTATTCTTTCTTAAAAGGAAGGAAATTATATGCAAAACGTTGTTAATGCATCAGTTAGGGTACTTCTACAGTGACAAAAGTGAGGAAATTCAATTTAGGGTTCCCACTCCAGCACCCCACCCCACCTCACCCCACCATCAGGCATTGGGGTGTCGTTGGAGACATCTCAAACTCATTTACACTTTTGCACATTCTTTGCTCATGCCTACAGGTCGCATAGTTTGTGCGACGGTCTGAAATTCAGGGAACATGTGACTGGGTTCTCCAATGTGCCTTTTGAAGATTTTGTGAAAAAATATTAGAAGTTCAAAAGTTTCCCATCATAGTCAATGGGAAAGTTAACAAAATTTAGTGTCGCAATGCAGTTTTTAGTGTCACAAATGACTCCTGTAGTGTCATAAGTCAGCCATTTTTTTTCAATTACTGATTACAGAAATGCTTGGCATTTAAAATTGGGACCATCTAGGGACAAATTATTTTCTGGTTACCTAGTCTAACCCTGAGGATGCTAGGCATGTCTTTATTTTGGGTTAAACACCCCAGAAATACGTATTTTAAATTTTGGGAAAAGTGTCACAAAGTAGTGCCACACTGCGACACTTCGTGATTTTGGCGAAAGTATGCGCAAATCACAACACTACATAAGCCCAGATCATTGACTTCAGGATACCATTGAATCTTTCCACAAGCCCATTGGCTTGTGGGTGATATGTGTCATACATCTCTGCACCACCCACACTTCTCCCACAAACATTTCATCAGGTCTGACATGTACTTTGCAACACTATGGCCAAAATGACAGGAACTGTTTGCCACACTGCTGCAAAAGAACTAAAGAAGGGCTGAAATTTGGAGGAAGAAAGCCAAATCTCACAGATGTGCCTTTTGGTGGTTTGGTGAAACAATATTTCAGGATGCAATGTTACAATACTCTGAGTTTGACACTTTTCCCATAGACTAACATTGCGGCGTCCGCCTCACCTTTTCGGTGCCCGTTTCTTGGAAGCGGTGAGAGATCTGGACCTTTCATCAGAAAATGCTTTACCCTTAGGGGCTAAGCACTCAGTGCAAACCTAGCCAGGAAAGTCATCGCTCATATGAAATTAAAATGTTTCTCTCGTCGATTGGTTCCTGAAATATAAGCAATTTAGTATTCCAACAGCTCATTTTCTGGTCCCAGGCCCATTATCATGCATACATTCTTTGTAGTCACTGTGTTTCTCTATGCAGCTGTTGCAGAAAACTAGGGTGTGTACTCCAGTTACTGTTACACATAGCATTTCCACTTGCACTTCTGCACCCATTTGCATTAACATTCCCGTGTACACCACATTATGCGTTATCCTTTGCATTTCTGGTTGCGCTTGTGTTTGCGTTACTCTTACCATTTCACCTACAGTACAGTTTCTGTTTGTGTTTCACTTTGCATCACCATGCGATTACTCATCTTTTTGGCCACCTTCTCTTTGAGTTTGCATTTGTCTTTCATTTTGCGTAATCGTTGTTGTTACCGTTATCATTTGTGTTTCAATTGTGTTCCCATGCCTGTTCTCATTATGGTTTGCATTTCCATATGCGTTTGTGTTTCTGTTTCTATTTCTTTGGCTTTATCGTTTGCTGTTACGTTACCATTTGTGTTTACAGTTGCAGTACCGTGACCATCGTACTGTGGTTTGCGTTTCCGTGTGCGATTGCATTTCGTTTCATTTCTATTTCCTTTGGTGTTATTGTTACTGTTACCATTACCATTTGCATTTACAGTTGTGGACCCATGACCATGTGCATTACAGTTTTCATTTCCATACGCAATTGCATTTGCGTCTCCGTTTATGTTACTGTTTGCTTTGTTATCACTGCGCAGGTTTCTGTTACCGTTTGTGTTACCATTACATTTCTGTCACCATGTGCATTACCATTTACGCTTGCATTTCCATTGTGAGTTACTCACATTATTCGAGTAAAATCACATGGTGGGCTCGCTACCACCACCATATTTCATTCACTATTTATACTGTAGTCCTCATTCTCAAAAAGAAGGAAAATTTATGGCAAAAACTCTGTTTAATGCATCAGTTAAGGTTGTTCCACAGCAACAAAAAGTGAGGAAATTTGATGTTGGATTGAAACCCCCTTGGATCCACCCCACCCCAACCCCCAGCCGGCATCGGGTGTCTGTTGGGGTCATCGGTCCTAACTCTCACCCCATTCTCCTATAGTTCACCCCTCAGCTTCTTTACACATGTGATCATAATAATAATAATAATAATAATAATAATTCTAATAAAACTTGTTAAATAAAAAAAATAATAATAATTCTTTATTTATAGTCGCCTTTCCAAACCAAGGCATAACAGTCAGAACAGTTAAAACATATAAAACAGCATCCGTTCAATAAGTTTAAGAGGAATTTAAGACTCTGTTATGGAACAAGGCTTTTGTGGACTGATGTTGTTATCAACTATTGTTTTTATATATATATTTTGATTTTATGATTCATTTGTACAGTGCCTTGGCATTTGAAAGGCACTAAATAAATAAAGTTTTATTATTATTATTATTATTATTATTATTATTATTATTATTATGTACAAACATGTCAGCCAACATCGTCACTATAAGCCTTATTCCAGAGGAGAAGTTTTAAAGCCTGTTTGAATCCTCCCACAGTCACGCACTCCCTGATCTGATGGGGTAGAGAATTCCAGAGGTTGGGGCCATGAACATAAATGCCGGGATCCGCTGATTTTAAAATCACCTCGGAATCTCTAGCAACCCTCGTTGACCGAGTGAAGTGGTTGCTCAGGGTGATAAGGAGCCAGAAGCTCTTTCAGGTAGTCAGGGCCCAGTGGATGTAGGGCTTTATATGTCAGTAACCCGACTTTGAAGGAGATTCACCACTGGACTGGCATCCAGTGCAGTTTCCACAGCACCGGTGAAATATGGGCGGATCTTGAATCCCCATCAACAACTGGGCTGCTGAGTTCTGCACCAGCTGCAAGTGACAGATATCAACCCCAGTAGCCCAAAGTAAAAGCGAGTTGCAATAATCTAAGTGTGAGGTCACAAGGCATAGATCAATATAGGCAGATCTATGGGCGGAACAAGGTGATTGATCCTGGAGTTGTTTCTTAGATGGCAGAAAGATGACTTTACAATGGCCAACACCTGTACTCAAGTGTCAGTCCGTCCAACAACACCCCAGAGGGACTCACACCTGTTCAGAGGCCTGGAGCTCAGCCTCCCAGGAACAATCCTAGGGAGAAGCCTGCCCCAGCCACTCTATCCGGCAGCTTGGATCCAAAACCATCACCTCCGTCTTCCCAGGGTTCAACTTCAACCAACTGGACTTCATCCAATCTTGGATTTCATCGAGGCAGTTATTAAATACAGACTGCTCCTTCCTGGTCGGGAGCAAAAGACAGGTAGAGCTGGTATCATCAGCGTAAAAATGAAATCTCAGTCCATACCATCTTACAATGTCTCTGAGGGAAGCATATACACCACAAACAACATGGGAACAACACTGAGCCCTGAGGAACCCCACATGACAGCAGGATCAGATCAGAGGAAAAAACCGACACAACCCTCTGAGTTCTTCCAGTGAGGTACGATGTAAACCATCTGTAGACCAAACCAGAAATCCACAGATAGATCTCAGGCACTCAAGCAGCACCCCTTGGTCAATGGTGTCAAAAGCTGATGACAGATCTAAAAGTACCAAAATGGACCATTTTCTCTGCTCTCTCACCATCAGGGGATCATTGAGCACCGAAACTGTGCAGTATCAGTACTATGCCTCTTCCAGAAACCAGATTGGATAGGTTTGTAGATGCTATGGATGGTCAAATGGTTCTCCAGTTGTGCAACCACTACTTTCTAAATCACCTTCCCCAAAAGGAAGGTTCGAGATAGAGTCTGTAGTTAGCAAGGAATCTGGGTCCAAAGAAGCTTTCTTCAACAACGGTGTCACCACTGCCTCTTTCAAGGAACAGGGATAAACACCGGATTCACGGGTGCACCAGATTATCTGTGCCAGAACTGGGCCAATAAGATCACAACACACAATCAGGGATGTCGGGCCCAGGTCTAAACTACAAGCATGTAGGGTGCATCACCTGGACAATCCGAGATAACATCCATGACTTCTGGACAGTCAAAGGTACTCCAGGAGAATGGAGGAACTGTGACCAAACCTGATCCTGCAACTCGTATAGAATGTGTTACAAGGATTTCCAACCTGATGTCAGCCACTTTATCAGCAAAAAACGAGCAAGCTCATCACACTGCAACTGTGAAAAAGCTCTTGAGCTGCATACAAGTTGGGTTGCACAACCTGTCCACAGTTCTGAAGAGCTGAGCTGGTCGATTTTGAGTGGCAGAAATTTCCTGGACAGGAACTTTGCCTTCTTATAGCAAGTTTCTGACTGGTAGAACTGGTAATGTTCTAGCAGTTTAAGGTGGTTGGCATCCAGGCCTGATTTCCACCAACAACATTCTAACCTGTGACCTAGTCACCGCAACTCCTCCAGACTCCATCAAACCAAGGAGCCCAAGGGTGGAGGTGAGAGGGTTCACATGCACTGGTGCAATGGTATCCAAAGCCGAGGTGATGGCAGTATTATATGCCAAGACCAAGGCTTCAGGATCCTTGCAATCCATGGGAAGTTCTGATAGGTCAAGTGCTGCTGCTAGGCCATCAGATGTGACATTCTGTAAAGGTCGGAACTTGACCATCTCCACAGGGGTCGGCCTACCAGGGAGGTGTCAAAATTAAACCTCACCATGTAGTGATCTGACCAACCGACTGGTTCCCACCTCACCTCCGAGGCCTTGATCCCCAGGAGAAAACCAGGTCAATGGAATGGCCACCTTTATGAGTAGCAGTGGTAACCACCTGTGTCAGGCCCAGTGAATTCATCAACTGGAGGAAGTGTTGTCCAAATTGAGAGTTCTCATCGATCCAGGCATTGAAGTCACCCAGGACCATCAACCTGGGCAACTCAAATGCCATATCGATGAAGTCCACCACTTTCTTAAGGAATTGCTTCCCATCTCTGGGTGGACGATAGATTAGAGCTATTCTATAGCCTGCACCTGCTACTATGGTACATTCAAATGAGCTGTTCACCTCAACTGGAACACTGGTGAGCTCCAATTTGGGCTTAAACAGACCGCAACCCCCGCGATCCGATCTCAGACGGTGTATCACCGCATACCCAGCTGGAATTGTGGCCTTAAATATGGGACCTGCATTATCATCCAGCCAGGTTTTGGTGATGCATGCCAGATCTGCCGACCTAAGAAGATCCCCAATCACTGTGGTCTTGTTCTTGACAGATCTGGCATTGCACAACACCACCCAAGTTGGACTGAACTCCTGGGATGCCCTGATCACTAGCCCATCCTTAACGATGGTGCCCTTGGGTATGGAAACCAGGCATGGAGGCCCACGCTTTAGACTCCATTTCACCCCAGGGCATCTCCTGAACTTAACAACCCTGATAAGAGCACCCTGCTCTTCCAGCCTCCGCTGTTCACCTTCAGCCCACCCTCACGGGCAATACCTAAAACCCTGACAACGCTGGTAGATAGAAAAGCCAACAGAGGGGGTGGAAAGGGTGGAGGGCATGAGGCAGAGGCTGAATAGCACACGACCCGAGGAACCCAAACTGGCAATTATCCTAGGACCCCACATAGCCAAACAACACCAGTCTAACTGGTTAGTTATAACAATTAAACAAAATACTGTATATAAAACCCCAAATCACAGCCAAACCTTTTCTCACCCCCAACTAAATAATTATACCAACTCTAAATAAAACAAATAACTAACTAAACAATTTAAACAGTATAATCTAACCTCCCTAGTACACATTAAATTAAATTGGCCCACCAGTCCTCTCACTACCTGGGCCACCTAATAAAACAAAATGATAGCACCTGAGACTTACTCCCGGTGCTGTAACACTCAGACCAAAATAATAAATAATCAAATAAACTGAAACATAAACAAATAAACTTAAAACTTTTATGGAAGTTATTCAAAGACACCTTCAGAAAAGTCTCTCACAAATCTCTGTAACAGGGTAATTCACAGATGTCGACTGAGCCCTCTCACTGCTAATAACTTCCCAAATGTATAAGATAAAAATAAATATGGTTGGGGAAGGATCAAACTGGCTGTAATCCAAACAACCCACAGTCTGAAACAGTCAGAGATAAGGATTCGCTTTTGCCAGGGCCAATGTCATTCAAAATTCGAAGTTTACATAAATCCTCAATCTTCCAGCTTACAAATGTTAAAACACACAGTGGACCACAGGGGATTCTTCAATGTCATGGGGAATTACTCCATCAAAAAGGTCAGTGGCCAACCACTACGGCTCTGGGACAAGTCCACCCCCGATAGACTACCCCAGAAGCCTAGGAGGAGGAATAACAGGCCAGGTCCTCTAACCAACCCCACTCCCCACCTCTGCTTAGGATCTTAACCCCTGAAGCCCCTCAGATCCCAAGTCAGCCTCCAAGACAGACTCGAATTACCCTTACTCGGTCAGAAACAAAGAGACTCAGAAAGAAGTTTCAAGGCTAAATAACCATTTACTATTTAAGAGAAAATAATACCACTGGAAGCTGTTAACAAGCCCGATACAGTCAAATCCACCAGGATCTCAAATCAGTTCCTCCGTTGCCAAGCAATCCAGAAACAAGTGGTAATTCCCAAAAAGGATCTGAGAATGATCGAAACAAGCAAAGCACACTTGGTGGCGCCCGAGGCAACGGATACACAATCTTCAGTTCTCCACACTTCAATCTGGGAAAGGGCATCAGAGCTCAGCTTCTTCACTTCAGCGCATTTCAGGCCAAAATTGCCATTCACCCCAGGCCCTCAGATACGAACCACAAATCAGCAACCAGGCACAGCAAGTGGACAAAGTATAAGAACAAGATAAAATAAAACAACACAGCAGCAAACAAACAAAAAAAAAGCGATGCTGGAAAAACAGGCAGCAGTCAGCTGAAACAAAAACAGATGGAGCGGACAAAGCGACTAGCCCAGCATGGCTTTTTTATTAACTATGTGATGGGTGAGAGTTAGGGCCAATGACCCCAATGCTTACCCTGATGCTGGAAGGGGTGTGGTGGGTGGGTCCGGGGGTTTCAACCCCAACATCGAATTTCCTTGCTTTTGTCACTGTGGAACAACCCTGACTGATACATTAAATGGAGTTTTTGCCATGAATATATATATATATATATATTTTTTTTATAGTGGCATGGTAGTGCAACTATAGTTAGCGTTAGTACCCCATTTACGGTTAAATCTGGAATTGGCAGCTTAATAACTTTGCAACTGTATGATGGATTTGCCAGAAATTTGAATGATCAGTCTGGTACCATAGAGCTCTGGGACTGCAATGTTTCGTTATGGTCAGATGTATGAATGCGGAGCTACAGAGCACCACAAAACACATAAATTATGGGTTTTGTGCATTTCTTTTGCTTACCTACAGGTCACACAGTTTACGTGATTGGTCCAAAACCTTCAGGAAACATGCAGCCAGGGTCCCCAATGTGCTTTTCAAAGATTTCATGAAAAAATATTATATGGTTCAAAAGTTATTAAAACAAGCTGTTCCCTATTATAGTCTATGGGAAAAGTTAAAATATTAGAAAGTGTCACAAATGCAGTTTACTGTCACAATGACACTTTTTTTTGTAATAATTTTTATTAATGTTTCAGAACATAAAGAAAACAAAACATAAAATCACATTACAAAATTCAGTGATCAATTGTGAAAATACAGCCACCCCGCCTCCCACATGCTGGGGTGATATACGATCTAGTTGTCCTATGAAGACAACAGAGAATAACTTAACAGTAACCTATATAAACATAACATTACAGCTCATAGATTGAAGAATGCTGTACTTCAGCTGGGTTACATACTCTATTTATGTAGAAACATACAATAGAATTGAACAGGGCACACAAATGACACTTTTACTTTCATGATTCAGTCATTTTTAGTTGGTGGTCAGAGAAATGCTTTGCATTTAAATCTGATGCTTAGAACACAATTTTGTTGTGTTCACCTAGCTGAGCCCTGAGGATGCTAACCATGTCTTTTTGGAGGGAAACACCCCAGAAATATGTTTTTTCATTTTGTAAAAGTAGTGTCTCAAAGTACTTTTAAATATACGCTCACTTTCATGATATTATTTGCAAAGTGTCATGATTTTCGAAAATACTTTGCAACACTATGCCCAAAATAATAGGGAATATTTGCCACCCTGCTACAAAGAATGGTTTGGTCTTTTGGGCTGCAATTTGAGGTAAGAAAGCCAAGATCCACAGAAGTGCCTTTTGGTGGTTTGGTGATAAAATATTACTGGGCTGCAAAGTTACGACACTCCAAAATTGATTTTCCCCATAGAATAACATTCACGGTATTTGCTGTGCCTTTTGGGCTCATATCTTGAAAATGGTTCAAGCTATGGACTTTTCATCAGAAAAATGCTTATTCCCCGCTAGGAGGTTAAGTGCAAAACTAGCCTAGAAAGTCATAAATAATATGGACGTTTTCATTTTTTCTAAATTAATCGGTTCCTGAGATACCAGCAATTTAGTATTCCAAGTGATAATTTTCTGATATGAAGGCCATTATTATGTCCACATTCTTCTATTCATCAGGCTTGAATGCACCTTTTTGGGACAAAAAGCATGTGCATTTGCTTTTATCTTTAGTATTATGCTTATTGCTTCCATTTCAGCTTTTATTACCATTTGCTATCATAACATTTGAGTCAATGAGTGTGTTACCATTTGTGTTTGTGTTACCGCTTGCATTACTGTTTCCTTTTGCATCACCCTGTTCTTACCATTTGCATTTATGTCACTGCTACCATTTGCGCTTATGACTGTAAGCATTTATGCTTGTGTTATCATTTGCATTTGTGTTTCCATTACTGTTACCATTAGAATTTGCATTTGTGCTTGCATTTATGTTACCATTTGCATTATCATTTACTAGCAGTATTAATAATATGTTTTATTAGATCTAGTCTACTGACAAGATGTTTGAATAATGCACAGCTCAGGTGCAGCTGTTTTCTGATGTGGTGAACTTGCAAAGGCAGTGGTTTCAGGTGGTCCTAAACTGGCATTTTACAAAATTTGGAGGAATACAAGATAAACATAAATACATAAGATTGCTGAAATGTGCGTTTTGGTATTTCTCATGCTATGTGGTGATGTGCATCAAAACCTTGAGCCAACAACACCCAAACAGCTCCTTTGAAATAATCATTGGAACCAGTTAAACTTGGTGGATAAGGGTACACCTAGCTTAGGAAGGACAGTCTAATCTTACCCTTATCCAATTTAATGCTAGAAGCATGTTACCGAAAATAGATCTAATTAGTATCTAGATTATAGATCATAACCCTGATATAGTTATCACAGAAACCTGGATTGATAAGATAAAGGAGGACTCCTTAGTAAATATAACTGGTTACAATTTATGGCAGCAGGATAGAAACAAGAGAGGCAGGGCATATTGATTTGTAGGAAATCTGACCTAATATTAACATCAATTGATAAAGACAGAGACCTAAATGGTTTGGAGGTCCTAGCCCTAGAGTTAAGTATACCTAATTAAAAGAAAATGGCAATTGTGGGTGTATATTACCCCAAAATCAGTCCATCTGTTTTAATTACCTTCAGGATTTTCTTTATGGATTTAATAATTACATAAAATCCTTATAGCAGGTGTTTTTAATATTAATTGGCAATCTGTTAATGATCTTCATTCATTGGTTGATCTTCAAATAAACTTGGGACTTCCCAATTGATCCTTGATTCTACCAGAATAATTATGGCAACCCCTGATTCATCTACAATTTTAGATTTATTTTTTCAATTCAACAGAGAACGATTATCTAGTTGCATTTTGCCAGATTCCATATCTAACCATCAGTTCACCTTTTGTACTAGAAGTAGACCCAATTTATAACTTGGCCTAGCTTTAAAAATGTTGACAATATAGACTTTATGTTGGATACAGGTAGTATAAATTGAATCAACTATTATTGGTACCCATGATAAATGAACCATGGATTTTTTCAGCACAAATTTCTGTTAGTGTGCAATAAGCATGCTCTCATCAAATCTAGGTTATTGAAACACAATAATGCCTCTTGGTTTTCTAATATTTTGAGAAACAAATACTTGCTAGAGATAAAGCTTGGGCCAAGGCAAAAAATCAGGTAAAAATTATATTGGGAAAACTATGAAAATGTTGCAATTTTTATGTAAAAGAAGTGAGGACCATAAAACAAAATACTGTAAAACATTTTGGATACTAAATGTTCTCAACAGTCAAAAGATGTTTGCCGGACAATCAATTTTCTTTTGAAAGTCAAGGGAACTGAAGTCCCAAATGTATTCACAATTGATGGTCAGACAATTCCTATGTCCCAACTGGTTGTAGGTAGATTTAACACATTCTTCAGTAAATCGGGTTAAAGTAAACAGGGATAGACACAGTACAGTCGGGTTCAGATGTAGGCTCAATGCACAACTTTTCCTTTTCAGAGATTTCAGTTGACAAGGTCTTGGTGGAATTGTTAAAACTAAACACTGCTAAAGCCATCGGCCTGGACGGCACCTCCTCTAACTTACTGAAGTTTGTTCTCCGTTGTTGACTACCCCTTAGCATATTTATTAAATGTTTCCCTTAAGACAGGAGAATTCCTAATGCCTGGAAACAATCAAAAGTTGTGCCTATCTTTATGGGGCAATAAATCTGAGCTTGCAACTATCACCCTATTTCCATCTTCCTCAGGTTTCAAAGATTTTGAAAGGATTGTGGCTGCTCAGATTGTTGGACACCTGGAATCTCAAAGCCTTTTGAATGGTGCAGTCAGGTTTTAGGAAATCATATAGTACCATATCATCCCTGGTTAAGGTTACTGGGGATATCTAGGCTTCTCTCAATGGGAGGACATTGGTAGGTGATTTTAGTTGATTTATCTAAGGTTTTGATTCATTGAATCACGGTGTACTTCTATCCAGAGTGTTCTCTCTGGGGATAGTGGGGCATAGCTCGTGATGGCTCACCTCCTATTTAGTTGACAGAACTCAAATGGTCTCCTTGTGAGGCTGGATATCAGGTGTTGTTCCTGTTGATCAGTGGTCCCCAGGGTTCCATCCTGGGTCCATTGTTGTTTAATATTTATGTTAATGAGTTAAATTTCAACTTGTTTTCATTTATATGCTGCTGATACCTTTATATATACCTCAGCTCTTACAGTAAACAAAATTCAAGTTAAGTTACAGAAGGCCTTTAATGAGTTGCATATTTTTTATGGATAGTAGTTTAGTTTTAAATCCCCCAAACACAGTTGTTGTTATTTCATTGATCCTTGACTGTTCAGGAAATCTTGACATTGAAGGTAGATACCCTGGAAGCATCCTCGATCAGGCAGGTCCAGTCTTATAAATATTTAGGCTTATGGCTTGATGAGTTCCTAAATTGGGGTTCACATAAATAGTGTAATTAAAATGTAGGGAAAGAACCCAGAGTTCTGTATAGGGTTAGATCCTGTAGCCATCAGGTAAGAGGGAGGGTTGTCAACTCAGTGATAATCCCCATGTTGAACTATGGGGACTTTATCTATGCTAGCGGTAGAAAAAGTGATATGGAGAGCTTGGAGGTGTGCCATGGTAGATTAGCTGGATTTATTTTGAATGCCCCACCCCCGGTCTCTTATACAATCACTTGGAATGGTTAAGACTTTCAGAATACAGACAGGAACATTTACTTGCATTTATACATAAGTGCTGGTTGGGTGCCTTACCCACATACATATTTGCAGGGTGATAAAACAGAATAAATTGAATTCATTAAGAACAGCAAAGGCCCCAGATTTTGAAATTCCAAAATGTAAACTAGAGATTGGTCAGTAAACTATCTTATACAGGGGCCATCTTGAGTGGAATAAAATACCAGCAAATATTAAGATTAATAAGGGTAGAATTGCTTGGACAGGGATTAAGTCCTTGTTTAGAAGTTGGTTATTAGTTCCAGACAATGTTGCCTGATTGAAATCGAGGATATTTTATGCCACTTCCTGCCTGTAATTTTGAATGAATGATTATTGTATATTGAATGTGTATATCTAGTTATTCATTGTTCACTGTTTATTGTTTTATATTGTTGTATTGTATGATTGTCTGATAATTTCTAGGACCTCATTTTAAATGAGCAATAGCTCAGTCGAGACTATCCTAATTCATATTACCTGTATGAATAAAATATTTTACTTACTTACTTATATGAAAAGCACATAAAGGAGCTTAATATGTGTACCCTTGAGGAAAGAAGGTGGGGGGCATGATGAAAGCTTTCAAGTACCTCAAGGAAATCAACAAAGTCCAAGGGGAGAATCTTTCAGAAAAGAGTGTGCAAGAATAAGATGGCACAATTTGAAGAGAGAGGGGGATGGCATGGGGTAATGTGAGGAAGGAAGCATTTTGTCTCTGAGAGGGGGTGGACGCATTGAACTGCCTTCCTGAGGAGGCTGTGGGGCCAAAACAGTTTTGGAATTCAAGAATGCATGGGACAGACATAAGGCAACAACCTCAGACAGAGGAGTTAGACAGGGAACTAGCAGGATAGATCAGAAGGGTCTGTGGAAAGGGTAGCAGGGTGATTGTTGAGGACTTCAACCTGCCAGGAGTGGATTGGAGTTCCCTCCCACCATGAATAGAAGGGAACAGATACCTCTGATGCGTTATAGGATAGCTTCCTGATCCAAATGGTCAGCGAACCAATCAGGTTAGGCAACAACCCAGACCTCGTGGTGGCAAATGGGAGTTTGTGAGGGAGCTGGAGATGGAAGAACCACTGTCAGGGAGTGACTACCACCAGTGTGGTTCACACTGAAAATGGGTAAGGAGGAGTAGAAACAGGTACAAGAATGTAGGACTTCAGGAAGGACAACTCGGGAGGATGGGAGAGGTAGTTAAGGGTATCTAGCCAGAATCCAAACTAGTATGGACACTAACTAGAAGTGGGAGGTTATAAAACTGGGGATTGAGGAGGCAACCAAACCTGCATCAGGGTCCAGAGTAAGAGAGCTAGCCAAGAAACCCAACTGGTTGAGCAAGGGCCATGGAGAAAGTAAGAAATAAAAGAGCCGCCTTTAGGAGGTTCAAAAAACAGGGAAAGGGGAGGACAGAGGATTACCTGAAAGAATTGAAGGAGGTGACAAATGCAGTAAGGGCAGTCAAGGCTTCTAAGGAGCTCAGGCTGACACAAGGCATTGAGAAGGAATTCTTCAGGTACATCACAGAGGAAAGGAGTTGTAAGGACCAAATAGTGAGAATTAAGAGGATTGGGGTGGGTTGAAACAGAAGGAGAGCAGGCAGAAGCACTTAATGAATACTTCTGCTCACTGTTTACTAAGAAGAATGGAGGGTGTTACTATGGGGGGTGGGAGGTCAGGCTTGGGGGAGGAGGTGACAGATGAGGAAATCACAGAGTTCAGGGTGCTGGAGGGCACTGAGGGTGAACAAGGCAACAGGGCCAGATGGCATTTACCCAAGGGTACTGACAGAGCTGGCAGAAATCCTGGTGGGGCCTTGGCAGACCTGTTCAATGCCTCCCTGATCTCAGGAAGTGTACCTCAGAACTGGAGGATGGCTCATGGAACCCCTACATAGGAGAGGTCCCAAAGATGAACTGGGAAACTATCAGGCCGTAAGCCTCACATCCATTGTCAGAAAACTGATGGAGACAATCCTAAAGGAGAGGCTAGTGTCCCTTCTGGAGACCAATGGGCTGCAGGACATCAGACAGCATTAGTTTGTCACAGGCAGATCCTGTCAGACCAACTTAGTAGATTACTATGACTGGATAACTAGACAGTTGGACAAGGGCCATGCAGTGGATGTTCTATTTCTGGATGGGAGGCTGGGTAATCAGCTGGCAGGTACAGGTGTAAGGGTGAAAATGATGGGATGGGTAGCAGGTGTGGGGTGTAGGATCATTCTCATCTACCATCCACCCAGGGGTGAGAAATTGTCCCTACAGGAGGTTGTGGACTTCGTATGTCGACTTGGTGTTGGAGTCTCCTAGGTTGATGGTGCTGGGTGACTTCAACACCTGAGTCGACAACAAACTCTTGTAATTTGGTTAGACTTCCTCCAACTTATGATTTTGTTAAGGCTTCACACAGGTAGTTGCCTATACAACCCATAACCAGGGTCACTTACTCAACCTGGTTTTCTCCTGGGGATGGAGACCTCTGACTTGGTGGTGGAACCAGTCGGATGGTCCAATCATCACACTATAAGGTTCAATTTCCAGGCTCCCTCCTACAGGTCTGCCCCTGTGGAGGTGGTCAGATACCGCCTTGAGGGATGTGGCTTTGATGGCCTTTTGGCTGTATTAGACCCATCGGGATTGCTTGGGAAAGCGACGGTCCAGAGAACCTGGTCCAGGCCTATAATTAGCTGTGGCAGGAGCGCTTGGACTCTATCGCCCTATCCACATTTGTCCTCTCACTCTTCGCCCATGGTCCCCTTGGTTTGATGGGACCTTGAGGAGTTGAGATGAGTTGATGAAGGTTAGGTGCTAGAAGCGGAGATCTGCCCTTGATGCCAACCACCTTAGATTAATGGAACATTATCAGGACTATCAATCCAGGGAAATTGCTGCAGCTCAGAATCACTGGATCAGTTATTTTGAACTGTGGGCAGGTTGTAGCAATTCAACCTGTCTGCAAGTTTGAAGTACATTTTCACAAGGTAAGTGTGATAAGTTCCCCATTCTTTGTTGATAAGGTGGCTACATCAGCCAAGATTCGGTCAGCTTACTTTATGGGGTTGTCAGTGGTCTGTGCTTTATTACTACTCCTAGTTTTCTTGGGCATACTTTGACTGGCTGGAGATCATGGATATTGTACAGGTTGTCAAGAGTATGCGCCAACTTGCTACAGCTTGACCCGGCCTAACATGCCTCATAATAGGTGTGGATACCATTGGCCCTGTCCTTGTTGGAGATTGTTTGGTGTTCTTTAGAGTCAGGTGAGTTTCCAAACTCCTGAAGGAGACAGTGGTGACACCACCCTTAAGAAATCTTCTCTTGACCCAAACTGTCCTGCTAATTACAGACTAATCTCTAACCTTCCCTTTGTAGGGAAGGTGATTGAGAACGTAGTCACGCTGCAGCCGGAGAACCACCTACCATCCATGACATCTAAGATCCCCTTCAGTCCGGTTTTCATAAGAGGCATAGTACTGAGACTGCTCTGGTTCTGGAGCTCAATGATGTCCTGATAACAAGAGATCAGAAACGTCTCTCCTTCTTGAGGCTTCTTGATCTCTCTTCAGCCTTCGACACCGTGGGCCATGGGGAATTGCTGGAGTGCTTGAGGGGTATCTGTGCCCTGTCAGGGATGGTCCTCAGATGGTTTTAATCTTTCCTCACTGGCTGGTCCCAGAGAGTGGTGTCTGGGATGGATTCCTTGGACTCATTCTCTCTGCCATGGGGTCTCACAGAGCTCCACGATGTCCCCAATGTTGTTTAAGTGTATATAAACTGATTACAGGGAAGGCAGCAGAGGGTGGTGGTGGGAGGGAGCTCTCATCTCTAAGGGTAGTGACAAGCAGAGTATCACAGGGTTCAGTGCTGGGACCATTGTTTTGAGTTGTTCATATCAGACATCTCAATGAGCATCAAGAGCAAGATCAATTTGTTTGCAGATGACACCAAAATGGGAGCAGTTGTGGATGACCTAAGAGGATGGCATTGGCTGCAGTATGATCTGTCAAAATTGAAGACCTGGTCAGACACCTGGCAGTTGGGGTTCAATGCCAGAAAGTGCAAGGTGCTACATTTCAGAACAAAAAACCCAAGAAGGAGGCTCGAGGAGCTACCAGCTGGGGGAGGGTCAGCTAGCCATGACAGAGGAGTAGGAGAAGGATCGGGGTGATTATAAGGAGTTCATTGAACAACTCAACACAATGCAGGAAGGCACCTGCAAAGGCCAACAAAATGCTGGGTTGTATTGCCAGGGGTATATCTTCAATTAGAGGGGAGGTGATCCTACCTGCTGTTAAAGTCACTGGTTAGGCCACACCTGAGTACTGCATGCAACACTGGTGCCCATACTCGAAGAGGGACATTGTTGCTGGATGGGGTGCAGTGCAGATCAACAAAGATGATCCATGGACTACAAGACATACCCTACATGAAAAGACTGAGGAGTTAAACATGTACTCACTGGAGAGAGGAGAGACAGGAGGATGTGATTGAAACCTTCAAATACATGAAGGGATAAACAAGACAGGCACAGAGGGACTATTCAAGTTAAGGGGGTAGGGATACTGAGGTCACAATCTCGGATTGGAAGGGAAGGTTCAGGAGGAAATGAGAAGACACTTTTTCATGGAAAGAGTGGTGTCTGGTTGGAACTGGTTGCCTGTGGAAGTGGTATCCTGTAGAACAGTGGACTGCTTCAAAAGGTGATTGGATAGGTTAAGAGAGGGTCATGGGAGGGAGGGGCAGCTTGTATAAGGGTTGCTAGTTGTACAATCAAGCAGACTCGATAGACCATAAGGCCTTTGTCTGCTGGTGGATGTGAATGTTTGTATGTTTTTATAGTGGGGGTAGGAGGATGTAGGCTGTTGGTTAACTAGACTCTGCAGCTTTTCGAATAGGTAGGAAATGAGCAGAATGGGTAGGCTATGCAGTCTTTATATGCCATCAAAGTCTGTGTTTCTATGTTGTGCCTTCTCTTCAGGTGCCCTTGTATTACTTGTGTTAAGTTGATCTGACACCATGACTGCAATCATGCCATGATAGAAGAAAACAATGCAATATGATCTTTACGGAAAACAAGAGAACCACTGCTGCATGACAATAAAATATGCAAAACATCATGAACATCCAGATATGGTAGTTTTGTTAGGAATGTAACTGATTTGTGTTAAAATTGAAATGACAACATCACATCTGAGTCATATCTGTTTATTGCAGCTTTATACAAATACAGTGCCATATCCAAATACAATCACTTATATACAGAATTGCTAGTCAGTCGTTGAAATTGCTGATTCTTCCTTACTATGCAATATTATATCTGAACAGCTATAATCATTGCTAGGACGTGTTAAGATGAACAAAGTCAGTGATTTGATACCTTTTATTGGACCAACACGAGAGTTCCCAAGCTTTAAGTTTCTGAAATAAATAGAGCTCTTCCTCAGAAAACGGCAAGCTATAAAAATAATCCAGTTTCAGTACATGGTATAGATATGGTAAACAAACAAAAGAAACTTGATGCGACAATTCTGTTTGCTACAAAAGAAGGATAATTGGATATTATTCAAACAAAAAATAGTCTTTGAAATCCTATTTGAATATAAATCATATCCTCCCTATAGATGTAATGTGACAGTAAAAGACCTACACAGTGGATCCCCCAATCCCCAGGACCAGGGGATCAGGGGACATGGTGACCCACATATGGTATACCATGTCCCAGCAGCCAGGGAATAAAGTTACAGTTTGTGGAGTAAGTGCCCCACAGCCTACCACAACCCCTGAGCCACCCATGGCATTCATTGGGGGGGCTGTGGTCCATGACTATGGGGCTTCATGACTTGTATCAGCAGGTTAGGGTGGGTGCACAGATGTTAAAGTAGCCCTCCCCATCCCAAGGACCAAGTAGAGAACAAATGGCATTATGCTTTCCATTTTCCACTGGCCCTCTGTGGGCATGCCCAATCCCCAGTGCTAGAATAAACCAGCTACATAGTTGTGCATGGTCCCCTGTCCATGGTCCTGGGTAAGAGTACAGAGTGTCTGAGTGCCAGTAGTGCATCACTGGGTGTCCACTGGACACCTTGGGCAGGATTTTCAAACCTGCCGAGATGCCTCAAGCCCTCTGATGAATCTGAGCTTTGAGGCAGTCTCCGTCAGCAATCAGGATTTTCTATTTCTTGTGCTGACCCCAGGTCCTTAGACCACATATTTGTGCTCTAGCTTGTGCCACATCCCAGAGCCAAATACATGGGGCTTGTGCCGGACATTTGGCACAAGCCGCTGTAAATCAGGGAAATTGTCGCAAATGCACCTGGTATTGGAAAATCCAGTGCAGTTGCGGCAAAGGGGTTTGATGCATTGTCGATTTTCAGAGTCCCCAGTGCAGGGCTTGTCAGACGCCTGCACTGTCATTTGAAAATCCTGCCTCTGAGTTGTGTGTATCCTGGCAGCACATGCAGTGTATCAGGTACTTAGGGTTGGGATTCTGCTAAGGCATAGGGCCCACAGTGTTCTGTGGAAAGTTTTCTAAAAAGCAATAATAACAAAACTACTTTTTGGCAATTTAGAAAAATTGATATTTTTGCAAAATAATTCCACCTTTTTACAGTTCGATAAAATGAATCTTTAGGACTTTACAGTTTAAAAAATAATTTGTAACTGGCCTATGCATAATCTTGAGTTATTCCTCCGAAAAAAAAAAAAATTTTTTCTTGATGAAGTGAGACATTCTACCATTCTTGATGCATTTGACATATTTGGAAGCTGGCATTTAATTTTCTTTCTTAACATCTTGCTTCATAAATTTCAAAATTTGATAACATTTTCTTCAATCCAAAACATTTTTTTCCACTTTAATGGAATATCAGGGTATAGTGATGTGGCTAATCATTTCTTTCTCTGTCCAGAAGTTTTTTTGAGTGCAGCAAGAAACTCTGAAAGAAAAAAAGAAAATTGTTAGTGTATGTTAAACTGGTTATTTAAAAGATGTTAATAAAAAATGTTTCAGTAAAGCATTATGGCAACACCATTCTGCTCACTCTGAATATTAATCTACCACTGGAAGATCTCAACATAGAATCATAGAAACATAGACTTTGATGGCAGATAAGGACTGCTTGGCCCACCAAGTCTGCTATTTCCCTACCTATTGGATAAACTGCAGATGCTGATTAACCAACAGTCGACTTCTTCCTACCCCCCAGAATTGCCTATGTCTTTCCCATGCATTCTTGAATTCCCTCATTGTTTTTGACTGTACAACCCCTCAGAAAGGCTGTTCTGTGAGTTCACCACCCACTCCTTAACAAATACTTCCTCACATTGCCCCTGAGCCACCCGTTAATCTTCAAATTGTGCCCCTTGTTCTTGCATCTCATTTTCTCCAAAGATGCTACCTTCTTGGAGTTTGTTGATTCCTTTGAGGTACTTGAAAGTTTCTATCATGTGTCCCATCTCCTCCTTTCCTCAAGGGTATACATATTAGTTCCTTTAGTCTCTCTTTAGTGAGGCTTCTGGTGCAGACCCTGCACCATTTTAGTTGTTTCATGAACTGCCTCAACTATTCAGGACGCTCACATTTCCCTTGTGCTTTCCTAAATGTGTAATAATTAAAAATGTATTTCCAAACCATTAAACAAAGCTAAGCTAGATGCTGCACCCTCAAAAGTCCCGGACCATCCGACAAGTCCGGTTATCTTAATTAGGACTGATCCTGTCCTGCCATCTTATGACAAGCTTGCCATTGCCATTGTGTTGTATAGGATGGGAGTTAATGGAATACCATCCCTTTAATGTCAGATCGGGCAGAGAATTAAGGACTTTAGCAGTCCCACATAACACGCTTAGAAAATAAAGTAGATCTGTGTCTCATGGGAGTTTGTAGTTGCTTATTGAGTGGTCCAGGGATAAGTTGGTAAATTTTGTACATTTGAGGAGAGCAGTGTTAGTGCAGCATGCTGGGTCTACTAAGTAATCAAGACACACGCATTGTGTAGAATAGGGTTAGGGATTTGGGTGGGCTTGTTTGGGGTTTTGATGCAGATGGCGGTTTTACCTTGGTCCAGTCCAGGGACTGCACATCTCCATTCAGCCTGATGACCTATAAGTCATTTCAAATATGAATCTTTTATTGTGGATTCAAACTGTGGACCATACCTACAAATTTGTTTAATGTCTCAATCGAGGCAAATGCTCTGAAAACTTGCATCCGCTTTCAGATTCCTGAATGGGAGATTGCACATTTTAAATCAAAATCATCAAAAATTAACCTTATTGACTAAAGACCCTGCTCCTTAGCTTCCCAAATCTGGCAGCCCTTCATCTCATCTCTATAGTTGACATACAGTGTGATTATCATGGGACACAAGACCCAAAATTGATATTATTATGCAAGTCGATAATTGTTGAAGTGCACATTTTTGATGCCCTTTGCTGGCCTTTCCTTATCTTATCCATCTTACTGGTAACACAGATTTAGGCAAAGGCATAAACTGCTTTTTGTTTACTTTCCTGCCATGGAGGCAAGGAGATGTGCTATTGCCTGAGTGGGCCTTGTATTTATTTGTTCATTTTATTTGAAATTTATTTTATTAGAAATTTATTTTATCAGACAGGCAAACTGAGATAACCACTGCCATTCACGAGTTGGCAACTGTGGAAAAGTGTAAGTGTGTGTATGTGTGCGTGCGTGCGTGTGTGTGTGTGTATGTGTGTATGTGTATGGGGTGGAGTTTAGACAGTAAAGCAGCATAAAAGATGAGGTTGGGACATTCAAATAGTAGACTTACTAGCATTTTTCTTGAACAAGCATACTTTACATTTTCTACAACATATTTGAGGCTGAGGTTAAATCGTTATTAGTACTGGGGGAAGCATAATCAAATCCTTGAGATGGGCTATGCTAAGCTACAGGGCCATTCACAATATGGCATACTACACAATTGATGGCATATTCAAATATCGCTAAATAATGCCTGCATGCACATGGCATGTTTGAATATGCCACCTTGATGTGCAATGCTAAATGGCATTAGTAGCCACACAAACATTGCTCCACATCCCTCACTGGTCAGCACATGTACTCCACTGCCATGGCCATCTGTAGGCAGACATGCACAAGACTACATTTATAGCAGTGTAAATATTATAGTTCGGGTATGTTATGCTGTTACATTTGAGCACAGCTATGCAAAGGACCACCATCTACAGTGCAGGCACTAACACATCATTACCATCCCATTAGCAAAGGATTATCCAAGCTTTGCTCCTCACGGTTCCAGTATCTTTACACACTGTACAACTAGAAACATAGAACATAGAAACATGAATTTGACGGCAGATAAGGACCACTTGACCCACCCAGTTTGTCCATTTCCCTACATAATAGATAAGCTGCAGATCCTAGTTAACCAACAGCCTACTTCTTCCTACCCCAACCCCTAGAATTGCCTTATATCTGTCCCATGCATTCTTGAAATACCCACTGTTTTGACACACAACCTCCTCAGGAAGGCCATTCCATGCATCCACAACCCTCTCTGTAAAAAATACTTCCTCACATTGCCTCTCAGCCATCCCCTTCTATCTTCAAATTGTGCCCCTTGTTCTAGCACACCTCTTTTTCTGAAAGATGCTACCCTGTTGGACTTTGATGACTCCTTGAGGTAATGGAAAGTTTCTATCATGTCCCCGTCCCTTCTTTCCTCGAGGCTATACATATTAAGCTCCTTAAGTCTCTCTTTCATATGTCTTCTGGTGCAGACCCTGCCATTTAGATGCCTCCTCTGGACTGCCTCATCCTGTCTATGTCCTTATGGAGACTGGTCTCCAGAACTGCATGCAGTACTCCAGATGGGGTGTCCCCAGCTGTCTGTACAGAGGATAACAACTTCCTGTTTTCTACTGCTGATGCCTCTCCCTATGCATCCCAGTATCCCCCAGCCCTCCTTCTGCCTCACATTGCTTGCCCACCTTAGGTCATCTGATATGACAACCCCCAGGTCCTTTCCATTTTTGATGTTGTTAGTATTTCACCCCCATAATGTACTCTTCCCTGTGTTTTTGTTCCCAGGTGCATTACTTTGCACTTCTCAGGATTGAATCTAAGCTGCCATAAATTTAACCATTCCTCCAACCTTGCGAAGTCCTACTCATCCTTTCCACCCCACCGTGTTTATCAACCTGTTTCAGATCTTTGTGTAGTCTGCAAAGAGACATACTTTTCCTTCCAGTCCCTCTGCAATGTCACTTATAAAGACATTGAGAGACCGGTCCTAGAACTGAACCTGAGGTACCCGACTAGTAAACCCCCTTTCTTCATAGTGGACTCCGTTTACTATTATCTTCTGTGTCCTTCCTCCAAGCCAATTTTTACCCAGGCTACCATTTTGGGACCCACACCCAGGCTGGCTAACTTGTTTATTAATCTTTTGTGTGGGACTGTGTCAAATGTCTTGCTAAAGTCTAGGTAGGCCATGTCCACAGCCCCTCCCTGATCTACTACTTTGGTCACCCAGTTAAAGAAATCTATTATATTCATCTGACATGACCTTCCTGCTGTGAATCCATTCTGCCTTGGGCCCTGTGCCCCTCTGGCCTCTAGGTAGTCAATAATTCTTTCCTTCAGAAGTGATTACATCATTTTCCCTATCACTGAGGTCAAACTAACAGGTCTGCAGTTTTCTGCCTCTGCACTGCTCCCACTTTTCTGAAGTGGAATCACATCTGCCCTCCTCCAGTCCTCAGGTACCACCCCATCCTCCCATGATTTGTTAAAGAGGGTAGTCAGTGGTGTCACTAGTTCTACCCTTAGTTCTTTTAGAATTCTGGGATGAACCCATCAGGTCCCATTGCTTTGTCCACTTTCAGTTTTAAGAGTTCTTTCAGAACTATTTTTTCTGTGAATGGGCTGATATTAACCCCCTATCCAGAGTGTTTCTGTTGTTTGGTTTAGGTACCTCCCTCTTCACTTGTAAATACTTGTAGAACTCCAATCCAAGCTAATAGTGCAGACCCTTAATAAACAGATATTACACAGAATAGATCTGTCAGCTGGTTATGGCCACAAAACCAATAAATAACTACCACTAGAGATGGTGACCCGCAGATATATACCAGTTGCTTTTATATTGCTTTTTTCTGGGGGAGATTGGGTATCAGCCAACCACACAGGGAGTTGTTAGAGCTGGGCCTCCAGGGCTCACGCCCGAATGTTTTGTCTGGAACCCCAAACTATGTCCTGAACAACCCTGCTTTTTTTTTTAAACTTTCATTTTTCTTCTCTCCCATCTGTTCTGCATTCCCCAGGCTTGGTTATTAGGCACTGCATAATTAAAAGGGTTACTCTCTGAAAAGGGCTATCATAGGTATCCAGGGCAAGATAGACACTAGTGTCCATTGTGATCACCATTAAATTATAAGTACCCTTCAGTATTGTTGTTTATACAATAAGAATCAAGCTTTTTCTAAACTCATTCATAGTCCTGCTCCCACAATATCCTCAGGTAATGAATTCCAAATAGTCACCACTCTCTGACTGAACCAAAACTTCCTCTTCCTAGAGTGACACAATTCACCTTTTAGCTGTAGTGCATGAGAGGGTCATGAACCGGAGGGACGTGGTCTAATCCTAATTGTTCCCATAGATCACCATTAGTCAGAGCATGATAAAGTAGGCACATGTCCCCATGCAATCTTCTGAACTCCAATGAATAGAGTCCCAGTTCCTTTCTGTGTATGTGACATTATTGAAATCCTTAAAAACCTTAGTAGCCCTCCTCTGCACTCTCACTCCTCAATTAACCTTGCTTTTTTGGTTCTAGGTGCCCAAAACTGAGTACAATACTCCAAGTGTGGTCTCATAAGTGCACCATAGAGTGGCAGTATCACCCCTCTACTTCTAGATATTATGTGCCTCAATATACTATTCAATACTAAGAGGTGAGGGTGCTAGCTGCACACCGAGCAGACTTAATTAATCGGTGGCCTATTTCTGGTAGCAAATTCATATTTTTATGTTTGTATGCAATACTTCTGAAGCCCTTTTGCTATCAGGTGGCAGTGACTTTGGAAGGATAAATCATTTGTGATTCTTATACCTATCCTTACAGAAGTATAGGTGTGATGAGTGCATGCAGAATGCATGCCACATGTTTAATTGTGCAATGTTTGCATGCAGTTCACATCGCCAAGTGAACAAATGCAAACCAGATCTAAGAGGAACCTCCACAAAGGAGACCCACAGGAGGGTGGCAGAGGACCCTGCAGGGGAAGAAAACAACTCCTGGTGGGGGACTCATTGTTAGGAAGGTAGAACTGGGGAGGAAGGGAGAGGGAGGTAAGGTGCCTGCCAGGCGATATGGCTTGAGGGACAGGGAGCAAACTCAGGATTGCCGGATCAGCTGCACAGGGAGGGAGCTGGATGTCATTGTCCGCCTAGGGACAAAATGACCTGGCTAAGAAAGGATTAGAGAAGTGCAGGAAGAGTTTGTGAATTGGGAGGGCCTTAGTAAAGCAGCACGCACGGTAACCTTCTCGGTGGTGCTACCCATCTATGGCATAGGAGAGGCTAGGTGTTCTGCACCATGGATTCAATCAGTGGTTGAAAAACTGGGGTGGATCTCAGGATTTGGCTTCATTGGGACTGGGGTCCACCTGGAGTGATGCAAGCCTATACTGGCATGATGGGCTGCATCTGTCTGGGAGGGGAACCAGGATCCTAGGTGATAGGTTTAAATGCTTCATTGGCAAGCTTTTAAACCAGCCAAGGGGAGGCACTAGAAAGAAGCAGGAGAATCCTAGCCCCCAGATAATCATGGTAGTAAGTGCAGCAAACACCAACATAGAGGTGTGATAGGGAGAAGGGCAGGGTAAATGGAGAAAGTGACAAAGACAAGAAGGACAGGGATGGTCAAAAGGGAGTAAGGCCATCAGGAAATGGAGGGTAATGAGTAACAATGCCCATAGTCTGGGGCAACAAGCTCCCTGAGCTGATGGCCTTAATGGAAGAGGGATGCCTGGATATCGTGAGCAGTCACAGAAACATGGTACACAGAGAATCATGACTGGGATGTTAACATACCAGGGTACATAACCCAGAAGAGACAGGAAGGGAGAAGAGGGGAGGAGTAGCTCTCATGTAAATGAAGGGATAAAAGCAACTGAACAAAAGAGTAAACAGGGAGGAGAAGAGGTACTGTGGGTCACCTTGAGACTGGAAAGGGCACCACAATCCGCACAGGGGTTGGTACAGACCCCCATGTCAGGGGAAGAAATGGACAAGGATATGATAGAAGGCATTCTTAGAATGGCAGAGAAAGGGATATACTGTTGATGGGAGACCTGAATATGCCAGATGTTAACCGGAGCACATTTGCGCAGCACATCCAAGAGCAGGGCCATTCTTGATGCCCTACAGGTGGCAAGCATTAGACAGCTAGTTTCAGAACCCAGTCATGAGGGAGCAATCTAGACCTCGTACTCTCAAACAGGGGCAGTGAGAGAGGATCTCAGATCTAGAAGTGGGTTGCCATCTGGGGACAAGTGACCATCAAACAGTGTGGTTCACGTTAAACTCAGCTACAGAGTCAAGCCATACAAAAGTGAGGGTACTGGACTTTAGGAGGGCTGACTTTGGCAAGATGGGAGAGTGCCTCAGAAAAGCACTAGCAAACAGGCTAGAAGGAGGTGTGGAGCAACAATGGGGAATTATCAAATTGCCATCACAGAGGCAACAAGCCTCTGTGTGAAGCAAATAAACAAATCAAAATGAAAGAAAAAGCCACTATGGTTCTCAAAAGAGGTGGCTGTGAAAGTCAGGAAGAAAAAGATAGCATTCCGGAAGTATAAGGAAACACAGAAGGAGCAGGACAGAGAGCTGTACCAGTTAAGGCAGAAGGAAGCAGGAGGGAAGTCAGAATAGCAAAGGCCCAAATTGAGGAAAAGATAGCCAACTCAGTTAAGAAGGGGGATCAAACCTTTATAGGTACATCAGCGAGCATAGAAAGACAAAGGAAGGATAGTGAGGCTGAATAGAATGAACGGTGGGTGGGCAGAGTGACAGTGAAAAGCAGGAATACTGAATGAATATTTCTGCTCAGTATTCACAAAAGAGGAGGGGAAGTGCCTAATCCAATTAACAGAAGCACTCTTGATAGGGGTCGATCCCAGTCCTTTCACAGAAGAAAGGGTTCTGCAAGAACTCCAAAACTGAAGGTGGACAAAGCAATGGGTCCTGATGGAATTCACCCAGAATTCTAAAAGAATTAAGGAAGGAACTAGTGAAACCACTGGCTACTCTTTTTAATAAATCATGGGAGGATGGGTGGTACCCGAGGACTGGAGGAAGGCGGATGTGATTCCCTTCACAAAGTGGGAGCAAGACAGAGGTAGGAAACTACAGACCTGTCAGTCTGACCTCTGTGGTAGGGAAAGTGATGGAGTCACTTGAAGGAAAGAATAGTTGAGTACCTAGAGGCCAGTGGAGCACAGGACCCAAGGCAGCATGGGTTCACAGCGGAAGGTCATGTCAGACAAATCTAATAGATTTCTTTGACTGGGTGACCAAAGTAGTAGACCAGGGAGGGCTGTGGACATGACCTACCTAGACTTTAGCAAGGCATTTGACACAGTCCCACACAAAAGATTAATAGTCAAATTAACCAGCCTGGGAGTGGGACCCAGGTGGTAGCCTGGAAAACATTGGCTGGACAACAGGACACAGAAGGTAATTGTAAATGGAGTCCACTCTGAAGAAAGGGGTTACTAGTGGGTACCTAGGGTTCAGTATTGGGTCCAGTCCTTTTAATGTCTTCATCAGACACATTGCAGAGGTACTGGAAGGAAAAGTATGCCTTTTGCAGATGACACAAAGATCTGCAACAGGGTAGATACACAAGGAGGCGTGAAAGGATGAAAAGGGACTTGGCAAGGTTGGAAGAATGGACAGAAGTGTGGCAGCTAGGATTCAATGCAAAGAAGTGCAAAATAATGCACCTGGGAAACAAGAGCCCAGGGAAGAATACACAATGGTGGGGAGGTAGTAACAACAACAGAAAAGGAAAGGGACCTGGGGTAATCATATCAGATGACCTTAAAGTTAGCAAGCAATGTGAGAAGGCAGTAGGAGGGCTGGGCTATACTGGGATGTATAGGAGAGGCATCATCAGCAGAAAACAGAAGTTGTTATCCCTCTGTACAGACAGTTGGTGAGACCCCATCTGGAGTACTGTGTCCAGTTCTGGAGACCGCATCTCAGCAAGGACATAGACAGGATAGAGGCAGTCCAGAGGAGGGCAACTAAAATGGTGCAGGGTCTGCAAGAGAAGCCATATGAGGAGAGAGACTAAAGGAGCTTAATGTATACCCTTGAGGAAAGAAGGAGAGGGGGACATGATAGAAACTTTTAAGCCTCAGTGGAATCAACAAAGTCCAAGATGGTAGCATCTCTTCAGAAAAGAGACTTGCAAGAACAAAGGGACACAATTTAAAGATAGAAGGAGGGCGTGTTCAGGGCAAGTGAGGAAGTATTATTTCACAGAGAGGGTAGTGGATGCATGGAACAGCCTTCCTGAGGAGGTTGTGGGTCTAAAACTGTGGGAGAATTCAAGAATGCATGGGACAGACATAAGGCAATTCTTGTTGGGGTAGGAAGAAATAGGCTATTGGTTAACTAGGATCTACGGCCTATCCTGTAGGTAGGAAATGGGAAGACTAGATGGGCCTAGCGGTCCTTATCTGCCGTCAAAGTCTATGTTTCTATGTTTCTATGAGGCAAATCAGGTTTGTGTGCTGCAAGCTTGAAATGTGCACAGCAGGTAAGCTGGTGTGAACATCTTCTAAAAATTACATAGGTTTAGTGTTGCACGTGACATGAGTGCAGCAGTTAAGCTAGTGTGAATATCAATTAAACATCACATCAGGTTCACATGCCACATGCTTGCCACATGTGCAGCAGCTAAGCTGGTGCAAATCCCATCTAGAAAACACATCAGTTTCTATTTCTTATACTTCTGCTAGCAATTAGTCATTAAAATACATTTTTATTTGAATCCCCATAAAATTAGGTAAACAAATTAATTCTGATTCTTCTGAAAGTTGTTTAATAGTTTTTGATCTTTGTCATAAAATCACCATTAACCTGTAAAGTATTGTTTGCTCATTGCAGTAAATGCCTAGGATATAGCCAGTCAACATCCCCCATTCCAGATGTACATTAGGAAGAGGGACCTCTGTGTTGTGAAGCCTATCCTTTTTGTTTTGGACCAAGCAAATTCATTATGTATATTTAGTGCTACAAATGTGTTTCTCCATGACTGTTTTATCTCACTTACTATCCCTTTGTTATTCTCTACTGAGCATATACACTATGGCCATGCTTAGCACTCTTTGTGATGAGTAGGGTCTTGAAGCATGCACCATACCTCACATTTTGTCACTGAAATGAGGGAGATGGACACTCTAAATGAGGGACAATGAGGGACACTAACTCACATGATGATCAGAACACATCATGAAACATGGAGATATGATACCTCAAACACAATGGAAACCATTGTATTAGCAACTAAGAATGCATTTCTACCATTAAGTAGGGGTGCCATTTAGGTCGGGCAGAGAGGTGCAGTTGCCTTCCCCATAATTGTGCCTAGGTTGTTCTTATGGTGTGGCAGTAATGGCTTTAGATTTGGATTTAATCTTTACACAGTAAGTGCCCACCTGGCCTGGAGGAGTCAGTGAGAACTGAACTCTCAGTAGCAGTGTTGTGGCAGCATATTTTTTTTTTACTCTTAGTGAGTCTCTGTCTTCCCTGGTGGCTGAAGAGGCAGAAGGTGAGCTAGAAGCTATCTCAAGACTAGGCTACCTACTTACTCTACTAGGCTCACCTTACAAAAACAGCATAGACCACGACAGCAGCAAGCTGCTTAGCAGTAGTGGTGACAGCAGTGTGGGTGGCCTTCACAGGCCTTCATCAATGCAGTGTGGCAGCAGCCACAGCAGCAACCAAGCAAGAAGAAAGAAACCCAGGTTGGGTGGATTTGTATAGCGAGGTGACTTGGTCACAGACCACTTTGGGGACCTATGATGGTCAGTTCTAGCATCCAGCTTCTGGTGAAGGGGGTGGAGTGGACTAAAACTGGGCTAGTGGCACACTATGGCAGGCTGCAGGTTTTGCATTTGGCAGAGTAAATAAATCATTTATTTTACAGGAGGATTGGTAAAGGAGGAAGGACTGAAATATTGATGTGTTTTCACATTTCTTCACCTTTGGTGGCTTCACGACCCATAGGGGATGGTGTGAATGTACTGGAATCAAGAAAAGAAATATCAGGACAAAGTTCTTTTTTGTTTTTTTTTTGGGTAGGCACACTTTAGCCAGGAAAAAAATTGGTTAGTAACTGTGGGTTTAAGCCCAAATCTGATGCACTGCTCTGTGGTATACACAGATGAATCTTATATATTTGAATTTTTGCTGATTTGCATATCATGTTTCAGTCAAACCAAATAAGCTGTACCTTTTAGAGATGTTACAGACATTCTAGAGCTGTCCCTTGTATTCATGGACAGTTAAGCAGTACGGTATGCACAGACTATTGAAGCCACACTATAGTCAGGCTTATGCCCCCCAGTGAAGCTTACTCACATCCCACACTCAGGCACATTATGACAAAGGGCAAAGGAGACTGTAGGGTACCATTGAAATGAATGGGTATTTTTAATTACTATTTTGTGCATCATTAATGGAGAGTTGAGATTAATGAAGGCTACCACTTGACTAACAAGGGCCTTGTTAGTAGAATAGTGGACCTTCATTATTCTTTAACTCACCGTCATAACATGTAAATAGTAATAGAAAATAACTACATTCATTTCAAGAAATGCGCAACGCACTTTGACCCATGGACATCATCTCTTAAAGACTCCTGCCTCTGGCTCCCTAGTACTCAAGTAAGATACTTTTACTTATATCTATATTTTAGTGTTGTCTGTAGCAGCATGACCATAGCTGCTACAGTATATATGCATGGGGACTGGGGGGCACTGTCCATGTGTGTGTGTGTATGTGTGTGTGTGTGTGTTAAGTTATTGCTGCATTTGAGTTTTCACCTTAAAGTCTGTTTGTATGTAAGCATTCAAAACTATGGAGAAAAATAGTAGGAGTACCGCCAGACAGAAATAATTAAGTGGTTTTGTGGGTAAGTTTTAGTATTGTGGTAGGAAACATGTGTTTCCATTGGTATGTGTGCTACAGTTCAACTGTGAAAATGAGATGAGGGAGAGAAGAAAACTGAAAAGCATACACTGGCTACAAGCATGCCGCATGCATGCAGATGTATTCAGATGCAGTATGTATTGAAGTACAAGCAAACCATATGTGTGTAGACAGTATGGCTTAGTGGTTAAATAATAATAATAATAAAACTTTATTATGTGTTTCAAGCACCAAGGTGCTGTACAAATTGAACAATAAAATCACAGAAATAAATGCATAAATAATAAGATTGTAATAATACATACATCAACTCATGAATGCTTGTCTCCACAGATGGGTCTTAAGTTCCCTCTTAAAATGCCCCACTGTCGCATTCCTGAAGCTGACAGGGCAGAGAATTCCAGAGTGTTGGGGCCATAAACATAAAAGCACGGGCCCCAGAAGATTTTAAAATAACCCTTGGAACCAACAGCAACCCATCGTCAACGAACAGAGCTGTAGCACAGCCTGTAAAGAATCAGAAGCTCTTTCAAGTATTCGGGACCAAGTCCATGCAGGCTTTTAGGTCAAAAGACCTACTTTAAAGGTGATCCACCACTATATCGGCAGCCAGTGCAGATTGCGCAATACAGGGGTAATGTGTGACCTTCTTGACACCCCTATCAACAACTGGGCAGCAGCGTTCTGCACTAGTTGCAAGCAATGAATATCAACCCCTGGAAGCCCCAGGTACAGGGAGATGCAATAGTCAAGGCGAGAGGTCATGAAGGCATGGATGAACACAGGTAAATCGCTAGATGGAACAAGGTGGTTAAAGGCAGCGCACTACGAGCCAAGAGACTTGAAGGCATGAAGACCTGGGTTTGAATCTCATCAGCTCCCACGTGTGTATAGTGTGATCCTGAACAAGTCACTTAACTTTTACATGTGCAGTTATCAGTGACCACTTGCTTTTTTATGCATGCCACGTGCATGCAGTCTTTCCAACTTAACATAAAATCATGGTTTCACACTTGTTTGCTGCACGATGCCATGTGCATGCAATCAGTTCCATTTAACATTTAAATTATACTTGCAGTACACATATCACTTGGGAAGTTTTATGTGCAGCATGAAAACATTTCATACAATTATTTCTGTAAGGGTAAGTCCTTCTCCTCACGGACTTCCCTTAGTTTGACTCCATTTCACCTGTGTTCTGCTCTGATGTTCCATTTCCCAGAATGCATAACTACATATTTGTCTGTATTAAACTCTAACTTTATATTTTTGCCCAGTGCTCAAGTTCTGTTAGATTGTTTTGAAACCTAAACTATCCTCATAGTTATTAATTCCAGCCCCTATCCTCATATCATCAGCAAATTTGGCCATCCATATATCATCTGCACACTTCATAGAGGCTATATAGATGTTAAATAAGGTAGGTCCCAGCACGGACCCTGAGGAACCAAGTGGCTTACCTCAATCCAATCTGACAGTACTCCTTGAATGGTTACCCTTTGTCTCCTATCCTGCAACCATGCAGTTACTCAACATATAACAGATCTGAGTGGAGACCCATGTCACCAAGGCATCTTTAAATTCCCATGTGGAGCCTTGGTCAAATCCAGCAGGATGATGTCCACAGAACCTTCCAGACCGATTTCTTACTAACTTTATTACAGAATGACAACAAGTTAGTCTGACAGGATCTGCCTTTTTGTGAACCCATGCTATGTGCTATCAGTCATACCCTCTTTATAAATATATCCCTCTATGTAATCTCTAATAGTTTCCTTCAAGATCTTACCCACCACAGAGGTCAGACTTATTGCTCTATAATTCCTTGCCTCTCTCTATTACCTCCCTTACAAATAGGGACCACAGCTGCAAGACCAAAGGCCTCCATTACCCTACCAGTGCTCAGTGATTCCTGAAAAATATTTGCTAAGGGTGCAGCTGATTCACTGGCTAGTTCCTTGCAAACCCTGGATGTAAGTCATCAGGTCTCAAAGACTTATTTGAATGTAGTTTTTAGCCTTGTCATTACCTCCTTAGTTGATATATGTCTTTCATCTGATTTTCCCAACCTTGCACTGTGCTGTCTCGTTTTGCTGTTGAATACTGAACTAAAGTAACTGCTAAAAGTATTGGCTACATCTTTTGGTTCGGTTGCTACATTCCCTTCCATCCCTTATTAGTCCAATCCTAACTTTATCCCTATGTTGTTGATTTATATGGGAGTAAAACATTTTATAATTATCCTTAACTTTATAAGCCAGTTTAAATTCATAGGCTTTATGGCCTGCCTTACATTCTCTTGGATTTCCTCAAGATATCCTTATATTCCTCCCTCTCAGGTTTTCAGCTATGTGTCATTTGTTTGACAATTAGATGTCACAATCTGAGTTAGTGCATCCTACCCCAACAGGTAAAGCTGCCTTATTCCCCATTATTAGGGCAGTGTATAATGGGAGAGGGGTCTCAGTCCATATCTGGCTACACGATCTCACCAGTGGTACAAGATCCAGAGAGGTGTCATGTAATAAAGAAAGTGAAACTCCATGACATAATGAAGCGATTTTGGAAATTCAGAAAGCATCCACTGGACCTGCAGTGCTTGAACACAAAATGCTGCAACCAACCATGCACAAAAAGGTGTTGGTCAGCACCCACAGATTAAATCCCAGAGTCAGTTTCAATGAAGGTGCTGCACATATTTTTATTTTGATTAACTTTGTACAAAACAGTGGTTGGGGGGGGCATCGAACCCTTGCAGCTATCCAATGGTATTTTCACTCTGACTTCCATTGGAAATATGGTTGGGTGGTTGCATGGATTCTAGGCTGATATCCCCAATCACCATTTTACACAAGTGTTGATTGAAATAAAATATAAATGCAGAATTTTAATTGAAGTTGGCTTTAGGATTGTGTGTGTGTTGAGCAGTGATTAAACTGAATCTTTAGGTGGGAGAACTCCCATCTAGATTTCTAGGTGGTGTAACTGTCATTTTTTTTGTGGTGAACTCTCCTATATTACTTAGTGGAGAAAAATAACAGAGGTGGTGGAACTGAGCTCTCAGAGCTCTTGCTCAGTTTAACCTCTGGTGCTGAGCAACCTTATTGTTCTTTGATGGACTTTGAAGGCAAATTGCAGAGCATCAGGCATGCTCACTCCCAACAAAATGCCCCAAATAAATTAAAGAAATCATTCCTCCTCAACTCCAGTGCTGGTGGTGCACAGCACCACCATGTGGGTGGGAGATCTAGGATTAAGTCTTGATTCACCCTCCGACCTGTAAGGTCCAATATGAGATAAGTTAAGCACAATGGTGGGGGTTGATACGGCATTGAACTAGGATGCCACAGATATGCAGGTGATGTCAGTTAACCTCCTATAAGACAGCGCCACTTAGTGACCATGCATGGCATACCTCTCATCTGTCCCTGATTGTGCATCACAGGTTGTCCTCTGTCCCTCCTAAATTTTGGCATTTTGCCACTGTAAAGCAGAGATTTGCATCAGAAAAACATACCAGGTAGAGATGCAGCGAAATTAAATTTCACTGGCGAGTGAACGTGAAGTGGCCACTTTGCGTATCACTCTACTACGTGGAGTGGCCAAAGCAAAAGGCTCACTTCACCTTGTAATTATTACTTTGCATTGTCATTCCACCTTAACGTAAAATAAGGTGAAGTGACAACAATGTTAGCAGCCTCTCACACACAGTCACCAGAATTAATGTGCATCCCCAAAATGTTACTGTCTTGTGTCCAGAAAATACCCCAGTGCTGATGAAGTGAAATGATAGCACAAGAAATACAAAGTCTCCCAGAATTAATGGTGTATTCAGTCATGTGTGCCGTGGTCACACACAGTCACCAGAATTAATGTGCATCCCAAATGCTACTTTCTTGTGTTCAAAAATTCCCAATGCTGACAGTGAAATGATAGCACAACAAGAAATGCAGAGTCTTCCGAATTAATGGTGCACTCAGCCATGCATGCAGTGGTCACACACAGTCACCAGAATTAATGTGCATCCCAAAATGCTACTGTCTTGTGTCCAGAAATTCCCCAGTGCTGAGAAGTGAAATGACAGAACAACAAGAAATGCAAAGTCTCCCAGAATTAATGGTGCATTCAGTCATGTGTGCAGTGATCACACACAGTCCCCAGAATTAATTTGCATCCCCAAAATGCTACTGTCTTGTGTCCAGAAAATTTCAGTGCTGATGAAGTGAAATGAGAGCATAACAAGAAATGCAGTCTCCCAGAATTAATAGTGTACTGCAATGAAAATGCACAGACAGATTAAGATTGCGCTGCACACTCAAGAGATGCAGACGCAAAGGCACAACACCTTACAAGTGCTCACAAGTCACAAATCCAAATCAGGAAACGAATACCTTTTGCTGGTTGGAGGGTAGTACACGGCAGTAACATCCACTACCAGTAAAGATACCACAAAGCAGTAAAAAAATGAATGTAGGTGCGGTGGATTGCAGGTTCACACTACTGTAAATACTCTGTGGTACAATAAAAGGTGTCTGATTTAATGGCACACATTGCACACACATACACACACACACACACACACACACACTGCAAGTATGCATAGCAAATTGAAAACCTTTAGTAATGTAAGCAAATGTTTTAAGCAAACTGAAATTATACACTGCTGCACCACAACAATCACCAAAAAAGTCAAGAATTACTGAAAATATTACTGTGTGTACATTAACACAGTTATACAAGAAAATATAACCAAAACAGAAAGACTGCCTTTTCTCCCAGCTAATTTACCTACACCACAGACGCCTTCCCCGAAGCACACTTCACAGTACATAGACTGACTGTTCTAAATTAACATTCAAAATCCACACACAAACAATAAACACTCGATGATATGAGCACAGGAGGGTTTCTTACAATCTATGTACTAAGTTTTGAGCAAAAAATGGCTCAAAAAGGCTTTTTAACAGCTTTTAGAGGATCTGAATCACAGAGCTCTGTGAGGAAACTATCTCCATCTTCCACTACACACACACTGCACAGAAGTGAGGCTGTGCAGAACAATCTAGAGCCCATGTGATCTGCAATCCCATAAAGCACTGCAAAATTCACCTGGAGCTCAATAACAAGCAAGTGATGCAAAGTGAATTGATTTCAATGTACTTTGCCTTAAAATTGGTGGAGTAGTGGTTTGGGGAAGGCAGAATAATGCAAAGTCATTGGTTTCAAGGACCGCATTCCTCATTATAATCTTAATGCCCACTTGGCCCAGTGCAGACGCCAATGGATTCCACATTACTCCATGAATCACTCTGTGGAGCGAATTTCAGCCACTTTGCCCACCACTAATACGAGACAATAGTTTTACAATCTAGCTCTCCATCCGAAAAGGTTTTCATCCCTAAACCACTTTTTGCAACAGCTACATGGAGATGGAGAAAAATGATGGCAGAAAAAGACAGGTCCACCCAGTCTGCCTAAGTACCCAATATAGCCCTGGGACCTAATGTTTCCACAGGACCTTATATTTGCCCCTCCCCATCCCCTGATGCTGGTGCCCGAGCAACCACTATACCCTTCATTCTGTCCCAGCAGGGCTTAAAACCATTAATGGTTTTCACACCCACCACCTCAGCTGGCAGACTGTTCCATGGCTCCACCAACTTTTCTGTAAATAATACTTTCTCATGTCCTTCCTGAACCTCCTCTGTAAGCGTCCACTCATGGCCACATGACTGCAAGCTAGTATTCAAGTTAAACAGTTCCCCTGACTTCACCCTGTTAATTCCTTTTAGGAATCTGAAGGTCTTCATCATATCTCCCTCTCCTTCTGGTCTCCAGCAGTACATGTTCTGTTCCCTGTGGTGCTCCTTATAGAACTTGCCCTATTGGCTCTGAATTATTGTTGTTACCCTGCACTGCACAATTTCCAGCCCGTCCTTATCCTTCCTGGGTGAGGACTCCAGAACTGGAGCAGTTCTACAGTTGAGGCCTCACCATGGATCTATATTGGGAAGTATTGTCTCCTTTTGCTGTCAGTACCAGTCTCGATACATCCTAACATCCTGTTTGCCTTGTTGTAAGCTTTGCTGAATTGACTTGAATGCTTTAGGAGTCACTGATGATAACCCTGAAGTCTCATTCCTCAGCTGTGGTACTGAGTTTTACCTCCAATTCAGTACTCCGCCTGGGTTCTTGTTCAAGGTGTATAACCTTACTTTTTCTTTTGGTGTTGAACTTCAGCTGCCCAACCCTTGACCTCCCATCTAGCTTTTGCAAGTCCCTCTGCATGTCTTGTATTCCTCATCACTATCCACCCTCCCAGAGAGCTAAGTGTCATCAGCAAAGATGCATCCTGCATCAGATGCCCTCACCAATGTCGCTGATGATCATGTTGAAGAGGACCAGATCCAAGATACATCCCTGTGGTACCTTTGGTCATGACATCTATCCCTTCTGATTTAACCCCTTTGACCACCACCCTCTGTTGTCTCCCCTTTAGCCAGTTACCAACCCAGTTTACTATGGACCTAGCCACACACAGATCTTCCATCTTCTTCAACAAGCATCTATGCAGCACTGAGTCAAAAGACTTGCTGAATTCAAAGTAGAGCAGATCCACAGTAAGGCCCCTATCCAGTTCCCTCGTTACCCAGTAAAAGAACACTATTGGGTTAGTCTGACAAAGACACTGGAAGAATAGGCAGGGCTCAAAGTTGTGATGGACTGTACTGGACCAGTAAGCAGCCAGTTAGGTTGCTTGGACTTGAGGGATTAAATATTTGTGCGGTTATGGAATGTCCAAAATGCAGTGGTGTGTGTGTGTGTGTGTGTGTGTGTGTGTGTGTGTGTGTGTGTGTGTGTGGACAGCAGCTACTGTACTATGTGGAACTGTATTGTAAAGTGAAGCAGAAGCTGTCTAGAAATGAGCAGCAACCAGCATGGTGACTGCTTATTATTAGTATCCCCCAGTAGTGCTCAGAGAATGGTGTACAATCAGGACTGGATTAGGGTACAGGTGACCCACCCCAAAAGTTGATGCAGGGTCCCATCTGGAAAATCTATATGGGAGGGCCCAGAGTGACACTGCTTATCAATATTCCACTTACATTTAATACATTAGCTTCATGTTTGCACCTTTAATTTACTTGCAGTGCTCAGACAACCCAATTTAATTAGAAAATAAATGACAATGCAAAATTCAGAAGGTGGTCAAGTACCCAAAACGGGGCGGGGGTCTGCCTGGAAATTCCCTGATATCTGAGTGGGCCAGTCTTACTCTGTGTACAGCAGAGTTTCTAAAAATGGTTGTGGTGCTGTGTTTGCTGTGGTAGGGAATGAGGACAGTTGCTACTGTGTAGGATTATACTGTTACAGAGGTGGGGATAAACCAAGGAAAAGGTAACAGAAATGTGTTATTTTGCACAAGAGAACATCAAAATTCCAATAGCTTCTGGGGGCCTAGGCAGCCCCAGACCCCCAGCCTACTGTTTTGGGGGCCTCGGCCCCAAATAGTATCTCATGCAAGCAACGCCTCTGCAGCCACATTGTACAGTCAGGAACTATGTACCTCAGGAACTATTTTTAGTAAGTGCAGGGCAGAAAGAGGGTAATCCTAAGTATATCCCTTACTTACAAGTGACCCTATTTATGCTTGCCACACCAGACCCATGACTGCAACTTCTCCTAGTGCTTACTAACCTGTGTCTTCCTCTAGGGCCTGCCCCCTCTGGTGTGGGTGGCAAGGTTCCCCAACTCCACACCATGATACAGATATGGCTCTGCAGCATTTGTGTTACTTCACCCTTTTACTCTTTAAGGTAAAAGGAAAGATGCTCCTTTGCTAAATAGCGGGTAGTCAATGATGCAAAAGTATTCCTAAAAGGAAGGCTTCTATCAGCACTCTAATGAAAGGAATAGCCTCAAACAAGTGTTACTTTGCTAATTCTTTTATTTTATTTTGCCCGCTTGCAGATGACACAAAACTCTGCAACAGGGTATAAACCCAGGGATAAAGTACACACTGGAGGGCATCAGTTAGAGGAGACAAAGGCAGAAGAGATCTAGGAGTACTCATCGGGATGACTTAAAGGTTGGAAAACAGTGTGGAAAGGCAGCACAGAGGGCGAGTGGCATCCTTGGATGCATTGGTAGGGAATTACAAGCAGAAAGAGTGGAGGTTATCATTCCTCTCACCGGTCCTCGGTGGAGGCCACATTTAGAGTATCTGGGTCAGTTTTGGAGGCCCCACCTCAAAGAACATGGACCGCCTCGAGACGGTACAGAGAAGGGCTACAAAGATGGTGCATGCACTGCATCATGAGCCGATAGTACAAGGTAAGACTCATGGAATTAAATCTGTACACCATTGAGCAGAGAGGAAACAGAGGGGACATGATTGAAACTTTTAAGTACTTTAAGGAATCAACACAACACAAGCAGGAAACCTCTTCCAGCAAAACAGGGATGCACATACAAGGGGGCACAACTTGCATCTGGTGTTAAAAGCAACCTCAGGAAGTACTTCTTTACAGAAAGGGTCATAGACCCATGGAATAGTCTACCTCAGGAGGTGGTGGAATCCAAGACAGTACATGAGTTCAAACTCTCATGGGACAGACATTGGGACACATCAGGGTGCAGTCTAAATAGGGAGGGGCTACAAACACTGGCAGACTAGATGGATCTTGTGGTCTGCATCTGACAACACAATTCTTAAGTTCCTATGTTCATATTTTTGATTTTTTCCATTGTTTCTGTCCTCAGTTTACAGGTTGTTGTTGTTGCATTAAATTAATCAGGGTTTTCTGCTGCATTGATCCACGGAGCTATTGGCACTCCGTGGACTGTCTAGCTCTGGGAGTCCAGCAGCTTGAAGCAGTCATGTCACATGCCACTCCTCTCTGCATGCTGCTGTTTCAACTGCTCAGAATTCTGTGAACAACATGTGCTAAGAGCTACATTTTGGAGCTCTAGGGCTTAAGCAGAGCTTGAGGACAGAAACAACAGGAGAAGGTGCCTGAACATGCAGTGGGACTGACTAAAGGAATAGGAAATTGAGCCATGAAAAGGAGCAGCCAAAATGCCATGAACATATGAACATACAGAATCTGCCAGCAGAAACAGACCAAATGGTCTATCAAGTCTGTTTTGATTGTGCAGCTAGCACCCCTAGCTGCCGATTCCCCATCACCCACCCCTTTGAACCCCATGAACCCTGTACCATGCCCTTTTAAAGCTGCCCACTGCCCTGCAGGAAACCATCTCCTCTGGCAGTGTGTTCCATTTTCCCACCACTCTCTCTGAGAAATAATGCCTCCTCATCTCTTTCCTAAACCTACCACCTCCAATCTTAGCCCATGTCTTCTCATCTCCTTCCCTCCTCATCCTAATCAACCCTTCTGTGCCCATCTTGTTGATCCCTCAAGTAATTGAAGGTTTCAATCATATCCCCAAATTCTCCTCTCCTCCAGGGTGTACAAGCCTAACTCATTCAATCTGTCCCTCATAGGTCCTGCCTTCCAGCCCTTGGATCATTTTTTGGTGCCCTGAACTGCACCCCTCCAGCAGCCTGATGTCCTTCCCAAGATAAGGGCACCAGTACTGTACACAATACTTCAAGTGAGGCCTAACTAGTGACCTGTACAGTGGCATGAGCACATCCCTATGCATAGATGAGATACCCTGTGCTGTGCACCCCAGCATCTTAGTTAGCCTTGGCTACTGCCTTCATGCACTGAACTTGAGTTGCTCATTTTCTCACTATGAGCACCCCTAGGTTCTTCTCTTCACTGGTGACCCCTAACTCAACTCCTCCTCTGTGGGTTCTTTGCTCCAAAATACATAACCTTGCACTTCCTTGCATTGAATCCCAACTGCCACTTCACTGACCACTACTCCAGTTTGGTCAGAACTTCCTGTAAGCCCTGCCACCTTCTCTGTCATCTACCACTGCTCCCATCTTAGTATCATCCACGAACAAACTGATCCTGCTCTTAATTCCATGCAAGATATCAGATATGAACAACCCAAACAACACAGGGCCCAGCACAGTGCCCTGTGGTATCTCACTTATCACTTCCTAGAGAAGAGAGCCCCCAACTACTGCTCGCTGATGCCTTCTATTCAGCCAGTTTCTGATCCATTTTGCCATCTTAGCCCTTCCCCACATATTCAACTTTTCCCTCAGATTCCCATGAGGCAAGGAATCAAAGGTCTTGTTGATATCCAAATACACGACATCCACTGCATGGCCCTGATCCAGCTCCCATGTTACCCAGTCGTAGTACTCAATTAGGTCAGTCTAGCAAGATCTTCCTCAGATGAATCCATGCTGCAGATCATCCTGGAGTCCATTTTTCTATAGAAAGGTCACCAGATGCTCCTTTAGGAATGCTTCCATATGTTTACCAACACTGAAGTGAGGCTTACAGGTCTGAAGTTGCGGGTTCATCCTTTGTGCCACTTTGGGGATGGGCCACATGAGCCTCCCTCCAACCTTGTGGGATGCATCCTGTATCCAGAGAGGTATTGAACAGGTCTGCCAGTGGCCCAGCCAATATATCTGCCATCTCCTCAACACGCTGGGGTGAATACCATCAGGACCTGGTTCCTTAGCCACCATTAGTGCCTTCAGCCCTCCAGTACCCTACTCACTGTAATCATCCCATCAGTTACCCTCCCTCCCACCTTCCTGTGCATGGAGGTAATGGTCCATCCTTTCCTTGTGAACACAGAGCAAAAGTGCTATTTAGAGCTTCTGCCTGTTCTGTCCTTTTCTCCACCTGCCTCCTATCCTTCTTAATCCTCAGTATCTGATCCCTACAGTTCCTTTTCTCCCTTAAGTATCTGAAAAGTCTTTCTTCCCTTCCTGGATGCCTTAAGCCAGCCTCAGTTCCCTAGAGTCCCTGTGCCCTTGACAAGCCTGGTTACCTCCTGGACTTTCTTACATACAGCTCCCTATACCTCCCTGCCAGACTTTTGAACCTCCCAAAGTGGCCTCTTGCCTCCTTACCCTCCAGCACCTCCCCTGTTCAGCTAGCATGACTTCCCAGCCAGTCTTTTTTGCACATAGTCCTGGTGCATGATTCAATAGCTTCCCCAGCCCAAGCTTGATGCTATCTCATTTGTATTATGCATCCATTTCCAGCCTAATCTTTCCCAGGTGTCCTTTTAGAATTTCCTATATCTTCCCAAAGTCTGCCTGCCTAAGTCAACCACCCTCGTGCCTGTACTACGGCCTCCTGCTCAAGCTGAGTGTGAACCACACCGACAGGTGGTCACTCTTAGGTAGTGGTACCTCCACCCCTATTCCTCGCAGCCTTCCCATTAGGAAGTACAAGGTCCAGAGTGTTCCCCAGCCAGGTTGGCTCTGTGACCATCTGCACCAGGAGCCCATCCTGGATTGCATTCCATAGCAGTTGCTCCCTGGCTCGAGGTAACTATGGTTCCCCAATCCACACCTGATATTTATTTATTTATTTGTTCTAGGATTACAAATACCTTTGAGCCGAGGCTCTTACAAAGGTTCCACATCACTGGTACAACTGAGACAAACATAAGCAAAGATAACAGTTTATAAAATAAAAAAAAACACATAGACTTGTAGAGGAAAAAGAACAGTAAGGTGAAACTTTGGAGAGGGAAAGGGAAAGGAGGAGGGTGAAATCAAGGAGACTAAGTGGATGGGCAAAAGGGGAGGTAGGTGGGGGGAACAGAGAGAAGAGAGATGGAAGCGGGTAAGAATAGAGGAGTGCAGCCAGGCTGCATTTGTCATGGGCCAGCAGGGAGGTGAAGATAGGAGGGGTTGCTGGCAAAGTGCAGGAGTAGATGTGGATTCAAAAGGGCATCTTCAGCTATGGAACCAAAGACATGTTTAGCCACAACAGTCACAGAGGTTGGAGGCAGTGTGTTAGATGAGCCGAGTCTTAAAAGTGCAGAGAGATAGTGAGGATGAGATAAATTAAAGACTTCCACAATCATTACATTTCCTTTCCTGCTTACCTGCCAAATCTGCTCAGCTAATTCCTTGTCCAGCTCTTCAGTCTGCTCAGGTGGCCTGTACACCAACCTCAGCCTCAGAGTCCACCTTTCAAGTCCAGAAACCACATCCGAGTGCCTCTGTCCTACCTAACTCCGCATCCTCCCTTGTACATCTAATGCCATCCTTACATAAATTGATACTCCTCCCTTTCCCATCTCCTCTGTCCTTCTGGCATGGGGTCATGTTGTCATGGGACGAAACTGCACACATCAAGACCATGAGCCTACATACAGCATTTGGCAACACCCAAAAGTTTTTTTGTGTTTTGCAGGTGGCTTTGCCCTCTGCCCACACCCCCGAACAATTATAATCAAATCTAAGGGAGTATGGACACAGGGGCAAGAAATAAAATATAAAGAAAAGATTCCCTAGCAGGAATCAAACCATGTTTCCCAAACCCCATCGATTGCAGGGCTGGGTGCATTAACCACTTCACCATGGGAGTGGTTCAACTGAGCATTTTACTGGCAGTGGCTACATCCACTTCCTTCTTGCTGGTGAGCATAAGGGGGTAGCAATACTTTCGTGTCGCTGTAATTCCTCTATCGTTGTAAAGCCACACATGTTACTTGTAACTCGGTCTCATAATGTTGGATTGTTCATGATATTATGACCTGGTAGGTGTCCTTCCTATATATTCTGTATGATTGCCAACCTCAGTACTGATGTTGGGTGGCCAGGTCTCTGTGTTAGCTGCAATGTCCACCATCCTGTCTACCAAGAGTGCCTGTAACTCAGCTGTTTTACTCCCAGGCTCCTGGCACTCAGGGAGACCACCTTCCATCAAATTCCTTCCTAACTAAACTGGAACTACCTCATCCTGACCCTCCCACTGGTCCCTACCCCAGATCCATCCCTGCTGTCATGGGGGGACAGCTTGTTCATCCTTATCCTGTAACTCAGCACACTATCTGCTGTTTGCCTCCCCCTTTCTAGTTTAAAGTCACTCTAGATGCTATGTACCCTTCCAGCTTCTACTTTAGGACTTCTTGACCTGCCCTACTCACCTGCCCTGACCTGCCCTGCCCGACCTGACCTGCCTTTTAACAAACATCTTTATAGGTGACATTGCAAGGGTCTGAGGGAAAGCTATGCTCTTTGCAGATGACACAAAGATCTGTAACAGAGCTGATACACGGGGGTAGAAAGGATAAGAATGGACTTGGCAAGGTTGGAGGAATGGTCAGACATATGGCAACTTAGATTCAATGCAAAGAAGTGTAAGTTACACACCTGGGAAACAAAACCCAGGAGAAGAGTACACAATAGCAGGAGGTACTAACAACAGCAAAAATGGAAAGGGACCTGGGGGGTAGCCAACCAGATGATCTAAAGGTGGGTAAGCAATGAGAGAAGTCAGTAAGGAGAGCTCTGGGGGATACTGGGATGCATAGGAAGGCATCACAAGTAGAAAAAGGAAGTGGTCATCCCTCTGTACAGACAGTTGGTGAGACCCCATCTGGAGTACTGTATGCAGTTTGGAGATCTCATCTATGCAAGGACATGACAGGATGGAAGCAGTCCAGAGGAGGGCAACTAAAATGGTGCAGGGTCTGCATCAGAAACCATATGAAGAGAGACTGAGAGAGCTTAATATGTATACCCTTGATGAAAGGAGGGACAGGAGGGACATGATAGAAATGTTCAAGTACCTCAAGGGAATCAACAAAGTCCAGGAGGGTAGCATATTTCAGAAAAAGAGATGTGTAAGAACAAGGGGCACAATTTAAAGATAGACGGAGGACTGTTCAGGGTAATGTGAGGAAATTTTTCACGGAGAGAGTGGTGGATGCATGGAAGCGCCTTCCTGAGAGGCTGTGGGGTCTAAAACAGTGGAGAATTCAAACATGCATGGGACAGACATAAGGCAATTATAGTGGGTGGCAAGAAGTAGGCTGTTGGTTAACTAAAATCTGCAGCTTATCCAGTAGGTAGGGAAATGGGCAGACTGAGTGGGCCAAGTGGTCCTTATCTGCCGTCAAAGTCTATGTTTCTATGTTTCTATAGTGCGGTCTGTCTTTTGCGTAAGGTTAGTACTGGCCCAAGTGTTCACCCAGTCTCCCACCAACCCATACTCCTTGGTTTGACACCACTCACCCAACCAAGAGTTGAACTCCTCTATCCTATCCTTTCTTGCCTTGCTTGACCTGGGTACTGGTAGCACTCCTGAGAAAGCTACTGAACTTCCCAACTCCATACACAACTTCCCCAGCTCCTCAAATCTCTCCCTAACCAACTCCACTGTACTGTCCCCCAGGTCATTAGTGCTGACATGCACCACCACATGTGGTTTCTCTTCTCCCTCAACACACCTGAGCAAAGATTGTCCCACCCTACAAGCTGTCAGTCCTCGTACATATTCCACCCATATAGCCTATGCTGCCCCCTCTCCCACCTGATTCCCTTCAGGATTGAATCCCCTATCATTAGGACACCTCCCCTACTACCTCCTCTGTTTGCCTGTATCTTTCTGCTACCCTCTTCCTTCTTGTTGGCATCTAACCTGCCATGCCCACCTTCACCTGGATCCGCACCTCCCGCTATGCCCCTCTCAATCTTACTGAGCTAGTATACCCACAAAGCTTGCTGCCCCTATCCTATTCCCCAACATACTACTCATGGCCCCCTACTTCATTAACAACCTCCTCATCTTCCCCAGGCTTTCTCTCATTCACTGCTGCCCTCGCTTTGCCACCCACCTTCCCCCTACTCTTATCAGTTACAGCCTTCCCCATTCCCTTATCCACCCCCATCTGGTTTCCTGCCCCGTTGTTGTCCCTACCCACTTGCCCTCCTTCCCCCACTGGAGGGCCCTCCATTCCCATCCATCTCCGTTGACAGCATCACATACTTATTCCCTGACCAATCACTAAAGGCATTGCCCCTATTGCCATCCTGATGTACTCAACTCAACTCAACTCTTTGTTTTTAAAAGCACAAATCAAAATATTTAAGCGCTTGTACAAAAGATAAAAGATGCAGCAGAAAGCTAGCATATTACAATATAAAAACATATAAAAACAGCAGTGTTCATTAACAATAAATTATCAAATTCCAAAAGTGAGACTAAACAGATAAGTTTTCAAGGACTACTTAAAACTCTCCATGGTCAGAACTCCTTACCAAATGAGTGAGACAATTCCACGGGTTGAGACACGAAAATGCCCTGGCACCAGATGTCTTCAATCTGTCCTTGGGAATCTCCAGCAATCCCTCATCAGCAGAGTGAAGTGGACAGGGGAATAAGGACACAGGAGTTCTTACAGGTAGCATGAGCCCTGTCCATGTAAGGCATTATAGGTCAGAAACTGACCTTGAAGGTGACTTGCCACTGAACTGGTAGCCAGTGCAGGCCTCAAACACAGGTGTGACATGGCAAGATTGGGGTAAGCCAGTAAACAACCTTGCTGCCACATTCTGCACCAGCTGCAGGAAGCCGATTTCAATCCCGGAAGCACTAGGTATGTAATCCCCATTGCTAGTAGGTTTACTCGTCTCCCCACCAAACCGCTAGCTACCACAGGTTTGGTACCCTTCAACACCTGAGTGGAGGTCAACATATTCCCATGTTCCACCTGTCCCTCTATTTCTCCTCAGTTCCCTTCCCAACCACTGGACCTCTCCTTCACGTATTTCAAATGCATATAACTGGTGCAGTGACTTTTTCTTTGCCATGACTTTATAGAACCCAGTTGTAACACAGATGCATGTGTCAAAAGGTTAAAAGTTTTGATGCTGTCTTGAAAAATCAGAATAAAAGAAAAGAATTAGCAAAGTAACACTTATTTGGGGCTATTCTTTCATCAGCATGCTGGTAGAAACATTTCTTTCAGAAATACTTTTGTATCATGGTTTTGCAGTATTTAGTATGGAGCCTGGTTGTGGGTGGAGTCATCCTATCAGCCAGAGTCGTCCTGGTTTTCTTCACTCCCCTTTGGTATGGTGGAGCATGTGTGCAATGACATAAATAGTGGTGCTAAACACTCACCTAGACCTGGCATGTCAGACATCTACTGCTTCTCAGCCTCAATGTTGCGGTCACGGTGCTCTGCCTGCCAGTCACTGGCAGGAGCTAGGCCAATGCCATGCACCTCACCACCTGCCTGCCCAGTGGAGGGTAACAGTCCATCAGATGCTCAGTCCTCTTCCCGTGCTGACACTCTGATGCCCCAAACTCATTCATGAATTCAGGTCATCAGCACCACAGTGGTAGAGCTACCACTGTACCAGCGGGCAGCTCCATGTTCTCTGCTAATGTATATCTTTTGTAACAAGATAGCTCTCTATCCCTTCATTATAATGTAATTATTTGAAAACAAGTGACCGGAAGGCACACTGAGCCAATGCTGGTTTCAGGTAAGACCTGAGGAAAGGAACGGGATACAAAATATATAGTACTGACACTGTTTCCAGTCAGGTAAAATTCAATCAGGGAACATGATTTAAAATAGAGGTAGGTTAAAAATTAAGTAGAAATAAAAGCAGGTGTTTCAACAATAACCTACAAAGAGGAAAGAGACAAATGTATGGGAAGTTGTCAAGTGGGGAGGCAGGAGCAGAGGGGAGGGAAAGAGTTTCACCTGGTACTTGTGGGAAGCAAGGGAGGCAGTAGGAAGTGGAAGCAGGAGGGGAGTAGGTTCCAGAGTGAAGGAGACAATAGAAAAGGCTGATTGCTCAGCAGAGGAGCAGGAATAAGGAAAGGGTATATGCATGGATCTCTGGAGTGGAGGAGAAGGAACCAGAGGGAATGGGGGAGTGGAGAGAGGTAAGAGGGAAGGGACCAAACCAGAATTCAGATAGGAAAGAGGCACTGTGTTTCTTGCAAAGTAAGGGTAGGGAAGAATGGATAAGGAGTAGAGGGAGTATTGGTGAGTATGAGGGAGATTTGGTACCAAAGAAGCAGAAAAGGGTTTTACAGGATGTCCAGTCCAACCAGGGAGGTGTTGGGAGTGGTACAATAGACCACATCCACATAAAGACTGGGAGCACCATTTTGGTGACAAGCAAGTGGCATGCCTACATAGACAGTCTTTATTGCAGTACAAGCCACCAAGTTTAGGGCAGAGTTTTGTGTGGATAGTGTCAATGTGGACAGAAAAGTCAGATTTGCTGTCTAGCCACACACTGAGGTTTTTGAAGGATTGAACAACTTCTAGAGGGTGCCATCCAAGGTCAAGAAGACAGGCAGAGTTGAGATTCTGGCCCATTTTGGCTGGTGCCATAGGTCATTGACCCAAGTTTTTTGTGTGTTTACCCAAAGTTGGTTTGATTTGAACCAGCACAGGACATTGTGGAAGTCTTGTTGGACCAGACCTTCCATGGCAGTAGTTGAGGAACAGAGGGTACAGAAGACTATGTCATCTGCATACATGCAGACATGCAATTTGGCTCAAGCTGTGGAGAGGTTGATAAGAAGATGAAGAACAGGATGGGTCCCATGATGGAGACTTGTGGGACCCTCACCTGAATGGGAAGTGTAGGTGACAGGGCACTGTCAACCTGTACTGATGGCAGACAGCCCAAGAAATAAGAATGGAACCAATTGACAGCAGAAGCTGAACGGCCAGAAGGGCTCAGCTTATCCATGAGGAATGGTGGGACACCAAGACAAACGTCTGACCAGATCAATGAAAATGGTAGCTGTGATGTGCCTCTGATTCATTCCTGACAAGATAGTCAGTTACACATAGCAGGGCTTAGACAGCGGTGTGATGCTTCAATAAGCCAGACTAGAATGGAAGAGTAATTTGGTGGAGGATAGGAAACTGGTCTAGTGTAGACAAGCCTCTCATGCAAATTAGCAAGGGAAGAGAAGAGGGAAATTGGCTAGAAGTTGCCCAGGAGGGTCACCCCTTGAGGACTGGAAGAACGTTGGCCAACTTCTATGACTGAGGGACAGCACAGAAGGAGAAGGAGGATTTGATTAGTTAAGTCAATGGACATACTATGGCAGGAGTGAGATATGGAGTAGTTTAGGATCCAGTCTGTCAGTGCTGCATTTGTTTAGGTTGAGGGAGTAGAAGGCAGTCAGGGTTTCCTGCATAGTAGCAGGGTAAGAGAGAAAACAAGTGGAAGGGAGAGGAAAGGGGTTATGAGGAGGAGTGTAGGAGGCTGGAGTTTGAGTGACAGAGAGAGCACAAATTGTGAAGAACTCTTTGAAGTGAGCAGCAACAAAAAGGGGTGGATACTGGTGAACCATTTACTAGAAGGAACAGGGGTAAGGATCGAGGGTAAAAAGGGAGTGAATTACTTTCCAGAACTTTGAGGGGATGTTAAAGTAGTTCTGAAGGCTGGCCTTGAAATATTGTGATTTTACAGCCCGGTCAGCCTTTATGCAGGAGTTCCTGAAAGTTTTGTATGAGGAGGTCAGGAAGAGAGTGTGATCATTTGAAACATGACCAGGCAAGAGCATGGGACTTGTACTGATCAATGTTATTCAGGGAAATCCAGGGGAGGGTGAATTTTAATCCTAGATTTTCTGAGTAGGGTGGCTTGTGCCAGACAGAAGACAATTTCATGTGAAACATGGAGAAGGCAGCATCGAGGTCAGCTGCAGAGGGTATGCTGTCCAATCTGCAACATCAAGGTCACTCAAGACAGCAGAGCTGTTGAATTACTAGTAGGATCTGGTCCAGATATATTTAAGGAGGAGGTGGATGCTGGATCTTCCGGATGCAGAAAGTCATGCAGCCGTCACTGAAAGAGTCCAGCAGGATTCCTAGTAAAGCAATATGAGTGCATAATAAGAAATAATGTGTGCATTTTAATTAGTATGGAGCTATACACAGCAGTTTAACCCTGTGAAATAGGGAAGGAACATATACTCAGCTGAAGAGGTAAGTCAAAGGTTGAAATGAAACAATACGAACAAAAAATGACTCAGAGGGTAAGCAGGAAGTTAAAACAGATGAACAACAGGACTTTTTTAGGGTCTTTTATTAAAGAAATAAAGTAAGGCTTTTCAACTTTGCCTGAATCTTGCTCATACTTAGAGGGAAGCATTATGCCCATTTCAACCAGCTTAATGAGGCCAGTTCTCAAAGAGTTACACATGGTGCAAAGTGACTTGCACCAACAGGAATGAAGCATTTAGCAGTTTGCACAAAGAGTTGCAACATGCGGATTCTGGAAAGCAGCCTGTGACAAGATGCGGCTGCTTGCTCCAAAGTGGACTTACGCCATGGTTGTCCCATAAACCCTGATGCAACATGGCACAGAGGCATTTATGGCTGCAGCAGAACCCTATTCTGTAAGGGCAGCTGCCACGTCCTTAATTTAAGATTCTAAAACAACCCATGGAGGACATCTGGCAAAGTACATTGACACCAACTATTGCTGGTGTAAGTGTACTTGCATCTAACGGGTTGTGCCAATGTGCCACAAGTGAGAGCAAATCATAGTGCTGCTATAATGGTGGCTTCCACATCCCTAATTTGGGATTCTAAAACAACCCAGAGAGGACATCCTTCAAAGTACATTTACATAAGCTATTAGCAGGTGTAAGTGTATTTTGCATTCAACAGGTTTGCACCATTGTGCTGCAAGTGAGAGGAAACCATAGTGCACCCCGACCACATATAAGCCCCCATTCCTGATCCTCCATTGTTGAAAAACACCCCGTGCACTAGCAGTCCCCCAAAAAGGATCCCCAATGAGACATATGTAAATGCCCACAGGGCTATCCAACCCCATCCCCAATCCCCATAGACACATTTAATAAATGCCATGCAAGGGCCATTGGCATCCCCAATCCCAATCACAAACACTAACATAATGTCATGTCATTCTTTGGAATAATAAAAAAAAACATTTTACAACCCCTTCAGACCTGATAGTCTCATGACCCCTCCACGAGCAATGCCAGACCACCCAGCCCCCGATCCATACCAGCCAGTGACTGCCACAGCCCTCCTCTCACCACCATGGCCAGCTGCCGACTGAGCTTTGCTATGAGTGTGTACTCTAACATTAACACACCAGTGAATGACAGCTGCGGTCATTCACTGAGCACAAATTATTTGCAGTACGCACACTTGCAGAGCTCAGTCAGAGGCTGGCCATAGTAGTGCGAGGTGGGCTATGCCAGTCGCTAGCTGGGTATGGTTTGGGGAAGGAGCAGAGTGGTCTGGCACTGCCAGGTGGGGGCCGCCTAGACTACTAGGGCTAAAAGGGCAGTGAAAATGTTTTTTTTATTATTCCAAAACTGACATGACATTATATCGGGGTTCAGGGATCAGGGCTTTTGAGGGGGCATTTACTAAATGTATCTTTGGGACTGGGGTTGGGGGCAGGATAGCCCTGTTGGGCATTTATATATATGTCATTGGGGATTGGGGCTGGGGCCACTAGCCCACATGGGCTTCTTATTTCAGTACTCTTGGTCTGGGCTTGGGGGGGGCCCATTAGCACCGTGGGGTTTCTATATGTTTCTAGTGAGGATCCGAGCATGGTGGAGGAGCACTTGCGCACTTCCCTTTTCAGTTCCACAGGCTTGTGACCACCCATTCAGGTATGCCCTCCATTTGGTGTACCAGCCAGGTTGAAGCAAGTTGCAGTAATTTGCCACCGGGACCCTGCCCCGATACAGAATCGGGTGCAGGGTCTCTGGCGCAACTTGCATCCCTTGTATGTCGCAACTTGCAACCTGCATAGTTGTGTTTTGAAAATCAGTCCCAATGTCTTTATCTCTCAGAAGCAGAGAACTGAACAGAGAATGAGTACTGTGGAACATTCATCAGTCCCCATAACAAATATACTATATCAGCATGCAAGAAGTACTAGGTGAGAGTACAATTAAAATATGTATAACTTCACAAAGAGAGTGGTTGAGCCCTGTAACGGACTGCCAGAGGAGATGATGAGGCCACTAGGTGGGGGTGTTGAGGAAGGTCTGGGGCAAACACAAGGGATTGTCAAGGGAGGAGGGGAACTTGGAGGAGGGGCACAAGTAGGGGAGAAGGGCAGACTCTATGGGCCAGGAGGGTCCTTTTCTGCCGATACATGTCTATGAATCTATGACTCTATAAAATAGAGCTTGACAGAGCCACAGAAGATTTCAGAGTATACTTTATAAGGGCAAGAAGACAGGATTTGCATTTGTAAAACCTTTGCAGTATCAAGATATGGAAGACATATTAAGAAAAGTCAGATAGAGACCTAAATGTTAGAGCACGGTGATTCCATATCAAGATCTCCATATTACGGTCTTGAGTCAATCCTGTGAAGTCCTTCCAGCCAGTAAAGGAGTTGTTGTATAGAAATAACATAAGCTTTGGGTCAGTCTATGGGGGCAAGATGGCCACACTGCTGCTCTGCTCCAAAGACCTGCTCCAAGTCTTGTTTTATATTCTTTACTCTGTTGTGAACAAATATTTCTACATTTAAATTTGGGACTTTTATTGCTGCTTTTACCTTTGCCAGGATAGTTTATAATGTGTTCATCGATATCTGGTATAGGTTAATAAAGCAAGTCAGCAGGTTTCTGGAAATCTGGAGATTAGAGACACTGGAGGAGCTCAACGAGTAAGATATTTCTTTTAACTGATGTGTCAATGTAGAAATTATAAAACCTCATGAATTGAACTCATCTTATTTTAATCCACAGTCTCTGAATAAGAGTTCTTAATTTTGTTTTAGTTTTAAAAGTCATAGAGTTTTACCCTGCAGTTGTGCCAGCTATTCATTAGTTTTTGGCATCTCATTAGTCACTGATGAATTAGAGAGAGGAGGAGAAATATTGCAAAGACTCTCCTCTAAAATCAGTGTTGTTTTAGAGTTTTAAATAATGATACAGCTCTTTACCTAAATGTTGGGGCTCCCAAATGAAATGAATCTTTTATGGAAATATCTAGTTTCAATGCTGGCTTTAGGAACTGTAGCAAACAACAGACGTCTGGGAACTAAGATGTATGCATGGCCTAGAGTAAGGGATGCCACGGAATTTCCTGGAGATGGCACTACTTAGTGAGAGGTATAGGACCAAATGGAGATACCACACCTATTTATATGTCTAAACTTCAATTATTGAAGGTATACCTCTGTTGCCTAAGGGACGAACTGGATCTCATACTTGAATTTAATTATTACACTCTGAGGAGCATTTTCTCTTCTTTTCATAGCACTGCTAGAGGTGAGGAGAATGGAAAACAGCAGCTGCTGAATGTGGAGAAGGATTAGAGGACAATTTTGGTCAAGGCTGGAATCATGGCAGCTTTTGAACTTTCAGATAAAAGAAAAAAGGAGCAAATTAGTTTGAGATTTGCCAAATGGTGATTTTATTTGAAAATCTGGAAAACATATACGAGTGCTGAATCAGCGATGGTAGAGTCACACAGGGGTGTACTCTCCATCAGGTACTTTTCCTTTATTATTCCATAAATATCACCTTTTTGGATCCAATAAGGACACTATTGTAGTGATGAGGATGCAAATTGGTTGATCTAGTTTTGCCATATACGAATTTTGGCTTAATTTGCCAATGGCATGATTTCCATGCATTTTCAAAACCATGTTTCTCCTATGACTCAATGGACTCCTGAACATGCAACTGAGACCTTTAATCTATGGACCCAGAATAAGTGGAGCCTAGAATATTGAGGAAAAGAGTCGTGTTATGAAAGGGAGTCCTGCAATAATACGGTAAAATAAATTTATGAAACTCCATTTGTTTGATTCGTGACAGAGCCATGGAAATTAACTATTATTGAGTCTAAGCTCTCAGAAATTTTGTAGCGGACTCCTGTATTTATTTATTTATTTATTTATTTTAAGAAACAATGTACTGGTTTTAATAGTTTGGAAAGTGTTCCCTATAAATGAAAATTGGAGCAGCATAATATTAATTTTGAGGTGCACTTATAAATGACTCTATTTGGCTGTGCTGACAACAGTGCTTTGGCCAGTTACACAGGAATACTGTGATTTTTTTTTTGTCATTCATTTTTTTTGCTGCCAGGCATCCCCTAACACCACAAAACAGGCTCACCAGGCTCCGGTAACCTGCCCCTTCATCTTGGAGCTTGCCCCAAGTCGGGGCACCAGTGGTGTACTTAGGTGGCCAGAGGGAACAGCACCTGAGCCAGCTCATTATCGGGGACCAGCATTTATTTTGGTGCTGTAATTCCCTCAGGGCGGGGATGTGCAATGATGGCCTGCATCTGCCCCACCCCGTATGTGCTGGTGCCAATTGCTGTGGTACCCATGGGTTTCGCTAGGGGTCCGCATTGCATCAGACACTCAACCCCACCTCACCCCGAGTAGGAGAGCAGTCCAGTGGATGTGCAATCCTACTCCCTTGGCTGGCCTTCTGACTCCCGTATCCATTCCCAAACCCCTGTCATCAGCATCGCAGATGACAGCCATGCCACTGCACCAATGGGTGGGCACACCAAGATGGTTTTTATGTATTTTGGCATTTTGACACAGCTCGGACAGTTTATGCCAAAAACTTTGGAGCCTTCTACCAATTTTGAGGTGCACTTATAAATTATTCTATTTGGCTGTGCTGACAACAGTGCTTTGGCCAGTTACACAGGAATACTGAGATTTGTTTCTTATTTATGTCATTTATTTTTTGTAGCCAGGCATCCCTTGCACCATGAATGGACTCGCCAGGCTCTGGCAACCTGCTCCTCATACTGGGCTTACCCCTGAATCATGCCACCAGTGGCAGACTTAGGTGTCCAAGAGACGGCACCACAGCCGCTCATTAGCAGGGCAAACACAAGGGACTGTCAATGTTTTTATTCACTGCTGTATATCCTCATGTATGTTTGGTGCCCAGAGCCTCCGGATTGGGCACCTTATAAATAGAATTGCCTTGCTTTGTCTTGCATTGCCATAATGATTTCCTTAGGGTGAGAGATCGAGGAGAAGGACAATTTCTTGTTCTTCATGATCTCTTTAGCCTTTGACATGGTGGAGCATTGTGTGTTGCTCGATCACCTGACGGAATTTTGTGGACTTACTGGCACTGTCATTTGCTGGTTTGAGTCCTATCTCACAAACATGGAGAATTTCTCCAACTCCCTAGCCTTCTGTCTTGTGGAGTACCTCAGATTTCAGTCTTGTCATCAATGTTGTTTGTTGTGTATATGCTGCCTCTGGGTGAGATCATTAGGAAATACAGGCTGGACTTTCATTGCTATGCCAGTGATACCCAGCTGTATTTATCCTTTTGCTCCTGGGACATCAATGCAGTGGATGTACTGAACAACTGCCTGGCCAAGAGCAATGACTGGATGGCCTCCAGTTGGTTGCGACTGAACCCCGATAAGACAGAGGTACTAATGGTGGAGTTTGATGGGGTGAGCTGATAGGACGGCCTCAGGTGCAGAGACTGGATTATTTCTAGGGTCTGTGCCACTGAAGGCCTCCTCTAGGATGTGCGATCTTAGCGTTAGCCTCGACAGCAGATTGACACTTGAATCTCTGGTGTCATCCATTGTCTGGGGCAACTTTTACCATCTGAGGAGTATCGCTAGGCTCAAACACCTAGTTCTGCCCATGAACCTCCCCACCTTGGTACATGCCTTCGAGATGTCAAGGCTTGACTACTGTAATGCGCTCTACCTCAGGGTCTTTGGAGGTACCCTCTGCTGACTGCAGCTGGTGCAGAATGCAGCTGCCAGGTTACTAATGGGGAGCAAAGTACTGTCACATCACTCCAGTGCTGCATGAACTGCACTGGCTGCCAGTTCAGTGGAGGGTTCTCTTTAAGGTGGGCTTACCCACCTTTAAGGCCCTACATGGATTGGGCCCTGGCTACCTGTCGGACATTCTAACATCTGCTGCCTCGGTCCGTCCCTCCTGTCCTCTTCTAGTGGCCTCCTTGCAATTCCCAGGATGAGGTTGAAAACTGCTGGTGACTGAGCTCTTTGTGTCATCGGCCCATCCTGTGGAATTTGCTTCTCCATCAGCAAGGGAGGCCCCTTCAGGTGAGGGCATTCAAAGCCCGCCTCAAGGCTCTTTATTCAGTCAGGCATTCCCAGACACTCTTTTAGATAATTTTTTAGATACTCTGAAAGAATAACCCCATTAGGAATTTGCTGCTAGCTCAGGCCTCCCATTTTGGAAGATCTGTTTTAAATTTGTTTAATTGATATGTTTAGTATTTTAACTGTTTTTGATGTATTTTGATTGTATGGCACCCAGAACCTCTGGGATTAGGCACCTGAAAATAAAATTTACCTTGCCTTGCCTTGCCATACAAAGTACTGGAGGAGAGTGATTGTAATCCTCTCCACAAAAGTAGAGCAGGGAGGAGGCTGACAATTACAGGCCAGTCAATCTGACCTCAGTGGTAGGGAAACTAATGGAATTGCTACTAAAATCAAGGTTTGTGATATATCGGAATCAATGGCGCACATGATCCAAGGCATCATGGATTCACAGCAGGAAGTTCTTGTCAAACAAATCTTACAGATTTCTTTGACTGGGTGACTAGGAAGGTGGATCAGGGAGAGGCATTGGATGTGGCCTACCTGGATTTCAGCAAGGCTTTCAACAATGTCTCACACAAGATGCTAGTATCCAGCTGGGAAGTTTAGGAGTAGGTGTCAGAGGGTCATGTGAATGGTGTTCAATCCAAAGAAAAGGAGGTGACTTGTGGGGGCCCACAGGGATCAGTGCTTGGACCAGTCCTGTTTAATGTCTTCATAAGCAACATTGCAGAGGTGCTGGAAGGCAAGGTGTGTCTCTTTGCAGATGACATGAAGATCTGCAACAGGGTTGACACTCCAAGAGGGGTGGAGAAAATGAGAAGGGACCTAAGCAAGCTTGAGGAGTGGTCAAGGATGTGGCAGCTAAGATTCAATGCAAAGAAGTGCAAGATTATGCACTTGGGACACAGAAATGTTGGGGAGGAGTACATGATGGAGGGAGTACTGATGGTGACCAACAAGGAAAGAGACCTGGGAATAATCATATCTGATCATCTAAAGGTTACCAAACAATGTGAGAAGGCTGTGAAGAGAACCAGTGGAATGCTGGGGTGCAAAAGGGCGGTATCTCCAGCAGAAGGAAAAAGGTAGTGATGCCACTGTATAGAACATTGGTGAGACCTCATCTAGAGTAGTGTGGCCAGTTCTGGAGATCACATCTCCCGAAGAACATGGAGTAGAAGTGGTTCAAAGAAGGGTGACAAAAATGGTGCAAGGACTGCACCAAAAACCATATGAGGGGAGACTAGAGGATCTCAATATTTATTCCCTGGAGGAGAGGAGCAAGGGGGATATGATAGAGACTTTCACACTACCTTAATGGTGTAAATAAGGTACAAGAGGGCATTATTAAAAAAAAATGTTCAAGAACAAGGGGCCATGATACGAAAATAGAAGAGGGTAGGCTTATGGGTAATGCAAGAAAGTATTTTTTCATGGAAAGGGTGGTGAATCCATGGAACAGCCTCCGGCAGAGCATGTATGGGCAAAATAGTAGGGAAACTCAAAATGCATGGGACAGACATAAAGGAACTAGTAACATGAAAGAGATGGTAAGCTTCCAAACCATTTAGATTCTCGCCATATGAAACAGGGAGGAAATGGGCAGACTTGTGGTGGGCTAAGTGGTCCTTATCTGCTGTCAATTCCATGTTTCTATGTAGGTAGAAATGAAACCTGTGGGATCTCATTGTACCCCACCACCCACACCTGTTCGCTAGAGGGATCTAAATGTAATAAACTGCAAAAAGTTTCTTCTACTACCACCTCCCTTCCATTTTAGTCACTCTATAAGAAGAGTGATTTCTTAAAAATTTGGCCTGTTAAGCTGGCCAGGTGGCACAGAGGACTGAGGTGCTGGATGCCTCACCTTGTGCCAAGCCGGCAATCCGGGTTAAGTAAATGACCTTGGGTCATTTGGGAGCTGGCAGGCAGGGGAGTGGGATTGAACAGCTGAAAGGCAGCTCTCATCCCCTGGGGTGGTTGTCTGCCCCTTCTCTTGTATTTCTGCTCCCATCGGGTGAAGGTGCAATGGGAATCACAGGTGGGAGGGTGTGGCAGCGATTGCCAGGGGTGGGGTGGAAAGGACAAAGCCAGTACTCAGCATGCATGTGCACCTCCATGCACACACATGTGTGTGTCTGCTGGGGTCCTCAATTTGGGGAAAAAACAGGAACAAAACACAAAAATCCACTGTGCTGGTGCAGTCTTTGTTGTTTGTATTTGCGAGGGCAGGAGCCCTGCACCAATATCCTGCCCTGAACTGAGGAGCGTGGCACTTTGAATTGTCTTTGGGCTCTTACTCTCCATGTCAGTGTGCAGCCGGGCACCATTTCAAACATGGGAACGGTGAGAGGTGAAGAACCAGGATTAAACACAGCAACAACACCAAAGGAATAACTTTGGGTAATGGTTTGATGAGCATACAGTATCTACACTACCATGTGGTGTTAAAAGTCTACTATAATGAAATGATCTGGAAGAATACTTGGACTCCAGCACTACTGAATTGCAACCTGTTTGCCAATCCATTATGAATGACATTGCAGCAAGAAAGGCTTCAGCGAAACAAACACAGGAAGCTAGTACTTCAGGGTCCCAAGAAAGGCAACTTTTGCTGAAATTAACATTACATATAACATTACCAGTTTAGAGCAATATCTTGAAAACGTATTGCACCCAGATGCTTAAAGGGGACAGGAACCAATCGATTACTTATGTGCAGCTGTTTGAAATGCCTCTATTTTCATAAATTATATTCATACCTCCAAAGGATCCCTATTTAAATGTGCCTGAATAAAAGCTGAAGCTGACAGTTGTTTTTTTTTGTATTATTTTCTTTTGTATGGACAGCATTCTGTGCGGTTCCATGGAACCAAGAATTTGGAGTTTTGACTATATCACTTCATGGTTTCAGATCTGTGGGCACTGTATTAATAGGGTCATGCTAATAGTGGTTCCCAACCCCAGTTTTCATAGTGTAGTGGACCCCCATGGGCTCCTACCACTGTGGCACCCATGCCCCACACCTGCTCCCCGTCCCAGCATGTACATGGAAGTCAGCAGCAGCACTACCAACTTGGTTTTGAATTGCAATAGCTTTTGTTTTAGGGGAAAACATTATTGCAATGCAAAGGAACCATAACGGTTGCAGCATTCACACAAAATTTTGTGAATATGTATCTGGGAGTCTGGGAGAAGGAAGTAATTCAGGACAGTAATAAAATCCCTTGCACTGATGTGAGAGATCTTTATAATGGGGGAGGGGGTTGTCACCAGGAAAGGCATACTAAGCCAAAGCTTGTTTCCATGTGTGACCCAACAGCACAATGAAGTTTAGTGACTTGCTCAGGTTCACAGTGCAAGTGGGGACTGTAAGATTCAAACCAAGGTTTTCAGGGTTTGCAGCTCAGTGCCCTAAAACCACTGTACTGTACAGCCTCCTATCAATGTTAATGGTGAAAATGTTACATAGGTGATTTATTTTTGTTACGGAAAGGGAGATCTCTATAAGTGTTACACAGGTGATCTGTTTTTGGTATGGGAAGGACACCTGATCAGTTAACATCTTTGTGGACTATCTAGAAAAAGTAATCCCAATCTGAAGATTATCATTTAATACACCACAATAAACTGCCTAGACCTCTCACTATAGAAAGAGTGGAATGAAATTAAAAGCATTGTATATGAGAAATCATGGGATAGCAATTTGTTACTTAGATTCGCCATTGTGCACTTGAGGTATACAGTTAATAATGACTCAAAAAGTCAGTGGGCTTAATTTTCAAAGATTTGGTGCAAGGTAGCTGCTTCAAAAGGATTTGACAGAAATGGCATCTTTCACCAGAGTTTGCGACAATCCTGATTTTTAAATGCAGGATGTATTGAAACTGGTATGCCTTGTGCCAAAGCTGCCCTGTGCCACCCCTGTTCCAGAAGTGTCACAGTGCCAGGTTGCAAGGGGGCTTGCACCATGGTAGGGATGACCATCCCCTTATTTGGGAATTTAGAAACCTGGCCATGGAGGTATGAGGGGTCTGAGGTTAGACCAGCCATGAGCGAATCTAAGGGTCCTGTGACACTTGTTAGGAGGAAATGAGTGGAGAAGTCTTGCAATGTTGGAACCAGGGGCAGAGGGACCAGTGGAGTGCCATAGTGGGTGATAGGGGCACGGTGGTAGTGACAGAGTGCAGAGGTGGTACCTGACAGATGTGCCCTGGCCACTGGGACAGAGCTGTTTGGCACAAGTGCACTGAGGTAGGCAAGGACAGACTCTGTCCCGGACCCCAGGTGGAAACAGCCCTGGCACCTGCCCCAAAGGTGATGCAGTCCCCTACATGTGGCAGGTGGCATTGGCTGCGGTGACCAGATGCAGTTGATGGATGGGAACATCCCCTGGCAACTCAACATTCACTTGCTAAGTAGCCCACAGTGTGGAGCCAGGTGAATGCCTGACTACACTGTTGGGGGCTGTGTCACCTCTGGGGCTGGTGCAAAGCCTGTTGCCACCTGGGGTCCAGGACAGGATCTGTCCATGCCTACCTAGTTGTTCCCAGGCAGAGTGGCTCTGTCCCAGTGGTCATGGACCTCTCTGTGTGCCACCTCTGAACCTTGCCACTGCCACCGCGCTCCATGTTACCCACTATGGCACCTCCACTAGTCTCTCTGTCCCTGGTTCCCACCTTGCATATTCTCCCCTCACCTTTGCAGATCCACTAGGGTTGTGCCAGGCTTGGGGGCTTTGATGGGATCCTCTGTTAATCCCCTCATGTGTGCCAAACATTTGATGCAATCCTGTGGTTGTGGCAACTCTTGAACTTCACGCAGGTACCACCATTTTTCTATAAACAGGACACAGGGTCCCACATGCAACTGGAATTTGCTACAGCTGTGGATTGGTGCACCATGACTGATGCAGCAGGAGATTGAAAAGCAAGCCCTATGTTCTGGGAGCTGAAGGTCTTGCTTTACATTTTGAGTAAAGAGTGTATAGCTCACATGTGTCACAAGATTAGTGGTTGGTGAAGTGGCCTCAATTCCCTCTGCAGAGTGATTCATGGAGCCAAAGTGAATTCACAGAGTGCTCTGCAATGCAGTGGAGTACTTTGCATTATAATGGGTACCGCAAAATCCATTGCAAACAATGACTTCGTGTTACTATGCCTCTCCCAGACCACTCATTATCAATTTAAAGGCCAAGTACATTGAAAACAATGCACTTCGCCTCACTTCACCTTTGTATTTAAGCTCTGAAGGTGAATTTTGCAGTGATTCATAGGATTTCAGGTCACATGGGCTCTATATTGATCTGCACAGCCTCAGTTCGGGGTAGTGTGTAGAAAGCTATAGGAGACAGTGTGCTCTGAGAGCTGTCTGTGATTCAAACCTTCTAAAAGCTGTTAAAAAGCCTTTTTGAGTAATTCTTTTGCTCAAACTTTAGTTCATCGATTGTAGAAACCCTCCTGTGCTCATATCATCGAAGCTTTTGTTTGTGTGTGGATTTTGCATGTTAATGTACAACACTGAGTCTGTGTAGTAAAAGACAGTGAAAGTGTGCTTTGGGGGGGGGGTATCTGTGGTGTAGGTAGATTTAAGTTGGAGAAATAGGAAGTTCTTTGTTTTTCAGATATTTTTGTTATATAACTGACTGTGTTAATGTACACACAGTAATATTGTCAGTAATTGTTGAAATTTTCTTGCTGATTGTGTGTTGTGTGAATCTGGTGCAGCAGTTCATAATTTCAGACTGTTTATAATACGTGGCATATTACTGAACTTTCCAATTTGCTAAGCATTACTTGTTGTAGACAAATTGTGTGTGTGTGTGTGTGTGTGTGTGTGTGTGTGTGAGTGTGTGTGTATGCGGTGCTGAGTGACATCAAATAATACACCTTTTATTGTGCCACAGTGTAATTTCAGGGGCGCACTGTGAACCAGCTATCCTGCAGCTGCGTGAGTTTGTACTGCCATTGAGTATATTTTCTTTTTTTGCTGCTTGCACTGCACTGCCATAACATTCTGCAGTCAGTGCTCCCACTGGCAAAAGGAATTTTTTCTAGATTGGATTGTTTGTGACCTCAACACCACTGGTTAGTTAAGGTGTTGTTTTCACTTGAATTTGCATTTGTATCTGTTGCTTAAGCCACAGTTGTTTTTAGCTTCACATCCAGCATCCCCCATGCAGAGTGAATGTGGAACCTTTGTAAACGAGCAGTTTCTGCTCAAAGGTATTTGTAATCAGAGAATTTAATAAATAAAAATAAATAAATAAAATGTTCCAGAATTTAAATTTGTTTAGAATATTGTTGTTGATCCCCAAAATGCCTACAAAGAGATGTGCAAGCAAAGCTGGTTCTCGCCATGGCACTGCTGCCAGTGGTAAGATTGTCTGTGGGCATGGTAGTGCAGACACAGAAGTGCATTGCCAATGTGAGGAAAGGTATTTCTCCTGCAATGTTTCTTACTGCCCAATCAGCAGCTTCACTCATAGTTGGTGGAGATAATGTTGTTCCAGCGGTGGTGTTAGTGCAGTTGCTGGTGGTGGTAGTATGAGTATTGCTGCCTCAAGTTCGACTTCTGACCAGTGTACCATGTCCAACAAAATAGTTTAGTGTGAAGCAGTGCAAGTGAGTGGCAGTGCAGATGATGTCATACTTCCCAGTAACATCCCAGTAACTGAACCTGAGGATTCTGATAATCACATCAATGATAGCATACAATGTGACATTTCTTCCACCGCTGTTCAGGTCACGCATTTTTCAGCAGTGATTCACAGTGTGGTAAAAATATCAGGTGATGGTGGTGTTGATGATGATGATGAATGTGATGATGATGATGCTGCTGTGGTTGCAACATGCAGTCCACATGCCAGCATTCAAGCAGAAGATGTGGATGTGGGTGATGTTGATGAATATGATGATGATGCAATTGATCCCAGTTGGGAGACAGAGAAAAAGAAATTTAAGGTGGCTATGGCTGGGTCTGTTTGTGTTACCCCTCATAAAAACTTGCAATTTACCAGTTTCAGTTGATGGTGATGATGATGACCCAGTAATAATGATAGGTAGTTGTGGTCAGTTGCAGTCCAAGTGCACCGTCTGAAAATCATGTAGCATACCCCCGCTTCAGTGCTTAAAAGAACGGAGTTCAATAAGCAGCATCATGGACATGTTAAAAGTAGAGCACCACAATCCCCTTGTTTTGATTTTTGTGCAAGATGCAAATGATGAGTCAGTTGCAATCTGACAGGTTTGCCATGTGTGTGTGAGTCAAGGTAAAAGGGGAGCCATCTGGGCACAGGAGGACAGCATACACATCTTAAGAATAGGCACATGGCACTGTGGACCCTGCACAAGATGGCAGCTAATACCACAGTTGGGTGTTCACCCTCGTCATCAACCATAATGAGCATGTTATCCCCTTCCATGAGTGTTAAGTCCAGTAGGAAATTAAATGTGTGCAGTAGTAAGGAAATAAGAGCAGAGTATTACTACAGGTATGATGAGGTGGAGGAGCAGAATGATTTTGAAATGTTATCCAGTGCTGGTGAGAGTAGCAGTTTGGTGGTGGTGGTGGTGGTGAATGCAGTATGTCTAGTGCAAGTGGTACATCAACCCTGGTTGGCAAATCTGGCAAAATAATTGCAGTTCTGGGTTTGTCATCATCACCTGTGCAACCGTCTTCATCAAACGTCCACACTCCACCCCTGCCATTCACAGAGCAAAACCATTTGTCATCACACCTCATGTAAAACATTTAAGTCAGCCCACGTTACAGAGTGTTTTGCACACAAGCTGAAGTACCCACCCAATCATACAGTGTCACGTGAACTAAATGCTGCTGTAGCTGAAATGATGGCAATTGATCTTTTGCCCTTCTCCTTTGTGGAGATTTCTGGGTTCTGGCAGTTTGCTGCACGTGCCTGTCAAAATGGAAAGTCCCATCCAGGACATACTTTTGACCCATACTGTCCCAGTTGTTACATACTGTTTCCGACTCAGTAATACATGCCCTTCAACATTCCTCCTCTCCATTCATCCATTTAAGTATGGATATGTGGATACATAGCAAAACAGCGGGAGTTCATATTTGTGTATATACCACACTGGGCGCAGGTGCCGGGGTTGTTTATGATGTTGGTAGTGTGAATAATCAGTGCAGTAAGGAGGAGTGCCGTGGTAGCAATCTTTCAGGAATTCGACAGCATGCAATGACTGCTATGCACAATGTGACCTGTTCACACTGGTGAGAACATGTTGGACATGACACTGACTGAAACTGACAAATGGCTAAACCCCTATCTCTGAGAGTTGAGTTCATAGCAAGTGACAATGGGTCAAATGTGGTGAAATGCATCTCGAATGGTGGGTTTTCGTGTTCCATGCATGGCCCATTGTTTAAATCTTGTGGTGCAGGAGTTTCTGCAGCACCCTGATGTAAAGGAAATGCTGACAGATGCACACCGTATCTGCTCTCACTTTTCATGATCTGCAAAGGCCCGTGACCAACCGGCAGTTGCAGATGCAAAACAGCACCACTTGAAGCTGGAAGTTGTCACCGGTACAACTCCACTTTATACATAGCAGAGAGGTTGTATGAACAATACAAAGCCATCTCAGAATATCTTGTCATGTACACTAGCCGTGACAGTTCCAGGGCCTCCATGTCTATGACGACTGAACAGTGGTACCTCATGAACTCTGTAATAACAATTTTATGGCCTTTTGAACATGCCACACAGGCAGTGAGTGGCAAGTCTGCCTCCATTAGCCAATCAATTCCACTGCTGCAGGTGCTGAGGAAGACATTGGTGAATGTACAGCATGACCTTGATGTTGCGGAGACAGTGCTAGCAGTATGTTGCTGAAACACATGCTGACAGCATTCGACCAGAATCATCACATTTTGAGCATTTAGTGTAGTTACATTGCCATAGCAACAATGCTGGACCCATGATACAACGTGGAATTCCCTCAGTACTGGAGGAGGGCCTGAACAGGTAACAAATGTCAGTGGGAAACTGGTGCGCTTGGTTCATGGGGCACAGAAGTCACGTGCCAAAGTCAGCAAACCTCAGCAGCATAATCTGGCTGAACGTGCACCTGGAGGAGCATCAAGCATATCCAGTAAGGGGAATGGGATTGCAGTTCCAGGTGGTTTGTCATCCAAAGCGGTTGGCGTCAACCCGCTTTGGGAGGCTTTGTCCCAATTGAGGATTTGTGAAATAAATGATTCCAGAGAACAGGATTATGCATCAACCACTGGACTTATTGTTGCACAGAGAATGGTTGAGTCATATTTGTCTGAAATCAGGCATCTGTCAATAACTGATGATCCTCTTTTGTACTGGAGTGGAAAGGTCAGTGAATGGCCAGAGCTGACTGCAGTGGCAATGAAGTACATCATGCCCACCCTCTAGTGTAAGTGTCATCAAGGTATTCAGCTCAGCGGGTACAATAGTCAGGGATCATTGGACAAACCTCTCTCCTGCAAATGTTAGTTTGCTAACATTCATAAAAATGAATGAAAGGCAAATTCCAGCACAGACAACAACCTCGGTATTCATACCCCAGCCTAGTCGTGGTAGTTTTGGTGATGTAGAAATGGATCATCCTGGTGGCACTGGCAGTGGCAGCATGAAACTGCCCACCACTGACATAGATGATGACACAATGGAGAAATAATTTCCCAGTGGTCAGACTTCAGACATAGTTGTCTGTGAGGGAAGTTTTCTTTATGAGGATGATGATGTGGTTAATGTTGGCAGGTTTTAACTGAAGTTTTTAAAAGGCAGTGTACCCTCCTGGAGTCAGACCACTACCACCAGGACTGATGTTAACCACTGCCGCCACAGCGAATGACTTTGTCTGCCCCGGACCACCACCACCAGGACTAATGTTAGCCACTGCCACCACAGAAAATGAGTTTGCCTGCCCCTTGACCACCACCATCGCTGTTATCCACTGCCACCACCACCAGATGCAGGAAGATGTCACAAAGAATGTCATCATGTGCTGCAGCTATCACCACCAGCACCCACCACCAGTGTCATTCAGCCAGTTTTTCCCATTACATTGACCATGCCAAGGCAGAGGAGTCAAACAGGAGACCACATCCATCAGCCACAGGCACAAGGCTTCTTAATATTAAAATTATAAAGTGAGTATGTGTACCGATGTTTTTAATGCTATTTTTATTTAATTATTTTTATTTTTATTTATTTATTTATTTAGTTGTTTAACCAGGTATAGCACACTAAGCTGAAAGCTTTTTACAGGAGCGACCTGGGAGCACAAGGAGGTTAAGTGACTTGCTCAGGGTCACACAGTATGTAAGTGGAAGCTGTGGGATTCAAACTCCGGTCTGGTCTGCTGGATGTCACCAGATTTGCAGCTCAGAGCCTATTTAACTTCCTTTAGCTGTATGCTTTGTTTTTGTTGCTTTACTGAACTGCAATGGTCAAACAATATGGTAAATTTATTTTGTTTTTACAGGTTAACAAAAAACTTGGTACCACACACAGGAACCTGTGGAATATCCATTTCAAATCCATACTGGTAAGTATCAAGATTTTATTTCATCTGTTCAATTTTTTTAAAGAGTGCAACAAATGCGACTGAGTAGGATTCATAAACCAGGTGGCATGTGTACGTCGACAAAACTATTTCGGTAAGATATCATGCACTGTATTCGAACTTACTGCTGTGCAGCCATGACAGTGTTCAAAAGTTGCACACAGGTAGTGTTACTTGACAAGATGTGGTTTTGAAATATAACTTGACTTGAGATAGAGAACTCAGGGACACTGGCACAGTGTATTGGTTACACAGCCTGGTACTAAATTAACTTGTGATTGATCTGCTGATTGCATTGTGACAGCTTACTATCTGTGTTAATAATCCAGATACCCGATGGAACAGCCAGCCTTAAACATAATGTGTTACTGCTGCAATCAAGTTGTAAGAAGTCTTTCATTTCTTTTTTGGAAACTTCCAGATGCTTTGTTGTGTCATAGTTGCCTTATCAGTGGTATAACTGGGCTTTATTAGGCAGTTTTGGGGTGTTGTGGTGGGGGAGCCTCTGTGTCTCACAGCTACGTCGATAATTATCTTCAACTTTACATGAGACATTTTTTCCTTCCATTCATGAATTTGCACTGAGTCTGCATATCGTTGTTTTTATTGAATGTATATTTAGAATATTTTGGATTTTGTTTTAGTTTATCTAACACTACTGATTTTTATTGGATGGACAGTATGTGCAGTGAGAGGAGCCTCACTGTCCTTACATATTTGGACTTCTGAACATTATACTCATTGGCAGTGAGAGTGCCTAAAATAACTGCAATTTCATTTTTGGATCCTGTTTCATCATATGAAGGACAGTGTGTGCAGTGAGAGAGCCTCCCTGTCCTTATATATATATTTGGATTCTTTAATAATTTTTTACAGATTATTTATGACCATGTAGTTTGTAGGTTTTATTAGTTTTGCTTTGTTTATTTGGTTTTGGATTATGTTATTGGGTGGGATTTCAGTCTAAGCGTAATTGTGGGTATTTTATTTAAGGGGTACTCAGGGTTTTTTATTTGTTTGCAGCTAGTTTGTTTCCGCTTGTGTTATGTGATGTTTAGTTAACCCGGTCATGCATTATTCGTCTTCTGACCCCTCCGCCCTTTCTGCCCTCCTCCCTCATTTTTCACCTACCAAGCTGTCGGGTGCTTGGCATTGCTCGTGGGGGTGTGGCCGTGGCGGGGGGTGCGTGGTCTTGGTAGGGTGAATGAGCGGACCTTTTCGTGAGTAGGGGTGTTAAGCCCAAAAGATGCCCTGGGGCGAAATGGAGCCTGGAACGTGGTTATCCATGTCTAGTCTCCATACCCAAGGGCTCCACCTACTTGGATGGGCAAGTAGTCGGACGGCTTGGAGCCCTGTCCAACTCGAGCGGTGTTGTGCAATGCCAGATCTGTCAAAACAAATCAGGCATTATTTCTGATTTTATTGGGACAGCAGATCTGGCTTGCATCACCGAGACCTGGGTGGATGGAAATGCTGGCCCCATTTTGGAGGCCACTGTTCCAGCTGGGTACTCAGTGATTCACCACCCGAGATTGGATCGTGGGGGTGGGGGAGTAGCGGTCTGTTTCAAGACCAGGTTGGGGCTCACGGTGTACCAGTTGAGGAATCTGAATCCTTTGAGTGTACCGTGGTGGCTGGTGTGGGTTGCAGGATAGCCCTTGTCTACCATCCACCAGGAGACAAGAGACAATTCCTGCAGGAAGTAGCAGACCTGTCCACATCACTGGGCCTTACACAGATTGTTTCTCAGCCACGCATAATCACGGTCACTCTTTGGACTTAGTTTTTCTCCTGGGGATTGAGGCCTCTGATTTGGTGGTGGAACCTGTCAGTTGGTCTGATCACTACACCATGGGCTTCAACTTGTGCTCCCGTCGTGGGTCTGCCCTGTGGAGATGGTTCGATACCGCCCTTTACGGGATGTCGCCTGAAGACCTGATGGCGGTGTTGAACCTCTCAGAGTTTCCGATTGCCAGCTTGGGGCCAGAGGCCATGGTCTTGGCTTATAATCAGGCCATTTCCTTGGCCCTGGACTCAGTGCTCCTGTCCATGTTCGTCCCTCTCTCTGCCCTCGGACCCCATGGTTCGATGGATCCTGAGAGGAGTGCGGCGTAATGGACGACAGTTAGGCGCCGCTGGAGGAAATCTGCTCTAGATGCAGACCGCCTTAGTTTGGATGAGCATTACCGGCTCTACCAATCAGAGATCTCCCATGAGAAGGCAGAATTCCTGTCCAGGGAGATCTCTGTTGTTCAGAATCGACTGGCTCAGCTCTTCAGAAATGTGGACAGACTGTGCAACCAGCCTGTCTCCAGCTCCGTCGAGCCTTTTCACAAAAGGAGTGTGATGAGATCGCTCAATTCTTTGCGAATAAGGTTGCCGACATCAGATCCGAGATTCATCTGACACACTCTAAGGGGAAGCTGTTGGTGGCGTTTGGTCACGGAATCCTCTACCTCCTGGTGTTCCTTTGACCTGCCGGCATTCAGTGATATTATGCCGGATCATTCAGGGATGCACCCTACGTGCTGTAGTTTAGATCCGGGTCCTACCTCCTTGATTTTGGGCTGTGTTGAGATCGTTGGCCCGTTTTTGGTTCAAATAATCTGGTGCTCCATAGATTTGGTGAGTTTCCCAGCTCCCTAAAGGAAGCTGTGGTGATGCCCTTTTGAAGAAGGCTTCTTTGGACCCAGATATTTTTTCCAACTACAGACCGATCTCTAACCTTCCCTTTATTGGGAAGGTAGTAGCAAACCAGCTGGAGGACCATTTGACCATCCATAATATCTATGAACCTCTCAGTCTGGTTTCGTAAGAGGCATAGTACGAGACTGCTCTGGTTCGGATGCTCAATGATCTCTTGATGGCGAGAGATCAGAGGAACCGCTCTATCTTGGTCCTCCTTGATCTCTCTTCAGCCATTGACACTGTAGACCATGGGGTTCTGCTTGAGCATCTGGAGTCCATCTGTGGTCTGTCTTGAACAGTGCTCAGATGGTTTTCATCTTTTCTATCTGGGAGAATGCAGAGAGTTGTGTCGGGATTTTTTCCTCTGACCTTTTCCTCTGCAGTGTGGTGTCCCCAGGGCTCGGTGCTTTCCCCATGTTGTTTGAAGTGTACACGCTGCCCTCAGAGACATTGTAAGAAGGTATGGGCTGAGGTTTTCACTGCTATGCTGATGATACCCAGCTCTACCTGTCTTTGCCCCAACCATGTTAGCGCTCTCGGTATTTAATAGCTGCCTCTCTGAAATCCAGGACTGGATGAATGCGAGCTGGTTAAAGTTGAGCACGGTAAGACTGAGGTTATGGTTGTGGACCCGGGTCATTGGACAGGGGGTTGGGCTATGGTCAGTCCTCTGGCGTATTGCTGGGGAGATCTGATCCTTACCTCTGAACAGGTGCGTAACCTGGGAGTGGTACTTGATGATGGGCTGACTCTTTGTCATCAGGTGTCAGCAGTCATTAAGTCTGCATTTACCATCTTAGGAACATTGCCAGGGTGAAACACCTTGTTCCGTCTAGCGATTTACCCGTGTTGGTCCATGCTTTAGTGACATCTCGCCTTGACTATTGCAACTCCCTTTACTTGGGGCTTCCTGGGGTTGATATCCACCGCTTGCAGCTAGTGCAGAATGCTGCTGCAAGGTTAATGACAGGGTGACTAGAAGGACACATATTACCCCTGTGCTGCGTGATCTGCACTGGCTGCCTATACAGTGGTGGATCACCTTTAAAGTAGGTCTTTTGACCTTCAAAGCCCTGCAGGCTCAGCCCTGACTACTTGAAAGAGCTTCTGATTCCTTACCGCCCCTTGCGACAGCTCCGTTGAGCTGATGAGGGTTGCTAGAGGTTCGAGGGTTATACTGAAGTCTTCTTGGGCTAGGGCCTTTGTGTTTGCGTCCCCAACCCTCCTGAACTCTCTGCCTCACCGGCTTAGGGAATGCACGACCGTGGAATCCTTTAGCGGATTTTAAGACTTTTTGTGGAGCAAGGCTTTTGTGGATTGATGCTGCTGTGAATGCTGATTTTATATGTATATTTTGATTTTATGATTCATCTGCACAGAGCCTTGGTGCTTGAAAGGCGCTAAATAAATAAAGTTGTATCATTATTATTAATTATCCAAAGAAGTTCTTCAACATCAGCCCCCCGGATGTGGCACACATACAACACGCTGCAGCAGAAGTCATTTCAGTCAATGAACATGACCATCATCAGTACCAACCAGACTCAAGAAGGATGCAGATGAAATCTGTGAAGAAATAACAAATAAGAAACCATTAATGGGACCTACCTGCAAATATACCCCAAAAAAAAAATGTTCCTTCATTGGCTTGAAAGTTATCTATTTCCCAATTTCAATGTAAAAGTTCTCATCAAGCACTGGAATATGCACACCAACAGTATCTGTGACCTCTGATACAAAACAATACAATGAGTACATGTCTATATATCAGCGCCCCACCTACAAAATACAAAATATATCAACTCACCTTGGCTACTATTAGCGTACAGACAAAGGGCACACTTCCATCGGTTGAGATGATAGCATCGTGTTTATGGGAATCACAGCACACACTGGACCAGCAACTGTTAGCTCATGGTCATCATTTCTTATGGGACTTTGTGTGTGGTGTAATGCTCCCATTTCACTTTGTTACCACTTGTCAATTTTCTTGACACTAGACAAATGCATTTTGGGAATGCAGAAAAAATCTGGGGACTCTGTGTGACCACTGCATGCATGATTGAGTGCACCATTCATTCTGGGGACTTTGTATGGTGTGACCCTCCCATTTCACTTTGCTACCACTTGTCAATTTTCTGGACACAAGACAGATGCATTTTGGGGATGCAGAAAAAATCTGGAGACTCTGTGTGAGTACTGGAATCACTTCTGAAGGAAAGAATTGTCAGTATCTAGAGGCCAGAGGGCACAGGACCCAAGGCAGCATGGATTCACAGCGGAAAGTCATGGCAGACAAATCTGATAGATTTCTTTGACTGGGTGACCAAAGTAGTAGATCAGGGAGGGGCTGTGAACATGGCCTACCTAGACTTTAGCAAGGCATTTGACACAGTCCACACAAAAGATTAATATACAGGTTAGCCAGCCTGGGGTGGGTCCCAAGATGAAAGCCTGGGTAAAGAACTGGCTAAGAATAGGACACAGAGGTAATAGTAAATGAGTCAGTCTGAAAAAAAGGGGGTTACTAGTGGGGTACCGCGGGAGGTTCAATATTAGGACCGGTCCTCTTCAATGTCTTTATAAGCGACATTGCAGAGGACTGGAAGAGAAAAGTATGTCTCTTTGCAGATGACACAAAGATCTGCAACAGAGTTGATGCACAAGGTGGGGTGGAAAGGATGAGAAGGGACTTGGCAAGGTTAGAGGAATGGTCAAATGTATGGCAGCTTAGATTCAATGCTAAGAAGTGCAAGGTAATGCACCTGGAAACAAAACCCAGGGAAGAGTACACAGTGGGAGGTGAGATACTAGCAACAACAAAAATGGAAAGGGACCTGGGGGTAGTTATATCAGATGACCTAAAGGTGGGCAAGCAATGTGAGAGGGCAGCAAGGAGGGTTGTGGGGATACTGCGATGCATAGGGAGAGGCATCACCAGTAGAAAACAGGAAGTTATTATCCCTCTGTACAGACAGCTGGTGAGATACCATCTGGAGTACTGTGTGCAGTTCTGGAGACCCAATCTCCGCAAAGACATAGACAGGATGGAAGCTGTCCAGAGGAGGGCAACTAAAATGGTGCAGGGTCTGCACTGGAAGACATATGAAGAGAGACTTAAGGAGCTTAATATGTATAGCCTCGAAGAAAGGAGGAGGGGGATATGATAGAAACTTTCAAGTACCTCAAGGGAATCAACAAAGTTCAAGGGTAGCATCTTTCAAAAGAGGTATGCTATGCAAGAACAAGGGGCACAATTTGAAGATGGGGGCGGCTCAGAGGTAATTTAAGGAAGTATTTTTCACAGAGAGGGTTGTGGATGCATGGAACAGCCTTCGGAGGTTGTGGAGTCAATAACAGTGGTGGAATTCAAGCATGCGTGGGACAGTCATAAGGCAACTCTAGGAGGTGGGGGTAGGAAAAGTAGGCTGCTGGTTAACTAGGATCTGCAGCTTATCCATTAGGTAGGAAATGGGCAGACTGGGTGGGCAAGCGGTCCTTATCTGCTGTCAAATTCTATGTTTCTATGTTTACTGCGTGCATGACTGAGTGTGCCATTAATTCTGGAACACTTTGCATTTCATGTTACGCTCTATTTCACTTCGTCTGCACTTGGGTATATTCTGGACACAAGATAGGTGCATTTTGGGATTGGGAATTCTGGTGAGTCTGGTAAGTATTTTTGGAACCTCAGTAATGTTTACTTTCTGTCATGCTATTGTGAAGTATTTGTCAAAAAGCAGGACTGAGCACTACAATTATACTGTGTTAAACTACATGTGTGCAGTCCGTCTTCTTTCCTGTGTGTGCAGACAGTGTCCAGCGTCAAGTTGCAATATATATATATATATATATATATATATATATATATATATGCTGAATCATGCTGACTTTTGCACTGTTCATGGTGATAGCATAAGAATAAAGATAAGAATATATATTGTATATTTTATTTTGTACCATCAACAGCAGCAGACAAGGTTATATGTTTTCAGATGTCTTGGGACAGTGTGCACCTCAATCACTTGTCACACAGACACAGTGCACCACATGACTTTGTGGAGATAATAGCAAAAAAAATTATGCTTTTAAACAAACCATACTCAACAGACATAAAATATTCCTGAGGCACCCAAAATATTTTATGGTGTACAGATATGTTGAAGTCAGAATATATAACAGGTCCTGCAGTACACTGCTACCACGCTATGCTACCGCTGGCACTGTGTTGTGTTATAGTGTGCATCAACATGAAGAAAAACTGACACTGCCAGTGTAAACTAGAAAGACATATTCCAGAACAAATAATGAAAAAAGATATGTGGTAGCACAGTGTGGTGGTAGTGAACTGGACCTTATACAGTTTCTGACTTTATATTGCAAAGAATTTTTGGTTGCTATGATCTCCTAACAAAATATCGTTACATAGTCTTATCTTTATTCTTTATACCACAAGCACAGCAACAAGTCAGACAGCAATCGGCATACATATGTTTGCAGAAGCTGGACAGTGTCTGCAGTACATACAGACAGGAAAGAAGACTGACTGCACATGCAGTTTAGCAGAGGATAACTTCACTGCTTAGTCTGCTTTTCCACAAAAACTCTGTGACAGAAAGTAAACATTAAAGAGGCACCAAAACAGCCCACACACATACACACACACACACACACACACACACACACACACACACACACACACATTAACAGAAGGAAGGTGGGCCAGAATACAAAGTGTCACACATACAGAAGACAACAAAAGGCAAAATTACATACAAGGGTCATGGATGGTGGAGGAATACATTTTATGACACAACAAGGAAGGTGTTTGGAGGGGCACATGTTGTGAGAAAACAAAACTAATGTGGTATCCCATGGTGATCCAGCAGCAGTTCCAGCAAGGACATAATTTGCAACTGATATTCCTCCATGCGATCCAACTGCTGCTCCACAGCACTCAGCCTCTCGTTGTTCTCCTCAACAGCACTCCAGAAAACTGTCAAGTCAGCCCGTGTTACACGCAGTTCTCTGTATTCCACACGTTCTACAGGCTGACCTGCTGGTCGTGGTGGTGGCAGTGGTGGGGTGGGGGTTCTGGTGGAGCAGCAGGTGCTGCTCTCGCCCTCCTCTTCTTAGGGACACCGCCATGCACGCTGCATCCTCTGCCACAGAGCGGCCAGCAGGTACAAGCATGGCCCGTTCTGTGGCAGTCTGCCACTCCAACAGGTGGTGATTGAGCATATGTCGGTGGCCCCACTTCCCAGGTGAGTCCCCATGGGCCACGGCGCACCTCCACCTCACATAGCTGGCACCTGACCACACTGCTGTCCCCCCAACACAGTCAAAAACTGCCAAACAACTGAGGGTGCAAGGAGGACCAAGCACAGGCAGGGGAGGGCCAGATGAACTGGCAGCCGCTGGTCATGGTGCTGAACAGGAATGGGATCCACACCTGGGTCCAGGGGTACAGGCAGATCCTGCTCCAGAGGACCTGGTACTGGACCTGGTGGTGGTGGTGGTGATTCAACTGCCTCAGAGTCAGGAGGCGGTGCTGGTCCTGCTTCTGGGGGGTCACCCAGAGTTTCAATTGGTCTAACAGGAATGGGCACCCATGCCCCACGCATGCACGGTATGATGCTTACCAGTACCATGCTCTCCCAGAGCTGCCTCCCCCCAGACATTCCCTCACCCTGGTCCATCTCTCCTACTGCGCTGCCTCAGTCTGAGCAATGACTACTCACACTGTTACACAACACACACACAGTCACACAGACACAGACCAACAACTAACTACTTATAAAGGTGAGAAAAATAAAATTTACAGAAAGAACAAATTAAGTAAAAAGAGTACAGAAAGACAAAAAAAATGTAGCTTTTAAAAAGCTGTTGGGTCTAAATCAAAGTTTAAATCTCCTCCTCGCTCTGTTCTCAAAGTGTCAGCAGTGACAAAACACACTCCTCTCTCTCCATCTGCACAGGAGAAAGTGAAGTGTCTGCTTGATGACACTTCTTTCCTGCCTGGCTAAAAGCATGTGACTTACAGTACTGTAAGCCATGTGATGTGTGAGGGGCTGCCAAATCTGAAACACAAAGTGGATCACTTAGAATCATAATGAGGAGCGTGAAGTCCATTAAAAACAACAACTTCACCTTATTTCACGTTGCCATTCCACCTAACACGAGTGGTAAGGACAAGATGGAGTGAGCACTTCGTTGCCACTCCACATAACCGGTGACAATGTGAAGTGCCCACTTTGCGTTCATTTTGCTGGTGGAATTTAAATTCACTGTATCTCTACACAAGATGTTATGGCATTTGCTGAAACTACAACAAGTGCATCTTTGCTCAGTCCCACAGTTGTGCAACAAGGTGTCCACAACCAAATCCAACATCAGTGCTATAAGTTTATCACCAGTACATCATCACTGTCCCCTTTAATACAAGTATTGAATACAAACTGGCATACAGTATTTTAATGGCAGATTGTCAACTGAGAACATTACTGGGAATACACCACGGATGGTATATAGAAGAGACAGAAACATCAGAGATGTCATTGTACACAACTTCCATGACTCCAGTCCATGCAGTGCTAGACATTTCACTTAACAATGCTTTCCATGTGGAAACTGTTCTGCAGTCATTTTATTAAGTATTTTTTCTGCTCTATGAACTTTAGAAAAATGTTCAAGATCTGGAACATGATTACATGCAGTAATGACTCAGTCATTTACATGGCAGTATGTACATGCTCATGCTTCTATATAAGTAAGACAAAGCAACCTTCTTAAAAGGAATTGGGGAACATTTAAGAGCAATTGATAAAAAGACCTGAAAATACTCCTGTTTGTCATATTATGAATACAGATGGTGTCCATACTTTTTCTTTTGTGATGGTGAAAAGGTGAGATTGTGACAATTACAGTAAGAGAAATCTGGACTTCACAATACTTCAGAGGAACTGACTGGCAATACAATTTGAGCCTTGAAATATCTGAGACAAAATGACGAGCTTCAATTAATTCCTTTTTATGGACCCATATATGACTTTCTTTTATTTGTTTATTTATTTAGAAACATATCGGAATAACAATCCTTTCAGTCATAGACTTCTTTACAAAGGCCCTACATCAGATAACAGACAGTGACAATATTATAGAGACTTACAAAACATGGTGGTAGCATTAACCAATAATTTTACATACAGGATGCAACATGGTTGCAATTAAGCAGTGGGAGAGCAACATACTAAGGTTAAGTAGGATGGAGATCCCTTGTTAAGAAAGCTTAAGGAGGATAGAAATACATTGTTAGGTGGCAGTTTAGCTAAGACGGGGGTGTTAGGGATGTTGGATATGGGCATTCACATTTCAAGTGATTGTAATATTTCAAGTTTTTCCCTAATTTATTCCATGGCTGTAGAGCAACTGATTCCTGAAAGAATTCTGAATTTCTTTTTTGTGTGTTTTGTGCTGGATGTGTCTACATTTGGTTTTCCTTCTAGATTCCTTCATCAAAAGGCAGCTATAAATCCCACAATGGCAATAGAAAGTTTAATACATGGTTTACCAGCTATCTGATGGGTTAAACTCAGTCTGTAAAATGCTGTGGTACTCTCTCCGAATACAGACCAGTTACTGCTGGTGTCTCCCAAAAGATCAATCCTGGTCCCCTTCTTTACTGTCAATTTATAAATTACTACCCACAGCCTGAAAATCCACTAAAATCCTTCTTTATGCCAATGATGCAGTAATAACCTTCACTTACAACTGCCTGGGAAACTCCAGCAGAGGCTACAGACTGTCATTTCCGTTATCCAGGATTGGTTCACTTCCGATCTACTGGTCATGGACACTAAGAAACCAAATCTATGCTATTTGCCAACCACAGTAAGTCCCCATCTTCCCCATCACTAAACATTACCTCCTCCTCAGGAACACCTTTAGAGCAGGTACTGTAGATACCTTCAAGTACCTGGGATCAACTTTGACTCTAGGTTATTAATGTAGCACATGTTGACACCTTGATCAAGACTGCCAACTCCAGACTTGGGCTGCTCTATAGATATAGGAATAGCTTCCGACCAAAGATAAAGAAACTCCTAGTCAGATGCTACATCATCAGCATAATCGACTATGGCCTGAGGTCTATGGTACTGCTAGTGACAGTGTGCTGTCCAGGGTCAGTGGACTATTTAACAGCATGCTGTTTTGTGCTTGACCTAAGGCATGACTCCACTCCTGCATACTTTATAGTAACCTTGCTTGGATAAACCTTGACTCAAGATTACACTATAGCAACTCTTTACTGGTAAGAATGCCCTTCTCAGCTTTCTATCCTGAGTGTGCAGGTCATGCTTCATCTGGTTGACCAACAATATGCCACAGCTAGAACAAAGTTTGCTGGTACTACATGTAAGAAAACAACTTTAGGCCAGTCCGGTTTCTCTTTCAGATTCTCTAAACTTTGAAACAGCCTGCCCCTTTCTAAAATCATCTGGCTCCATAAATCAGTTTAAATCCCAATTTCTTTCCACACTCACTCCCCATCCCTGCAGCTGCTGTCACTGATCTATGAACGTTTCCTCCTGTCTGCCACTCTAGTATGTGTACTTGATTTAGTTAAGCCACTGTCCAGAATCTGCACTATCTTCAACCTAACCTGTAAGTTAGTAACTTGTCAGCCCATGCATCCAACTGATTGTGCAGTACTGTCTGACTGTTTGTATTTTATTAACTGTTTTGTACTGTATGACTGTACTGCATGTCTAGTTCATATCTCTGCTTAGCCATGTACTGCACAATGAATGTATTTATGTACTATAAACCTGCTAATTATTACCCGCTGTTGCCTCTGACCTAAACCCTTTGAAAATAGGCACAACCTAAAATGTTTTATGTGAAATAAATAAATAAAATACATCCATCATTTACACTGTATTGTTTATGTGATTGTATGCTGTGTGCAGGATGTGATCATAACTAGCTATCTTTCCAAATTCCTTTCACACTTTGCCATTGGCATGTCATTGATAAGTCCATTCTACATGCTTTTCTTTCCTATTATAGTATACAGTAATTTTAGAGTATACCAGTAATTCTAAAAGAACACTATGGTTAAACATTGTTGTTGATGTATAGGTCTTTATTGCACCTCAACACAGAAACATAGAATCTGACAGCAGATGAGGACCACTTGGCCAGCCTAGTCTGCCCATTTCCCTACATACTGCATAGATTCCAGATCCTAATTGATCTAAAGCTCTCCTTCACTTTCCCATGATTTTGCACTTCTTTGTATTGAATCTAAGCTGCCACATTCTTGACCACTCCTCCCATTTGTCTAAGTCACTTCTCATCCCCCTACCGAGTGTCAGCTCTATTGCAGATCTTAGTGTCATCTGAAAAGAGGCATACCTTCCCTTCCAGTTCCTCTGTGATGTTGCTTATGAAAACATTAAAGAAGACAGGACCCAGCACTGAACTCTGTGGCACCCCACTGGTTACCCTCCTTTCCTCGGATTGAACTCCATCTACCACCACCTATTGCTCAGCCAGTTTCTGACCCAGTTTACCACCTTGGGGCCCTCTCCCAGACTGCCCTATTTGTTTACTAACCTCCTGTGTTGGACGGTGTCAAATGCCTTGCCAAAATCTAGGTAGGCCATGTCTACCACTCCTGATCATCTACTCTGGTTTCCCAGTCAAAGAAATCTGTCAGATTGGTTTGACAAGAACATCCTTCTGTAAATCCGTGTTGCCTCGAGTCTTGTGCCCAGCTGACTCAAGATATACCACAATCCTTCCCTTTAACATTGATTCCATTTTCCCCACCACATGAGGTCAGCCTGTAATTTCCAACCTCCACTTCATTCCCATTTCTGTGGAGGGTATCACATTCACCCTCCTCCAGTCCAGCAGTACCACTCCAAGCTCCAGTGATTTGTTGAATAGGGCTGTCAGCACATGCCACAAAGCACCTCTCATTTTTACATGGCACATTATTCCACATTTAGCATTTGCAAAAGCATCTTCACAGTAATCCGCTAACTGCTGTGTTTCACTATCTTTAAGCTTAGGTGCCAGTATTTATATTGTTCAAAATATGTTTATCTTTGGGAACTTTGAGCAATATGGTTGCAGTTTTCACTGGTAATACTTAAAGTTTGTATTATATCTAGTATATCTTTAATCACTTTTAATTATTTCTCTTTTCTGTTTCTCCATTTTCCCTCTTCCCTTTCCATTTCATTTCACCATGTTTTCTCCATCTCCTTGCCTTTTCTTCAGTTCTGCTGTCCCTGCTTCCTATTCTTCTCCATAAATTCTCCACTCCACTCATTAGTTATTTTCAGACCTTATCCTTCTGTAGAATGTTCTCTCAGTACCGTAGGAAGGGTGGGGCGGGTGGTGTTCTGGCACTGGGTGCAACCTTCAGGGGGCACAATTTTCAGCTGAAGCTCATTTGTTATTAACCTCAGCTACTGCTTTTTTTAAAATTTATTTTGGCTTGATAAACTGCAATTATATCTGGCTGTCAGTAGGGGCACATCTGTGGACAAAGACCAGCAGGTTGGGTTAGAGGTCACATGAGCTGCAGGCAAATAATCATGTGGTGTGGTGTTGCTGCAATGAGAAAGAAAGAGAAACTGTAGAAGCTAGTGCCACTTAATAGTATAAAAGGTAAGGGCGGTGTATGTAGCATGGAGAGGCAGTTAAACTTGGAATCGGAGACAATGTTATTGTTGACAGTAGATCCTAGAAATGGAGTATCTAGCAGGCAGCAAAAGCGATAGAGTATATGTAGAGAAGATTAGGAGAGATGATAGAAGACAAGAGAAATCCATCCTGAAGATTTTAAGCAAAGCAATGTAGCTCATCACTGTAGTAGTCCGTCTACAGTATGTGCAAGTCCATCCCAACCATCTCCCATGTATTTGTGTGATTCTGTATTCCATATTGTTTTCAAATGAAAATTAATTCCTCAAATCTGTTTACTGTTTAGTTTGTTGTGTCTATGTGACAGTGTCAATGAATGAGGTGTGAGTGTGTTGTACGTATTGCATGGCTGTGGCAGTGGCAGTGGTGGTGCTACTGGGGAAGGATTCTTGATTGAATTTGAAAATGCACTGCTCTTCAGTGATCGGGAGGAAGGATTGGATCTGATTTAGAATTTGATTGTGGGACTGGGCCAAGGGACCCACGGCCCAGCCCTGACTCAGGTGTGATAAGATGACTTAGTACTTCATGAGACTGGGATGACAGTGAAGATGTTCACGCCCTCCAATCTGCTGCTTGTGTGCTGACTTATTGCCATGGTGTGGGCAGGCCACAGGCACCCTCACTCCAGCCCACCACATTGTCTTCTCTCATCTTGACCCGCATTCCTCCTGCACTTCAATTCCACACCAAGGAGGCTCCCCAGTCCCACCCATGCTGTTTCCTTCTACTCCATGCAGGCAGGTGGTGGAGGGATGGCACAGACAGACCCAGTCAGAGCAAAGCCTGCAGTCAGACCAAAGTCATACTGCGACTCCATTGCACTAGACTGACTAGTCTCCCCCAAGTTGGTTGGTACATGCTTTTTTCTTTATTGTACATCCGCTGGGACTGGATACCAGGTTACAGACACTGTGCAGACTGTGGTCTCTGAATGACTGGTCGCATGACCCTGAAGATGGAGACAGGTTAGAAATCATCTCTAGCAACAGTCACATACAGAAGTAGCTGTGTTGTAGTATTTCGTTTTCAGAGGATTCCTCAGTAGTGTACGTGTATTTCCTTATGTCTCAATTTTGAAGATACAGGAAATTCCTATATCTTCAAAATGGAGACATAAGAAAATATGTACTGTGTTTTCCTAAGCCCAATTATCTCATTCAAATGTTTAGTATGCTGAAAAATAGTTTGTCACTCTTACCCATGAATGCTACAAGAATCATGCATCTGCAGTGCATTGCTTTTAATAAAGAATCAAACTAACCTCCCAATAGATTGACACATTTCAGGACCACACCCCAACCTAGACCTCAAAAAACATAGCTGCAATGCGCCCTACTTAAAGTAAACTGTAAAGAAAATAAAAAAATACTGCCTGTCTAAATGTGCTTCTAGCCAGCCAGAGTCTCCTGGCTCAGTTGGTAGAACATCCACTTATGGACCAGAAGGTTGTGAACTCTCCCCATGTTGGGACTGGACTTGCACCTAAAATGCTGGCATCAGAGTGCAGTAGTAGGGGTACTGAACTGCTGGGGTGTGCTGTCCTTTGGATGAGACGTTAAACTGAGGTCCTTCTACCTATCCGTGTTGTCCTGGTGGGTGTCCAGGAGGAAGTAAAAGAACCAAGGGGCACTCTTGCAAGAGCAGCAGACATTCCCGGTGTCCTGGCTAACATTCCCTTCCCATAAACCAGTTCATGCAATTGTCCAGGCTGTGTGGGTGTTGATGTGCAATATGGCCACCACCACACATTTAGTCACTTCACTACTAGTCTAGCATTGCGTCCTAAAGCACTTTGGGATACACTGTATATGAAAAGTGCTATATAAATGCTGATTCTTCCCACACCTCAGATTCATGGCAGGAAAATTTAGGACTGACCATGTAGCAAAAGTGTTTTGTTTTCTTCCAAGAGAAAAGCCCCAAACCTCACAACAGAGCTGGAGCATGTAAACCCTCCAGAGCTTCTGGCTCTTTGTGTGTAAAATTTGTCTCTTGCCAGGGCACCCAAATGCCTTCCTACGGCTCTGTGTTCTCTACCTATTATGCATTGAGCTTGTTTGTTAAAAGAATTTTTATCTTTAATATTGCATTTTATGTGTGACATTTTTGTATTATTAGGTGTGATCACTGGTTGTGGGATAAGGTGCTTCATTTCACCTGTACACGATCACATTATTTAATTATGTATAAGGAACATCTACTAAATGGCAAACTAAACTTGATAATGCATAATGTAAGTATGTAAAACATTTGCTATTAGTCAATAGTCCTGACATATTGCTGCTTTTATTATTTTATCTGTTACATAAGTAAATGTATATGCCAGGAAAGCAAAGCCTGCATTTTACAGTAGTTCTGGACCATGAAAGTGCCATGCATTTGATGACAATAACCATTTTGCTGTCCTCCTCTGGATAGCCTCTACCCTGTCAATGTCCTTCCTGAAAGGTGGCTTCCAAAACTACACACAGCACTCCAAGATAGACTCACCAATGATTGATAAAGTGGCAACACAACCTCTCTCCTCCTGCTGGTGATACCCCTCAGAATGCACCCCAGTATCCCATTGGCCCTGTCTACTGCCTTGTTGTACTGCCCTAACACCTTGAGTTCATCCAGATGATGATAACTCCAAGGCCTAGTTCCTGCTTTTATGATCATCAATCCCTCCCCCCATTTTATACACCGCCCTGGCTTCTGTGCCCTATATGCATGAGTCTGATCTTTTGCTTTGAAATCTAGCTGCTATACAATCAATCACTCATTGAGTTTCCTCAGATCTATACTTCTTCTCTCCACTCCTTGAGGACCATCCAATTTGGGCATCTTCTGGACCAATTCCATACACCTAACCCTTGTCTGGAGTAATTTAGGCAATAGCTCTAGTCAGGTTTCAACACCCTTTTCTAAGGTTGCCATCTTAACCCTTTCCTACAGTATGGGCAGTGCTAATCCCTTGTGCCTGTAACATCTGTGTTTTAACCAAGTCATAGACTTTGTACTGACTACCTCATTGTGAGTTATTCCACTCTTCCGCTACCCATTCCATGAAATTTGTAGATCCCTATCATGTCCTCATTCCTCTCCTGATTACCAGTGAGTACATGTTATCATATGTTATACTTTCACATACCATCACAACTGAGCTGTCCATCACCCGATGTATCATACTCAGATACAAGCTGTTTGCTTCATTCGAGTGTAATATTATGCCAACCATTTGAAATGCTTGATGTATTTCTGCGGGTTTAAGATATCCAGATCCATCCTGTGAATATGAAAAGGATCACAATTAATAAAGAATGATGAGCCAATTCAGTAAGAAAATCTGACCATATAGGTACAGTAAGGTCCACAACAAAATTAAGTGAGCAGCACCCACCCAGACATGAGGTCCAGTGCTGAAGCTCATTCCCAGAGTAAAGACCCTCAAAAGAGATATCAGACACCCACACCCACACTCACTTCTCATTTTTTTTGAACTTGTCATTTTATTCATATAAAGAAAGAAAAAGAAAAAGAGGAGGACCAAAGAAGTGCTGAGCAGTCTATCTAGTCTATCCTATGATTTTTGTTAGCTTTATTTACCTTATACTCCACTCTACTCTCTACTCTATCATGTGATAACTCCCTTAAATGCATAACAATTTTTTCTCAAACTTTGACATTGTCTCTGCTCCACACAATTGTTTAGAAGTTGGACACACCTACCAACTACACTTATTTGATAATATGCAGTATTCAAATGCATTCATTACTTCTTGTTACTTGAATTTTTGCCTTTACCCACCACCCTCCGGTTGCACTTGGAAATGAGCTCTGATTCAGTGTTCCTGTCCTGATCAATACTTTTCAGATAAATAATAATATTTTGTAAAAGACCCCATTACAGAATTACAAGTTAAGCTTTGTACTGAGAACCTCTTCACTTAGAATGTAAGCCAGTACTTTGGGTCCATCACTTGTATCAGGAAATTCTCTACTGGCGATGAAGGATGGCACTGAGAGTTGGAGCCCTGTACAAGGACATTCTCCACTTTCAATGAAGGCCACCACTGGGAATCAAGCTTTGTAACTGGAAATTCTCCACTGAAAATGAAGGCCAGTATTGGGAGTTGTGCCCTGTTCCAGAAAATTCTCCATTGAAAATACTGGCAAGCTCTGAAAATTGGATTAGAAACTGGTTAATAAATAGGAGAGAAAGTGTTGGCTAACAGCACTCACTTGAAAGATGGGAGACTGGCCAGGGTGTACCACAGGGTTTGGTACTAGACCAGTCCATTTCAGTGCCTTCATGGGGGACATTACTGAAGAAATGGAGAGGAAAATATGCCTTTTTACAGATTACACCAAAGTCTGCAATATGGTGGACAGTCAAGGGGAGGTAGAAAAATTGTTTTAGGATCCAGGAAAACTTGTGGAATAGTCAAAGATGTGGCAGTTGGGGTTCAGTGGTGAAACATTCAAAATAATGCACATAGGGCATAAGAACCATGGTGCTGAATACAGGATGGGGATACTGTTGCACTGCCAGGTCATTTGAATGTGTGGTGGTGCATGGGGTCCAGGTGCAGGCTGCAGAATTCTCCTTGTTTACCACCCTCCACGATTGAGGGAAAATTCTTGCAGGAGGAGCAGACTGTGTATCTATGATGGTAGCACAAAAGCTTTATCAACCAACATTACAGTGAAACCTTTACGCCGACCATTTTGGTCGACATAAAGTGGTTACTGTCTCATGTTTTCTTAGGAGGACTTTGCTCCCCAAACTCCCCAAGCAGGGGGCTATGCTCCCGTAACCCCACAATTAAAATAATCAACTTGAGTCTGAGTTGATTAGGGAGGGTGTATGACCACCTGAAAACTGTGCCAGGGTCCAGTGCCGACACTACTGTGACCTGGCACTCTTGTCACTTTAGTGTTGGTCGCTGTCGACTTGTCACTGTGAGGTGTGTATACTGTGAACTTCATCATCGACAGGTGTTGGAGTCCTGAGATGGGTTATTCTGGGTGACTTCAATGCCTGGATCAATGATGAATCCTCGCAATTTAGTTCTGACCTCCTCCAGCTGTTGACATTGTTGGGCTAGCACAGGCAGTTGCCTCTGTGACTCACCATCATGGCCACACCTCAGACCTGGTATTCTCACTGGGCCTTGAGGTCATTGACCTGAGATTGATCAAGTTGTTTGGTTTGATCATTGTGCTGTGATATTCTCATTCGGGTTTCCCCAGCTAGTCCCTCCTCTGTTGAGATGATCAGCTACCACCCTTTAAAGGATTGTCCCCAGAGGGGACTGATGGTGGTTTGATTTTCTGGTGTTAATGTAGCTAGTCACGATAATCTTGGGTGAGTCAGTGGCAGCCTGTAATAGGGCTGTATCCAGTGGCACTTTCGATACCATCAGCATGATCCATATACGATATAGGTCTTCTTACCTGAGGTCCCGTGGTTTGACAGGGCTGTCAGGGCGATGAAGATAATGGGTTGGAGATTGGAGCATTGCTGGTGGAGGACCTGGCTAGAGGATGAGGATAGACTGGCCTTGAGAAATCACTATGGTGACTATCAAGGGCAATCAACCATAAGAAGGCAGAATTCTGTCCAGGAGACTGCAGCAGGGAAAAATAGACAAGCTCAGCTCTTTCCGAATGTAGGCAGGCTTCTCCATCCTGTTTGCCTGCAGCCAAAAAGCTTTTCAGCAGCATTATGCGAAGAGTTTGCTCTATTTTCCACTGACGGGATATCCTCCATTTGGGCCAGGATCTCATCAGTGGGTCTGGACCAGACCGCGGGGTGGGGTCTGGATACAGCAGGGGCACTCCATTGTCTGGGCAGAGTTTCAGCCATTGGTGGTGGCTGAGGTCTCTGAGGTGATCTCAAAGCTGCGGCTCACTTGTTGTGAACTGGACCCAGGCCTGACGTGTCTTCTAGTGAGATGTGTTGAAGTCATTGGCCCAGTATTTGCTGGGATAGTCTGGTGTTCGCCTTTGAGGGGTCTGCCCTGACGCCATGAAGGAGGCATTGGTGAATCCCCTTCTGAAAAAAAAACTCCTCGATCCTGACATCCTAGCAAATTAGAGACCAATCTCCAACCTCCCATTTTTGGGAAGGTTGTAGAAAATAGTGGTTCTGCAGCTAGGGAACACCTGGAAGCCTCTGACATATATGAGCAATTCCAGTCTGTGTTTAGGGCAAAGCACAGCACTGAGATGGCACTGGTCCAGGTCACAATGACCTTCTCATGGCCAGAGATTGAGGAAAATGTTCAGTTCTCATTCTTCTCAATCTGTCATCTGCATTTGATACTGTGGACCACATTGTGTTGCTGGATCACCTTAGAGAGTGGTGTGCACTCACTCAGGTTGTCATCAGTTGGTTTGAGTCCTTTCTCTTGAGTAGGAGGCAAAGAGTGGTGATGAAGATTTCTCCTCCTCCTCCTCCTCCTCCCCCTGCCTCTGAACTGTGGAGTCCCTCAGGGTTTGATCCTGTCACCGATGCTGTCCTCAGTATACATGCTGCCTCGAGAGAGGATCATCAGACAATTCAGTTTGAGTTTCCACTGCTATGCAGATGATACTCAACAGTACATGTCTTTTACACCATGGACAAATGGTGCTGTTGAACTGTTGAATAAATGCCTCATCAAGATCCAGGACTGGATGAACTCTAACTGGCTGAGGCTTAAGCCTGACAAGACGGAGGATCTAGTTATTGAGTCTGGCTATGGGTGGATTGAGAACACCACCAGGATGACAACAGGCCTTGTCTTGGGGTCAGTACTGTTGATGGCATTCTGTAGGGTGTGAAATCTGGGTTTGATCCTCAACAACAGGCTGACATTTGAGGCTCAGGTGTCGTCTGTCATCAAAAATAGATTTTACCATCTGAGGAACATTGCTTGGATTAAACTCCTAATTCTGCCTGAGGACCTTCCACCATTGGTACATGCCTTTGTAACATCAAGATTCAACTACTGTAATGCTCTATACCTCAGGGTCAGTTGGAGGAACCTCTGATGGCTGCAGCTAGTGCAGAATGCAGTGGCCATGCTGCTGACAGAATTGCCCAGATTCTGCCATGTGACTGCAGTCCTTCAGGGTCTGCATTGACTGTCAGTCAGGTGGCAGGTTCTCTTCATGGTGGGCTTGCTCACTTATTAGGCCCTATTTGGACTGGGTCCTGGCTATCTGTTAGATATCCTTACTCCTGCAACTCTGGCTCACTCCCTCCATTTCTTCACTCACGGCCTTCTGACGTTTCTGAGGACTGGGCTGAAAACCTTGGGTGATCACTCATTCTGAGTGGCTGGCCTGGTCCTCTGGAATTTGCTTCAAATTTCTGTGAGGGAGATGCCTACAGTGGAGGCATTCAGAAAGTGCCTCAAGACCCACTTATTTTAAGTTAGCTTATCCTGCCGATGTATTTTAATTATGTTTGACGTTTTAATTTTATAGTTTGTTTGCTGATTTTATTATGACCCTGTATATTATTCTGTATGGCACCCAGAGCCTCTGGGATTGGTTGCCTAAAATAAATTTACTTACACCCTTACTGTACTCAGTCAGAATAGCACTACCAGAATAGCACACATAAAGAGAGTGCTAGTCTGAATAAGCGCTGCCATGAACAGTGAGAGGGATTGACAGCATTTGCAGTAAGTGCTCCCTAGGTCATAGTCCATGGTGCTGCCACAGGACAGGAGCAGAAGAATTCGAGTCTGGCCAATCTGCTTCCATGGTGTGGAGGGCTGAGACATGGAGGAGCTTGTCAGTGATAGTGGAGACAAGGGTTCTAATCCCTTGTCTATTTGGATTTTGCTTTATTGGGACTTACATTTTTTACAAGCGGCCATGAAACAGTATTCCATGGCCCCTAATTTTCTTCTTGCCCGTGATCTGCTCCCCGCAGTTAGGATCTATTACTCTGGGGTTGGGGGCAGTGTCCCAAGCAAAACATAAAGTGGTGGCATTTTGACCAGTGGTTCTTGACCACGCTGTTTTCAAATAGCGCTATTCTGATCTAGTGCCCTTACTTACTAGACAGGGAAGGTACCTTGGGGTTATTATATCAAAGGAACCCTTAAGGTGGCAGTGCAATGTAAAAAGGCCATAGGCAGGGTTACTAAGATCTTAGGGATGCATAGGGAGGGGTATCTCTAGAAGGGGAGGGAAATGGTGCTATCACTGTATAATTCCCTGGTATGACCCCACCTGGAGTATTGTGCCCAGTTTTGGAGAATGCACATCAGAAGGAACATAGACAGGATGGAAGCAATCCAGAGATTGAAAATTAAGATGGTTAAGGGTATGCAAGGGAAGCCCTCCATGGAGAGACTGAGGGTTCTCAGCATGTACACCGTGGAAGACAGGAGACAGAGGGGATGACATGATCGAGACCCACAAGTCCCTCACAAGGGTAAATGGGGTGCAGCTGGGGAGCTTTTTAAATGAGGACCAACGCGGACATGGGGATATGTGATGAAGCTGGGGTGAGTTCATGAGAGATATGAGGAAATATTTCTTCATTAAAGGGAGTTAGACACCTGAACAGACTGCCAGCCAATGTACTGAAGGCTAGAAAGGTGGAGGGCTTCAAGCATTCAGATCAGTTCAATTTATTGAAGGGGTAAATCCTATTGAGCAAGCTCATTTGCAAGGATGTCCCTTGTACAACATACTCAACGTGATACATAGCATGAAAATAACTTGGATAAAAATAAAACAATACCGTCATGAAATCATAGAGGAGTGGCAAAAGGAATAAAAAAGAAACTGTTCAAATAAGGCACATAACATGAATTCTTATGGACAAACACAGTACAAGCACAAATAAGAAATAAGGATAAGTATAAAATGCGACTTAACAATCTGACCAACACTACTGTAGAATGGGAGAGCTAGAGAGAGGCAGATGTGGGGAATAGGGAGGGACTGAGGGCAAAGACGGGTTCAGAAGATATTACATCTAGGATTATTTTGAAGGCATTTAATGGAATTAGAGATTGTAGCTTTAGTGTGGATTGAAGCTTGTTCCAATTGACAGGAAGCAGGGGAGGACCATAACTCTCCAGCTGCCCTACGCGAAACGTGTGCAGAAATGAGGTACTTCCAATTAAATGTAAGCACATTTCCTGAGTGCTTAACAGCTGTGAAAATGTTGAATGATAGAAGTGATGTAGACGGGCAGCTTATTCATGGGATAAGCATCAGGGTATTTTAGACCAGAGGTGGGTGGTTGGGTTCTCAGAGCCCAGATAGGGTCTGTGGATGTAGAACAGGCAAACAACACTTGGACAGACTCTGTGAGCCCAGCGGTTCTTCTCTGATGACAATTTATATGTTTCAGTAATCATCACTTGTATAGACATTCCCATAGAAAATGAAATCAAGGACTGGGAGTATATTCCTTGTACCAGGAAATTCTGCAGTGAAAATAAATACCAGCACTGAGACTTCATTCCCACTACCAAGAAACTCTCCAATGAAAATGAAGTCAAGCACTGGGTGCTGAGACACTACAAGGAAATTTTCCATTGGAATAGAAGGCCAGCATTGAAGTCAAGCCCCATGTATTTGGATATCATCTGCTGAAAATGAAGGCCATCACTGAGGATTTGAGCCACTGTACCAGCAAATACTCCAGTACAAATACTGCTAGCACTAGGATTTGAGCATCTGTACCAGAAAATGTGCCACTGAATGGAGAGCAGCATTATGATTTGAGCCCTTGCATCCAGAAATACAATATATTCCATTGAAACTGAAGTCCAGCACAAGGGCTCCATCTCCTGTACTAGGAAATTCTCTATTTAAAATAAAGAGCCAGGGATTATTGTGAAATCCCAACATTCAGGCTACTGAACTCCATAAGCCTGAGCCCAGAAAGGCTGAATGTGGGAGACTGACAGGGTCTTAGTGTGTAATGCGGGGGCAAGTCCCGCACCTCGGTAACTAAAATAACCAACCCAGAGAGGAGCGGACCTCAGAGTAGGTTGAAAGGTTATGGTCGGGGGCAACAACAGCACTCCTCAAAAACGTTTCCTGCCCTGGAACAGAACCCTGGTTGAGAGTGCCATGCAGGCCCAGCTGCCAGAGGTCTAGCCCTCCATGTCACAGGAGGCAGCTCAGCCAGCTTTTGCATCCTCCTCATTGTTCTCTTGCCAGACATGGGGTGGGTAGCAGTTTGTCACATCCACTACCTTACCCTTGTTGGCCGGTATGTGTCGGGTGTGTGTGTGTAGATGACAAGCACACTCAGAATCCTGCATGTTAGATTCCGAGTGTTGGCATTAAGTAATGCTCCCAAGATTCAGCACCAGGAGTTGAGTCCCTGGGCTGATTTTCAAAAGGGCTGGATTTCCAGAAACCCCGGTACACCACAGTCATGGCACCAGTGACTTGCAGCAATCTAACGTGAGTTTCTATCCTGTGTGGCAATTGCTGAATGTTAGACCATTTTTTGTGGTCTTGCTTCTGTCAATCTCAGGGCCCTTTTTTATGGTGCTTGTGCCAGAAATTTGGTCTGTGCTGCTGTAAATTAGACAAACTGTTGCAACCATATCTGATCTACTAAAATAGGATGCAGTTGTGGCAAAAGCATTTTGTGCACCACCACATTCAAAGGACTGGATATTCAGACTGCACCAGACAGGGCGCCAGCACAACTGGCTGTGCCAGGGCATGGTCTAGGCGATATTAATGTTGCTGTGCCATGGTTCACCACTGTTGAATATGGCACTGAGGCTACATGCACTGCACATGGCGCAATGGCACTGCGCCAGCACAAGACAAGGAACAGGAGCAGGATGCGCCGGTGCAAGTGCAGTTAGCTAGTTGCATCACTCATGATATTCCGCACTGGGCATGCAAATGAGGCCATTCTGCATGAAAGGCACAAATGGGGCCATTTGCATGTCATTATGGCCCCATTTACACGTGCTGCACTGATCCCCAGTAACTTGCGCCTGGCGCCTGCCAGGCTGCAGCCATCGGGACTGATGCCCTGTAGTCCCATGGCAGTCCTCACTCATACTCCCAATCATGGGCATAAGTAAAATAGACTCCTGGTGGTCGGTAGAATCCCCCATTGCCCAATCACGGGCATAAGGATTATTAGACTCCCTGGTGATCCAGTGGTCACCCCTCTCGCCTGATCGAGTGGAAATAGCAATAGAAATCCTGGTGGTCCAGGGCATCCCTCCTCACCTATCCACTGAGGTCCCTCGCCACCAGCACCCCCATCATCAGCGGGCAGCAGCACTCCGTCCATATGTCGCCTGGCTGCCCACCAAATGACAAGATACAGTATGGTTCAGTTTATTGATTCACCGCGTGACCAATGGGCATGCAGACCATTCTGTACTACGCAAGCCAGATAATGCGAATGAACACATCAGAGTTGCGATCATAACTTGCCCCTTTGAATATCGGTCGGGTCACATTGGTGGGTTGCGATGGTGCATCCCTGTTGCACAATGTTCAACCTTTTGAATATCCAGGCCATAGTGTTCTTTCTTGTAAACATATTTTATTGAAATGCTTCAAGCTTGAATAAATATATACAGTACACTGAGATGTACATGAATCTGACATAGTGTAGACAGATCAGAAACTTCATATATTGTTTACAGAAGGTGACAAAGAAAAGTGTAGTTGAAGATTAATATCAAACATATAACATAGATAATTTCCAGTTAAAGGATTCTAACCAACAGCACCTGACATTCCCTGTAACCATCCCCATTTACAGTACTGCATTACCACCACAGAAGACTAAGTCAGTGAGCTTCCCACTTTCACACTAAAGAAGGAAGGAGATTCTTACTTGTGACTGGCAGCCAAAATTGATTCAGGCAGTTATTATGCCTTGTTCTATTGCATCCAATAAAGGAGTACGGTACTGTCAACAAAGCTTCTTGCCCATATTCTGTAAACTTGTATCTTTCTATTTTCAAACATGGTAGCACATTGTTTAGCCACTGGGCTGCGATGGGCGGGATATCTCTAACCTAGTGTTGTGCAAAAGTCTTCCTTGCATTGGCCATTGCAATGTTCCAAAACCTGTATACCCTTGTCATCCCAGGTTTTAGGTTTAGCCCAAGTAAGAACTCCAGAAGCGAGTTTGGTGGGGCAGTTTCCAGAACCTACTGTATTTGACTGTGCTCTCTGTGCCAAGAGGGGCTCAATTTTGGGCACATCAGGAGGCAGCCTAAAAATCTCCCACGCCCCCACATGGCAATTTCAGGCAGGGGAACATTGTTTAACCAGGAGTAGTACACTAAGCCAAAGCTTGTTTCACATGTGACCTGGGAGCACACAGTTAAGCGACTTGCCCAGGATCACACAGTATGCACCTAGGTGGCTGTGGGATTCAAACTCAGATCTCCAGATCTGCAGCACAAACCTTAACCCAATGTACTATACTGCCTCAAGGTAGAGTGGGGATCTGTCATGGTTAAATCTATGCAATTGTTAGGGCTTTAGGTAAGCTGTGTGCAGAAAGATGAATAATATTCTACACAATTTATTTGGTCTGGTGCGGTCATGGACTTGGTGGAAGGCAGCTCTCCATGTTGCATTATCAGTGGTAATGCCTAGCTCTTGCTCCCAATCTGTTTTGCCTTGACTTCAGGAGTATGGATGGTAGCAAGGAACAGCCATAAAGGCTGGTTAAAACTGAAATGTTGTGGTGTGGCCATGAGAGCTTCTTCTATTGGAGATAGTGTGGAAGTTTCACTAGCCAAATATTGTCTTATCTGAAGGTAGGCAAAGATGTCCTCTGACTGTATACCATATTGCTGTCTTAGCTTAGTGAAAGGTTTAGGGGAATCCTTGTAGGAAAGATCTCCACCGCAGCCCTCCTCCAACACAGAAGTGCCTGATGTACAAATACATTGTCTCCTTTTTGATCAGTAGAGTCAGCATGTAGTGCAGAATTTAAAGATAGTCCCCTACATTGACCAATGCATTAGTGTACACCTCTCCATATTCTGACCAGCTAGTGAGTAAATGGAGTAGGTATTGCAGGAAGGGATTGTTTGCTAAGACATGGGGAGAGAAGATCCTGGAGTAGTTCACCGACAAAAGGTTTCTCTTTAGTTCACTACCAGGAAGGGATTGAAATCTGTGGCAACAGTTTTGTGAAATGTCAGTTGAGCTACCCAGTAATAATATTTGAAATAGGGAGGAGACAGTACTCCTGTCTCCAGAGGCAGTTGCAATGTTCTTCTTTTTTTCTGGCAGACCCCTCAAAGAAATTTATGCAAAGTGCTATTAATACATACCATATTGCGACCCCCAACAGGAAGGAGCAGTCACAAGGAGGATACTTGGGTCAAAAGACTACAAAGAAAGCAGAAATGTTACATAGGTAACATGGGGAGAAAACAGATAGCTGGACAGAATGTAAAAAAGGAACAGAGAGAAGGAAAGTGGGAGAGGCCAAACATTGACAGCATTATATCCAAATAACCACAAGCCTGGGAAACAAAACTCCAGACTTGGAGGCTTTAATGGTGGAAGAGAACCTAGACATGGTGGCCATTTCAGAAACATGGTACACTGAAACCATGAATGGAATAGCCATACTAAGATACACACTTTTCAGGAAAGACAGACAAGGAAGAAAGGGAGAAGGGGAGGGGTGGCCATGTATATGAGGGAGGAATCAAAGCAACTGAAGTTCATGCGATGCAAGAGGGAGCACAGGCACTATGGATCACCCTACAGATGGATAATAAAACAAGCAGTAGAACAGGGTGATCTACAGACCTCTGGTGCAGGGAAGAGGCAGATGAAGCACTAGTGGAAGCCATCCACAAATGGCAACCAAAGGTGAAATACTGCTACTAGGGACTTTATCCTACCAGACATAGACTGGAGCAACCAGATGGCAAGCACAGACGAAAGCAGTAAAATACTGACCACACTGCAGGGGCAAGCCTAAGACAGCTTGTTGTTGAACCCACCCATGAAGGGCTATACTAGACCTAGTGCTCACCAATGAGGACAGGGTTAAGGAAGTTAAGGTAGGCAGCCATATAGGAAACAGTGACCACAAGACAGTATGGTTCAATATAACCACAGAAGAGGATGCAAGCCACACTAAGGTCAAGGTCCTCGACTACAAGAGGGCCAACACTGACAAATGGTAGAATGTCTCAGGAGCCATGGCAAGAGAGGACGGGGGAGGAGGAAAAGCAACTGTCTATTCTGAAGAGGGTCATAACAGAAGCAACTAACCTGTGTTAAACAGCAAAGCAAGAACAAGTGAAAGAAACTACAGATTTGGTTCTCGAGGGAAGTGGCCAGGAAAGTGAGGGGAAAAGAAGGGCATTCAGGAGCTACAAAGAAACACAGAGAGAAAAGGATACGGAGCATCTAGGGAAGCAGAAGGAGTCAGGAAAGAGTCAGAAGTGCAAGGCGTGAACAGAAGAAAATATAGCTCAGGCTGTGAAGAAGGGGTATAAGACCTGCTTCAGATATAGCAGCAAGAGACAATTTATTTGGTCTGGAGCAGTCATGGAAATGGTGGATGGTAGCTCTCCATGTTGCGTTATCAATGGTAATGCCTAGCTGCCCACTCAACCACCCTGTTCAATAGATCAGTGGAGACAAGGAAGTCCCAGAAGACTGGAGGAGGGCAAACCTAGAGAAATAATTGTATGAAATATTTTCATGCTGCACACATAAAACTACCCAAGTGATATGAGTGCTGCAAGTATGACTACATGATGAATTGGAACCGATTGCATGCATATGGCATGACTGCAACAAGCAAGTGTGGAAACCATGATTTTATGTTAAGTTGGCAAAGACTACATGCATGTGGCATGCGTGCCAAAAACAAGCGGTCACTGATAACTGCACATGTAAAAGTCAAGTCACTTACTCAGGATCACACCATACTCAAGTGGGAGTTAATGAAATTCAAACCTAGGTCTTTATGCCTCTAAGTATCTTGGCTTGTATTTCAGTGCCTTTAACCACTAAGCCTTATTGTCTACACACATACAACTCACTTGTACTTTAATACATACTGTATCTGAATACATCTGCATGCATGTAGCATGCTTGTAGCCTGTGTATGCTTTTCAGTTTTCTTCTCTCCCTTATCTCACTTTCACAGTTGAACTGTAGCACACATACCAATGGAAACACATGTTTTCCACCCCAATACACAAACATACCCACAAAGCCACTTAATTACTTCAGTCTGGCCTGTACACCTATTATTTTTTCTCCATAGTTTCAATGCTTACACGCAAATAGACTTTAAGGTGCAAACAAATGCAGCAAAACTCACACACACACACACACACACACACACACACACACACACACACACACATACACACACACACACATGGCCAGTTTCCCACCCACCCATGCACACACACGTAGCAGGTATGGTCATGCTGACACAGACAACCCACATGAAGTATACATATAAGTAAAAGTCTCTTACTTGAGTAGTAGGGAGCCAGAGGCAGGAATCTTTAAGAGATGATGTCCATCAGTTAGAGTGCTAGGGCACAGTTGTACCACCTTGAAATGAATGTAGTTATTTTCTATCACTATTTTATACATTATGGCAGTGAGTTGGATAATAGTGAAGGTCACTGCTCTACTAACAACGCCCTTGTTAGTCGAGTGGTGGCTTTCATTAATCTCAACTCTCCATCAATGATGTATAAAATGGTAATTAAACAATTTCTCCATTCATTTAATTTTATATTTTATTGTATTTATTGAACAATTGAATTGCAATCCTTTATGTCAGGGACTCATTTACAAAGGCTCCACATCAAATGCCAATTATTTATTTATTTATTTATTTATTTTAGTCTTTGGTAACCTGGTAAGGCCCATTAGGCACAAGTGCCTGTTTTCAGGGGTGACCTGGGAGCACTGGGCAATTCAGTGACTTGCTCAGAGGAGGTTGGAGAATCAAACTCAGGTCTATTCTGCTGGATGTACCAAGCTCGTTCACACCTCATTCCTCTAACCTCTAGGCTGTACTGCCAGCCCAAAATTGCAATTATATTGCAAATAAGACAGACATATGCAATAAAGTTACAGTACAAAAGGCAAATTAATGGTTAAAGGATCAGGCACTTGGTCTGTTTCACATTTCAATGGTGCACTGCACACCCCTGCAGTCTCCTTTGCCCTTTGTCATACTGTGCTTGAGCATGGGGATGTGGAGGTCAGCTTCATGGGAGGGGAATAAGCCTGACTATAGTGGGCTCCAATGAGCAGGACCACTGGAAAGTTGTGGAAAAGGTTACCCAAAATTGCGGAGCATTTTGCAAAAATTGTGGGAAATTGTGGGGATTCTACTATAGACCCTAAGTGCTTCACAATAAATCTTTTAATGTTTTCTGCAGCATATGTTAGTTAGTATAACTTGCTAAATGAATACACTGACACCTGAATATGTTTAAAACATAAAGAAAAGTTTATGTTCCATAAAAGAATACTAAGCTGATAAGCTATACGTAGCGTTGCCTATCTTCCAAATTATAAAAGCATCTGCCTCATACAGTGCTAAATAGGGTCTTATAAAATGAGCCACAGAAAATCAATATTAAAGTCAGAAGATGTAATAATGCAGCCTAATCAGCAGCTGTTTACAGTGCTCTGCCAGCTATTCACCCACTTTGGCACAAGAAAAAATAACCAGACAGAGTGGTGAATAATTGAGTTTTAGTAAAATGTTGTTAAAGTGTTTAATGGTCATAATTTGTACTGTAGGTACTGTACACTAATTTTGAAATCACATATTTAAACATTAAATCTGGGGGTTATTGGGGCTGGAGGTATAATCTAGAGGATAGTGTAACAAACTGTGAATGAGCTGATGACATCTAGCAGACATGGGTTTGATTCCCACAACCTCCACTTGTATACTATGCGAGTCTGAGCAAGTCACTTAAGCTCCTCAGTGTCCTAGGTTGTACCTGAAAACAGGCACTTGTGCCTAGTGGGCCTTACGTGGTTACCAAAAATGTGAAAAAAATACCAATATATTTTACTGCATCGTAAAGTAGTCAGGGTACCCTGTAATTTACCTTTCTTTTACTCTGGCTGCAATGATAAATGTTCAGATATATGTTGCGTTTTATAAGCTTGTTTTTAGACTTTAGTCAGGTTTTTATTGTAGTCTTTCAATGTGAGCATCTGGGGGTAGTTGCTAAGAGTGAGATAACTGTTAGCAACTAGCTTATTCAAGTTTAAAATTGACAGGGCCATCCAAAATCCTCAGCTGTTTGAATCAAAACTAGTCTGAATGAAAGTAAGCTCACAAGGAAATACTTGCCTGCCACTTACAAAAGGATTCATAGTTAGCACCTCATTTAAGTGAATGGATAATGTGTACTTTTATCCCATCTTTTGTTTCTGTCTGTATGGCAGCAAAATGTTTTCTTATAGACTGCTTCATCGCTAGAACAAATGTTAAGCGTTTAAGTGTACTTATGCTTGTCCAGTGGATTTTGAAACCAAACAAGACAAGGATTCAAAGGAAATCAGTGTCATTAACCCTTGCCCTACCTTGCACTGCAGCATTGTTTCGCCTAACCCAAGTCTGCATGCAAAATTGTCAATATATTTGAGAGTATTTTGATAAAATGTTAATACTTTTACACAGTTCATTATAACAACTCAAAAATTGCAGAAATTACAGAACATGTCAGTTTTGCGGAGAACGGTGAAAATGATGGATTCCACAAAAAATTGCTGATGCAATTTTCCAGTGGCCCTGCCAATAAGGTGTGCATACCATACCGCTTAACTGTCCATGAATTCAAGGGACAGCTCTAGAATGTCTATAAACATATTTAAAAGGTACAACTTATTCAGTTTGACTGAAACATGATATGCAAATGAGGAAAAATTAAAATGTATAAGATTCATCTGTATATACTGCAGAGCAGTGCATCAGACTTGGGCTTAAACCCACCCAGTTACTAACCAGTTTTGTTTCTGGCTCAAGTTCACCCCCAAAAAAAAAGAACTTTGTTCATTTCATTCAATACCCATCCCCTATGGGCCATGTAGCCACACAAAGGTGAAGAAACATGAAAAACACATCAATATTTCAGTCCTTCTTCCTTCCCAATCCTCTTCTAAAATAATTATTTACTTTTACTTACCCAGCCATATGGCCAGAACTTGTAGCCTGGCATGGGGTGCCACCAGCCAGTTTTTAGTCCACTCTCCCTCGTTCCTTCACCAGAAGCTAGATGCTAGAACCAACCATCACTAGTCTACAACGTGATCCATGACCAAGTCACCTCACCATACAAATCCACCCAACCTGGGTTTCTTCCTTCTTGCTTGATTGCTGTTGTGGCTTCTGCCACACTGCACTGATCAAGACCTATGAAGGCCACCCACACCGCTGTCACCATTGCTGCAAAGCCTAGCTTGCTGCTGTGGGGGTCTGTGCTGTTTTTATGTAAGGTGAGCCTAGTAGAGTAAGTAGGTAGTCTAGTCCTGACTTAGCTTCTAGCTCACCCTCTGCCCCTTCAGCCACCATGAGAGATGGAGACTCAATAAGAGTAGAACAACAAAAATATGCTGTCACAATACTACTATTGAGAGTTCAGTGCTCACTGACTTCTCCAAGCTGTAGTGTTCAGTCTGTCTACTCTGTGGATGGAAAGACAGTGTCGCACTTGCAAGGCTTATGAGCTCTTACTGTGCAAAAGATTAAATACAATTTAAAGCCATTACTGCCACACCATAAGAACAATCTAGGCACAAATATGGGGGCAACTGCACCCTCTGTCCTACCTAAATGGCACCCTTGCTTAATGGTAGAAATTAATTCTCAAGTACTAATACAATTGTTTCCACTGTGTTCTGAGGTGCCGTGTTTCCATGTTTCATGATGTGTCCTGATCATCATGTGGGTTAGTGTCCCTCATTGTCCCTCATTTTGAGTGTCCATGTCCCTCGTTTCTGTGACAGAATGTGAGCTATGGTGCATACTTCCAAGACCCTACTTAACACAAAGAGTGCTGAGCATTGCCATAGTATATATGCTCAGTACAGAATGACAAAGGAAGGTTAAGTGAGATAAAACAGTCATGGAGAAACATATTTGTAGTTCTAAATATGCATAAGGGACTTGTATTGTCCAAAACAAAAAGGATAGGCTTTGCAGTACAGAGGTCCCTCTTCGTACATCTGGAATGGGGAATGTTGACTGGCTATATCCTAGGCATTTAATGCAATAAGCAAACAATACTTTACAGACTAATGGCAATTTAATGACAAAAATCAAAAGCCATCAAACAGCTTGCAAAAGGATCAAAATTAATGAGTTAACCTCATTTTTATGGGAATACAAATTAAATGTATCTTAATGACTAATTGCTAGCAGTAGTATAAGGAATAGAAACTGATGTGTTTTTAGATGAGATTTGCACCAGCTAGCTGCCGACACATGGCAAGCCTCATGCATGTGAACCTGATGTGATGTTTAAATGATATTCACACTAGCTTAACTGCTGCACTCATGTCAAGTGTGTAGCACATGAACCTGATGTAATTTTTAGAAGATGTTCAAACCAGCTTAACTGTTGTGCACATGTCAAGCTTGCAGCATGCGAACCTGATATGTCTTTAGACCTGGTTCATATATTTCCTAGTGTATTGAACTGCATGCAAACATTGCACAATTAAGCATGTGGCATGCATTCTGCATGTACACAGCACACCTACATTTCTATAAGGGTTGCCATCCCTCTCCACAAAAGTGGGGCCAAGATGAGGCATGCAACTACAGACAAGTCAGTTTGACCTTGGAGATGGGGAAGCTAATAGAGGCACTGTTAAAGAAGAGGATTGTGACATTCCTTGAAGCTAGTGGAGCACAGGATCCAAAGCAGCATGAATTCACAGCAGGAAGGTCATGCCAAACAAATCTAATAGATTTCTTTGACTGGGTAATCAAGGAGGTGGCTCAGGGAAGAGCGGTGGATGTGGCCTCATAGACTTCAGCAAGGCCTTTATACTGTCCTGCATAGAAGGTTGGCAAACAACTTAGGCAGCAAGGAGGCGGGCCTCAAGGTGTTAAACTGGGTAGGAAATTGTTTGAAGGACAGGACACAGAAGGTGCTGCTAAATGGTGTTCACTTTGAGGAGAGGGATGTGACCAGAGGGTGCCACAGGATCAGTCTCTGTCCAGTCCTCTTCAATGTCTTTATAAGTGACATTGCTGAGGGGCTGGAGAGGAAATTATGTTATTTGCAGATGACACCAAGATCTGCAACAGGGTTGACACTCAAGAGAGGATAGAAATGAGAAAGGACCTAAGCAGGTTGGAGGAGTGGTTAGAAGTATAGCAGCTTCAATTCAATGCCATGAAGTATAAAGTCATGCACTTGGGGAGTAGAAATACAGGCAAGGTATACAGAATGGAGTGGGGCTGGCAGGTGCTTCATTCTCAAGGTCCATACACTGGTATCTTCAGCTCCTCGATGGAAACACAGGCTCATTGTGTAGACTCATCCATACTTTATTTCATATTTATTGAAGCCTCTCCCCAGATAGGACAGATGTGTGGAGAAAAGGATATGCATCATGATTTACATAGTACAAAGACTAGGTGCTACCTTTCCAAAATGTTATCATTCAAAGATCTCCTGGATACCCCTCAACTGTTTCAGCTGTAACATTTGATGAAATAATGGCCTAGATGATGAAGAACTGTTTAATTAGAAGTTTAATGAGAAATCATGCAGGTTACTTACAGCATCTATCAGTGCAAAGATTTCCCTGTTCTTTTTGTCATCATCTGCCCTGGACTGTAAAGAAGATTATACTGTAAATAGAGGCATGACATTTATTCACACATTCAGGTTGTATATACTGTAAACGAACTACTGTAATTTAATTCAAATACATTTCTACTTATGCATAATAAATTGAGCACAATATATTTCAAATTAGTGCTGGCAAGAGCTGTGTAATAATTAGAAAATCCCAAATTCCATGAAATTCCACAGAATTCTGTTAAATTTCATGAATTTTGTATATGTTTTTATTTGTTGATAATTCAGCAGTCACACCAAATATGGTATCATGACATTTAACAAATGGGTGCTCAAAGTCTGGCATTTATTTTTGTGGGAAATGTCAAAACATTTATTTGCTTCTCACTTGGCTACCTTTGGATCTTGATATTTAAAAATTAGCATGCATGACTCTTTTGAAAGGTCATAACATTAACTAAATGTCCAGTGATTTGATTTAGAAATTGTGAAGTTACAGGGTTCAAAATTTCACTTTGTAAGTGATTTGGATGGTTGTGACTTCTCTTCTTTGCAGGTGCCCTATACAGTACACCTATCATTTGCAATGGACACATGCAGAGTCAATATATATTGGTATCAAACAAAACTTGAAAAATAATTGGGTTAGTAGCTTTAAATTTGCTGCTGAAATAATAAACTTATTATTAGCATAATGTTTTCAAATGTTTATAATAGTATACTTGGCAATGCCTCCAGAATTCTACTTGGGGAATTTAACATTCGCTAAACACATGCAGCATCACTACTTCATGTGATGAACTAAGCTGAACTATTTGCAGTCATTGTAGCTCATTGCTTGGTTACTATTTTGTTCCCTCCCTTTTATGTTGGCTCAAGCGTGCGCCGCCAGTTAACATATTGCAGTAGTAGCAGATTTGAGGTGCGGTCACTTGCAAATGCAGGGCACACATCAGTAGGTGCGGCCCTCATTCCCCAATAAGCCAGCAGAAGGAGCTGACACCATGCATGCTTAATGTGGCCACCAGATCTAAGAAAAGGTCTGCTGCAATGAGATTGAAGCTCTCATGCAGTGGGACCAGAACACGCCTCCTGACGTGCAAGCAACATGGCGGCAGTGACTGCCACCACCTGTCACAATGCCGACAGGGGAACCCACTACCCATTGGCATTATGTCCCCCTCCATTTCCACTGTGTGCTGAGGGTGCTCTCTAAAGTCTATCTTTGCCGATTAAGGCCCAATCCCCATCTTGATTCAGTCCCCCTTCCGAGTTCAGTCAGCTGACAGGAGTCCACAACCTGTCAGCATAATGTCCCCATTTGTTATGCGGCAAGGGGTGCCCAATCCTCCTTAGCTATCCGCCACCACTGGTATTTGCCAATGGGGGTACCCAGCCCATCAGCTCACAGTTTCCCAAAACTCAGGTGGCATGCTGGAGCCCACTCCAGCATGCCAAATTACCCTGTTAAAAAAAAACTGTTCTGCGATGTTTCTTTTAGTTTTGTTTTACCTGTAAAAGAAAATGGTCCCCCATGGTCTCCCCTGCCTCCCAACCCACGCCCACCCTCTGCGTGACCCCTGCCTCCCCCACACCCCCCTTTACCCCCATACTCTACTCCGAACCCGTGCGATGATCTTTGGTGGACTGGGAACACATCTGCACTCTTCAAAGTCGACGCAAACTGAAGAAATGCCGTAAGCTGTATAATGGCATAAAAGGTTTTTTCAACTTTGGTGCATATCTCAGCCATTTTTGAAATTTTGATACCAAATTTTCAACATGGGGTTATTGGGACCCCTCCTCATTAATTCAGACACTGTCATGGGGTTATTCTGCCCTAAAAGGTGGTTTTATGGTCACTGCTCTGAATCACCTTTTGGGACCAATTAAGGAAACGACAGTGCCACTGTTCATGAGGGGTGCTATCAAAAAGCCTATGTTGCAAATTTGCGGAAGAAATAAAAAAAATGGCTGTTTTATTTAGCGCAGCATTAGTAGTTTCGCACGCTCGTAACTTCGTGAATTTGTCATTTTTCATTCCAGATTTTCGAATTGGCATTTTCCACACCTCCTTATGAACAGTACAGCTGCTATTTTACATATCCTGGCCAACATGTGTTTTCACATGTCCAGCGAGAATAGTGGTCGCCAGCAAAATCAGTTTTCAGGATAGTTTGAGTAAATGATGGTGACACTGTTCATGAGCAGATGTCATAAAATGCCTATGTTAAAAATTTGGTGTCAAAATTCCATAAAATGACTGTGTTAGAAGGTGTTGTGCAGTTTCCATGCACCCTTGTAACTTAGCAAATTTGCAATATTTTTATGCTAGATTTTAACACTGGCATTTTCACACACGCCTTATGAACAGTATAGCCGTCATTTTTCACATCCTGCCCAAAATGTGTTTTCTCACCTGTGGTGTACAATGGCATTGTCGCTGTGGGAACTCAATGTTTTGGACAAATTAACAAAATCAGAGTGCCACTGTTCAAGAGGGAGGTTAAAAATGCTTATGTTGAAAATGTGGTTAAAAATCCCAAAAATAATTGGGTTACAGACATGTGTTGCACAGTTTCTATGGATGCTCATGACTTCAGCAATTTTTTGTATTTTCACCCAGATTTTCAATGTTGCCATTTTTTACATCTCCTCATGAACAATGCAGTTGTCATTTTCCACATACTGTGTTTTCATCCCTGTGTTGCCAAAATGGCATGGCCACTGTGCAAAACAACCTTTCAGTTAACAAACTGATAGTGTCACTCTTCATGATGTGGGGTGACAAAAACCCATGTTGAAAATTTGGAGTGAAAATACCAACACACACTATGGCGTTAGGGTTCCAACTGTAGCACTCCACCCTGTAGAGACTGACAGGCATCAGGGGTTTGACTTGGGATCATTGGCTGTAATGCTCACACCATTCCACCCTACCCCCACCCCCACCCTGCAGCCAGTGACAGGCATTGTGGTGTGCCTTGGAGTGTTCAGCCTTAAAGTTCACCTCATTCTCCTATACTGCACTCACCTCAGTGTATTTCCTTATGGAATGGGGTAATTATAATGCCCAAGACCCCAAAGCACACCATGACACTTGTCAGTGTCTACAGGGTAGGGTGAGGTAAAATAGCATGAGCATTATAGCTGGTGACCCAAAGCCACACCCCAATGCTCGCCAGTCTCTGAAGGGTGGGGGTGGGGTTGGCGCCATTTCAGTACTTCACTGCCATTCCTATTATGTATCTCTGACTCCTGCACCAGTGCCAATGCCAGTGAGACAACATTCGGCATTGACCAATGCTTCTTTCTCTAAGCTTAACCAGATTGACTAAGCAAATCTACTGGTCCACCTTTTCATTCTATTTTATATTTATTCATTTGTTAACTGGGTAAGGCAATAGGCCAAAGGCCTTTTTCAGGCCTGGCCCGAGACAAAAACACCAGAAAAAATATTGGCATGCATATACAGTACATAAAGCAATAGGTTACACAAAACAGCTACATGAATATTTCAGCAATTAATATTCTTTTAACGTTGCTTAAAACCTGTCAAAGATGAAACCTGCCATATTGTTAAAGGTAATGTATTCCAGTACCTTGGGCCTTCTATACAGAAAGCTTGAGCTGCTATTTTTAGGGCTGTGGGCAGAGCCTACAGCCCTTCGATCATCAATCAGACTGTAGCTCTAAAACAGCTTTTCGTGGAACTTCCTTTTTAGACATTTGCATGTATTCCTCCATAGCTGCAAAGTAGTGCACTCTCTTTCTGATTTTGTTATTTGTTGCTTTATGTTAAAGGCATCTGAAGGAGGGGAGGATGCTACTATATTGTACCTCAGGACTTCTCAGCATATTAACAAAAAGCTTTTTAAACTGCTGTTTCTATCATCTGTCAAGCTCAGTTTAACAGGTTTGTTCTATTTCTATCAGCAACCTAGGGTTAACTCATTTTCTCTTTGCTTTTGTGAAAATGAAAGTCAGACTCAGTGCCAGATTACAGATATGGAATTACAGTCCATTAGCTGTCATTCCTTGAGCAGGACAGGTTAGAGGCAAGCACTGGAAACAGAAGACTGTTTTTTCTCATTTTGCAATATGACGTAGAGTGCGTATTTAGTTGCAGGGTCAAGGCCTTGAAGAAAAGGTTCTGGTCAGTAACATCGCGAGAACAAAATAAAGTGGACAAAAACAAAGTGGCAAAACAGTGTCACCATCAATATTGGCAGCACAAATGAAGCGCCAGAACAATGCAGGCCACACAACACGCAGGTAGCAAACAACATCCACCACATGGAGACACTGCACTGAGAACCACAGGGCCAGGAGCACAAGCCAGCATGACATCTCTCCTGTCCTTGTAATGTGTGTTGTGTGGGGACATGCTGGTTTGTGCTCCTTGCCCTTGTATTATACATGGCCATCCACATGGTGGCCATGGTCCACCTGTCCTCCAGTGGTTACCCGGTGCATGTTCTCCATTGCTCAGCATTCTGGGTGGGGTACCCACCATGTGAGTGCCTGTGCCATTAGATTGCCATGGTAGGTGTCCAGTGGCTTGCTTCCCAGTGGTGGTTGCACCCTGACCTGTTCCATCTCCTGCAACCCTGTGCTGTTCCTGTGCACAGGTGCCTGCTACTGTGTGTCCAGTGCAGTGCCTCCATGTGGTGGGCGTTGTTTGTTATATGCGTGTCATGTAGCCTGCACTGCTCTGGTATGCTACATTTTGTGCTGCCAATATTGATGGTGACACTGTTTTGCCACTTTATTTTTGTCCACTTTATTTTGTTCCGCTGATGTTACTGACCGGAACTGAAGAAAATAATAACATTTGTGTATCTCATTCAAGATTCCATCAGGTGGTCAGAAAAAGTCTGAGAAAATTTGTGCAAAAACTAACAAATGAAAGATGCAACAAATAGAGTGCACACTGGCCTCTGAGACTGGAAGATCAGAAGGCTGTGGGTTCTATCCCACACTAGGCATGTGGATTAAAGAGCTAGTGTACTGCCTAAAGCTAAGATTTTAAAAGCAGCAACCATTACCTTTATATTTTAGGTACTTTTCTTTTCCTTTGTTTAATTATGAGATCGTTTACCTCATGTTAATATGTATGATGTGTGGAACAACACTTTGTGTGGCAGCTGACATAGCTAGCTATACTGCCCCACTACATCGCCAGCATTGTGCTCTCACTGACTGTAACATCACTGCTACTTAGGAACAGCAATTCAGTGACTGCCAGGTCATTCACCTGTGATTTCACTATCAGCAAAATCACAATGCTGATGATGTAGTGTGGGGGGCAGTAGAGCTAGGTAGGTCAGCTGCTAGGCTAAGAGCTGCTCCACACATCCACCACAACATTATGAAATAGAAGACTCTTTGATGGGCAAAAGGAAAAAGAAAGGTACTTCAGAAATAAAATGTTATAACTGACTACTTCTTAAAATTTATATTATTTTCCTGGCTGCCTGGTTTAGCTCCACTAGCTTTTTAATCCAATACTGACACTGTAGTGCAGCATGGGGGTACTGCACTCCTGACGTGTCCGTCTTTCCTGTCTGCCTGTTCAGGTGGATGTTAAAGATCCTATTGCACTTCTCAAAAGAGTAGGGGAATTTATATGGTGTCCTGGCCAAATTTCCTCCATTCAGTAAAAATACCACCAACAGCATAATCTGGTTCAAGTAAGGATTTATGCCATGTTACAATTTCAGTTGGTTACCATCTGTACTCCCCATCACCCCTGAAAAGAGACTTCTAGTCTTGGTGGGCACACCGTCAACAACATTCAACAAATAAATAAATTCCCCATTATGCCTAATGGATTCCATATAAATCCAAATCATTCCAAGGCCATCTTGACAAATAATTTTAATACTTATCAGCAAATCAGAGCCCTTTTCCTGATAAAAGGCTGACAACATATTAAATTTAAATAAACAACAAAGCCACAAATAAGGAACTAGTGGCTTATGAAAAATCTACAGGGATTTATAAAGGAATTTGATGCGGCTCAATAGGAAAATACAGGAAAAATGAGGGCTTGTTACAGGAAAATGGCTATTTGGATCGGGGAGCACTGTGATTGTGATTAAACAGCACTATATGGCACCAACAAGAAAATAACTTTGGTCATTTGGTAGCTCTTCACATCCCTATCAGCTCTGGCTAGATTTTGTTAGTTTAGGAGCAGTTGTATCTAACAGAATACCATCTGATGATCGTAAATTGGGCAAGGCATTTCACAACTTTACAAGATCAGATAATGGAAATAGAGAATTTAAGGAAACACATTTATAAATGACACAGCCAAAAAAATATTCTATTCTGGCATCGGATTCAATCATTGCAACAGAATATAATACACAATGATGAGTATGTGGTGGCACCAAGAGAAGAAATCAGTAAATATTATTGTATTTAACTTTCAGAGAATGCAATTCCTTACTGCCAATATTAAAATAAATGCATGAGATGTAATCAAAGTGTAGTAACAGTGATCCAATTGCAATTAATTTTCTTACATCAAGAGAAAAAAAAATTATACAACAATCCTAGTCTTGATTTATAGCACAAGTAACAGCTTGAACCTGTAAAGAAAAAGACAACCCTGGGTCCAAAAGAACCCAGGTATTTAAATTGATTCACATGTTCAATAGCTAGTGATTTCAGATCATACACATTCAAGATCGGAGTATCATTAAGCTTGATTTAGTCCCAAAAATCATTGATTTTGTATTTTTTTATTTAGGACTAGTGCATTTTCCTGAAACCACTTATATACTCTTTCAAAATCACAATTTATAGCTGCAGTTAAACCAGATGTAGTACTGCTTTGAGTAAAAAGAATTAAATCATCCACATTAAGAATGGTGTCACAAGCATTGCAAAAAGAAGTTCATTTACAAAAATAGAACATAAATAATTCCCCCAAATTGACCCTTGAGGACACACAAGAAATTAAAGATGGTTTCAAACACATACAGACCGATACTAACAAACCGTGTATGATTTAAAAGGTAATTCCCTAACCAGCATACAGCTTCATCACAAAAATCCAAAGCACTCGCTTGGGAGATACCAAGTTATCCTCAAACAGATCAAATGCCTTGCTCAGATCCACAAACACCACCCCAGTCATTAGACCTTTTTCAAAGCCCTTAAGATGGTTTATATATTGAATTTTGTTGACCGGGTAAGCCCACTGAGACTAGTAGTCCCTTTTTCACGGGTGACCCGGGAGTGAGGATGCAGATGGAAACCAACTGAAACTGAACCAGATTAAACTGTTGGTGATATTTACAGTGAATGGAATTTGGTCAGGACAGTGGGGAAATTCCTTCTCTTTCCACTAGAGGGCGATGTGTTGCTACTAGAGAGTGAGCAGAGTGTTTGCACTGATGGAGAAGCAGGACATGTGGGAGACTGAGGAGCTGGCCTCCTTCCGGCCTTCCCTCTACAGAGGCTGCTATGGATTGGATACTTTACCGGAGGCGTTTGTATTAGCAACAGAAAATATGGAGGTAATAGAAAGTGACTTACGTCCAAGTGTCAAGTCAGGAATCGGGGCTAATGAAGCTGTGCAGAAGGTAGTCACCAACAATAAGGCTGCTGATATTCGAAACAGCTGGAGTTGGAAGAAAAAGATTTCAGCAGACTCGGACCAGATTGGAGAAGGAACTGCAGCTGCAGGAAGAGCAGTCTGAGCTACAGGAACCAGAAAGTGTACGAGAGTATGTCAGAGCTGGACCGCATCAGGAGGATTCGGAAGGCACAGAAACGGAGAATTTGGGAATGGAGGTCGCTCACCCTGGCTCTTCGAAAATCCAAGTAACTAAAGTCATGGTGGCATTTGAATCAGATGGGAGCAGTGGGAGGGTAGAGCAGACTGTGAGTAATCCGTTAGTTTCCGGCAAGGAGGGAACTTGGAGCAGCAGAGTGACATGCCAGGAGAACTAGCTGATAAGGTAGAGGGTATAGGAGTGGAACATTTTCCACTAACATCTTTCAAGCCATCCCTTTTTCCCTAAGGTCAATTTGTTTTGTACTCATTTATTTTTCATTTTCACCATATGTCTCCATTTCTGTCTCCTTCCACACATTTGTCACCTTTCAGTCTTCTTACAAGGCCCTGTTAATTAGTCTCCATCTGGGAACTTCCCAGCTCTTTCTCTCCCATTATGCTTTATCTTTCCCATCATCACCTTTTTGTTTCTCGGATTCTCTCTTAATCTTACCATTTATCACTTCTTCTCCCTTAGCCTCCCCTTCTTCTTTCTCACATATATATCTCTCTCATTTTACCTCTCCTCTACACTAACTGTTTGTTTTTCTCTTTTAGATATTTCCTGAAGAAGACCTAAGGTTGAAACGTAGATTTTTAACTCTATTTTCTATTTTCAGCATGCATTTAATATAACCATTTTGTTTTGCTAGGAGTGGAAAATATGTCTCCTATAAAGTTTTCGATAGGTGTCTTGTCAGGAGGTGGAGAAGGAAACGTTTGGGGAAGAAGGTGTTGGAAAAGGAAAGAAAAAAGTTTCAAGCCCTGAAGATAGACACAGACCCTTCCTCCAGAAATGAGTACTGTTGTTGTGCAATTGGCTGGGCCTTCCACTACACCTGCAGGCTGGTTTACATCTGTTTTGGAGGCTGCTGGATGAGTGAAAATATGAATGGCAAAGAGTGGGATGCTAACCTTTCAGGTTCATTGGCAGGCTGTTCTAGCCCTAAAACTTCCTCGATGGATAGTGATCAGTCCCCTGTGATAGGTGATGCATCTATTTCTCCATTACTACATGGTCAAAAATCCCTCTTTTAAGGAACAAGAGCAACCCGATACTGATAATATCTCCATGACAGTCATTAAAGAATTAGAAGGTGACACTCCCTTGCCTGGAGTCCCTTATCCCCTTCCCCCACCCCTGTTAAATCCTTTGGGGACAAAGAAAATAGAGTCACTTTGGAGCAGGTTGATACAAACATCCAGTTACCCCAAGAAGTACCTGAACAAAACTCGCATGCCCCTGTTAATGTATGGCTTAATAGGGTCAGGGATCAGCTTTTTCCGAACAACTCAAGACTTCTGTCTGAACCTGATATGAGAAGAAATGCTGTATGGTTGAAATTCAAGGTAATATTTCTGATGTTCCAGACAGACAGACATTTTGCAGGTCAAGCATTACTAAAAGGAAGTACAAGTACTATGTATGTGAGGTATATGATTTAATACATGTGCCTCAGGATTCTGTATTTGATGTCAGTTTTAAGCATCCTGCTGGCCTTGATAAATTTTGGAAACAGTACCAGATGTTGAAACATACTCCACTATGGAAGCCTTTCTTGGCTATCCCTTTGACAAAACCCTTGACAAAATAAAAACTGTTCTGTTTAAAATGAGGGGTAAACGTAGCAGATATCACCTATTGGTTACAGCAGCATTGCACTGGTAAAGGATATCCTGAGCCTATACTTGATGATGAGCATTTGTAGACTGGTGGCTGGAAATATAAGATTGCACTGAAAATGGAGCAGGGATTTTCTAAACACTTGCATAACTGTTTTTTTTTTGGGAAGAGACTGTGGGGTGATATTCTACCTGGGGCAACCAGGCTTGTTTTAAATGTGGGGATGTAGGTCACTTAAGTAATGTTTGCAATAAGTAAAAATGTGGTCTATGTGGGGGAAGTAGAACACTTTGGAGCACAGTGTCAATAGCACATTAGTTGTAATCTTTGTGAGGAGCAAGGGCAAACATTCCACACCTGTTCATGGGCATCCCACAACAGTTAAGACCAGGCCATATGGACTGAACAAGATGCTTATGTAGCTATGGCCCAAAAAGAAAAAATGAGGATGCATGACCTATTAAAGAATTTGCATCCAGTGGATCCTAAACCTCAAAGAGAGGCGAGGCCAAGAAAGGAGGTCTCTGCAGAGGAGGTAGAACAGGCCAAGCCATAGTTTCAAAACATCAGACTGGTTCACAGGAAACGGAGGATGCAGTGCTGGAAATGAGGAAAGATCCTGAAGCTGTGAATGAGAAAAGTATGTTTGACCCTTCTTCTCAACCTGTACTAGAGCAGCATAAGCGAGACAGCTTGATTATAAAACCTGAGCAGGGTACTGAGCATTTGGAAGGAGTGAGTTGTATGCCCCCCCCCCAGGAGCTAAGCAGGAGCTTGTCTTTCAGAGAGTTATGCAATCAAAAACTGGGAAAACTATAGTAGAAGCTCAACCGGTGCTTGTGGAACCTGGTGTTCTTCCTTTACAAAACTCTTACACCTTATTATTTGAGCAGGAAGGGAAGAAGAGGGTCTTGACTCAGACATTTCTTCAGTTACCTCTTCACAGGCTGAGGTAGTCACAGACACTGGGATTGGTGATAAGCCTAAACCTAAGAATCATAAATAGAGAAGTGACTTATTTTTATGATTTTGGGATAACAGTGTTTTGCTAAAATTCCTTTTTTCTTCTCATGGATGGAGCATTACCTTGCTCACAATAAATGTGAATAGTATTAAGGCCTTGGAGAAGAGATGGGTTACTTTTGCTAGTCTCAGGGATGGACATGGGCAAGTGATTTTATGGTAGCACCTATGCAGAGTGCTGATTATTGAGCTCTGTACTTTTGAGCGACTCAATAATAGTGCTCTACAAGAGAGTGAGTGGTGCAGTACGTTGTTATATCCTGTAAAGTGAGTATAGCAAGGAGCTGTACTCACTATTGCAGGATACAGTATCCTTGTGGCCAATTCCCACTGAGCTGCTTGCATTGCGTGAGTGGTGTACATCACCGCTTGCAATGCAAATAGGTTCAGGTCCAGCTATAGGCAGAATAACTGTTTTTTCTTTACAATCCAATAACTTGACCGTGGTCCGCACCCCTTGAGTTGATTATTTAAGTTAGGAGGGTGTGGGGTGCTTTCCACCCACAAGGGGAGGCACAGTGACTGCAGCCCCCATAAAAAATGATTTGTGTGTGCTTTCTTAAGTATTGTGCGACAATCGCTATTTGTGACAGTTGGTACAATATCTGTCACCCTTTGACCATGGGCTCAGGTTTGTTCACTCTATGTGATAAACAATCTTTCAGACTCACCTTTATCACCTAGCACCAATTATGTTGCAGGACACAAGGCTGCATTCATTGCCAGAGGTTAGGGAGGCACAAAGAGATTGAAGATGGGGTGTTTCCTTTTGGTCATTGGGAAAAGAGCCATGGGGTTAGTTTCTTTATTTCCTTGGACTGAACTGAGAGTCTTGCAGATATCTGATATACAGCCAGGAGGGCTATGACAATGGATGTGATTTTACATAATATTGCATACAGGATACTGAATGTTTATGCCCCTCAAGTGAAATTGGACAGATCTTCTCTTTTAAGAGGTTAGAGCTTTACTTGCGCACTTCAAGCTAGTGCTATGGGGGTGATTTTAATTGTGGTCTGGCTCATAGAGGCTGGTGGTAGAAAATGCAGATAGTATATAGTGATGCTAATGCATTGCTACACATCTTGAAACAGAATAATTTGAGAGATGTATATGATATTATGCAACTGAACCAACACACATTTTTTTAAAGGAAGGTCACCCACTAGGATAGACTTTTGGTTCCTATCAGAAAGGATTATGTGTCAGAAAGTGTTGGTAGTGCCTTTGAAGACATCAGATCGTGTGGTGGTTAGAATTCAAATAGGGCAATTGTAGAGGGTTCCCATGGGGAAGGGATATTGGAAGATGAACATTGCTGTCCTACAGGAGACTTTTATACAAAATAATACAAAGGAGTACTTAGCATTGAGAGATTACATCTTTTTTGTACGATAGCCCGTAGAGTGGTGGGAGGACACCAAGAGAAATTTGAAGGGATTGTTTATATGGATTACCAGTGAAAGGGCTAAATATAAATACATTAAGTATTTGGGATTAAGAGCTAAGTATATGCAGTTTTTAACCAGGGTGAACGATAAGGAAAATGATGTAAAGACACATTTACAAGTAATTAAGGATAAAATGTATGGGTATCTGAAGGAAAAGAGGATAGGCTGGCTATACAGCAGAAATATCAGACTATGGGAACAAAGGGCAAGTGAATCTTATGATTTAGGATTGCATGGGGCAAAAGAAAATAGTGATTACTGCCTTAAAGGATGGCACATGGTTCTTAGTGGACGACTGTAGTGGTCTACTACAAGTAATTCAGAATCATGCGAAGGCCACATTCCAGAAAGAAAGGGTAGGGCAACAGATCTTATTTTTTTCAGCTGGTGGAAATGCCTCAGCTGGAGGAAGAGGATAACTGGAGGTTGGTAGCCCCCATATCAGAGGCAGAAATTAGAGCAGCTATCGCTAAGCTTACTGCACGAAAAGCCCCAGGTATAGACGGCATACCTAATGATTTTTATAAATGCTTTATTGATGTCTTGGCACCTTGGTTGCAAATAATTTGTGAGGCTATTTGGGTGGAAAATAGACTAGAATCCAGTATGAAACAGGGAGTTATGACTTTCCTCTATAAAAAAGGGGATCCTCAAGAGGTTAGGAATTGGAGGCCTTTGAGTCTTCTGACTTCGGATTATAACATTTTAACAAAAAGTTTGACAGTTAGACTGGCTAAGATAGCTCAGAAGTTGATAAGTCCTGTACAGACCTGTGGGAATCCAGGGAGGAATATTGTACATAATTTAATTTATATTAGAGAGGTTGTGGAACAAGGTTTGAATATGAATTTAGAGGGCTATATGTTAACTATTGGCCAAGAGACTGCATTTGATGTAGTAAGGCAGGAACACATTTGGGCAGTGTTACAGCTCTATGGTGTTCCAGAGCCGCTGTTAATATTGTTATAAACTTTATATACCAAGTGCAGGTCACTCCATTGGTGAATGGGCACTTGGGTATTCCTGTCTATCTCAAGAATGGTGTTTGACAGGGATGCCCAATGAGTCCTTTGCTGCATGTATTTAGGTTGGATCCTATATTAAAGGTTATAGAAGCTGCTGAGGATATTCGACCTCTCAGGAATAAGGAAGGGGCTGTCTTTTAGAAGGTCACTGCTTATGCAGATGACTGTGTTTTTACAGTAGCTGATTTGGATTCTAGTAAGAAAATTCTATAAGTCATAGATGATGTACAAGACACTACAGGGATTAAGGTTAATATAGGGAAGAGTAAGGTCTTGGTTCTAGGTGCAGCACAGGAAATAGAGGACTTTCCAATATCTATGACAAAGGGAAATGTTAAGATATTGGGTTTATATTATGGGACAAGACAAGCAGAGGTGATAAACTGGAAAAATGTTTATGATGTAGCTCATCAGAAGGTAACCTCTTGACAATCTTGGAAAATGACAAGGAAGAAAAGGGTTTATTTATTGAGAGCATACATTGCTCCTATTTTTTATATGTCTCTATATATTTCCTTTGCCTTATGATATGCATACAAAAGTCATGGGTCTCTTTTTCTGTTATTATGGGGTATCAGATTAAATCCAGTTGAAGAGGTTCATACTTATAGGGTTTGGAAGGCTGGAGACTTAAACATGATAAAGCCCCTGGTGTATTTTGGGAATTTTTTAGTTCAATACACCCCTAGTCTTAAAACAGTAGGTATGAGGATTATGTGTATGAAGTGTGGGGGCCCCCTTTTACAAGCATGGGCAGGGGTAAATGGCAAACTTCAGACAAAGTTCTCCTGTTTATTTGCAGACTACTTTAAAGTATATTAGGACTTGGAGAATACAGCTAATTGTTTTTAAGTCAAGAGAAGACATTTTTATAGTGCAATTATGGAGAGATGGTATGTTGATGAACCCTTGTTTCTGTTATCCTCTATAATAAATACAGAGATGTTGTTGGCAAGTATGGTGGAAGCATGGATACCACTTAAAATGCAAGATGTGGTTTGGTTATGTGGTCACCAAAACTAAATGTGAAAGAGAAATCAGAAGCCCAAGCAGAAAGAAGATAGGGGTTGTGGTGAACAACTCTGTCAAGATCAAATAGAAACAATGCAGCATCTGTTTTTGTTTGTGTGCATGTACAGGGGTTTGGGAGGATTTAGCAGGATGGTGGGGTGAAGATGTTTTTAGGCATATGACTTATGATATCTTGATTTTAGGACAGATACCCTCACAGTGGAAGAAATGGCAGAAAAGCTCTGTTTATGTGATATTGGCATGTTAAACATGGTCATTATAGCAGGCAAAATGCCAAAGACCCCTGCAAGGTAAAGTAATCCAGATGCAGGAAGTATTTTTCAAAATTCAGGAAGAACTTGATAAGGTATATGAATATGAATTTCATACTCTAGGACATGAAGTTGGTTCCAAGTTATGGGAAAATGTTGAGTGGGTGGGTTAAAGGTGGTTTGTTTTCTCCTATATGTAGAACATTGGAAGGTAGTATATGTTGTTGGGAATTTAGTAAGGAGGTTGGTGATGGAATGTTTTGAGATATCACAATTTCATTAGAATATGTGGTTGCTTTTTATGTGCACTAATATGGGTGTGATTTTGGTGATGGAGATAGAGTTGTGTGGTGGGTGATTTATGTTATACTAGCTATGTGTAGTGAACTTAGTGTTAATATTTGATGTATTATGTTTTTGAATCTAATAAAATGTCCCTACTCTTTGGTAAGGGAGCTGCTGGACTCATTGCTGCACCTCTTTTTGATTGCCCATTTATACAAGGGTTTTGGGCACAGTTGGATATTTTTGGAACAGTAGTAGGTTTGTTAAGATAATATATGATGTCCTTATATATGGTCAGCTTTCTACATTATGGGCTGGTTGTCACAAGAGTATGGTTCATGTTATTTTTGCTTGTCTTAAATGGGCTATCTGGCATGTTAGATGTCAGGGGGTCCTGAATCAAGAAGGTGTCACTATTCAAAATGTTCTTTTTAATATGCAATCAGAATTGGATGCCTTATATCAGGTGGAATTGGTTCGTTGGGGTGCCTCTTTGTGTGCCAAGCTATGGAGATGAATTGACTGGGTGGGATGAGTTTGTCCAATGCTCATCATTAATCTGAGGTGTTGTTTTTCTTTCATACTGTTTTCTTAAGTTTTTCCTTTTGTGGTTTGATTATTTGCATTTTCATTCGGTTATTATTTTTTCTGTTTTGTTTTGAATGTTAATAAAAATGTCCTCTACTCTTAGCTAGAGGCGATGTGACTAACTCTACAATGGCCAGTCTATCAGAGCCTGGAAAGAAGAAGGACATCCAGGCAGTTGTGAAGCAGTCATCCTCCCTGACCTCCATAATGTAAGACACCACAATGAAATTGGAACAAAACACTGAGGATACATTTGTATTGGCAGCAGAGGTAATTGAGCAGCAACATACTGCAAAATTGAGTGAATCAATGGATGTTGTGTTCAAGGTGGGGCTGAAGAATGCCAGCAGTTGGTGGAGGAGACCCCCTGTTTATTATAGGATGAGGAAATTCACTTTGCAGAATGAAAATGCCTGTTGGAGCAGGCATTGTAGAAACAAATAGATGGAGTGGTTTGCAACACGACAGAGACTTGTCAGGGAAATGACACCATGCATCAGGTGATGAAAACAATGTAGCAGCAGTCCTCTAGTTTGGAGTCTGAAAATACTGCACCACCAGCTCTGGAAAACTCTATGGAACTGCAGATAAATGCCATTTCAGTGGCAGTTGTCACGGATGGGAACCATGATGTTATCTCTACCATTATGCCTGTCGGGGAATGGAAGTCCCCATGTTTAAAGAGCCCATAGTGTCTATATCTGTACAAGGCTTTGGTAATGTTAATGAAAGTAATTTTCTCATGGGAAATGAGTTTTTACCATAGGTCACTCACAGGGTGAGCCAGGGAAGAAGCTAACAGCTAAAGAAGTGGTGGGAAGGAGGTTAAAGGGACATATGAAACCTACAGATAGCCCATCTCTTCTCACTGGAGAACCACTGCCACATGTTGCAGGTCCTTCCTCTGTGCAGGAGTGATGGGTTGCTACTGCTTTACAAGAGGCAGGTTGGGCTAAAAAGTTGGATGGGTCAGGATGAAATTTTCCAGCATCTCTAGAGGGTAGATCTGATATCTCTGATGCAGAAACTACTGGAAGGAGCCTAGATGAAAATAGCAAGGTTTCCACTGAGTCTCAGATCACACCTGGGCAGCAACAGGTGACTAGATCAGAGTCAGGTCTTGTCTTGAATGAGAACCCTGTTTTGGATAACATTATTATTCTTGAAAGGAAATTACCTCATGAATTAACTAGTAAAGATCCCCCTTTTTGCAGATAACCGAATGAGCTGAAACTGCTAAAAGTTGGAGGATACAGTACTTCTGACAGTGTAAACTCAGATATAGTGGTACCAGTAGAAAAGGTACTGGAGCTCCACACCCTGCCCCATCAGTATGGAATACAAATGTCAGAGAGAGGCTGTTCCCTGATAATGTGAGAAATGCATTTGAACCAGCCACATGATGTAACGTGGTACACCTTAAATATAGGGGTGACATGGTAGATCTACCTGTTAGACTTTTATGTGAGGCGCATGTTACTAAAAAGAGCATGAAGTAAAATGCCTATGAAATCTATGCCTTGTTACATATGCCTGGAGATTCCATAGCTGACATTAGTTTTAAACACCATGCACGTTTTGATAGATTTTGGAAACTGTATCAAGAGCTGAAGCATACTGCTTTATGGAAACCATTTCTGGCAATACCATTGACCAAACCCATGTTTAAAAAAATAACTGTGCTATTTTGCAATGAAGGCATTAATGTTTCTGACATCACTTACTGGTTGAAGCAACATTGTGCACTTACCAGCTACCCTGTGCTTATCCTAGATGAGTAGTATTTATGGACAGGGGATGGAAGTATAAGATCACCCTCCAACAAGAGGATAGAATAACTAAACATTTACCAATTTTTTTTAGGAAGAAACAGGGAGTACTCTTTTATCCCAGTCAGCTGAGAGTCTGCTATCGTGTGGTCATGTAGGTAATTTAAGTAATGTATGTGAAAGCAGAAATGTGGGCTGTGTAATGCAATGGGCGTATAGCTTCTCAGTGTCAGCAAGCACTTAAATGTAATCCTTGTGAAGACAATGACATACCTTCAGGAATTGTTCATGGGTGGCCTACAATAGCTGGGACACTACATTACAGGCAAAACATGATGATTATGTAGCTACACAGAAGGAAAAGATGAGAATGCATGAGTTAATGTTACAAAGTAAGGACGAAGCCCCGAGGCCTCAGAGGGTGCCACATTCTAGACAGACAAGCCAAGAGTTAGAGGGAATAAGGAATCAACCTTTGGAAGACCTTCCCAGGAGACAGGCAATAGTGGAGGGTAGCAGTACTACTACACTGAATAGAGAAGTACCTGAGATAATGCCCTTACAGGGACAGAAGGAACCTGAGCATTCCCCCTTCTTCTTCTTCCACTGTTGTCTCGACCTTGGAGCCAGGACTGGAGGAAAGTCCTCAGGTGGGGGATGTGATTATTTTGGAAAAAATGCTACCCCTGGAGTAGGATGGGATTCTACCTTTCAGAGGGTTACCAGATCAAAAACAACAAAAAATCATATGGGTCTTCCTTCAGGGAGTAAAGAACCTGGGTGTATCACAGTTGCAAATTCCTATGATGTGCTGATGGAGATGGAGGATGAGGACATAGGAGGGGACTCTGATGCCTGATCAGTTACTTCTGTACATCCCGAGGTTGTGGATCCCATAGCAGTAGATAAGCCAAAACTGGAAAAAAAAAAGGAAAAAGCAAAAGTGACATGTGTCTTTGGATTTTATTCTTGTGTGCCTGTAAATAATGTATTTCCTTATAGCAGAAGGCCTTACTATTGTGTCAGCTAATGTGAATAGTATTAAAACCTAGAGGAAAAGAAATTTTAAGTTTGCCAGCTTACAGGCAGGAGGGGACATGTTTTATTTGTTCAAGACACAAGGCTCCACAGTATACCGGAGGTGACAGCAGCACAGAGAAATGGAGATGGGGCCCGCCTGTGGTCTACAGGGAGGAGCAGTGTACAGGGGTAGGGACTATGTTTATGGGACTTGATATTTCTATATTAAAAGTGATAGATATACTTCTGGGAAGAGCCCTCTTAATAGATGTCCTTTTAAATAAAATTGCTTATCGCCTACTAAATATTTATGCTCCCCAGACAAAGGCTGACAGATCCACATTGTTTAAAAAATGTCCCCTATTTAAATACCTCAAAATTAATCATATGGGGAGGATTTTAATTGTGGGTTGGGTTGACTTACAGGGATTGGGGAGGAAGACAACAAAGATTTACAGTGACACTAAAACATTATGTGCAATTTTGTAACACAATCACTTGGAACATTTATGACACTCTGCAAATCACTCCACACCATTCATTCTATAAAGCTGCATTTTCCACAAGGATAGTTTTTATTTATATTGGATAGAGTGGAAGGACTTAAAGTTGAGGTACAGCCACTAGAAACCTCAGATCATCTGTTAGGTCTGTCGGTCATAAAACAACAGCCCCTGATCTCTGTCGGAAGTGGCTATTGGAAGCTGAATATGGAGATTTTGCAGGATGGCGCATGAAAAAGAAATATTGGACTTTTGGAACTTTGGAAAATATTGATTTTTCTATATGTAGCCCATCCACTGGTGGGAAGACATCAAGCATGATTTAAAGGACCTTTTGATCACAGCGTCATGCAATAGAACCAAAACTAAGTATGTGCAATATTTAGGATATAGGGCACAATACCTAAACATTCTCACAAATATGAGATTGATGGGACAAGATCTAATGGCTCAGTTAACTGAGGTTAAAGGAAAATGTATGAATATTTATTGAATAAAAAAAGTGCATCAAAATAACAGAAATATTTTACTATAAGGACAAAGAGCAGGTGAATCCGTGTTGTTAAGACTGCACAGCTCACACAAAATAACTATGTCAGCTTTGAAAACTGAATCAGGACATGTAGCTAGTGATAAATGGGTTGCAACAGGTGGTTCAAGAGCATGTTAGAACACCTTTCAAAACACTAGTTTGACACAACAACAATTTCCCTTCAAGACTTTAGATTTGCCTCACTTGACTGAACAGAAAAAAAGGAATCGATAACCCTATTACATTAGAAGAGATAAAAGTGGCAGTGAGTAATTTATCTGTAGTGTATGGTGGAACATTCTTACTGATAAAATCAGCACTTTTCAAAACATTGTTATGCTGTAGTAGCTATATCATCTTAGTTGTTATGCTGCACTAGCTACGTAGCTACTACCGTATAACAACATCAACGTGCTAGCGCATGGGTACACATCGAGAAGTGGCAGTGGTGAATAGGAGAGCAAAGCAAAGTGGCACCAAGGGAGAGACAAAAACCATAGGACCATTTTAAAATGTTTTTTTTCTGGTTGAACGTTCCATCCTACACTATAAAAAACAATGTATAGTTACCTAATGGTAACAGACCATATTAGTTCATCTAGGTTACCAATGGCGACCTAACCTCTAGAGATGCACCCTTGAGGTTAATGCTGTCACCATGGTAATCTCTTGATGAACTAACCAGCTTGTTACCGATACATAACTATCCATTATTCTCTATACATACACCACTCCAGGGAAGGACAGTATTCCTAATGATTTTTACAACATGTTAATTGACATACTAGCCCTTAGTTTACAGTTGGTCTTCAAGGCTATGCAACAGGAGTATAGGCTTGTTCCTAGTATAGTTGATGGGGTGATGATTTTCCTTTATAAAAAGGGGACCCACATGATATTAGGAATTGGAGGCCTTTGAGTCTATTGTCCATGGACTATACAATTCTGACTAAAACTTTGAGTGTTAGAATGGCAAAAGTGACACAGAAACTAATTATCAACACTCAAACCTGTGCAATTTCAGGTAGGAGCCTTACTCATAATTTACTGTATGTTAGAGAGGTTATTGAGCAGGGGTTGGAAATGAAACTGAATGGATACATTATTTCTGTAGACCAGGAGACAGCATTTGGCGCTATCAAACAAGAACATATCTGGGATACTCTCTCTCATTATGGTATTCCTCTGCCGATGATAGAGTTATTACAGACCATTTATAGTGAAGCACATGTTACACCTCTTATTAATGGTCATTTTGGGATTTCAGTTTATTTAAGAAATGGGGTGTGACAGGGATGCCCAACGAGTTATCTGCTGTATGTGTTTGGCTTAGATTCAATTTTAGATTGCTTGAAAATAAGGAAGAGATTAGACCCATCAGAGTCCTACAGGGATTGTTTTTGATAAACGTACGACATATGCAGATGATTGCACAATAACAGTAGTGAATTTGGACTCTGGACAGAGTGTGATAGAGCTACTGGATAGTTTAACACCTTGTACTGGAATTAAGTTCTTTCAAACCCTTTTGGACCCAGTCCCACCTCCCTCCTCCAATCCAGTAATGCATCCCCTTTCTACTTCAAGGTCCTTTCCCTCATGAAGCAAGGCTCTACTTGCTCAGATCATAAGGGCATGGGTCATAGCAGTGACTCCATGACACCAAACTCTTAAAAGGGTCCTGCATGCTGTCCTCAGCCCTTTACCAAATTTCTGAACCACTCCATCTGCCTCAGTCAATTCCCCTTGCCTGGAAAACAGCAGTGATCACCCCTCTTCATAAATCTGGTGACTGGACCTCCCTCAGCAACTATAGCCCGATCTCCATCCTCTCCTCTCTCTCCAAGGCTATGGAAAAAATTGTGGCCAATCAGCTTTCTGACTACCTCTCAACCTATAACCTCCTCTGCCATGAACAACACAGTCTTCATCATGCACACAGCACCACTATTGCCCTTATTGAATTCTCCAATTTCCTTCACACTGCTCTTGACAAAGGTCATGTTGCTGGCTCTGCATTCATTGACTTGTCGGAAGCATTCAACACTGTCTTCCACTCCTTTTCCTCTATTCTCTCAACCCCTCGGCCTTTTGCAGGGTGTGTTGGATTGGTTCTCCAACAATCTTTCCTCCCGTACACAATGTGTCAATATTGGGTCCACCATCTCCTGCCCCTGACAGGTTCATTCTGGTGTTCCTCAGGGATCCATCCTGGGGCCCTTTCTTTTCAGCCTCTATCTGAATTCTCTCCCCATCACTTGAAAAGGATATCATCTTCTTTATGCAGACGACACTGTCCTGTTTGACTCTCACACTGACCCTCTCCTCCTACAAAACTCCTTCAGGACTTCTTCACTCATGCTGAACACTGGTTCTCTGACCACAGGCTTGTTTTGAACTTAAAAGAAAACTAAAACCATGCTTTTGTGCATAATCAGAGTAAATGTAAAGATTATCCACTTGGGTTTTATCTTGTGCCCTCTTCCCCTTGAACAAACCTGCTCCTTCAAACATCTCAGTGTTCTCTTTGATCCCTCTCTATCCTTTCATGACCACATCTGCTCCCTTTGCTCCACCATCAACTCTAGGATAGGCTTGCTGTATCACCACCATTATTGTCTCCCTCTGAAGCACTAAGACTGGACATCTCATCCTCAGTACTGTCCCTCATGGACCATGGTCTGCTTATTTATGGTGCCACTGACAACACTGCTCTGCACAAATTAAGCTATCCCTCAAAAGGCCTGCCGGCTGTTTACAGATTCCCCGTCTTACCCATACATACACACTGTATTCTCACTCTAACTTCCTTAATCTGGAGGAAAGGCTCATCTATCAATCATGCCTCTTGACAAAAAAATCACTACAGGTTTGACTCCCTGGTTTGTCCTCTATCATAAGCCTTTCTACCCCTCCCTCTTTATCCACAGTGCTGTCCTCTCCCCTGCAAGTCCCTAGAGTTAGGACCTCCCTTGCACAGAGTTCATTTCATTACCGTGCCCCCTACTGGTACAATTCCCTGCCTGTAGCTATCGCCTCCCTACCAAGATTGGGGCCTTTTAAAACTGTTCTCAAAAACCACCTCCTCTCCTCCCTGTGACTGTCTGGGCTGAGTCCTTCCTGCCTTTATTCCTCTCTGCCTGCCTACTTTCTGCTCTGCTCATCATTTGACCCATTATAGCCAGCATTATTGTTTCTGTCTGTTTATTTTGCTAATTTACCTTGGCACAGGGCCTCTGTAACCAGCCCTTAATGTTGACTGTTTCTTATATTTGATCTCATGTACTTTGTTTTCTGTTGAATGTTATTAATGTATTTGTCTTCCTGACATGGAGCCTTTGTAAACAGGTCCCTGACTCAAGCGGTTGTAATTCTGATTACTTCTTAAAAAGAAAGTTGAATAGAGGAAAAAGTCAGATGATATGGCAGGGTATAGTCCCTAAAGCAGAGCTGATTTCCTTATACCAATATTGAAAGGGCATATTAAGATTTGGGGCTCATTTTTGGTACAAAAGATGCAGAAAGTTTAATTGGAACTTGGTGTATAAGCGGCAAATGTGAAAATTCAGGTTTGAAAGTCATGGAAGATGACAAGGAGAAAAAAGGTTTATTTGATAAAAGCATACATATCCGTATTTCACTATATGTGTCTCATGTGTATCCATTACCTTATAGTATGCATGTGAAGGTCATGGGTCTTTTTTCTCCTACTGTGGGGTAGCAGGCTCAATCCAGTTAAAATGGCTCATACTTACAGAACCTGGAAAACAGGTGGTTGAATATGCTACATCCTTTGTTTTTATTTAGTATATTTTTTACTCTAGTATTAAGGCCATTAGTATTGAAACTGAAGGGTAGGACAACAGTGTTTCGACCTCTGGGGTAGACAGTTCCTAATGGCTTGGGGCAGAGGCAAGTGGCATGCCTTGGACAAACTGCTGCTGTTCTATGTACTGTACAACCTTAAAATACAATTAGATGTTTTATACCTCCAAACAGTACCCAAAGTAAGAGCCAATCAGAGCCTGAAGATCCATTGCTACTGGATTTTATAATAGATATTTGATGTGTACTTTATGATAAACTACCCCACCCTCTTACTTATTTCCCATCCGATCAGCATGAAGAATTTAAACCCAGAAATAGAACACTAAATATCTGGCAAAACTGTCTTTAATCAAGTCTCTCATAAAGTCAATAGATCAGGTTTATAACAATCCATTATGTGTTCAATTTAGGGTAATTTAGGGACCAAGCTTCTTACACTGGGGTGTACAATTTTAAACCATTGAGCATCTAAACAGACATTAGCCATACCATTTTTGGTCTTCCTATCGTACTAAAACAGTGTTGTGGCCCTGGATAACTTTCAATGCCACCAGCTTGCAACAACAGCAGTGTTAATCTTAATTCCCTGTACCACCTTCTAATGAAAGGCTTGAGTATTATGATATAGTCATGGTAACCCACATTACATTAGGAAGGAGAAATTCCAGAGGGGTATTGCTAAGATCAAAGGGGATAAGTGGGCATGTGAGGAGGAGGAGGACCATGTAAAGCATCTATCTAAATTGATACTTCTGCACAGTATTCACTGAGGAGAAGGTAGGTCAGGAGCCCACAGCATAGCACCATGGACACAGGGGAGAGAGGTGTGCACTAGTCCTCTCACAAAAGAAAGGGTCCTACAAGAACTTGATAAGCTCAGGGTGGACAAGGCAATGGGACCTGATGGCATACATCCCAGAGTACTAAGGGAGCTAAGGATGGAAATAGCAGAACCATTATCAGAACTGTTTAGTGAGTCTCTGAGCACAGAAGAGGTCACAGAAGACTGGAGAAGGGCTCATGTGATCCTGCTCCACAAGAGTGGTAGCAGGAAAGAGGCAAGAACTACAGACCAGTCAGTCTTACCTCAGTAGTGGGCAAGATTATGGAAGCACTCTTAAGGAAAGGACAGTGCAACACCTGGACTCCATAGGAGCACAGGATCCAAGACAGCATGGGTTTACAACAGGAAGGTCCTGTCAAACTAATCTCATAGATTTCTTTGACTGTGTAACCAGAGTTGTAGACCAAGGGGATCAGTTGATGTTGCCTACCTTGACTTCAGCAAAGCTTTCAATACTGTTCACATAGAAGATTGATTAATAAGCTGGGTAGGTGTGGGGTGGGTCAGAAGTTGGTCAAATGGGTGGCAAACTGGGTGATGGGCAGAAAACAGAAAGTGGTGGTAAGCGTTATACAGTCAGAAGAGATGCAAGTGACAAGTGGGGTACCTCAGGGATCAGTTCTGGGACCAGTCCTCTTCAATATCTTCATCAGTGACATTGCAGATGGACTGGAGGTAAGGTTGTCTTTTGCAGATGGCACCAAGATCTGCAACAGAGTAGATGATCCAGATGTGGTGGGCAGAATGAAAAGAGATCTGGATAAACTGTAAAATTGGTCAGAAGAGTGGCAACTGGGGTTTAAAGCAAAGAAGTGCAAGATCATGCACATAGGGAAGAGAAACCCTGAAGCCACCTATAGGTTGGGGGAGGAGTTGCTGGCAAGGTCACAAAGGAAGAAAAGACTTGGGCATCATCATCACAGATGACCTGAAATCATCCAAGCAGATTACTAAAACAGTAGGTAAGCTAGGGGATGTTGTTGTGTATTCATAGGGGTGTGATACGTCGTAGAGGAGGTAATAATCCTCTTTACAAGACACTGGTTGGCCCATCTGGAGTACTGCATGCAGTGCTGGTGGCCACACTTCACAAGGACATTAACCAAATTGAGGCAGTCAGAGAAGGGCAGCAAATGGTGCAGGGACTGCATCAGAAAACATATGAGGACAGATTAATGGAACTCATTATGTATACCCTGAAGCAAAAGAGAGAGGTGATATGATTGAAACATTCAAACACCTTGAGGGCATTAACAAGGTGAAATAGTCTAACATGTTTCAATAAAGAAAATAAGCAGGACAATAGGACACAGCATGAAATTAGAGGAGCCGATTAAGGGGTAATGTGAGAAGTTCTTTTCACAGAAAGGGTGGTGGATGCATGGAATGGCCTACCTCAAGAAGTGGTGGATATGAATTCAGTGCAGGGCTTCAGACAGGCATGGGATAGGCATAAGGAAGCAATACAGATAAGTATGGATAGATAGGCCATTGGCAGAGTAGATGCCCGATGGCACATTCATTAGGGAGAAAATAAATGGGCAGACTGGATGGGCGTGCGGTCTTATCTGCCATCAAATTCTATGTTTCTATGTTTCTATAACCACAGATTTGGACTGAATAAATGTGCTGCTGTAATAGTTCCCAGATATCACTTGAGTCTTAGGACATGTCGACATCTTGAACCTTTCAAAATCTTGGACAACATAGCTGTTACACTGCTGTTGAGTGACACATACTGGCGCCATCCGTCACACAATAACCACCCAGCAAAATTGTGACCCACCCGATAACAACATAAACCTTACCCATATCTATCTTTAACTATACTTTCCTAACCAACAGGGAACCTACAGAGTATGGGACACACTCAACAGTCTCCCACAGACTCCCACTGACTCCCTTAGTGGTGCACTTGACGCACTTCACGCCACTAGCCACAGCTATAGACACCGCTGCATCTAAGTAGTTCTTGATTTTAAACTCCTACCTCCAGCCAAACTAGGCTGCCACCACCAATCAGCAGGAGTGGGTGTGGCACAAGCAGGAACAACAAATTGTGAGGCAGGTACTTCAGCAAGGCACCAAGGGTCTAGTGCACTGATTCCAGCAACAGGAAGGAGGAAACTTATTTGTGCAATTACAGCTTCACTTGGTTAATGGAGCAAATGCCAGCCACAAACACAGATGCAGACAATTGTTAAAAGCACACAACTCCTTCACCAGCAGCCTCCACACAATAAAATATTTGGCAGTGGTTTTCTTTTAAAACATACAAGCACTTAACATAAGCAACAATTTAAAGTAGACTTCCTGAGCATAAGCTCACAGTCTGAAATGTCACCTTATATCATTCTTGCTCATCACAGTAACATACTTCCTTACAATGACAGTCACATACTCTACTTCTTTTGCAATTGGATTCATCCTGTTGTAAACAACATAATTCCTTGTTCTTGGTACAAAAACATTTTCTTCACACACCATCTTTTGAGTGTCTCTATGTCATAGACTTACAAGTGCATCAGACGTTCAGTAGTATATTCTGGTTGGAACTGTCAACATAGAAACATAGACCATGATGGCAAAAAATGCTGATGGACCATCCAGTCTGTCCATATTACCCTATCATACCCCAGGATCTATTGTCTCTGTAGGGTCCATCCATGCTTCCTTGATACAATTTGGGTTTACCATTCTGGTACTACCAGTTCTGCTGCCAATTTCTTTGTGAACCCATGCATCTAACAATTGCAACTGATGACTCCCTGCACTAGCTGCCTCCAAACCCTTATCCTTTAATTTAAATCCTCCAGACTTCATGTCCCTTAACAAGACTGATACCATCTCTTTCTTGGATCACTTGCAGCACATCTTGAACCTGTAGACAATCCTTCTTTTCCCAGAATGCCTTCCAACTTGCCAGAAAAAGAACTCCATTTTCAACAAAATCTTAGTAAACTTTGGCTTGTCTAAATGATGCCAGTGCTACAGTTCAGCCACTAGGCTGATAGTAGAACCTGATCCCAGCAACTTGGGAGGCAAGACAAGAACTGGAGACAGCATTGTGAGGAACCGCTGATGTGTGGTTTAAAGACAGAAACCTGCGACTGCTTCAATTCATCAGGGCAGTACTGAAGAAGAGGAGGGGATGAGAGTGGGAGTCACCAAAGCAGGCACCTCCCTCTTTTCAGCAAACACCACCAGGATGATGTCACAGTTCAGCAAGTAGGCTGATAGAAGAAGCTGACGTCCACCAGTCGAGTGGCAGGACAAGAATTGGGGGTGGTGTTTTGAGAGTCACTGGTAGGTTATTTTAAAGGTGAAAATCCTTTAGCTGCCTCCGTTCATTGGGGCAGCACTGAAGAAGTCTAGAGGATGTGAAGGGTAGTCACCAGAGCAGACACCCTCCCTCCCCTCCAGCAGGCACTACCAAGCTGATGTTACAGTTCAGCCAGGAGACTGATAGAAGAAGCTGATGTCTACCAGTTGGCAGGCAAGTCAAGGATCAGGTGGTGTTTCAATGTTCATTCCTCTGCACTATAAAGGCATAGGCAACCAAGCGACCCTCCACTTGCAGCTCTCACGCTAAGCATGAGCACAATGGACATTGACTGGAGTCTGCCAGGAGTCAACCAAAGAGACAGCCTTCAACCAGGATACTTGCATCTCAACCCCAGGTACACCTCTAGTGTTTGGGCAGGGCTGTATTGTGGTGGGAGTTGAATTCGGCAGTTGCATGGGGGTTGCATTGTGATAGAAGTTGAGTCTTGGAGTTTGGGGGATTGTGATATAGTGAGAGTTGAACCTTACAGTGTTTGGGAATGGTATTGTTGTGGGGTGGAACCTTGTAGTTTCACTAGTGTGTAGTTAGGGTAGCTAACTGCTAGGCTAGTGAGGTACTACCTGGTTTGTAAGAAAAATAGGGAGAGATTGAGAAAAAACAAATAAAAACAAAACAAAAGTTTTTGCTATTACAGCCAGAGTACCTAAAAGTTCCAGGTTCATACTGTGTTTATTTGAATCCTACATTGTCACCATATCTAAGTGAACACTATAGGATAGCATGAGAGTAGATCACATGATGGCTGCCTGATCAGATGCATCTCTGAATCTCTGCATCTCTCCCCTCTGACCACCAAAATACTATTTTTGCTTGATTTTTCTGAAAGTTTCAGCCTATTTGCTACTTGGATTGTGGGGAACCTCTGCTGTTTTGTCTGCATTTGTTTCCACAGCTCAGAATGGGCACAAAATGAGCAATCCATATCAAAAGCACACCCCATCAACTCTGCCAGACAAGGCCTCCAATCAGCCTAAATCCCAGGTGGCTGACAAATCTACATCTACTGCTGGGAGCTCAGGGAAGAACATTTCCCGGAGGAGCTTGAGCCACTGAGAAGACACTGCTTACCATCACCAACTCCATTCAACAGCTCTGGGAGTGGTCAGTAAAACATTGTCCTAACTGACGAGGACAACGAGATGTATGTCATCCCTGGAAGATTGGAGGTCTAAGACCAATCTGGAATTTATCAATCTCTGGCACTGCTGCAAGAAGCTCAAGGCGGCTAGAAGATCTGGAAGCATGCAGCCAGCACAATACCTTTGTTGTTCAACATGGGGCTGCCAGAATGGGCTGAGGCTCCAACGCCATCCTGTTCACTAAAAATCTATTTGAAAAAATGCTGAGCCCTCACCCAACGGCCCCATAAATGTCATCGAACAAGCCCATATCATTGCTCTTCATGCCTGCTCCCAGTGTTGCCCCAGGCCTTTATCTTCCATTACCTAAACTTCCTTGATAAAGAGAATCTCCTCACCAAGACAAGAGACATTAAGAGAATTTCCTGGAAGGTGCCCAACTCTGGATTGCTCAGGATGTCCTGACCACTGTGCACCAGAAAAGGGCAACTTTCACCCCATAGTATCAAAGATCTTGTGCTGGCATTCACTTCAAGATGTGATACCCGCTTTGTTCAAGTTCAACATCAAGGGGAATGGCAGGGCTTTTAATCCCTGGCTCAAGCTTCCAAGAAACTAAGTGCCTTATTCCCTGATCTTTTTAAAGCCACCTGATTTGGTATCCTAAGTCCTCTCCATGGAATTTCCCTTCCTACTTGATGGCTTTCTGAATGCTGCCCTGAACTGGAGCTGCTGTACTTATCCTTGTGGTCAGGTAATGGTTCACTACTCACTGATTATCCCTTTGTCTGGACTCGATGCTCCTGGATGGCTCAGGTATGTTATTGAGCCCTCCTTCACTGTTTAACTTGTGGCCATGAGGGCTCTACTGCTGAAGTGTGCTGCATTGCTGAGGGACTCACTCTGCTTGTCTGTTATTGCCTGTGGGCTGCTTCTCTTTGTGTTGCACTGAGCTAGATCGGACATGGAGCCATTGTTGCTGGGTGTTTCAGTGATTGCCATCTCCTGACATTTTTAGACCACCCTAGATGTGCCATCTCTTTCTGCTCATCTATCAGATGGCCTCTGTTTACTACGTTTGTGAGGAGACTGCCTCTGAACCTCCCAGGAAGTGGACACGCTGCATCAACTGGGCGGTCCCTTAGGACACTGCATCCTGTGCCATCAGCTATTTCTGCCTCCTGCAGCGAGGCTCCCTTCCCTTTTTGGTTCCTCTCACTGTTTAATCTCCTGGCTGCCCTTATGGACATTGATTGAGCTAAAGGGCTGACTGTGCCATGCCTTGAGCAACTGAGGACTTCTGCAGGTTCCCTGTCCTGTTAGTGCCTGCTGGAACTGTAGTTTACTGTGATTCCCTGGACTTTGTTATGTTATCCCTATTGCCAAGAACAGCAGTGATTTTGGTTCCTCCTCTCCCCTGGGACCCGTGTCTCCTTTTCTTTCTGTCCTTCAACCATGGACTTCTGGGTCAGATTGTTTTATTATCGTTACTTCTTGGGTAGGTCCTAGTTTGCTCCTTGTCTTCCCTGTTTAATATGTACCATTTTGGGACTCTACTCTTTATACTAAATTTTTATTTTATACTGTTGCCATGCATGTGGTTATGATGTGCGATTGGGAGGGTCCTTCTGGTATTTATCTGGGTTATGTGTGTTTTTTGCTCTTTAACTTACTGTTTTGATTGGTTTGGTGGTTGGGGTGGGGCTGGTGTTTGAAAAGGTAGTGTTTGTTTGCTACGGGCAGGGGTACAATACATCTGGAATGAGGTCTCAGGGACCAGGGATTAGTCTGTTGATAGTTTTGGAGGTTGGGATTTGTTCTTATGTTGTTTGTTAACTTTTTTGGTGGCATCTTTTTGATGGGGGTCCTAGAGCACATCTTTTCTGTTGGGCTTTTAATCTCTCTCCTCTCTCCTGCTATCCAACACTATGAATAATGTATCTTACAAATGCATTACTTGTAATGTTAAGGGACATGAGTAAGCAAGTGAGTCACGATCTTATGGCCGTCTACAGGTCCCAGGTTCATCTCGCTTTGATACAGGAATCTCACCTGCACTGGGATGAGGTGCGCTTTTCTGGAGACAATGGGTTGTCTGGGTATTTGAGGTGGGAGGCAGTTCAAAGCATAAGGGGTGGTGATCTTAATTGCCAGGTCTGTCCCTTTCCAGGTTTTCAAGAAATTGGAGACCCTAGAAGGCCACTGTATATTTCTCCATGTGCAGTTAGGTTTAACAGAGCTAATTTTGGAATCCATTTATGGAATAGTGACACCTCTTTTGTTTCCTACTTTAGGAACACTGCTCAACTCTCTACCAGCTTGTCCACTTGTATTAGGGAGACTAGAGCCTTTTTTTCCAGACTGAGCTTCAAAATCTGGTTCACTTGAGGCTCAGTCTCACCTGCTCAGCATGGTCTATGAGACCTCATGGACACCTATGGTCTCACAGACCATTGGCGTGTGTTGAACCTGTCTTCCCGCCAATATACATTTTATTCCCCCACACAATGCTTCCTTCTGTATTGATTTTTCCTGTTCAGTAAACCCTCCATTCCTGGGCTTATTGCCTGTGACATTCTACCCTAGTTATATCCGATCATGCCCCTTTCTCTAGCACTTTTCCTTAGCCAGCTAAGTGCGGGATGGGATCTGGTGCCTTAATACCCAGCTGTTTAAACCCTCCTCTAGACTGAGGGTTCAGGACTACCTCACAGAGTCCTAGCCATCAATGATGACTCCGTCTCTCACCTCAGTACTCTATGGGGTGCCATGAAGTGCGGTGAGAGAGAAGAATCTATCCACCTAGCGACCCATCAGAAAAATAACTAAAGGAGGAAGATGATAGCCTCCTCATGCAGATCCGGGTGAGGAGAAGAATCTTTCCCAGTCTGTCTTGGCTGACTCTTATGGGCAATTGTTTGCATTGGTGGTCACTACTACGAGTTCCTGACTGAAATGGTGGATCTGGCCTTGTTCCACACTAAGATCAGATACATGGAGAAAGCTGAGATGCTGTTGACATAGCACCTTCAATGCCTGGAGGTCTCATGGGCTGTACCTTTTCTTCAGCTGTCCCTTTCCTTAGCCCCCAACACCCCCAGAATATTGTGGAAGCTTTCCATGAGTACTATGCTGACCTGTATTCTGATTGTCTGACTACCCAGGATCTGGATTCCCAAATCTGAAACTATTTGGCCAGTCTCCCTCTTCCAACCCTGGATTCAGCCTTGCAAACCTCCCTGGAAGGTCCTATCCTCTACCGGGAAGTCTCTGTGGCTATCAACCAACTCCCCACAAATTAATCCATGGGCCCAGATGGGCTATGTAATGAGTTCTATAAAACTTTTAAGGTGTAGCTCTCTCCACTCCTCATGAAGCTTTTCAATTTTCTTCTTACAGAAGGCTATTCAGCCCTCCTTCAAAAAGCCTAGGCCTGTTCAGCCCTCCTTCAAAAAGCCTGGATCACCTTAATTCCCAAAGTGAAGAACCCCTACTCCCTGAAGCTATCGGCCAATTTCCTTCCTGAACTCAGACATGAAGCTGCTGGCCAAGGTGTTGCCACCAGCTTCAGCTTGTCTTGGATTCCCTGATCTCTCCGGCTCAAGTCGGCTTTGTAGCCAAATGCTTTTCCAGTGATCACCTACAGAGTTGTTATATTTGACCTCTGCATCCAGGGTGAGTGGGTTCTGCCTACTCTCCTGGATGTGGAGAAAGCATTCAATCACATTTTCTGGCCATATTTATTTGCCATCCTTTCTAAATTTGGCCTCAATATACATTTTGTACATGAATCCTAGTCCTATATGATTCTTTGTCTGCCCAAGTTCAGTGCAGCAGGTTCTCTTCAACCTTTTTTTCCTTCAATGCAGCTCTCAGCAGGCTGCTCTCTCTCCCCTTCCTCTTTAATTTGTATTTGGAACCCCTAACACTCCATCTAATGATTAACCCTGATGATTGGAATTATTGTGGGGACTGAGAGATGTGCCTGTGACTTACTTCTTCACTTAGAGCATCCCAAGATATCTGTCCCTGCAACCCTTGCCGAGATCCAGAGGTTTTCCTTTATTTCCTGATACAAACTAAATCTGGACAAGTCCCAGGTACTCCTCTTAAGCCACTTGGTCTCCATGTCCAAGATGCAGCATTTAGGTCTTGCTCAGGCTCCTAAAGAGCTGGTCTACCTAGGATTCAGATTCCCACTTCCTCCACAACCTCAGCAAGGCCAACCTGGTCTCTCTATTGTGGGTGTTACAACAGGATAACCAGTAATGGGCGATATCACTCTATCCTCTGGGGTCAGGTGAGCATCATCAAAATAAATGTCCTATCCCTCCTGCTTTACCCTCTTGGGATACTTGGTACTTATTGTCCAAATCCTGGTTTGTGAAGCTCCAGAGACCACGTAATCAGTTTCTTTAGAAGGGGACTTGGTGCACTGGGTCTATACTAAATTATCTCAGCTGAGGGACCATGGAGGACTCTATCTCACCAACTTTATTTCTTTATTATTTAGCCTGCATCACTCCAAAAGGCTTTGGTGGGGGCATTGTATGATAGCGAATGCCATGGAGAAGTACCGTCCCATCTGGTTACATATTGAAGAGGATCTCAGTAAGCAAGATGATGTAAGAAACCACTATGGTTCTCAAAGGAGGTGGCAGTGAAGGTTCAAGAAAAGAAAGCATTCAGAAAGTACAAGGAATCACAGAAGGAGCAGGACAGAGAATTGTATCAGTTAAAGCAAAAGGAAGCAGGGAAGGCAGTCAGAAGAACAAGGCCCAAACTGAGGAAAAGATAGCCAACTCAGTTAAGAAGGATAAAACTTTTTAGGTACATCAGGGAGCGAAGGAAGACTAAGGAGGATAGTGAAGCTTACTAAAGGGAGGGTGGGCAGAGGTGACTGTGAAAAGGCAGAGATACTAAATAAATATTTTTGCTCAGTATTTACAAATGAGAGGGAGATACCTAAAACAAACAATAGAAACACTCTGGATGCAGAAGTTGATACCAGCCCATTTACAGAAGAAAGGGTTCTGAAAGAACTCTTAAAACTGAAGGTGGACAAAGCAATGGGGCCTGATGGGATTCATCCCAGAATTCTAAAGAACTAAGGGTAGAACTAGTGACACTACTGACTACCTTCTTTAACAAATCATGGGAGGATAGGGTGGTACCTGAGGACTGGAGAAGGGCAGATGTGATTCCCTTCACAAATGTGGGAGCAGGGCAGAAGCAGGAAACTACAGACATGTTAGTTTAACTTCAGTGATAGGGAAAATGATGGAATCACTTCTGAAGGAGAGAACGTCGAGTACCTAGAGGCCAGAGGGCACAGGACCCAAGGCAGCATGGATTCACAGCAGGAAGGTCATGCCAGACAAATCTAATAGATTTCTTAGACTGGGTGACCAAAGTAGTAGATCAGGGAGGGCTGTGGGCGTGGCCTACCTAGACTTTAGCAAGGCATTTGACTCAGTTCTACACAAAGATTAATATACAAGTTAGCCAGCCTGGGAGTGGGTCCCAAGATGATAGCCTGGGTAATGAATTGGCTGGAGAATAGGACACAAGAGTAATAGTAAATGGTGTCCACTCTGAAGAAGGGGGTTACTAGTGGGGTGCTGCAGGATTCAGTATCAGGACGGTCCTCTTCAATGTCTTTGTAAGTGACATTGCAGAGGGACTGGAAGGAAAAGTATGTCTCTTTGCAGATGACACAAAGATCTGCAACAGAGTTGATGCACAAGGTGGGGTGGAAAGGATGAGAAGGGACTTGGCAAGGTTAGAGGAATGGTCAAATGTATGTCAGCTTAGATTTAATGTTAAAAGTGCAATGTAATGCACCTGGGAAACAAAACCCAGGGAAGAGTACACAATGGGGGTGGGGTGAGATACTAACAACAACAAAATGGAAGGGACCTGGGGGTAGTCATATCAGATGACTTAAAGGTGGGCAAGCAATGTGAGAAGGCAGCAAGGAGGGCTGGGGGTATACTAGGATGCATAGGGAGAGGCATCCCCAGTAAAAAACAGGAAGTTGTTATCCCTCTGTACAGACAGCTGGTGAGACCCTATCTGGAGTACTGTGTGCAGTTCTGGAGACCCAATCTCCACAAGGACATAGACAAGATGGAAGCTGTCCAGAGGAGAGCAACTAAAATGGTGCAGGGTCTGCACCAGAGACATATGAAGAGAGACTAAAGGAGCTTAATATGTATAGCCTTGAGGAAAGGAAGGAGGGGGACATGATAGAAACTTTCAAGTACCTCAAGGGAATCAACAAAGTCCAAGAGGGTAGCATCTTTCAAAAGAGGTGTGCAAGAACAAGGGAGCACAATTTGAAGATAGAGGGGGTGGCTCAAAGGTAATGTATGGAAGTATTTTTTTCACAGAGGGTTGTGGATGCATGGAATGGCCTTCGGAGGAGGTTGTGGAGTCAAAAACAGTGGTTGAATTTAAGCATGCATGGGACAGCCATAAGGCAATTCTAGGGGCTGGGGTAGAAAGAAGTAGGCTGTTGGTTAATTAGGATCTGCAGTTTATCCATTAGGTAGGAAATGGGCAGACTGGTGGGCCAAGCGGTCCTTATCTGCCATCAAATTCTATGTTTCTATGTTTCTATATAAGAGGGCTTGCATCTTTCTAGTCTCCTCTATCTTACCCCATGTTTTTGCCCAGCAACCTCCATTACCTCCCTTTGGTCTGATAACTCAAGGCCTGCTTGCAGTTCTGTCATCATATGCATGTCGGGTGAGCTACAAATCTCTCCCAGCCTGTTTTGGGCAATCTCCACTTTATGGTGTCTGTCCGCCTCATACCGAGCTTTTGCCCTTGATTATGGGGTATGCCAGCTCACCAACTTCTTCAGGAAGTGAAACTTATGACCCAGGATGACTTTCTGGAGAATTTCCAGCTCCTGCTCTTTCCTAGTTTTCGATATCTCAGCTCTCCAGGTTCATGACAACCTTTATTGGCCCCACCCTTGGCTACCACCTGAGGGAGCTTTTGCCAACCTTGATACAGCGCTCAACATGCCACCTAATGCCTCTACTCCTTCTTCCAGTCACAAAACCTCAGTGCATTGACTGGGACAGCATTTTGGCATCACAAACTGGCCCTGGATATTCCCACAAAGCACTGGCAAGGTATCTGGCGAGAAGTTTATAGGTTCATGAGAAGAGACAAACATAGGTGGATGCAGTTCTGGATACTGCAGGACATGTACTTTACCCGTTTAAGCTTTTCCAGATGGGAAATCCCGACTTTATTATGCCACGGTGTCACCAGATTGACAGAGACCTTCTACACATGCTTTTAGATCCAGCCCATCTGGACTCGGATATGAGATTTTCTTGATCCAGTACTTGGGCTTGCACAGGCTTTACACCAGAGATCTATATCCTTGGTGATTTTTATTCCATTTTCTCCATCACCCACAAAGTCCAGATAGCTCTCATTTCCATCTCCATGAAAATTGTTATTCTGTGACACTGGCTAGTGGATAGCCCACCTACTTACGATGAATGATACAGAGGCTCATTCAGGCCTTGGCTGTGGAAAAACAAATTATGAAGCACCACCAGGGAGGAATACCTATGTCCTAAGCCTAGACATGTTGTACACTTTATTGTCACTTACAGATGGAGCTGTCTCCTAAAATGTCCCTGTCCATGTGCCCCTTACCTATATCTTTCAACCATGCAGCCCTGAGATTTAGTTTTCCCTTCACAATACACACTAGCCCCTATTATAGCCAACCTGAGGTCACATCCTGGTTCCTCTTCAGGATTCCTCTGCTGTCTTCCCTTATTTCTGTGCTCTTCTCATTATTAGTTCTGGAGGCCTTTCTCTCTTTTTCTGATCCTTTCATGCGCTTTAGGATTGCGGGGGGTATTGGGGAGTGCATTTTCTCTGTTGTTAATATGTGGGATTTGTGTTGTTTGCATTTTGTTGCTTGTTCATGTTTTGTGCTTTTTTTTGGAAACTCAAATAAAACATACTTAAAAACAAACAAACTACAGAGTAGCTTACACTCCTGTGTTTTGTACAAAAACTGATTGGTAACAGATACACCCTATCTGGGTAAGTATTATGATTTAAAATAAGTTAAAGTTTATGTTAAGCTTCTGTCTCCCTAATACAGTTCTTTTTATGATGGAGTTAAGAGGAAAGGTACTTATTTGTGGGGACTGTGGGGTACTATTCTCTAGGGATATGCTCTGGTGGAAAGGGCATTGCCCCTTATGCAGAACAATAGCAAAGCTCCATGCTTTACTGGCAGCACTAAGGGTAAAAATATCTCAGTTGCACACACAGCTCAGAAGGAGCTCACTCCTCAACCTCCACTCCCCATAGACCCATTAGTCCAAGTGGATTAAGGGTGGTGAGGAGAGGGGTGGTAGCTATAAGGAGGTTGTCTAATCCAACACCATCCAGATGGTGAATCATGGTGCACCCCTGGAGGAGGTTCAGGCAACTAACTCCATCTGGAGGACTTCAGAACAGTTGAAGGAAAAGGGCAGGACAACAGGATAGCACCATAGAGGAAAAAGGCTGCCAGTTCTTGTGGTCAGGGACTGAATGATTTGAGGGGCCAGAAAGAGTGATGGAGGAGGGGCCAGATGGGATGTGGATGGTCTGGTACCTTCCTGGGGTGTCAGCCAGAATTTAGACAGGATCGGGAGGATGGTGGAGAGAGAATGGAGGAGCTGGGGACACCTGTGTACCAACAATCAGCCAAACTACTGTAGTACGTGGAGATGGTGAAGCAGAACTTCCATAGACTGAGCAACAGACCACGGTATATTCAGCATCCCAAGCTTTTCCAAAGAGCTTACTGTGTTGGGCAGGAATGGAGGCAGGACAGAATGAGCGTGGAAATACAGGATTTTAACAGTTGGCTTAAGGGTTAGTGTTGAGACATGGGGTACCACTTTCTAGTGAAGTGGAGAAATTCTGGGACAGGAGACTCTTCAAGGATGATGGATTTCACTTCATTAGAGGTGGGCCAGCACACTGGAGCAGAAGCTTGACCTCTATATCAGACATTTAAACTGACTGTGGGGCATCTGGCTGTGGGAACCATGATGGATACTGAGCAGAAAGGGATCCTAGATAGAACTTCCCCATATCTGCAGGAGTGTAGCAGCAAAGAGAATACAAAGAGAGGGATCCATGATGGGTGTTCAACAAAATTTTGTTGAATGCCCGACATAAAAACCGACAGTTCTACCACATTTTGCAGTCCGCTGCCTGTTTTCCATGCCACAAAGTGTTTTTCTTAGGGGCTTGCCCTAGAACCCCCACTTGGGATTGTCAACTCCCAATCAAAGCTGATTTGGGGGTGCATGATTCTTGACAGACAGTGCCTGGTTCCAGCAGGTCCGCTTACTGCGGCCTGACACTGTAGTCACTGTAGGGATCTTGCTGTCGAACTGTCGCTGTCAGGTGGGTATAGTAAAGAGAGCAGTAGTGTTTACTGGATGAAGGGAATGGGCAGTAGTGAGAGGGAATGCAAAGCATGAGAAAACATAAGGAGAATAGCAATGCAGAAGCAGGGGTCAGATGGAAGGGATATGCTTTAATGCCAGGAGCCTCATTAATAAACTTGGTGAGCTCCAGGCACTGATAACAGACACTGAGGTGGACCTTCTAGCCATTATGGAAACATGGGCCTTGGATAATAACGACTGGGATATGACAGTCCCTAAGTATTTACTGTTCAGGAGGGACAGACCCTTACTAAAATTAAATATATTTTAAAATATATTATTAACAATGTATTTACATATAGTGAAATATATTCCAATCTGCTTGTCTTATAACATATTGTAACGCATTGGAAAATCAATATATTTCAATATATTTCAAAATTTGCAAATATATTCAAATGAACTGTAAATATATATTATGGCCACTTTAGGATATTCTGTATAATGCAAAATATATTGATAACATTCTAAATATACAATATATTGAAATAAGGATGGTAAATATATGTTATTGGTATATTGCCAATATATGTATAAATGTATTTTGTTTTACATTTCAAACATTGTTTCCTATGTTTACAAAAATATATATATATATATATAATAATGCATGTGTAATAGATATTAATATAACTAATAACTTACCGAGGCAAAAACAAAATAAAGTATTTATTGTTTGCACATGCCTCTATCTGTACAACTGAGTTCATCTTGTTATTACTCATGGAGATATTTATATTGAATTATCATTTTACCGTGCAGCTTTAACTCAAACATACAGTTTATACAGTTATATTTACACATATGATTTACTTCACAGGCTCATGCTTGTTAAAGGCTCAGATTGGTATTTATACAACCCCATTTTACTTTTCTTCTTTCTTTCTTTCTTACTTTCTGTTTTCAGAATACACCTTTGAATCAAGGACTCCTTTGCAAAGGTTCCACATCATAGAGTACAATTGGAATTACACATGAGGTTGAGAAGAGCACAATGGGAATTAGACGAACAGTACAGGAAAAGGAAAAAGTCAAATAGGGTAGAAACAAACCCATCATCCAAATTTAACAAACAGAATGCATATACACAATAGGTATAATCAAAACCAGCATTTGGAAATTTGCAGGCATAGGAGACATAAGAGTAGTGAAGGGTCATCTAGGCGGTAGGTTTCCATTATGTCAAGGTACAGAGAGGTGAAAGAGTGGAGGAGATAGGGACTAGGTGGGAGGTAGTGAAAGCAATGGGTGGGTTTGGGGAATGGGGCAGTCACAGGTGGACTGAGACAGAAGCAGATTTTTGAGACTGGTTTTGAAAGGTTCCAGTTTTATTTCCTGTAGAATCAGCATAGGGAGCTCATTTAGCCAATTAGGGGCCTGACACAGGAAAGCTGTCTTGCCTAGGGAGGTTCTACAGTGGGGGACTGCAACAAGTGACTTGGCAGTGCTTCTAGTAGCTCTGCTTATTGGGGCAGGATGGATGAGATGTAAAAGCCCTTGGGGGGACAAGGTTGAGTAGGGCTTCCTTAGCCTAAAGGCAGGTGTGATATTTAAGCCTTCAGTCAAAACTTAATAGCTGTGCCTGTTGATATAGTACACAAGCATGGGTAAATCTCTCACAGTTTGTGATGAGGCAACTGGCCTTATTTAAGGTGACCTTGAGATGGCTGAGGGTTGTTTGATCAGCCACACCATATATTACAATGCCATAATCCAAGATGGAGAGTACAGAGGCAGACACAGCAATCTGTATAGCTTCAGGGAAGAGACAGTGTTTGAGGCAATATAGGAGATTAAGTCTGGGGAGGGATGCTTCAAGGGTGATGCCTAGGTATTTGAAGGTTTCAACCTGTTAGGTCAGGGTGAAAAGCCTATAAGTACTGCTTTAAAACTTGTATCTTTCTTTTAAGTCTGTAAACTAGTGTTGTAAATTCAGAAGTATTGTAAAACTAGAAAGTATCATGATTTTGGCTGATAAACTATGTTTTTGAAATATGTTAATTATTTATGCAAATGTACACAATGAACAAAATTAAAATTTACAAAATACATGTAAAATATATAAAAGATATATAAGATGTATAAAATATATGTAACATGTATAAACTATATGTAACATATAAAATATATGTAACATGAAAAATATATGTACATACAAAGAATACAGTATAATTTTGAAATATATTAATATATTTCAGACTAGTTCAATATTACAGTATTACTCAATAGTAGGGATGGGCAAAGTTGCAATTCCACTTTTGCAGAACTTCCACAAAATTTCAGAAATTTTGCAGAAATTGTGGATCTTTACCATTGGCGAAACTTGGATTTTGGTGGATTTTCGCTGGGTTCTGCTGATTTTTTGAGAACTGTGGAAAATGCAAATAAACTGTGGAATTTATTCTATTCCATAGTTTAATTAACTGCCATTGAATGAGCCAGGCTGCTTGTACAACCACGCAGTAATTCTCTGACAGTTCAGTGGGCTGCCGGTAGTAGAGGAGAGGAGGGCTATGCTGGTGGCCTGCTCAGGGGTAGGGTGGGGGGGAGGTGGTAATGATGGATGAACTGTCAGGGTGAGGGTCCACTAGACACCAGGGAATTGAGATTACTGTTTTATAAGGGATCAGGGATGGTGGGGTCCAGTAGATGCCAGGGAATACTGGGAATAGAGGGGAATGAGTCAGTGGACTGCTGATTATTTTCTTGTGGATTAAGGCACTCCAGAATAAAGAGTGGGGATCTGATAGTCACCAGGGAAATAAAATGTTTGGGGGCCATGATCCATGAGTGGGGGCTACTAGACACCAGGCAGGGATTAATGTTTTTGTTTCTTCTTTACTGGGACCCACAGGCCATGATACCTGGGTGGGGTGGGGTGAGTGGGAACCATTAGAACACCAGGGATCAGGGATTTTTACTTGGGATCCACGATTGGTGGGTGGGAGGGCACTAGACACCAGAAGAGTCTTGGGGAGGGATTGGAGGTTTTATTTATTTATTTATTTATTTACTGGGACCACTGATCAGCAGGGCGGTGGATTAATTAATTAAACTGCAGTTAAAAAAGCCTCAGAACTCACCACTGGCAATGATTCATTCTGCTTGATTTTTTCCTGCAGTTTAATAAATTGACCTGCAGTTTGTTTATTTATTCTGCTGTTTTAAGACAGAATCTCTGTGAAAGTTGCAAAATGATTTCCAAACTTTTACAGAAGAAATCCGCACTTTCATGGAAATGCCACTGGTGGGATTTTTCTTTGCTCACCTCTACTCAATAAATTGATATGCTTTCAAGTGATGCATGAGGCAGAATATGTGGTTTCATTATATGCTGAAATACGCTGTGTATTAGATTTCATTGAGTCAATGTATTTCTCGATATAGGGACATATATTTTGCATACTATGGTTTAGAAATATATTATGTCAGTATATTTAAAATGCATTCCATAATATCTTATATAATATTTTACATTGAGACACTGTATTTCTCATTGTATTGACATACTGTACATTAATGAATATTTTCAATATATTGCAATGTATTCCATTTTCATAACGGAGGAACTGGTAGAGAGAGGAATTGCCCTTTTTGTAAATGAGGGCTTTGAGGTGCGTAAGATGGGTGCATTAGGGTTACCAATAAGGAAACTGAGTCCATATGAATGCAACTCAGAGCAACCTTAGGCAGGAAAGTATGCTTGGGGATGAGCTATAGGCCCCTAAGACAAGTGGGTGAAAGAGACATAGAACTCAGATAGGAACTTGAAAGAGGGGTAACAAAGGGGACGTGAGTTGTGTTAGGAGATATTAACCTGCCAGACATTGATTGGGATGTTCCAGGTGGCCAAGAGCACCAGGAGTCAGGCCTTCATGGATGCCTTCCAAAACTGTCTTCTGGTACAGCTAGTTAAGGAACCCACCAGGCAGACCCAAATCCTTGATGTAGAGCTTATCAAGTGGTTGGAGATGTGGCAGTAGGGGCTGCTAGGGAACAGTGACCATAACTTTGCTTGGTATGAAATGGCACCGGGGACAGCAAATAACAATCGCAAACTGAAGTTCATGACTTTAAAAACAGACTTCAATAGGTTGAAGGAACTTGTCAGGAATAAGGGTGTAGGAGAAAATAGCACTGCAAAACAGTTTGGTAATAATAGCAAGGGATTAAAAGAGCTGGAAAAATAATAACTGGCACAGGACAGTGCGGTGGTCATTAGGGTGTTGTCTATGAGTTGTGCTGTTTTACTGTGAACCTGACTGATGTAATCCATTTACTGTCAGCTCTCAACCAGATTGACAACATATGCACAGTTAGAGTTGCTGGGTGTGGTATTGATAGACTGGGATTTGAGGCTTCCTGTTTCCAGAATGTCTTTTTTTCTTCCAGCTGTTGCTGCAGCTCCAGCATGAAGTTTTATTCTCCTTCCGAGTTTTCTCCCCCAAGTGGCAATACTCAATCAGTCAATCAACTTTTATTTGTATAACAATTCTCATGATGTTTCAATGCACTTTACATTAAAACATTTCAAACAAATTCAAATTAATCATAACAATACATAATCAATATTAAAACAGTAAAATAAGAATCCTATTCTGGAAATCTCCCACTTGAACTGATCAACAGTCTGGCTTTCTCATATAGGACGAGGTAAAGAGTTCCAAAGGATTGGGGCTGCATATGCAAAAGTACAAGTCCCAGATGACTGAAAGCAAACCCCAGAAACCTCCAGCAATCCATTGTCTATGGAGCAGAGGGGCTGAGGGGCAATAGGGTCAGAGGAGGTCTTGCAGGTAGCCAGGCCCTGCCCATGTAGGGTCTTGCTGGTCAGCAAACTGACCTTGAAGGAGATCCACCACCCAACTGGTGGCCAGTGTAGATAGTGGAGCACAGGTGTAATGTGACATGACCTAAATAGGCAGTCAGCAACATGGCCACCACATTCTTGCTGCAGGCAGGAAGGTCTACCCCAACAACCGAAGATATAGGGCATTACAGTAATCAAGGCAAGAGGTCACAAAGGCGTGGACCAGGGCTGGCAGATCACCAGGGAAACCAGGTGCTCAATACTAACACTGTTTCTTAGATGGTAAAAGAGGTTTGGACCATGGCTGACAATGGCCACTTAAATGTCAAGCCACTGTCCAAAACAATGCAAAGATTCCTTACTCGATCCAAGGTAAGTAACTGGGAGTCCCCAAGCCAAAGCCCAGAAACTTGACTAGATTGTCCCTCACCCCTGCAACCAGATTCCAGCACCAGTACCTTGTATAAATTCAACTTCAACCAGTTGGCCCTCATCCAGCCTTGGATTTCAGCAAGGCAGACATTAAATACTGAGACTAGCTCCTGATGCTCAGGCACAAAAGACAGATATATTGTATGTATTTTCCATTAACATCTTTCAGCTGTCCCTTTTTTCCCTAAAGTCTATTTGTTTTTGTACTCATTTAATTTATTTTCATTTTCACCATTAGTCTCCATCTCTGTCTCCTTCCCAACATTTGTCACCTTTCAGCCTTCTTCCTAGGCCCTGTTAATTAGTCCCGCATGGGAACTTCCCTAGATCTTTCATTCCTATTATGCTTTATCTTTCCCATCATCACCTTTTTGTTTCACAGATTCTCTCTTAATCTTACCATTTATCACTTCTTCTTCCTGAGCCTCCCTTTCTTCTTTCCCCACATATATATATCTCATTTACCTCCCTCTACACTTACTTTGATTTTTTCTCTTTTAGATATTTCCTGAAGAAGACCTAAGGTTGAAACGTAGATTTTTAACTGTGTTTTCTATTTTCAGAGTGCATTTAATATAACCATTTTGTTTTCCTTTAGACCACATGTTGACGCAGCACCTTGTTTTGTTTTTCACAAAGACAGGTATAGCTGAGTATCATCTGCATATCAGTGAAAACACAGACCATACTGTTTTATAATGCACCCCAGTGAAGCATAATACACTCTAAACAACACGAGGGACAGAATAGAGCCTGCAGAACCCCACATGACAGGGGCATGTACATCACCCTGCTGAGATACTCATCCTGTCCATGTTCTGTCCCCCACAGCTATGTTTCCTTTTCTTCATGGAGAAGTGCATCCCAGAGTATGTTTATATATATGGGGAAAGAGGAATCACAGCCCCTCATTAACCATTGTAGTCTTTCAGGTCTTTTACGTTTCTGGTCTGTGCTCTGTTACTGAGTGCAATTGTTCTCCTCACCGTTTTTCCCTCAACGTTTTTGTCATCACTGTTTTTGTGGCATTATTTTGACCTAGTATCAGGTGGGGTGGAGGACATATGTGGGGTGGAGGCAGAGATGGGAGAAATTAAGGGCCATACTCAAGAATGGTAACAAAGAAAAACAAGTTTATCTGACCACTGTGGTTCTCAGGAAAGGTCAGGGAAGCCCTGAGTGCCAAAAGGAAAGCCTTTATAAATACAATGAAAAGCAAGGGACGAGAATGAAAAATTATCTACAGAAAATAGGGAGGGCAAAGAAGGCCATTAGGGTGGTGAAAGCAGACACTGAGCTGCATATCATGGAGGGATCATGAACAGAGAACAGATTTTCAGATGTATTGGTGAAAAAGGTGGGGAACCATAAGGTTAGTTGGGGTAGTGGGGTGATAGAGGAGGATAGGCAAAAGGCCACTCTCATTAATGACTACTTTTGCTTAGTTATCATAAAGGAGGATGGCATCAAAGTGGCCACTTAGGGAATCCCAGAAATGTGACAATCAATGCTTAGTAGTGAAAGCATCCTGAAAGGGCTGACTGCTCTTAATAAGAAAGACAATGCCACAGAACCAGATGGGTTGCATCTGAGGATATTAAGAAAATATGCAGTGGAACTGACTGAACCACTAGTAGATCTACTCAACAGTTCAGTTAGGTCTGGGGAAGTTCAAAGGGATTGGAAGGTAGCAGACATTGCTTTGCTTTCTGGAAGGGGGGATAAAGAACAACCAGGGAACTACAAACCTGTCAATCTAACCTCTATCATAGGGAAGTGATGGAGTCACTGATTCATGAGGACCTCATAGACTACCTATGGAGAAATGGGCTCCAGAATAGCAAACAGCACAGTTTCATGGCAGGAATGTCTTGTCAGACTAACCTGATAGTTTTCATTGACTGGGTGACACAGGAATTATATAGAGGCCACACTATAGATCTGCTGTACTTTGACTTCAGTAAGGCTTTTGACTGGATACTTCACAAGTACCTGTTCTGGAAGATAAAGAACCTGAGTTTGGCTAAACCCATAGTGAACTTGGTAAGTAACTGGCTAAATTGGAGGCAGTAGGGTTTTGGTCAATGGAGTTAATTCAGAAGAGAGGAGGTTACAACTGGGGTTCCACAGGGATCTGTCCTGGTTCCAGTCCTCTCAATATACTGTATTTATCAGTGACATTGAGAGGAATCTAGGTCAGGTTGTGCCTCTTCACAGATGACACAAAACTATGTGGAAGGGTGGACAGTGATGAGGGAATAAGGAAATGCAGAGAGACCTACAAAACTAGAGTGGGGGTCAAAGGTTTGTAGCTGAAATTTAGCACTAAAAAGTGCAAGGTAATGCATCTAGGGAACAAGAATCCCAAGACACAGTACTGGATGGGAGGGGAGACACTTAGCAGTATGACTGAGGAATGGTGTCTGGGAGTTATCATCAACAACTGACATAAGCAATCGATTGGTCTATGGCAAGGCTATCTGAATGCTGGGATGTAGTGGGAGGGTTATTGATAGCAGAAGAAAAGAGTTAATACTTCACCACTACAGATCCTTTGTTAGACCTCACCTGGAGTACAGCAACCAGTACTGGAGTCCTCACCTCAGAAAGGATAAGGATAGGTTGGAGACAGTGCAGTGCACAGTAACAAAAATGATTCAGGGCCAGCAGGGCAGATCCTATAAAGACCACTTCTAGGTATCAAATAGGTGCTCACTGGAGACCAGAATGGAAAGGGGTATATGACAGAGACCTTCAAGTTTTTTATAAGGATTAACAAAGTGAACTACAGGGAACTACTGGTACTTAGCCTGAACACTAACTCGTGGTCATGTGGACATGAGTGGAAATAAACAGGATGGTAGTTCAGGAGGTCCATGAAGAAGTACTACTTACAGAAAGGGTGGTGGAACCTTGGAGCAGTCTGTCATCCAAAGTGGTGAGTGCAAAACAGTCAGGGATTCAAGCAGGGCTGTGATGGAATGAAGTGAATAGTAATTGCCTTGGGGATCAGAATCAAGGAGAATGGGGAGAGGAGGGGAAGGTTAGTACCCCAGAAGAACAGTAGGTTCCAGGGCTTATAGGGAACTTGAGCTGACTGGAATGATCTCTGATCTTTTTCTGCCATCATTGTTTATGTTTCTATGCCACTGATATTTTTCACAGGCACCAGAACTACGAGGGCTTTAGAGATATCCTCTTGACATCTTTGGCTTGACAAATATTTCTAATTCAAAAGTGGCCTGTGCATATCATTAGAACTTGTACTCCCTATAGCCATAATATGGATCACACTCCTTTGACCTGAATTGCAGGTACTGAAGGCAGACAAATTTCTGTACCTGCATTAAAGGGCAAAAACAAAAGTAGCAATAACTTGACACCCACCCACATGGTCAGTCCGCCCCCACATCCACCCATGCACACACACTGTAGTGGCTACAGCCATTCTGCTACAGACAACCATCAAGTATAGATATAAGTCAAGAGTTTCTTACCTAAGTGTTAGGGTGCCAGAGACAGGAGTCTTTAAGAGATGATGTCCAAGGATCAGAGTCCTGAGGTGTACCCCACTGAAATGAATGTAGTTATTTTATTACTATTTTATACATTATGGGTGAGTTGGAGAATAATGAAGGACACTGTTCTACTAACAAGGCCCTTGGTAGTCAAGCAGTGACCTTTATTAATCTCCAATTCTCCATCAAGAATGTATAAAATAGTAATACAAAATATCCCCATTCTGTTTAATGGTCCATGCCCTGCAGTCTCCCTTGCAAATATATCATAATGTGCCTAAGAGTGGAGATGTGGAAGTCAGCTTTACTTGAGGGGCATTAGCCTGACTATAGTGGGACTCCAACAGTCTGTGCATACCACACTGCTCAACTGTCCCTGAATGCAAGGCACAGCCCTCATTTACCTCTGAAAATTGCTCTGCTGCTCATCCATCCCTCATGGAAAAATGCTGCTCACACAGAGGATGTTCTGTAAATTTAGACTTTATGGCAGGAGAGCCATTTCAGATTTCAGCAGGAGGGAGCCAACAACTAGTGGGGGCAGGTGCTAGTTAGCACCTAGGTGGCAAGCTCTAGAATGTCTGGAATGTCTCTAACAGGTAAAACTAATCTGTTGTGAATGAAAGTGATATTCAAATCAGGAAAAATTCAAATGTACAAGATTCATTTGTCGATACCGAGAGAAATGCACCAGATTTGGGCTTAAACCCACCCAGTTACTAAACAGGTTTGTTACCTGGTTGAAGTTCTGACACCCCCAAAAAGAAATGTTCCCTAATTTCTCTCACTGACTCCATTCCATTTAATACCCATCCCATATATGTCGTGAAACTGCCCAAAGGTGCAAAATGTGAAAAACTCATCAGCATTTCAGCCTTCCTCCTTCCCCAATCTGCCCTGTAAAAAAAATATTTACTTTCACTTACCCGGCCATCTGGCCAGAACTTGCAGCCTGGCCCAGTGTGCCACCAGCCCAGTTTCTGTCCACTCCTCATCTGTCCTTCCGCCAGAAGCTGGATACTAGAACCAGCCATCCCAAGTCCCCAGTGTGGTTGTCGACCCAGTCACCTCACTAACCAAATCCATCCAGCCTGTGTTGCTTGCTTCTTGTTGACTGCTGCCATAGCTGCTGTCACACTGCGATGATTCAGACCTATGAAGGCTGCCTACATCACTGTCACCACTGCTGCTAGGCCTAGGTTGCTGCCACAGAGGGCCTGTGCTGTTTTTTTTTTTTTAGTGGTGAGCTTAGTATAGAACGTAGGTAGCCTAGTTTTGAGCTAGCTTCTAACTCACTCTCTGCCCCTTCAGCCACCAGGGAAGACACAGACTCACTAAGAGTAGACCAACAAAATATGCCACCACAACACTGCTATTGAGAGTCTGGTGCTCAGCGAATCATCAAGCTGTGGGTTGCAGCCTGTCTACTCTGTGGCAGGAAAGACAGTGTTGCATTCTTGTGACTTTTGTGCTCTTGCTTGGCTGGATCTCCTCCACATCACGTGTGATGGCACTGCTGCTAATAGGTGAAGAGACAGCACAATAAAGACACAGTCAAGTCAGGAGTGCACCTGCAGCATGAGTACACACAGGCCAGGTGAAATTTATTGCCCTAATTTCTCTCCCTGACTTCATTCAATACCCACCCATATATGTTGTGAAGCTGCCCAAAAGTGCCAACGTGAAAACACATCAGCATTTCAGCCCTTCCTCCTTCCCCAATCTGCCCTGTAATATGCCACCACAACACTGTTATTGAGAGCTTGGTGCTCAGCGAATCATCCAAGCTGTGGGTTGCAGCCTGTCTACTCTGTGGCAGGAAAGACAGTGTTGCATTCTCATGACTCTTGTGTTCTTGCTTGGCTGGATCTCCTCCAATCACATGTGATGGCACTTCTGCTAATAGGTGAATAGAGTAGACAACACAATACAGACACAGTCGAGTCAGGAGTGCACCTGCAGCATGAGTACACACAGGCCAGGGGACTTTATTGTGCAAAGATTAATTCCAAATTGAATGTCATTATTGCCACACCATAAGAACAACTTAGGTACAAATGGGGGTGGGGACAATTACCACCTTTGCCCTACCTAAATGGCACTCTTGCTTTATTGTAGAAATTCATTTTCAAGTGCTAATATTTGTACAAGTAAATACAATGGTTTCCACTGTGTTCTGAGGTACTGTATCTCCATGTTTCATAATGTATCCTGATCATCTTGAGGGTTAGTGTCCCTCATTGTCCCTCATTAGTGTCCATATCCCTCATTTCAATGACAAAATGTGAGGTATGGTGCATGCTTCAAGACCCTATTCAGCACAAAGAGTGCTGAGCATACATAGTATATATATCCATACAGAATGACAAGAGAAAGTTAGTGAGCTGAAACAGTCATGGAGAAACACATTTGTAGCACTAAATATACACGAGGGAATTAGCATGGCCCAAATCAAAAAGGTCAAGCTTCACAGCACAGTGGCCCCTTTTGGCACATCTGGAATGTGGATGTTGACTGACTACAGTATATCCTAGGCATTTAATGCAGTAAGCAAACACTACTTTACAAAGTAATGGCAAATTAATTACACAAATCAAAAGCCATTAAACAACTTGCAAAGGATCAGAATCCATGAGTTTACCTAATTGTGATCTGAAATCAATAAAAAATGTGTTTTAATTGCTCTAGTTGCTAGCAGTAGTATGATCATTTGAAACTGATGTTTTTAGATGAGATTGTACCAGCTTAGTTGCTGCACACATGGCAAGGTGCAAAATGTGAACCTCATTTGATTTTTAAATGATGTTCATACCAGCATAACTGCTGCACTCATGTCAAGCATGCAACATGCGAACCTGATGTGATTTCTAGAAGATGTTTGCACCAGCTACCTGCTACACACATGTCAAGTTTGCAGTATGACAACATGATTTGCTTTTTAGACCTGGTTTGCTTAGGTTCACTTTGTGTATGTGAACCACATGCAAACACTGCACAATTAAGCTTGTGGCCTGCATTCTGCAAGTACACAGCCCACTTATATTTCTATAAGGGATATTTTGAGTCCAACTAAATTGCTTACTTAGAAGTATTAGCTTGGATGAAGAGATGGCCATCGCAGAGTCTGAAACATGCCACCCCATCTCAAAATACGTGATGCACTATTTGACCTAGTAATAGTTCAGGCACAGAGCTGGGCAACACAATATGAGACATGACTTCTCTTCTCAAAATATAAGGCACTGTATGACCTAGTACTAGTTCAGGCAAAGAGATGGGTAACACAGAGTGTGAGAGGTGATGCCCCTCCTTCACAATCTGTATGGCACTATCACACAGAGATGAGCAACACAGAGGGTAGGGCAGTATGACCTTTCAGGGCAGCACAGAGATGGGCAACACAGAGAATGAGATGTGGGTGACACCCCACTCTCAAAATATGTGAGGCACTATATGACCTAGTACTAGTTCAGGCACAGAGATGGGCAATACAGAGTCTGAGACATGATGCCCCTCCTCCTTACAATCTGTATGCCACTATACTGAGATGAGCAACACAGAGTTTAGGGCAGTATTAACTTCCAGAGCAGCACAGAGATGGACAACACAGAGTCTGAGATGTGACACCCTCCTTCATAATCTGTATGGCGCTATGGCACAGAGATGAGCAACACAGAGTGTAGGGCAGCACAGAGATGGAAACAGACTCGGAGAGGTGGACACTCTTCTGAAAATACGTGAGGCACCATATGACCTAGTAGTAGTTCAGGCACAGAGTTAGACAACACAGAGTCTTCGAGACATGATGCCCCACCCTTCAAAATCTGTATGGCACTATGACACAAAGATGTACAACACAGAGTGCAGGGGCAGTATGACCTTTCAGGGCATCACAGGGATCGGCAACACAGGGTTTGAGGTGTAGTGCCCCTTCAGAAACTTTTATAGCACTATACCGAGTTGGCAACACAGAGTCTGGGGCTGTATGACCTTTCAGAGCAGTACTGAGATGGGCAACACAGCCTCTGAGATGTGATGCCCCTTAACAATCTATGTGGCACTATGGCGGAGAGATGGGCAACAAAGAGTCTGAGATGAGATGCCCTCCTCTTCACAGTCTGTTTGGCACTATATAGAGATGGGCAACACAGAATCTAGGGCAGTGTGACCTTTCAGGACAGCATAGAGATGGGCAACATAGAGTCTGATACATGACTCCTCCCCTTCACAATCTGTATGACACTATAGCACAGAGGATGCAACAAAGAGTCAGTAACAAGATGCCCCTTCTCTTCACAATCTGTATCGTACTATACAGAGATGGGCAATACAGAGTCTGAGACATGGGTGATACCCACCTCTCAAAATACATGAAGCTATATGACCTACTACTAGTTCTGGCACAGAGATGGGCAACACAGAGTCTAAGACATGACGTCCCCCCCCATAATCTTTATGACACTATACAGAGATAGTCAACACAATGTTTAGGGCAGTATGAGCTTTGAGGACAGCACAGAGATGGGCAACACAGCATCTAAGATGTGATATCCCCCTTCACTGTCTGTGTGGCACTGTGGAATAGAGATGGGCAACATGGAGTCTGAGATGTGACCCTCTTCACAATCTGTATGGTACTACACACAGATGGAAAACACAGAGCCTAGGTCAGTATGACCTTTCAGGGAGACACAGATGGGCAACACAGCATCTGATATATGATGCTGCCCTTCACACTCTGTATGGTACTATGGAATAGAGATGGGTAACACAGCATCTAGGACAGTATGACCTTTCAGGGCAGCACAGAGATGTTCAACACAGAATCTGAGATCTGGGTGACACCCCTTCAAAATCTATGGCACAATAAGCCCACCCCAAAATTACTGAGAAACAATATTTTTCAATCTGCTTTCTCCTGTCCTGTCTGACTCTATTGAATTCAATTGGCCTCTCTCTCTCTCTCTCTCTCTCTCTCTCTCTAACTAACAAAACAGGTATTTTATCATTTTACTGTGGAGTCTGCAACAAGTGCACTCTCCTGCTGTCTACACTGCACTCTGCTGTTGAATTCATCAGTCTCTGTCTACTCTCTCTTTTTCAATGAAAAAATTCTTTTTTTATTAAGTCTGTTGCAACATCTGCAGCACTCTCGTTTTCTGCTGTTGAATCTGTTGATCTCCTGTCTCTACTCTCTACAGCAAAGTGTCACCATTTTTGTGAAGCTCCACACACACAAACACATGACTGTGTCTGTTGACTCAAAGCCACAAATGCACTCCATACTCAGTTTCCTAGAAAGGTCCTGTGGTGGCTGACACAAAGGATTGGCTAGAATATGTCAGCCACAAAACAGAGACCCTCACTGGTTGGTTCCTTCAGTGCCCCAGAATTACAAGGGTTTCCTTTGTTGATTATGTTGTGCTCCAGGGATTTGGGAGTCTTCAGCAGAGATGGGGAAAACAAGAAATGTTTTTTCCCCAACACTTTTCTGTAGTCTGCATTGTCTTTTCCATGCAGTACTGGCAGTGACGGTGATATTCTGGGCTGGGCCACACTTCTGAACCAGGCCAACTCAACAAATACCGACCAGGCACAAAGGCTTGTTTTTTTCCATTCAAAGCTGGTCGGCCCAAACTCGGGTGGGGGTTGGAACTGCACCAGAACTTGTTTGCCCATCCCTATTAAAGACTGTTAAGTTCTTGAAAGGCATAAATAAGCTAAACAGCAAGAAACTATTTGGCAGGATTGATAAGTCTAATACACAAGGACAGGAGTAGAAGGTGATGGAGGAATTTGAGGGACTTGAAAAAATGTTACTTCACAGACAAGGTGGTTGAGTCATGTAACAGCCTACTAGCTGAAGTGGTGGGCTTAAGAACCATCAATGGTTTCAAGTACAGCTGGGACACAGTTAAGTGTTTAATGGTTATTCAAGGTAACTGTAAGCCAGGGGTAAGGTGCTGGTGGGGAAGCAGAGGCATAATCTCATGTAGGCAATGTTCCTTGAGTAACGTATGGTATAACAAGGCAGACTGGATGGATAGATTGTCTTCTTCTGCCAACTTTGTCAATGTTTCTATGTTTCTATTATGATACCTTGAACCTCTGCCATGTGAGACTTGGTGATCAGCTTTAGCCATATTCTAGAAGCAAGTCATATTAAGCTCACTGCCATACAAATTCCAGATAAATATTATACACTGTAAAGTAAGACAGTGGGGGGCAAACTTAATGCTCAGTTATTTGAAATATTCTACAGTACTATAGAAGGAGCTATCAAGACAGGTAATCTATAATGTAGTGTAGTAATGGAACTTATACAAGCTCTGAGCAGATCCTAATAGCATAGTCTGTTTTAGTACCATTAAGTATAAGTTAATTTTATTTTGTGAGAGCCAATGCTGCACAAAGCTGAATTAATGCTGTGTTAAAAAAATCAAATATCACATTTTATATCTACCAAGCATGGTGGAGCTTATATTTCTTTTTTGACTGTTTTACAAAGACTTCACTCTTTCACAAAATCACTCTTTCACAAAACCGTTCTGTCTAGGAGGAACATTCACTCATTTAAATTCCTTGAATTGTTCTTACAAAAATATCTGCCTACGTAAATGACTTATCAAACAAATGAGTTTTAATTGAACCCAATAACTCACCATTGTTGCTGAATTGTGCTCCCAAATCTCTGGAAAAAGAAAGCTGGAAGTTGTGTGTGTTCAGCAACTTATAGCAATGCACTATTTATGGACAGATGGGCTGTAGATAAACACGTGACCAATACCTGTCTTGTTCAGAGACTCAGATTAATGTACATTAACAAACATCATTGGCAAACAATGTTAATCAAAAGGGAGGAGCTAGAATGAGTAATAGAACAAACACTGAGTTGAGAAATGCCTTGAGCAATATGCTGAAATGTCCTTGCAAGAAGATAATTGTTTTAGTTGAAAGTTTTAAAAACACCTAAAGACTTTCCTTTTGCCCAAGCATTTGCTGGAACATAATAAGTGAGTGTTTAGTATGACTGTTTGATTTTACTGTTTGTGAATAGGATTTTAAAGTGGTTTTGAATTGTTGTAAAGCGCCTGATCTTGGGAAGGGCACTTGAAATAAATAAAAATGTACTTACTTACTTAGTTATTCAGTACTGATAACCTGGTAAGGAAAGCCAAGGAGAGGCTCATGCCAGGTATGCCACAAGGGAGGAGTTATAAAGGGTAGGGCAAGTAGGGATAAAAGAAATGAAGTAAAAAACATATTAACATTCAGTGGATGAAAATTCTATGTAAAGCACAATGCAACATGTAGTGGCTGGGGTTACCTGTACAGGATTAGGTAAATTTCATCAATGCTCAATTCACCACCTACTATTTTGCCATATCTGATTTGTCGAATTCTGAATGACCGCCTCATTTATATGCATGACACTCAAAACACCGACTCAGTTGCATTTTGCTATTTGTGATGTGCCAGTTGCTATTTGCACAATTACCTTTAGTTGAGTTGTGTTTTGCAGTTTGCATGTTAAGTTTACTACTTACTACTTGCATTTTGTGATTTGCGATGTGCCAGTTGCCATTAGAGTTGCTTTGCGATTTGCAATTTGCTATGTGCTACTTGCTAGTTGCACAACTACCTGTTCGGCATGTTAGTAAGTGAAGCTCCGATCTAGGGAAAACAAAGTCATGTTCACCAAGAGCACCATCTAGTGTGGCTTCCAATTACTTTGTAGTCATTTCAAGGCAGAGGCTTCAGGCACAATATAATGGCCTTCTAATGGCCATTTTGTCTTTGTTTGTTTTACTGTGACTATAGCAATGGCAATATCTGAGCCATGTAAGATGGTTCCTCACAGAGGGGGCATATAGCTTTCACTGGATGGCTACCTCTACTATAAGGAGCAACAATGGGGTGACTTGTTTTACTGGTGCTGTCAGAACTGTAGCAGTGGTTGCCATGGCAGGGCAAGTACAGTGCAAGTTGGAGGACAGCATCATCTATGGGGAAGATGGGAGAGCACAATCATTTACCAGATGCCAGTTCAGGTCCTCTTGCTGAGGCTGTAGCTTCTCTAAGGAGCGCACTGTCACCACTAATGACACTCCTGCTCAGCTAATTCAAGCAGAGTCTGCTAAACTCACAGCTGAAGCAGCCATAATATGCCATTCAGACATGCATTGCAGCAGGTTATAAAAAGAGCGAGACAAGAAAACATGCCTCCAGAACTGAAAACACTTGATGATGTGCTAGTACCAGAGTCACTACAATACATTGATGGTGAACTGTTTCTTGCCAGGGAATAGGTATGTGGAGGGGCTAAAATATTGATTTTTGCACTAAGGCAAATCTTATTAAACTTTCCAGTGCACAGTGCTGGCTGATGGATGGTACTTTTAAAACTGTGCCCTGCTTATTCAGACAACTTTATTCAATACATGCCCCAGTGGAGTAATGAAACAAGTCGGATAGTGCCTTTGGTGTATGCCTTAATGTCATCAAGTTGCAGGACTGCTATATTTGTCTTTTCCAGGACCTGCACAACTTAGCAGATGAACAGGCCTTATCCCTAAACCAATTTTGAACAGGCAGCCATCAATGCCTGCAAGACTGAGTTCCCAACATTGATCAATAAAGGTTGCCTTTTCATTTTGGGCAAATCATATGGTGCAAAATCCAGAGTGTGAAGAGCCATGAAGTATGGCTCAGAATCTGACTTCAGCTTGCAAATGAGGCATCGTCAAGCACTTGCATTCTTGCCAGCATCTGAGATACCATCAGCTTATGAGCCTATAAAACATGACTTCCCTGAATGTAGTCTTCCTGTGCTCGAGTGGTTTGAGAAGATTATGTGCTCAGCAGAATCAGAAGGCGTATGCGCAATGCAACCACAATTGGAGTGCCCTCTGTTTCTGCCAGAACTGTGGTTGGTACATGATCAATTGCCTTGGGTGTCCCATGAACTCAAAATAACATAGAAGCCTGGCATAGACACCTCGGAGCACTTGTGGGATCAAACTGTGTTGGCATCACCTGTTTTGTTCAAGAATTGATGCGGAGACAACAAGTCACAGAGAGCACTATTGAAAAAATAACCCACAGTCAACCCCAATCTCGATCAAAAAAACATACCTCAAGTGTGGGGAGAAAATTGGAAACATTCTTCTGAGTAAAGAGGAGAGACCCACTGATGAGTTTTACATGGCAAAGCCCACAATATGGCTCTTCAAAATATAAAGTGAACTAGTGCCTATCTTTTAATGTTATAAAATAAAGTTTGATTATAAAGTACCTTGAAATGATCATTAGATGGCATTCCAGTATGAAAACCTGCTGCTCGAATGATGTGTGATTAAAGTGTACCATTCACATCGGCCTCTTACTGGTGCTGCCAAATCACATCAAGGATTCTGCCTGCTAATTGATACTTGCTGTGCGAGCTGTTTCATGAATGCACAGTTGCAACTTGCATGTTAAGTTTGCTATTTGCTACTTGCGAATTGTTTTGGTGTTTTGATTGGCGGTAAATAGGAAGTTGGTGAATTGACAGATTCGATTAGACAGATCGGTGATTGATGTGTTGGTGAGTCGAGAGTTGAACAGTAGTACTACTGATCCCCTGTACATAAGTTAATATGCCAATACATAAAATATAGCCCACACTGTACAAAACACATTTTGCATTACCTAGAGGAACTGTGAGTTAGCATATTGTGCAAAATACTAATACCTCAATCCCACTGTGCAAAACTAAATACTATCTATGACTAGAGTGACCTGTTAAAAAAAAGTGTAAAAATACAAAACAGAGCCCATTGTGTAAAATACACTATACATATAGTGAATAAAATAACCAGTTAGAGTAAATGTGTAAAATGCAAAGCACGAGAATAATGTTTTAAATACATTTTACAGTGGCTAGAATGACCCATGCCAACAGTTAGGCCAGATATTCAAAACTTTAAGCTTAGGCAAAAACCGCTTGCTGAGGTTTAGCGGGACCAGCGTGGCGGCTATATTCAAAGGCCAAATAGTTACAGGCAAACTGCATTAGCGTCGGGCAAAACTATAATGTATGCAAGGGGCAAACTGACATGAATACAGGTGCAATGCTATATTCAGCGACTAGCTCGCTAAGTGGTTTCGCGTGACTTAGTCTGACGCTAGCACGGTGCAATTACCACCGAGAAAAGCTGTCTTAACCCACAGGCAATAGCTTTATGTGACACTTTGGCTTCTTGGCAGTGCTTCGTGGGTTTAGCGCGAATTTCGCGTATTTCTTTAAATAAATATGACACATAGATAAAGCCAAACATAGAGAACGCAGCTTAACTGGATGGCATCACAATGATGCCATCATCTGCCACTAGTCCCAGCCATGCCAGGCAGCAAGTGGTGACCCTGCCACCAGTAGACAGCATGGCGTGTGGCCATACAGCACATACCTGGGACCACATCTGTGGACACGAACAGATGCCAGCACACACATGCAGCACTGTGGGCATGGAGGATGTTCAGGGGAGCGATGTATGGGTGGTGAGGCTTTGCCACAGACCAGGTGTGGCCACAAGGCTGGGACACATCATGCAGTGTACATGGGCCAGTATTGGGAATACCCCAACACTAGTGTGCCTTTCGGATATATATGCCCCCGCCACATACACGCACAGCTGTACAACTGCCACAGCACACAAAGCCAGAAATGTACATGTCACTGTGAGCATCCCATGCCACAGGTACAGCATCTGTGGGTCACACAACAGTGTAACAGTAATGTCCACTGTCAGTAAACACTTGCAGGTTGGGCCTGTCACTCAGTACAGTGCAGTCATCATCACTGCCCTACACACCATAGGCAGTGCTGTGTCCCTCACACTACTGGCCCCCTTGCTACTGTAGGAGTCTGCTGTGCACTGTAGCATGCCCTACAGTGTGACAGTTGCATGCAGCAGCACCACCACCACCTGTGCCTATGCTGTCTTGTCCCTCGGGTACAATATGCTATGCTATGCTATGCTGTACTGTTTACATGTAGCCTGCAGCTATCATCGTGCACTGCCAGACTGACCTACAGGTGAAGCTGCGGTTGGACCTGGTCAGCCCTGTACTTCCAGATTGACCTACAGGTGGAGCTGTGGTTGGACCTGGTCCCCCTGTAATTCCAGACTGACCTACAGGTGGCTCTGTGGGACCCTGCAGTAACAGCTGGGCAAACTGCATGCAAATCAGGGTATAATGAGATACTAATCCAGTTGTTTGCCCAGAGACTACCTAAGTAGGCTCATTTACATTGGCACTTTGAATATGGCACATTTTAGCTCCAGGCAAACGTGTTTGCACCAGGCTAACTGCTTAGCTCGCCGCTAATGCCGAGCTAATGTGTTAGCCCGGCGCTAACGTACAGGGAATAATATACAGTTTTGATCACTGTTCTTTCATGTCTGCTGCTTCCTGCAGCTGTACTGAGTCCATGCATTTGCTGGCACACACATTGGCCATGTAGTTCATCTGTACCTGCCCTCACGCTGCTGTGCACTGTGTTGTTGTTGTGGGTTGCACTTCCTGGTTACTTTATTCAGTGCTGTCTTATTCGGCTATTTTGCCCTGCACTCCCAGACCAGTTTGCCCGGCTTCCTTAGACTGCAATATTCAGCAGGATTAGCAACCGGCTATTTCCATTTCAATATAGCTTGCTTGTGTTCCGGCTAAGTTTTGCCCGCCAGGCAGTGCTAATTTAGCCCCTGGGCAAAGTTTTGAATATCTGGCCCTTAATGTATAAAAATACAGCAACATAGATCACACTGTATAAAATACAAAATGCAGTGACTAGAGGAACCTGTGAAAAGAGATAATGTACAAAAGTTCAACTGCATAGAGTACACAGGTAACCCGCAATATACAGTCACTAGAGTGACCTGTGCAAAGAGTTAATGTGAAAGCACAAACAGAGCACACTATAAAATTGCAGTACTATATATAGCAGAGCTAGAGTGACCTGTGCAAAGAGTTAATATGAAAGCATAAACAGAGCATACTGTAAAATTGCAATACTATATATAGTGGCTGGAGTGACCGTGAAAAGAGTTAGGGACTGATATTCAAAAGGTTAGCATGGTGGCTAACGAGTTAGCACCTATGCTACCCTGGGTTTGTGGACGGTTCTCCAGGCAGCCATATTCAAAGGTCTCCAGGGAGCTGCTGAACCCTAGTAACATGATCAGGGTAACCATACTGCTACGCCTATAAAATGAGGGACTCTGTCATGCATAATGAAACAGCAGCATATTAAAATAGTTTCGCAGCACTAAACAGCCTCCAGAACTGCACTATTTACTGCCCCAGAAAAATCTGTCTTAATGCAGTGTTATGGCTAAGCCCCCAAAGGAAGGATGGCTACTGCAGCTGCCCACCTGTGTAGCCAGTGGGACCCTACTCAGATTACCCCACAATGTTGATAGTGATAAACCCCTGAATGTTCAGTGGACTCTCTCAAGAGTGGGTCCAAAGGTGATAAATTGGGTAAGAAATTGGTTAGGGTATAGTGGCAGAGGTAGTGGCAGATGAAGTTCACTCTGAGAATGGGAGGGTAACCAGCAGAGTGCCACATGGATCAGTGCTTGGACTGTTACTCTTTCATGTATTTATAAGTGACATTGCAGAGAAGCTGGAAGGAAGGTCTGCCTCTTTGTGGATGGCAGCAAAATCTGAAATAAGGTGGACACTTGGGGAGGAAGGTTGGAAAGGATGAGAGAGACCATGAGAACTCAAGAGTAGTTCAAGCATGATACTAGTTGGGTTTGAATGCAAAATGATCAAAATAATGCACTTGGAGCACAGAAACCCAAAGACAGAGTACAAAATAAGTGAAGTGTTACTGACAACCATCAAGCAGGAAAAGAACTCAAGGTAATCATATCTGATGACCTAAAAGTGACCAGGCAGTGCAGCAAGGCAGTAGTGAGGGCTAGTGGGATGCTGGATTGCATAGAGAGGAGTATCACCAGCAGAAGAGGGAAGTAGTGATGCCTTTGTATAGACTACTGGTAAGACCACACCTAGAGTACTGTCTCTAGTTCTGGAGACCACATCTCTAGAAGGACATAGACAGAGTGGAGGTTGTCTGTAGGAGGGCAACTGAAATGGTACAGGGCGTACATCAAAACCAGATGAGGAGACTGAATGTCCTCAGTATAGTTCACCCTGAAACAAAGGAGGGAGATGGGAGATATGATGGAGATCTTTAAACACCTCACATGGGTAAATAAGGTAGAGGAGGAAGTATTTTTCAGAAAAAGGTGCTCAAGAACAAGGGACATTTTATGAAGCTGGATGGGGTAGCTTCAGGAGAAATGTGAGGAAGTACTTCTTCACAGAAAGAGTGGTGGATTCCTGGAACAGACATTCAACAGAGGTGGTGAGTAAAACAGTGGGGTGTTCAAGAATACATGGGCTAAGCATAAAACAATCATAGTTGAAAAGAATGGGGGAGGAGGAAGAGTTGCAGATTAAGTATGGTTTGCATTGATACTGTAGGTAGGAAAATGGGCTTGCTGGGTTGACCAAGCAGTCCTTATCTGCCATCAAATTCTGTTTCCATGTGTCTTGTCCAGTGGACCCCACTACCCCCATCATCCTCCATATTGTTATTGCTGAATAATACCTGGTAGTCCAGTGGACCCCACCCAAACTCCCTAGGTCCCATTTATATGTAACTTGCTGTGGGGCTAGCACCCCTCCCACTGAGTGCCAACAACCTCCTAGTGCAAGTGCCACCCAACAGTTGCCCACTGACTAAAGGTGCCTGCCCTACACCCCCCCTTCACTTCGTTTTAACACTCAGGGTACAAGTTTTTGTACTTGTGTGGCCACCAAACCCTCCGCTTACCTCCTCAGCCACTTACTGTCTCACAGTCACAGAATGCAACTGTGAATACTGTACTTAGTCATGATATCTCTGACTATTAGATAGTGGTCAGAAAAGGAAGTGAGCAGAGGATTTGCTGGTCACTGCTCTAGTATGATTGTTCCATGATATTGACTGGGATGAGTGTGGGTGTGGGGGTCCTTAATAGGTGGGTGGTGTAGGGTGTCTATTTGCACTGGGGGTGGGGTTGGTGCTCAGTGGAGGTGTGCTATTACCAGAAAATTTACATACGCATGGCACCTAAGGTGATTGGGTGGAGGGTGAGCCACTGGACTTCTAGCGTGACAGATGCAAAGAGATAATGTGCCAAAATGTGAAATATACACTGTAAAATGTAATATAATGTACCTAAAGTGACCTGAAAGAAATAATGTGCAAACTACAACACAGAACACACAGTGCAAAATACAGTACAATGAAAAGTGAGTAGACTGCCCTGTGCCAAAAGTTAATGTGCAATAGAATCATTCCAAATTGCCAGCAGAAAGAGGCCATTATGGTATGTTGGGTCAGCATGATGCAGAGTTCTTGCATTTGGTGCTGCATGGCATTCCAGTCCCACCCCCATCCCTGACTACTCTTACCTTCCCCTTTGACAATTTATTTATTTAAAATTGTGGCAACTGAGAAAGGCAAACTGAGCCGATGCTTGCTTCCAGGTGTGACCCAGGGGACAGGGGTACAAGTACAGACAGATGGAGATTCTAGAAGCACAAAAGATACAAAGCAGGCAGTGCCTTAGACATTACAGAACAATATGTGTATATACTGTACAAACACAATTTTACATCAGAAGTTAAAATAAGTTGCAGAGAAATTATGACACTTTGGACAAAACACAATCCTCACGAAAATAGTGCCAAGGAAGTAAGAGATTCTTGATTAGATTGGAGAGCATGCAGTAAGGTTAGGGAGGCTAAGGAGGAGGAGGAGAGGACTTTATCTCACCCCTCTGAAATCTGATGACTGTTTTCTGGTTGACAACCTCCTCTGGTAGCCTGTCCCACCCTGCTCTCACTCTCTCAGTGAAGAAGTGCCTCCTGGCCTGATTCCAAACATTCCTCCCGCCAATTTGCAGCTGTTTACCCACATGTTCTTGTTTTCGCTGAACTTAAAAGATCAATAAGCTCAGTCTTGTTAATACCTTTGAGGTACTAGAAGGCCTTTATCATGTCCCTTTGCTCCCTTCTTCCCTCCAGCAAGTTCATGTTTAGATGCTCTTGTCTTTGCCCATAGGAGAATCCCAGTTATGCAGAAACATAAGATGATGGAACAAAAAGGCCAGTGGCCCATCCAGTCTGCCCATGGGTCTCTATACAGAAACATAGAAACATAGAATTTGATGGCAGATAAGGACCGCTTGGCCCACCCAGTCTGCCCATTTCCCTACCAAATGGATAAGCAGCAGATCCTAGTTAACCAGCAGCCTACTTCTTCCTACCCCACCCCCTAGAATTGCCTTATGACTGTCCATGCATGCTTGAATTCCACCACTGTTTTTGCCGCCACAACCTCCTCGGAAGGTCCGATGGCCCTAATCTTTTTCATAACTCTTCTCTGTTCCGCCTCCATCTGTTTTACATCCATCTTTTGGTAGGGACTCTAGTACTAAACACAGTATTCCAGGTGCAATCCCACCATAGAATGGTGGCATTTATCACCTGTATCCTTCCAGCTAGAAAACCCTTGTTGTTATTTGCCCTTGCCACTGTCTTGCTACATTGTATTGAAGGTTTCACATTGCATGTGTAGCAATTCTTATGTCTTCTTTGCCTCTGATGCCATGGCTGTTACACCCTTGGCCTGTACGTGTCCCTGGTGTCTTGCTCTCAGTATGCATTAACTTGCACTTTTTACACTGAACCCAGTTGCCAGATCCAGACTATCCCTGTAACTTCACTAGGTCCTGCCTCAGATCCCGACTCCCTTCACCATGTCCCCTCCCACAGAGTATGATGTCAGTAGAAAAAGGCAGATGTTTGCCCTTTATTGTGTCTCTAATGTCCTTTATCAAAATGTTGAACAGTACTGGACTGAGTGCTGACCCATGTGGAACCACTGGTGAACTCCTGCATCCCAGTACTCCTGCTACCATCACTCATTTGGTTCTCCCTCTAGCCAGTTTGCCACCCACCTGGTTAACCTTTCAGCTGCTCCAAAGTCCTTCAGCTTCTTGTTCAATCTCTTGTGGTGAATGGAGTCAAAGACTTTGCTGAAGTCCAGGTAGTGTATGTCTTCTGCCTGGCTCCTGTCTAATAACTTTGAAAGTCAGTCAAATAATTTTATCAAAGTTGTTTGGCATAACCTTCTCAACAAAATCCATGTTGCCAATCATCCTAGATCCCATTCACCTCAAGGAACTCAACCACATGTTCTTAGAGGCAGGTGCCATCAGCTTGCCAACTACTGTATGAATGTAAGCTCACTGGTTTACAGTTTCCTGGTTCATCCCTGTTTCATTCTGGTACAGGAGTACTACGATACATAAATGGTCTTCCACCCTCATGGCACCATGCCAGTGTCCTTGGAGCAGTTAAAGGTCGGCCAGGAGACTAAAGACCTGCATCCAGCTCTCACAGCACCCTAGGGTGATGCTACCTGGCCCATGGAGATGTAGCCACTTTGAGGGTCTTGAGCACCTTGAAGATCCTGCCCTCCATAAGCACCTACTGCACATTCTCTCCCCTCTTCCTCCCTATCCCTATCTTTCCATTTGGAACTTAGTATCTTTTTCTTTTGTGAATACTGAGCACAAGTATTAATTTAAGTACCTCTGTTTTTCTCCTGTTGTCCTCCACTCATTTAGGTGCCTTCTCAGCTCTACACTACCTTCTTTCACTGTATTTTTCTGTAGATGTACCAAGAAAGGTCTTGTCACCTTCCTTGATACCTCCTATATCCTAGCTCAGTCCCTCCCTTGGCCTGTCATACCACCTTGCTAGGCATTTTAGCTTGTCTATGTAGTTGACTTTATTCTCCTCTCACTGGGTGATCCGGTAGCCTGTGATGATGGCGACTGCAATTGAGCACTTTCAAAGGGTGACTCAATCATGATGCCTGTGCACAGGAGCTACCGGGCAGGAGGGCAACCAGATTGGGGTTTGATGAAAATAGTGACAGGATGTCACTAGATATACATGCTTGGGGTGGAAAGGGGCCATGTCATGTGACAGGCAGAAGGGGAGGGAGGGTTTGTGGGGTGTAGTACTGTGGTGGGCTGCCAAGTTGGCCGTGTGACATGGTGGGTTGGTGGCAGGCTAGAGTTGGGAGGATGCGGGTTTGGTTCTAAGTGAGCTCGTTTTTGTGCCTGTCTGGGATTTTAATTTTTTTCTTTTACACCCCAACATGCACCCCTGGAGTTGAGAATCCTTTAGCAGGGGGTGAAGTGGGCAAAGCTCCTGAGCTGGGGAGGTGGGGCACATCCCTCTCATTAAAAAATCTATGTCTCCAGTGCCCTTTTTGTTATGTTCCATGAGTGTACATGCCATGAGTGTACATTGCCGAAATTGATTGACTGGCCAGAAATGGAACTGAAGCAGTAGCGCACCGTAATAGCTGATATTTTATATAATTGCTGTGGTGAAAATGGAAACCCAGCAATTATATAAAATAAAATAGGAGTGGTGTGTGAAAACTTTATGTTTACACACACCTCGTGTCAGATGCTTTAATCACCATGTTCAACCCCCTCAGTCTCTACTGCCCAGATGCTACCCATCAGAATTCTACTCAGGGTTCACAACAAGGCACTGACTATTGCTGCTGTCCACATCCCTCCCAAGGGTCAAGGTAAAGGTCTCAACTCCGTCCTTAACCTTGTCCGTTCCCAACCACCAGGCACCAAGATAATCCTAATGGGTGATTTTAACATAAATTGGTTTGGATCAGATACAGGTGGCTACAAGGATGCCATATCAGCTGCCAACCTCGCTCAGCTGGTCATCTCCCCACTAGACTCAACTATAAGACTGGGACAAGCACTGTCCTAGACTGGATACTGACCAGCCTCCCATCCCTCATCTCAAAAGTGTCCGTTCTGCCAGATCGCTAAGTGACCCTCCCCAGTCCCATGTGAATGGTCTAACAAATTCAGCCCACCACCACCCAAACTAATAAACAGCAGTATCCTTCCACACGGTCAATTGAAGCACCTCAAATTACTCCTTAGACAACAAGATTGGTCACCTATCTTCCATGCATCAGATGTCAACTCCATGCTTGAATTCAACAGCTCCTTTAATACTGCCTGTGACATTTCGCCCCTTCAAAAGAGGAAAGTAAAAGGCCTTAGCAATCCATGGCTCACTGCTGATCTCCTTACATTGCTGAAGCTGGGGACCACCTCTGGTTTCAGGCTCAGGCCACTGGTAGGCAAGTAGATACACAAACTACAAACATGTCTGAAATGAATGCACCAAAGAAATACGCCTGAAAAAAGTAACTATTACAAAGATGCCCTCACAAACACCTGGGAAAGGAAGTCCTTCTGGAATAATCTCAAGGAAGTTACAGGAATACTGCCCAAAACATCACCTTCAATGTTGGATGTGGATGGGGCTATAACTCTTGACCCTTCTACTATAGCTAACACGTTCAATAACACGGTCACTGACCTCAGTAGTGTTCTTCCTCCAGACTTCTTTGATGAAGACTTCCCTCCTGCACCATTCCCCACCCAGACCCCTTTTTGAAGTCACCCCTTTTTACTTCAGAGCAGTCAGGACACATGAGAATCCATAGATACGTCTGTAATGCTATTGCTGGATCTGGAATAAGTGGCGACTCACTCGACCTCAAACTGCTGTCCCTTACTCTTGATGAAGTGCTATCTCCTCAAACCTGGTTTTCAACCTCTCCCTCACCCTGGCCAGTTCCTTGATGGATGGAAATCTGCAACCTTGACACCAGTGCACAAGACTGAGGACAAGGCCCTTCATGGAAATTATAGGCCTATATCCATTCTACCCACTCTCTAAAGCCATTGAACGTCTGGTATCTGACCAGCTAATGGAATATCTGTACAAGTATAACATCCTTTGTAAACAACAGCACGGCTTCAGAAAAGGCCACAGCACCACATCAGCCCTCATTGAATTCAAGAATTATTCACAACTCCTGGACAATAATCACTCACTGGTTCGGTCTTCATAGACCTGACCAAGACTTTTGACACCATCCATCATTGAATACTCCTCATAGAATTGCTAAAAGCTGGGCTCTTCCTGAGTCTACAGCTTGGTTTAAAAGCTACCTGGAAAACCATTCCCAAAGAGTGAAAATTGCTGATGTCTCTCTCAGATGCTAGACCAGTACGCTCAGGAGTCCCCAGGGATCCATTCTCAGGCCACTCCTCTTCAGCCTGTTTTTGAACAATCTTCCACAATCCTGTCCAGAACAAATCCTACTCTATGCTGATGATGCTGTCATTCACACCATCCAACAGGACCCCCACCTACTCCAAAACAAGCTTCAGAAGAGTTTCACCTCCATTGAAACATGGTTTAGTAGTAAAAGCTGGTTCTCAACTATAAGAAAACCAAGTACATGCTTTTCTGTTGCTCCCAAAACAAATATAGGCTTCAACCCTTAATATTACAAACTGCTGGGGGTGGCTGACCGCCATAGGAATGGCAGCATAATTCTTGAGCTCCTCTTCACTGGGAAAGAACAGTGGTGAGTCAGTCTAATCCTGGGTGGTAATCGTTTTTGTTGAATGATAAGTGTCGGGGAACTTCCTAAATTAGTCGGTGAGATTCTTGAAGTGAGCGGTATCATTAATCTACTTCAGTCACCGCTAATCAAGAGTGACACAGCTCTAATAGGCCAGAGAAGCAGTAGGCCCAAGCCCTGGGATTTGAGGCATCTCCCCACGTAACCTGCAGATGGAGGCTCTATCAGCACCTGTGCCAGCTCACTCAACTCGAAGAAATTGGCGACTGAGACTATTTCACCCATATTTTCCCCAATACCAGCTGCTACTGTGCAAACACCTTCTGTGACTGAATCGTTAACATATATCACCTGAATGCTAGAGGTAGTCTTGTTGAGAGTTGATACTATCAACACCACGCTTACAAACACCACGAAGGGAGGTACGGGTGGTGCAGGATCGCTAAATGTTGCAGAGCAAAAGTGGAACCCTGGAGCTACAACAGGCAAAATTTACACAGAAAATAAAATGCAAGGCCTACAATTGGAAATGTTGCTTGCTAGAGTGGAGGACCAAGAAAATAAGGGAGGCGAAATAATCTCCACATTATCAGAGTCCCTGAGGGGCTGAGGTACCTCCATGGAAAGGTTTCTCAATGAGTCTCTTCTTAAAATGCTGGAGGAATGCTGGAGAGGCCCAGTCAAATTGAGAGGGCCCATCGGATTGTGGGGAGGAAAGAGAAGCAGCAGCTGGCCCCTCGGCCTATCGTGGCTTACTTTTGAGATATTCTGTGAAAGAATCTTGAGAGCAGCCAGAGATCTGAGTGAAATTAGATGGCAATGGCGGTGATTTCGATTTATAGAGATTTTGTGCATGAAACTGCAAATAAGCGAGAGCTTTTGGCCCGATCAAGGAGATGTTGGCAGCTCACAAATTTCAATACAGATTTAAAGGCCTTACTAGACTGCTAGTGTCTAAAGAAGGGAGGAAAATGCTGGCAGAAATGCCTGAAGAGATTGAAAGATGGGCCTCTAAGTACTGCCCAATCTCCCCTACAAACTACATCCCAGAAAGCTTTGGGAACCCTTGGATAACAGAACTAGGAACCAAAATCATCAGCTCCCGGAACCCAGAGGACAGGACTGAGAACGGACCAGGTCCCTGGACTGATCAGCCCCAGAGAGAAATCTGCCCACACGAATGTTAGGCCTGTACCTACACCATCTGCACTCAAACATGCCATCTCTTCCTCCCAGAAATAACGGCCTGGTCTCAAGACAGCATCAGCATTCCAGGAGCGGACAGCAGCTTGTCCCGGATCTGCAGAGAACAGCCCCACCAGCGAAACTGTCCGGGATGAACCTTTGGGATCTGGCCCAGATCAGCTTATGGATGAATCTGAATCCCTGATCTCCGAACAAGGGAACTGTATGGACTGGGCTTATATTCCGGAATCTACCTTGCTGGAGGCAGTGGATATTCTAATCAGCTCAAACCAGGGATAAAATCGTATGCAGCAGCGATAACATCCAAAGAAATCCCAGCTGCTGGAGATTGATTCCTGATGACCAGTGGCTTGGGAAGAAGCGTGGTTCTTGGACTGTTCTTGTCTGCATTGACTACAGTTACAATATTTTCCTGCATGGTGTAGTTGGTTTTAATAGTAGCATGGGAGGTTAAACATTCTCCCCTGCTTATAATGATTGAAACGCTTTGAAATAGAGAACTCTGGTGGTAAAATGCCCCACTTTTTTCTTCCCAGGTCCCTCCCTCCCCCTTATTCCCTTTCACCCCTCTCCCCATCACTACCTTCTAACTTTGATAGCTGGGAAATACAAATAAGGTGAAGTGGCTGAAACTTCTGTGTTTTGGTGCCTTGGGTGCATAGTACTATATGGGCAAGGGTTATGGGGGCCCGGCCAGTGTGTTATGATTGGGGAAGCTCCCTATCACTCCCTTCCTATCTCTCCCCTTTCTTTTCTCTATTGAGTTGTTAATTTCCTCCTCCTCCTCCTCCCTCTTTGAATGTGGACGAGGTTTCCTCCCTCCCAGGATTACACTTTCTCAGGATTGTTCCTCAGTCGAGAGGCTACAGCCAGAGGTGTTGTGACTCATGCTGACAACTGGAGGAGCCACAACTCATATTGATAACTCCCCAGGCACAGACGTAGGTGGGCGAAGATACTGATTTTGTCCATCCTCTCCCTGGAAACGTCTGTGGTAGTTAGCAGTGAACTGCTGGTTGATTGTTACATAGAGTAGCGTAACTAGTTTTAATTTGGTGTTCTGCTCTTATTAGTGCAGCATTTAGTGTTAGTCACAATAGTTATTATTGCTTACATATACACTTCCTGTGGCTATTGTTGCTAAGCCAAACCTCTCTGTGTGTGGTGATATAGCAATTGCTAGCTCTTGGATCATAAGGTATAATAGACTCTTTAAGTGGTAGTCCTTAGTAGGGCACCAAGGTCCACTTTGGTAGAATACCTCCTGCAAGCTCAGTAGAGTTTGATATATTGCCAAAATGCCTCCAGCTCCTATAAGGGGTCTCGTCACGTGTCATGGAGCGTAAAGGGTTTAAATCACCCTATCAAAAGAACCAAAGTGTTACAATATTTGTTCCTTGCACATGGACATAATCTCTTGCAGGAGACCCATCTCCTTGACAAAGCCACTCCTTGGCTCAAGAAGTCATGGGTCAGTACTGCGTTTGCCAGCTCTGCATCTACTAAAACAAGGGGCTGCTATTTTAATATGGAGAGGCGAGCAACTGGGTAATGGAAGACTCTGAGCAGATAAACAAGGGAGGTGGGCAATAGTTAAACTACAATCCGGCTTGGATAGTCTGATAGTGTGCAACTTGTACGCTCCAAATATAGATCAGGTGGAGTTTTTCCAAATCTAAGTCAGGCTATTGCTGGATTAACACAGTCGGACTCCACGACTCCTTTGATAGTTGCAGGGGTTTTAACGTAGTACGGATATGTTTTGGACAAATCCTGACCCACCCCAGACACACACGAAGGCCCATGCTGCACTCCAAGAGATGATAGCAGAGTGGGGTTTGGTGGATGTTTGGAGGTGTGACTACCCCTCTGGCCGTGATTAAACATTCTACTCCTCCCACATGACACCCATAGTCAGATAGACTATTGGTTAGCTAACCAGCTAGCCTCGAGTGCCATCACAAATACTGACATAGGCAGTATAATCATTTCAGACCATGCACCAGTCTCGTGTACCTACATGGCTCCTGGGAGTGGTAGTAGGGGAAAAGATGGAGGTGCAACCCCTTGTTAGTCTGTGACCCTGAATTCCAGAAAACATGTGGGAAGTAGCTCAGGAGTATTTTACTTTTAACAAGGCGGGAAGTCTCAGTGAGTATGATTTGGGAGACTATTAAAGCCACAATGAGGGGCATATCATTGCCTTTGCTGCAAAGAAGAACAAAACCAGAAAAACGAAATGGAGCTGTTACAGGCAGAGCTTTCAGACTTAGAGGGCCACTTTAGGGCCTCCTAGACCACTACTGCAACATCTAGGGACCCCTCTTTGATAAGGCATATAGTGGGACTTAAATATCGAATAAATTCACTATTGCAGAATAAAGCTGAATGGACCTGACTCAGGGCAAAACATCGGTACTGGAAAGGGGGACAAAGGAGGGAGACTCCTTGCCTACCAGTTAAGAAAACAGCAAGCATCTGCAAAGATTCATGCTCTATGCACTCCTGTGGACTCAGTGGTTAGTGACTCAAAGGGGTTAATGAGACCATGAAAACTTACTATCAGGTGCAATATCAATCCAGATCCATATATACGAGGGAACAACTTGCACATAAACTGCGTCCAGTTTTGTCAGGGACTTCGCATTGCTCTACTAACCTGAGAGCAAATCGACCTCCTAGACTGGCCTATAGTGGAGACAGAAGTGCACGCGCTATCCCACATGGCCAAAGGAAAGCCCTGGACTGGATGGAATGACCGTTGAATTATATCAAGCTTTAGACCAAGAAATTGTGAACCCCCTGTTGCTTGCTCTGTAATGTGCTCAGTCTACAGGCTCCCTTTCTGCCACAATGAACGAGGCTTTAATTACGGTCATACAAAAATCTGATGATCCCTGAACTGTGCTAACTTTCATCCCATATCATTATTGCCAGTGGATATGAAGATTTTGGCTAAAATATTGGCTACTAGATTGCAAAATGTTCACGACTCAATTATTCACCCATCTCAGGTCGGCTTTATGCCTGGAAAGGTAGGCTCTGACAACACTAGATTGTTGCTGAACCTGAAGTGGGTGGCAAGCAGAGCAAAAATCCCCATGGCTGCCTTAGCCATAGATTTTGCTAAGGCTTTTGATTCAGTAGAATGGAATTACCTCCATGAGGTTCTTCGTATATATGGATTTGGTCCCCAATTTTGCTCGTGGGTTCGACTCTTTATAACTCCCCGAAGCAAAGATCCTTACAAATTCTACAATTTCTCCTTCCTTTCCACTCCATAGGGGTACACGCAAGGTTGCCCCTATCCCCTTACTCTTCCTAATAGCTCTGGATCCCCTAATTCTTGTGATTGACAATAACAAGATGCAGGGTAGGATGTATACTGTGGCTGCCTATGCGGATGACTTATTACTCACCCTGTCTCATCTAAGAGTCACTACCAATAGCCCTCTCAGTTCTTACAAATGTTGCGGAGCTATCAAGGCTACAGGTGAATCAACGGAAGGGTACTTGCCCTGTTGAACCCTTTCTGCTTACCGGAATGCCTTCTTGGCACAGAACTAAAATGGGCCCCACAAGGGTTTTCGTATTTGGGAGTTTACATACCCTCTATTTGGGCAAATTTCGAGTCTGCTAATTTTTTCCCCTTGTTAAAACAGTTAAGTGTACAAGTGGAGAGGAGGAAGAAATTACATTTGTCTCTGATGGGTAGAGTAGCTTCATAGTATGCTGCTACTCCCGAGGGTGCTGTATCTATTTAACAATCTTCCAATGCGGCTGTCCCCAAACTCTTTGATACTCTTGAAAGAATGGTTTCCTCTCTAGTGTGGAGAAAAAGGCACGTAGGTGGGGAAGAATAAACTTAGGGCACTGGACTAGGGAGGCCTGGGGACCCCTTGGTTTCTGAACTACCACCTGTCATGCACTCTGGCGCAGATAGCAAAATGGTTTGTACCACCTAATACTTCTCAGACAGTGTGGGTCGGCCTTGAACGAGACCTGGCTGCTCCTGTGTCGCTTAGGTCTCTGTTGAGCTTTAGTAGATTTGCAGGAAAGGGCCTCTCCCTGATTATATGTCATTCTCGATATGCCTGGCATTGCATTATGGTACTCTGTCAAATAGCCCCAATAATGCTTGAGCTCCCCCTAGCCTATGCAGAATTGTGGTGTAACACCTTTATAACATTAGAGGACATCCCTGAATTGGTCTACCTGGGAAGCAAAGGGAATATGCTATGTGAGGGATCTAATGATACCTGGTTGAATACATTATTATCCTTTGACCAGTTGAAGAAGAAATTTAGCCTTCAAACACTGGCTTTTGGCGATATCTCCAAATCACGAGCCTCATATCGCCCTTTCCTCCCAGATACAAACTGATAGCAAGTGGAAATGGCTTTCCACCCTCGTAAGGAGGCGTCCTCTTGGGGGCACATAGGTAAATTTTATGCTATAGGCCGAGACTCCTACCAGACGCTACCAAACATTGTAGAACTTGATGGGAGCTGGAATTGGGGTAGCAATACCGAGTTCCACATGGACTGGGTGTCTCCAAAATGCATAGGTTGTATAAGGATGCTAAGAGTCATTTAATTCAATTAAAAATCTTGTTGGGATGGTATAGAACCCCAGCCGTCTTGTGTGCAGCAAGGTTACTGCCACACTCTGACTGTTGGAGATGCCAGCAAGCGGAAGCCCATCTCTTTCACATAATGTGGGAATGTCCACAACTTTCTAACTTTTGAGGGGCAGTGAGGCGGGATTGTTGCATAGTTTTAGGTATAAGGGACCTCCAGTTTGATCCCAAACTGTTGTTGGGGACATGTCTTGTCTACTTGCACTTCAAAGGCCTTAAGAGAGTGGGTCATGGTAGTTCTATTGGAGGCTAAGCGGCTTCCACTAATGAAATGGAGGCAAGTCAGTAGTCCATGTATAAGTCAATGGTGTGTTGCTATAGCGAGACTGGCACTGTTCGAAAGGCTAACCTATGCCCATCAAGGTCAACTGGTTCACTTCCATAAGAAGGGGACTCTTATTTTAACTCGCCATTATGCAGAACCCCTCCCGCTGAGGAACTCTTCTTCAGTCATTCATCAGGTGTGTTGTATTAGATGTTCCAGATGTCTAGCATGAATGAGTAGCTATGTAGGATAGGATGTATTTATGTGAATGTATGTGAAGTTAATATAAAGGCTTAGCCAGTGGTTATGTAGTGTAAACTGTATGAATATGGACCTTGAAGAGTTTGTAACATGTTTGAGAAGAGGAATGAACATGGAAGTGTAAGATAATGCTGGAAAATCTTAATAAAATCTTCTATGATTAAAAAAAAATATTACAAACTGCCTTGGTGCTGTCCTAGAACAGGTTCACTCCTTTAAATATCTGGGGATCACCACAGACAGCAACCTATCCTACAGCATCCACATAGATAGCATCGCCAGAAGCTGCAAACACGCATTGGTCTCCTCTACAGGCACAGGCAATGCCTTACCTCAGATGCCTTAAGGATAGCAGTACAGAGCTCGGTGGTCTCTCTGATCAACTATGGTCTGATTATTTGTGGCTCAGCAACTGACACAGCCCTCAGGTGCTTATCCTTGGCCCTAAACAAAGCCTGCTGACTCATCACAGGATCCCAGCAATTCACCCATATGTGTGACCTCTATGCCGAAACAGGGTGGCTCCAGTTATCAAACCATATCAAGTACCAAACCTGTCTAACAGCTAAGAAAATTGTACTACATCTTGCTCCCCTGGAGTCCAAAGTCTTCTCCATACAGCACGCAACCCCGCCTCACCAGGGCTTCAGAAAATCAAATGCTGCACATTCCTCAGTGCCACACCACACAGAGGCCAAAGATCCTTTGTGTACCGAGCTCCTAGCTGGATTAATGGATTCAACAAAGACATCTCCTGTCTGCAAAAGCTAGGCCGCTTAAAGCCAACCTTCGTCTCCACCTAGCTACCTCTAGCTCATGCGACTGTCCCTCATAATCTGATCTCCCTCCTAGCACTTTTACTCCTACCCCTTATCTTCCTCTTCCTACAGCCTACCCTCCCCTCCTGTTTTCCCCTATCCCCAAGCACTTTTTGAGGCCTGACAAATGCCCACGGCTGCACCAGTCTTTTGTGTCCATTCCAAGCCTCAGCTACCTCTGGCTACCCTGCCCTCGTACTCACTTTCCCTCAATGTAATGTATTTCAGCTTACAAATGTGTGTACCATTTCTGCATTGTTACTCAGCTCTATGTAATGTTTGCATTGTACCTCAATTGACATGTAACCTTTGTAAAAGAGCCTTGGCTCAAAGGTGCTTATAATCCTAGACTGTAAATAAATAAAAAATAAATAAACAACTCAATCTTTGCTCTCTGGGTTTATGTAGCATCTAACACTTGGAAGGGGTGTAAACTTCTCATTACACACACCACCCCATAGAAGACGTCTACGGTAGTCACTCACAACAAAGATATTCTCGATTAAGAGGTCTCCTTGGCAACACTAGACCTCAAGAGCGAAGCTTGAGAGGTCATCCGCTGCCAAGGAGAACTCAAAATCTGAGAATATCCTTGTCTAGAATGACTCACCATAGACAATCTTTTATAGTGTATGGTGAGTTTATACCATTTTTAAGCAGTATTAAGAAGTACCTTTGTGGCATGGTTCATTCAAGTGCCGCTTGTTTCATATCTGCTGTCACCGCCTTGCCCAACAACGTGCATGCACGAATGCATTCGGTCTTGTTGTGCTGCACTAGTGAAATACTCAGTGCAGCACAAGTTCATGATGCACTGAGTGAAACAGAACAACGTTATTCTGAGCATGGATTTCCATGCTCAACAGCATTCTATCATACACTATATACTTTATTCTATTTGTTATTTGTCCCAAATATTTTGCCCCAAAGAAGAAATGGCTAGGCTATTTGTTTTCTCATTCACTGGACCCTCTGTCTAACCAACTTTATAATTAATTGTCTGAGAAGACATGATTTTAACCTTGCTATGCTGCGGACTGATGTATCTGTCCAGAATTCCTAAAGGTTCCAATTCTGTTGGCAGTCTAAGGTTCTTTGAAATGTGCTCCCTTTCTAGATGCAATTATAAAACAAAAGTAACACATATAGAATGTATTTTCACATCTTCATCTGCATTGTTCTTTATTTTTATGGTTCTTTGGTCTCTCAAAGTGATAACTTTTCATTACGTGATACTGTAATTTGTATTGTGGACTTTTGATGTGGTTGTACTCTGTAATCATATATTTGTCTTTGCAATGGCATCAAACTGATTAATAAAAATGTCACCTGAACTGAAAGTTGCATCATCAAGTCTACTAAGGTGACTTGCTATTCTTTAAGTCAGAAAGGAACATTTTTCCATGGATGTGAGACTTTCAGTAAGTTTACACATGAAATGCTGCTGAGGCAGGATCATGTCTTAACTTTCAATTCAGGAGCAAATGATGGTGATTTGCCTGCCCAGTAGTCTGAGTCCTGATAGAAAATTAGTTTTCTGTGTCCACATTGGTTTCCTTTTCACTAGGATTGGAAAGTGCCAGGTTTTCTTACTGCTGATATGCTTGTTATCTACTGTAGGTTGCACATTTTACTCAACTCATCTTCACAGATTTGATTTATTACTGGTGTCAAAATGCAGCTTGCATTAGGTTTCTGAGGTTCCATGTCACCATAGCGACAGGAACTTTGCTGACCACTGATATAGCAATGGCATAATGCCACCAATTGGCATTGTGCCATTGCTAAAAACTGTGTTTTCTATGCACCCTGCACCCCTGCACTTTAGATAACCAACTCCAAGTCAGAGTTAGTTCAGGGAGGGGCAAACACCCCAGATATACAGCATTGGGGACCCAGCAGACCATCACAGTGAACTGTTGATAATGTTGCTATGATTGTCTTCGCTGTTTTCCCATTGCTGTGGCAACATGATACCGTTTTGGTGAACACATTTTATAATTGTCCAGTGGAATTCCTGATTATTCCTGAACATTTAAATTATTTTGTCTCTAGGGTACATGTTGTATTTGTGCTGTTATATGTGAAGTGCAATAGTGTATATTGTAATGCAATTTAATGTTTTTATGTAATGGCATTATACCTGAACAATAAAGAGTACACTACAAAAAAAAACTACCCTGTGAATGATTCTTCCTGTCAATGTATGTTACTCCTTAATGCTGTTACAGTATGTAGTAATACCTTAGCTATTGAACAACAGGTGATGTCTCACACTCTGTTTTAATTTATTTCAGTGTGTCTTAATTTACTGTGTATGTATAGATTTACAGAGATCCATGTTATGCCTGTAAAGGACCAGTGTCATTGTACTTAAACAGTCACAAAATAAATAAAGCACTGTTTGGTGAAATCCAATAAATAAAAGTGACTGTGACTGTAAAATCTGGTATACCAAATTCCAGTGATGGTTGCATTACCAGTGTTCAAGCAACTAATCTAATATTATTGAAATGTTATTATTTTACTGTAAAGGTCTCAAGGTTCTTTAACTTTGGTTTTCTTACTTACTGGAGTTTTGTGTTAAACTCTTGTTTTAGCATGGACTCTATGTATAGGGTGTATCTCCTTACATTATCTGCCTTTATTTGCATATCTGTCTGTGCAATGGATTGCAGTTCTTATATTTCACCTAATGCATGCTCTTTGTAACTAACTCCAGGTTGCCCATGAAAAAGGGATCAATGATCTCAGTGAGCTTACTGGATCATCAACATTTCAATAAATAAATAAATGAATATAGAGCTATGTTGCTAATTTGCAAAACTTTTCCATACATATTGTGGTTTGTTAGTGAACCATGACATCATCCTACTGGCATGTAGTATACACCTCAGCCCAAGGCAAGGGTGTAGCCTCAAAATGTCACGCCAGTTTTATCTCAATATTAAATCTATAAGCAGGTTTTCCACACCTATGTTTACCTTTTGTGTTAAGTAATTTTTAGTCCAAGAAGAATACTTTGCTATTGACTAAGAAAAGGATTTCATTTTGTTCTTTTGATTTCCTCTTGGTTTCTCAAATATAAGCAAACTAAAAATCAACACTTTACTTTCAGGTGTACTTACTGAAAACTATTTTAAAGCTGCAGGCCAGTCCAGCACAGGAAATCAAGTGAGTAAGTAGCTTCAATTAGATTCTTCCCATAGTAGTAATAGTTTAATAAGATTCTGTTCAGGAAAAAAGAATCAAACAAAATTCATTGCCCCCAACATGCTGCCCAAGTGTGCCTGCAAATTATTTTAAGTTATTACATTTTCTTACCTTTCTTTCTTCCTTCCTTCCATAGTTCTGAAAGGTGGAGGGAGGTTATTAGTTATATTATTTAACTGAACCCCATGATAAGCCTGACCACTTATGGCAAATTGACACCCTCATATGTCATCATGTCCCTACTCCATCAATTTCATTATGCCAAAGTGAGCTGGTATGACACCATTCTCTATTTGTCTTATGTGGAAAGCACTCTAAGTCTTCATTTGTTAAAAGAGAGTGCTATCCCTAAGGGCTCACAGGTGGCCAGTAGCAAGCTTGCTCAATAGGAGAAGACCATGTCTTTTCTAGGCACAGGGTGGTGGTGGAGGTAGGGGAGTGCATTGCATTGTTTTATTCATCAAAACCATTGAGCAAAAGCTTATTTTCAGTAGTGCTCTGTATAATTCAGATAAGCACACATATAAAATCAAACATCATCAATTAATATAAAACATTCAATATGCATTACCATGTCAAACAAGTTTTGCACAAAACATACAAAATATATTATCATATCAATCAGCAAGGTTCAGGGTATTTATTTATGTAATAAACCACTGTGTCAGCTTATCCAACAAAGAATGGAAAACAATACATATACTGCACAAAGATTATCAGACAATTACATAACACCACCTTTAGGATCAGATTATTAGTAAAGCAGATCTGGAATCAATTTACTGTGGGGTTCTTTACTCTGAGAGATACTTGATTTGCATGTAACTCTCTTCTGCATAACTACTTTTCTACCACCACACTACCACGAAATTTGAAATTACAGGAAAATTTGCATAATTGGAATTCAAACCCAGTTTTGTTATTTGTAGTCCTCAGACCTAACCACTTGGTCAAGCTGGCTGCTGCTTTGCAAGTCTGTGGTTAGACACTCTTCTGAGACAAACTGATCCCAGATCTGTTTGGCTGGTAAACTGATTCAGTACTAAGGAAGGGCCGATGCAGGAGATGCTTTTGGTGAAAGTGCTAAGAGTTGGTACTTTCAGTTTAGAGGAGGTGCTGTCAAAGTTTTGGGCACTTTGGAGTCCCTTCAATTCAACCATTTCACCAATTGATATACAATGGAATGCATCAGGATGCAGCATATTACTTTGCAGTATTACAGCAAGGTCTGCAACTGCCATAGTAAATGATGAAATTCAATAGCTATTACCAAGGCCCCTAGAATTCTACGTACCACAGAATTTTTATGCAGAACTTGCAATCTAGCGCAGAACTTCTGTGGTGCCGCAGAATTCACTCTTTGTTGATTTTTATTAATATTTCTGTTTATCCATAGAATCTGGTTCCTTTCCTCTTTTATATCCAACCCCCCATATGCTCAGAATGTGATGTTATCATTGCTATATCATACATTAGCTAATGAAATGGCTGCATTCTGCAACAGAAATGAAGTCCTTATCTACCACAGCTCCCACTGCCAGAGGCGGTGGCACAGCACATCATGCATGGTGATATTTGCTCAACCTGCTCTATAGCCTAATACAGTTTTCAGTCTTACATTATTGCACTAGGGCCAACTTAAACAAAACCTTGTCAATAGCATAGACCTGTTAAGTCCATACCTCACTTTGTACAGACCTATTTGTGCCTTCAAGGTATAGAGATGCCATCTGAAATGAATAACTGGTAAAATGAATTTAACTGTCATTTTAAGAAAATAATTATGCCCAGAAAAGTGGAATATAATAATATGTAGACCTGTCAAAAGAATAGACCTGTTAAATAAATAATTGCACTGTATGCATCTTTGCCAGGTTATTGATCACATATTGTCATTGGTTGATAGAATCACCTAAAAGTTATGGAGAAATGTTGTATGCAGTTGGGCCAGAGGGTAGCATGTTTTGTTTCCGTGCCGGCAAATCAGGTTCAGTGATTAGCTCTGGGAGCTGGCTGGGCAGCACAAGGGTTGGTGGACACATCACTGCTCGGAGCCTGGGAAGGTATGGTGCAGTGCTCTGTCACATGGTGGACACATTGTGATGGGCTGGAGGCTCTAACTCACAATCGGTTCACATGCATGTCATGGCCTGATGGTGTTACGCAGTGTGTCAGGAAAGCAGGTTGACATGAAAATGAGTTTTGCAATAACTCCTCTATTCCATTTCCAATGGGACCTGTATGAATGAGGATGCAAGTTCATAGAAATTTTAAAAAATATATATATATATATATATATATATATATATACATATACACACACACACACAGATATTTGTATGTATGTTACAGATTGTATATAAATATATAAGTGATACACAGTGGAACCTCATGAGTGGCGTAGAAAGCGCATACAAATATATAAGTGATAGACAGTGGAAACCTCATTAGTGGGATAGATAGCATGCATATAGAAATACCTTATTTATCACATAAGCTCCCTCTGCATATGTCATTTATGCAATAGGCTAGGACCTTAAGGGAGAGACATATGTTTTGCCTTTTAGGCATAAAATTATTTTATAAGTCTGTTATTTTTGAACTAGTGTTACTGTGCTTTCCACCATCCTGATTGTTATAACCACTGCCATGAAAGTGAAGTCAGGATGACAAGCTGACACTGTGATGTGGTAGTTTGTTAGTGCCAGAACTTCTGGAAATTACAAGCCACTGCATTAAGTTCTCGGTAAATGGTATCTTACCAGAACTTGGTCCCACTGTGCACTGAAAAGTAGGGGCCCTGGCTATTACATCCTTTTGTCATTGAGCAATTTGTGAGATGTCTTTTGCTCTGTTTCATCTTGGCTTCTTCCACTGTGCTGTGAAAGACCCTCTAGCCCATTCTCTGTGGCTAGTTCTAGTCCAGTGGTAACCCTTCACCACTCTAGTCACTTCCCACCCTCTATAATGCTTCCTTGTATGAACCTCTAGACTGTACATTTCAAAATCAATTATATATTATACTAGTCCTGGCAATTTTCCAGGAGCCCACAACTTTTCAGTCAAATGCCTTCCTGAACTTGCCCATTAGTCCATGAAATCATAGTATTTGCAAGCTTACTTGGCCGCCTCCTGATCTCCTTGATTCGGGCACACAGTTTAACTTTCCTTGGCTAATTCAGTTGCTTCCTTCTCACAGCATGCCTGCTCAATTTCCCAATACAGTAGTACTAAAAAGCATGAGTGGGCATATGAATCAGAGGGAGCGGCTAAGCAGTCTGCATCACTAATGATGCCAAACAGACTGGTTGGTTATGGGGTCAGAAATAGTTGTGAAATACACATTTGTAGCATTCTACATGATATAGCAAAATCCCAAAGCCAGACTAAAGTCTGGACTCCATTTCAAAACTGAACCCAGTTTGTCAGGGAATTCTTTAAAGTGAATGGAACACAAATACCAGGGACAACTGAATTACACTTGTCTGTAGAGGAAATTTAAAAGAGATAATTGGAAGTATTTGTTCATGGAAAGAGTGCTGGAGGATGAAATAAGTTGCCTGAGAAGTTAGTTCATGAGAAATCAGTGTGTGTGGGGCAGAGGATGAGAATGGGACAAATAAAATTGATTGGCAAATACCACAACAGAAAGAGAGGGGGAAGGGAGAGTAAAGATCCTCTAGTACTCTCTCACTGGTGCCAATTCAATAAAGTGGGTGGGGTAAGCGTGGAAGGCATGTAATCCCCCTGCACAGTTCTGCACCCTCAGGAGTTCTGCACATTGCCCGTGGTCTCGAACACTGGTCATCGTGTGCGCCACCATGGCCCCAACCCCAGTGTGCAGGTTTGTGGGGCAGCACAGTGCAGAGCTGTGGACCGGGCAGGGAACAATCAGCTGCCCATCCCTGCTCAATTGCTGGATCCCCTGCACCTGTGAGGCACCATGTTGGCAGCATGCTGAATGTGCCTACAGCACAGGGGTCTCCCAGATGACTGTCCCCAGTCCTAACAATGTTCCCTGATGGCAGGGGTTCCTTCAGTGTGGGGTCTGTTGACCCCACCATCCCCACTGCTACCAGAGGTGGCATCCCAGCGGTGTTGTGAAACACTTATGGCTGCTTTCAGAAGGCGTATCTGCACTATCTTAAATGGCATGGAATGCAGACACCCCACCCCACACAGTCCCCGGCCACCCCATGTGCAGCTTGCATTCAGCTGCAGTTTTGGCCATGTAGGGGGGCATAGTGGGTTGTGCATAGCAAGTGGGGGGTGCAGTGTGCATGGCCATAGTGCCTATTCACTAACATGAGTGTGGGTGGGCTATGCACCGGAGTTACACGGTGCACAGCCCTACCACACTTTCTAAAGAATACAAATTGTACAATATTTAGGTAGGAAGAAGCAGACACAATGGGCCAATGGACTTTTTCTGACAACAGATTTTATATCGTTCCACCAAACATTTGCTACTTGACTGGATAATCACGAATAGAGTGGACAGAATCTCAGCATTGGGAGTGTTAGCTGAGTCAATTAGTGACCACTCTCTGAATTTTGAACCTGGACCTGTAAGATGTTCCATCCTCCAAAACCATATCAATCAGGAATTTTTCTAGACTGTCAGCTGAGTGCCTCAGAGATGACATACTGGCAGTGATCTGGTCCACGTTATTCCCTGAATAATGAGGACTCTGCACTCAGCTTTCTCCTCTGCTATCCTCCATCCAAGACAGACACTGCCCAGTTACAACCTGCAGGATTAGGGGCAGTAGTTCCAGTTGGTTATCCAGAGAACTGCTCATAAAAATGAAACAGAGGGACACGGTTTGGGGCTTGTATAAAGCTACCCCTTCACCTGCTTCATGAACTCCCACTGAGCTCTCTGCAATATCTATAAACAAGATGCCAAACTCAAAAAGGCAGCTACCTCAAGAATCAACAAAATCATAACCTGGGTGACCGCCACAGATTTTGATCTGTTATCAACTCTCCAACAAAATCTGTCGCTAAGCAGAATACTATCCGTTTGCTCACAGATACAGGCTTATCTACCGAGCCAAGCATCATAGCTGAGCTACTTAACCAGAAATTCACTAACCTCCAGCCCTACCTAGACAAACTTCTGCCAAATAAAAACAGCAGCCCGGAGGTTGCCCTAACCCCAATACACCACCCAGTACCCTTTCCACTTCAAACATGCCACCCAAAGGAGATTTTAGACTCCTCATGGCACTTCCCAAATCCAGCAGTGCAGGCAGCAAAGGCCTTTTGTCTGGATTTCTGAGGCTAATTGCTGGCTACATTACATCACCCTGGACTTTCTCTACAACATGTCCCTAACCCTCCTCTGTACCAATGCTTTGAAACAGACCAGAGTTGTCCCCAACTGGGGATCTTGTACTCATGGAGAACTATAGATCAGTTTCCACACTATCACAGCTCAGCAAAGTGCTAGAAAGATAGTCTTCCAGCAAATATCTGATTACATAGATAAAATGGACTACTCTCCCTCTTCAGCATGGCTTCAGGAAGGATTTTGCACCACTACAGCCACAGCCTGCTTCAGTGACCATGTACTCAGATCAACAGATGAAGGTATGTTAACCAGGGCCTTTTTATTGACCTATCCAAAGACTACGATCTCGTTGATCACAGCCTCTTATTCAGAAACTTGTCTCCTTTGGCTTTTCTGAAGGAACAGCAAACTGATTCAACCACTACCACTCTAGTAGGTCACAAAGTGTCTGTGTTAGTGGGGATTCTTATGTTCCCCAGAAGTGACCAGTGGGATCCCACAAGGATCCACACTGGGCCTGGTTCTATACTTCCTATTCATCAATAACTTATAATACATCAGTCCTGGCTCTCTGAAAATCATGTACACAGACAACCTTAACCTGTACTGGAGCGACTCCAATTTCCACTCCTGTCTCACTCCCTCTGTCATGATTTCACCCTCGCACACAAGTGGTATTTGGCCAACAGACATTTGGTTAATACTAAAAGACCAAAAACATGCTATTTGGGTCTAGACAGAAGCTCTCAAAACACCCACACAGCGTGAAACTCCTCTTGATCTCAGCCCATGACTGTACATTTCTCAAGCATGTCAGGAGTTGTAAATATCTGGGGTTACACTGGACTCTTCTGTCATATTCAGTGAACATACGAACAATAATTAGGAAAATTCACCAGCTGGTGGGGGCCTGCTACTGCCTGAAACACTTTTGTACCCCCAAAGCTCAACTGGCAATAGGACAAGGTATGTTGCTCTCTCTCCTAGAGTACTGCTCTCCTGTCATCTCCCAGACCTCACCTAGGGAACTCACCAGACTTAACACTGCTTACAACTACATCTGTCACTTTATTCTGTCTTCCCTCTAACTACCCATCACTGCTCCATGTATGCCTCCTTAAGCTGGCTAACACCCTAGGACTCGACAGGACCTCCTCCTGTGAGCCCTTGTCCATAAAACTCTTGTGGCAATTGTTACCTCCACCTAGGCAGGTTTCTTAACATTATGCAGTAGACAAAGGAGATGAGGTCCATGTTTCAGCTACTGACAAGTGTCCCTCGCTCAAACACTAACACGGCAATGAAATATTCACTGTTGTGGCTCCCAAGCTCCAGAACAGCCTCCCCAATGCTGTTCTTAATATAGGCACTACACAGACCTTCAAATCAAACCTATCAGCAGCCATTCTAGTAAAATCTGGCTGCAATTGAACAGCATGACTATCATATTGTTGTTACTTAAAATGTGTAATCCTGGGGGATAGCCTGGGCCATGAACAAGATGGCCACATAAGTATACATCATGAGCTACCTCAGAAAAAGTATCCATTCATACCTAAGGTGGAATTACACTCTGAAATAAAAAAGGCTCACCAGATAAGGTCAGAACATTTCCTCTGCAAGGAGATCTGCTTCTGGTAATGATGGTACATAAAACACATTCAAATACTCTCTTCCTATTATGTACAAGCATGACCACATGATGACCAGCATGAACAAAAGCCTAAGCTCTGAGGTCTCAGTGGGGGGTGATGCTCACCTCACTTATGAAACAAATGGCGGATGTCACCCTCACCAACAACAATGCTATTCTAGCTTTACATCAAATAGGCTATCGAGTGCACTAAACTGAAAGTGCTCTGCTAAACATGAGGCTGCAATCGAGGAAGCTGCAGACAACTGTAAATGAACAAGCCCACCAAATCCATACTTTACGACAGAGCTGAAGATCAGGAAAATAGGAGCCGCCATAACAACATACAGCTCCTCGGTTTCCCGGAGAGGATGAAAATGACAGAGCAGCAGAATTCCTACAAAAGAGCTCCCAAAATTCTAAGCTCTCCAGAAGGTACCAGGCTCATTATACAGAGATCCCACAGGATGCTCCAACCCCACCCAACAACTGGGTAAAGACCACGGCCCTTGTTAGCCTGGTTTTGAAACTTTGCTGAAAAAAGCCATCAAGCCAAAGCTAGAGAGCTTGGAGTGCTGAGCTGGAGGAGGAAGAGAATCCTACTATTTTAAGACTATTCAAAAGAATTGCTCAGAAAAGAAAGGGATATACTGAGGCAAGCAATCTCCTGCCCTTGCTAAACATCCATTTTCTCTGATGTACCAAGCCACCATGAAACTGGTTCAAAATGGAACACTTCTCTTTCCAGCACCCCAAAGGCGCTCATGGATTACATTCAATGTACATGGCCCCATGCTGGCAAAGCTAATGGTTCCAAGCCCACACAATCTAATAACAGCAGGACACAACATGCACCTGCCAGAAGGCCAGAATAGGGAAGGACTACAGAGCCACCAGAACCTAGCGATGGCACTCTATATACAGAGAGACAGCCTGGGAGAGGATCCTTGCCACCATGTACCAGGAAGCAGACTCAGCATGAAAGGCACACCTGGAGAGAGTACCCAGTGGACAGAGACAGACCTAGCAGTAGAGAAGAGGACCAGAATATAACAGACCCAGCCCAAGTCAGGAACCTGATCTCATTAGTCCCTACTTCTCAAATAACTGCTTTAATCTCCTTGCACTCATGGAACCCACAACTCTGACAGGAACGCTGATCATCACAGAACAAGCCACTGATTCAAGAGCAGCTTCCCGCTTGTGACACAACTTCCTTCCTACGTCCGAAACTTCAGTCACAGGATGACAGAGAAGCCCGCAGGCCCAAAGAAGATGGCACTCACCTGGCAACAAGCGACCAGCACGTAGACTGTAATATGGTCCTGCTAGTATCACCAGCATGAGACCCACTGGGAAGAAAGTCCCACACTCAGATAAGTGAAATTTTGGTTTTGGTGTTTGGGCTTGAAAACAAAGGGGTATGCAGGGATGGAATCAAAAAGGGAGGGTGGTTAAAATGACACAGGGTGTAATGGGCCCTTACTCCCTTAGCTGCGCTATCTTCCATGGTAGGCCTTGCCCTGGGATTCCACCTTGCCTCTCCCCTTATGTGTTCCACAGGGTGGGTGACCTACACCCATACCCCTCACTAGGAGCCTTAAGCCACAAAGAACTGTTTCATTTCTTAATGGGTCAACAGGAATAAGGATAATGATTAACAGACATTTCTCTTGAGCATTTAGAGGTTAAATGTTTTAGCTTGTCTAGTGCTGCTACTTATCACACTCATAGTGAACATAACCTAGTTTAGCTCTAACCTGCTACATGGGCTGAGTGTCAGAGTGAACATTGTAAAGCAAGCAGCAAATGGTACAGGACCGGAAAACAGACTGATATCAATGGTTCCCCTGAGAACAACCCTCCCCAGTACTATCCCGGTTAATCTAAGGGACCTCCTTGTGCCATGACCCCCCATTGGTACAACTGTTTAGAATTCAATACCACTCCTGGGAGGTTAGCCACAAGTATATGTACCTCCAACCACAGCCCCACATCCCAAGAGTTGATTGACAGAGGAATAATTCAGCTTAAGATACCGTCCCTCCTGGATGCTGCTGGATACCACACCCTAAAAGAAGGCAACAGTCTAAGCAGGACAGAATTAACTCCTTCTTACATAAATAAACAAACCCCCAGGAAACCAGGGGCTAATATATCACTCCATGGATTTTGAAGGCCAGTACTAGCCTAGCACCACCCTCTACCCGCAGCGACACCACAGCTGGGCCCAGTCATAAGAGGGGCATTGAGATGAGTTAGTATAAACACCAGATCACACCACCCTACCCATTATTAACCCTAGAAGCTCAGCAGGTTTATGGACTACCCTTAGATATGAGATTCACCTCAAGGGCAACCACAATGATATGCACAGTCCACTGCAAAGTGTCCCACCTTGCTGACAGTCAACAGCTCACAATTTGTGAATGATCCCTTATAAAAATGGAATATATTGCAATATATTGAAACATATGCATTAATGTATGTCAGTACATTGAGAAATACATTGTCCCAATGTAATGTAGTTTATAATATATTAAGAAATGTATTTTTAAATATACTGACATAATATATTTCTAACCCATAGTATGCAAAATACATGTTACTATATTAAAAAATACATTGATTCAATGAAATACAATACACAGCGTATTTCAGCATATAACGAAACCACATATTCTGCCTCATGTATTGCTTGAAAGCATGTCAATTTATTTAGTAATACATTGTTTGACATATATTATCAGTGTATTTCAAAATATATACTGTATTCTTTGTATGTTATGCATATTTTATGTTGGCTTCGCGCTTGCTAAACCAACATCTTATGGTAGTGCAGATTTGAGGCGCGGCCGCTGTTGAGGCGAATACAGAACGCGATCAGTAGGTGCGTCCCTCATTCCCCAATCAGCCTGCATGCGGCGCCACACCATGCATACATAGTGGGGTGAGCACATCTAAGCAAAGGTCCGTTGCAATCCGAGCAAAGCTTGTCATATGCAGCAGTCCTTTGCTTGCCGTGCTCGCCGCCATTATGAGCATGGGTCGGCGAGCGGGCGGCCGCCTCACGCCTGCACAACATCAGGGTGCCTAATCCTCTCATTGGTAACCCCGCTGTCTTTGTGTGCTGATGGCAGAGCCACTCCCCATCAGTATAAACTCCCCAAATTTTGAATGCAGAGGGTGCCCAATCCCCTCAGCTCGTGCCCCCACTTTCTTTGTTTGCCGATGGGTTGCCCAGTCCCGTCAGCATTACTTTCTCCTCCCTCACGTGTTGTGTGCCAGCGAAGGTGCCCAATCCCCGTAGGCTACTGACACCCCCAAACCAGTTAGATGGCATGCTGGGGCCCACCCCAACATACCAAATGCACTGGAAATGAAAACTGTCCGATGGTTTCCCTGTTTTTACCCTGTAAAACAAAACCGCCCTCGTAGTCTCGATGCCCCTCCCCCACCGCACTCCACCCACTGCACCTGCCTCCCTCACCCCCCACCCCATATTTACCTCCAGAGTCCGGTGGCGATCTTCAGTGGACCGGGAACACGTCTGCACTCTTCAAAGCCGACCGCTGAACTGTGGAAATGCTGGTAAGCTGTATAATGGAATGAATAGGGTTTTTCAACTTTGCTGCATATCTCAGGCATTTCTTGGAATTTTGGCACCAAATTTTCAACATGGGGTTTTTGGGGCCCTCCTCATAAATTCTATCACAGTCATGGCATTAATCAGCCTCAAAGGTAATTTCACAGTCAGTGCACAAAATCACCTTTTGGGACTTGTTAATGAAATGACAGTGCCAGTGTTCATGAGGTGGCCTCTCAAAAAGCCTATGTTCCAAATTTGGTGGAAAAATCCAACCAATGCCTGTTTTACGAGTGCAAGCAGCAGTTACAATGCAGGCTCAGAATCTCCACGCATTCGCTAATATTTTAACACCAGATTTTCAGCATTGTCATTTTTGTACACCTCCTTGTGAACAGTGCAGCTGTCATTTTCCACATCCTGCCCAAAATGTGTTTCCGCACATCTGGCGACAATAGCGCAGTTGCTGTGGGAAATCAGTGTTTGGCCAGATTATGAAAATGACAGTGACACAGTTCATGAGCAGAGGTCCTAAAATGCATATGTTGAAAATTTGGTGATGATACTCCATAAAATGAATGTGTTATAGCGTGCTTTGGTAGACTGCCGAGCTCGTACTGTGATGCATTTGTGATATTTTCACTCTGGATTTTCACCATTGCCATTTTTCTACACCTCTTGATGAACAGTACAGCCGTCATTTCACATATCCTGCCCAAAATGTGTTTTGCACTTCTGGCGCAGAATAGCATGGTCGCTATGTGAAATCACTTCTTGGGACACTTTGAGGAAATAACAGTGACACTGGACATGAGCAGAGGTGCTAAAATGCCTATGTTGAAAATTTGGTGTCGAACGCCCATAAAATGGCAGTGTTGCAAGCGCACATTGTATATTTCCACACACCCTTGTAACTTCACAAATTTGGTATATTTACATGCCACATTTTCAACACTGGCATTTTTACACCTCCTTATGCAGCTGTCATTTTTCACATCCTGCCCAACATGTTTTCCAGCACTGCACTACCAAACACCCAAAGGAACACCCTAATGTCTGTCACTCTCTGCAGGGTGGGGTGGGATGGCATCAGTTCAATACTTCATTACCATTCCTATGATGCATCTTTCTAACTCTTGCACTGCCAATGCCAGCAAGCCAACATTCGGCATTGACAAATGCTTGTTTATATATGTTACATATATTTCATACATGTTGCACACATTTTATATATATTTTACATGCATCTTTGAAAATGCTTAGTTTCATCCATGTCATATTTGCATAACTAATTTGCATATTTCAAAAACATAGTTTATCAGGCAAAATCATGATAATTTTTAGCTTTACAATACTTTTAAATTTACACACTAGCTTATAGACTGAAAAGAAGGTGCAAGTTATAAAGCAAGTACATGTAGGATCTTACCCTAACCTAAAAGTAAAACAAAATGGGGTGGTATAAATACCAATCTGAGATTTTTAACAAACACAAGCTTGTGAGGTAAGTCACATGTACAAGTACAAATGTATAAAATGTATGTTTGAGTTAAAACCGTAATGTAAAAGAGTAGTACAATGTTATCTTCATGATTAATAAGATGAACTCCAGTTGTATAGATAGAGGCATGTATTTTGTTTTACCTGGGTAAGTTAATAGTTATATTACTATGTATTACACATGTATATTATATATATATTGTAAATCTAGGAAACAACGTTTAAAATGTAAAACAAAATACATTTATACATATATTGGCAATATACCAATAACATATATTTGCCATGCTTATTTCAATATATTTAGCATTTTATCAATATATTTTGCAATATACAGAATATACTAAAGCAATCATAATGTATATATTTATAGTACATGGCAATATATTTGCAAGCGTTAAAATATATTGATTTTCTAATACATTACAATATATTATAAAGCAAGTAGATTGGCTTATATTGCACTATACAGTATGTAAATATGTTTAATATATTTTAAAATATATTTCATTTTTGAAAGGAGAGAGATTTATTATATTTGTTCAGTTATATAAACCATTACAAATTCAATAAAACATGTGCATAAAATAAACATAAACACCTGTTTAGCTATTAAAGATTCATAGTACAAGATGCATAAAATAATCAAATACAAAGATGCATTCATAAGTATATCTACATATATATCTGAAAAACTCACTTGTGCTTAAAGAAAATGTCCTATTATGCAACAAACTCCATGTACTGTATCATGTCTTATATTGTTACTCAATTCTCTCATTGCCATAAGGACTGTGCTATTATTAGAAAATTAATTCAGGCTTCCCTTTCAGCGTAATATAAAATATCACCTTTTGCTTAAAATATTGTAATTCCTACCTCAGACATAACTTATTCCAGTTTGTTTGCATAAAAAGTGTTCTGATACTCCTAAATGACAAACCTTATATGTTGACTTATTTTAACAGCCAGTGAGCCCCACCAGGATTGCCCCACATGTAATGGAGCCCTAATGGCTGTTCCACACCCATGATTCAAACAGCAGCAAGATTCTTGGAAACCAGGGCGTATGCACAGACCCTGCATCTGAGTATGACCCAGAGCCCCAAACGGTGTTACTTTGGCTAGCTGGGCAAGCACTATCCAACTGCACCAGCCCCTTCTCACACCCACAGATAAGCTAGCTCAGACATGATGATCTGGAAAACCAGCTGGGTCATCCCACAGCTCATGCTGCCCCATGCCCCATTGGTTACACTCCTGTCCAACCACTCTTGCCAGCTGCCCATGGGCATGTAAGCCAGTCTGCTGCACTATGGGCAGCTCTCCCAGCATATGTAATTTTACCCAATTACAGGGTCTCAGTAGATCTCCCTTTCAGCCAGTCTGCGCTCAGCACACCAAGTTCCACCATAACCATTGTCGAATGTTCTCATTGGTGCCATATGGACAACCCACTCCATATCTCTGCAAAACAACCCCAGTCTCTACCCACAGCTGCCACACATTGTTATACTTAGTGATTTTATCTGTGTTAAATTATCCAATTAACAGCAAGAGCATCAAGTGGAATGAATTTAACAGCACAAGTTACATTATATTTATCAAACAACTGTAACTAAGATTTTAAATAATTTATTGGCCATAAAAACACAGCACTGTCATCCTGAATTCTAAACAGCCATTTTCTACTGAAAGGTAGCAGGGTTAACAAATTGCACTGGCTGTTAGCGCCTTTCATGCTTCTTCTACATAAACCAAAAAATGTATATATATATATAAATGTGGCCTACAAATATAAAACTTACTCTCATTCACAAACCTTACAACAAAAAATATTCACACAAAGGCACATTTAATAATTAACAGTATTATTTCAATAAATATCAAGATCGAATAGTATGCAGGTAAAGCTTTTATTAAAATCTGTTTGTAATCTAAAGGCACAAATTTGAAAAAATATCAAGTGAGCTTAAAAGACACAAATAAATGTCCTCTTCTAGTTTGGTTGATTAAACTGTCAGAAAAAATAACATCTTTAAAGGAAAATGTGCCTCCAGTATTTGTACTTATTTCAAATCATAGTATCCATAGTATTGTCCAGTGTAAATGACACTTCAGTGCTCATGAATTACACCATGAATATCACTTGTCTTTTAAGGCTTACGGAGGTTCCAAAATAAATGTTTTTGAGTTCCTTTAGGACTACTCCCTTGGTTTTATAAAACCTTCCTTCCTGGCTTCTACCACATCTCCAGAGCTCTTCCTTAACTATCACTGTCTCTCTCCATCCATGCCCCTGTTGCTCTATAATTCATTCACAGGAGACATCTGTGAAAAAAGGGGAAAATAGCACTCCTGTAAGTGCAATAAATTTGTGATGTTAGGCTGGTTATTGAAACTCCACCAATCCCCAGGCAACATTGGTATACCTATATTTTCAGAAATTTAAGGCATATCACATTTTAAAACACATTTTAACAACAGCAATACTCAATCCAAAACTGCCTTTTCCTCCATCTATTCAACTTCTTGAGCAGATGGGCCATGGCTGAAAACATCTGGTAACCCCTTGCAGCACACAAAGAGAATGCCCATGTACGACAGGGAGAACTCACAACTACAAAATGGTTACTATTTCAATGTCCCAAGCATATTGAAAAGCGCTTTCCACCAAGGTTGCAAGCTCCATCCAGGCAACTCTAAAAAAATACTGGCTGGGCTAGCCACTTAGAAAGAAAGCCAGATGTGACCAAACGCTCAGAGTAAAAACAACAAACCAAGTGGCAAAATGTCACAGGTAACTCAAATTAAACTCAAAACTAACATAAGTTTCATACATCAATTTAGCAGAAGAACCAAACATAAAAAGTTTATAAAGCTTTTAAATAGCTCTTAGAAGTAGAGCTTCAGGGAGTGGAGCAGTGTTGCAGCCATCTTGCTGGTTCTGCCCCTACATCATTTTCGTAAGGGATATTATAACTTATAAATTCCTGACGGCCCAGTTGGGCCTATGGGTAATGAAGATCACTGGCCAAGAGCGTGATTGCCTCCTTAAGATAATCTTCAGTTAGGTTCTTTGTAAATAGTTTACAGTCTTTTTTTGCTTCCCATGCCTCCTGACTGGCCATGCCTTCACGTCTCCTAGGGCACCCTACTGGCTCTCCCCTGCCACCAACCACCGATGCCACCTTGCAGCCCCTGGGTAACCCAATGTTTCCCATTGTTGGATGGGTCCTCCATTAGGGAGAAGACACCAGCGGGCTGGGCCAGTACATCCAAATTGGCCCAGGTGCTGCTGGGGTTGGTCTGGGCTATCCTGGGCTTCATGTCGTTGGGGGCTGGTGACTGTCATCTGTCTTGCCAGGGAGCCATTTGTTCTGGTTTTTCCCTTGGGAGCATGATATGCCTGGATGTCTAGGCATGGATCGATGTCCGCCACGCCCCTCATCAATTCCCCAATGTTTTGCTGTACCCCAAGCTCCACCAGAGCTTCACCAGAGCCATAACCACACCAGGTCATGTACCACCTCCCTTCTGGAAGATGGCAAGCAGTCATGAGATGTTCAAGCCATCTTCCCCGGCTGCCCTCTGACATCTGGGTCTATTCCTGAACCCAGGTAGTTGGCATCTCAAGCTGAAATTGAACCTCTGCACTGGTGGGAGTTTACTGTTTTATATGGATATGTTAAAATGCTTCTTGAAGTTAGTTTGAGGGATGAGCAGTTAGCCCTTTTGAAGGAAGTGAAAGAGATTTTCAACAAGTTAGCAGTCTACAAGCAGCAGTAGAGGGAAGAGGGATACAGCTGATTACAATGTTGTATAATGTAGAATACCCTGAGTTGCTTTGGTCTGCAGAGGAACAGCCACAACCTCAACAATATATAGTTTAGGTTTAAGCCCACTTTGTACATTAGACTCCCACAGAAAGACCATAGATGAAGTAATATGCCTTACATGGAATGTCAGGGAACATAACACCCCATTAGAAGGAAAAAGTCTTCTCCCACTTAAAAAGCTGAGTCCAAGTTGGATTTTCTGCAGGAGACCAACATGACTCACAATGAGCACTTGTTCTTAGTCAAAGACTGGTTAGGACGGAGATACATACTTGTGCCCCACAAGGAAAAGAGGTGTAGCCATCCTCCTCCATAAGACACTTAAGTGACCATATCAGGGCCCATAGCTGACCCCGAAGGCCAAAGGGTGATAGTAGCCATCTCCACACCGACAGGGCTATTAGTCCTAGCAACATCTATGCCCTAACCATGATGACCCAAACTTCTTTCACGAACTAACCAGAACCCTGAACACTAGTCTGTCCCCAAACTCCCTGTACAGCTGGTAGAGGACTTCAGCCTCACCCTGATCCCCCAGATGAACAGAAGTACAACAAGCAAAGAAACACAGATGAGAAGTAATAAGGCTCTGCTGCAGTTTATGACAGATGTAGGACTCACCGAATCTATGACCAGGGTCAGCAGTTTCTATATTGACTGCCATTACAGTGATACTGTTATGTCAACAGCATTTGCAGTCGGCATTATGGTGGTCACTGTCAACCATGTGTCCTTTGGGGGCTTCACTACCTCCACTTAAAATAATCAACTCTGAGTCAGGGTTGATTTAGATAGGAGGTGTAAGACCCCCAAAAGCAGATGCCTGTATCCAGCAGTGACACTACAGCAACCTGGTACTGTTATTGCTGTAGTGTTGCTCACTGTAGAAATGTTGTGGTAGGAGATGTATACCAGACTCAGCGATAGTTGGAGGTTGTTCCATGCCTGCACTAGAGACTATATGTTTCACTCCGGGTGCATGCCTCATTTAGTAGGTTGAATTTTTGGCTTAACCCCCCATTGACGCAAAACACATTAAATGTGGAGATACTGCCCATAGTGGTCTCAGACCGTGCCCCCTCACTACCTCTAAGTCATGGAGGTTAGACCCTCTTCTCCTTCTGGATCCCAGATTCATCCCCTGGGTGCAGATGGAAACTACCCTCTCCTCCAAAATAACCCCATTTCTGACATGAACCCAGGTAATACATCGGAGGCCTACAAAGCCACTATTAGGGCAACAGTATGGGCTATGCCTCAGCCAGAAGAAAGAGAGAGAGAGCAGCGGTTGGTGGCCCTAGAAACCAAACTAAAAAGTGCCAAAGGTTTGTACAAGGTCCACCATACCTTCTCCCTACTCCCCAGTAGGGCAGAAAGTACTGGGGCTCAGGCTGGAAATTAAACAGCTCCTGAACAGGAAAGTGGAAGTTGCAATTTTAAGACTTTGCCACAAATTATTTATTTGGAAAATGTTTCACCAGGAAAGACAACATGAGCAGTAAACAGCTCATTTCCAGAAGCATCCGGGGGTGGTACGAGAGTTGGGAAAACAAGCAAACACATAGCAATACAAGTACAATTACTAAAACAAAACAGTTTCTACTCTGGGGTGCATGCCTCATTTAGTAGGTTGGATTTTTGGTGCACATCCCCTGCTGATTCAAAACACATTAGACATGGAGATACTGCCCATAGTGATCTCAGATCATGCAGCTGCATTTCTCTTGGGATCACCCTACTACCTCTAAGTCTTGGAGGTTAGACCCTCTTCTGCATGTTTCTATCTAATCATCCTCCATAATACTTCCTTACACCACTCTCCAGCATCCTGTATCTCTTCTATCTCTCCTCCTAGCCCTTCTCCTTAGACCGTATCCTCTCTCTATTTCTTACTCTCCCTCTCTGGCTTTCTTACTAGACCCCCTCCCTGCTCCCTCCTCTACCCCTATCTATCACACCCTCTCTCTGCTTTCCTATATTTCTACTAATACCCTTCCCTTCCCTGCTTCCTACACTAACCATCCCTGCTTTACTATGTATCTCTACTGAAACCACTCCCTCCCTTCCCTGCTTTCTCCTTATCTACTGATACCCTTCCTTCTTCCTCCTTAACCACGCGGCATTCCTGTCTTTCTACTGAAACCCTCCTCTGCCCTGCCTCCTCCTTTTAACCATCTATGTTATTATATATATATGTAAATTTTTATGTTGACTTCGTGCTTGAGCACCACCTAACATCTTCGGTAGTAGCAGATTTGGAGGCCTGGTCACTGTTAGGCTAATGCAAGGCACGCATCAGTAGTGCGTCCCTCATTCTCAATAAGCCAGCAGCAGGCGCTGACATCATGCATCCTTAATGTGGCCACCAGATCTAAGAAAAGATCAGCTGCAATGAGAGCTAAGCTGTCATGCAACTGGACCACAACACACCTCCAGACGGCACATAACATGGTGGCAGTGACTGCTGCCTCCTGTCACAATGCTGATGGGGCAGCCCACTCCTGTCGGCATAATGCCCCCTCATTTAAAATGTATGCGAGTATGCAACCCAATCCCCTCAGCATCATGCACCCCCAAGAACAGTTTTATTTGCCGACGGGGGTGACCAATACCTGCCGCATTTATCCCCTGTCCACATTCATTTTGCTGATGGGGAGCCCACTCCCCATTGGCATAATGTCTCCCCCTGCTTTATTTGTGTGCGAGGGGGTGCCCAATCCCATTGGCTCGAGTTCCCCGCCGGTATGTGCCCAGGGGTGCCCAACCCCCGTCAGCTACAGCATCCCCCCAAAACACTTAGGTGCACACTAGGAGCCCACCCCAGCATGCCAAATCACCTGCAAAAGAAAACCCATCCCATGATGTTTTTTTTAAACCTGTGAAAAGAAAATGGTCCTCGTGGTCTCCCTGCCCCTCCCACAACCCACACCACCCTCTGTGCCCTGGCTCCCCACACACACCCTCACCCCATACTTATCTCCAGAGTCCAGCGCGATGATCTTCGTGGACCGGGAACACATCTGTACTCTTCAAAGCCGACCGTGAACTGAGGAAATGCTGGTAAGCTGTATAATGGTATAAATAGAGTTTTTCAGTGTTGGTGCATATCTCAGCCATTTTTGGAATTTTGGTACCAAATTTTCAACATGGGGTTATTGGGACCCTACTCATGAATTCAGGCACTGTCATGGCATTATTCAGTTCTGAAAGGTGATTTCTTGATCACTGTGTGGAATCACCTTTGGGACTGATTAACAAATCAACAGTGCCACTGTTCATGAGGGGGCTCTCAAAAGCCTATGTTGCAAATTTGGTCATAAAAATATGGCTGCTCTACAAGCGTGTGTTGTGCAGTTTCCAGGCATATTCTGCACCTTCGTGAATTTGTAATATTTTTACTCCAGATTTTCAAAATTGCCACTTTTCCACACCTCCTTATGAACAGTACAGCTGTCATTTTACATGTCCTGGCCAAAATGTGTTTTCGATGTCTGGCAGAGAATAGCATGGTCTCTGTGTGAAGTCAGTTTTCGGACAGTTTGAGGAAATGGCGGTGACACTGTTCATGAGCAGAAGTCTTAAAATGCCTAAGTTGACAATTTGGTGATGAAATTCCATAAAATGACTGTGTTACAAGTGTGTGTTACTCAGTTTCCACGCGACCCTTGTAACTTCAGCAAACTTGGTAATATTTCCACGCCAGCTTTCAACACTGGCATTTTTCACACGTCCCATGAACAGTACAGCTGTCATTCTTCACATCCTGCCAAAGATGTGTTTTCGCACCTGTGGCACACAATGGTGTGGTTACTGTGGGAAATCAACTTTTGGGACAGATTAACAAAATCACAGCACCACTGTTCACGAGGGAGGTCCCAAAATGCTTATGTTAAAATGTGGAAACAAACTCCCAAAATAATTGGGTTACAGATGTGTGTTGCACAGTTTCAATGCATGCTCACTTCACCAATTTTCCATATTTTCACTCCAGATTTTCAACATTGCCGTTTTTATGCCTCCTCATGAACAATACAGTTGTCATTTTCCACATCCTTCCCAAAATGTGTTTTCCTCCCAATGTCACCAAATGGCATAGCTGCTGTGCAAAACCACCTTTCAGCTAACAAACTGATAGCGTCGCTTTCATGAGGTGAGCTCACAAAAGCTCATGTTGAAAATTTGGAGTGAAAATACCAACACACGCTATGGTGTTAGGGTTTTCAACTGTAGCACCCCACCCTGTAGAGACTGACAGGCATCAGCGATGTGACTTGTCATCATCAGCTGTAATGCTCATGCCATTCCACCCCACCCCTCCTGCAGCCAGTGACAGGCATCGTGGTGTGCCTTGAACTGTTCAGCCACAAAGTTCACCCAATTATTCTATACTGCACCCACCTCAGCATATTTCTTTATGGAATGGGTAAGTATAATGCCCAAAGTCTCCAAAGCACACCTCAACACTTTTCAGCGCCTACAGGGTAGGGTGAGCTACAATGACATGAGCATTATAGCTGATGACCCAAAGGCATACCCCAATGCCTGTCAGTCTCTACAGGGTGGGGGTGGAGTTGGCATCACTTCAATACTTCACTGCCATTCCTATTATGCATCTCTAACTCTGGCACTACCAATGCCAATGCCAGCTAGACAACATTCGACATTAACAAATGCTTGTTAGAACAAGTTTTTGTTGTACACTATTTTGGTGCAATATTGTACACTGTGTATGATTGTTTCATGTTTTTGTCTGAGCAAAATTCCAACTGCATGATCTCAGTGGTCTCCAACCTTCCCACAGTTAGTCCCAAGCACTATCAAAGACTTATCAACCTTGGACCTCGTCAATGACTTATCAACCTTGACCTTCCTGGACCATCCTGAAGTCATCGGACTAAAGTCGAGGATACTGTCTGTCAGCTCATTAATCACACCTGCAGGTTAATTTACTACTACTGAATGTACTCATCCTATTGTATTCATTCTGTGTAATGTTTTCACCTAATGTATAATGTACCTAGTTGTGGACTAGCTTTATTTCCTGGGTCACCCTGAAAAGGGACATGTTTGTCTCAGTGGGCTCACCCGGTTATCAAAATTCAAACAAGTAAATAAATAAATAAAAAATTTTCTATGTAATACAATTACAAGAGCAGAAATAACCCAGACCAACCGGCCAGGGTAAACAAAACCATATTCGGATATAGCATACATTGCAATAACTCAAGAGCAGGTGATCCGATAGGGTAAAGGTTAGAGGACGGATAACACATTTGAAGTGCTAAAAGTAGTAGGCTAAGTACAAGATTTGAAGTACTATTGTACATCCAAGGAGGGTAGTTATAAGACAAGTGGGGAAGTGGACGGCTAAGGATAGAGGGTGGAGGATGGAAGAGGGAGAGAGGGACAGCCAAGATCTATACCCATTCAGGATGCTGAGAACCCTGCAAGAGGACTGGACCAGGTAGAAATGGAGGTGAGAGAAAGGGATCGGGAGGTAGAGAAGAAAGGGGTGAAGGAACAGGAGGGGAGGAAGGGATAAGGAAGAAGGGAGGTGGGCAGGTGACGGATTTGAAAGTAGGGGAAAGGGGGAAAGAGATACACTCTATACTCCTTCAGGATGCACAGAACCCTGCAAGGGGGCCAGGATTGGAAAGTGGGGGAAGGAAGAGAGGAGAAAAGAGGATGCCAAGAATAATACTCCTTGAGGATGACAGAGAACCCTTCAAGGGGACAGAACCAGGCAGAAAAGGAGGGGGGGCAGTGAGGAGGTGTGGAGTGTGGTGGGTGACTGAAGGGAGAAGAGGGATAAGGAATAGGGAGGCTGAGAAAATAGGAGTAAACTAGGAATGTAAAAAACTGGAGAGCATCAGTAGGGGGAAGAGGAGGTTGTGGGGAAAGGAAAGCAGTAGTGTGTCAAAATAGCACAGGAAGTTGTGGATGGTAGTAGAGTGTCGAAATGGCACAGTAGGTTCTGTAGGGGTGGGAGGAGGGGTATAATAGGAGATATCATGTGAGGAAGTAATCAGAGGAAGGGTTTAGTTAGGAGACAGGCGGTAAGTCAGGGATAGAGGAGTAGGGGATAGTGCGCAAGAGTGGGGAGGGCTGTGAAGGGGGCTAAGAACAAGTACAGTTAGGGGTATAGAAATTGTGAAGTACTAAGGAAATTGAAGATGGAGAAGAGGAAAGTCTGACAGGTGGTGGCAGTGAGTTCCAAAGCTTTAGGAAGTGGTAGGAGAAAGTTTCCTGGCCTATGGAGGTAGCATGACAAGAAATAGCTAGAATGCATGTGTCAGTAGATCTATAAGGACAGGAGGAGAGAGGTGGAGAAGAGAGTAAGGAGGAGAGGTAAGAGGAGAGTCCCAAACCAGAATTTAGAAGTGAACTTGTTACAGTGAGAGAGATTCCTACACTCAAGGAAGGGAAAGCTAGAAAATGATACAAGGTACAGTGATGTGTGCGGGAGGGGAGTCAAGAGCAATGCGACATAAAGCATTGAAGGATAGTATCCAATCTGGTAAGGGAAGACTTAGAGCAGCACTGCAGACTATGTCGCAATAGTAAACAGCATTTGTCAATGCCAAATGTTGTCTCGCTGGCATTGGCATTGGTGTGCTGAGTTAGAGACGATAATAGGAATGGCAGTGCAGTATTGAGTGATGCCAACCCCACCCACATCCTGCAGAAACAGGCATTGGGTGTGCTCTTTGTCATATCAGCTATAACGCCTATGCTATTGTACCTTACCCTACCCTGTAGACAGTGACAAAACTCATGGTGTGCTTTGGGTCTTTGAGCATTATACTTACCCCATTCCATAAGGAAATACATTGAGGTGGGTGCAGTATAGGAGAATGGGGTGAACTTTGTGGCCAAACAGTGCAAGGCACACCACGATGCCTGTCATTTGATGCAGGGTGGGGTGGAGATGGAATGGTATGAGCATTACAGCCGATGATCCCAATGTACTGAAGAAGTGAAATGAGAGCGTAACAAGAAATGCGAAGTCTCCCAGAATTAATCACACACTCAGTCATGTGCATAGTGGTCACACACAGCCACCAGAATTAATGTGCATCCCCAAATACTACTGTCTTGTGTCCAGAAAATTCCCCAGTGCTGATGAAGTGAAATGAGAGCTTAACAAGAAATGCAAAGTATCCCAGAATTAATGGGCACTCTGTCATGTGTGCAGTGGTCACACACAGTCACAAGAATTAATTTGCAACCCCAAAATGCTACTGTATTGTGTCCAGAAAATTACCCAGTGCTGACAAAGTGAAATGAGAGGGTAACAAAAATGCAAAGTCTCCGGCAGAATTAATGATGCACTCCATCATGTGTGCAGTGGTCACACAGTCACCAGAATTAATGTGCATCCCAAAATGCTACTGTCTTATGTCCAGAAAAATCTGTAGTGCTGACAAAGTGAAATGAGAGTGTAACAAGCAATGCAAAGTCTCCCAGAATTAATGGTGTAGTACAAATGCACAGACAGATTAAGATTGCACTGCTCACTCAAGAGATGCAGACGCAAAGGCACAGCATCATCTAACCAGTGCTCATAGGTCACAATCCAAATCAGGAAAAATACCTTTTTCCAGTTGGGGAGGGGTAGTGCACAGCAGTAACAATCCACTACCAGTAAAGATACCACAAAGCAGTATAAAAAGTCATGCAGGTATGGTGGATAGCAGGTTTCACACTGCTGCAGTTACTCTGTGGCACAATAAAAGGTGTCTGATTTAATGGCATGCATCACACACACACTCACACACACTACAAGTAATGCGTAGCAAATTGAAAACCTTTAGTACTATAACCAAATGTTTTAAACAAACTGAAATTATACACTGCTGCACCACAACAATCAGAAATAAAATTTCAAGAATTACTGAAAATATTACTGTGCGTATAATAACACAGTTATACACAGTTATACAACATGGCTATCTGACAGGCCAAAGCCCAGTACTACTAATCCGCTTCTTGTCTCCTCCTGGGGTCGGCTAGAAACTTCTGGATAATGTAAAGGAGCTGAATGGAAAATCCCACTCCCATCCCCTCTCAACTCTCCTTTAATGGAACTGTCTGCTTTGACCCCTTGGCATTGCAGACTGCCTAAACCACACTTTCTCAGACCTGAGTTCAATCCTGCCCAGTAACTTCTTTGACTCCATCCCAGTAGCACCCTGCCCACCTCCAGAGAGACCTCCTTTCACCTGTGTACCATCTCTGTTGGAAGCTAGATCCCTTCTGCAAAAGCCATTAGTAGTCACAACCCCAGCACCGACCTACTGGACCCTATGCTACTGGCCTGACATTGGATGCTATTCTGGTCCCACTCACCAAGCTGCTCAACTGCTATCTGTGCCTCGGGAGTTCTCCAGCACATGGAAACCACCATCATCATCCCATCCTAAAGAGTGGCGATCGAGCGACCCTGGTATCTATTGATCCATCTCCATCCTACTCCCACTCTTTAAGTCCCTTGAAAAGTAGTTGACAAACCAGCTTGCCAAATACCTGGCCATGCACAATATCCTGTTCCCTGAACAGCATGGCTTTGATGCAGGTTATAGCACCACAACCACGCCACTTGAATTCTCCAACTTAGTGCACTCTGCTCTTGATGCCTGAAGTCCTGCCAGTGCCGTGTTCATTGACCTCTCCAAGGCCTTTGACAAGTTTGCCATCCCTCCTGCTTGACTCCCTCAGATGCCTTGATTTATCCCCAGCCCCTTGCATGGATCATCCAGCTACCTCTCTGCCAGAACTCAGTGTGTAAAAATCAATAGCACCCTATCTGACACATGACCTGTCAGCTCTGGGGTTCCCCAGGGCTCCATTTTAGCCCTCTCCTCTTCAGTCTCTACCACAACTCCCACCGCTTGGCCTGCCCAAGTAAGATCCTCCTCTATGCGGATGACACTGTGCTCTTTGCCTCTGACCCCAACCCCAACACACCCAGGCCACCCTCCAACAAGCTTTTGATAGAGCTGAGCATTGGTTCACATCACGAAGGCTAGTTCTGAACCTAAAAAGACCAAAGCTATGCTCTTCAAATCACCAAAGTGAAGCCAGTGGTGCCCTCTCGTGATACTGCCTAGCACACTAAACTCCATTGAGCAGGTTTCCTCCTACAAGTATCTGGGCATTACCTTTGATTCGGCATTCTCCTTCCATTCCCATATCAATGCCCTTTCTGCTGCCGCCACTGTCATGACTGTACTGTTATACTGCCATAGGACTGCCTACCACAGGAGGCCTGTAGATTGGCAATCATCTCTCTGTCCTGTCGCAATTGACTATGGCTGCCCTTCTATGCTGCAGCCGACAACACTGTGCTTGCAAGAATCCAGCTCTCTATAAACAAGGCCTGCAGGCTAATGCTGGGAGCCCCTAGGCGCACCCATATGTGCCTGCTGTACTCTACCACCAACTTGCTTAACCTTGAAGAAAGACCCGTTTTCAGACCTGCCTTCCTTGTAAGAAAGATCCTGCTAGGCACTCCCCCATGGTCGCCACCTCCTTGCAGCATGCCTCCCTCAGTCTCCACCCAAAGCACTGTCAAAACCCTTATTGTCCCCAGGGTAAGACCCTATGGCCCAGAGATCCTTTTTCACGGGCTCCTCCTGGTTCAATTCCTCCCAGCCAACATAGCTGACTCCACTAAGCTTGGCCCTTTCAAGGTCTCCCTCAGAAGCCATCTGACAAGCACTCACTGCTGCAACTGCACATAATCCCCACCTGCCCCTACCCTCACCCTTAGGCTGGGTCTGCCTGTCTACTTTTGCTGTATATACCTGGGGTTTCAGGCAACATCTGCTGACTAATGTAATAAAATATCTCTGTTTGCTACCTGTCATGGTACTTGTACTTATACTATGACTACTGTGATCTACCTATTACCAAGCGCATACCACCAGTGAATGCCTGTAACACTGGTTGCTTTTTTAATCTAAGCGTTATGTACTGTACTGTTTTGTTTGCTGTGATGTATTGCTCTCTGGTGAGGTATCTTTGTCAATAAGTCTTTGACTCAAAGGTCTGTAAACCGATTGTCTAATAAATAAATAAATAAACATATAACCAAAACAAAATTCTCCCAGTTAATCTAAATACACCACAGATATGCCCTCCCATAAAGCACACTTCACAGCACACAGGCTGACTGTTACATTCAAAATCCAGACACAAACAATAAACACTCTATAATATGTGCACAGGAGGGTTCCCTATATTCGATGTAGTAAATTGTGAGCCAAAAATAGCTCAAAAATACTTTTTAACAGCTTTTAAAGGATTTGAATCACAGAGCTCTCAGAGGAAACTGTCTCCATCTTCCACTATACACACACTACACAGAACTGAAGCTGTGCAGAACAATCTAGAGCCCATGTGACCTGCAATCCCATAAAGCACTGCAAAATTCGCCTTTGGAGCTCAAGAACACGGAAAAGTGAGGCAAGTATTGATTTCAATGTACTTTGCCTTAAAATTGGTGGAAAAGTGGTTTGGGAAGGTGTTATAATGAAAGTCATTGTTTCCAATGGACTTCTTCCCATTATAACACAAAGTACTCGCTCGCATTGTGGGAGCATTTCTGTAGATTCCATGTTACTCACAAATCACTTTGCAGAGTGAATTTTGACCACTTCACCCACCACTACCAGTGAATGATTCTTCCTGTCAATGTATGTTACTTCTTAATGCTGTTACAGTATGTAGTAATACCTTAGCTATTGAACAACAGGTGATGTCTCACACTCTGTTTTTAATTTATTTCAGTGTGTCTTTATTTACTGTGTATGTATAGATTGACAGAGATCCAGGTTATGCCTGTAAAGGACCAGTGTCCCATTGTACTTAAACAGTCACAAAATAAATAAAGCACTGTTTGGCGAAATCCCATAAATAAAAGTGACTGTGACTGTGAAATCTGATATACCAAATTCCAGTGATGGTTGCATTACCAGTGTTCAACAACTAATCTAATATCATTGAAATGTTATTATTTTACTGTAAAGGTCTCAGGGATCATTAACTTTGCTTTTTCTTACTTACTGGTGTTTTGTTTTAAACTCTTGTTTTAGCATGGACTCTATGTATAGTGTGTATCTCCTTACATTATCTGAATTTATTTGAATATCTGTCTGGGTAATGGAATGCTGTTCTTATATTTCACCTGATGTATGATCTTTGTAACTAACTCCAGGTCGCCCCTGAAAAGGGATCACTGATCTCAGTGGGCTTACTGGAGCATCAACATTTCAATAGATAAATAAAGGAATATAGAGCTATGTTGCTTATTTGCAAAACTTTTCCATACACATTGTGGTTTGTGAGTGAACCATGACATCATCCTATTGGCCTGTAGTATACACCTGAGCCCAAAGCAAGGGTGTAGGCTCAAATGTCATGTTCAGTGTTATCTCAATATTAAATATACAAGCAGGTTTTTCCACACCTGTGTTTACCTTTTGTGTTAATTAATGTTTAGTCCAAGAAGAATACTTTACTACTGACTAAGAAAATGATTTCATTATGTTCTTTTAATTTCCTCTTGGTTTCTCAAATATAAGCAAACTAAAAACCAACACTTTGCTTTCAGGGTATTTATTGATAACTATTTTAAAGCTGCAGGCCAGTCCAGCACAGGGATATCAAGTGAGTAAGTAGCTTCAATTAGATTCTTCCATAGTAGTAATAGTTTAATAAGATTCTGTTCAGGAAAAAAGAATAAAACAAAATCCATTGCCCCAACATGCTGCTCAAGTGTGCCTGCAAATTATCTAAAGTTATTACATTTTCTTACCTTTCTTTCTTCCTTCCTTCCACAGTTCTGAAAGGTGGTGGGAGGTTATTAGTCTCATTATTTGGCTGACCCATGATAAGCCTGACCACTGATGGCAAAGTGACACCCTCATATGTCATCATGTCCCAACTCTATCAATTTCATTATGCCAAAGTGAGCTATAGTATGAAAACATTCTCAATTTGTCTTTTGTGGATGTGGAAAGCACTCTCAGTCTTCATTTGTTAAAAGAGAGTGCTATCCCCTAAGGCCTCACAGGTGTAGAGAGCTTGCTTAATAGGAGAAGACCATGTCTCTTCTAGGCACGGGGTGTGGTGGGGTAGGGGGAATGCATTGCATTTTTTATTTATCAAAACCATTGAGCAAAAGCTTATTTTCAGTAGTGCTCTGTATAGTTCATATAAGCCACACATATAAAGTCAAACATTGTCAATTAATACAAAACATATAATATGCATTACCATATCAAACAACAAGTTTTGCACAAAACATGCAAATATATATTATCATATCAAACTGCAAGGTTCAGAGGTATGCATTTATGTAATAAATCACTGTGTCAGCTTATCCAACAAGGGATGAAAAACAATACATATACTGCACAAAGATTATCAGACAATTGCATAACACCACCTTTAGGATCAGATTATTAGTAAAGCGGATCTGGAATCAATTTACTGTGGGATTCCTTACTCTGAGAGGTACTTCAATTTGCATGTACCTCTTTCTGTATAACTTTACTTTTCTACCACCACACTACCATGAAATTTGAAATTACTGGAAAATTAACATAATTGGAATTCAAACCCAGTTTTCTTATTTGTAGTCTTAAGACCTAACCACTTGGTCAAGCTGGCTGCTGCTTTGCAATTTTGTGGTTAGACACTCTTCTGAGCAAACTGATCCTAGATCTTTCTGGCTGGTAAACTGATTCTGTACTAAGGAAGGGCCGATGCAGGAGATGCATTTGGTGAAAGTGACAAGAGTTGGTACTTTTGCTTAGAGGAGGTGCTGTCAAAGTTTTGGGCACTTTGGAGTCCCTTCAATTCAACCATTTAGCCAATTGATATACAATGGAATACATCAGGATGCAGCATAGTACTTTGCAGTATTACAGCAAAGGGCTGCAGTTTGCCACAGTAAACGATGAAATTCAATAGCATTTAAATCCTTTTGTCATGGAGCAATTTGTGAGATGTCTTTGCTCTGTTGCATCTTGACTGCCTCCACTGTGCTATAAAAGAGCCTCTAGCCCTTTCTCTGCGGCCGGTTCTAGTCCAGTGGTAACCCCTTCCCCACCCTAGTCACTTCCGACCCTCCACAATGCTTCCTTGTAAGAACCTCTAGACTGTACATTTCAAAATCAGTTATATGGTATGCTAGTCCCTGGCAAATTTGCCGGAGCCCACAACGTTTTAGTCAAATGCCCTCCTGAACTTGCTCATCCGTCCATGAAATCACAATATTTACAAGCTTACTGGGCCACCTCCTGATCTCCTTGATTTGGGGGCACACAGTTTAACTTTCCTTGGCTAACTCAGTTGCCTCCTTCTCACAGCGTGCCTGCTCAATTTCCCAATACAGTAGTACTAAAAAGCATGAGTGGGCATATGCATCAGAGGAGAGGATAAGCAGTCTGCATCACTAATGATACCAAGCAGACTGGTTGGTATGGGGTCAGAAATAGTTGTGAAATACACATTTGTAGCATTCTACATACTGATACCAACAGAATCCCAAACCCAGACTAAGGTCTGGGGCTCCATTTCAAAACTGAACCGAGTTTGTCAGGAATTCTTTAAACTGAATGGGAACAAACACCAGGGACAACTTAATTATGCGTGTCTGTAGAGGGGAATTTAAAAAGAAATAATAGGAAGTATTTGTTCATGGAAAGAGTGCTGGAGGATGAAATAAGTTGCCTGAGAAGTTAGTTTATGAGACATCAGTGTGGCTGAGTGGGGGAATGAGACTGGGACAAATAAAATGGATTGTCAAATACCACAACAGAAAGAGAGGGGAAGGGAGAGTAGAGATCCTCTAGCGCTCTCTCATTGGTGCAAATTCAATAAAGTGGGTGGGGTTACACGCTGCAGGCACGAACCCCCGCACAGTTCTGCACCCTCAGGAGTTCTGCACATTGCCTATGGTCTGAACACGGGCCAGTGTGCGGCTCCTGTCCATGGCCCCACCCCCAGTGTGCAGGTTCATGGGGACAGTCCAGTGCAGAGCTGTGGACCTGGGCAGGCAGCCAATCAGCTGCCCATCCCTGCTCAATTGCTGGATCCCTGCACCTGTGGGGCACCATGTTGGCAGTATATGGAATGTGCCTACAGCACAGGGGTGCCCCAGATGACTGTCCCCAGCCCTACCAATGTGTCCTGATGTCAGGGTGGCCTCAGTGTGGAGTCCATTGACCCCCACCATCCCCACTGCTACCAGAGGTGGCATCCCAGGGGGCGTGAACACTTATGGCTGCCTTCAGAAGGCATAGCTTTGGCCCCCACACACACTGCCCCTGCACTATCATGAACGGATGGAGTGCAGACTAATACTCCCACACTGCCCCCAGCCCACCCAATGCATTCAGCCGAGGTTTAGGCCATGTTGGGGGGGGCAGGGTTGTGCATAGCCAGCCAGGGAGAGGTGCAGTGTGCGTGGCCATGGTGCCTATTCACTAATGTGAGTGTGGGTGGGCTATGCATCGGGGTTTATCGTGGTGCACAGCCCATTCACACTTTTATGAATAGTGCAAATTGTGCAATATATAGTAAGGAAGGTGAAGACACAATGGGCCAATGGACTTTTTCTGACAACAGATTTTATATCCAGTCCACCAAACATTTGCTACTTGACTGGATAATCATGACTAGAGTGGACAGAATCTCAGCATTGGGAGTGTTAGCTGACTCAATTAGTGACCACTCTCCTACCTTCTGCACCTGGATGTGTAAGATGTTCCATCCCTCCAAAACCATATCAATTAGGAATTTTCTAGACTATCAGCTAAGTGCCTCAGAGATGACATACTGGCAGTGATCTGGTCCACGTATTATTCCTTGACCAATGAGGACTCTGCACTCAGCTTTCTCTCTCTGTGCTGTCCTCCATCCAAGACATACACTGCCGTGTTACAACCTGCAGGGTTAGGCAGCAACCCAGTTGGTTATACAGAGAATTGCTCAGAAAAATTAAACAGAGGGACACGGTTTGGGGCTTGTATAAAGCGAACCCTCACCTGCTTCCTGAACTCCCACTGAGCTCTTTACAATATCTGTAAACAAGAGGCCAAACTCAAAAAGGCATCCTACCTCAAGAATCAACAGAATCACAATCTGGGCAACCACCATATATATTGATCTGTTATCATCTTCTAACAAAATCTGACACTAAGAAGAGTACTCTCTTTCTGCTCACAGATACAGGCTTATCTACTGAGCCAAGCATCATAGCTGAGCTACTTAATCAGAAATTTACTAACCTCCAGCCCTACTTAGACAAACTTCTGCCAAATAACAACAACGGCCAAGAGGTTATCGGAACCCCAATACACCACCCAGTGTCCCTTTCCACTTCAAACATACCACCCCAAGGAGATTTTAGACTCTTCATGGCACTCCCCAAATCCAGCAGTGCAGGCAGCAAAGCCTTTGTCTGGATTCCTGAGGCTCATTGCTGGCTACATTACATCACCCCTGACCTTCTCTACAACATGTCCCTAGCCCCTCCTCTGTACCAATGCTTTGGAAACAGGTCAGAGTTGTCCCATTTTCAAAATGGGGATCCTGTACTCATGGAGAACTATAGATCAGTTTCCACACTATCACACCTCAGCAAAGTGCTAGAGAAAATAGTCTTCCATCTAATATCTGATTACATAGATAAAAATGGACTACTGTTTCCTCTTTAGCATGGCTTCAGGAGGATTTAGCACCACTACAGCCACAGCCTGTTTAGAGACCATGTACTCAGATCAGCCAATGAAGGTATGCTAACCAGGGCCTTTTTATTGACTTATCCAAAGCCTTCGATCTCATCGATCACAGCCTCTTTATTCAGAAACTTGTCTCCTTTGGCTTTTCTGAAGGAACAGCAAACTGATTCAACCACTACCACTCTAGTAGGTCACAAAGTGTCTGTGTTAGTGGGGTTCTTATGTTCCCCAAAGTGACCAGTGGGATCCCACAAGGATCCATACTGGGCCCGATTCTATACTTCCTATTCATAAATAACTTAAAACACATCAGTCCTGGCTCTCTGAAAATCATGTACGAGAAGACCTTAACCTGTACAGGAGCGACCCCAATTTCCCTCCTGTTTCACTCCTCTGTCATGATTTCACCTTCACACAATTGGTATTTGGCCAACAGACATTTGGTTAATACTAAGAAGACCAAAAACATGCTATTTGGGTCTAGACAGAAGCTCTCCAAAACACCCACAGAAACAGTAAACCCACACTTGATCTCAGCCCATGACTGTACACTTCTCAAGCATGTCAGGAGTTGTAAATACCTAGGAGTCACACTGGACTCTTCTGTCACAGTCAGTGAACATACAGGAACAATAATTAAGAAAATTCAACAGCTGGTGGGGGCCTGCTACTGCCTGAAACACGTTTGTACCCCCAAAGCTAGACTGGTGATAGGACAAGGTATGTTTCTCCCTCTCCTAGACAACTGCTCCCTGTTATCTCCCAGACCTCATCTAGGAACTCAACAGACTTAACACTGCCTACAACTACATCTGTCAATTTATTCCATCTTCCTCTAACTACCCATCACTGCTCCATGTATGCCTCCCTAGGTTGGCTAACACCCCAAGTCCCGACAGGACCTCCACCTGTGAACACTTGTGGCATTCGCTACCTCCACCCTAGGCAGGTTTCTTAGCATTATGCAATGGACAAGGGAGATGAGGCCCATGTTTCAGCAACTGCTAAGTGTCCCTTACTCAAACACTAACATGGGCTATCAAGCATTCTCTGTTGTGGCTCCCAAGCTCCAGAACAGCCACCCCAATGCTGTTCTTAATATAGGCTCTACACAGGCCTACAAATCAAACCTGTCAGCAGCCATTCTAGGTAAAATCTGGCTGCAATTGTACACATGACTCTATCATACTGTTGTTACTTGTTGTTGTTGTTGTTGTTTATTCCTTAGCAGGTAAGCACACTGGAAACAAGTTCCTTTTACAGGTCAGACCCACATATATTGCATACAGACAATACATAATCAAACATACATATACATATACTTAAAATGTCTAATCTGGGGAAGCCTGAAGCGGACAAGATGGCCACATAAGTCTACGTCATGAGCTACCTTGGACAAAGTATCAATTCATACCCAAGGTGGAATTACACTCTGGACATAAAAGGCTCACCAGATAAGGTCGGAACATCTCCTCTGCAAGGAGATCTGCTTCTGGTAATGATTGGGCATATAGAACACATTCAAATACTTTTCTTCCTATTGTGGCCCATACAAGCATGACCACATGATGACCAGTATGAATGAAAGCCTAAGCTCTGAGGTCTTGGTGGGGGGTGATGTTCACTTCACTTATGAAACAAATGGCGGACGCCACCTCACCAGCAACAATGCTATTCTAGCTTTACATCAAGCAGACTATTGAGTGCCCTAAACTGAAAGTGCTCTGTTAACATGAGGGCTGCAATCGAGAAGCTGCAGACAACTGTAAAATGAACAAGCCCACCAAATCCGTGCTTTACACGACAGAGCTGAAGATCAGGAAAATAGGAGCTGTAATAACATACAACAACTCCGTTTCCGGAGAGGGCTGAAATGATAGGGCAGCAGACTTCCTACAAAAAGAGCTCCCAAAATTCTCTGCTTGCCAGAAGGTACCAGGCTCATTATACAGAGATCCCACAGGATGCTCCAACCCCACCCAACAACTGGGTAAAGACCACGGCCCTTGTTAGCCTGGTTTTGAAACTTTGCTGAAAAAGAAGCCATCCAAGCCAGAGCTAGAGAGCTTGGGTGCTGAGCTGGAGGGGAAGAGAATCCTACTATTTTAAGACTATTCAAAAGAGCTTGCTCAGAAAAGAAAGAGATACACTGAGGCAAGTAATCTCCTGCCCTTGCTAAACATCCCATTTTCTCTGATGTACCAAGCCACCATGATACTGGTTCAAATTGAACACTTTTTCAGCACCCCCAAGGCGCTCATGGATTACATTCAATGTAGATGGCCCCATGCTGGCAAAGCTAATGGTTCCAAGCCCACACAATCTAATAACAGCAGGACACAACACACACCTGCCAGAAGGCCAGAATAGGGAAGGACTACAGAGCCACCAGAACCTAGCAATGGCACTCTATATACAGAGAGACGGCCTGGGAGAGGATCCTTGCCACCATGTACCAGGAAGCAGACTCAGCATGAAAGGCACAGCAGGAAAGAGCATGAGGTGGATTGAGACAGACCTAGTAGTGGAGAAGAGGACCAGGATATAACAAACCCAGCCTAAGTAAGGAACCTGAGCTCATTAGTCCCTACTTCCAAATAACTTCTTTAATCTCCTTGCACTCATGGAACCCACAACTCTGACAGGATCGCTGATCATCACAGAACAGGCCACTGATTCAAGAACAGCCTCCCCGCTGTGGCACAACTTCCATCCTGAGAGGTAACAGCAGCCTACAGCCCCAAACTTCAGCCACAGGATAACAGAGAAGCCCACAGGCCCAGAAGAAGATGGCACTCACCTGGCAATAAGCGACCAGCACAGAGACTGTCATATGGTCCTGCTAGCACCACCTGCATGAGACCCACTGGGATGAGAAAGTCCCACACTCAGATAAGTGAAATTTTGGTTTTGTTGTTTAGGCTACAATAACAAGGGTATGCAGGAGAGAGAATCAAAAAGGAGGGGTGGTTAAAATGACACAGGGTGTAATGGGCCCCTACTCACCTTAGCAGCACTATCTCCCATGGTAGACCTTGCTCTGAGAAACCGCCTTGCCTTTCCCTTATGTGTTCCGAAGGGTGGGTGACCTACACCCATACCCTCACTAGGAGCCTTAAGCCACAAAGAACTGTTTCATTTCTTAATGGGTCAATAGGAATAAGGATAATGATTAACAGACATTTCTCTTGAGTGTTTAGAGGTTAAATCTTTTAGCTTGACTAGGCTGCTACTTATCACACTCATAGTGAACATAACCTAGTTTAGTTCTAACCTGCTACATAGGCTGAGGTGTCACAGCTAACGGTGTAATGCAAACAGCAAATGGGACAGGACTGGAAAACAGATTGATATCAATCAATCACCCTGAGAGCAACCTCCAGGGTTGCCACATTTGGATGAGGCAAAAAATGGATCCTAAGCTCCATCTCAGCCCCACCCTTTTCATTACTCATAATGCACTGTTCCTCCAATAAAAGACAACACTTACAGCAAAAGTTAAATAAAAATGTTAAGATACTGTGCTGTGCCTGTTAAAGTTACTTTCCTAGGTTCTTTCTAATTATTTATTTACTTATGTATTTATTTATTTATTGACATTGGTTATCCAGATAAACATACCGAGTTAAAAGAAATCTCATTTACAGATATGATCTGTGGGAGACAAGGGAAATACTGTAAAGCATACAACAGTATACATACTTTATATCTTTTTCTGCCTCCATTTCCTGTTCTTGTCCACAGTACTATTTCAAAGCCAAAGAAGTGACCATACTTTTTCTTGAGGAAAAATAATTTAAAACATTTAAAAATGCATAACTTTTGTTAGAGATGAAAATGTTTACCAGCAAATGAAAGTGGAGGACAATTGGTTCTGTTACTGTTACAAAGGTGGGGGCAGCTGTGCTGCTATGCCTCTTTAAGATGCAGTGGAAAGATTAGGTTAAGTAAGCGCTAATGGTGTTAATGGCCATATTTTACAACTCCAAGGTGACTGCATTCACAAACAAAAGGCTACACTGACAACAGAACTTGTCTGTAACCTAAACATGTAGCTAAAAGAAAGAGTGATGTGACAAAATTGGTTTCAAAAGTATGTGAGCACTCAAATGGCTCAAAACCTGATCATCACAGAGCAAAAGTAGATTACCTGATAGGGACCCTGAAAACTTGATCACCAGGTAAAACCTGACAGGTGGCAACCCTAACCCCCGGTACTAACTCTGGTTAATCTAATGGGCCTCCTTGTGCCATGATCACCCCCCAATTGGTGCAACTGTTTAGAATTCAGTACCACTCCTGGGAGGTCAGCCACAAGTATATGTACCTCTCCAATCACAACCCCCACACCCCAAGAGTTGACTGACAGGGGAATAATTCAGCTTAAGATACCATCCCTCCAGGATGCTGCCAGATGCCACACCCTAAAAGGAGGTGACAGTCTAAGCAGGACAGCATTAACTCCTTCTTACATAATAACCCCGGGAACCAGGGCTCACATATCAGGCCATGGATTTTGAAGGCCAGTACCAGCCTAGCACCACCTCTGCCCACAGCGACACCACGCAACCTCTCAACTGTTCCACATTTTGAGGAATGTTCCTCATTTTCTTCACAAAAGCCCCTGTTCCACATTGTGAGGACTTGTCCTAATTCAGTGTTAATATTTTAAAGCAAAATCTATAGTAAATAATGCAAAAAATATATTATTCAATTAATAGAATTTCTGAAAATAAATGCAAACATTTTAACAGTGTTCTGAGCTCTTAGGTAAAGATTTTATTAAGTGTTCCACATTTTGCTCATTTGTTCCATATTTTTTTAATTTTAACTCTTTATTCATTTTAACACGAAGTACAACATCATGCAACATTGTACACATAATAAGGTAGAACAACACAATGTTCATCGGAGGGCAGAAAAGTACACATAAGTGGATAAATACAAGAAAACCCCCTACCACCGCTACCCCACCCTCATAGGCTGCACTATACTACAAACCTTATATCCATAATTAACTACTGCTCAGCTATGTACCTGGCGATTTCCATAACGACATAATAGCTCAAGACTCCCCAGCATGCAGTAAAAGCTTTGCTCTATCCCGAGATAGCTGCTATATGTCTTCAACTGCAAAGCTAAAACACATTCCCTGTACCATTCCATTATTGGGGCACATTCTCATCCATCCAGTGTTTCACTAAAATTAACTTGGCAGTTGCAGTTACTAAGACCATATGTGCCTTCCTATTACCTGAGTGCCATTCGGAAGGTTTATTAGGCACACTTCGAGTAAAAGTTCCTCAAGCCGAGGATAGGGTCTAGGGAATCATTAATATTCTGCCAAAAGACTTTAATACGTGAACATTGCCATAACATGTGATAAAGGGACCCCACTTCTGTCTTACATCTTTACACATTGGCACTTGCATCCGACCAAAGCTATGCAACTTAGACTGCGCCAAGTATAAGTCATGCAAGATATTGTAGTTAACTGCTCTAAGCCTATCCTGCTTAACAAACTTGTATAGGTAGTCCAAATATTTCTCCACACGCTGACATCCTCAGACATTTCTAATGCGTTACCGTAGAAACAGACGCCTGAATATAATTTGCGTATCCCAACCCAACAACGCTTATATAAACTGGACACCTTATGCGATCACAAGTTTACCTGAAATAGCTCAATAGGCCCTTTTTCCCCATATCTATTATTGGAGAAGGCTGGAAACGCAGATAGGGCCTTATTAACTTGCAAAATTTTAAGGAATTCTTTACTGGCAGGGCAAGCGAGCAACCAAATTGGGTCGGAATAACCAACTTACCATCCCTCCAAACCTCCGAGACCTTACAAAGCTTCAACCTATGCCAGAATGCTTTAGTTATCGGAGCACCGCCAATTTTAAAATGCGAGTTATTAACAATTGGTTGGCCCGAGGATTGAGACCACTTCACTGACAATAACACTTGGGCCTGGTGAGAGGCTTTTATCGACCAACCCATAGGATTATTTCAAGACTTTTGGGGATATGTGGACGGAGAGATATAAAGCAAGGAACATAGGGAGCATCTTTCCTGAGACGCCAAGTGTTTCTCAATGGCTACCCACAGAGGGAGTAAACCATAAGGTCCTCCTCATTCTGCCAATAATATAATTTACTCAGATGTTGTGCCAAGTAGTATGTAAAAAAAGAGGGAGCTGCCAATCCACCCCTAGCTTTCGCACAGTTAATTTGTGATAGGATCTACGCACCTCTTTTTATTCCATAAAAAGACTCAACATTGTCCTCAATCTGTGGAACCAAGCTTTAGGGATATATAATCTCAGCATACCCAATCGATACAATATCCTGGGCAAAGGTTCATTTTAATGACATTCAATCGGCCCCACAACGAGATAGGGAGGTCTTGCCATCTCTCAAGGTCCTTAGAGACTATTTTCATGAGACTATCAATATTAGCACTGATAGTACCAAGATCTCTACAGATCTTTATACCCAGATATACTAAAGAGTTGCTTCCCACGCCAAGCCTAGGGGGCTAGCTCTGCCTTATTTACTCTGTGGTTCAGAGGAAAAATTCTCATTTTATCTCGATTCAACTTATAGTAAGATATTTTAGAGAACTCCTCAATCTCTTCTAGAAATGCCGGAATCGAAACTTTGGGGTTCTCCAGATGCAACAAAATGTCATCAGCATATACTGACAAGGCATATCTAGCATCCCCAACCCAGATTCCAGTAATCTTAATATTAGCCGCCAGCCTAAGGAGCGAGGGCTCTAAATATAAATTAAAAAGTAGGGGGATAAAGGGCACCCCTGTCTAGTTCCTCGAGCCAGCTTAAATGGAGAGGATAATAGCCCATTACACTTCACCCCAGCCGTGGGCAGGAATATAAAACTTTACCCACCTGACAAAGTCTTCCGGGAAACCAAAGGAAATTAGGGTAGCAAATAAAAATCCCAGGAGACTCTATAGAATGCCTTTTCGCATCTATGGAAGTCAACACCATTGGGATATCAGAATCTCTGGCCACCATAATGAGGTGCATTAATTTTCGATATGATCTTGAGATGACCTACCAGCCATAAACCAGACTTGTTCATGTCCTATTAACTTATCTATAATTCTGGAAAGCCTTATTTGCCAACACTTTAGCCAGGATTTTAACATCAGTATTTAATAATGAAATAGGTCGGTAACTACTAAGGGCTATGGTCTTTCCGGCTTTAGAATTAGGGATATCACCACCTCTAAAAACCGGACTCGACATTCCCTTATCAAACCAGTAACCGAACAAACCTTTTAAAATAGGTGCCAGAACATCTTGATAGGCCTTGTAAAAGTTAGTGGGGAGCCTGTCTGGGCCGGAGACTTATCCAGAGGTAACTGCTGAATTGCGACCTGTATTTCTCCTAAACCAATCGGGCTACTCAAGAAAGCAACGTCCTCTGCAGGAACCTTTGGTAGGACTACTGATCTAAGGTAGATGTTCATATCTGAGTCTATAGAAGGGGCAGTCGAGACCACTGAATATAGCTCTTGGTAAAATGAACGGAACATTTCTACCATTTTACACGAATCAGTGATTACTCTGCCCTCTTCCTCGGAATAAATGCCAGCAACATACTGCGAGGCATCTAATTGACGGAGGCGCATCGCCAGAAATCTACTTGCTTTTTTCTCCTACATCTAAATATTGAAGCCTGGCCCTGTGCAAAGACAACTCAGCTCTCTGCGCTTGCAAACCTACATATTGGACCTGTAACTGGTGCAGCCTAGACCATACTACATCTGGGGAGGAGCGGACAGGGTGTTCTCTATACTTTAATATTTGCTAGGAGTTCCTCCATTAAACTTTTCTGACGTTAGCCTTGATGGACGCCATTTTAATAAATTCCTGACAGAACTCTTTAGGAAGCCCAAACCAGGTCGATCTTTCAAGCCGCCCCTAAGTTATGGACGAGAAATAAGTTAATGTACTCTTTAATATGTTCACAGGTGGCAGGATCTTTCAACATCTGGCTATTCAGTCGCCATTGAGGAGAGCGCCTTAGTCCTGCTCCTAAACCAAATTATACGTCCACTGGTGCATGATCAGATATAACCCTTGCTAATATACCTACCCTGAAACCCCAGAGATCGTATGTAAACTCATGAGCAAGTAGTCAATTCTAGAATATGTTTTGTGCACCGCTGAAAAAAAGTATATTGTCTCAGTGGGGTTGAATACTCGCCATATATCCACTAAAGTTACGGTTTCAATAAATTCTCTCAGAGCCCTTTGAGCCGGTGATAGGCCCAGCGAACTCGGTCAGACCTATCTAGTTCAGTCTGGAGGACTAAGTTCCAGTCCCCACCTAATAACATAAACTTGGGGGCTCTCAGTTAAAATATTTAATAAATTTATGAAGAAGGAGGGCGAATCAGTATTTGGACCATATATCGATCCTAAAATGATCGGGCAAGATTCTAATAAGCCATGTACAACAATATACCTTCCTCTGGGTCCCATATTTCCTTAATCAATTTAAACGGTATATTCTTAGCCAGCAATATTACTACTCCACCTTTACTTATAGAAACCCCGCTCCGTATGCTTGACCCGACCCAAGCTTTCCTAAATAGAAGCACATCCTCCTTCTAAGATGTGTCTCTTGTAGAAATACTATTTGTGCACGTATCAACTGCAAGTGCTTCAAAACTATCTGTCGCTTAACCCTATCTTTGGCCCCTTTAATGTTCCAACTCACAGCATGATATCTATTACCCATGTCACTACAAAACTTGATGGATAACCAGGAAAGGTAAATAAAAACTCGCTCTTGGGAGAGTCATTAGATATATTATACCTTAAACTAATAAAAGCAGATCGGATATGAAATAACAGGTACCCCTATTAATTGAATGTAGAACCAGCGCAGCCTGTCCCCTTCCCCCAGAAAATCCTTTTCCATAATCTACAGCTATACTTAAAACAACACATCCAATTCCCATAATACCCATTTACCCCAACCAACCTAGCACATCCCCAAGTTCTAACAACTGCACCTCCACCCCAACTCGCCATGCGATGTTAAGGCTAGCCTACACAGTACTAGGTCTCCCACCTCGCTATGATATACAAAACATATAGTTAATAATAACATCATAGAACAGTTTCTCACATGCTAAAACATGTAACAAGAAAAATCACTATTAGACTACACAGTACCCCTTTACTAAGAGTTTTACTACACTAATGCAGCCAGCTTACAAATTAGACAGAGAAAGACAGAAAGAAAAAAGAAAAAAAAAAAATTTTGTTATTGTTTATTCAGTCACAGTCTCATCTCTGATTCAGTCTCAGCCTCTGCTCCAATTACAGGGTCATGTAGTAAAGCAGGACCTTGACCACAGTTCTAGATGCCACCTGCTACTCAAGGTACTTAATGAGATTATATTTTTCCCCAGAGATCTTCCATAAAATCAGATAAGTGTCCAACCCGTTGGCAAAGAGAGTGTCTGCCGATATGCCATACCAACGATCATCACATCCCAGGGTACTTCACAGGACACCATATTAATGCTCTGAGTCGCTCTTCCTTATTAAGAATCGTAGCAGGACTTAACGAGCAAAGCCAGGCTAATCTATGACACAATCTCATACTCGTACAGAGCGCGTCACATCACTGTTGTCCATAAGTGTAGGGCTTAGCTGGGCACACCGCCAACACAACTTGCCTGAGAAAATTTCACATTGTTCTCCACATCCGTCGAACACTTATTCAGAGCTAGTCAGAGGAAATAGTTATAAACTCTGGGCGGTAGCAGGTATCCTCAGGCAGTGAGATAACCAGCATAATTAATCACAGCACTCAGCAAGAATACCCAAAAGTCCCACTTTAACACATTGGCAGGAAAATACCAGTAAGCACTGTATCCGGTATTCGATAGGGTAGTACGAGGCAGAGCACATGAGCACATGAAGCACTGCAATAGGTGACTCTCTCAGCAAGGAGAAGTGAACAGAAAGCAGAGACTGTGGCAGGAAAATCCTTTAAACTTTGTACTCCTGAAAAGGAGAAGAAAAGAAAAAAAAAACGATTCAAGGGGATATTACAGGGCATCCAGTCAGATCTTCAATAGGCATCTCCAGGCTGACAGGAAGCAGCTTAGTACTCCATAAAACTAAAAGTATACCAGCAAATTCCTTTTCTTCTGACAGTAAACCCCTTACATGAACCACTAACAAACGATCACTGGTTATTGTTTAAATAGCTCATGCAGCGACTTGATAGCTCCTGTCTTGCCACTTCTGTGCTATCAACAGAATGCCACTGATCATTTAATTTAACTTGCAGCACTGCCGGTATCTGATCCTATATTGAATACTGTGGCAATCAATTTTGAAACAATAGGGTGAAGCTCTTGCTGTTTAATTCACACCGTTGTGGCAAATCGTAGCAATACGAATTGGCTTTCCATTCCATGAGACCTCCTGTAAAGACCTTACTTTGCTCAAAATATGCTGCTTATCCAAAAATTTAATAATTTGTAAATTATCGGCCTCGGGGAGAGTCCGCGGAGGCGGTCAAGAGATCTATGTGCTCTCTCAATGATGTAGGTCGCATTGTTTGGGGATGAGCCAGCAATCTTTTCAAAAAGTTTCTGTATAAACAGAATGGGTGTCGACCCTCCTCTTTTTCTGGTATGCCAATAATGACAAGATTATTTAGCCGACTTCTTCCTTCTAGGTCCTCGAGTTTATCTTCGATTCTCTTTAACTTTTATTAATTAAAACGGTGGCTAGCTCACTTTTGTCATTCTTGGCCTCCAAAGACTTGATCCTTACATCGTTGTCATCCACTCAGTGCTCAGCATTTTAGTGTTGCCTTAAATCCATGTATTTCAGCAGAAATCTCCTCGGTCGAGCTCTGCAGGGGCCCAATAATTCTGAAGCGCTCCTCAGTCAACGCTGTTGTTCCCGGCGTAACCTTACTGGGACCCTGCCGAGGGCGCTTATGCGCCTGCTCTTTTCCAGAGAAGGAGGTGCATTGCTTCACTGGCTGTTTTTAACGAACGCCTATTCTAGTCGCTGCACCTGCAATAAATTAGTGCACCGAATTTAACTGACGCTATTAGCGAGTCTAAATCAGGATTTTAATGTTGAGGGTTAGAAAAATCAAGTCAAGACGGAGCCGACCGAAGATACTGTCTTCCCTTGTTGCCATCATGTGACCCTCATTGTTCCACATTTTGAGAGGCAATGTTCCACATTTGGGGACAAAAGGTTGAGAGGTATGACACCACGACTGGGCCCGTCATAAAGAGGGGCATTGAGGTGAACTAGTATAAACACCAGACCACCATCCTACCCATTACTAACCATAGGAAGCTCAACAGGTTTATGCACTATCCTTACATACAAGATTCACCTCAAGGAGCAACCGAATGATACACACAGGCCACTGCAAAGTGTCCCATCTTGCTGACAGTCAACAGTTCACAATTTGTGAATGATCCCTTATGAAAATGGAATATATTGCAAAACATTGAAAAATATGCATTATTGTATGTCAGACAATGAGAAATACAATGTCCCAATGTAATATATTATATAATATATTATGAAATGCATTTTTAAATATACTGACATAATATATTTCTAACCCACAGTATGCAAAAATGTATGTCACTATATTAAAAAATACATTTACTCAATGAAATATAATACACAGCATATTTCAGCATATAATAAAACCACATATTCTGCCTCATGTATTGCTTGAAAGCATGTCAATCTATTTAGAAATACAGTGTCTGAAATATATTATTAGTATATTTCAAAATATATACTGTATTCTTTTGTATGTTATGTATATTTTTATATATGTTGCATATATTTTTATATATGCTGCATATATTTCATACATGTTACACATAGTTTTGATATATTTTACATGCATTTTTGTAAATGCTTAGTTTTGTCCCATATCACATTTGCTTAACTAATATGCATATTTCAAAACATAGATTATCAGCCAAAATCATCATAATTTCTAGTTTTACAATACTTTCAAATTTAAACCACTAGCTTTACAGACTGAAAAGAAAGGTACAAGTTATAAAGCAAGTACATGTAGGATCTCATCCTGACCTAAAATTAAAACAAAATGGGGTGGTATAAATACCAGTCTGAGCTTTAACAAGCATGAGCTTGTGAGGTAAGTCATATGTGCAAGTATAAATGTACAAAATGTATGTTTGAGTTAAAGCTGCAATGTAAAACACTAATTCAATGTTAATATCTTCATGATTAATAAATATGATGAACTCCAGTTGTACAGATTGAGGTATATGTAAATTATTTTATTTTTGACTGGGTAAGTTAATAGTTATATTAATATGTATTACACATGTATATTATATATATTTGTAAATCTAGGAAACAACGTTTAAAATGTAAAACAAAATACATTTATACATATATTGGCAATATGCCAATAATATATATTTATCATCCTTATTTCAATATATTTAGCATTTTATCATTATATTTTCAATATACTGAAATATACTAAAGCAGCCATAATGAATATATTTATAGTACTTTGCAATATATTTCAAATTTTAAAATATATTGAAATAAATTGATTTTCTAGTACATTACAATATATTATAAAACAAGTAGATTGGCTTATATTGCACAATATGTAAATAGTTTGTTAATATATTTTAAAATATATTTCATTTTAGTAAGGGAGAGATTTATTATATATGTTCTGTTATATAAACTATTACAAATTCAATAAAACATGCCACATAAAATAAACATAAACACCTGTTTAGCTATTAAAGATTCATAATACAAGATGCATAAAATAATCAAATACAAAGATGCATTCATAAATATATCTACATATATATCTGAAAAACTCACTTGTGCTTAAAGAAAAATTCCTATTATGCAACAAACTCCATGTACTGTATTATGTCTTATAATGTTACTCAATTCTTTATTGCCATAAGGACTGTGCTATTATTAAAAAATTAATGCAGGTTTCTCTTTCAGCATAATATAAAATATCACCTTTTGCTTAAAATATTGTACTTCCAACCTCAGACATAACCTATTCCAGTTTGTTTGCATAAAAGGGTTCTGATATTCCTAAATGACAAATCTTATATGTTGACTTTATGTTAGCAGCCAGTGAGCCCCACCGGACTGCCCCAGATGTAATGGAACCCTAATGGCCATTCCGCACCCATGATTCAAACAGCAGCAAGACCCTTGGAAACCAGGGTGTATACACAGACCCTGCATCTGAGTATGACCCAGAGCTCCAAAACTGGGTTACTTTGGCTAGCAGGGCAAGCACTATCCAACTGTACCAGCCCCTTCTCACACCCACAGATAAGCTAGCTCAGACATGCTGATCTGGAACACCACATGGGTCATCCCACAGCTCATGCTGCCCCATGCCCCATTGGTTACACTCCTGTTCAACCACTCTTGCCAGCTGTCCATGGGCATGTAAGCCAGGTCTGCTGCACTATGGGCAGCTCTCCAGCATATGTAATTTTACCCAACTCTAGGGTCTCAGTAGATCTCTCTCCAAGCCAGTCTGCGCTCCACATACCAAATTCCACTGGAACCACCGCAGAATGTTTCCATCGGTGCCATATGGGCAACCCACTCCATACCTCTGCAAAATAACCTCCAGTCTCTACCCACAGCTGCCACATCTTGTCACACTTAAGTGCTTTTACCTACGTTAAATTATTCAATTAACAGCAAGAGCATCAAGTGGAATGAATTTAATACAACAGCACAAGTTGCATTATATTTATCAAACAACTGTAACTAAGATTTTAAATAATATATTGGCCATAAAAACACAGCACCTTCATCCTGAATTCCAAACAGCTGTTTTCTACTGAAAGGTAGCAGAGTTAACAAATTGCTGTTAGCTCCTTTCATGCTTCTTCAACATAAACCCAAAATGTGTAAATATATAAATGTGGCCTACAAGTATAAAACTTACTCTCACTCACAAATCTTACAACAAAAAATATTCACACATAGGCACATTTAATAATTAACAATATTATTTCAATAAATATCAAGGTTGAATAGTATGAGTAAAGCTTTTATAAATATCTGTAATCTAAAGGCACAAATTTGAAAAATATCAAGTGAGCTTAAAAGACACAAATAAATGTCCTCTTCTAGTTTGGCTGATCAAATTGTCAGGAAAATAACACCTTTAAAGGAAAATGTCCTCCAGTATTTGTACTTATTTCAAATCATAATATCCATAGTATCGTCCGGTGTAAATAACACTTGAGTGTTCATGAATTACACCATGAATTTCACTTCTCTTTTAGGGCATTCCGAGGGTTCCAAAATAAATGTCTTTGAGTTCCTTCAATGACTACTGCCTTGGTTTTATAAAAGTTCCTTCCTGGCTTCTTTCACATCTCCAGAGCTCCATTCCTTAACTATCACCCTCTCTCTCTCCATCCATGCCCCTGTTGCTCTATAATTTATTCACAGGAGACATCTGCAAAAGGGAAAATAGCACTCCTCTAAGTGCAATAAATTTGTGACGTTAGGCTAGTTATTGAAACTGAGGCAACATTGGCATGCCTGTATTTTCAGAAATTTAAGGCATATTACATTTTTACAACACATTTTTACAACAGCAATACTCAATCCAAAACTGCCTTTCCTCCATCTATTCAGCTTCTCAAGCGATGGGCTGTGGCTGCAAACATCGGTAACCCCTTGCCACACATGAAAGAGAATTCCCATGTACGATGGGGAGAACTCACAACTGCAAAATGGTCACTATTTCAATGTCCCAAGCATATTGAAAAGCTCCTTTCCACCAAAGTTGCAAGCTCAATCCAAGCAACTTTAAAATACTGACTGGGCTATGCACTTAGAAAGAAAGCCAGATGTGACCAAACGCTCAGAGTAAAACATCAAACCAAAAGGGCAAAATATCACAGGTAAATCAAATTAAACTCAGAACTAACATAAGTTTCATACATCGAGTTAGTAGAAGAACCAAACATAAAAAGTATGTAAAAGCTTTTAAACAGCTCTTAGAAACAGAGCTGCAGGGAGCGGAGCAGCATTGCAGCCATCTTGCTGGTTCTGCCCTGCATCATTTTCGTAAGGGATATTATAGCTTGTAACCCCAGATGGGCCAGGTGGGTCTATGGGCAATGAAGATCACTGGCCAAGAGGCTGACTGCCTCCTAAGATAATCTTCAAGTTAGGTTCTTTGTAAATAGTTTACAGGTTTTTTGCTTCCCATGCCTCCTGATTGGCCACGCTTCAGGTCTCCTAGGGCACCCCACTGGCTCTCTCCCCACCACCAACCACCGATGCCACATTGCAGCCCCTGGTAACCCGATGTTTCCATCATTGGATGGGTCCCCTTTGGGGAAGAAGGCACCAGTGGGGCTGGGCAGTACATCCAAATTGGCTCAGGTGCTGCTGGGTTGGTCTAGGCTATCCTGGGCTTCATGTCAGTGGGGACCGTGACTGTCATCCATCTGGCAAGGGAGCCATTAGTCCTAGTAACATCTATGCACCTAACCATGATGACCCGAACTTCTTTCATGAACTAACCAGAATGCTGAACACTAGTCTGTCCCCAAACTCCCTGAACAGCTGGGAGGGACTTCAACCTCACCCTGGTCCCACAGATGAACAGAAGTACAACCAGCAAAGAAACACATATAAGAAGTAACAAGACTCTGCTCCAGTTTATGGCAGACTTAGGACTCACTAGATCTATGACCAGGGTCAGCAGTTTTGATATTGACTGCCATCACTGACACTGTTATGTCAACAGCATTTGCAGTTGGCATATGGCAGTCACAGTCTACTATGTGTTCTTTGGGGGCTTCACCTCATTCTAAAATAATCAACTCTGAGTTGGAGTTGATTAAGATAGAGGTGCAAGACTTCCCAAAAGCAGTGCTGGATTCAGCACTGACACTACAGCAACCTGGCGCTGTTGTCGCTGTAGTGTTGGTCGCTTTAGAAATAAATGTGGTAGGGGATGTATACCACACTCACCAATAGTTGGAGGTTGTTCCATCCCTGCACTAGAGACTACACGTTTCACTCCGGGTGTCTACCTCCTTTAGTAGATTGGATTTTGGCTCACATCCCTGTTGACGCAAAACACATTAGATGTTGAGACACTGCCCATAGTGATCTCAGACCATGCCCCCACTACCTCTAAGTCATGGAGGTTAGACCCTCTCTCCTTCAGGATCCCAAATCCATCCCCTGGGTGCAGAGGAAGCTACCTCTTCCTCCAAAATAACCCCGCTTCTGACACTAACCCAGATAATACATCGGAGGCCTCAAAGCCACTATGAGGGGCAACAGTATGGGCTATGCCTCAGCCTGAAGAAAAGAGAAAGAACAGCAGTTGGTGGCCCTAGAAACCAAACTAAAAGTGCCTAAGCTTTGTACAAGGCCCGTCCATACCTTTCTCCTCACTCCCCAGTAGGGCAGGAAGTACTGGGGCTCAGGCTGGAAATTAAACAGCTCCTGAACAGGGAAGTGGAAGTTGCAATTTTAATTCTTTGCCACAGATTATTTATTTATTTATTTTTTAATTTGGAAAATGTTTCACCAGGAAAGACAACATGAGCAGTAAACAGCTCGTTCCAGAAGCATCATCGGTTGGGGTACAAGAGTTGGGAGAACAAGCAAAACACATAGCAATACAAGTACAATTACTAAAACAAATACAGTTTCTACTCTGGGCTGCATGCCCTTTCTAGTAGGCTGGATCTTTGGCAGACATCCCCTGCTGACGCAAAACACATTAGACATGGAGATACTGCCTATAGTGATCTCAGATTCTTTCCTATTTCTCACTCCCCTCTCTGGCTTTCCTACTACCCTCCTTTCCCCTTGCTTCCTCCTCTAACCATCCCTGCTTTACTATCTATCTCTACTGAAACCAGTCCCTCCCCTGCTTTCTCCTTATCTACCGATACCCTTCCTCTTCCTCCTTAGCCATCCAGGCTTTCTATCTTTCTCTTGAAACCCTCCCCTGCCTCTTCTTCCTTTTAACCATCTATGTCATTATATAAATATGTACATTTTAGAACTAGTTTCTGCTGTACATTATTTTAGTGCAATATTGTACACTGTGTATGATTGTTTCATGTTTTTGCCTGAGCAAATTCCCTGCATGATCTCAATGGTCTCCAGCCTCCCCACAGTTAGTCCCAAGCACTATAAAGACTTATCAACCTTGGACCTCGTCAATGACTTATCAACCTTGACCTTCCTGAACCATCCTGGAGTCACTGGACTAAAGTCGAGGATACTATCTTTCAGCTCATTAATCACACCTGCAGCTTAATTTACTACTACTGAATGTACTCATCCTATTGTGTTCATTCTGTGTAATGTTTTACCTAATGTATAATGTACCTAGTTGTGGAATAGCTTTATTCCTGGGTCACCCCTGAAAAGGGACATGTTTGTCTCAGTGGGCTCACCCGGTTATCAAAATTCAAACAAGTAAATAAATAAATAAAAAGTTTTCTATGTAATACAATTACAAAGCAGAAATAACCCAGACCAACCGCAAGGGTAAACAAAACCATATTCGGATATAGCATACATTGCAACAATAAAAGAGCAGGTGATCCAATAAGGTAAAGGTTAGAGGATGGATAACACATTTGAAGTGCTAGAAGTAGTAAGCTAGCACAAGATTCAAAGTGCTATTGTATATCCAAGGCAGGGTAGTTATAAGACAAGTGGGGAAGTGGACGGGTGAGGGTAGAGGGTGGAGGATGGAAGAGGGAGAGAGAAACAGCCAAGGTCTATACCCATTCAGGATGCTGAGAACCCTGCAAGAGGACTGACCAGGTAGAAATGGAAGGGAGAGAAAGGGAGCAGGGAGGTAGAGAAGAAAGGGATGAGGGAACAGAGAGATGGGGAGGAAGGGATAAGGAAGAAGGAGGTGGGCGGGATGGATTTGAAAGTGGGGGAAAGGGAGTGAGGGAAACAAGAGAGAGACAATCTATAACCCTTCAGGATGCACAGAACCCTGCAAGGGGCCAAGATTAGAAAGTGGGGGAAAAGAAGAGGTAGAAAGAGAGGGATGCCAAGAATAGTACTCCTTCAGGATGACAGAGAACCCTTCAAGGGAACAGGACCAGGCAGAAAAGTAGGGAGAGAGGGGGCAGGGAGGAGGTGGAGTGTGGTGGGTGACCGAAGGGAGAAGAGGGATAAGGAATAGGAGGCTGGAGAAACAGGAGTAAACTAGGAATGTAAAAAGGGAGAGCATCAGTAGGGGAAAGATGAGGTTGTGGGGAAGGAAAGCAGTGTGTCTAAATAGCACAGGAGGTTGTGAAAAGTAGTAGAATGTCAAAATGGCACAGTAGGTTGTGTAGGGTGGGAAGAGGGAGTATATAGGATGTAGCATGTGAGGAAGTAATCAGAGGAAGGGTTCAGTTAGGAGACAGGAGGTACATCAGGATAGAGGAATAGGATAAAAGTAAGGGTAGGGAGTGTTGAAGGGGCTAAGAACAAGTGCAGTTAGGGGTATAGAAATTGTGAAGGGCTAAGGAAATTGAAGATGGGGAAGAGGAAAGTCTGATAGGCAGCGCAGTGAGTTCCAAAGCTTTAGGAAGTGGTAAGAGAAAGCTTCCTGGCCTATGGAGGTAGTGTGATGAGGAATAGGTAGAATGCGTGTGTCAGTAGATCTGAGAGGACAGAAGGAGGGAGGTGGAACAGAGTAAAGAGGAGAGGTAAGAGGAGAGTCCCAAACCAGAATTTAGAAGTGAACTTGGCATAGTGAGAGAGAAGCCTACACTCAAGGGAGGGAAAGCTAGAAAATGATTCAAGGTACAGTGATGTGTGCGGTGGGAGTCAAGAGCAAAGCGACAGAAAGCATTGAAGAAGTATCCAATCTGGTAAGGGAAGACTTAGGAGCAGCACTGTAAATTCTGCAACAGTAAAAAATAGAGAGTATCATTTCGAACAAGATCACGCCTAACTGGTAGTGGTAAGGAACTACGTTCCTGTAAAGGGTGCCGTGCTTGGGGCACAGTTTTTTCAGGATGGCATCAATATGTACAGAAAAGTTAAGGTGTTTGGTCAAGCCAGACATCTAGGTATTTGAAAGAGGTGGTGTCCTCTAGTGTTGTCCCATCAAGGGTGTGGAAGGAGAGAAGGAAGGGTAGCCTAGAGAGTCTCTGCCTAGTGCCAAAGGTCATGGAGACTGTTTTCTTGGCATTGAGGAAGAGTTGATGCGAGCTTAACCGGTGTTGAACATTACTGAAGTCAAGCTGTAGATACTGGGAGGGAGGGACAAGGGAGGCAAAGTGCTTGCCTATCAACTGCAAAAACTAATGGCAGGCAGGTAAATCACAGGGCTGGATAGACCAGATGGACTAGTGAAAGTAACCCCAAGACAATATTGATCTGTCTACATCCACACATTCCATTTCCCCACAGGGGACCCAACGTTCCATGAACAACTCACTCTCCTAAGCTGTCACTCAACCAAACACAGGCACTGGATGCCTCTATCTCAGAAGATGAAGTGGTGGGTTATCTTGGCTTCCAGGTGGACAAATTCCTGGTGGAGATGGCAATCTTGTAGATTTCTTCAAAGCAATCACCTATTGAATAACCCTCCTGACAAAAGTTTATCAAGAGGCAGAGACACAAGTATGCCCTCCCTATTCTTAGAGAAGAGGTCATAACAGTGATCCCCAAAAAGGGAAGGACCCAGGAAAGCAGCCTGTTATAGACCCATATCCCTTATCATTGTGGACAGTAAGACCTATGAAAAGGACTGGCTAACAGATTGAGCCCTCTACTAGCAGGGCTAATCTACCCTGCACAAGTGGGCTTCACCCAGGGAGGAATAGCTCTGACCACATTTGAACCCTTCTCAACCTCATTCACATGGTAAAAGACATCCCGCCCCGGCTGCAGCTATTGCCATCAACTTTGAGAAGGCATTCAATTCCTGAATGGAACTACCTTACATGGTTCTCTCCACTTGGGAATTGAGGAGCAGTTCAGAGCATAGGTCCAGGCCATATACCATTTCCCAACAGCCATGGTCACCACAAACCACTTACTGCCCCCTATTTCCACTGGGTCAAGGCACCTGTCAGGGCTGCCCTCTTCCCTCTCCTGTTCATCCTTGCTGTGGAACTACTCGCAGCAGCAATTCAACAACACCTGAGTATCCGGTATAGAAATTACGGTCAGAGACTACCCGACCCTTTTTATGCTGATGACCTACTTATCCCATTGGCAAATGCTTCAGCTGCCCTCCCACCATTACTAGAACTCCTCAACTCCTTTGCATGTCATTCAGGACTCCGTCTGAACCAGTCAAAAACTGAACTGATGCCCTTAACAAAACTGCCCTCAAACCTTGTGTCCTTGTGGTTGTTGGGTCTCAGTGTCGCTGTATCATATGTTGTGGTAGTGTCCGATACCCAAATGTTTTGGAGTGTGATACGGCAAGTCCTGGACCCAATTCCTGGATTGGATCCTATTCACCCCAGAGTGTTGTCTGCTGGCAATATTCCTCCTGGGACACCTTGGGTATGTAAAGCGCATCATAACCTTTATCTCTAGCTATGCAAACTATTCATGTTGATGCACTGGAAGGAAGAGCCCTTTCTCCTATTATTGAATGGTACCGAGAAATCTTGTTGGCAATCCAGGTAGAGAAGCACATAGCTTATCTGCGTCACTTGTATCATAAATTTAAAAGATTTGGGAGCCACTTTTGTCCCTGCTGATGTTGTTGAGACTGTAATGAGGGTAACTCATTACTGATTTGTGGGATTATGGCTATTCTCTCTGTGTTTGGATGTGCCGATATATTTTCAGAATATTTAGCCATATTTGGTGTTGGAGTGCAGACTGGGGGTAGGGGGTGTTTGTCTTTGTGTTGTTTGTGTTTTCCTTTATGTATAAAACCGTTCAGTGACTATTGTTATGTACTCACTGGTGTATTGTAAAATACCAATAAAGTATACTGAATTTAAAAAAAAAAAAATTGCCCTCAAACCTTAGCCTGCAATGCAGGTTTACTATGGATGCTGCAGGGCATCACACATTTAGGGATCAAAATCACACCCAACCCATAATATTTATTGGACATGAACTCTCCAACCCTCCTACAATGTATTGCTACAGAATTTGACAGATGGAGGCTTCTTCTTTACACTGGCTGGTAAAAATGTGGCTATAACAATGGTTACTGCCCCAATCTGTTCTATCAACTTACCCATCCACAACTTATCCACATCCCCCTTCTTCCTCCCCAAAATGGTTGCTGAAGGTGAATAGACTGGTAGGGATTTCCTCTGGGAAGAAAAACGAAAACAAGATTCAGCTCTATCAAGCTAAGAGCCCATTGAAAGGAAGGGGTCTGGAACTTGCCCTTGGTGGAAGGATACAAGCTTGCATTCCAGACGCACATGCATTGCACTGGCTGCATCCACTGTCAGAGCAGTCCCACTAATAGGTAGATATTGAGCAAGCTGAAGACAGGATATGTACAAAATCAGCACTGCTATACAAGGAAAGAGGATTAGCTGGGCCCATCACCGAACAATCCATCCCTCTGTAAAATACTGGAACATAGTACATAAGAATCTTGACCTAACCCCTATCCCAATATAACACAATGTCCCTTTGGGACATCTCCCATATCCTTATAAGTTAAAAGCTGTGTCACTGGCCCCAGTGGTCTGCTAAAGGTATCCAGTATATCCCTGATATTCTTGACCATACACCCTGTATTAGCCACATTCCAAACACTTAAAGACAGATGGGGCTGCAGCAAAAAGATTCTGGAGATACTTCAAATAAGAGAAGCAGTGACACCAGGAGAAAGGACTGCTGTGTGACTGAACTTCTGCTGGGACTATATTGCCCCTTCCCTTCCCTCCACCCAAAGCTAGTTCTATTTTTATAGGCACAGAATTTGACTGACAACAGGAACTTCCTGTTTAGGGCAGGAAGTGAGGATCACAGAACCACAAGGACCCACCATCCTAGAAGGCAAGAGTAGCCTCCGGCCCCTCTAGCTGCTGGAGGTCTGCCTCTGAGCAAGTAAGTGGTCTACATGAAATATAGGATATTCTTGTCTCAGAACAGGACAATCAGGAGCTTAAAGGGCACACAGGCAGAAAGTAAGGAGAGAGAAAAAACAGAGAAAGAGTAAGGATTGCAAACAGTTAAGGGGCCAGAAATAAGACATGATTGAAGTGGTGCAGTGCAGTGGCTGTGGAGCAGCAGTCTTCTGGGAGATGTTCTGGAGGATGCAGTGTTGTCCCATCTGCAGGCACCTCTCTGGGCTAAGTGGAGGAGGTTGCTCATCTCCAGGCTGAGTTGGCCAGGATTTGTGGGACCTTCTTCCATCCAGGGACCACCAGTGCCACTGCCATTGCCTCAGAGGTTGCCAAGAAAGAGGAGTGGCTTGACCACAGTGGCCCAGGGAGGGTAAGGTGGTGGAACAGAGGCATCCCTCCCATTGTACCTCTCACAATTCCTATGCAATTCTGGCAAAGTGTGGTTCCTCTATGGAGGCACCCACAGTGGAGACCAAGGAGGATGCTGGGAACCTCCACAAAGGAGACCCACAAGAGGGTGGCAGGGGACCCTGCAGGGAAGGAAACAACCCCGGTGGGGACTCCATTGTTAGAAAGGTAGAACTGGGGAGGAAGGGAGAGGGAGGTAAGGTGCCTGCCTGGCCATGGCTTGCTGGGACAGGAAGCTAATCCTCAGGATTGCCGGAGCAGCTGCACAGGGAGGGAGCTGGATGTCATTGTCCTCCTAGGGACAAATGACCTGGCTAGAAAGGATTAGAGAAGTGCAGGAAGAGTTTGTGGAATTGGGGAGGGCCTTAGTCAAAGTAGCCTTCGGTAACCTTCTCGGAGGTGCTACCCATCTATGGTATAGGAGAGGCTAGTGTTCCAGCATGGGATTCAATCAGTGGTTGAAAACTGCTGTGGAGCCTCAGGATTTGGCTTCATTTGGGACTGAGGTACACCTGGAGTGATGCAGGCCTATACTGCTATGATGGGCTGCATCTGTCCGGGAGGAACCAGGATCCTAGGTGATAGGTTTAAAATGCTTCATTGGCAAGCTTTTAAACTGCCAAGGAGGAGGCACTGGAAAGCAGCGGAAATCCTAGTTCCCCCAAATAATCATGGTAGTAAGTGCGGCAAACACCAACATAGAGGTGTCGATAGGAGAAGGGCAGGGGTAAATGGAGAAAGTGACAAAGGCAAGAAGGACAAGGATGAGGCAAAAGGGAGTAAGGCCATCAGGAATGGAGGGTAATGAGTACCAATGCCCGTAGTCTGGGCAACAAGCTACCTGAGCTGATGGCCTTAATGGAAGAGGGATGCCTGGATATCATAGAAGTCACAGAAACATGTACACAGAGAACCATGACTGGATGTTAACATACCAGGGTACATAACCTACAGGAGAGACAGGCAGGGGAGAAGAGGGGAGGAGAAGCTCTCTGTAAAGGAAGGGATAAAAGCAACTGAACAAAGAGTAAACAGGGAGGAGAGGAGGCACTGTGGGTCACCTTGGAGACTGGAAAGGGCACCACAATCCGCACAGGGTTGTGTACAGACCCCCATGTCAGGGTAAGGAATGGATAAGGATATGATAGAAGGCATTCTTAGAATGGCAGAGAAAGGGGAGATACTGTTGATGGGAGACCTGAATATGCCAAGAGCAGGGCCATTCTTGATGCCCTACAGGTGGCAGGCATCAGACAACTAGTTTCAGAACCCACTCATGAGGGAGCAATCTTAGACCTCGACTCTCAAATGGGAGCAGTGGAGAGGATCTCAGATCTAGAAGTGGGTTGCCATCTGGGACAAGTGACCATCAAACAGTGTGGTTCACGTTAAACTCAGCCACAGAGTCAAGCCTACAAAGTGAGGGTACTGGACTTAGGAGGGCTGACTTTGGCAAGATGGGAGAGTGCCTCAGAAAGCACTAGCAAACAGGCTAGAAGGAGGTGTGGAGCAACAATGGGGAATTATCAAACTGCCATCACAGAGGCAACAAGCCTTTGTGTGAAGCAAATGAACAAATCAAACGAAGAAAAGCCACTATGGTTCTCAAAGAGGCGGCCGGAAAGTCAGGAAGAAAAGATAGCATTCCGGAAGTATGAGGAAACACAGAAGAGCAGGACAGAGAGCTGTACCAGTTAAGGCAGAAGGAAGTAGGATGGAAGTCAGAATAGCAAAGGCCCAAACTGAGGAAAAGATAGCTAACTCAGTTAAGAAGGGGGATAAAACCTTTATAGGTACATCAGCTGAGCAGAAAGACAAAGGGGGGATAGTGAGGCTGAATAGAATGAACAGTGGGTGGGCAGAGGGACAGTGAAAAGCAGGAATACTGAAGCAATATTTCTGCTCAGTATTCACAAAAGAGGAGGGAAGTGCCTAATCCAATTAACAGAAGCACTCTGATAGGGGGGTCCCCAGTCCTTTCACAGAAGAAAGGGTTCTGCAAGAACTCCTAAAACTGAAGGTGGACAAAGCAATGGGTCCTGATGGAATTCACCCCAGAATTCTAAAAGAATTAAGGAGAACTAGTGAAACCACTGGCTACTCTTTTAATAAATCATGGGAGGATGGGGTGGTACCCGAGGACTGGAGGAAGGCGGATGTGATTCCCCTCACAAAAGTGGGTCCAAGACAGAGCAGAAACTACAGACCTGTCAGTCTGACCTCTGTAGGAAAGTGATGGAGTCACTTCTGAAAGAAAGAATAGTCGAGTACCTAGAGGCCAGTGGAGCACAGGACCCAAGGCAGCATGGGTTCACAGTGGGAAGGTCATGTCAGGACTAATCTAATAGATTTCTTTGACTGGGTGACCAAAGCAGTAGACCAGGGAGGGGCTGTGACATGGCCTACCTAGACTTTGTAAGGCATTTGACACAGTCCCACACAAAGATTAGTAGTCAAATTAACCAGCCTGGGAGTGGGACCCAGGTGGTAGCCTGCAAAACATTGGCTGGACAACAGGACACAGAAGGTAATTGTAAATGGAGTCCATTCTGAAGAAAGGGGTTACTAGTGGGGTACCGCAGGGTTCATTATTAGGTCCAGTCCTTTTTAATGTCTTCATCAGTGACATTGCAAGAGGACTGGAAGAAAGTATGCCTTTTGCAGATGACACAAAAATCTGCAACAGGGTTGATACACAGGAGGTGTGGAAAGGATGAAAAGGGACTTGGCAAGGTTGGAGGAATGGTCAGAAGTATGGCAGCTAGGATTCAATGCAAAGAAGTGCAAAATAATGCACCTGGGAAACAAGAACCCAGGGGAAGAATACACAATGGGTGGGGAGGTAGTAACAACAACAAAAGGAAAGGGACCTGGGGTAATCATATCAGATGACCTTAAGGTTAGCAAGCAATGTGAGAAGAAAGGCAGTAGGGAGGGCTGGGGGTATACCTGGGATGTATAGGGAGAGGCATCATCAGCAGAAAACAGGAAGTTGTTATCCTCGGTACAGACAGTTGGTGAGACCCCATCTGGAGTACTGTGTCCAGTTCTGGAGACCCCATCTCTGCAAGGACATAGACAGGATAGAGGCAGTCCATAGGAGGGCAACTAAAATGGTGCAGGGTCTGCAAGAGAAGCCCGATGAGAAGAGACTAAAGGAGCTTAATATGTATACCCTTGAGGAAAGAAGGAGAGGGGACATGATAGAAACTTTTAGTACCTCAGTGGAATCAACAAAGTCCAAGAGGGTAGCATTTTTCAGAAAAGAGACTTGCAAGAACAAGGGGACACAATTTAAAGATAGAAGGAGGGCGGTTCAGGGGCAATGTGAGGAAGTATTATTTCACAGAGAGGGTAGTGGATGCATGGAACAGCCTTCCTGAGGAGGTTGTGAGTCTAAAACTGTGGAGAATTCAAGAATGCATGGGACAGACATAAGGCAATTCTTGTGGGGGTAGGAAAAATAGGCTGTTGGTTAACTAGGATCTCTGCCTATCTGCTAGGTAGGGAAATGAGGCAGACTAGATGGGCCTAGCAGTCCTTATCTGCCCCGTCAAAGTCTATGTTTCTATGTTTTCATGTTCTATGTTTCTAACCTCTCCTCCTACTAGTTATAAGAGAAGGAGGCTGAATTTACTACCACAGGAATACCGACCTGCTAGCACTGCTGGAACTACAGGCCAAGAGATCCATCATGTACAAGTGGCGATCAACACTTGTCTCAACTATGAGTGAGGTCATGGGTGCACTCACAGCAATAGCTGAAATGGATAGGTCTCACACTCAGTACAATCAGACGGGTAAATACTACACCTGTTGGGCCCCTACATGGCTTTCATAAGCCACCCCCATGGGCAGGTGCCACTCCACCTCGAGGGTGGAGGGCAGGCCTCACCATCCTTTAGTCACACCCTCAACCTGCAAGTGGGAAAGCCAGGAAGCCAGGGATGCCCCTTAGTCTATAGATACCTACCTGAAAGGTCCCAGTATTACCACCTTGAAGGTGTAATACTCCACAATACTGATACATTCTGTATCTCTCTCCACATATGTTCAACTGTCTCCCTCATGATATAATACAGTATAATGAAATAGTTCATGTTAGTATTTACAGGTATTCTTTGTGCTGTCTCGTATGTTTCAGAGGGCCATATGCACCAAAGCAGCTGGATCTGGAGGCATCAGCTAGAGCTCTTAACAGAGGCCCTGATGGTACAAGATCAGGTCACCCTAGAAACATAGAAAGGCCCCCTGAGATACTGGAATCAGGTGCAGGAGTAAGTACTTTACAACTTCATAAATCCCGATAGCCTGCCCTCATTATAATTGCAACCTATCCTGACTCACGCCACTTGTACTACTCTACTGCATTCTGGATCACTCTCTATATAACACCATGTTCAGTACTTTATTCTAATGTTGATACTCCTATGCTGTATGCCCCCAGTCTGAAACTACTCAGGAAATGCTGTTGTCCTCGGTACCAGACCACTTATCTCTTCTATGTACTGTCTGTATGTTTGAAATACCAATAAAATGTTAAACTTAGAATGTCTAATCCTAGCTCATTTCTTATGGGTGCATCTAAACTGTTACATATCATATTGTTATTTAAAATGTCAAAGCCTTGCTCAGTTTTTATGTGTCTATCTGTTACATCCTAGTACCTATCACTTGATGTATATATTTCTTAAGTATCTTTGTACTGTGCTATATCTATGGCTTGTCTCATGCATGAAAACTGTCCCTAGACCAAAGTACTCACCCGTTAACAGATAAATAAAATTAAATAAAAATATTTCTATGCTGTATTTGTTTATATTGCCATTTGGCAAATTCTCTCGTTACTATGGATCAGTTTACCTGGTAAACTACTGTAACTCCTGATAAATTTAAATCAACTACTAAGCAGAAGCTGAATCAGTTTGCTGGTAATCAGATTCTAAAGCATTTTTTGGCGGGGTGGCACAGTCTACCAGCATCAAATGGGCAAGTGATTGAATGCCTGAAGGAAAATTGATATGTAAGGAATTTTTCTAGGACTGAGGGTGCCTGACAATTTAAAGTGAACTATACTGTAATATAGTCGCATCCCACTTTCCTTGTAAAGTAAGCATTAAACTGATAAAACAGAGCAATAAAAATGTAATTTCTTATTGATTTGCTTATATACTATGGAACAGCCTCCATCATTCTAGTCATCTCTCATTCTCTTTACTTTCTCTTAAACCACTTCTGCTGGACACTTTTCACAAGCATGTATCTGTAGCTAACTATAATTTTTTTTGCCCAGCATCACTCTAGCTTCTCATCTATCATGCCTCACTTAGACTGTGTAACAGTGGCTCACTGTATATCTTAAATACAGCCTACTGTGTCATTTTGCAACTTGAATGTTTATGTTTTTCTATGTTGCACCTCACCCAGTGCAGTCATGCCATGTCAGTTGAGCTCAAGGTGGTGGCTGCCATGTACTTTATGGCCATGGGATCATTCCAGACACTGGAGGGGATACACCACTAGTATATCCATGATCCGTCACCCTCATGCCTGCTGGCTCAATGTCTAGATACCCTGCTGCGACACACACTGAAGAATACATCATATTCCCTGGCACAACAATGGAGTGAACAGCAACAATGCAGTATATTTGTCAGGTTACGTACCTACCAGCAGTACTTGCTGCAATTGACTGCACCCATGTTGCCATTCAGTCACCTATTAGTGATGGGGGAAATGTTTAACTTTGTAGGAAAGGTACCACTCCATCAATTGCCAAGTGGTGTGCAATGCAACAGGGTCTATCACCAAATGTCCTGGCATAGTACCTTATAGTGCCCACAATGCCTTATAAGGGCATAATTATATCTCTGTGCCAGAGATCTGAAGGTGAGGACATACCCAGTGGACACGTTGTCAGTGAGTACATGCAGCACACCCCTGACAACCCCACCCCTGTAGGAGGTGTAGTGTTGTATCAAAGCACACACATACTTTTTGTGTGAAGGGTTGGCAACAGGGCACAGGACAAACCACAGCCTGTGTTCTGTTGTCAGAATGTGGGTATCTAGACTGTCAATGAATGATAACCAATGTGTGTTTCATTACAAGGCACAGTGCATATCCTTTGCAAATCAGGCCCCTCACACCTTTCCTCCCTCCCTCATCTGTGGCAAAGGATGCATTCAGTGTGGTACACACTGCCACATGCAACACCAGGGAGCACATCTCTGGCATGCTTAACGTGTGGTTTCAGTGCCTGGACCATTCAGGTGATGCCCTACAACATACCCCTCACAAGGCCTGTGACATAGTCCTAGCCTATTGTATTCTGCATACACAGCATGGCACTCTCCGTGGAATATGTCTGCTGGTACAAGAGGAACACAGTGCCTCCGACATGGAACCAGAGGAGCTGGGGATAGTGACAGCTCTATAGGCATGATTCCCACATGGCCAGGAGGGCCCAAGAATACAAAGCACACATCACAAGAAACCACAAGTAGCAGCAGGTGGGTATCACAAAGGACACTGTTACATGTCTGAAAACTGTATTGTGAAGACACAGATCATATGGTGGCAGAGCACACAACAGTGGTAAAATGAGTATACACAACAGAGGGTGCAGAAGAAGTGTGCACAATGCATGGGGAGTGACGCTGAGAAAAAGGGTGCCACAGGTCACCACACAAGCCCATGCCACAGGACCTGAGGGTGGAGGAGGATGCATATCCAGGTGGGATGCAAGAGGTGGGAGCTAAGGGCTGCCAAGATGCATGCAGGAGTGGACATGGGGAGCAGTGGTGGGGGCTCAAGATAGAAAAGAACAGTGATTGGGGAATAGTACAAGGGACACATGTGCTGTATATAAGGTGGTGTGTTTCCTGTCAGGTCACCTGGGACAGATTCCCCAGCCAGACTATGAGATGCATGGGCTCATGGGTGACATATGTGCCCCCATAACAGAGGTGTGGGATATGCTGCTGTGGGTGGGAAGCCATCCCACCTATGTTGGTCTGTGTCCACCACGTGAGGACCACTAGCCATCACCAAACCCTGTGTGTGGGGGCTGTGTCCTGCGATGATGGTAAGGAGATGTCCATGGTGACAGTATCACTCGGGAACAGGTGCAGCCCAGTGGGATGGTGGAGGCAGGGAGATTCAGGTTGTTTCCCAGTGAGCAGGGATTGCCACAGTAAGAGGGGTCACAGGCATGCTGCCACTGTCCAATCAGCCACCCTGTGGCATCAGCATACCCATTGTGTTCCTCAGGCATGAGGGCAGTGCAAAATGGAGAGGCTGGGGCTACAATCCAGCTGCACAGCATCATGAAATGTGGACACAACATCATGCACCCCTGATAAGGTCCAAACATGTGCCAAAAAGGCATCAAGTAGGTGAACTTCATGGGTCTCCGTGACAATGCTCTGTGCTCTGCAGGTCTTCATGCAGGAGACAGTGAAGTGGGCCAGATCATCATGAATGACCTGCCTGAATTACATAGGTTTCTGCTGTGTGGTAGCCTGGTACCCTTGGCAAAACAGGCAGCTGCCTGGTCTGTGAATCATCCCACTTTGGGGCAACACTATCTGGGTGGATAAGTTCTGTTGTGCCTATGGCACTGTGTGACCTGTGACTGCACCATGACCACAGTGGGTGGGGAGGTGGTGGTGCTGTTGAGGCCATATTCAGCCATGCAGGAAGGGTGTAGGTGACAGGGGAGCAAGGCCACTCCAATCCTCATGAAAGGTGGGCAGGTGGCATGGGAAAGCAGTGGTGGAGGTAGGTGCAGCTATAGTAGTAGTGACAGAGTACGGGCACTGTTGTTCCAGACATGATGGTGCTGGGGTCATGGGTGTGGGCTGCATGTGGTGGGTGGGAGCTGCTGTGTGTCTCTGGCTTGACACCAATGTGGGGCTGGCTATGGGTGACTGACTCTCTAACTGATCGACCAATGCCACTAGCTCCCAGCTATCAATATCGTCTCCTCATTGCTCTCCTCCAGGGTCTCCCTACTGTCATCCTCTGGTTTTATGGAGAGCTGTGTGGCAGCTGCTGCACATGGCTGGACAGTAGAGCATTGTCCCCCCATCATACAGTGACACCATGACCTGTGCTGTAGAGAGGGTGGATCATCGGTGTTGCACAGACTACACAGTATGCCAAGCAGAGTGCTGGTGTTGCATGCACACCCCAGCGGTGGTGCCTTTGTCATGCGCAACTGGTGTCAGCAGGACAACTTTCTCACACCCACACTGGTCACACTGCTACCTGTGGAGGGTGGATTGCATACATGGCATTGCACCCTGATCATAGTATACACACACACACATATATGCACATACACCACATGCATGCATGTCTCACACACAGAGTGCAAACAACAACCCAACACCAAGACACACCCTCCCACCACATGTGATGGCAATTCCCATCATCCATGGATAACAGACAGAACAACAGTGTGTATCAACCCTATGTGCATGGGAATACCCCTGTGACCCTAGATACACAGTCATGACTCATTGGGGTGTCTGGAAGACACTAGTAAATATGTGCAGGGCCACAGAGAAACAATGTGTTGCAGAGTGGTCATGGCACTAATGGGCTACACTACATCAATTATGATTATATCTGCAGTGTGCCCCAACAGATGTGGAACTCTCACTTGTACCCATGCACACAAGGGGAACAAGATGTGTACTTACATGACTGGCTGTCTGCTACCTGGGTCTCAAACTCACCTCCTGACACCCCTGTCACTCCAAAAGCTGCAGTATGGATAACACCACCTTCTCTGCCATTTCCAGGACCTATCCACCATTGATGATGGTAGACCACCACCCATGGTGCATTGTTCCAGTGCCAGAAAGCTAGGTTGTCCTTGGTGTAGCGGCACAGATCCTGGAATCATTTTCAGTCAGCCTTATTGGCTGGCCTGGCCAACAATGGGATTAACATCTTCTGTGATCTCCTTCCAGGCCATCTAGATGGTGACATCCATGCTGCAATGCTGCAGCTGAGGACAGGACCACCTCACTCACTTTGTAGGCCTGTGCCAAGCAAGCAGCTCATTTTACTGAATCAGTGGTCATGCTGTATCTCACCATCTCCCATGGGACTTGCTGGGGTAAGTGGTACAACAATGGTCCATGGTGTGTGTGTGATGCACATGGATGTAGGAGCCCTAGTGTGTCCTGGTGGCACACCCGATGCCTCATCTGGGGTACCAGTGGTGAGCAGGGTAGCCTTCTCATGGTGCTGACCTGTTATGGGCCCCTCCAGGAACACACATGGCCAATGTACATCCACACACCCTTGTAGGTGTGTAGGGTGACAGAGCACCCTAGATGGGCTACTTGCAGCATCAAGGATGATATGGATCCAGTGCATTTATTTATTATTTATTTAGTTTTTGTTGACTGGGTAGTACACTGGACAAATCCTGCCTATTTTCAGGAACGACCTCGGGGAGGGAGATACAGATGAATGCCAACTGACCTTGAACCAGATTATGCTGTTGGTGGTATTTTTTAGTGAATGAGGAAATTTTACTCTTTTGATAAGTGCCATGGGATCTTTGACATCCACCTGAACTATCACCAATCCAGGCAGATGGGACCTCGGTTTAATGTCTCATCCGAAAGACGGCATCCAGAAGTGCAGCACCTCTCTCATGCTGCACTACAGTGTCAGTACTGGGATATTAACCAGTGCCAGATGTGGGAACTGAACCCACAGCCTCTGATCTCCCAGCCTCAGAGGCGAATGTGCTGCCTATTGAGCCATTGACACTCTAGCAACAGCCACTGACACCATGCATGAAGAGATTAGATAATGTAGGTGACCGCATCGCTGTGTGGATGGTCTGTGGCAGGCCGTTGTCTGAGAGAGTTGATCCACACCTGCATTGCGTGGCTGAGAAAGCAGTATATATGTAGGTATCATACTGAAGTCCTGGGCTGGGTGCAGTATGGTGTCTTATGCTGTAAAACAGGAGCACTTCATGGGACATAGTGATGCACATGGGCAAGTGGGAGCAGTGCACCATGATGACCTATGAAGGATGGGCCTATCTGTATGTTGCCCATGTTGCAGATGCCCTATGTTCACCTACCACTGGCCCCTCTGAGATAACTGACACAGAATTGCCTTGGACGTGTATGCACGTTAGTATGTTAAGAACATAGCTGTTGGACCACGTCCTGTGGTATGTCACAAGTATGGACAAGGAACCAGGCCTCTGTGTTGCCATGTCTGACATGCACCATTGTGTCATTAGGCAACACATTAGTAGGACTGTGTCAGGAAGAGCTGCCAAATCTGTGCTCTCCAATGTGGGACCTATAATGGAGTATGTCCACTTCAGTTACTACTGAATATCTCAGCACTTTTATTCTTCCATACATGCTACTTAACCACCCTTCTTTAATCAAACTTGTACACCTACCTTGGAAGTAAAAAACTTTCCAGGTCTGGGTGGGGAGGAAATTCATAATGCAAAGCCCATTCCACAAAGGAAGTCTCCGTTTTACTCTAAAAAGCGTAGGTTGGAAAAGGTAAGGCAGACTGGGACAAGGAAGGGTGGTGATCATGCCTGAGATGAATACTGGATAGGCCACTTATTTTAATTAACTTGTATGTCTTAATCAGGACTCACCACAATTTTTCATGGTTTAAATCAAATGCTCGGTGACTTTAACACTAACAAGGCCCCAGTGGTAATGGGTGGAGACTTTAATCTAACTTTAGATTATACAATAGATAGGAGTAACGGTAGCCCTGAACCCCATAGGCAAGCAGTGAAGGCTGTCTACAGAATGAAGCATGAATTGAACAGACACTGGTAGATGCTTGGAGAACCCCAAATCTGGGGATACATGACTATACCTGTTTTTCCCAGACTCATGGGATTTCCAGCAGGTTTGACCTGAGGATGCTGTCCAGTATGGCGATTGGGGTCACAAAGCTGCAGACACATCCCGTAGTTATTGTAGACCACGCCCATTAGAGCTAGTAATAAATGTGGGATTGGACACCCCCAAACCCAACCTGGAGACTAGATACCTCCTACTTAAGGCCCAAGATTTTTAGGAATGGCTAGGGCTAGAGGTGGAGGAATACTGAGGAATAATGATAATGGGAGGTTCCACTCCACACAGTGGGATGCTTATAAACCATGCTAAGAAGCAAGATCATTGCCTTGCCACAACAAAGAGGAGATGTAGACAGACCAAGCAGAGGGCTCTTGAGGCACAGTTAACTGCACTGAAAGCTCAATATAAAAGCTTGAACACTAGAGACCCCCACGAGCTAGCACAGCTTTCCTGTGCTAGGTTGTTGCTAAGCTCTCACTTCACCAACCAGGCAGAGTTGAATTTAAGACATATTCATAATTCCTACTGGGAAGGAGGAGAGAAGGCCAGTAAATTGTTGGCCTATAGGCTTAGAAACAGACAGGCAATGAGGACAATTCATGCCCTATACGATAAAGAAGGTACAAAATGCTACGCACAGAAGAGGATACACACCATTTTGGCTCAATTTACAAGCACCTGTATGCATCTCCCTCCCCCAGATCCCACTGTCATAGAACAATTTCTAGCCCAAATTCCTATTCCTAAGGTAGCTGTTATGGAGGCCAAGACCCTCGATGCCCAGCTGACTGAAGCAGAGGTGGAGACAATACATGCCATGAACCCACATAAGGCACCCAGCAAGGAAGGCCTACCTATCAACATCTGTCGGGTGAAGGGATTAAACTAGCCAGGTATTTGCTAAGGGCATATGGGGATTCCCTGGCTCAAAGGGTACTCCTCCCTGATGAGAAAGGCAACCATTAAGGTAATTCCAAAGAAAGATAAAAATCCTTTAGTCCCAGGGAATTATCACCCCATATCCTCGTTAATGCCAATGCCAACATTTTGACAAAGGTGCTAGCTGGAAGACTTGAACAGTTTCTACCAGGCATCATTCACCTTGCTCAAGCAGGCTTCAATGAGGGAAGACTGGGATCGGACTATCATAGACCCCTACTCACCCTAATGCTTGAGATCAGCCATTCTAAAACCCCACAGTGGCCCTTGCAATAGATTTTGAAAAGGCTTTTGATTTGGTCGAGTGGTCCTTTCTGATGCAAGCCTAGCAAGGATGGACATAGGTCCAGGTTTTATAACATGGACCAAGTTCTTCTATGCCTCCCCAATAGCCTCGGTACTCACCAACTGCACGGTATCCCCCCTTGGCTTACAGAAGGGCACTAGACAAGGGTGCCCTTTGTCACTACTACTTTCTGTGCTAGCGATAGAACTGCTGGTCATAGCTCCTTAGGGAATCCAGGGGATCCCTGGCATACAAGTGGGGGGACCACCTTAAAACCTTCTTGTATGCTGATGACCTACTAGTCACCACACAGTACAACCCATAGGTGGTCTACACGGTCCTGGAAATGTTAACAATTTCCTCAAGTGTGTCAGGCCTACAAGTGAAGCAGGCCAAGACTGAGGTCCTGCCACTGACCTCATTAGGGTCAGAACAACCCTTCATGGCTCTATTCTTAAATGGTGCCCAGGGGTATTAAATACATTGGCATTATAATGCACCCCAGTCTCACCAAAATGCTCTCAACAACTTCACTTATCTACTAGAATCAGTCAGGAGTGACGTAAATAGTTGGAAAACACTGCAGCTTTCCTAGCAGGTATGATAGACTCCATCAAAATGATGACATCCTCAGATTACATTACCTACTGACACACCTACCAGTATAAATTCCTCATAAGTGTTTTTGGACAATTGACTCACTGGTGGACTGTTTTTATGGGAAGGAAACTGCCATGGCTTAGCAGACTGAAGCTGAGACAGCACTGGAGCAAAGGGAGGATGGGGCCTCCCTTGGTTCCAAGGTATCATATTGCCTTTATATAGGGACAAGTAGTAAAAGTAGTAAGGTGGTTTACACCTATTGGTCACCAAGCTCCAACCTGGCTCTCTGTTGAAGCAGCTATGGTAAAGGCTCCTCTCCAGCTACAGTACAATATAGGTAAAGCAAAATCGCCACCTCCTATCACCGCCATGACAGTATCATTTTAAATACTGGAGGAAGGTACACTCCATGCTAAAACATAACCCCACACCACGGGAATATTCACCGCCTGGAGTAACCAGGCTTTTAGGGTGGGGAAAGAAACTATCCACTGAAGGCTATGGGAGGCACAGGCATCATACAAACTGAGACCTGTTGATACCAGGTACGAACACAATTGATTCTCTACGACTCACTCAGAGCCAAACACCACCTACCCACCACCCACTTCTGGAGGTACTTGCAAATAAGGGATGCTATCACCCATGTCATCAATGCCCCCAAAGGAAGGAAACTCCCCCAGACCCACCCTCTAGAGGCCTGTGTGACTGAGCCCAAGAATAGGGCCAGCAGAATCTACACCCTACTCCAAGGTACCCACCAGTACCCAACCCACTTGGTCAGAACCCAATGGGAGCAAGAGCTTAACTCCCAGATCTCAGTCCAACAATGGTCACATAGCTATTAGAGAATCCACTCATGATGTAGGGATGGGCGTACTCATCTTATCATAAACAAGACCATGCTATGATGGTATTACATGCCAGCCAAGCTCAAACACCTGGGACTCATCTCAGACAATCGGTAGCGGAAATGTGGGCAAACTAGATGCCCACCTTTATAACATCCTCTGGGAATGCCCATCACACATAAATACTAGGCAGATATCCAATCTATGTATCAAGAATTCTGCCCAAGGTACCCCAGAACCCCCCTTGTTGCTGCTGGGATGTGAGGAGAGGACAGGCATCCCCAAAAGCAGCCCTTGTGTGAGATGGGCTACAGTAGTAAGACCATCTGCTAAGAGACTGATCCTGAGGAGATGGTGCACCACAGAGTGCACAACTTCTTGAACTCCTTCAATCATTGGCTAGGTGGCCACTTATAAGAAACTATTGAGTTTCACAGCAGGCACCACGAGCAAATACATAGCTTGATGGCTGCCCTTCTTGGACTCCAGGTTCTTTCACAAAGCCAAGCTGAATCTGAGATGAATGACCACCTTACCACCTGGAGATTCCAACCTCTAGAACTCCTCATACCCCTCAAACCACTCTACATCCATTATCCAAGCTGTCATTAGGATCCCACAAAGTATTGGATTGCTGAACTGTTCATGATTGTGTTTTAGATCTTTTGTAGAATAAGGTTGCACACCAAGACAGGCAAATCCTGCATCAGTGCTAGATCTGCACCTAATAAAGAGATAGGAGGCCAAGATGAACGTTGCCTTAGAACCCCCCACACACACACACACATATCTGTGAGCTTGAATGTGCAATGATGGAGGGGAAGAAATGACAAGGATATTCACATGCAGGTATAATGTTGCAATGCTTCATTCATCAGTTTGGCATGTACAGGTCTGAGATAACTATTGTTGCACTATATCCCAAATAATGCGGTGTACCTCAGGGTAGCTGTGTAGGCGTTGGTATGATGTAATAATAAAAATTTTTAAGAAAAAATTTAGACACCTACTGCTTATTCTTCCTTTTCTCTCTGCTCCCACCTTGATGTAATTCCTGCTTTGGGGCTTACCTGTGAGCCCCGAAAAGGCTGCTGTTTCCTCAGGGTTTTGGTCCACCCCATTCTTTTTTTCTTTTGGGTCCCTGTTTCCTGGCTGTGTCCCTGTGCCTTCTTCCTCTCCTGCCAACCTTCCCCCGCATGTTTTTTTTTGAGAGAGCGGGGTTGGAGGAGCTGGTTCACGAGTCGCTCAGTTTTTGAAATGGCACTTCGATGACGGGCTAGCTCCACGCATGTGCAGTAGTGCAAGTTCATTTGGCCATTTCAGTGTCTGATCTGGCTCTCTCCCAGTAGTTCTGGTTCAAGGTCAAGTAGAAAAGGGACTTGGACCATTAGCTGGACTGGGGAGACAACAGGAGAGAGAAAAGGCCATTTTGTGAGTGCCAATTTGCCTGAGGCTTTGAAAACCACATCATTAATATTCATGAGGCTGCTCTGAATAATTCATGAGCTCAGTCTTGTCTAGCGCTGGGGAAGACTGAATAGCTGTGGCGACAGGCAAATTAAGTAAATGAAATTGTTGAAGTCTATTAACGTGTGCAAGGGAAGCAGGTGGCTATCAGACATTGGGGGGCAAGAAATAAAATGTATATGCAGACTGCAGCAAGGGAATAAAGTGGGACTTGGTATGGGCTGCAGTGGGGCTCTATTTGTGGCTGAACAGGGCTATTCAAAACAGGAGCAGCAACAGAAAGCGGACTAAATAAATGCGTAAGACTGTGTTGTGAAGTTGCTTCAGAGGGCACGGGGTAGTTACTAAATGCTGGGGCAAATACATTCTAAAAGTGAAAGGTTTGACTGCATTAGGTTTAAAACTTGGGACACTGTATGAATTTCAGTGTGGCTGTTACTACAGCCACCATGTTTAGTAGCCAGTGACACCACTGACCCAACCACATAACCAGGATTAGCAGGAGGATTATGATGCTTGTAAAAGATTTCTGGGGAACAACCAGGGAAAATATAGGCGCCAATTTGTTGCACCAATGAGGCACATCAAGGAGCCTCATACATATTAATTTTCTTAAGGACAATGGCTCCAACCAATGGGAGCTGCCAAAAGCTCCCAAGAGGACAGAACATTTTGATTTTCGGTCAGTCTGTGGAGAGCCCCACCAGAGGGAGGGAGGAGGCCTTGCCCTGGTGAGGAGATAGGTCTGCAAGGCTGGGAGAGGGCCTGCCTGTGGGCTTCCAACAATCTGGCCTCCAGGTCCTGGGTGATTGACTTTCCCCATCTAGAGAGAATTGGAGAAGATAGTGAAGTGAGCAGCTTTGCTAGAAGAAGGAAAAAGCTGCAGGTTCCTGAGAAAGTTTGCTGTGGCAGATAGATGCATCAGAGTGGTGAAATGTTTGAGAGGAAGATGAGGTTGTGTTCTGAGCCTGAAAGAACAAAGTTTGTGAGCTTACAAAAAACAGAGGTTGTGTCCTAAGCCTGGGGAAAAAACAAAGGTTATGTCTGAGCCTGGGAAAGATGGATATTCTTGTCTGCACCCTATGGTGGGACAAGAATGGGAAAGGAAACTAGATACCAGATTTCTGAGAAATTGAAGAGAGAGCCTCTTCAGATTGAAGAATTGCTATGCACCTGTGCAGTGAGAAAATAAACTTTCTGATGTGCTGATGAGAAAATGAGTTGCTGAAATTGTGTGAGCCAGAGCAACAAGTAGCTGCTGTATTTTTTATTTTTTTTCAGCATTTATTTATGCTCCTCCTAGGCTGGGCATCCTTCTGAGGTGCACACACACGGCGAGACTACTATTTCCTGCCTGAATACTGCAATTCAAACTGGGACTCCCCGACAACCCGGGCAACCCTAAGCGCTCGGTTCACCCACTGGGCCTGGCCCGGCTCACCTTCAGCAGCCTATCTGAAATTAGAGAGGCCTTACTGCAGTTGCCGGGTCAGCCAGGAATCCATCGGAGATCGGGCAGGCGGTGGGATGTGCGTCCTGCCCTGGTGCCCCATCATCTCCACAGTCCCAGGCGGGTGTTTGTTGTTTCCTCATTGGGAGTGGACGTGCACTGACGTCTGCACACGCGCTCACCTGCTGATGTCTGCTGCACTCCTGCCCTCTCATTATGGCTGGAATGCCTGTGCTGCCCCCAATCTCCATTGGGGGTCACTAGGATGCTGAAGCAGCCCAGAACTCTCCCAAAGAGAGGAGAGCAGTCCTCAGGATGCTCAATCCTCTCCCTACCCTGCCGACTTCCGGGCGGCCCAGGCATGTTCTCGAACCAGGTCATTGACTTGGTGCGTAGGTATAGTGTACAGTGCCTCAACTCTCAGTGCCACCAGGCCGGCTAGCTGCTGTATTTCAAGTTGAGAGACTATGAAAGCAGAGGGATGGACAGGTGCCTATTGAGGCAGGGTTCTTGTTGTCTGTTCTTGGAACATAGAAACACAGAAATTGCCAGCAGATAAAGACTGATTGGCCCATCTAGTCTGCCCATAACTTTGGACGCTGTATGAATTTCAGTGGGTCTGTTTACTCCAGCCACCATATTTAGTAGCTATGTGACACCATCAACCCAACCAAAAAGCCTGAACTAGCCAGGAGGATTATGGAGCTTGTGAAAGGACTCCTGGTGGAAATGCCCAGGAAAATCTAGGCGCCAATTACTGCACCAATGAGGCAATGAGGAGCCTTATACATATCAATATTTCTTAAGAACAGTTGCTCCAGCCAATGGGAGCTGCCAAAAGCTGAGCTACAGCAAGAAAAAGACTGCTGTGTTAACCCTGGTTTTCAAACTCTCCACCCCTAGAGTCTGGGAAGTAGGAAAGGACAGATTGCTTTGGCTACACTCCATGGCAGGAAACTTAGAGAAGGAGAAGGAAAGAGAAATGTACTGACTGTTTACTCTGACACGGGTCCTGGTGGGAACTCAGTAACCCCATCAAGTGGGGTCTGTCACTGCAGAGGATCATGGGTCTTGCACCTGAGTGCTAGGGCACTCTGATCTGAGGAGCTGGGCTGTGGGGCCACTACCAGGTCTGGGTCCCCTGTAGTTGGTGGCCTTGTGCACATGCCCTGCAATAGGCCTGTAATGGACTGAAGGGCCAAGCTGCAAGATCTGCAAGCAAGAGGAAGAAAGAGAAGCTGCAGCCTCCATGCCCCTTCCACTTTCAAGCAACGTGCCCAGTTCTGCATGTATTTCCATCAGCTCCTAGGACTTCAGGGAACTGTGCCATCCAAGGACTGGTCCTGCAGAACTGTGAGTAAACAGCAAGAATTGCCCTAACCTGGGGACTGTAAATAGTTTGCATGCCCATCAGGGAAGGAAACAGAGTCAAGGGTTAGAGTAAACAAGAGAAAGGAATGTAAAAGTTATTGAATTCAAGAAAGGAGCCAATGTCGCTACCAGCTGCACCTAAAGCTGCAACTAAAATCTGGGTACCCAGAGACAGGATTTTGGGCATCATTTGAATTGGGACCTGTGGGTCCGGGCATTGGGTATCATAGGTAAATACAGAGGAAGAAGACTTGCATCCATGGTGCTCACCAAGTTAAACTAAAAGGAATCCAGTTTATTAAATGCATTTAGTTTCAGTCTGAAACTTTCCGTTGAAGGGCTACCCACCACCTCTGCAGCAGTTAGCTAGTTAGTTAGATCTGGAGGCTGCAGTGATTAAGATATGGGTTCTGAATTAAAAGGAAATGATTATGGGGAATGCTAAATCTCTCAATGCAAAATGAAAATGTCTACTTAAACTCTATTCCACCTACCCCATCCAAACCCTCCCTTGTAAATAAATTGTGATGTTATTGTTTTGCAGTAGAACTGACTCCAGAGCCTAATTTTAGTGAGCATGTTATTGACTGAAATGGGAAATGAAAATGGTTTAACTGAATGTGAGGAGGTTCGATTCCTGTTAAGTCCATACCTGGGGTAACTGTTGGGGAGGTGTGTTGGTACGACATCCCAGGAGGTTGTACTGCAGGTAACCTGACTCACTAATTTGTACTCTGGGTGGAGGCACCACCATTTTATTTAACTTTTGGGAAAGGACCCCTATGTTACAACTATGGGAACCTATACCTTTAACCTTGGTCGGGCCTGCAAGGCAGGGGTTGTGGCCCTCCTGGATGGTGCTAGAGAGGGCTACATTAACTATCTTCCAACCTCCACTTCACCCCATCTTGACAAAGCTATCTGACAATGCTGGTTTCCTGTACTGAATCTATTAATTACCTACCTTTCATGTAACTGTATTTTCCTGTAACAAGAATTCCTCTCCTGTTCACAAAATCAATTTTAAATATTGTTTTTTTCTGAGAATTACTAATGTTAGTACTCCTGTAATTTCCACTTTGATTATATGTACAATGTGCTGTTTTGACTGTTCATTGACGTAGAACGTCTATAAATGAGCTTTTAGCTCAAAGGTTGTAATCTGAGACTGTAATAAAATTAAATAAAAAATTAAAGTAAATTCAAGGAGAGTTTCACAGGGCCCAAATGTAACAGCCTATGAGATTTAAGGTGCTAGACATGCAGTCATAGCGTAATGTACAAACAGGAAGAATACACTGTTTTGTGATTCTAAGGATTCTTGGGCAAGTGACTGGTACAATAAACAGCAGGGAGAAGCTTGACAACACACCAAAGCAGCAAGACTGCCTGACAGTGGGAGATGTAGACAGTATGGGCAGGAACTGCAATAATACTCTGCATTCTGCAGTGGTCTCCCCACCACTTGCATGCCTACATACAGCATACCTGTTTAGGGATCTGGATGTCCAGGGAAGGCTCTAAGAGTGTATCCAGGATGTCCCTTGTCTCCCAGCAACCCATGCAGGTGTGAAAGAGCAGAGTGAAGTATCTGTACAATGCAGTTGAACACCTGACAGGAGCCGCCAGTGATAGTCTGGACACTGCATCCTACACTACGCCTTTACCATAGTTGCAGTAAGGGTGCTCCTTCACTGTTCCCTAGCAGTGTTCCTGCTACAGGGTGTAGCACAAGGTAGCCAATGTCTCTGTGTGACTGTGGCATGCATCTGTGCCACACAAGGTTCCTAGCCGTACAGGGTGCCACTCTTGAGGGCCTCCTGCCTGCCCTCCTGTGGGCATGCTGCCCTACATGGACGCAGGCTGTGTGTTGCCTGTGTGCCTGAGTGGGGGAGGGATAGCTTGTCCCATGCCCATGTGGCATCATTGTGCAGGTGCTGGCCTCACCACCATTGATTCCTCCCAGGCCACTGACAGGCACGCCACTGGTCATTCACCCCTGGCTTGCGGCACTCCTGGGTACAGTGGCACCCACACCTCTTCACCTTCCTACCCTGATTGTATCACATTGTGCATCACAGTGCAGTCATGCTGACCAATGTTTGGAACATATCCTCAGCTCACAAAGCTATAAACTCTGGACACTGTGTACAAGTGTTAGTTGTTCACAAGGTTTTTTTCTTGCATTCACACACGTGTCAGTCCATTTCATGGCTCTGTGCCTTAGACTTGCAGTTTAACTGTGAGCTGGTCCCCAGGTCTTGTGACACAGAGTACTCCTCTGGGGTGATAGGGTGCACTGTGTCATGTCCTGTGTTACATTTCACAGGTATGGTGGTGGCCCAATTGCAGCATCCCACCACTCCTGCAGCATGGTTTCCTCTACTTCTGTGGTGGTCCAACAGCATGTATTCAGTACCATGTCATAGCATACTCTTTACAACTGTGTTCACCACACTCTACCTCAGCTTGCTTCCATCTTCACCCTACCCTGGTATTCACTGCTGTGTCATCCTGTGTGTGACTGTGTCACCCCCACAACGCTGCATGGTGCCCATGGCCAGACTACCCAGTATGCCACAGGTGCCCTGCACATTTGCAAATGGTTATTTCTTCCTGTTGTATTACCTGTTTTTGTGTACCTTGTTCTGTTTATATGATATGTCACCTGATAATTTATTGTCCAAGGTCCTCTCTATTCATTGCATAGGTAGGCACTTATGAACTTATGAATGGTGTACTCTGTATGTCTCTGATATATTGTATCCTTTTAACTCATTATATGTAAAGCACTTTACTTTGTATCTTCCGATATATTGCATCCTCTTTAACTCATTGTATGTAAAGCACTTATAAATTGTTATCCTGTTAAGTTTCTGCATGTCTGTACTCTCCCGGTCATGCCTGAAAATAGTCATTTTATGGCTAGTGCACTTACCTGGTTAACAAAAGCTAAATAAAATAAATAAAACATGGCAGACCTCCACAGCTACAAAGCTCTCACGAGTGTGTCAGCTGGCTGTCCCCAGCTGCTTTCTGTCAGCCCGGTGGTAGTACCATTATGTCTGCCTATCCCACATGTGGCAGTCCAATGACACTGCCCGTGCAGACATGCCTGCCCTGGAGTGTTTATTTCACTCCATGCTGACTGCCATGACTGTTTGACCCAGCGATACTTCTTGCCTCTAGGTTGTTCTCACCATGTTGCAGCAATGGCACTAGGGAGTGCACATGGGGGCTGCAGGTCAGTCCTGCCAGTGCTTCCCAGCTACCGCAGCTATGCACCTTCCTGGGTGCCGCACTACTTCTTCCTTTGTAACAGAGTGTGGTCACATACACATCATGCACAGCCGGTTGGTCTATCCCCATGCACAGTGACCTTGACCTTTGGTCTGTTATTGCACATACCAGACTGCCCTGTGCCTCCTGTGTAGCATTCCAGTGCAAGTGTGGCAGCCACACATGACCAGATGTTCACCTGTCCCTTAGTTCCATGCTGATGACAGCATTTTTGGGAGAGGAATAGCTTTGTGTGCTAGAATGCTCTACATGGTCCACTGTGTCTGCACTGTTTACTTATGACATACTTTTCTCCTCATACGTGCCCATTGGTATATGGTGGACCAACAACATCCAGAAGCCTTAGAGGTCAGGGACGACCTCCTAAGGCAGACTGTCCGACAACAGCTTATGATGCTCCACCATATGGAAACAATATTATGGCCAGCTGAAGGTTCTCTGTGAGGTGGCTCATGATACCTGCCCACCACCCCACCTGCACCTTAGGTTCTTACCATCCAAGTTGCATCACCCCACACCCATCTTCAAATATCCCCTTGATTCTGCTCTTTTGCCACCCCTCATTATATAGTTCTTCAGTTCATTTGTTTTGTTATTGTTGTGCTTCTACATTTATCTTATTGTAAAATATTTCTTAATTCTGATTCTCCTGTGTTCTGCTTCTATTGTTGTACTGTGTTGCTGCGATACTGGGGTTTGATGGAGTGCCCTCTATACCCACCTGTGACAAGCTCCTATAGTCATCCATCCCCATCCACTATCACAGTATCTACTGTGGTGGTCCTGCAGTAGTCTATGTTGGATCTCCAACCTCTGCAGGGCTCCACATCTGGCAGGCATGCAGCCTTGTTGGCTGTCACATTCCATCCCACAGGTGTCATCCTCCACATCACTTGATCAGGATGGCCCGCATCCTGCCTGTTCCTCTCTATTGCCATTGGATAATACATGTCATTCAGGCTAACACCTCCTGTGTTGCTAACCAGGTGGGCTAGGGGATACTGGGATGCATAGGATTGGCCTCACCAGTAGAAAACGGAAGTTGTCATCCTCTGTAAAGACAGTTGATGAGACCCCATCTGAGTACTGCATGCAGATCTGGAGACCCCATCTCCACAAGGACATAGGCAGGATGGATGCAGTCTGGAGAAGGGCATCTAAAATGGTGCAGGGTCTGCACCAGAAACCATACCAAGAGAGACTAAAGGAGCTTAATATGAATAACTTCGAGGAAAAGAGGGAGTGGGGAGACATGATAGAAACTTTCAAGTATATCAAGGAATCAACAAAGTCCAAGAGGGTAGCATCTTCCAGAAAAGGGATGCAAAGAACAAGGTGGTATAATATGAAGACAGAGTGGGATGACTCAAAAGTCATGTGAGGAAGTATTTTTTCATGGACAGGGTGGTGGATGCATGGAACAGACTTCCTGAGGAGGTCATGGGATCAAAGACAGTGGGGAATTCAAGAATGCATGGGACAGACATAAGGCAATAGTAGTGGGGAGTAGGAGGAAGTAGGCTGTTGGTTAACTAGGATCTGCAGTTTATCCAATAGTTAGGAAATGGGCAGACTGGGTGGGCCAAGCAGTCCTTATCTGCTGCCAAAGTCTAGGTTTCATGGCTGCTTCAGAAATGTCTGTTGTTGTGTCCATAGGGGCGTTACTGCCTTCCATTCCATGTGTTCCCACACTGTTCGGGTTATTTGTATGTCACATGGTCCACGAGGGGTCCCATGTGTCCTACCCTTGGGTATTGACTGTTGTGGCTATCTGCACTGCCTATATGCTATATTCAGTGATGGAAAATATTTGCACTGCACTCTGTCCTGTGCCTTGTGCACCTGCACTTCTGCTCTATATTCAGTGGTGTTTGCACCAGGCGCTATAGCTTTGAATATTGCACACTATGGGCTTTGTGCAAGTGCAATCTCCTGGGCAGCACAAATTTTGTGCATGGGCAATCTTTGAATATTGGGCAACTAGTCTCTTAACCAGTGGCTTACTAGTAATGATTTGTTTTTGCTAGTTGATTACAGCATGTTTCAATGCAGTATATTAGCAATTAACTTTCTCCTATGAAATATGTAGAATTATGTTTTGCAGTTGCTGGAAATGTAAGTCAGGTAAATGTGAGTTTCTTCCCTCATTTTTGTTAGTTAGTTTCAGAGCATGATTTTGTCTACAAAATATTATAGGATTGTGATTGACAGTTTTGAAAGCATGGCATAATGCTTAAATGAAAAATGCAGACTTTTACAGTTTTACGCTTTGTACAATCTTTATAACTTTTGTATTTTTTTTTGCTATTCTTTTTTCCTACCTGGCTTCTAGTCTGCCTGGGTCTTCATGCATATGATCTCTACAGCCACCATCCGGTATCTCCTGGCTCCATAGAGAGACCTCACCTATTACCCATGTTGCTTGCTCCATGTGGCAGGGTGCTGGAGACACCCTCTAGTCTCTGCCAAGTCCAGATCCATTGTTGGTGATGACTCCAAGCTGGGCACCCTATAGGACTGCCATCAAGCTGCCACAACCTGCTCATAATTTTTTCCTTTTTCTGCCCCTTTGAGTGGGGAGTAGGGCATCAAGGATGGACCTGCACACATCTGCATGCGCTCCTCCTGGCACTGGTGGCTCCCAACTCAGCCCCAGTGTGTATTGCCAGTGCACCCCCATCCTCCGCTAGGGGCCAAAAGTGCACCAACAACTGGGATCCCCCACCTGTAGAGGGAGAGCAGTCACCAGACGCTCAATCCTTTTCCTCCCCAGAACCCCGGTGGCCTGAGTCCATTCCTGAACCCGGTCACCGCATGGAGCAAGGTGTGGCATCCAGTGCCTCAACCCTCTGCATCACCGGCCAGCAGCTTTTGCAGTTTTTAGATTGTGTCATGAAGAGAAAGGATGGAAGTGTTCAAATGTTGTAACTGACAAAATACAGTTATGTTATATCAAAAATGTCTCACATTTACAGAGCTATAACATGTTGCTCCTTGAAAATAAAAAGAATTGATTAACAAAAATAAATGGTGTTTGGGAGATGTCTCTTGCCTCATCAAGGGAATCATCTCACACATCCTTAGTTTTCCAGAACTATGCAGCTTCACTTCACATTTCTCTGACAGTAAGAAGTCATTAGATGACCAAAGACTGGCCAGGAGACATCTGGAAAAATGTCTTCATTAAGGACATCTCTCTATTGGGCCTCACCTTTGAACTTTAAGCCACTGGCATCAGGACCAGTTGGAAACTTTTACTAGCTGGGGTCTGCCCTCCATGATGTGCCCACCATGTTGGTGCCTGTATCACATGTTTGTCTCTATGACTCCTCAGTTCTTTCTTCCACCACTGACTGCTCCTCAGACCTGCAGAAAAACACCACCATTGTTTCTTTGATTTTATTGTTTATCTTATTTAACTTAACTTATCAATGTTATCCCTATAGGAAGAAGAATCAGCATGTATATAGCACTTTTATACACAGTGTATCCCAAAGCACTTTACAAGCAATGCTAGATTGGTAGTGAAGTGACTGAATGTGAAGCGGTGGCCATTTCGCACATCAACACCCACACAGTCTAGACAATTGCATGAACTGGTTTATGGAAGAGAAATGTTGGACAGGTCACGGAATATCCCCTACTCTTTGAAAAGAGTGCCCTGGGTTCTTTACTTCCACCTCGACACCCACCAGGACAGCACCAGTATGAGTAGAAGGACCTCAGTTTAATGTCTCATCTGAAGGACAGCACACCCCAGCAGTACAGCAACCCCTAATACTTCACTCAGATGTCAGCAGTTTAGGTGCAAGTTCAATCCTGGTGTGGGACTAGATTCCATGACCTTCTGGTCCAGAGGCGGATGTGCTACCAACAGAGCCATGCTGACAATATGCCACCATTGAAATAAACTTTATTTACGCTTTTGTATCTTCATTTACAAGATCTACAAGGATGATGCTTAAACTGTTTGTTTTTGCTTTTTGGGCCTGTCCAACAATGTAAGGGCATGCAAGATCTGCCAGCGATTCATTAAGGTCACAAGAAGAATCTGGATGAAGTCTGTAGAAAATGCTTTTGCCATTAAGAACATAAATGCTCAGCCCAAGGCTCCAGGCTCCAAACCAACTTTACTTCATATTTGTTTATTTCATTTATTTTGACCAGGAAGGTGAACTAGACAATTTTTGTTGCATATTTTCAGTCTCTTCCTGGGGAGTGGAGGGATACAGATGGATGCCAACTGAAATTGAACAAGATTTTTAGCTGTTGGTGGTATTTTTAGTGAATCGGGAAATTTGGCCAGGACACCTGGGAATCTCCCCTACTCTCCTGTTGGGGAAGTACTGTAGGTCGTCAGTCTGTCACAATGGACAGACCACTTGAGGAGGAGGCTGCTGGTGTACCTGTAGAACTGATCTCCATCCCTGCAGGTCCAGCTATGGAGATCCAGAGAGAAGGAAATTAACATTTACCCAACAGTGCAGTGGAGTCAGCAATGATTTGTTCCAATAGTTTACTGTCAGAAAATGAGTCGTCCAGGAGCTGGAAGAAGTCTGGTTATGAGAGCTTGTATTGACAAAAAGACAAGCCCTGTTGGATATCCTCAAAGAATATCTGGAGGTACTGCTGGTAACTCAGAGGCAGTTTTACCCGCTATAATACAAGATGAGGTTCTGATAGCAGGCTCAGCTGATTGTGACAAGCCAAGATCAGCTGGGCTTCAGGGCATCACCCTCCAACAGACGCCAAAGGAGAACTCAGTTGCATCTTCTCCCACTCCTGCAGACTTCCGACAACTGAGGCGAACATAATTACTGCAATATTCACGGAGTTAGCACAGATGGTACTGGAAAGGAATGAAGCGCCCATGGCACAGATGGAGATGGAAATCAGGCAAATGAAAACAACAAATGTCTACAAATGTAAGTAACATTGTTTCATGTGTTTACCATTAAATGACAATACAAGTTCTAAACTCTCAAGGCTATAGTGGGTGCGAGGAAAAAAACTCTAAGGGAACTGGATACCTGACAATGAACATAGTCCCATTCCTGCTACCACTATGCCTTCTACACCTAAACAGGTAATGCTTGAAAATAATGTAAATATGCACACCATAAATCAATTACCCCAAACATTGTCACTGAATCAGACATGGACTTGCACTCAGAAGATGTTGTTGTGGACACCATACTGCCTACCAGAATAGCACAAACTTAAGACTCTGAATCAGAGTCTCTGGGGAAGGCCCAGTCGACCTTTTGATAGGTGGGAGGAACATATTGATTGTGAACAGCCTTTAGAGGAGAATCTTCAAAATAAGGTCTCTACTCAGCAATTGTGGTCACAATTTAGAAATAAGCATTTGTCAATTCCAGATAGTGACTACATTGGTCCGTTGAGCTCACTCCAAGCCCTCTGTCACTTGCTCATTCTGTCACTTCTCCAGTGCTGCAGGCTGCTGTTTTGTACTGGGCTCCTGCCTGCATTGGTACCCTTTTCTGTCCACAAAGAAATCGGCAGCTGTCCCGACAGAGCTCCGTTGAGGCGGCTCAGTCCCCTCTCTTCAGTCGCTCATTCTGTTTCTTGTGGGCGCTACAGGCTGCCCCTTTTGTAGTGGGCTCATCCTGCCTGTGTTGGTGGCTTTTCTGCCCACAAAGAAATCTGCAGTAGTCACGGCACAGGTCCGTTGAGGTTGCTCACTCCCCTGTGTCACCCGCTTGTTCCGTTTCTGCCGGCGCTGGAGGCTGGCCTATTGTACTGGGCTACTGCTCACGTTACGCCTTTTTTCTGCCCACAAAGCAATGCGCAGCAGTCACGATAGAGGTCTGTTGAGCTTGCTCACTCCTCTTTCTCACCACTCATTGTGTTTCTCCCTGCGCGGCAGGCTGGCCTTTTGGACTGTGCTCCTGCCCGGATGGTGCCTTTCCTGCCCACAAAGAGATCCATAGCAGTCATGATAGAGATCCGTTGAGCTCTCTCACCACTCATTCTGTTTCTTCCTCTGCTGCAGGCTACCCTTTTGTACTTGGGCCCCTGGGTGGATTGCTGCTTTTTCTGCCCACAAAGAAACCAGTGTCCCAACAGAGCTCCGTTGAGCTCACTCACATTCCTTCCCTCACTTGCTCGTTTCTGTGTCTCCTGTTGCTGCAGGCTACCCTTTTGTACAGGGCACCTTCCTCTGTTGGTGGCTTTTTCTGCCCACAAAGAAATCTGCAGCAGTCATGACAGAGGCTCCATTGAGCTCGCTCACTCTCCCTCTCTCACCTGCTCTTTCGCTTCTGCCGGTGCTGCTGGCTGGCCTTTGTACTGGGCTCCTGCCTGCATTACCGCCTTTTTCTTCCCACAAAGAAATCCACAGAAGTCATGATAGAGCTCTGTTGAGGTCGCTCACTCCTGCTGTCTTACTCGCTCATTCTGTTTGTATTGGCGCTGCAGGCTGCCCTTTTGTATGGGCTTCTGCATGCGTTGCCGCCTCTTCTGCCCACAAAGAAATCCATGAAGTCCTAAGAGCTCAATTGAGCTCACTCACTCACTCCCCTCCCTCACTCGCCGTTTGTGTCTCCGCTGCTGCAGGCTTCCCTTTGTACTGGGCTCCTGCCTGTATTGGCTGCTTTTTATGCCCACAAAGAACTCTGCAGCCGTCATGATAGAGCTCCATTGATCTCACTCACTCCCATCTCTCACTCACTCATTCTGTTTCTCCTGCCGCTGCAGGCTGCCATTTTGTACTGGGCCCTGCATACATTGCTGCCTTTTTCTTCCCACAAAGAAATCTGCAGCAGTCCAAACACAGCTCTGTTGAGCTCACTCACCCCTCTCTTAGTCATTCATTCCGTTTCTGCTGGCGTGCAGGCTGGCCTTTTGTACTGGGTTCCTGCCTGCATTGTCGACTTTTCCTACCCACAAAAGTCCACAACAGTCACGATGCAGTTCCGTTGACGCTCACTCCCTCTCTCTGACTCACTCATTGTGTTCCTCCCAGTGCTGCAGGCTGCCCTTGTACTAGACTCCTGCCTGCATTGGCACCTTTTCTGCCTACAAAGAAACCTGCAGCTATCCCAACAGAGCTCCATTGAGGTCGCTCCTCCACCTGTCTCACGCTCATTCTGTTTCTCCCACCGCTGCAGGCTGCCCTTTTGTAATGGGCCCCTGCATGCATTGCTGCCTTTTTCTGTCCACAAAGAAATCTAAAGCCATTCCAACAGAGCTCCGTGAGCTCACTGACTCCACCTCTCTACTCACTCATTTGTGTGTCTCCGCTGCTGCAGGCTGTCCTTTTGTACTGGGTTCCTGCCTGCATTGGAAGCTTTTTCTGTCCAGAAACAGATCTGCAGCAGTTCTGACATAGCTTTGTTGAGGTCGCCATCTCCCTCTGTCACTCGCTCATTCTGTTTCTTGCTGGCGCTGCAGGCTGGCCTTTGGACTGTGCTTCTGCATTGCTGCCTTTTCCTGCCCACAAAGAAATCTGCAGCAGTCATGATAGACCTCCATTGAGCTCACTCTCCCCTCTCCCACTCACTTGTTCTGTTTCTGCCGCCGCTGCAGGCTGACCTTTGTACTGGGCTCTTGCCTGCTTCGCTTTTTCTGCTCACAAAGAAATCTGCAGCAGTCATGACAGAGCTCCTTTGAGGTCGTTCACTCCCCCTCTTCACTTTCGCTCATTCTGTTTCTTCTGGCACTGCAGGCTGCCCTTTGGACTCAGGGCTCCTGCCTCTGTCGGTGCCTTTTTCTGCCCACAAAGAAATCTGCAGCAGTCCCAACACAGCTCCGTTGAGCTCGCTCACCCCACTCTCTCACTCGCTCATTCCATTTCTGCCGGCGCTGCAGGCTGAGCCTTTGTACTGGGCCCTGCCTGCTTTGCTGCCTTTTTCTGCCCACAAACAACCGCAGCAGTCATGATAGAGCTCCACAGAGCTCACTCACCCCTTCTCTGACTCGTTCATTATGTTTCTCCTGGCGCTGCAGGCTGTCCTTTTGTACTGGGCTCCTGCTTGCGTTGCACACTTTTCTGCCCACAAAGAAATCCTCTTGTGTCCCAACAGAGCTCCATTGAGGTCGCTTCATTCGCCGTCTTACGCGTCATTCTGTTTCTCCTGGCTGCAGGCTGCCCTTTATACTGGGCTCCTGCCTCTGTTGGCACCTTTTTGGCCACAAAGATATCTGCAGCAGTCCCGAAAGAGCTCCGTTGACCTCACTCCTCCCTCTCTCACTCGCTCATTCCATTTCTGCCGCGCTGAAGGCTGGTCTTTGTACTGGGCTCCTGTCTATGTTGCCACCTTTTCTGGCCACAAACAAATCCACAGCAGTCACAATAGAGCTCCGTGAGCTCACTCACTACCCTCTCTCATTCGCTTGTTGTGTTTCTCCCAGCACTGCAGGCTGCCCTTTGCACTGGGTTCCTGCTTGCGTTGCCACCTTTTTCTGCCCACAAAGAAATCTGAAGCTGTCCCAACAGAGCTCCGCTGGAGATCGGGTCACCACCTGTCTTACGTGCTCATTCTGTTTCTCCTGGTGCTGCAGGCTGCCTTTTGTACTGGGCTCCTGTCTGTGTTGGCACCTTTTCAGGCCACAAAGAAATCTGCAGCAGTCCCGACAGAGCTCTGTTGACCTCACTAACTCCCTCTCTCGCTCATTCCGTTTCTGATGGCGCTGCAGGCTGCCCTTTAGTACGGGTTCCTGCCTGTGTTGCTGCCCTTTTCTACCCACAAAGAAATCTGCAGCAGTCATGATGGAGTCTCGTTGAACTTGCTCACTCTACTCTCTCTCAGCCACTCATTCTGTTTCTCCTGCCGCTGCAGGCTGCCCTTTTACTGGGCCCCTGCAAGCATTGCTGCCTTTTTCTGCCCACAAAGAAATCTGCAGCAGTCCCAACAGAGCTCCATTGAGCTCACACACCCTCCCTCACTCACTCATTCTGTGTCTCCCGGCACTGCAGGCTGCCCATTTGTACTGGGTTCCTGCTCATGATGGCACCTTTTCCTGCCTACAAAGAAATCTGCAGCAGTTCTGACAAAGCTCAGTTAGCTTGGTCACTCCTCCTCTCTCACTCACTCACTCAATCCTAATCTGCCCCAAACACTGATTTCCGACAGCGACTGTGATATTCTGTGCCAGAAGTGTGAAAACACATTTCGGCTAGGATGTGAAAATGACAGCTGCACTGTGCATAAGGAGGTCTGGAAAATGGCAATGTTGAAAATCTGGAGTAAAAATATAGCAAAGTTGCAAAGGTACTACGAGCAAGCATAGAAAGTGCACGTAGCACACTCATTTTATCGACTTTCATCACCAGATTTTCAACATAGGCATTTTAGGGCCTCTGCTAATGAACAGTGTCACTGTCATTTTCATAATGTGTCCCAACATGGATTTCCCACAGAGATCGCGCGCTATTCTGCTCTGGAAGTGCAAAAAACATTTTGGCCAGGATGTGAAATATGACAGCTGTACTGTTCATAAGGAGGTGCAGAACAATGGCAATGTTGAAAATCTGGAGTGAAAATATTATAAATTTGTGAACTTTGAGCATGCGTGCAAACTGAGCAACACATGCTCGTAACACTAGTCATTTTGTGGAGTATTGGCATCAAATTTTCAACATAGGCATTTTAGGTCTTGGTCATGAATAGTGTCACTGTCATTTTATAATCTGTCCCAAACACTGATTTCCGCAGTGACTGCGCTTATTGTGTGCTGGAAGGTAAAAACACATTTTGGCCAGGATGTGAAAAAATGACAGCTATACTGTTCACAAGGAGGTGTGGAAAATGCCAATGTTGAAAATCTGGCATGAAAATATTGCAATTAGCGAAGTTATGAGTGTGCATAGCAACCGCGCATCGCACGCCATAAAACAGTCATTTTTTTTTATTTTTCCACCAAATTTGCAACATAGCATTTTTGAAAGCCCACCTCATGAACACTGGCACTGTCGTTTATTAATCAGTCCCGAAGGTGATTCTGTGCAGTTTAACCTGAAATCACATTTCGGGCCAATTAACGCATAACAGAGGCATAAGTCTGAAAATTTGTGCAAAATTCCAAAAATGACTGAGATATGCATCAAAGTTGAAAAAACCTATTTATTCCATTATACAGCTTACCTGCATTTCCTCAGTTCACAGTTGGCTTTGAAGAGTGCAGACGTGCCTGGTCCACTGAAGATCGTCGCACTGATCTCCAGAGGTAAGTATGTATGGGGGGGTGGAGGAGGTGTGGTACTCAGTGGGAGGGGTGGGTTGTGGTGAGGACCATTTTCTCAGTTTCAGGATTTCAAAACAAAAAGTCATGGGACGGTTTTTCTATTTTACAGGGACTTTTGGCAAGCTGGAGTGGGCTTCCAGCATGCCATCTGCATATTTTGGGGTGGGAGGCACTGGAGCCGAAGGGATTGGGCACCCTGTTGGCATATACTTTGGTGGGGGTTTATGAGCCAAGGGATTGGGCACCCCTTGACAAATAAGAAATGGGAGGAGCATGCCGACGGGATTGGGCACACTCCATCGGCAAAGACAGAAGGGGAGCATAAGGGGGATTGGACACCCCTCAGCACACAAGAAATGGGGGACATGCCAATGTGGACTGGGCTCCTCATCAGCAAACTGGATCAATGGAATGCTAGGGACAGCCCTGCAATCAAGGTCGCTCCGTCATTGCAGCAGATGACACTGCAATCACGAGGCGGCCCCAATTGCAGTGGCTAAATAGTTTCAAGTTGGTGGCACGCTGGCTGAACTAGTGTCAGCAGTGGTGTGCCATGGCATTGGGGAAACTGGGCCAAGCCTTTAAAGGCTGTAGGGCATTGGCACAACAGTGCTGCACCTCCACAATCTGCTTCTGAGAAAACTACTGCAATATGTTTCTTGCACATGCGCACAATCGACATAAAAAGACACTACTTTTTATGTTGGCTTGCGCTTGCACAGCAATATCTTGCAGTAGTAGAAGATTTTGAGGTGCGGTCACTGGTGAATGCAGGCATGCATCAGAAGGTGCGTCCCTCATTCTCCAATCAGCCAGCAGCAGGTGGTGACCTCACACTTCCTAATGAGGCCACCAGATCTAAGAAAGGTCCGCTGCAATGAAAGCGAAGCTCTCATGCAGCAGGACCACAACACTCTCTACATGCAGGAAACATGGCAGAAACCGCTTATCACAATGTCGACGGGGAGCCCACTCCCATCAGCATAATTACCCTCCCATCACAATGTATGCCAATGGGTTGCCCAATCCCCTCGGCATCATGCCCCCAACAGTTTTGCTGACGGGGAGCCCAATCCCTGTCAGCTGCTATCCCCATCCCCTTGCATTTTGCTGATGGGGAGCCCACCTTGTCAGCATAATGTGTCCCCTTTTGTTGCTTGTCGAGGGGTGCCCACTCCCCTCGGCTCATGTTTCCGCCCTCAATATGTGCCAACAAGGTGCCCAATCCCGTCGGCACTGAATCATCCCCGCAAAAAAAAAACACTTAGGTGGTACACTGGGAGTCCATCCCAGTACGCACACATGCCCTACAAAAAAAAAAAAGTCCAGCGATGTTTTTTTAAACCTGTAAAAAGAAACGGTGCCTCACTGCCTCCCCCACCCCATTCCCCAACCCATTGCCACCACCTGCACACCCTGCCTCCCCACACCTCCCCACCCCATACTTACCTCCAGAGTCCAGCGTGATAATCTTCGTGGACCGGAACACGCCTGCACTCTTCAAAGCCGACCGTGAACTGAAGAAATGCCGTAAGCTGTATAATGGCATAAATGTTTTTTTCAACTTTGGTGCATATCTCAGGCATTTTTGAATTTTGCACTACATTTTCAATATGGGGTTATTAGGACCCTCCTCATAAATTCAGTCACTGTCATGGTGTTATTATGTCCAGAAAGATGATTTCATAGTCACTGCACGGAATCACCTATGGGACAGAGTAACGAAATGTCAGTGCCACTGTTCATGAGAGGGGCCTCAAAAGCCTATGTTGCAATGATGACAAAACTCACAAAAATAGCTGTTTTGTGAGCTTGCATTGTGCTGTTTCCAGTGACGCTTAACGCCGCGAATTTGTAATATTTTCACTCCAGATTCTCAACATTGGCATTTTTCCATACCTCCTGATGAACAGTATAGCTGTCATTTTACATATTCTGCCTGAAATGTGTTTTCACACGTCCGACGCAGAATAGCGCGGTCGCCAAGGTAAATCAGTTTCGACAGTTTGAGGAAATCTTGGTGACACTGTACATGAGCAGGGGTCCTAAAATGCCTATGTTGAAAATTGGTGCTAAACATCCACAAAATGATTGTGTTACAAGCATGCATTTTCCACACACCCTTGTAACTTTGCAAATTTTCAATATTTCGATGCCAGATTTTCAACACTGGCATTTTTCACACCTCCTTATGAACAGTACAGCTGTAATTTTTCACATCCTGCCCAAAATGTGTTTCTGCACCTGTGGTGCACAATGGCATAGTGCTGTGGGAAATCAACTTTTTCGGACAGATTAGCAAAATCACAGCACCACTGTTCATGAGGGAGGTCCAAAATGCCTATGTTAAAATGTGGCAAACAAACTCGCAAAATAATTGGGTTCAGACGGTGTTGTGCAGTTTCTATGCATGCTCATGACTTCACCAATTTTTAATATTTTACTCCAGAGTTTCTACATTGCCCTTTTACCTCCTCCTCATGAACAATACAGTTCTCATTCTCACATCCTGCCCAAAATGTGTTTTTGTCCCAGTGTCGCCAAATGGCATAGCCACTGTGCAAAACCACCTTTCAGCTAACAAACTGATTTTGCAACTTTTATGAGGTGGGCTCACAAACAGCCCATGTTGAAAATTTGGAGTGAAAATACCACCTCATGCTTAGGGTTTTAGGGTTTCCAACTGCAGCACCCTACCCGGTACAGACTGACAGGTGCCAGGGGTGTGACTTGGGGTCATTGGATGTAATGCTTGCGCATTCCACCCCCAATTTCATTCTGCAGTCACCGACAGGCATCGTGGGTGTGCCTTGCACTGTTCCACCATAAAATTCATCCCATTCTCCTATACTGTACCCATTTCAGCATATTTTCTTATGGAATGGGTAAGTATAATGCCTAAAGACCCAAAGCACACCACGACACTTGTCAGTGTCTTCAGGGTAGGGTGAGGTACAATGCCATGAGCATTATAGCTGACAACCCAAAGGCACACCCAATGCCTATCAGTCTCTACAGGGTGGGGTGGGGTTGGCATCACTTCAATACTTCACTGCCATTCCTATTATGCATCTCTACCTCTGGTACTACCAATGCCAATGCCAGCGAGACAACATTCGGCATTGACAAATGCTTGTTCTAATGTTGCCCCTGTTCAAAGGAGAAATGCTGCAAGACTACAATATGTGGGAGGTCTGGCACTATCTCCAGACCACATCTAAGTGGGCTGAATACTGATAAAAAATAGCAAAATCTTTTTCTAATGAAATATATGCATTGATGCATACTTCTGGTGACTCACTCCATGATATAAATTTTAAAATGCCAGTGAGCCTGGGCAGGTTCTGGTCTCAATATGAGAGAATGAATTATTCTACTCTATGGCTTCCTTTCAGTGCCATCCATCTCACTAAACCTGCCATAAACTTGATCACTATCCTTTTCAGAAACGAGTGTATACATGTTCATCATATTCAACACTGGTTAAGTCAAAAGTGCAAAATTCTGGGGTCCCCACAACCAATACTTGATGAGGAACACACTTGGACTAGGGTATGTAAATTTAAAGTTAAACTGAGATTAACAGCTCAAGGTCCACAACATCTACTACATTGTTTTTCTTAAGCCATGTCATGGGCCACTGCTTCTATCCAGGTCAGCCCAAAACATGTTTTAAGTGTGGCTCAGCTTTCTCACCTTACTTCATCTTGTGACAGAACAAAGTGCAATCTCTTTCTTTCTTATGGCCATAACAGTTCCAATTGCACGAATGATCTTAAATGTATCTTGTGCAAAGAGAATGGACAAGATATAGATTCTGTCCATGGGCTTCACACAACCATACTGACAGGCTGGATCAATACATTTTCCTTACAAATGCACAAAAACAAATATGGACAGGCAAAGACAATAAAGCGAATGTGAGGAAGTGTAACCTCAACCTCCTGCTTCCCAACCGCAGCAAAATGTCTCACTTGTAACAATTTCCTGAATCAACAGGAAGGAGCCCAGGTACACAAGGACCTAAGGGACAGAGAGTCACAGCAGCATAATGATCCTGTACCCATCCCAGTGGACACTAACATCTCTATGGAAGTAGCTTCAGTAAACAATCAAGGGGGAACAAGTGATGCCCCACCCCCATGCTGACAGCAGTTACAAAGAAAAATGGCCCTCAAAGAACACCTTCACTAATCAAGTTTTTCAAAAAAATGCAGTAAAAGGACCAGAGGTTTCATTAAGCAATAGATATGCAGCATTAACTCCAGAGGTGTGGGGGGTCTGAAATATCTTCTACAATCTTTTCACTAGTTCCATCTTCAGATTCTGAGGATGAGCATTTAGCTGAAGAAGTTCAAAAGTGAAAAAAATCTTTGGGATACAGAAGCCAGAGCAGCAGTGAGAGAGGAAGTGAACTAATAACTACAAATGGCCTCTACAACATTCCTCACCACAGCCACTTTTAATATGAACAGTATTAAAACCCTTGGAGATGTTTATTAACCTTCTATAATAAGAGACTTGAATCTGGATATGTTTTTACAGAACACAAGGTTAAACTCTCCTTCATTAATTAATATGGTTAAAAGCTATGGTACTGGGGCCCCTCATATTTTCACATGGAATGAGTATGTGATGGATTTGGGATTGTATTTAATGGGTATTCCTGCTCAAGTCACACAAATTATGGACACTATACCAGAAAGAGCAATGTTTGTTGATTTTCTATATAATAACACAGTATGGAGGGCCATTAATATTTATGCCGCATAGATTAAAAGAAACATAGTTGAACTACAGTATACTGTACCAAAAAGTAAACCTTTCTTAATGACCTCTCAATCTATCATTTGGGCTGTAGTTTTAACTGTGCCTCAAAATCAGACAGGAGGACTACAACAAACAAACTGTTCTGTGATTCCAATGCTTTACTGAATATTCTAGAGTTAACAGAATTACAAGATACCTATAGACAAATACATACTAGTGGGGGGTATGATTTTCATAAAAACACACTAACAACTAGAATTGATTTGTGTCATATTTTCTCTATGTACAGCAAGCTAAGGTTATCCCTAAGGAACATTAAGATCATATGTTATTGATAACCAGTATAGGTTACTCCCAACAACAGTCATTGGGTGGGATATTGGAAATTGAATTCATCCTATTAGATATTCCAGAGATTTCTGACCCTATTTTGGACTTTATACAAGGAAGACAATCAATGGCGGCCTTTCTGGCAGAAGATTTAAGCCATTGGTGAACTGACACTAAAAAGAAATTAAAATAAACATTTAAACAACTGGTGGGACAATTTCAGTCAGACCAGTGCAAGAAATATATATTATTTTTTGCTATACTTTTGGCCAGCCATGCACCAAACTTCAGCCCTGGTCATGTCCCCGCCGCCTCCTGCACCCACATGAGCTGTACTCCCCATGCCCCTGGCTTACCCCCCAGGACAGGGTCATGGCACTTACCTGTGTTCACGAATGTCGGGTTTGGGTTGGGATCAGCCTCGAGAACTACTTGAAGGTGGCAAGGAGGGCATCACAGAGCACTTGGCTGGGATTTTTTCTGTACCTCAGGAGCTGGGTGCATGCAATGACGTCAGCTGAGGTGGCCACACATGCTGTCATGCAATCCTTGAGACATCTGCACCCAACCCCCTATGTGCACGCCTGTGATACCTTGCTTCCCATCCTCTGCTAGAGGGCACTCAGGTATCGGTGCCGTGATACCCCCATCCCCAGGGTAGGAGAGCAGTCCTCTGGACGCTTCATCCCTACCCTGCCCCTACTGACCCCAGCAGCCCGTGTCCATTCCCAAACATGGGTCGTTGGCGTGGCGTGAGGTGTGGCTCTGGCGGCTCAACCCTCAGCACCAGCGGGCTGGCCAGTACAAGAAATATTTAACTTTAAGGATACAATTATTTCAGTTTATAACATTGGAACAAGAAGGACATGTTTACTACAATTAAATTCCATCAAAAAGAGATGGAATCATTACAATATTCTACGGCTGTGTCACTGCTTTCTGAACATAGGATATGTACACTGGGAAAACTGCAACAGGATATTTATGTGTAACCCCTTGTTCCCAGGGGTTACTAGAATCCCATTAGAATCAGTGACAGGCAGGAAAGTCAGTTAAATGGATTTCACAGTGTCATTCTCTGGTTTCAGTCTCAGCTGAGCTGGAGGATGATGTAATCATGGAACTGTCACAGCAGCATAAGCCACACTTGAGCTAGCTGCAGGGAGATAGCTTTGGAATGTTGAGTTAGAGTGAATGAGTCTATAGTTGGAGTCAGTGGAGGAGGTTGCAGGTAGTGCATCTTCTCTTCCAGCTCTGTAAGAGAGCTACCAGTAGTGTTTTGTTTGTTTCTCACCCTAGTGTGAGCCAGTACAGCCTAGTGGTGAAGTGGTGGAAACCAATCCAAGTGGTTTCACAGTGCCTCATCCCAGGAGGGATGGGGTGAATTCCAGGATTTAGAGGTGATCCCTGGTCCAGTTTGGACTGTGTAGAAGCTGCCTGAGATTCAACTGCTCTGTGAGAACCTGTGACTTTGTGTGGAAAAGCCCTGGGGCACCTGTATTCCTTGTGGTGAGTTTTCTCTGACAAAGGGACTCTGTCACCTAGACTGTTTTCTGTTTAAAAGTGTCTGCTGTGTTGGGGTCTAGTGAAGAGCTACTGCCAATTACAGAACTTTTAACTTCCTTACACCTCAGAGGTGTGTAATGTAATATGTTAAATGTGAAAGACATTTCAAGATAGCTTCTACAAGTTTTATGTGAGGTGTTATTAACCATATGAATGTCCGAGTATACATTTGGAAGCAAAAGGTGGGAGACCCTCCCATCTGGAGCAACAGGTTTACCTCTCTGGGTTCAGTTTGGGCACCTGTGTTTTCATTCAGTGCATTTGGCCAGTGCCTGAAGAAAATAGTTTACCCAGATATGGGTTGGATTCTCTGTGAGTCTGTATGTGCTCTTTGGTGGTTGAGGAGTTGCCACCACCAATTCCTCATGAAATATGGATGCAGAAGCAAATGATTTGATACCTTTGTGGACCAACATAGATGTAACAACAGAACAAAGTGCTTTAGCTTTCAACTAACCAGTCCTTCATCAGAAGCCCAAATAGGACTTGTTGGTCTGAAAGCTAAAGCGCTTTGTTCTTGTTGTTACATCTATGTTGGTCCATTAAAAGTTATCAAATCATTTGCTTCTGGATCTGTTCTGCAAGGACCAATATGGCAACTACCAAATCTAGATTTCATCATGAAATATGGAAAGTTGTCCTAGTACTGGCCGCGTGTGCCTAGTCAAGAGGAAATATTCCAGTTCTGGCTGTGGGTACCAATCTCCATTCAGAACCGGAGTGTTCACTGTTCCATTTCAGAAACCGAGGGTTCGCTGTGTGTGTTTTCTGTACCTCAGTAATCTGCATTACCAGTGGGAGTAGCCCTGTGGGGTCCATCTTCACTTTGTGATTATTCTCTATGTATGTGAATAAAAGCCACACTCTAGAATCCCAACCTGGTTTGGACAGTACAGTTATTGCTTTCACTGTGTCTGGATTTACTTAGGTGCCCCTGACCAGAAGTACAAACCTAGCATAACTGTGAGCAAATGTTTTCTCCCAGGGACCCAGGTTGATGGCAATGGTAAATGGTCCCAGGTGTGCACCAGGTAGTTGCTGCACTTGAGTTGCCTGTCTGTGTATGGCAGGCTCAGAAGCAGATGTACTAGTAAACTGAACTGTAGTGACAACCCATCCCTCTCTTGGGTGCCATGTGGTGAGTGAAGCAGCCATGCTAGTTAGACAAAGTGGGGGCGGTGGGGGCAGGTTACATATGCAAGTTGTAGAACCCGAAAAAATAAAGTTATGGACAAACTGTATGACAAACAGGGGAAAGTGGTTATAGAATCAAAAAATGTTGCAGGTAGTCAGAAATTATGTAACTGATTTGTATTCTGCTCTGCTTTTAACACACAGGAACTAATGGCCTTTTAGACAAGATACAGGGTTCCATCAGTTCATGACAGTATATTAGATGCCCTGATTACCCGATTACAACTGAGGAAGTAGCTATAGCCATTAAGTCCTTAGAAAATACTATTTCCCAGGAATTGAAAGATTAACATTTGAATTTTATAACAAAATATATTGATGTTCTTCGAGAAATTCTGCAGGTAATATATAATACTATGCTGGATACTAATAGGACCCACCTTACTTTGGTACATAAATACAAATATTGTTATATAAGAAAATGATAAGAGCAATTTAAAAAACTGGCATCCTATTAATCTTCCGAATGTAGACATGAAGATTTTGATGAAGATTTTAAATACCAGGCTGACTAAGACTGCTCTCTGTCTGATCTAAGAAAGCAAAACTTGTGCCATTGCAGGAAGAAATATCACCAATACAGTAATTTTCTTTTAATTAGACATTGTAGAAAAAGGTGATAAAATTTATTAAATGGCTATATAGTGTCACTTGACCAGTGGCAGGCATCCAATGAAGTTTAACATACATATCTGAATTCTGGTCTAAAGGCATACGGATTACTCTCACAGTTCTGCTCTGGGTTAAAAATGTTATATTCCTGGCTACTGTCATTCCATTGGTTAATGGATTTTAGGACTCCCAATCCCAATATGTAGAGAAGGAGACAGGGACGTCCTCTGAGTCCCCTTTATGTTTTTGTATGGACCCTGTCTTACAGGCCATCATTCAGGACCCCAAATAAGAGGAATAACTTGGGGACAGGGGAACCACACTCCCCAGTTGCAGCATATGCAGTTGATTTTTGTCTATTTATGGAAAATACTCAAATAGCTGAAAAAACTTTAAGCACATTAGACAGTTTCTCAGACATATCAGGAGCAAGGATAAATCCAACAAAGAGCAAGGGTTACATACATAGTCCTCACACTCCTAAGATAAGTTCATTAGGTCATATCCCAGTATCAGCTGATCCAATAACAATTTGGAGAATCCAGTTTGGGAGGGATATGATTCAGGCAAATTGGCAACAGAAACTTGAAGAAGGAATGGAGAAAGTAAGAATATGGAAAACATGGCAACAAACCAAAAGAGAAAATTACTTTATTAAAGACCTTTCTTCCCTCTTCAAGTATTTGAGCATGGTATTTCTCCCACCCAAAAACTTGAACCCACCTTGATAAGTTTATTTTTCCAAATAATCTGAGGAAGTCAAATAAATCTAATCAAAAGAGAAATCTTTTATCTCCCTAATAAAACTGGAGGCCTCAACCTCCCTAACACTGTCATATTTTTATAGTTTATTTCTGTTTCAAAATATATACAGATATACTCCATTAGTGGCAAGTGATTGGAAATATACTGCAGAATCCTGGTTAGGCCAATGTTTGCAACGTTGGTCACATACTCTGAATAAGCTATGGAAAATGCTAATATCTGCACATATATGGTTCCTTTAGTTGAGAAAATTAAAAAAATGAAATGTAACTTTAAATCAAGTTATAGTTCCTAACAGAAAGACTATATGTGCTACCATACAAGACCAAGTGTTTAAGATTACCCCTGTGTATCCACATATACGCCTACAGATTTCAGTATATAGAACAATATCTTGTGAATAAAAGAATGCTACCTCACATGTGGGACACAGTGTAGTTATGCTGTCATTGTAAATTAGGAGTAAAGGAAATGCCAAACATAAAAGCTTAACAGAAAGAATGTGTATAAGACCTACATGTGTCCAACAAGAAGAAACCGTGATTCATTTTTCAGAAACTTGTCCATATACAGAGTCGATTTGGTCATTAATGGCCAAAAGATGGCAATGTTAGTATTGGAAGACTTTAAAGTATGCTGAAATAGTGTCAGGCCACTCCAATACATTCACAAACATGGGCATATGCACTTTCATCTTCACCTAACTGTCAGCAGAAAGATTCTTCTCCATTAACTGTGATTTTGTTAATAGAAAAAGAACTTGCAACACACTATAACTTTAATGCCACAAACTTGCCTTCTGATAAATAAAAAAAATAAAAAGATGGAGGGTGTTTCCAGAAATATTGAAATAAGGATAGCATTGTATAAGAAATGTTATCATTCTATAGTATAGATGTGTTTATGATTTATTAAGAAATAATTGTACTCAGAATTTTGTAACACGTGATATATATACCAGATGATATTGTGTATGTAATGTATAATATGTAAGGCTGGTACACAAAAATTCCCCAACTCTTTCAAGGAGTGCCATGGGATCTTTAACATCCACCTGAACAAGCAGATGGGACCTCAATTTAATGTCTCATCCAAAGATGACACCTAAGAATTACAGCACCCCTCATGCTGCACTACAGTATCAGTATTAGGACTTAACCTCAAGTGACTGGAGTGGGGATAGAACCCACAGCCTTCTGATGTTCCAGCCTCAGAGGCAAGTGTGAAACCTGCTGAGCCTCTGACACTGTGACTCTGACTGCCTCTGGGAGGACACTCCTGGTGTTTGTCAATGCTGTTACCACTGATGTCATCACAGACTTCAGATAAAGGCAAGGATAAGTTATCATCTAAGTCATCCTCTTCTGCCCATCACCATAAGGGTTTCACCTACCCACAGTGACATACATTTTATTGACACTGATTATGGTGCTGGCAAATGTTGCCGAGCACTGCAGCACCAGGCATTTTGTCTCCTAGGAGGTACAGTGCCAAAGCACCCTCCCATGAAATAATTGGCTTTTCAGTGGGTGCTTTGCCCCCCATGCCCCTAGAACTAAATATAGTCTCCTCTGGGGAGGGTATGCCCTAGAGGTGGTATAAACTGAGTGGGAGCAAAGAGGACAGAAGTTAAGGGTGATCCAAAATCAAAATCGCCCTTTTATTGTTGCTCTTGTTGTGACATCGGAATTGCAGTGGCCAAATGTAGTCATCAACTTGATGGACTATGCACCACAAGCATATGGATAAACCTCCCGCTTTGCTGATGAGGTTGAGGTTTCCATTAAAGGAGGTATGTCCTCATCATAGTCCACTCTGGCAGCAATGACTATGGTCACCTGACTGTTATTAAGACACTAACATTGGGATCTTGTACTGCTATATTTAGTATGTATCATAAGCAGTACCTCTCATTGGTCTACCTCTTCAACATAAGTAGTCCCGGTTCTTTACTGTGCCCCTTTGGCTGACATCATTCTCTGAGCTATTCAGATGTCTGTTACCATTATTTCCACTGATGATAATTGCTGTCCAGTTGACTGGGACTCCCTGTTGGTAACATCATCAACTGGATCTAAAAGCACACCTCTTATTCATCCATCACAGCTGGTGCCTCTGTCACTGTCTCCATATTTTGTCCCACCATCATTCCAGATGACAACAAGGTGGAACATAATCCTCGTCTCTTAAATACAAATGAGGATTTGGAGGATGGGGGTGGGGGGTTGCCTTCCAGATCTACCCTTTCCTCATGCAGTGAGTACTCTGTGGTATGTGCTTCCAGATTTCCACCAGAAGATTCCCTCTTTTCAGGCTTTGCTAAGACAAATCCAAGATGTGATAGGGTTTGGGACTGAGAAGGAGGACTCTATAAAAGTGATTTATGGAGTTTTAGGAGGTTCCCACTGCACCATCTATTGTAGTGCCTCCTATATCCTACATCCTCTAGGCTATACTGGGCTGGCAGTATAGCCTAGAGGTTAGAGTAATGAGCTGTGAATGAGCTTGGGATATCCAACAGACTTGGGTTTGATTCCCACAACCTCCACATGCATACTGTGTGACTCTAAGCAAAATACTTAACCACCCAGTGCCCCAGGTTGCCCCAGAAAACAGGCACGTGTGCCTAGTGGACCTTACCCAGTTACCTAAGACCAACATAAATTAAAATATGCTGCATTTCCTGCCTGGCATAGACCTAATACCCTGTCTGCAGTGCTTAGGAAGGCTGTTTCACTGGTGATTAGCCACATGTCTTGTACTCCATCTCCCTGCCCTCTACACTGGTTTTGCTCCATGTTCCCATGGGATTTTGTAGTATGGGGTAGGTCATTGAAACTGTTGTTAATTTTATTAATTTGTGAAAAGATATTATAACAAAGTTCTGGCTTCAGCCCCCTGCCTAGGTCTGACACTGGAAAACTTTAGTTGAGACCATTTATCAACATGAAAGATGTAAGTCATAAGTATTTAAACTTGCTTTCGACCTTTGATCAGATTTGGGGCCATTGGGTCTATATAAGATAGAGGTTGATTCTTTTGTTCCTTAACATACTTCCAGGAGCTATAATTTTATTTTTCTTATTAGAAAAGATATCCCTCACTGCCTGCCTGCTTCGGATCTTTCTTTATTTTTTCTTTCATGGTTACGTGATTTCTGATTGTCATTTAATAGTATTCAGACCACTGATTGTTGTTTTTTAATGCATGTTTTATTTCATACAACTAGTTACCCATTGTCTGATATTATTATTTGCATATTATCTAGTTTTATTATTTGTGATATATTGTAATCCTCCCTCTATCCTCCTATGGGTTTGTTTAGTTTTATTTATTTATTTATTTATTAATTACGCCTCATATTACAAACTTTGAGCTAAGAGCTCATTTACCGAGATTCCATGTCTTGAAAGTACAGTACAAAAACACTTTAGACAAAGCACATTATGGAGTGCAAACAAACAGTGGAGTGCAAATACATTATACAGTACAGAACTTGTGGAGATAACAGTGGTTCTTAAACTTGCAAACATACAATAACCTGGGTTAGGGTTCGTAGATTACTGTAGGTAGCAGAAAGTATTCTATGACTGCATGCATGGGGTGGAGATCATATCAAGGAGCATATAAGGGTTCATAGAAAAGTAGAAAGTTGTAGATACAAAGTGCAGGAGATCAGAGAAGCTGTGACCTTAGTCAAAAGGGTGGGGAGTAAAGTGCTGAGCTACTTGGGTACAAAAAGGGGGTTGAAGTGCTGTGAACTTGGATGCATTGACTGGTTAGTGGAAACAGGTGCACTTTTAAGGCTTGAGAGGTGGGAGAGGAGTTTAGCTTTAAAGGTCCTATTTTGCTCTCTGTGAGTAGGTTATTAGGAGGGAGTTTAGCCAGCTGGGAGCTCAGAATCTGAAGGATCATTGGCCTTGAAAGGTTCAGTGAAAATGGACCTTATAAAGATTTTTATTTGCACCCTTGTCTGTTTGACAGGAGAAGCTGGGCAGAGCATGATCTGAATTCCAGTTGGGGCTAGACCTAGGATGGCCTTCTTATCTAGTAAGACAAGACAGGTATTGAATTCTGCTATCCAGGTCTAACCAACCTGAGAGCAAATAAAGGTCGCAGTGTGGGTTAGGCGCATAGCACCTAGGGAGTACTGCAGGCATTGTTCAGTGTTAAGGCAGTCCTTTTACGGTAGTATCAGAAGCTAAGCTGTAGACAACTAGGCCATATTCTAAGACAGAGAGAACTGTGCTATTGAGAGCGAGTTTAAGGGCATGTTCTGTGAAGCAGTTCCTGTGTCTATACAGCTACCTGATTTCTGGGTGGCAGACCTGGCAACCTTACCATAATGTGAGTGAGTATGAGAGTGAACTATCAAGGTAACACAAGATATTTGAAATTCTGGATCTGTTTGAATGTTTTGTTCTGATTGTTTCTTATTAGTACATTTGATGACTTGTGTCTGTTGCATATAGAGGCAAACCACATGGTCTTGGTTTTCTTGTTGTTTAGCAGTAGCCACGTTTTCATTGAACCAGTCTTCTACAGGCTCAGCAGTGAAATCACACGGTCTACATTGTACCAGGGTTGTGGGGTCAAGGTGACTGGTGTATAGGATCATGTTGTCTGCATATATGAGGATTTTGTCATGGCATGCTTGTGGAAGATGGTTTAAGAAAAGGCTAAATAATAGAGGCCCAAGATAGAACCTTGGGGAACTCCTGAGGTGACCCATTGGCTATCTGAGAGGGTGGTGCAGATTTTACCTGCTGTTCATGCCCAGAGAGGTAGCTCTAAAATGAGCACAGTGAGTTTGAGGATATACAACAGTGACCTAGTTGAGTAAGTAGGAGTTCATGAGTCACTGTGTTGAAGGCCTTAGTGAGGTCAATGAAGGTGACCCCTAGTAAGTGCCTTCACAATCAAGGGGTGTCATGAATAAATCCTGTGAACTCTACTAGCGCTATTGAAGTGCTATGCTGTTTTCTTAAACCATGTTGTTGAGAGCATAGCAGTTGATATTTGTCTAAATGGTCTAAGAGCTGATCATAGATCAAGGGCCTTAGAGATGGGTGGTAGAACTGAAATTGTCCTGTAGTTAGTGTGGATCATCCTCTCCCACATTTGAAAACTGTGGTAACTACAGCAGCTTTCCAGAGTTTAGGGAATTTCGGTTATAAGGGATATGTTTAGTATTCTTGTTAGTGGTGCCGATATTCCTTCAGTGGTTAGGGAAATTAGCTTCAGGTAGAAACCATATCCACCATGCCTGGTTTTACCTAACACTTTCCATAGGTACTTTTTGCCTCAGGTTTTGAGATAACTCTAAGGTAGAATGGAGGGCTCAGTTTGGGGAAGAGGGACCAGAGGTGTCACATGAGCCACTGCTAATTGGGGTGAGGAAGTCCGGGCAAGCACAAGGCTGAGGTCTGTGAAAGTTTTATTGAATACATTAGCTATGGTCTTAGGATCCTGTGTTACAGTCCCTTCGATGTTCAGCATTGACAAAGCCTTTTATTTGGTTTCTCTGTTATGGACTTAATATTTTCCCAAAATCTGTGGCTGTCTTTCCAGGATTTGTCTAGTTCGGACATAAAGTGTTGGGATTTAGCCTGTCGAATGTTATTTTTCTTGTTAGATTTGTCTTTACAGTCTTTATTAGGTACTTAACATTGCTCTATGTTGTGTGTTTTAAAGTTGGTTCATTTCGTATTGTTGTTTTCTATCAAAATCTAATAAAGAGGTTATTATAAACTCTGCTCTGTTAAGCCATATTATGCCTCCCAGCCAGAAACTAAGTCAGTGTTTATCACAGCTGCTCATGATTGCTCTTGAGCCTGCAGACACGTGAGTACTTTGACTCCTGACAAGGAATCCAGGAGGTTGGATGCTGTGAGCGACAGAAATTATGCCTCTGTATCATTGGCTTATGAATTATTAACTACCAGGCATACATGACTGAATATCAGAATGGCCTGTGGAAATCTGCTATGTCTATCATTAAAGAAGACTGACATGCATAACGCTACTTCACCTGCTATGGATACTGGATGTCATCTGTTATGTTCTGAATACGATGACTGTGATGCTTCTGCCATGGTTGCCGCCTCTGGCATACGCCATTGAAGATATTCCTGGTAAGGGTAGCTGGATTTGATAATGATGTACAACAGGCTTTGCTAAATTCCCCTTTAGGTGATACAGGCTGTTTGGGGAATTATGTTGAAAATGCTCTACATGAGCTTCAGTCCCCAAATGACTTTATTGTCATTCAAATCCCTGACCCTCATCCCACCAGGCGGCATGGAAGTGGTTCATTTTATGGCCTGTGGCCTGGGGTGGCTGTGCCTCCTATCAGCAGTACCATGGCTGTGGAGGTGGTCTATTCCAGGTTCCCTCCCACCTGATGCCCATTCAAAGGTACCCAAGGTATCAATCAAGGTGACCCTGCCACCCTTTTACCGTCTGCCTTCCCAATTCCTCCGCCTCCACTGTTTCCCGCCAGGTGCAAGTGTGTGGGGGGTCTCCTTCATCTGTCAAAAATGGAGGAGTGTGTCCTGTAAATAGAGAAAAGGGGAATGCTTTGTATTTGCTACCCACCCTCCAATTCATCATGCACCTCTTTCTCATTATCCTCTGTGTCATTTGTCCCTTCTACTAGAGGTGGTTTATTCACTCATTCACAAGAGACCTATCAAACCCATTCTTCACTAGGAATGACAAAAGGGTTTTATTTAAGATACTCTCTGTTACCCAAGTAGACAGGAGATCTGTGCCTGTACTAGATCTCAGACACCTAAACCTGTTTACCACATACAAAAAGCAGTGAATGGTGTCTCTTCAATATCTCCTTCCTGTTGCAAAACGGAGACTGGTTCTGTGCCCTGGACATGAAGGAAACATACTTTCATGTCATGATTTGTAAACTATTGGGAAGTTCCCAGTATAGCTTGCATTACTGCTAATCACTACCTTTCAATGAACACTAGGAAACATTCATTATAGTAACCTAGTCTCTTTAATTAACTCCTGGGCATTTACCCACTATCACTAGTGAACTTCTTGGCAATTTATTGTATCGCGTGAAAAACAGAGGTCAGGGTCAGCACATGCTGATACTGAGTTCCACACTATGTACTGAATAATTCAGGCAATGTGCTGCTGGATACTACTACTGGCTATACTTCACTGTAATCACCCAGCTTTGGAAACGTGATACCGTTGAACAAATTAGCCTGAACTCTAGCCTCAGCATTACTCACTGGGGAACATTTCAAGTCCAATACATTGCCCCCTGAACAACAACCATTCAACAAAGCATGCAAAACTAGAGATGTCACCAAGGACCATCAATGATCTTGTCAAGCACACACCATTAATCTGAAAATACATTATCAAAAACTACAAAAGCCTCAGACTAAGGAAAAAGTAGCAAAACAAGTAGCTATCAATGCTAAAAGATAGTACTTATCCTACAACTCCTGTCTGGGAATGTTCATCCCAACCATGAGCCCCATAACCCAGGAATTAATACAACACAGGACAAAGGTTTCCTAAAAATAGCATCAATGAACATTTGAAGCATGCCAAAATTTACACAGTTTCAAGCCTGGATACACCAGCACCAGCCTAATGTGATAAACCTCACTGAAACCTGGCTGACCCTAAAATATTGGACAGCTCAATAGCGCCCCTGGCTACTCAACATTAAGGCTAGACAAAGCCACCAAGAGAGGAGGGTGCCTCACATACTTACGGGACACCTTGAAGGGCACTATTTTCCCATCCTTTAGTAATTCCCATGAGTATGAATTACTGGACATACAAATCTGGGTTGGGGCCACTAAAAGTTCCTCTCAGTGGTCTCAGTTTATATCTCCCAGGGAAGGTAAAACAAGGACTGCCTAAAGTTATTGAACAACTTAATCAAATCCAAACTGCTCCAAGATCCTGATCACAAGGGACTTTAATATTAACTGGTGTGGCAAGGATAGCAAACCTCTCAAGGATATCATTGCCACTACTTATTTAACACAGCTGGTGCAGGAACCAACTCACTACAATTACAAGACTGGCAATAGCACCCTCACTGATTGGGTACTGGCCAGCTGCCCAGATGGGTGAAGGGGTCAGTGTACTGCCAGATTTCTTGAATGACCATTCCCGATCATCTGCCTTTGGGCTAACAAACAAGAAAAATGCGCCTTTACTAATTGAAAGTAGAGTTCTCCAGGAAAGGTTTGCTCAGGGACTTTAAAGCCATCTAGCTAGTGTTGACTGGAACATGTTGGTTAAAATCCAGGACATTGACATGGCATTAAAATTCTTCATAGGCAAACATAACACCATCTGTGATAGCTTTGCTCCATTAAGAAGGCATATAGTCCACGGCACATAAACTGAGTGTCTCTCTGAGAACCTATTGAATAAGATGCATGAAATAGACAACCTGTGGCATAAGGCTAAAGCCTCTGGAAATGCCCATGACATGCAATAATACTGTGCTGGCAGAAACAAATGTACCTATGACATCAAGGCAGCCAAGACCAACTATTACAAAGAGCAACTAGATAAAACTGGGGCAATGGTAAAAGGTTTTGGGAAATATCAAAGAGGCACTAGGAAAAGCTGACAAGTCAGTACCTTCCATGCTAAACCTCAATGGTAACACAACTCAGGACCCTCTTTCCATCACCAACCCCTTCAATGCTTCCTTCATTGATCTAAGCTCAATCCTCCTCCTTACTACTTGAATGACGGTATGGCACCGCATCATAATACTGCTTCTCTTATTAACCACCCCAACTTCTACTTTAAGCATATTTCATTTAAAGATGCTAGGAAATACATCAAAAGAGTGCTAGGTAAAACAAGAATAGGAAGTGACTCTATTGACATGAAGATGGTAGTACTTACCTTTTTTTGTTAGTTATTTAACCAGGAGTAGCATACTAAGCTGAAAGCTTTTTTACTGGTGCGACCTGGGAGCACAAGGAAGTTAAGTGACTTTCTCAAGGTCACACAGTATGCAAGTGGAAGCTGTGGGGTTCAAACCCAGGTCTGGTCTGCTGAATGTCACCACATATGCAGCTCAGAGCCTTAAACCACTCGTGCCAAACTGCCTCCCTACCTTTGAAGAAGTAATAGTCCCACTCACAAAACTCTTCAACAAGTCACTCTCCTGAGAAAATTCCCAGCCCTGTGGAAGAAGGCACTAGTCACACCAATATACAACAATTGAAACATAGAAACATAGACTTTGACGGCAGATAAGGACCACTTGGCCCACCAGTCCGCCCATTTCCCTACTTACTGGATTAAGCTGCAGATTTTAGTTAACCAACAGCCTACTTCCTGCCACCCCTACTACAATTGCCTTGTGTCTGTCCTGTGCATGTTTGAATTCCCCACTATTTTAGCCCCAACAACCTCCCCAGGAAGGCAGTTCCATGCATCCACCACTCTGCCATGAAAAAGATTTCTTCACATACCCCTGAGCTGTCCCCTCTATCTTTAAATTGTGTCCCTTGTTCTTACACTCTCTTTTTCTGAATGATGCTACCCTCCTAGACTTTGTTGATTCCCTTGAGGTACTTGAACTTTTCTATCATGTCCCCGTCCCTCCTTTCATCAACGGTATACATATTAAGCTCTCTCAGTCTCTCTTCATATGATTTCTGATGCAGACCCTGCACCATTTTAGTTGCCCTCCTCTGGACTGCTTCCATCCTGTCTATGTCCTTGCGTAGATGGGGTCTCCAAAACTGCACACAGTACTCCAGATGGGGTCTCACCAACTGTGCCTCCACCACCAACTATAGGCCCATATCCATTCTGCCCTCCCTCTCTAAAGCACTTGAAAAATTGTGTCAGACCAGCACACAGAATATATGGTTAAATACAACCTTCAGTGCACACAGAAACATGGCTTTAGGAAAGGCTACAGCTCCACCGCAGCCTTGGTTGAATACATGGATTACGTTCACCAAGCAATGGATGATGGAAGTCGTGGTGGGGTCTATATTTATTGACCTCACAAAGGTATTTGATACAGTCAACCATATGATTCTGCTACAACAACTGTCAGCTGTGGGCCTGTCAGCAAAGATTGTAGGCTGGTTTAGTGACTATCTAGCCACCAGGAATCAAAGTGTAATGATCAGAACAATGATATCCACTACCAGAGAGGTTTCCCTAGGAGTCCCTCAAGGATGCATCTTAGGGCATCTACTGTTTAGCTTCTTCACAAACAGACTTCCGATTCTTGCCCCAGAAGAGTAATCTCCTATGTGGATGAAGCTGTAATCCTGAGCCACAGTTCAAACTTAAGTGAGCTTGCTTGTAAACTTCAAACTACCTTCAACTTACTGGAGGATGGTTTACCACCAACAAGCTACTTCTCAATTACAAAAGACAAGATAATGTTAATCACCAGCCCACACTTCATGAAGAAGTATCCTCTTTGACCATTACCAACAATAAAAACTACCAACTAGTGCAGGTTCAGGTATTCAAATACCTGGATATTCACATCAAATGAATCTCTCCTTCTCCCAACATATCGACCATGTGGTAAAACTGTCAATGCCAAGCTAGGAATCTTGTATAGGCACAGGAAACACCTCTCACCTGCTGCTCTGTGGCTATCAATCTCGAGTTCTATGAATGATTCAGTATGGCATAGTGCTCTACAGTACAGCCTCAGACACTGCGCTGAAAAGGATCTCCACTGCATTAAATAAAGCCGGCAGGCTTGTCCTTGGGGCTGATAACCAAAGCACACATGCCTACTTTATAATCATACAAACTGGTTTAACCTCAGTGACAGGATAAAACGTCAAACCTACATCCTCTGCAAAAAGCACTATAAGCTCTCATGCCACCCTGCATCCAAAATGTTTTGGACAACTAATTCCCAACACAATAACCGGAGCACCACATGTAGCTCATATTAATACCCATCAGAAGAACATCTCTGGGGCAACACTCCTTCTCCTACAAGGCCCACACAGGTTGAATGATCTCCCACCTCACCTTGCTGGCATTGACTGCTTGAAGGCCTTTAAAACACAATTAGCACAGCACCTCTCCAACTTATCCACCTGTAACTACTTTACATAATTACCGTCATCCCTATTGCTTCTGTTCTTCCTTTGATTAGGTCCATCCCTTCAATAGAGGAAGCACTTTACCCTCTGTTACTCATATCTTCTTAGATTTCTTCACTTATAACACTTGCTTAGAAGGCTCTAATTCCCTCCCTATGCTGTTGACCCCTCCATGTTCTAATCAAGGGCCTCATAAGGTTTACCTGTTAGTCTGTTCCCACCTCTACCTCTCTCTCCAAATTCACCCCTACACTCTTCCATGACCATTCCCATCCCAACACTCCCAAACCACCCACCTCAGACTCCCATCCTCCTTCCACCCTCCCTCCAGGTTTAAACCCTAAAAGTTCTGACAAATCCTACCTCTGGCAGCTTAGTGTTTCCCTTTCCTTTCCATTCTACACAATTCTGACTTTCTGCTACTTTCACTAGATAGCACTAGTAGTTGCTGAAACTCTTCCCTTAATCTCTGTAGCTGTATAGTGTTCCCCTTTCCTTTCCTTTCCTTTCCTTTCCTTTCCTTTCCTTTCCTTTCCTTTCCTTTCCTTTCCTTTCCTTTCCTTTCCTTTCCTTTCCATTCTGTGCAATTCTCACTTTCTGCTACCTTCCCTAGATAGCACTAGTAGTTGTCTAAACTGTCCCCTTAATCTCTGTGACTGTATAGTGTTTCCCTTTCCTTCCTCTTTTCCATTCTATGCAATTCAGACTTTGTGCTACTTTCTCTTGATAGCACTAGTAGTTATCTAAACTCTTCCCTTAATCTGACTGTATAATACTATTTAATGCTATACTACACTGCTAAGGACCTAGTAACTTGATGTATTGTTACCACGTGATGTCATATGTACTGTTTTGTATGTTCTACTCTGACATGAAACCTTTGTAAATGAGCTCCGAGCTCAAAGGTTGTTTCTGAATTAATAAACTAAACTAAAATGCTACAGGCAGTACCTCCACTTTATGTTTGAAGGCAGCTTTTATCAGTTCTGAGTCTTGAACTTTGGCTTATCCTCAGAACAGTGGGTAATTACAAAATGCTTGGTGGTTGTGGCAACAGCACTTCAAAGGGATGGGATTTATGTCTTCCTGTGTCTGGATGATGGGTTTATGAAGGCCCCATCTAGAGAAATGATTCTGTAGACATTGTCCAGAACGAGACAATTATTTGAAGAACTGGGCATTATGGTAAACATAAAAGTAGTGGTTCCTTGTCCAGCACCTCCACTATATAGGTGAGGTGCAGGACACAATAGTGTGCAATGCCTTGCTGCTTGCAGGCAGTACAGATGCTTTGTTACCCAGGCCCAGTTGATTCACATGAGGCATTACATGTCAACTTGGATGATGTTATGCCTCCTGGGAATCATGCTTGCTGCCATAGTAACTGTTCCATTTGCCTGTCCAATATGTGCATGCCACAGTGTCTTCTTTAAACATTTCAGACTCAAGGATCCTGGATCAATCTGTATTTGGTTGTCCATATCAATGTTGTGGAGATGAGAGCTATTCTTCTTCATCTCCGGGCCTTCCAGAGCACCTCAGCCCAGGTCCTCACTGATCTGGATGAACAATGTCAGTGTCATGCCCTACATAAACAAGCAAGGGGTATTCACTCTTATCACCTGTAGAAAGTAGTGTATGAGAGGGTGGTACTGGGTGATGTCTCTTGGCTTTCAGTAATCGGCTGTGTTTCTCATAGGTGTCCAAAATATCTTGTGAGACAGGCTAAGCTGATCTCAGTCCATGGTACATGAATGGGAACTACTGACCTTCATGGTGAATGTCTTCTTCATAAGCTGAGTTCTCCAGAGATGGATTATTTGTGCTCCCCAGACAACACAAAACTGCTGTTTTTATCATGCTCACTCCAGGGCATGGAGTTTTTGGGTGAGATGCATTGTCCTCTTCTGGAAAGGTAGGTTCCTTTATGCCTTCCTCCAATCCCTTGCATACAGAGTGTTCTGCTCAAGCTTGAGTGGAGCATACTACTTTAATACTGGTGGCTCCTTCTGGCCTTGCCAAATTTAGTTTCCACTTCTTCAGTATCTGGCAGTGGACCTCTTGTTTGGCTCTCCTTTTTGTTGGTGTCTGCTGAACAGGATTAGGGGTCCAGGACCCTTCCTGAGCTGCAGTCCCTGCATCTGCATGCCTGCCTCCTGAAGAAGTTGCCCTCACCCATTTTGGGATGCTCCCAGTGACTGATGCCTTTCTTGTGGCTAGAAAGCCTTCCATGAGACATGCCACTCTGTGAAATGGAAGTGCTTTTCCATATGGTGTGCTTCCCATTCTGAAGACCCATTTACATGTTCCGTAATACTGTACTAGCCTACCTTCTATCACTATTAGTCTCTGATCTCCAGTATTCTTCTATAAAGTGTATTTGGCACCCGTTCTTGCTTTCTGTGCCTCTGTTGATGGGTGCACTGTGGCACACATACAGTTATGTGATATATTTCTAATGGATATTCTGAACATTTGTTGCCCAATTAGTAAACAAGTTCTGCTTGAGACCACAATTTCATATATGAGAAATTGATTTGGCTTGTTTGGAGCATGACAGGACCTGTGAGATGTATTTCCTTCATTACTAAACACTATTGTTGGTCACCATACTTTCTGCTCACAGGATTTTAGAGTTTCAGGCTCTGATGATTGAGCCTTTTTTTTGATTTTCCACAAAGACAGGGGGCCTGATTACAAGATGCATGGCACAACTCATGGGTGTCTGTGAGTTGCACCATGTGATGCTATGCCAGGGACCTGCACCCTATTCCAAGACAGACAGGGTCCCCAGCACCTATGATCCATGACTTGTGGCAGCCACAGGCTTGTGCCACAGGAATGGTGCAATAGACCTGGGTGCCTCAAGTCGTGACCTGCATGTAACTGCCCCCACTCCCATGGCATGCCTGTAATCACCTGGGAGCCTGTGGGGGTCTGGCTATGTGGCACAAACAATTGGGGACACTAGGAATATCAGACCCCTGGGGTCCCTTACAATCTGAGGGTGGGGCATGACTATGCTGGGGGTTCATGGAGCAGGGCACTGTGCTTCCCATGGTGCTGTGAGGGGAATTCATCATTTTGCCAGGATCAATGCCCCTTAGATCACTTCCATGCAGTGCCATAGCGGTTCTTGAAATTGCCTGGGTGCGTTACAGCAGGCGCTCTTTTCAGAATAGGGCACAGGTGCTGCCGTAACCCACCCTTGCACAATGCCACAGTGGGTTACGGGCATAGTGGGTGGTGTAGCCCACCTTTGGTGCAACCTGCATGCGGCATGGCACAAGCCACAACTTGAATACCAACTTGCAGAACACATGAGGCAAGGTGCGATTTGCTCAATGGGGTTTAGCGTAAATCACCTTGTGCCAGGAGTACTAGGAGTACGAAACTTGGAATTGGGCCCAGGGTATTATTGTTGACCAGTACCAATTTTCTAAATAAGATGGTCTCTAATTTAACATTCAGCCAGACCATAAACCTTCCTGTGTATAACCCTGAGCATGCTAAAAGGGTGCATCATTGCTCCATAAACTTGATGTATGTGGAACACTGTGGGCTGAATTTTCAAAGCCTGGTGCAGGGCTTGCATCCAGCCATGCACCAGGGCACTTAGGTTCTGGCAGTGCACTGAACCCTTCACTGCAACTGCACCTGATTTTACAAGCTCAGTTGCAGTTGCAACAGTTTCCATGTATTGCAGCATCTTTCACCAAATATCTGCTGCATGCTCCATAATAATGGCCCCCAGGATTGCAGCAAAATAGGCAAGACAAAGTTGGTCTAATTTCAGGCAATTGCTGCACAGGATAAAAATCTTGTTACACCACTGCAAGCCCCATGCGCCATAACATCAGCACACCTGGACTTATGGCGATCTAGGAGTTTGGAAAATTCAGCCCCATGCTTCTATCTTGAATTCATTAAGAACTGAAGAATATCATCTCAGCTCTTTGTCTCTTTTCCCCAGGAAAGAGGTGCCTAAACTGTGTCTGTCCAAATGGCTGACTCACTGCACTGAATTTTATTGTCAGAAGTACAGTAAAGAACTTCCAGGTGATGCACATGGCCACATGTGATATGCCACTTTGTTGCTTACTTTCAAAATGTTTCTGCAGCTGACATATATGCTGCTGCTCCATGGAGCATAGTGAATACTTTCACTAAGCACTGTACTCTAGACATTGTCTCTTGTAGATGTACTGTCTTTGGTCTTCCTGTGTTGAAAGGCATTCTGTCATGATGAAATATCAGACATTGCCATCCTCCCTAGGTACTTGTGTACTGCTTGGGAATAATTCCAAAGGTGTGGCCCGATAGAGAAGAGATCCTCAATGAAGAGAGAAATGTACTCACTGTAACAGTAGATATACAAGAGAATCTCCACTGGGCAACACTGCATCCCTCCTCCTCCTCCTCCTCCTCCTCCCCCTCACTGAGGTATAAGCTAACAGGATTATTTACTACCTTGCTGAGGTTTCCATAAGTGCCTTATTTGTATTATGTTTTCATCTCCATTCCTCTTCTTGTGTGTGCCTGGCACTGGTTTGATCTCCTGATTCCTCACAGTCAGAGGTCCCCTGAGTTTATCTGTAGCAGTGAACTGAGGAGCAATGTGAATGCCCACATTATATAAGTGCTGACATTGCACATCATCTTGAGTGGCTCCTGGCTAGCAAAAGCTTCTAAGAGATCCTGACACCAATGGCTTACAGTTACAAAGGTCTGGCCCGATACAGGAGATTCTCTTGAAGATCTACTATTACCATGAGTAACTGTTCTTATACAGTGCAGGGCCTACTGTTGTCATTTGTTTTTGCTGCTCCACTTCCTTCTTCAGACCTCTCCATTAGGATGCACCAGGAAATAAGCTTCTCTTCTGAGGGCCTATCCCAGTCACCAAAATTAAAACAGACAAAACAAATCAATAAATTGAATAAATATATTTTATAAGAGTTGCCAGTAGCTCACACACTCTCACACACACACACAGTGAAAGCTCATTTCCAGGGTGACCTAGGAAATGGAGACTAGGGAATAAATAAAATAATTATAGTCAAACTAGATTAATTAATGCATACTGTACATCAGCATGAGATACGAGACATTGTGCAGCACATTAATGTGAGGGCAACTGGTAATTTTAATGTAAGCCAGGTTTTTCTTTCAAAAATATTTTATTTCTCTTTTATATAACACATTATTCATCAACATACAGGCATATACAGTTAATTACATAAACCACACCTATATTATCAAATTCCGTAAAGGTTTCCCCGGTTTCTTTGCCAGTATTCTGCTGCCAATAAAAACATGTCCATGCACCCCAACCCCTCTCCCCTCCCCACATACATGGAAACAACATAGAATAGCTTAGTATGCCTGCCTGGACAGAAATTACAAACTTCCTTTGATTTAATTTTTTATACTTTTGGGCTGATGAGCATAAATACCTGTCTTCACTAGTCTTCACTAGCGACAAGTTGATAAATAACAAATCACAGAAGTACAGTACAAATGATTAAAAGTTGTAAACATACAGTACAAACACAATGGGCTAGATTTTCAAAGGAAAATCTATGATGTATGGTGCCTATATGACTCAAATTGCATTTGCACCTTGCATCATAGTTTGTGGTGATCCAATTTTCAAATGCCAGTTGTGGCTGGGTTGGGATGCCTGTGGCAAGCTCCCCACACCACCCTTGTGTCACATATGCCACTGCATCAGGTCACAAGGGGCTTGCACCATGGCAGGGCTGCACATCCTCTTATTTGAGATTCTGTATGCCCTGCCATGGCAGCAAGAGTGGGCTCCAGGTAGACCAGCCAGGAGGTGGTCTAATGGCCCTATGCAACTGATTAACAGGGCAGGAGTGAGCTACGGAATTGGGAAGGTGGGAATGGGGCTGCTGGGCACAAAGGATATCATAGGGCATGAGGGGGGTGGAATGGCAGCAGGTGAAGGGTGGAGGGCACACGGCAGTGGTACCATAGGGCATATCAGTATGCCCTGTGGCACCTCTGCCAGGTGCCTCCTTTTCTCCCTATACCTGCTGCTGTACCTCCCTATCATGCCCTATTGCACCCTTGGTGCCCCAACATGCCCTGTTCCCCACATTAAAGCCAGGGTTCTCCACCATCCCCAAATCTGGGGTCCCATATGCCTCACACAGGGGTGGATGATGGATCCCTCTGCCAATCTACGCAGGTGCACCCAATATTTGGTGCAGCCCTGAGGTTGTGGCAACTCCCTGGTCTTTGATGCAGGGACACCTGCTTTTCAGAACTAGGCACATTGTCCTGAATGCACACGCAGTGACCATAGCCTAAATCACCACAAATTGTGGCAATCTTAGGGCTTTTGAAAGTTGAGCCCAGTATCTTCTTATTTATTTAGTTTTTGTTAACTGGGTAAGTGCACTAGCCATAAAGTGACTATTTTCAGGCATGACCCAGAGAGTACAACATAAAACGAAAGTAATACAGAGTAGCAATACAGACAGAGCAACACATGCACAAGTCCAACAGTCACATACAGTCAAGGACAAAAGCAAAACAAAGGCATTTACAGAAGTAATTATTCAGGTAGAGTAATAATTCATCCTGTATAGTAATAATTCATAAGTGCATCAAGCACACATAGTAGTGGAAACACATAGCAAGCTGAGGGACAGTCAAGGTGGCACAACAAACAATCACTTCTAAGTGCAAGATCAGGAAGATGGTGACCCATTCTGAGACAACTGAGAATGTTGAAAGGAAACTACATAGCAGCAAAGGGGTAAGAGTCTGAGGAATGTAAGCTAGAGAGTAAGTACAGGTTCATAGGTGCAGATAGGTAGGGTAGTAGCATGCCTTTAGTTTTCTTTACGTTGAGCACTAGTTTGTTGGAAGTTAGTCAATTCTGAATGTTTGTAAAATCAGAGGAGAAGGATGTGTTTATACGCTATACTAGGAGAGCTGGTGTAGATAACAAGGTCATCAGCATATAGGATAGCTGAATTGGATTTGAGAACATCCCCAATGTTGTTTATAAAGAGTGAGAGCCGAAGTGGCCCAAGGACAGAGCCCTGGAGCACACCAATGTTGATAGTGGTAGAGTTGGTTAGGGAGGAGTGGAACTTAACAGTTTGAGTCCTGTTTGACAGGTAAATACTGAACCAGTCGACCACTGATGATGAGAACTGCAGATTTTGGATTGTGGAGAGGAGCAAAGGATGATCAACAAGGTCAAAAGCCTTCGTAAGGTTGATGAAGACCACCCCAGTTAGGTTGCCAGAGTCCATTTGAAAGGGTGTGTTGGTAGTGAAATTCGGGAGGGCTGTAGCATGCTGTGTCCTTTCAAAATCCATGTTGGGTATTGCAGAGTACTTAATTAGGTGGTCAGATGTTTCAGCAGTGACAATTTTCTCCAGGATTTTGCTCAGAACAGAAAGAATGGCTATTGGTCTGTAATTGGTGATGTCCTTTGGGTCACCTTTTTCAAAAGGGCATGATTTGAGTAGCTTTCAGAGGTCTGGGACAACACTGCAGGAGAGGAACAATGAGTAGATTTTAGCCAGTGGGAATGCAATGAGGGGCTAGCAAGTTTGACTAGATGGGGTTCCAGGGACTCAGAGCCAGTGTTCATGCTCACAGAGATAGATCTTAGTAGTTTTAGGACCTCCCTCATGATATGGCTTTGAAATAGAACAGCGGAGTACAAGATGGCTCCTTAGACAGAGGATCCGGGTGACCGGACAAGAAGGTGACAGGAGGTGTGAGTGCATTGCATTACATTTGAAGGATGAGGTGTACTGGGTGAGATCAGAGAAAGATAGTTGAAGGAATTAGCAATGGTACTGGGATCATTACAATGGACATCATCTATGATCATGTCCTCAGGTGTAGCCGATTGGGATGCCCCAAGAAAGGTTTTGACAACATACAGTACAACAGTCCTTAAGTCTGACTTTAAACATGCAAATGGTGGTACAATTTCATGGAGAAGCAAATTATAAAACAATGCAGCACTGTACAACGTGGATCTTTGACTAGGTGAGTTTTGAAGAAAGGAATAGTATAAGGCATTTTATTTTTGAGATATGGTATCACATGTATTATTAAGCCTGTTAGACAAAACAGAAATAGGAAATAGTTATTTTTGCAACAAAGTGGCCAAATATAAACTGCATCATTCCTCTAAAGAAAGACAGATCCATGACAGTCAGTCATCAAATTTGTTATTAGACCGACATTATAGCGACACGGTTCATCATAAAACTGGTTACTTGAGACCATTTTCTTCAGGGGCTTTGCCTAGACCCACATCAGGGACTCTGCCCCGCATCCCTTTGTAACTAAATTAATCAACTCTGAGCCAGAATTTTTGGAGAGGGGTGCAAGACCCCCAGAAAGCAGTGCTAGGGTCCCATGCCAACACCTCAGTGACCGGTCACTGTTGTTGCTGTATTGTCGGCAGCAGTAAAATTCAAATCAAATCAAATCAATATTTATTTTTAATGCACTTTTCAAAATACCTAAGTGCAGGTACATGACAGATATAAACAACAAACATCCAATAATAAATACAAATAAAAACATTTAAAAGCAGCAGAATAGACAAATGTTGTCTTCAAAAAGCTAGTTCAAATAAATAATTTTTCAATGCAGCTTTAAAAGACTCAGCAGACAGGCACTCTCTGATCCGACGAGGTACAGAATTCCACAGGTTGGGAGCCAAAAAGAAAAGCTCTGGTCCCAGATGACTGAAGACGAACCCTGGGAATCTCTAGCAATCCCTCATCAGTGGAGCGGAGTGGTGGAGAGGGCGGTAGGGCCAAGAAGATCTTTCAAGTAGCCCGGTCCTTTTCATGTAGGGTCTTATAGGTCAGCAACGCCACCTTGAAGGTGATCCTCCATCACACCGCAGCCAGTGCAATTGACGCAGCACAGGTGTGATATGGCAAGTTCTCAGTAATCCAGTCAACAACCTAGCATTCTGCACCAGCTGCAGGCGATGGAGATCCACCCCAGGAACCCTAGATATACAGCATTACAGTAATCAAGACGAAAGGTACAAGGCATGCACCATCACAAATTGTCACTTCAGTGATGGTATACCAAGGAAGACACTCCACAGTAGCAGATTTTACTTTGATTTATAGAGACAGCAGTAGTGTGAGGCCCATATGAGCTGACCTTAGTTGTAATACATTTTAGCCCCTTCTTAGCCTTGTATTTGTCTAGGTTATTCTTATACCCAATAAAATAATTGCTAGTACTGACAACCTCAAAAGGTAAGCTGTTCCATATTCTCACTATCCTCTGTGTGAAGTACTTCTTCCTCTTTTCTGTTTTAAAGATGTTAGGCTGTAATTGTTTGCCATAGCCTCTTATGTTTTTGTTTATTCTTCATTTTCTGTTCATTCCTTCCATTAGATTCGCCCTATTAAATATCTTATACATCAAAGGCAAATCTCCCTTGTTGTGTCTGTTCTGGAGAGTGTTTAACCCACATTCTTTCAGTCTATCCTTATATGACTTGTCTTCTAACCCTTGATAGTTCTTGTAGCCTTTTGCTGCATACACTCTAATTTGCACCTATCCCTACTGTTTAATCCACCTCAAAACTGTGTGCAGTAATCTAGTTGGATGCCTATTTATGATATTAATCAAATAAATTGTTTTTTCTAAATACTTCATTACACTGGGTATTGGTTTTAAATAATTTGTTATTATGATCCTCAAGTCCTTATCTTTAGCAGTTACTTCTAGTGTTTCTTTCCTTTTTTATTTACACTTTACCTCTCTGCTGCAGACCCGCAGGTCCTATGATCCCACCCTCAGAAAGGTACATCCTCCAAACCACAATCCCTAGCCAGTCTTTTTCCAAGGGTTCCCCACAGATTCCCCTATGCAGCAGGGCCAAGGCAAGGAGTAGAGATGTGCAAATGTGAAATATTGTCTATGGAATGAGAAATTTCACTCACAAAATGCAAAATTTAGCCCATGGAATGGCAAAATTTGTATGAAATGTTGCTGTTTTAGGTGAAATTGCACATTTAGCAGCAGAATTCTGCATTCCACAACTGAAATTTGCAACTTCAACCCAGTAAAATTTCACAGAATGGCAGAATTTCATGAAATGTGTCGTATTAAGTAAACCAACAATTTGCAGCAATTTTGCTGGCAAAATTTAATTTCACAACATCTCTAGCAAGGAGTGCCAATGTGCTCCCCAGTTCATCAGATGCTGTGACAGGGAGGATCCTCTGGAGCACTGGGGCATCACAGGTCCTGTTGAGTCCCAGAGGTTTTTCCTCCATTTTCTCCCACACCCACATCTGTGCAATGGGCAGGGAGGCTGTCTCACCTCTGTGGAGTAAAAAAGGCAAACATCAGGCACCACAGAAGCTCAAGCACACAGAACTAAGTAAAAATATGACCTTCTGATGCACAGGTGAAAAACCAGTCAAGGGAGCTGCCCAGAGCCATGGGCGGTACAGTCTTTTCATGCAATAAATATGTTTACTTTGTTCTGTGTGCTCAAGTGTCTGTGGTGCCTGGTTTTGCCCTTTTACTGATCAGTTTAGTACCTTGGCACTCAGTATTGAAGGGGTGCAGGAACTGTTGTTGAACTGCTTGTCCACCTCCACAAAGAGAGCCAATCATCCTGGACATGGGCAAACCCCTTACATGGCTGCACTCCTGTGCTGACCCACCAGCCAGGTGTCAGTCTACAGCACACAATACAAATTCCCCCACCCAGAAAAGGTGACCAGTCATCAAGATGCTCTCTCCTGCTTCCCTTGGTCAACCTCAAATGTCCCTAGTGCATTCCCAAACCCAGATCACATGGCGTGAGGTAAGACATCCAGCATCTTAACCCTCAGTGCCACCGGGCCGCCCAGTACTTCATTTTGTAGGCAGTAACTATAGCCAGGATTTGTTATACCAAAATGCATCACCATGCATTAGGAGGTGTTGAAGGTCACACCACAGTTCTTGGCCAACACTGTTAGTCTACCAAGTCATTTTGCAACATTCCATGCTGTTCAACAGTATCTACTCTTTTACTCAACTTGATGTCATCTGCAATGATGCAGTACTCAGGTGATAAATCTTTCCTAATGTCTGAAATATATAGCTTAAATAACACAGGTCCCAGAAAAGAACCCTGTGGCACACCACTCATCACCTTTATAGACTGTGATGCATACCCTATACTTTGACCCTTTGTTCCCTTTTTTATAGCCAATTTTCTTTCCAATTTATTACTTTAAGGTGAATTTTAAACTCCATTAATTTGTTAATTACAGGTTTTACAGTTTTATCTAACATTAGGATAAGCTTTCAGGGTTACTGCATTTGTTGTTGACTGATTGTTTCTGCTCTTACCTCCTTGTTCTTTCGTCCGTGGTTCTTCTTTTTAGGCAGGGAAAGGCCCAGCCACCCACCCCATCCCCAACCACCCCACGCTACACTCCTTTTATAGGGTACCACAGTTGTGACATTTCCTGTGGCAGAGCAGGAAGGGGCGGATCAGTGGGGCCTCCACAAGGTGATCTCATTTACAGGGCACTAGTAATTTAACTTGTTATAACAAGTTAAACAAAGCACAATTAAACCATTACTTGCATTTTTTTTTTTTTTTTTTTTCTTCTAATTACTCTGACTAGGTTACAAACCCAGCAACTTATTTGGAATGGATTTCATTAACTGCAGGTACTGTGGAACAATTTTCAGAAGGACATTCTTACAGGATTTAGGACACTGTCCTACATGCTGGGCCTTTGGAGATCTTAGGTCTCAGCTCCGGGCAGCATGGGCAGAGATTGCACGCCTCAAATTTCATATTGAAGAGGAAATACATTATAAGAACCACCCGCCATTTCCCCAGCATCCAACAGAAAAACCTCAACCAGAGAGGGTAGTTGGTCCAGGAGGTTGGCAGTGGTTAGGAGGAGCAAATCAGGTGCCCCATCACTCTCTGCCTCCAACACATTACCTCCAAAACCATATAAACACTACAAACAGGTATCTGCCTCTATCTCTGAAATCAAATAAAGAGGCAGAAGACACTGCAGAGCAGGACACTGCTGCACAGGAGCTAGCACAACAATACTCACCCAAATCAGGAACCAAACTAAACTAGCACAAAGGAAATCCAAAAACTTCTGATCATAGGAGACTCCATGATTCGGGAGTTGATACCCATCTCCAGCCAGGGTGATGGTCAGATGTCTCCCAGGTACATCAGCATGAGAGACACTGACCGCATTACTAAAATTGTTCACAAAGCAGGAGAAAACATTGATGTCCTAGTACACATAGGGACTAACAGTCTCCAGCCGGTCAGTTGTGGAGACCAAGGAACACCTGACTAGGCTGGGTGACAAACTATCATCTATTTCGTCGGCATCTCCTTCTCTGAGATCCTGCCAGTCTGGGAGAAGGAGCAGATGGACGGAAGGTCAGAGAAGGGAGATAGGAGCTAAACACGTGGCTCAAGGACTGGTGCCAGGAAAAGGACACAGATTTGTAGGAACTGGCAACAGTTCTGGGAGCGAAAGTTCTTTAAATTTGATGGACTGCATCTGACTAAAGAGGAGTCAGTGCATTGGGGCAGAAGTTTGACGTCTTTGCAGAATATTTAAACTAGCAAATGGGGAGAGGGGCAGCACCCCATACGTTGAATGGGAAGAACACCCTCCCCTCAGCTAGTGGTCAAACCGAATTCAGTGTGTTTGCCATTCATTTGCATCACCAGGTAAGAAAAAGGTTTGTCTCCCCATACGATGCACAGGGTAATGCCAACCCCACCCAACAACTAACACACCAAAATCTGGCCAATGGAAAATCATGTACACAAATGCTCACAGCCTGGGAAATAAGATCCCAGACCTGCAGGCAATAATGTCAGAGGCTAAACTGGACATAGTAGCAATTAGTGAGACGTGGTTTACCAGTAACCACACTTAGGAGACTTCAGTACCTGGCTATGTATTGTTCAGAAGAGACCGAGGTGCAAAAAGGGGAGGAGTGGCCCTGTATGTTAATGAAAATATCAAAGCTACAGAAATTCAGAATACACATAAGGAGCCAGAAGAACTGTGGGTCACCCTGAAACAGGAAATGGGACAGCCATAAGAACTGGGGTTGTCTACAGGCCCCCAGACCAGAGGGAGGACATAGACACATTACTGTTAGAAGATATACAAAACATGACAGCTAAAGGGAGGTTCTGATAATGGGAGACTTCAACATGCCAGATACAGATTGGTCAATACCAGCAGGAACATCTGCCAGAACTAGACTCATAGTGGATTCCTGCAGGAGGGCCTCAAACAACTGGTACAGCAACCCACAAGAGACAGGGCTATCCTAGATCTAGTACTGACTAACAAAGAAGGGATCACAGATCTCCAGGTAGAAGGTCACCTGGGGCCAGTGACCATCACATGGTATGGTTCAATTTGGCTACTACATCTAAATCATCCCATTCCAAGGCAAAATATGGGACTTCAGAGGAGCTGACTTTGATAAGATGGCCAACAGAGTTAAGCTAGCCTGGCAAAAGAAACACAGGTAGGAGGTACAGGCAAAGTGGGCAAGCATTAAGGATACAATACTTGAAGCAACATCCCATTGTGTTAGACAGAAAAGGAAGTGCAAAAAAGAAGGAAACCACTTTGGTTCTCAAATACAGTAGTAGAAAAGGTCAGAGCCAAAAGGCTGGCCTTCAGAAAATATAAGGAACACAGCGGATGAAGATAGGGGCATACCAAACTGCCCTAAGGGAAGCAGGTAAGGCAGTAAGGCAGGCAAAGTCCCAAACTGAGGAAACACTAGCACAAACAGTAAAGAAGGTGACAAGACTTTCTATAGATACATTAGTGAAAGGAGAAAGTCCAGAGGGGTATTAGCTAGCTTAATGGAGAAAAGGAGCATGTGAGGAGGAGGACCCTGTAAAGGCATCTATCCTAAATAGATACTTTTGCTCAGTATTCACTGAAGAGAAGGTAGGCAGGGCCCACAGCTCAGCATCATGGACACAGGGGAGGGAGGTGACACTACTCCCTTCACAAAAGAAAGGGTCCTACAAGAGCCTTAAGCCAGGGTGGATAAGGCAATGGGACCCTGATGGCACACATCCCAGGGTACTTAAGGAGCTAAAGGAGGAACTAGCAGAGCCATTAGCAGAATTGTTTAGTGAGTCTCTGAGCACAGGAGGGTCCCAGAAGACTGGAGAAGGGCTCATGTGATCCCACTCCACAAGAGTGGTAGCAGGGAGGAGGCGGGGAACTACAGACCGGTCAGTCTTACCTCAGTAGTGGGCAAGATTATGGAAGCACTCCTTAAGGAAAGGATAGTGCAACACCTGGAATCCATAGGGGCACAGGATCCAAGACAGCATGGGTTTACAAAAGGAAGGTCCTGTCAAACTAATCTCATAGATTTCTTTGACTGGGTAACCAGAGTGGTGGACCAAGGGGAGCAGTTGATGTCGCCTACCTTGACTTCAGCAAAGCTTTTGACACTGTTCCACATAGAAGATTGATAAATAAGCTAGGTAGGCTCTGGGTGGGTCAGAAGTTGGTCAACTGGGTGGCAAACTGGTTGACTGGCAGAAACAGAGAGTGGTGGTAAATGGTATACAGTCAGAAGAGATGCAAGTCACAAGTGGGTACCTCAGGGATCAGTCCTGGGGCCAGTCCTATTCAACATCTTCATTAGTGACCTAGCAGATGGACTAGAGGTAAGGCTTGTCTGTTTGCAGATGACACCAAGATCTGCAACAGAGTAGATGATCCAGATGGGGTGGGCAGAATGAGAAGAGATCTGGATAAACTAGCAGAATGGTCAGAAGAGTGGCAACTGGGATTTAATGCAAAGAAGTGCAAAATCATGCACATAGGGAAGAGAAACCCTGAAGCCACTTATAGGCTGGGAGGAGTTGCTAGCAGTCACAAAGGAAGAAAGAGACTTGGGCATCATCATCACTGATGACCTGAAATCATCCAAGCAGACCTCTAAAGCAGTAGGTAAGGCTAGGGGGTGTTAGGGTGTATTAGTAGGGGTATCACAAGTCGTAGAGGGAGGTAATAATCCTCTGTACAAGACATTGGTTAGGCCCCATCTGGAGTACTGCGTGGTATTGGAGGCCACACCTTCACAAGGACATTAACCAAATTGAGGCAGTCCAGAGAAGGGCAACCAAATGGTGCAGGGACTGCATCAGAAGACATATGAGGACAGATTAACGGAGCTCAATATGTATACCCTTGAGCAAAGGAGGAGAGAGGTGATATGATCGAGACATTTAAACACCTTAAGGGCATAAACAAGGTGAAAGAGTCTAACATGTTTAAATATAAGAAAAATAGCAGGACAAGAGGACACAGCATGAGATTAGAGGGAGGCCGATTAAGGGGGAATGTGAGGAAATTCTTTTCACAGAAAGGGTGGTAGATGCATGGAATGGCTTACCACAAGAAGTAGTGGCTATGAATACAGTGCAGGGCTTCAAACAGGCATGGGATAGGCATAAGGAGCAATACAAATGACTATGAATAGATAGGTCACTGACATCGCAAAGGCCGATGGCACATTTATAAGGTAGAAAAAGAAATGGGCAGACTGGATGGGCCTTACGGTCCTTATCTGCCGTCAACTTCTATGTTTCTATGTTTCTATGTTTCTAATTAACTTAGTGTGTAGTAATACATCAAAAGCTATTTTTGAAGTCTAGATCTATGACATCATAGTGGGTCTGTTATCAAGATTTAGAATGATCTTTTCATAAACACAATACGCTCATTGTGCTGGACCTTCCTTCCACAAATGCACGTTGATGCTTATCTATTAAATTTAGTTGTTTTCCTGCTTAATTAGCTTGTCCTTAATAAAGCATTCCATAATTGTTCCCATTAGGTTAGTCAAGCTGATGGGTCTATAGTTCTGTGGAATGCTTTTCAGCCTCTTTTAGGGCTGCATCGGGCATAGCCCTACAGACTTCTTGCTATCAAAAAGGACTTGGTACATTCCTTCTGACCAAACAACATGTTGGAGTTGCAGCACAGTCACCTCTGCATCTGTGAAGCACTCTGCTCACTGTCTCCATTAGCAGTCACACTCCATTATGTTTTACCCTGTCAGAAGTCACAGCAGAACACGGCACACTCTGTCATGGCCAAGATGGTTGTTGCATTCTACTGTGCATGCACTAGTAATCACGCATGCACAGTGCAATGTGGCAACCATCTTAGACACAGCAGAGTGGGCCATGTTCTCCATAAATGCTGATATCTTTAGTTAAGATATCTTCCCACTCAGTCCTCCCTCTCAGCACCCACCACCACACCACCCCTGAAACATAAGAGTGACAGTGGGAGTGCCAAATCTCCCAGTGTCATGGTCAGGACTCCTCTGTGTTTCTTTTAATATTCCCCACCTGACCTTCCATCTCAGTGCCCACCCTCCCCAGAAACATAAGAGTGACACTGGGGTGCCCAACCCAGTGTCATGATCAGGATGCCACCAATTTCTTTTTAAATTATAGATATCCCCACCCAATCCTCCTTCTCAGCCCCACCACCGACCCCATCTTCAGAAACATAAGAGTGACACGTGGGTGTCCAATCCCCACTATCATGATCAAGAATCCTTTTTTACCCTGTAAAATAAAAACCATCCATCAATGTATTTTGCAGCCATTTCTGTCCCCCACCTGGCTCTCCCACTTATCACCTTTCACACTGCCACCGCCCATGCCCATAGTTAACCATCGAGGATCTAATGCCATAATCCTCTATGAACGACAGACACATCTTCACTCTTCTAAGCCAGACCATGAACTAAAGAAACAGGTATGTGGTTCAATGTATTTCAATGGTGTTTTGAATGTAGTGTCATAACGTGGCCATTTTTGCATATTTTGGCCCTGATTTGAACTCTGCCTCATGAACAATTGCAGTGACATTAGGAAAATCTTTCCTGAAAGGTGATTTTGTGGTCCCTGCATTAAAATCACTTTTGGTGCAGGAGATGAACATTTTCTCTGTCCTTGTTCATGAAGTGGTGGTCTTTTTATTATTTTGGTAAGAGGGAAGGCACACTAGGCACAAGTGCCTGTTTTCAGGGTCAACCTGGGAGCACTGGAGTGGCTAAATAACTTGCTCAGAGTCACACAGTATACAACTGGAGGTTGTGGGAATCAAACCCAGGTCTACTGGATGTACCAAGCTCATTCACAGCTCATTACTCCAACCTCTAGGTTATACTGCCTTCATATGAAAGCTATGTTGAAACTTTGATGTAAAATAGTAAAAAAAAACAGTTATGAGACTACATTGAATATTGCAAATGTAGGCTCTTAACTTTGGTAATTTTCAATATTTTACCCCAAGGGAAGCTAGAGGATTTGGTGGAGAGAAGATTTCAGAAGGCCATGCTCACTGTCTCACTGAGGAGGAGTGAGCTGCAGCAGGACAGCTAAAAGCTTTACTTTGTTTATGTAAGGTATGCCACCATTGCCTTACTTAATAGTCAATATTCATTAATTCTTACAAAGAACTAGCTGTCTTCCCAGTCAATCTTGTTGGCCTGTTTTGTTAGCTCCTTTTTCCTTCTGCTGCTTTTTAAGCAGGTTCTATGTCATAACAGCGACTGCCGAGCGGCAATCGTCGTTATAAAGTAGTACATCCCCAAATTCAATTTCACGATATGCAATCCAGTGCCAGTGAAAGCAGTGCAAAACTTGTTCTTTTTACTTTATGGGGCTGCATGGCTGTGCCACCCACCCCACTATAGATTCTCAACTCCAGAGGGGCGCATGTTGGGGAAAATAATAAAACCCAACTTGGGCGGACGCAACAAAATATACCTGCACCTGGATTGGAACCCTGTACTGCATTCACCCTGGCCAGCGCCCACCCTACCATGCCATGGATTCATGCAATTTGATTAGTTTGCCTTTTTGTATTCTCTGGCAAGGACTGGATCCCATGTATCACAGAGGACCGTCTCTATCCCAGAAATACAAAAGAAACACATCCATATCAAATTTTTCAAGTGGAAATCAGGAACAAGTCATCTTACGGTAATGACTTAACTCTGATCATAATGTGACATCTCCTTGAGTCTGTTCAATTAAGAAGCACCAAGCTACCCTGAGGCAATTGAGAAGATCTTATTGGTATTACATTTGAACTATCTAAGGATATTTCATAAAATAGCACTGTAATAAGTCCATTTTGACATCGTTGTTGATGAGACAGAAACAATTTTCAGCCACTTTTGACATTTTTAATACTGCTGATTTTGCACATGCTTATTAAGGATCTAATCTGCTTGCTGGTAACAGCACTGATTTTGCATTATTATTCATACTTCTGCAGCTGACTGGATTCACTTTAAACATAACAGTTTGGATTTTTTATATTTATAGGACTGTAATTTTCTTTCTGAGCTTTGTTATTTAGCACTATTGGGATTTTGTTATTCTGAAGTTATTACAGTGTTAACAAGAAGCAGATGAGGTTAGGTTTAAATACCTCCCCACTAATGGCAGTGCTGCCTAATAGACACTAGTCAAAGAAAAGCAAAGGAAAAATCCAGAATTTAAAACAAACTAAAATGACAGATCATATGTTCAGAATAACTAATCTTGAAAAACTTCCACTCCTATAGCTAGAAGTAAATCTCTTTCACAACAAATGGGGGGCATTCTTGAATGAGATTGCTCATACTAAGTCATTGATTGAAACTAATCTGACCATGATCTCAGATACAGATTTGAAAAAAAACTCCTAATCTGTCTTTTCAGATTCCTTTAGTTTGGCAGATGAGATTTCCTTAAACCCAATGAATTCCGGAGATTTTAGAAGCCCAGAGAATAATGTTTCTAACAACAGTTACAGGCAGTGTGCAGATATAAATAATTATACTATGAAAGACAAACTAAATGAAATAATTCATGATCTGCAGACTACAATACAAGGACTTAAATCAATTGATGCTAAAGTCACTTTTCAGGAAGTTAAAACCCTAATGTAAATCAGAGCACAGATAAGCAGATTAGCTGGAGAGATAATATGGTTCATCTGGTAAACAAGTTTACCATCCCACTTCTCTAAGCAAAGATTTGTATTTATTTATGTATTTGTTTGTTATTCGAAAGACCTTTGAGCCAAGGCTCTTTTACAAAGGTTCCACATCTTAAAACAATGACACATATAGATAAAACAATATTGGTTAAAAGGAGTATACATCTATAAACAGTGCACTATGCCAGATCATTATAATAAACAGTGGACCCAACATTTAACAACGACCCAGTGATTGATGGAGCTGAAAGAAAGAGCGGCAATGATAAAAGTGAGGTGCAGAAGGGGTATGCAGAGAGGGAGACACCCAACCCTAATGATACCTCAATCCAGAGCAGAGTAAGTAGGAAATAGCCCCAGACAGGGATAGGGGTGTTGGGGCAGATGAGAAAGTGAAGAGAGGCCTTAAAACAGGCTTTGTGGAATAGTACACCACTGATTTGATAGAATTACTCAGAAATTTATTTGCAGCCAATGTTCTTATTATGGAACAACTAGTGGCTAATAGAGAGGAACTTGAGACTATTAAGACAAATCTGTTTTGTTAATAACATCAAACTTGAGGACTCTGAGTTAAATACCAAATTAATGAGCATTTTACCATCTCCTGTTTCAGAGTCGGTTAATCCTCAAGCTGATACTTCAAAGGCCAAAGAGAACACTGGCATTAGGCAGAATGTTTCCATAAAAATTATACCAGATTCACCTAAACAACTAAGAGATGGGAAGAAAACAAGAGAAAAAGAAAGGAAAATGAACTAATGGACAAATCAGTGTAACTTATAGCAAGAAAATCTATTCAAAGGGGCATGGTGAGAATTAATAGTAAACAAGACAACAGCCAAGACAGAGTTATAAGTAATAAACAAGATTTTTGGGGAACACACTGTACAAAATATAGCAATAGAATCTCCCATTACATTACTGATTGAAGCAATAAGTAACTTACATAACGTATCTCAGAACAATCTAGAAAAAACTTGATTCAAATCAAATTTAACTAAGCATATTAGGAATTCCAGAACTACAGAATGAGAATAGCCAAAAGTTGAAAGGAATGCGTAGAATTATTTTGGTAACTTGCTACAAGTTCCATTGGGTTGAAATGGAATATTGAGAGCATATAGACAAACGAATGGAAGCCAAATCGATACATTCATTAAAAACAGATACATCGCAGATATAATAGTGGAAAAGCAGACAGTTCTTGACACTATGGGTTTTCACTTAGTTGATATGGAGGACATTACAATTTCTAAAAGAACCCAATTTAATAGTGAAATAGAATCCACTGTAAGAAATCAGCACATATCTCTGGATAATAAAACATATGAAGTTAGCTGGGTATGGGAATTGACTGATAGAGCAAGTTAACATGAGTCCTCCTGGTGACTTGAGTGACTGCTCTTCTGTTAACATCACTCATTACAAGGATTGTTTTTCTTTGTTATTTTGGAACAAATCAGGCTGGGAAAATGTTAGATAGTGAGTGAGTAGAATATGTCAAATACTTTGACTTACTATGCTTCCAGAAAACCTGGCATAAATCAGAAGATGATGTTACACTGAATGGGTACCAAATATTCCAGTATAAGGGCAAGAGATACTAAGTATGGAAGATATGCTGGAGGCTTACAGACATATGAAATTGCCAGCAGATACAGGCCTTTTGGTCTGTTTAGTCTGCTCAAGTGTGCAGCTCTTCAGTTCATTAGAGTGCAGCTGCCCCCATATGCCCTCCCTAATATCCCACCCCTCCTGGTTTGTATCTTCCCTTGAATCTGTCCCACCCCTCTTGAAGCCCTCAACTTTCTGCAACAATAAAACTTCCTCTGGCAGAACGTTCCACCCTGCCACCGCACTTTCTGTGAAATAGATCCTCCTCAGTTCCCTCTTGAACCTGCCCCCTTCCAGTTTCATAGAGTGTTCATTGTTTTCCTTCCAACTTTCAGATTAAACATACACCTGGTGTCTACTTTGTTCAAACCCTTGAGGTACTTGAAGGTCTCGATCATATCTCCTCTCTCCCGTCTTTTCTCCAGGGTATACATATTGAGCTCTCTCAGTCTCTCCTCACATGGTCTTTCCCCAACCCAGGATCATTTTTGCTGCCCTGCGCTGTACCTCCTCAAGTAGTTTAATGTCCTCTTCAAGTAGGGGCACCATAATTGCACACAGTACTCTAGGTGCGCCTCACCAGGGACCTGTACGGGCAAGATGACCCTCCCACTCCTAGAAGTAATCCCTTTGCTATGCACCCTAGCTTGATTTTTCTCTGTAGAACTGAATCAGCACAATTAGTTAGTTGCATCTATAAATGTAACAATTTTATTAGTATTTGTATTCAAATCCAAAATCCAAAATTGATAATAATTAACAGATATATATCT